>OX376195.1:9835059-11195555 GCA_947363905.1 Lithophane semibrunnea
ACACTATACTAGTTTCTATGAAATACCTTCAGTAGCTAGCGACACGGTATTTCATAGAAATACTAGAAACCAGTAGTGTCGCTAATTCGCGACGATAAGTTGGTCGCCTGCTGCTGCTATCTGCAGTCGGGTACGGACTGGGCATTCTATTCAACAGAAACTCCATAGGTAGGTACTACGCTAGGCCAGCTAAAGGTCAAAGTGTTTGTTAAGGTTGATGCGCTAGGGTAGCCCGCGAAATTCAAATTTTATTACGTTTTTTGCAATTTGCAGGTCAGTATCAGGTTGTATGTTGATCTAAATATTATTACCGCTCGTAACAAATATGAATTTACAGAATTATAAACATTAGAATCAGCAATACAACTCTCTAAGTTCATGAAAGTGCCAAATGTCATTATTTCATGAAATAGTCATTCAATACACAAAAAATCTAGGAGTCTTACCTAGGCAAGACTCCTAGATTTTTTGTTCCTTTTTTACGTTTTTTTCTTCCTAGGTGTTCAATTCTTATATTTCTACGTAAATTACTAGATTAAAAAAAATGTTGTTTGATTTTCTATAATGAAACGACTAAACGTTTCAAGTTTAAACTGACCTGTCATCACTTTAGTAAAACGCCATCTATTGCAAAGAGCTCTCACCCAAATGATTAACAGATAGCTATTTTATCATTCAATGGATTCGAATTGAAGTAAAAGGCTTAATTTAAGTTTTTTGTTGAAAATACGAGATTTATGAGTGTAAATACATAAATCAGCATTAAACAAAGATGTTTTGATTTTACTAATATTACTATAGCCAAAATTTGCCGTTTATCGCTTTTTAGTAATTGTTAATTTCATAATTGTTACATTATGCTGCCATCTATGATTTTTTTTCAAGACTAATTATAATTTGTTCGAGTTGGGAGTTGGGACCCCATGATGCAAGTAAATAACAAACCATCTCGCCTAGAGCCTCACCCATGAGCTGCTGAGGCTCTCGAGTCTCGGTACCTATGCATGCGGCTGAGAGCGGTCCTCTTAGATAGCTACTCTGAACCTTGTTCCCTATGCCGGCAACCCTACCTAACTTACTATTTTGTATGATATTTTTTTAGACAATTATAAATATTTTAAATTAAGTACCTACTACGTAAAAATTGGCTACGTGCGAGTCGGCAGCGCACTAGTTTAACTTCTTTTTATTTATTTATGGGGAAAAATACCTATAAAGTGCAATATACAAGCTAAAACAAAAACATAATTTTAATAATATAATGCACTAGTATGTAGATAGTCGGCGGGCGTAGGCATAGTAATAGGGTCCTGTTTTCATTCACCCTTTGACTATGTACGAAAATACGAAACGGAACCGTTATAGAACGAATACCTAAAGTATGCAATGCATACATAATATTATACTAGGTACTTATAATAAATTGCCATTTCAATTCGTCTTTAGTCGAAAGTGACAAATTATAAGAACCTAGTTTATGAACTTATTTATGTGTCATCCATCACCAGACGTCGATTCCATTATGTTCATTGCGTAGTGTTTTTTAAGCATGGTACGATAAAATTAAATTACCTACCTACTAAAATTATCAACTTATAAATATCCAGTTGCGTTGCGTACCTATCTATTTGTTTACAAATTCCTTACTAAAACAATACTGTGTGCCACACTGTGCTGCATGCTGCATGTGGTGGCAGGTGAATAGTGATGTCAATGACGCCATTACCGGCACGGAAATACAAATTGAACAGCTTAGAGGAGCAATTCCCGTAATTTTTGAACGTTTGCATTCGCATCTCATTCGCAATCTGTCAAAAATACAATCAATTTACGAACATTTTTGACAAGTTTGACAGATTGCGACTTGAATGTGAACGTATAATATGTACACACGGCTACACATCAAGCTATACATTTCCAGTTTATGCTGATCTCACATTGTATAGGATTTCCCTACAATGCGAGGTCAGCTTATACTGGAAATGTATAGCTTGATGTGTAGCCGTGTGTACTTACAAGAATATTGGCCTTCTGTTCAGCAGGTTCTCGTAATTTACTTACACAATTTTAACCAGTTATATTAGAACACTTTAATAATCACTAAATGTATTGTTAAAACCGATAGCTAGTAAGATATTACCTGTAGTTAATGCAATGAACAAACCTTACCTAATGCGTCCTACGCGGACGTACTACGTAAGCTTCAAATTTTTATTTGACATAATCAATCATCCTAGTTATTCGCATGTTACAGTTGCGCGAAACCTAATTTTAATGGGGATCCCATTCAATAGACTTAACCACGAGGACAAAGTTAAACTGGAAGATATATTAGAGGGCGCCACTTTCCACTACAACTGCTGTTGTTGTTTCGACTATTACGTTATGCAGCTTATGCATCACATAAGCAACTGATCCGCTTGCGTTATCTTTTTGATGCTAAGTTATAGCTATCTTATAGGTTTGCACATGCAAGACACGCCTAACGCTTAATCTGAATCTTTTGTGCATGCACAATACTTTGTGTTAACGTCAGTGTCATATTTCATAGACACAACATTGACTGTGAGAAATTAAGCTTTCAAACGTATTATAGTTACTGAGAAGCACATAATGATGGATTTATTGGGTCCCAGCGAATCTTAATTTTCTGTTAAGATAGGTAAAAGGCACGAACCTTAAAATAACATTTGGCTCTTCCGGTGACTATAACGTTGGTGCCAACCACGGATAGCAAAACGGTCTCCACCTCCACTCGACGAAACTCAGTGTTTGTAGCACTTCTCAGGTTTCTTCTGTCTTATGCAACTTCGTTTTGTTCTTAAATGTTTGTACGACACTATCACGTTTTATGTCGAACACACTTGCACTAAATGGATGACCGATCTTGTCCAATGACACTTGTTTTCGATCTGCATGAGTAACCAATAAAACAATAATAAAATTATCCGTTGTTAACAAAATCGCCAGCAAATGGAAAATTTTCGCACATGAAATCGATAAAACACAGATTCACAGTGGTGTCAGTGTAGGCACGATAAGACAAAGCGTAGGTAGAGGTAGCGGTAACGTAACCGCACCTACAAGTACAAACGATCCGAGCGCACGTTTTCCATCGACTGACATTCGAAGACGCGAATACTAACGAACGATTCACGAATGGCAACGAACAGCGGATACACGACACAATAATAGCGCTAGTAGCGCACACCAGCTGACGTACGCGTGAAGGACAAGACTGCAGACTAAAGGTGTCTAACATTCATAAACCCAATAGCCAATGTATTTGATATTGCATTCTCCAAGTATGCAATATTCAGTTCCTAGCAGTATGATGTGATGATTGATGACCCACAAATACGGATAGGTATTTGTTTAAGAACATGAGCGATGGCGCATTACCGAATTCAGCGGATATGTAAAGAAAGACAATACTTAATTAAGATATTCCATTGTTTGGTTAGGATTGCCTCATTTGCTCATACAAACGGATACCTCAGATCAACAATAATGATCTGACGAGTTTGATTTCATTTATTGTTTGATTTCATTTATTGTTTATTTTTATTTTATTTTATTCTTAAGTAGTTTCTTATTAAACTTGGGGCGTTTGTGTGCTTTTCATTTACTTTCGGTTTTAGGCGTACCTAAGTCTTGAATCGTGAATCGTGATCGAGGTAGTCGACCCTAGAGTGTTTTGTCAGAGTTCCGCTTATTGCTTGCTTGTCAATGAACCTCATCAACCTAATAAGTTGTGGATAACCTAAACGTGAACATCTTCTCAACTGAGTTACGACTTTGGTTAATTTTTTTTCCTTAGTAATTTTGTACACTAAAATAATGTATTTTGTTCCGTTGCATTGATAGTTATCTATCGAATAATTTTATAGCAATCACTTAACCAAATATTAATTATGTAATCAAAATACTTAGGTAATATAAACTCATGCAAATAAAATGTGAATTACTAAAGCAGACTGCAGATATCGCATTAAGTGTGGTATTCAGCATCACTCGGCCTTCAAGAGACCGGTTGCGGTACAGTCACTACAGCTGATACGGTAAAGACTCACTTACGTCATTCACTACATGCTAATAATGTGGCGGTGTGACAGAAGATTTCATTCAACTTCTTTTGAGTGACTCAGAGTCGGAATCAAAGATGTTTTTCTATTAGTAGCTTGTTTGTAAATTAAACTGAAACAAAAATATCTCAAAATTCAATAAAACATACTTCCAAACCTACAAATAAATTCAATTCATGTAACGGTTATTATTCGTCAAATGAATGGAAGGTGGGCGAACGGTGATTCGCCCACTATAATCATCATGTTGAATCCGAATTATTAAAACATTCAACTTAGTCATTCGAGAAAGCGAAATATCACCTGAGCACGACCAAAAAATAGAGCTAAAAATGAACCGGCAGAATGTACTTACCTATAATGGTATGATATGATTAACTCGTTACTCATGAGTCGTAGGTATGTGGGCGAAATACTTTTAGAGATAGTTTTCTCGTACATGCAATCAAGTAGAATATAGAACATAAGCTGGTGCGTCAGCAGTGCATAAGGTGTCCATGCCCATATTTTGGCCAAATCGTATCCTCCAATAGTTCTCAGTACCATCAACAAGACCAGGAAAATAACTTTTAAAGGCAAATCTGCGAAATAAATCCGAGTTAAGATTTAGCAAAGGGATTAGTATCTTTAGCGTACCTATCACACGATCAATCACAATCGGAATTATTTTGAAGGATATCGCAAATCCATTGCTTCATATGTTCGAATTTGTCTGCTCAACAACGTAAATAACGCCAACAATTCAACAACAATGAATGTTGTTGAACTGTCAAAATGAAACGGCTTGTGATTGATTGTGTTTTACGCAATTAGGGTGCCGCATGCCGGTCGTGAAGCTGCTGCGCACACTCTCCGAAGTACAGTCTGTAGATGAACAACATTATGCCGATAAGACAGGCTGTGAAGGCCTAGCCCCCAACGTCGCTTTACCTATGAGCGTTTTTGCTCCGCATTCCACCGAGTCAAGTGCAGCAAGCTGGAACTTATTTTGCTGAGCCATGCCATTAGTGGCTACTTTACTCCATAAAGGAACTGTGCATTGTACAGAGCTGTACAGATGTGAAGTATCGCCTCACCTTATTTAGGATGCCCAGCCTCTTGGCTGTAGTCGTGCTTTTGATTTGATGGATGAGCCGAAGTACACATATTATGTCTCTTTGATTCTAAAAGAACTTACAGCCGGCTGCATTTTGCTCCTGTTCGTTATGTCTTAGAGTCTGGTCAACGAAAGTTGATACAGAAAACACGCGCGAAATTTAAAAAAAAACAAGACTACCATTTATCCCTGTAAATAGTGCGATAAGACGTGTTGATACTTGAAATTTTATTTTATTTAAATTCAATTAAATTTCAATAATCAACACGAATTATCGCACTTAGTTTATGGACAGTCTTGTTTTTTTAATTTCGCGCGTGATTTCACGTTCAACTTTCGTTGGCCAGATCCAGAGCCTCTGTAAGTATATTGGTTTGCAAGTACTATTATATTTTATTGGTGGCGGCTCGCATGTGTTCCATGTCCAATTTGTTGAAAATCCCCGCAGAGACAGCCGCGGAAAATATATAATATTATAATATCGCACTGATAACACAATACTGCTGTAACTCAAAAAATGACAAATTTGAGATAACATCTTATTCAACCGTAAAATTCAATTCCCTGCGCGTCAATAATACCATCGTTAGAATAGTGCAAGGAACAAATAAGAAATGCCGCTATGAGTCATTGTTCATGATGACCGACTGTCATAATCTGCCACCCAATAATGCATCATCTTTAGTTGCTATCAAAACTCGGCTAGGAGGGACGTGCCGCTTTGCGTTATAGAACGCATTAATTCGAATTGGAACGTTATTACTGAAACAGGTATGTAAAAGTTAAACTATTAATTCGAGTTAATACATTATATTTGATTTAAACCTAATGATAAACTTGGAGGATTTCTAGTTGTTAGACTATTATTGATTTATTATTTAATTTTAGACATAATTCAGTATTGTTGAAGAATTTTCATAAGCTAATTTCTTGTGATCATTTCTTAATATTTAAACAAGTACTTATTTGTTAATGACAGCATTTAAAATCACGAATTTAAACATGTTAAAGTAAACATTACAATACTCTAATTAAATATGTTTTTTTTTTAAATTTCGACTTACTACATTCTAGGTGACATAGGTACAATATTAATTAAGTTTTACTCATTTTATTTAAATTTGTTTTTTTTAGATTAAGTATGCACCTTGGGCGATGCTTCGCACTATAGGAAAAGCATTCCAATCGGCGACTAAAAAAACCAGTAAGTACCTGCAAAGAAGATGAGCCCGACGTGTTGCGAAAAATGCAAGTTAAATTGTCGTTCAAAAATAAATGAGGCATCAAGACAGGAAATTTTCAATAAATATTGGAGTTTGGTAGACTTACAAAAACAAAGAGAATTCATTATTAGACATGATACGGTCATTAAACCAAAATATACTCATCCACTCGAAACTAACGTAAATAAAAATAAAAGCTGATTCACTGGCTGATCTTACTTGTTTGTCTGGTTTTATTTATTAATCTCTTAACCCTAGATTGAATTGAATAAAACTATATAAAAAAAATATTTTAATTAAAGAAATGTTACCTACTCAAAACCATAGAAAGTCACCTTAAAATTCAAAATGTTTTAATAATAACTACACAACTAAAAATAATTCATCTTTCTGAAAACTTTATTCAAGGCAAAGTTAAGACTATAGTCTTAACTGAAAATTGGAAATATATTAATTACCTGTATCTGTAAATTTTTTTTTATTGGTAGATAGTTAATTGCTTTAATTTTATTAATTAACCTATTATAGTATTCATTTTTGTATAATCTATAACAGGAAGTGACTAATCAATTTTTCGTCCATTCTCAAAAAAGTCACATTTTGAGTTAGAAAAGTATTGTAATAACAGTGCGATATATAATATTATAATTACTAAGTATGTAAATAGGATATACCTAAGTGCTGATGACCGAAAGACCTCAAAAATCAATAAGTAGGTATGTACTTTTCAACACATCAACACTCAGTTGGTGAGTTGTTTTAACGAAAAATTAAGTATCATTGAGTTTAGAAATATATTTTAAATCTTCCTAATCTTAGCTTTAAAGTAAATTGTTTCGAGCGCAACGCATTGCAAGAATTTGCTTTGCAGCCCGCTTGCAGTAATACCGACGACTTGTTTCAAAAGTCGGCCAAGAAACTCTTACGACAGACTATGTTATTTAAGAATTACCACAGTTATTTACCGTTGGCTAGACTACTCACTTAACTCCTTTTATATCAGCTTAGCATAATTTATTGCCAATATTCAATAACAGGTAATACAGCTTCTTCATACTTTTGATTTCTCGACCGGCTTCATTGCGCCTGTAGTTCGATACAGTGCGAATTAGTAAAACCGTTTGTTCCCACTAGTTCTACAGAACAGTTCTATAGTAGAACTAATGGGATTTTTTTTTTCTCACTAGTTCTACGATATTAGGTATAACAAAATAGTAGAACTATTTGGGATTCTCTATTCCCAACGTTTGCTTCTTTGATTGTGTTTCGTGCTCTATATGTAACACCCGCAAAGACAAAGTTTGTCTTGACTTGCCCCACCCCCCCGCACATAAATGCTCACAAAGGCTCAGGGTGTTACGGTACTACTCAAACATAGGTACCTACGCTTGCTGCAAAAGTTGCCCTCAGATTTTATTCTACTTACATACTGGAAAGGTAAACCGCAAACTAGATTTTACACTTCCAGATAAGAATCAATAATAATTGCGGCCGTATCGTTGAAGATAGAAAGTAACCGCCTTATTCATAAACGCGGCATAAAGTTAAGTTATGGATTAGCAACTGTTTAACCATACATTGGTGCCGATTCTCTTGTACACCGAACTAAACTAACTAAACTATCACTAAAATTCCTTACTTTTTACTATGAGAATCTTAGAGCTATTCTGCCAAAAAAAATATCTAAAGTTAAAAATTATTTTGACGCAACTAAAATCGAATTTGACAATCGCGACTCCACTTGGTACCTACTTGTTTGCCTACCACGTGATTTTTTTTTTGAGCCGGAGAGGCGCGCAATGTGTCCGTCTCGACGTATTTTTAAATGGAATTTTTCACAAACAAAAAAAAAATACCAACATGTTGAGTATTATGGGTTTACGCGTTGCAAAGGGGGTCAAAATTTTCATTATTTTTGCGATAGGACACACCATTTTCGAGATTTAAGCAAAAGAAAATAAAAAAAGATACAGTACCGTTTTGCAACTGAATTCGAGGTGTTGGTTTAGTTCATGGCATCTAATTTTATTCCACACATTTTTAATCGTGATTAAAAATAGTCAGAGTTTGCTAGAGGATTTTAGATATAGAACAAAAATTTTGGTTAAAACGTCAAATTCAGAATAGCATTTTCACTAAATTAAAACTCAGTGCCATCTTAGTGCTGTCAAACTAAATTATAGTTAAGTTGTGTCAGTTTAGTCTATTTTTAGAATGGGAAATCGTCGTTTGACAGGAATAAACTAAATTTTAGTGATTTTTAGTTTAGTTTAGAGAATTTGTGACAAGAGTATCAGCACCATTTTCGATGTTTATATGACTGTTTAACTTTAAGAATCGTTTATGAATAAGAGGGTAAGTAGTTTGTTTTTCGATCTTTAACGTACAAACAAGGTGTACCCAGTGGCGTATTAACCCTAAGGCAAACTAGGCACGTGCCTAGGGGCGCCAGGACTAAAGGGGCGCGCGCGGAAGATTTTTAAGAAAAAAAAATGAAAATGAATATAAAATTACTTAATTGTTTATGTAAGTATGCACCTGCTTACACAATGTAAAAGATCATAATCTTTTACATTGTAAAAGATTGTGGTTTTTTTTTAATATATGGCAGCTAGAGGGGCGGCGTTGATGAGTTGCTTGCCTAGTGTGCTCTCGACATTTAATCCGCCACTGGGTGTACCTATATGAATTAAGGTTCGTGAAAACTGGCGCGATATCGCGGGCGCGACAGGCAGCGCTACCCTTGAGGCAACCGCGATATCGCGCATGTTTGTGGGAGCCTATAACTGAAACCTGAAAAGGAGTCATTGTACTTATTATTATGAGAGAATTTCACTACACTCGACAGAATGTTATGTGGAACCGCTGTTCGCGAGTTCTGGTTTGGTCCCATACCTACAATGTTACTTTCAGGTTTTCAATGATTAAATTACACTTTTTTAACCGACTTCTTAAAAAAACACTAAAAACTGTGAAAAATAACTTTAATTTTGGGAAGTCGGTGGCAAAAAACGAAAATTGAAAAGCAAAGACACCGACTTCCGAAATTAAAGTTATTTTTTACATTTTTTGTTTTTTTTTGTAAAATGTTTTTACATAAAATAAAAGGTGTTAGTAGGTATAGACTCAACCGTACCCCCCAGGGTTTTTTTCATTGAAAACATCTTCATTACGTTGCAATAAGCAGTTTAAGTGTTACTAATGTAGTGCGGTTGACCGTACCTACGGATCGATAGAATGACTGTCCTCATCACGAGGCTAACCTACACCCTAATTGCGTAATACACGATCAATCACAATCTGAATCGGTTTCAAACAAATAGCTAATCCATTAGGTACCTACGTTACAAGTTTGAAAAAAAAATCTGCTCACCAAAGTCAAATTACTTTTGAAAGAAGAAGACAAAACGTTGTGTAACTATACAGGCGCTATACAACGTTTATTAGTAAGGCGGTTACCGTGTAACAGGTAACTACGCACAGCGTAGGTAACATTTGCTAAATAAAGGTAACTTTTACTTCAACTCTCTTGACGTTATTGCTTTTCTGAATCGAGTTTTTACCGTGTGCCACTAGATTCAACTATTCATCATGACCGTAAATGACTTATGTACCTACTCGTCAAACAAGTTGCTAATCAAAAAGTGTCATGGAATCGTATTCATCATAAAAAAACCGGCCAAGTGCGTGTCGAACCTTGCACAATGAAGGGTTCCGTAGTTGGGACGAATTTATCCAACAAACTTAACTTTGCAAATGCAACTGCAAATTTAAGTTGATCGATTATTACTAGGTAACTTGTGGAGCCTACTTAGCTGTGATAGTTTTCCTTTTAATTTCGTTATAATATAGGTACTACTGCTGTGAATTTTTTCACATTTTCAAAACCAACCATTTAGCTGGCGGAGGGGGCACACTTGACTCTAACAAAAATTAGCACTTTAAAGCTTAATATTTTGCAAACGGATCCCTGAATCCAAAAATGGTTTGTACAAACTCAAACATTATTTTTGAAAGACCTTTCCAACGATACCCCCTACCATGTGATTGACGAGAAAGAAAAAAAACTCAAACTCAAAGCATTTATTTCAATTAACCATTTACAGGCACTTTTGAATTGTCAAGGAGTCGGTCAGTCAGAAATATGAAGCTAGTTGCCCATTCCAAAGCGTAGTAGGTACCTACCTATGGAGAAGAACGGGCAAGAAACTCCACGGACACTCTTTTAAATCAAAATATTGTTACAATATATGGGTTACCTACATCATTCATGTTGAAATTATATATGTGAGAACAATGTAGAAAGCACGTTAAAAGCGTCCGCAATTATAACATACAAACAATTCAAAAATTAAAATAAGCCATGGCAGCTAAGAGATGACCAGTCACAACTGACGGCGCCCGTTCACGAACATGACGCATGGATCAGCACCATTCAGCTCAACCATTTTGAAGGGAGCTAAATGATCCAACACACGCGCCACTATCAGCGAGACATTTCAGTGAGCATGACATTCCCAGCCGCCACGGCACATTCAAGTCAATGAAAGACAGATTACCCGGTAAATGGTAGCTCAATAGTACATAGTACTTACACCTGTGCTATGCAATTATATAATAAAAAGGAGATTGAATACAATGCAAAGATGATGATGATCTTGAAAAAAAAAAAAAAAATCTTCAGCAGCTCCAACTGTATGTTCGAATGTTAATTAGTTAGTTGTGATTGTGGAGCAGGACCAGCATTAAGCCAAGCATTTTTATCAGAGATGTAATCCTCCAACTTATAATATGCCTGCCTGCATAGTGTGCGTTTTATACAAGTTTTGAATTTCGTCTCATTCAGTTGAAGTATGTGGGGAGGAATTTTATTGTAACATTTTAAACAGTATCCCATGAAAGATGAGTCTACTTTAGCCAGTCTGAAACCTGGTTGAACTAATAGGTCCCTATTTCTAGTACTGTAATTATGTCTATCACCTCTTTTACTAAAAAGATGTAAATTTTTTCTTACGTGCATGATATTTTCATAGATATATTGACAAGGTACCGTCATGATGTTTATATCCTTAAACAGTTCCCTTAAAGAATCGCGCCTGCGAAGATTATAAATGGCTCTGATCGCTCTTTTCTGCAGAATAAAGATAGACTCGATGTCTGCAGCCCGTCCCCATAGTAAAATACTATTTCCAAAATAAATACTAAATAATATTTCCGGTTTTGCTAAAAACCGGAAACCGGACAAAATTTACCGATTTTTTTAAAACCGGGTTTGAGAGGCAGAACCGGAGTTACCTCCGGTTTTCCCGTTATTGAATTAACTTTTCCCGTTAATGAATTAAATAAACATTTTGATTTAAATCAACTTTTTTCGAACGCACTCAAGAAATATTCAATTTAGAGTCCTCAAATATATCCAAACGCAACCTATACCCACTTACACTCTTCCCTCCGCGACCCCCGCACATAAGCTACGACTACTGGGCCTTGCGCTGTTTGTTCTCCACCGCGAAGGGCGTCATTTGCTACGCTGATAACACTCTACTCACGGCCCGGGGAGGGAGCTACAAAGAAGCGGCACGCTCAGCCGTCGAGAGCGCGTCCCTCTTCGTGGGGCGAATCGGGGCACTGGGCCTTAGGGTGGCGCTCGAAAAGACGGAGGCCCTGGTATTTCATGCGCCCAGACGCCGGCCACCGGCTAACGCACACCTCACCATTGGTGGTGCAACAATAGAGGTCCGGGCAAGCATGAAATACTTGGGCCTGGTTTTGGACCGGAGGTGGAAATTCGGCGAGCACTTTGCTCAGCTTGCGCCGAAGCACGCTGCCAGCTGTTGCCAAACCTGGGCGGACTGAACGTGTTTGCCGAGGGCTAAACACGGGGGTGGTTCGCTCGATGACGCTCTACGGGGCCCCGGTGTGGGCGGAGTCCCTGTCTGCCCAGAACAAGGCTCAACTGTGGAAGCCACAGAGAGTCATGGCAGTCAGGATCATACATGGACACCGCACAGTATCAGCGGAAGCGAGAGATGGAGCTGGAGGCGCAGGTGCTCGCCGTAGTCTACCGACGTGGGGTAGACCTGCAGGTGGATAGTGGCAGGTGCCCGCCGCCTGAAGTGGTTAACAGATGGCGTAGGGAAGCTCAAACCCATACGCTGAGCGAATGGAGGTTGAGGCTGGAGACGCCCAGTGCTGGTCACTGGACTGTGGGTGCCATTCAGCCGATCCTGGAAGAGTGGACACGGAGGCGACACGGGACGTTGTCCTTCCGTCTGGTGCAGGTATTGTCGGGGCATGGCTGCTTTGGCAAATACCTGCACAAGGTGGCTAAACGGGAGGCTACTCCCGTGTGTCACCAATGCGGCTGCAGCGAGGACACGACGCTTCACACCCTCAAGCATTGTCTTGTCTGGGTGGTATAGCGCCGTTCTCTCGCAGCAGCAATCGGGGCAGACCTCTCCTTGTCTCCGACAGCATGGGAGGCGGCGGAGCGCGTCAGGGAGGAAGACTCCCTCGCTGAGGCGATTCGTCGCAGGAGAACAGGGCGGCGGAGGAGGCGCCATGGCGATCAGATACTGCCCTAGGAGGTGCCAGCGGTCGTTAGATCGGGGAGTCTATCGTCGTCGCATTACACTAGTCATCGCCTCATGAGTGGTGGCGATGTCTCAGGTGAGCCCGGACATCGCCAAAGGAGTTTGGTGCCCGTAGGCGGGCTGCGCTGGATGGGTCGCAAATTGGTATGCATAAATGGTTGATTAAAAAAGGTAAATGCTAAAATTTGTTTTATTTGTAGATTTTGTGGGTATCTAAGAATATTGTTTTCTTGTTAAAATTCTACTATACAAAAACTTAAAAAAATTAGCCAAAACCGGGGCTAACGCCGGTTTCCGGTATTGGGCCTTGAAAACCGAAACTAAAACCGGTTTTGAAGACCTTCCGGTTTTGCACGCCCTACTGCTGAACTTAGCCGTCCTGCAAGAGATGTTAAATGAAGACCCCATTGTAGCCTTGAGTCGAGCGTGATCCCCAGGAAAACAGTTTTATCGACGAAATCTAGTTTCTCTTGATTCAATACAATCTCACAATCCCTACTTTTGACATTAGGCAAAGAAAATTTGATGCACTTCGTTTTTTTCACATTTAATACTTAATTATTAGCAGTGAACCAATTTTGGACCTGCAGCAGGGCGTTATTTACTTCGTCAAAATTTGTAGCACGTCTATCTACCTTAAAAATTAAGGAAGTATCGTCAGCAAATAACACCATGTGTGCCTGATTTTTTAATAAATGGAGTAGATCATTAATGTATACTACAAAGAGGAAAGGACCCAAAATCGAGCCTTGTGGAACACCCATTTTTACTTTTAGACCTATAGGTCTAAAAGTAAAAATGTGTGTGGTAAAAATGTGTGTAAGCAAGTTCAAATAGACGGTATCAACTCACTATAGTGAGTTGATACCGTCTATTTGAACTTGCTGTTTTCTATCATTTAAATAAGATTTTACTAAATAGCGCAAGTTTTCCAAGTCCGTAATGCTCAAGTTTCAAGGGTAAGGTTTCGTGATCGACGCAATCAAATGCCTTGGAGAGGTCACAAAAGATTCCTATGGCGTCTTGGGCTTCTTCCCACGCGTTAAAAATGTGTCTTAATAAGGTTACACCGTCGTCGGTCGTACAACGTCCTTTGGTGAATCCATACTGTTGGTCGTGAAGGATTTTATTTGTGTTAAAATGATTGAGCATTTGATTCAGCATCACTATTTCAAACACCTTACTAAAAACCGGCAGCACGGATACGGGTTTATAATTATTGGTGTCTTTACTGTACCCGGATTTGAAAAGTGGTATTTTATACCCATACCAATTTCCACCTTTCTAGTATGTACCAACAGTCTCTGAGCTAAGGCGCGGACAGACGGACAGACAGACATGGCGAAACTATAAGGGTTCCTTGTTGACTACAGAACCCTAAAAATCCCACAAGCATGCCACTCGTTGATAACATGGTTTATTCTCACTTCCCACGCAATCGATTTCTTTCTAATTTGCATAAAATAAACATTTTCGGTGCTGATTGGTGAAAGTTACTAATAATAGGTACAACATGATCAAGGAGGAAGGAAGTTTTAACATTCAGTGCCAATCCCAAGTATTATATTAGCAAAACCGATGTTTAGATATAGTGGGGTTTTTTGTCGAATTCCTAGAAGGTAGGAGAACAAAGAAAGTACTTATAATTGAATTCTACGCCGACAACTTTATTTTGCTTCTAGGGTTATATGAGTAATCTCAAAAGGAAATAATGGAACCCTTCCGTCCGTCTGTCTGTCAAGACCCTTTTTCTCAGGAACGCGTGTCGGTAATGGATATCAAATACCAACTAAGACAGCTGCTCCTAATTCAACGCAATAAAAAAATACGGCCATTATTGCCGCATAGTTTGACACTCGCAAATAAATCAAAGGGTCGTCTTCTAACTTCTCGTTGACCTAGGATCATGAAATTTGGCAAGATGCAAGGTCTTACAGCACATGTAAAGGAAAATGTCTGAAAATTGATAATGAGTAATGACACAACGAACGTGGTGAAAAACGATGCTTATTTATGCTTAAGATAACATTTTTTTCAATTACAAAGTTAAGTTGGCTCTTCAATCCGAAACTAGAAATAATAATTCATATGCCGTATTGAAGTAACTTTAAGTCTATATTTCATTCAAATCTACATTCTATCAATAGTTTTTTCAACTGCAAAGTTAAGTTTGTCCTTCAATCCGGTTCATTCACATGGTAAGGCCATGTCGCCAATTCCTCAGTAGCTAACAACTTCCAGTGCGAAGTATTGTGAGGCCTCGTTCCCATCATGTTGGCCGGATGAGCTTAACACTTGCTAACCCCCGCGAACGACCGGAAGCACTCGTTGAAATTGTTGATGCAACAATTGTTAGATTGGCACCTACTATAAATGTTAGATTGAATGAAAAATATCTTAATCAACACAAAGATTTTAGTAAGTACCTACTTACTTAGATGTAAGTGCTATTTAATTTTATGAAAACCCTGTATCTACGTATGAACCTACATCTGTATTGCTTACTTGTGTAATCACCTACAAAATGTGGGCCTAACTGGCACATTCACATACACAATGATACAAAGGGTCAATGCTCGCTGTAGTAGGTACAACCGCGCATAATGATGCCAAGTTGTAAGTTAGACGATATAGCACACTGCACAACACATTGCTTCGTAGCTTTTGTATTTAACCGCGAGCAGGTCGTTGGTCAACGAGGTCAACAAACTAGCTCTAACTCAAATAGGTTAGTAGGCGCGCGTTGTATTTGAACCTGAAAATAGTATTGTACTGAGATACCTCAACGCATGTGTGGTATGTAGAAGTAGGACAAACAGTAGGCTATCAACTGTTAATATGATTAGTTTAAGTACTTTGTTCGCGTTTGTAACTGTATCAAAGCGGAAAGTACCTAAGTAGGTAGGTGTCTCCCTTCAATGTAGTTTTTACAAGTTACATTTCTGGACAATACATAATGCAGCAGTTCACGTAAGACTAAGACACAAAAGCAACCTACCTGCCGGCGTTGACATTGAAAGGCCCCTTCATTTATGGCGCAGACTGTGCCTGCCTTCATAAACTGTGCTGTCTGGCAGTGGCGGACTAAGGGGAGAGCCCCCCGGGGCTTACAGTCCTGGGGAGACAAATCTAAAGAAGTCTTTGTTACCCGACTGCGCGACAGCAAAGACAGGGTTATGTTTTTCATGCGTGTCTATGTATCTTTGTGTGTGGGATTCTTTATACCCTCGATGCACACTGCCGCTGGATGGATTTTAACAATGAGAATGATGTCTATCAACGCGTGATAGGTGTAAGCTAGGTTTTATTTTAAAAACATGAAAAATGGCGAATTTTAAATAGAAGTCTGCTGTCTGTAGGAAGCTAAAATTTTCGAGCTCGCTTTGCTCGCTCTCGCATTCAAAATTCTCTTGTTTCTCTATCTTCTCTGCACAAGTCGACAATTCAATATGAGAGGGTAAAAGCAATCCTGTACAAGTCAAGAATGAGTGCAAAACAAATTTAAGCTCGGTTGGCTTGCTCTTGCATCAGTTGCATACTACGTTCTCTGAGTTCTCAAACTTCCCTGAAAAACAATACCTAGGTACTGCTTGTTTTTCGCAATACCTAGTAGTAAAACTCCGTAGGTACCTATTGTATTTTATTATTTTCAAGCAGCATGTTCATTACACGATCCAAAAAATAGAATATTAAAAGTCGAAATAATAATAATATTCTCTTTTCTACATTGTCTACTTACTTATACTTTTCCTTTTGTCCGGTCACGCAAAAGTTCGGACCTTGCGCCTTGTTGTCGTTCCTAAATTCGATACACTTGAAATAATACCGACATCGAAACAATAAAAAAAGGAGGAAGAGAAAAAAAAGTAGGTACACACGGCTACACATCAAGCTATACATTTCCAGTATAAGCTGACCTCGCATTGTACGGAAATCTTATACAATGTGAGATCAGCTTAAACTGGAAATGTATAGCTTGATGTGTAGCCGTGTGTACCTAGCAAATTCATGAGCATATTATATTATTATGAACTAGCTTCCGCCCGCGGCTTCGCCCGCGTGGTATGTCGATAAAAAGTAGCCTATGTGCTTTCTCAGGCTCTAGACTATCTGTGTACCAAATTTCATTTAGATCGGTTCAGTAGTTTTGGCGTGAAAGCGCGACAGACAGACAGTTACTTTCGCATTTATAATATTAGTAAGGATTTAGGAATTTCGATGCAATCTTAACAAAAATACTTAGGTACCCAGTGAAATTATTCTAAATCCCTAATACCGCGGGTAAACACCTAAACACAGCACTAGAGCTACAATGTTACGCGTAAAAATAATATTTTAGTGGAAATCTATTTAAATCATCGCAATACGTAAATAGCTCTTCGTTGTGGGCTTGTGGGTGATACCTCCCGTAATGTTCTAAATCAATTTATTATTATATTACTGTTTCATAGATATAGGTATTGTTGAATTTTCTGAAAAACGATATACTTACTTACCTACCTACCTAGTGTAAAAAAATCACAATGCTCAGCTGCTTCTCACAGCTTATTTGATGAGGTAGGTTAGGTTAGTAAGAATTAATGGAATTAGTTCTATTTTTCGGAATAATTTCAAAAACTATAGGCACTTACTTAGGTACCTACCCACAAGTAATAGTTTGGTACAGTCCTTGATTTACCTACCTGGGTAAATCTAAGATTATGTTTGTACCTAGACAATCATTAGAGTGCTACTCGGATAGGTTGAGAGATTTGGGCTATTTCTGCTCGTCGCAAGAGTTGGTATAATTATAGAAGTAGACAGATATATCTACGTAAGTATCTACTGCTTCCTAAATATATCGCGTGTGTGACGTCACTTTCTATTAATAAGCTGTGTACGTCTAGTATTATGTTATATTATTATTATGTGTGCAGCTGTTTGGAATACCTTGCAGAAATATACTCCTTGGTAGGTTCATACCTGGGTAAGTATATGCTCTTTGAATACCTTGGTCTTTAAGGCCCTACCCTACCTCAAATTGCTTACCATGATCCTCCGTTATGCCGAAAATACTGCAGCATTAATTTTCAAATAAATATAAAATATGTTAAAGTTGAGGATTGATGCTAGATCCTATGTTTGGCGAAAACACGATTACATAAAATTTTCTTGATAGAAAAATTCCAAAGTTATCGCTAAACTGAACTATAAACCACTGGTATTCAAAAAATTATTTAAAAAACAAAAAACTTAAAAGAGAAAACCAAGCATTATAATCTGGAGAATATAAAATTTTCTACAGATTATAATGCTTGTTTTTCTATTAAGATTATATGATATTATCATAATTCAGGTTATTGGTTTGTTCCCCGCCTGTAATGTAATACAAAAATTCTACAGATTATAATGCTTGTTTTTACCCGACAACGGCGAAGAAAAAGGAGGGTTATGATTTTGACCGGTATGTATGTATGTATGTATGTATGTATGTATGTTCATCTGTTCCCTCCTATCTTCCAAACCACTTATCACAATTTGACAAATGAGGTATCGTTAGAAGCGTCGTGATTGTCCGCTGGTTATAGGCTATGTGAAGTCACATTAAATTAAAAATGGCGCCCTCTAGAGGACATAAAGTGAGGAACTTAAAAAAAAAATGGTTTAATCGTACCATGTTGGGTATCAAATGAAAGGGCTTAATGAGCACATTTCAAAAATATATATATTATAACCCCAAAAGAATTAAAAAAAAAATCAAGTAACAAAAACTAAAACCCAACTACGACTTAAAAGGTATACTTAAACAAGACACCACAGAAAGACAAATTAAAAATCCGTAGTCACACGTAATCTGTTCGATTTATGCCCTAACACGTGTGACTCCGGATTTTTAATTTGTCTTTCTGTGGTGTCTTGTTTATACCTTTTAAGTCGTAGTTGGGTTTTAGTTTTTGTTACTTGATTTTTTTTCTCTTTTAAGTAAATGCGTTTTTGCAGGCGGGTTTTTTTGTTCTTTTAAATAATTTTGTTTTATTTTTTTTTATAATAGTGCTCGTAAATATTTTCGTATAGAACGATAGTTCAGAGTTGTTTTAGATTCCAAATATTATTCAAAATTGTATATTAGTCAGTATTACATGCTTTAATGTAACAAGGTATTGATTTTAGAACTAAAAACTTGCTTAATTTAAAGTAAATAAATTCGTAAATAAATTTTGTTAGCATTGCAAATCTAATCATAAGTCTTTGTTCTTGCGTGTAACTTAGAATATTTGTGATTTCTAGCAACGTCAACGGGGCAGACAGCTGCAGTTGCCTCTGTCGTTGGCAAAGTGCTGCTCGCGTATATGAGTACTAAGAGTATAAAGCAGTTAAAATTCTGTTATTTAAAAGATAATGCCCATTTTAAAGATGATGCCCATTTTGGTACCTCTCCAATAGCCATGATAGCTCTTTTTTACTATTAATTTTACTTTGTTTCTTACTGTTATGCAACTGTTTAGCTATTCGCATTCTGGATTCCGCCTTCGGTCAGGTTAGGTTAGGATAGTTCAGTCTTTCTTGTTGACTCCGGCTATCTCTTATGGGGTTTGTTATTGTTACCTGTTTCGTTTGAATAGTAGGAGAGCTTTTAGGTTTGAGGTTTTCACTGATAAACAAATTATCTAAGTTATATGTATTTGGGCACATACTAACATTTAACACAGTAGATCTTTGACAGTCGTATCGGTTAGTCAGAAGCCCGAAAGTCGAACATCCAGCTTATCAAGGAGTATCCCAGTGCCTGTATTGTAGAGGTCATATAGTAAATCGCTCCATGTAAAATACTGGTATTGCATCCAGTTAGATTCAAAGATAATCTTTACGTAGTTGGGAAAAGACTAGATAGATGATGAACGCCTTATTTAAAATAATTAATAGCAAACGTCGTAAAAGATTGGGGGTAAGATGATCGATCACTATGAAATGTAGGTACTTACTTATGGGAAAAGTGATTTGTGACATTTCTAAGTACTCTTACCTCAGTTGGTCCAAAAGAGTCTTTGAATCCTTATTCGAAACTGCATCGTTTGCCATCATAAAAATAAGGTGTAAGAATTAACGTTTTTTTAGCTGAATGTGCCATTTTTCCAATATCTGTTAATACAGCTAGCAAGTACTCTAGATGTTAAGGACAGTCTCCTAAGACCGTATTACTATAGCTACAACACGGCGTCACAACTTCTACCCTGTATTACTACGATCGGACAAAGGCCATTGAAATTCTTGAACTGAATTATTCAATATTAATATCTTTCTAATGATGTATCATTTATTCTTATTGTAGCGGGTACCAGCTTCCATACATTTCCTGGCATCATCCTTCAAATATGTATGTGTTCTAAGGACTATTTTGTTGAATTGCAACACGATGTTGTTGTGTGTGAGAAGATGGCAAGAAGATGGCACAATAAGCACAGAATTATTTTGAGTTTCAGAATCTTAGTGCCAATAACACCCCTCTTATTCCGTAGGGGGTTAAAAATGATAAGTTATTATCTATTAAATGTTGATTTATTTGTTTAAACTTATAACTAATTACTTACATTGAATATTTAGTGGTACTAACCATGATAAACAATGGTTCTTTGATTGTAGTAGATAATTAGTAACTCTACTTAACCTATCTATATATCAAGTAAAATTACCTACGTTATTTTACTTGATTCCAGTTGGCTAACAAAATTATTTCCTTTATTTTTTGCTAAATATTAATTAATTAGCCTTCCCGCTAATATTCCGGACCTAATAGTAGGTAGTACAAATTGATTGAGGTTACAGATTGATGCTAATGCCTCATAATCTAAATAATCTATTGACAAAAACTGTACACTAGCAATAATCAATATTTCAAATGAAAATAAAAGAAAAAGACGAGTTTTAGAAGTTACGCCTCATTCCCATGATACATCCATCAATTTATTCGCTCTTCAGCTAGTTTTAGTTCAACGTTAGCAACTTTATTTCAAATGAACAGCTCGTTAGAATTATTTTTTTTCACTCTATGATATTATTAAGTGCATTAGCAAATTTCAGATTGCTAAATAATTGTAATTCTGACAGTAAGCGTAATTAATTATATGTTATACGGAAGTTTTTTGGATATTAGCAATTTTTGCTTACTGGAACTTTTTTAATTTCGATTTTTTTTTGCTAAAGCGACACCTATCTCCTAAAATAAAGGTTTTATAGAAACCATTTATAATACATATTACAGGAAAAAAAATATGATTCATGAAAATATAAGTAACTCAGAAATATTTCCATTAGAAAATTTAGAAAATTTTTCAAAAAAAAAGAAGCCCGAAAGTCTGACAACCAGTCTTACCAAGGGGTATAATATTACCCAGTTACTGGGTTGTGGAGGTCCAATAGGCAATCGCTCCATGTAAAATACTGGTAGGTATTCAGCTGCATCCGGTGAATGACCTTTCCAACGACACCCTACGCCATCGAATAGGCGAGAAAGAAAAAAATGTTCCCACTTTAAGAGCATGAGATGGGACCCTAAAAAAAATATTTTTGATTTATATGTATACTCATACGAAATTACAGCTCTCTAGTAGGTACCAACGGTCTCTGAGCTAAGCGCGGACATACGGACAGACAGACGGACATGGCGAAACTATAAGGGTTCCTTTTTGACTACGGAACCCTAAAAACGGACATAATAGTTAGCGCCTAGAGCGGCGTACCAACGGGGCGTACCTAGCGGATTCGTATTGGTCCTACAACAGCAGAGGTCCAACATTACGGCATATGAAACGCACTCTATGGATATTGGCGCTGGAATGGAATGACGTTGATAGCGGAGCGCTGTTGGTAAACATTTGTGCATGTATTTAATAAACCTACTATAAAGTACCATTTTGTGCCATTTTTTTGATTTGTGAACATGAAATCATACGAGTACTTCCTTATCTACTAATCCTATGCTTTATATGTATTCAAAAAACAACACGTCCTATTTTTTGCGTGTGGAAATCCTCATTGCTGTCCTCCGCCCTGGAGCGGGCACAGGGGTCTGACAGATTCTTACTGGCTAAAATCAATCGGTGTTCTTCAACTGCATTTGACCGAGGGCTGGACTTACGCTGTTCGTCACGCTCCCCCGGCCAGCACAGCTATTTAGAAAACGTCAGAGAAGTTAACTATGGAATTAGTAGGTAATATTTGAGGTAAACTCGGTCAAAATTTTCGGTGAATTTCGAAGCTGCCGAAGATCATTGTGCGCCCGCTATGTGTCGGGACTTCGGGCGGGAGGTTGTATGCCCCGCTCTTTTTCCGCCGCTTCTTAAGTGAATATCGCTTCCTCTCAAAAGGAAGCGACGGCGGAGTCACCCGCGCTTTCGCTCCCGACCATGTATTGACCATGTTTTATTACCAAGACCGGAAGCGAGAGAAGCCGGAACACCGGTACCTACCATAGGTTCTCATAAGGATGAAGGCAAATAGGCCATCGCTACTTTAATTTGATAATTGACATAAAAAGGCTTACAAGTCAACCGAACCAAACCTAATAATCATTTTTTTTTATTTCGAAGCTTATTTAACTACAGGCCTGTTAACCTGTGCACTACACCCATAAAAATATTGTACGGAACGACCTACACATTCAATTATATTTGTGATCTTGCACATTAGCCAAGACTGCATAGTGAGTGTGAGTGATCGTGTAAGTTTGCAAATTGAGTGTTTTGCCGACAATGGGCCGCGCCCACTGCTTTCTAGTCGTGCGTGTGCCTTATTAAAATAAATATTTACATGGTAGAGTTGTAGATATAAGTACATGAGCATTACGATCTGAGATAAGAGGATATTGGAAATAATTATGTAGCTACCAACGTTTTGTGCTGCCGCACCTGCATGCGTCTATCGTCACTCACACGTACGCTCGTGTTGCTCACTAAAAGGTTCGGGCGTTCCAATGCGGTGGTAAAGCTGGTGTTGCAAATACAATAGTAGGCAGTTAAGTATAGAGGGTTTTAAAAAGAAACAATTTTCAGAATCGACCTGGTATAATTTTGGAAGACATCAATCAGTCGTACTAGTATCTATTCCTTACTATAATAAACATTAGTTCATTTAATATACCCAGAAGGTTAATTCCAATAGAATATACCAATATGTTTGCAATACATTGGTCTATTCTCGCTCGCCGCCAGATCATAACTTCTAGTTACCTACCTTTTACAAACAAACAATTATAGGTACGTAGGTACGTTTTAAAAATATTAGTTTAGGTTAGATGTAGACGAGATAGAAAGATTATATGGATTAAATTAAACGTTTAATAAAATAAAAAATCTATGTGAATACTAATTCTCATTGATGATTTTTTTCCGCCAAAAATGACAAAAAAACGCTCGACGCAATCATATACATACAAATGTGTGTCTTTTAGATTCAGATCCTATTCTACCATTTCTACAGCTGTAGATCTAGATACCTATTAAAAATCACCTTCTGACTACATCACGTCTGAGTAGAAGTTTATGTAGGGGGATAGTGAATAGAGTGAACTATAAAAGTTGCGGAACTGTCAGATAATAAATAAATAATGAAATCTTTATCTATTCCGTGACCTTACCCAATAAAACACCATTCGATTTTTTAAGGAAAATAACAATAGCTTCGATTTCCGAGTTGTGCATGAGTTTTAGGGTCTGAGAATCCTTGAATGCAGTTTTCCATAACTCCACAATCGACGGAACCATTCCGTAGATCAAATTTCTCAATGTCTGAATCTATGAAGTTTCAAACTTGTCCAAACTGACCCATCTCAAGCTCAACCGATCTGTCTTTACCTATTATAAGGTTATATTGCTATAAAAATATAGGTACACATAGAAAAAATAAAATAGGCATAAAATAATATGGCACATCAAAAAAATCTAAATTCTTATCTAGGTATGGCACCTTGCGTTAGTCCAACTTAGGCGCAGCGTAGGTACCTAAAAATAGTTTAAACAAAGTCGCATTTTGTGTCTGTGTGTGTGAGACCGCTTAGTTCTTAACTACACAATAGACTTTTGATGCGGTGAAGTTGATGTGTACATAATTAATATAACTTAGTTATGTTATAGCACAGAAATCTCCATATTTTGACATGTTGCCATTGCACCCGTGCGGAGCACGATCAGCAACCTAATTGCGTAATACACGATTAATCACAATCTGGATTGGTTTAAAACAAATTGCTAATCCATTGCTTCATAAGTTCGAAAAAAATAAAATCAGCTCACCAACATAAATAACGCGATTGGTTACGAAAAAAAGTTACGCAATTAGACAGCAGGTCGATTGTATTACCTTTGTTGGTCTGAGATTACCTATTATAAATATGACGCGCTAACGTGACGAGAACGCCATGTTTTCTCAGGTACATACATAAATATCCATTTACCGACAAAAGCATATTATTTTTACACGTTCACGAAATAGAAGAGTTGAGTTCATAGACTTTTCATTTATCTTCTATTGTTTTCGTAATCATTTTAAAGAACAAGCCAACCGTAATGTTTCCTCGATGGAATTCTACATTTTCTGAACATCATTGTATCGAAACTAGACGCAGACCGTCGACGAGCGACGTAGCGTCTTCGGTCCTCGCGATGTCTACGTTGCGCTAGCGCAGCGTGTACGCTACGCGACGCGACGTGACACTGCGTCATCACGACGTCAACGCTTATATTATGCTGGACATACGCTTAGTGAAAAAATACTCATAAAATACAAATGCATAAATTGAACAATTGATAAATTACTGGAAGCATTCAAAAAGTTCCTTCTTCATCCTAACGGCAGACACGGTCTTTCTTTAATTCAAGTAATGTTTTCCTGAGTATATCCAAATAGATATTGGCATGCTTTGGTTCGAAAATTAAAGCAGGTCGAAGACGAATTGCGGTGTCTCCGCAAGTTCCTGCTAGCACACCTGTAAATAAAAAAATACATCCTATATTGAAATATAATTATTGTACCCATTTTACTTTCATTCGAACAACGAGCCATATGGAATCTTTAAGAAATGGCATAAAATAATTATGATAAAAGTTGATACTTATAAATAAAGAATAGAAAAAAGGTTTAGACTTTAGACTACCCTTTATAAAAATGTAGGTACTCTGTGCTCGGTCCCGCCGAGCGGACAATGTCATCGTAAGGGGCCGCCTCCATGAGCGAGAGAATCGCGGCGATATTATCGTCGTGCCATGCCACCACGTATTTCTTTACAGTCCTTAGGGGCCGTCTCCACGAGTGAGAAAATCGCGTTGATGCGACGAGTGGCGAATGCGAGCGAAACGTCATCGTATCGCCGCGCGCTCTAGTCGCTACTGGCGTAGCGCGCCCACCGCGCTCTCACGCTCTCGCAGCGGGAGCGCGGCGAGCGCGATTCCGATACAAGTCGTCGCGGACACGCGGCGATTCCGTTATGAGTCGCGACGATACGCTGGCGGAATAATCGCTCGTTCGTGGAGATTACTCGAAGTAGAAGCGCAGACCCGTCGCGATTCACTAGCTCGTGGAGGTGGCGCCTATGATAAAAAAAACCGGTCAAGTGCATGTCGGACCACGCACAATGAAGGGTTCCGTAGTTGGGATGAATTTATCCCAAGAACAAACATAACATTGTACTTGAACTTGCAGTTTAGCTTGGTCGATTATTACTCGATAACTTGTAAAGCCTACTCAGCTGTGATAATTTTCCTTTTAATTTCGTTATATATACTTATTACTGCTGTGAATTTTTTCACATGTCCAAAACTACCGATTTAGTTGGTAGGGGAGGGGGCCACACATTGACTCTAACAAAAATTTGCACTTTAAAGCTTAATATATTTCGCAAACGGATCCCTGAGTCCAAAAATAGCTTTTTCAACACACTTGTTCGTAAAGTGGCTCTTATTGAACTGCTTTTAGGTTCATAATGCAATGTATTATGGAAGCGTGCTGTGTACTTTACATTACCGCACTAGTGCGGTAATGTGCGCCACATGTAACTATTTACTAGTGGAATTAGTAAGTACCATCATGGCAGCATGGAATTTGTATCCAATAGAAATTGGTTTTGGTGAAGCTTTTTACCAAAGACAAGCGCTCAAAAGCAAGTTTTTATTAAAAAAAAAGAACCATAAGCAAACCAGTGGCGTTTAGTTATGGTAAAAAAAAATCCCATGGGATTTTTTTTACCATAACTAAGCGATTCGCCTAGATGAATCGCGCTGGCCTGCTCGTGTGCCACCGCGTTCGCGCGGAATAAAACACTATCTGTATTCTGTACTATTAAATAAGGGTTTATATCGTCTGTGGCAATTTCGGTCTATATTGTTCACTACCCTAACCCCTTATGCGTATTATGTATTAGTAACATTATTATATTTTTATATAGGCTGTTGAGCGGTATTACCAGTGCCTTTATTTACACCCGCGCGCGCATCGCTAGCGGAAAAAACAAAACATCAAATTATAATAAATATTTGTTAACATTTTTGTAATCATTATTAAGAATGTCGATTTCACGTAGGGGCGGGCGGGCGAGAGAAGAGCGTAAATAATATTAAATAGATTTGACTCCGCCATGGTATGTTTAGTGAAAAAAAAAAAAAATCGTATAGTCTGTCTAACGGTTTTGCCAGTGCCTTTATTTACACCTATGGAATAACAAAACCAGCCAGCAGCCAGCGCGCCATTTTCCATAAATATTTAGATTTACTATCGTTTTCGTTGTGTGGTTTATTTTACCTATCAAAAATACAAAATCTAAAGTATTGTATAAGTATACCACCAACCGACATAGAAGTTTTTAAAAGAAACTCCGGATAGTCAGTACCTGGCAACAAAGGTCAGTTAAAATTTATAAATCTATCATCTCTATAGTTAGGTACGTTATTGTAGCATAAGTTCTAACAACAAGTCTGTTTTTTTCCTCGCAAGTGTGTTGAAAAACGTCGTATAAGACGCGTGTACATTGATTATTACACTCTCGGCTAACCGCCTCGACTGTAATATCCAAAAGACCACACTCGTATCACAATGTACTATTACAAACTCGCAATGTTCCAAATAACGAAATACTTCAGACAAGATATTTTACAAGCGCTATAGAAACTTCTGCACTTCGCTTCTGAAGTTCCTAAGCTAAAATAAATTATGAAAAACAAGAGATTGAGAACACAAGTTGCAACAAAAAGCATGGGATGTAATAAAATAGATTAGCGGCTCTAACAGGGCAACAGATCACCCCTCCTTTCTCATCTCAAGCGTGAACCCTGACAAGAGTATCAACGAGGTCAATAATAGTTTCCTTGCAAACATTGGACGCAACCTAGCCGAGCAAATCACTTCAGTCACTTCACATCTATGCCCTCTCAGTAACAAGGCTGATAATCTCACGTGAACCGCTCCTCTTCGTTCCTTGGTCATGCTCTGACGACTCTGAGATCACGCAACTCGTTCAAGGATTAAGGTATAATTGTGCTGTCGGATTTGACCAGATCCCGGGCCGGTTACTGAAAATATACTCTCACATTCTGACCTCCACTATTACTCACAATTGCAACCTCGCCATATCTACAGGGACATTTTTGCCGGCATTTAAATCCGCCATTATAAAACCTATACATAAAAGTGGTGACAGGGACTGTGTCAACAACTATAGGCCCATCTCTAATCTCTATTGATCCAATACTCTTAAAAGTTCAGAAGCGCCTAATGAATGACCGGCTGATTGAGTTCCTCGAGGTAAACAACCTTCTTTCATCTTCCCATCAGTTTGAGTTCCGGCGAGGTAGATCTACCAATGACGCAGTTCATGAATTGGTTAGCTCGGTCATAACGACCTTAGATAAGAAGTGAAAGTGCCTGACGGTGTTTCTGGCCTTAGCTAAAGCCTTCGACAGTTTCTGTCCCACAGTTATTGCACAAAATGGAAAATTTGGGAGTACCAGGTCTTCCCCTGAAATTGTTTCAGGATTATTTAACAAACCGGAAGCAGTAAGTTAGAATTGATGTTAGGGTGAGTAACGAAGAGCCAGTGACCTTTGGAGTGTCTCAGGGACGGACTCTCAGGACTCCGACAGGATACTCGGACCGACCCTCTTCTTGACCTACATCAACGACCTTATGTCAGCCCCACCTTAGCAATGGCCAAATTTTTACATTCGCCGATAACACTGTCCTCTTCTTTAGTGGTGATGACTGGGATGAGGTCTTTGATGTGGCTCAGGACGTACGTAACCAAGCGACAACCCCGTAATAATGTGCTTACTGTCAACGTCACCAAAACTAAATACGTGACATTTGCACTCCGATCGAATGTGCTACCCCCTCGTTCACTTTTAAGGGCCCATACGTGTTGGTCAACCTACCAGCCATGCGTATGTCCTTCTCTTGAAAGGACAGATAACATTAAATACCTTGGAGTTACAATAGACCAATTTCTTAGCTTCAAGACACATACAGACGTCCTGGTTACAAGATTGTGCAAACTCAATTACATATTCAAGAGTCTAAAACACGTAGCCGACCTTCGAACCATCAAAATGGTCTACCATGCCTTGTGTTTGTCACTTATTGACTACTGCATCATCTCCTGGGGAGGCGCTGCTAAAACGCACTTGATAGAGGCGAAAAGAGCTCAACGTGCCATACTTAAAGTTGCAGTGGGTCTTCCCTTCCGCTTTCCTACAGTTGATCAAAAAGTGGGATATAATGACAAACTTTTGTTATACTGGTATACAGTTCTCAAAAAGCACTCGCAGCTAGATTAGTTGAGTAACTGTTTGTGCAAAGCCATTGTGAGAGAAAAAATATATACATGTATATATATGTATTCATTTTGAAAACGTGGTGAATTATCTTTCCAACGACACCCCACACAATTGGATAGTCGAGAAAAAAAAATTGCTTTTTCGTGGTTTTATTTTACCCCTTTGTCGGCGTGATTAATATTTGTACTCATGCCAAGTTACAGCTTTCAGTACTAAGAGTCTGGGCTATGCCGCGGACAGACAGTCGGACATGGCGAAACTATAAGTAAAGGTTCTTTGTTGACTACGGAACCCTAAAAATATAATAATGTAAAAATCTAAAAGATTCTAGTTTATTCGAGTTATATCACAAATAAGTGTTTTGTTTATCCTGGTACCGTCATCGTCAGCGCTCCTAGACAGTCCTCCGAGCCCGGTAACATGTGCGGTAATAAAATGAGTGGGCCCCCAAATATTGAAGGTCCTGGTGCCACACGTCACTTTGTACCTTAGTAGTTACACCACTGAGGTCTCTTTATACATACCTATAGATACTTAACCATAAAAATCTATGAAACAAGAAAATAAGTAGGAATTTGCTTACCATTTTTCTTCAAAGTGACTATAAGTTTTTCCCTCAATGCCGCTGTGCCGGCGTTGAATGCCAAAAACGTGCCTCGACCACGCACGCTATTTATCATAGTCGGAAACTCAAATTCCAGGGCGTGAAGCCCATTTTTCAGAACACGACCTGACTCTTGCACCAATTCCAGAAGTTTTTTAGTTTTTATGACCTGTAATACGCGATCTAACAAGATTAACTTCGATGGGTCTCCCATCCATGTGTTGAATATTCTGTAGGGTTGTGGAGGCCTGAAATGAGAAAGAAATAAAGAAAATATTATATTATATTTATTGCTATATTCATGCAAAAAACACGTGGAAAGTAGGTACCCTAGTTTCAGTTTGGATTAAAATGGAAATTAGTTTTTTTTTGTATATGAGAGCACTCAGAGCTGAGGGGTAGGTACGTTTACGTACTCGTAACTGTGTGACATAGATGATAAAGTGAGAAGGTTATGTATTCGTTTTTGTCGATAATCAGTGTGCGAAAGTGGTTCGAAAATCAGGAAGTTAATTGCATGAAAAACGGAATCTATGAATTATAATAGATTAAGTACATAAAGGTCGATACAAAGGTGATTCATGGCTAAAACAAAAACTTACTTAAATAAGGGTTTGCAGTAAAATCCACCCGTCAACATCTTCTTACTAAATGTAACCATATCAGGTGGGAATGGTAAGTTGAAATGTTCATAACACCACATTTTACCAGTGGGTCCACATCCAGTCTGCACTTCGTCGATAATCAAAGCTGCTTCATACTATCAAAATAAAATTATTATTTTCTTAAGGAGGTGTTCAAACTCGCGTGGCGCAAACCGCGCGTGGGCGTACCATCGCGCGCATGATTCGCCTCATTCGAATCTATACGGTTTTGATATTCGTGCTTTTTGCAAAATAAACGGGTCGGTGTTCAATACACTGCCAATGCTATATTGAACACGCGAGCCATTTACTTTGCATTCGCTCTGGGACTGGAGTAACCAGGATTACTCCAAGGGTTACTTACACATACATACATAATCAGCCTATAATGTTCCCACTGCTGGGAAACAGGCCTCCTCTCTATGAGAGAGAGTGGGCCGTAATCCACCACGCGGGCCCAGTGCGGGTTGGTAGATGTCACATGTCTTCGAATTTTTGGTTCTAAAACATGCCGGTTTCCTCACGATGTTTTCCTTCACCGTTTTGAGAGCAGTGGTGATGAAATTATTTACACAAAGTAAAGCGCCCGTCAGGGTTCGAACCTACGACCTACAACTTGTAAGTCGCAGCCGTTACCACTGGGCCACCACTGCTGGGGTTACTAAAGGTGTCCAAGTATTGAGCGGAAATAGTGCGCGGCCTGCCGCGCTTTGTTTGGACGACTGCCGCGCACGAATGCTTCTGCCGCACACAAACATTTCTAGCCGCATCAGTAATTATTGTGTTTGTTTGTCAGACTTTCGGGCTTCTGACGACCCGTTACGACTGTCAAAGATCGACGCAGCCGGAACCAACCGCCTACCGAGCTTTCCGAGGCACGGAGGAGTCTCGGTACCTATGTTAAGATCCCACCCATCAACGGACCAACCCCGGCAAGCGTAGCTTAACCTGATAGATCGACCCGAGCAGCCATTATTACTTGGCCACAAAACCTCCCAATCAATTAAGTTATTTCTATGTTACTAATTATTATTTGTAGACTAGCTGCGCCCCGCGGTTTCACCCGCATGATTCGATCCCGTTGGAATATCTGGATAAAAAGTATCCTATGTCCTAACCCAGGTCATGTTCTATCCATGTGCCAAATTTAAACCAAATCAGTTCAGCCGTTTTAGCGTGAAAGCGTAACAAACAAACAAACTCACGTCAGCTTTTATAATACTAGCTTCCGGCCGCGGCTTCGCCCGCGTGGTATGTCGATAAAAAATAGACTGTGTCTTTCCCCGGGAAGCCATCTATCTCCTTGCCAAATTTTATCGAAATCCGTTCAGCGGTTTAGGCGTGAAAAGGTAACATACAGACTTTCGAATTTATAATATTAGTATGAATTAGTTAGGACTAGCTTTTGCCCGCGGCTTCGCCCGCGTGGATGTCGGATATCGTCTCACGGGTACATCCTGTATACTTACAAAAAAACATGTGACAACATTTTGAGAATTATTGCTGTTTTTTTTTCTTTGACTTAAGTACCTAATTGATTGTTTTTGCATGATGTGTCTATCGCTTAATTATTATTGTGCACATGGCTTGTATGTTGTATTATTTAAATAAACAGCGAGTCATCCGAATAACTTACACAGGCGCAAATTTTTTGCAATTCTTGGAAAAATTCCGGCGAAGCTTGATTGTCTCCTCCTTCCGACTGAATGGGTTCAATAATTACAGCAGCAATTGGACTTTTCCTTTGCCAAATTTCAAATAGCTCACATACATATGCGAGGCACCTGAAATCAGAATTACGACAACTATAGGTACTTACAATGATTATTATGATAGTCTAGTCACTTTAGCTCTAATAGTATACAGGGTCAAATTAAATTAACGAAACTCTACAGATATTATGGGTATCGATATCTTAATACAATAAGCCACAAAATTCATTGTTTTTTTTTTGTACTCAACGAAGTTTCTTACTTGAAATATAAGTTTCAAAGTCAGTTTTTTTCTGTGTAATCTTCACAGACGTGATGGGTATCGATATCTAAACACGATACCTATAACAAAAAAAAAAAAAAAATCTCAACTAGACCCTTTTTCTGACCCTAGAAAAACATCAAACCTTTTTTCTTTGTTTTATCGTGTTCAGATAACTCATCACGTCTGCGGAGTTTCGATTTAGAGGCCGTATACGGAATTTCTGGTGATGCACGATGTCCCAAAGTTCCCCAAAATGATTTTTCATACATTCATTCCCAAGGTCCCCAAAACATAACATTAAATTATTTGTAAGGTTCACACTTGACCAATCCTGGTACCTGACCTGACGCGTCCAAAAGTGTTCGAATAAAATAAAATCAGTAGGTAAGTACTTAGTTTTAGGGGTATTCCTCGAAGCGCAACTACTTTAAAACGCAGCAAATGAAGCGCACCTAAAGTATTCCTCGAACGCACCCACGATGAAACATAGAGAAGAGCATGAAGGATTCGTAATAATATACCCATCGATAGACGTTTTAAAATTCAACTGTACTAATTGTTTATTTATTTAAACAGAAATGAACTGGAACTAGGTGCCTATGCGACATACTACTTAGCTCAATAATGGTAAAAATACAGGTTTTGAAATTGAGTCATTTGTTGTCTTGAAAAGTACCAGCGGGGCAATTCACTTATTTTTAACACACATTCGCAATCTGTCAAAAAACACCATCAATTTACCAACATTTTTGATAAGTTTGACAGAATGCGATTTGAATGTGAACGTTTTATAGGTAGCGATTAAACACAAAGAGGAATAAAAAGTATATCGATAGAAGTCTTAAAACTATCCTATACCTACCTTACCTATTAACCGTAATGTCCCCTCCACCTATAGGTACCTATCAAGAAAACAGAAATTAACTGGAAGTAGTTGCTTATGCGATACTATTAAATAATATAATATGAATAATAATAAATTGAGCGTAAATTGCAATGAAAAGAATACGTTTTTACCCCATTGGTTCTTTCAAGTAATATTAAATAAATAATTACGTAAGCGTTGATTCGGCGACTATACTATTCACGATATCGGTCAAGACAGAGTCGTGCAACTTTTAGTTTTAATATTAAAAGCTTTGGGGAACTTGGGGAGATCGGGCATCACCCGATTTTTTATTTATTTACGTGAATTTATGGTTAAAATACTGTGTTTTTATAAGTTTTATTGCACAACATGAAAGATCATTTCAATTATGATCTAATAAGTGAAGTAGGTACTTTTTTGTCGTAGTCGTAGTCCAGGCTGGACTATGACTGTACTCCACGTAAAATCATAGTCCAGTCCGGACTATGACTGAATTGCTAACAAACTAAACTCGGGAGAATTGAATACGGCACCCAAATTGCGTAATACATGAACATAATCTGAATCATTTAGAAGGATATTGCTAATATTTACATTGCTTCTTATGTTCAAAAAATGTGTCTGTTCGACAATGTAAAAATGCTCAACATTATTGATGTAGGTATAATATTTTACCGAATCAATATGAAAAATGTGAATAGAATAAAATGCTTTCAGTAATAAAGGAGATGCGTTTATTTCCCCTCTTTTATTTCATATTCAAAGACAGCGTATTTTGTTTTTTCATTGTGTTAGGGATTATTTTTAGTTACCGATAAGTCCTACCCATTACGTTGTTGGTGGAGTTTCGCGAGCTACCCTGTACTTTGTTCCGAACCGATCCCATTTTGAATAAGGCTTAGGTGGTAAGTACCTATTTTGTTGGTGACTCGGATTCAATGTTCCCGAGAATAAATAAAATAATTAGTGCTAAAGACAAAACCACTGCGTTTACAAAAATAAACTACTTATGGACAGCATAATAACGCAGATAATTAACAAAAATAAAAGTCTTACCTTCTATCTTCTTCATCGTTCTCAGATTTAAATTTTTCCAGAGGATACCGGTAGTTCGGGAACCAACCAACTGGCCAATCAAAAGACGGGAAGTCCAATTTGTGAATTGCTTTCGATCTTGTTGTCGCCAACGAGCCTAATGTACGTCCATGGAAAGCCCCCTGTAAGAGTGGTGCCTGTTTTCGAATTTAGTATTAATATTCGTATAAAAACCTGTATTGTTGGTTACATATAAAATAACTGAAGTCACAGTCCAAGCTGATAGAGCAGTAGCTAGAGTTAGAGAGCTTTTTTGTAGTGTTGCCCTAGGTAGTAAGCACCCGACTGGTTTCGCGGTTTACCCCACGACCTACAACTCGTAAGTCGCGGCCATTATCACTGGGCCACCACTGCTCAGGTAGATTCATTCTGCCCAGTAAGTAGGTAGAATAATTATACTACAGCAAGTTTTGTAAATCTTAGGTTTTACCCCACAGCCACCGGAGCCACGGTAAACGTTGAAGGAAATTTAATCCAGAAGGAAAGTAAACCCAGTATGAATGAGCGAGTGAACTCCGGAATTGATGGGGAACCCCGAGAAGGATAAATTGACAGAACTACCTATAAAAAAAAAACCTATAGTATAACTTGCTGCCAATAAATATGTAGATAATTTTGACTTGGATACGAATACAACGATATTGAATAGAAACTACGCATACCTACGTTAGACAAACGTCTACCCTAAACCAACGCCGGATACAATGCAAAGGCACCCTTAGGTAGGGTTATCTTCCCGTCTGGTCCGGACGTGTCCCTGTAATTTTTCCAGACCTTTCGGATTCTTTATAGAATACAAAAGCTAAAATCATCTTACTGAAAAAAATAATATTTAAAAGTATCATTATTGTCCGGACTTTTTTTGTAAAAGTCCTGCTTTTTATCAGGAATTTTCAAAATCTGAAATGATAATCTTACCCGTAACATCTAATTTTACTTTTAACCTGTTTTTATAGTCTGGTTTGGAGGATACCATTCTGACATGCCATCGGCGACGCTGCCCAATGAACAGATTTCTTTCTGCAAGGAACCCTTGTGTTCTCTATCGTGGCCTTAATAATAATTATTATGCTTGTTATGAAATCGACGTAGGTCGCACTTCAAGGACTTGGAGATCCGTCTATTGAGCTGCCGGTATGCATGTAGCGCATCATCTCAAGACTGGGAATCGCCTTATAACTTTCTATGAGCTTCAGTAGTACTGTAGTAGGTACCTAGTTTTTTTTTTTCGATTGGTAGGTACTACGGGTCTTAAGAATCGTCAACCGTGTAGATAAACAGTTTCCACAAATTCATCTTTGTATCGCACGGAGCTTCCTAGGCACTCGAAAAGATTCTAAAGTCATTGAATACATTTTGCTTCTTCGTCTACATAACGAAGTCAATTTTAGAGTTAGTTGCACCAGTTAGGGGCTCAGTCATGCCTCTTCCTGTGCTCACGCCTTCTGAAGAAAGAGTTCATCGACCCCAAGGGTTTCGATGTGCAAACCCAAATTGCCCCAGTCGCGGCTCATCATAAATAATAAAAATAACCGTGTTAGAACTGAAAAATATACATAACTATCGAAATTGGTCAACTATAATTTAGAGAAGGATATGGCGAAACTATGCCATAATATATTGACATAGAAATTAACTTCACTACTGTATGCGGGACCCAAACCGACCTGAGTGAGAACGAGACGGAGTGGGGCGCTCTAAAGCGTCGAAAAGTTTAGGTAATTGCTTTTTACGGTGAAAATAATGGTGATTTAAAAAAATAAATAACATAAGACCTGCTTTATAGATACCTATATAGTTCAGTTATTATGCAAAGTTTCATGATCAAATTTTTATGTAATCGTGTTTTCGCCAAACATAAGACCTAGCATTAAACCTCAATTTAACATATATTTATTTCAAAATTAATGCTTCAGTATTTTCGGCATAACGGAGAATCATGCTAAGCAATTTGAGGTAGGGTGCGCCCTTTAAATAACAAAGTACATAATCAGCTTTTTCTACCTCCACACTTACGCGGTATTTACCAGAGCTAGTAACACGGTATTTGAACTATCGCCGACGCTATGTAGTTCTACGTATCAGCTCCACTACAATGCCCAGCGGAAATCAAAGTTATTGAAACATTTAAGCCAGTTATAACTGGCGGTCGCCGGTCGTCACCAGTCGTGATCGTCACCGTACGCGCAGTACAAGGAAGACAAGAAGGACAAGATCAGAAGATCAACAACAGGCTTCTAGTGCTTGTCTAGCGATATAGGATACCTACTGATTATTGGATTGTCATTTTAGAGGGGGAAATTATAACCTTTTAAGGGGGATGCGCTTGGTAGCCCGCGAAGTTCAAAACTTAAGTTTTTTGCAATTTGCAGGTCAGTGTCAGGATGTATGTAGTATAAAATATGATTCGCGACCGTAACAAATATGGCTTACAGAATTATAATCATTAGAATCATCAATACTGTTCCCTATGCTAAGACGACGCCGTCGCGTCGTGGAGAATTAATCGTTCTCAGAGAAAAATCAGCTATGCTATTATTACGCTCTGATCAGAAGGTAGGCACGTAATCCTTGAATTAAATTTTACAAACGTTCAATGTGAAACCAATTTAAATTTGTTTCAGTGGGTTGATAATTTATCGTATAAATACCTACCTTGTAACTATTACTCCTTTACAACTATAGGTAAGTACCTATGCGCAAAAAAAGTATCTAGGTACTCGTATATTCTTAGGTAACTTCAAATTGATTAATCACTCTAGAAATCAAATTAATCATTGTAGGCCCAGCCTTTCGGCAGAAAAATCTAAAGCTAATCTTCCGAGCTACCTTTTATACGTCGGGCTGCCTTTTTTAACATTTATAACTAGTTATAATTATAAGTGACAAAATGTATGACCATTTTGTAATGTAGCAAGCCAATCACTACTGCAGGGAGATTGTTTGCTTCCAGTCACGGACACCTTGTAGCGACTTTATTTTTTTTTAATCTTTGGCACTTAACAATCGTAATAATGTGCTTTACCACACTTCTTGGCAGAAGGAATAGTAAAAAAAATCAAGTAATAAAAACTAAAACCCAAGTACAACTTAAAAGGTATAAACAAGACACCACAGACAGACCAATTAAAAATCCGGAGTCACACGTGTTAGGGCATAAATCGAACAGATTACGTGTGACTCCGGATTTTTAATTTGTCTGTCTGTGGTGTCTTGTTTATACCTTTTAAGTCGTAGTTGGGTTTAAGTACTTGATTTTTTTTTTTAAATCTTTTGGGCTTATAATATTATATATATATATATATATATATATATATATATATATAATATTATAAGCCCAAAAGATATATATACCGGATGACATTTTTTACCGTCTCGAGCATAATCAGGTGTGTTGTGTAAGTGGAACAGAAGCCATACCCGAGAATATTTGCTTAGTACCATTGAGATTGTACAGGTTCGGAATTTCCTTCAAAAATCATGAAAACTATCCATCCTACGGCCCGTGCGTAAAAACGAATAATAGCCAAAATAGGAGATAGTAAACGGCGTAGGCTGCGATGGCGCATGAATGATAGTTGTACGTGTGTGCGAGCGAAACGCACGCACATTTCTTTTGCGTAGAAACCTAGTAAGCGACCGCCCCTCGCATGGTACAGTCGTGTTGAAAACGTTTCCAAAATCAACGCAATAACATTTATAGTCCACTTACTAATAAACTAAGACAAACCTGATCTACAAATAAAATGAACACAATACCCAAAAATTCTCAAACATACAATACAAATACCCAATTGACCAAATAAGCCTCACACCAAAATAATAAGTAGTAAATAGGTAATAACTTAACACAAGTAAGAAAACTTAACCTACCTAAAATAATAAAACACAACAAATACTTACGTAAGTACAAATAAAAACCCCACCAATTTACTAATTAAAAAGATAAAATAATAAGAAAAACTATCCTTACAAATAAAACGAAAACAGTAACAAAGACTCGGAACGAACTTTTAAAACAATCTAAGTAATCTTTTTTAAATAATTCGAAACAATAAATACTTGAATAAGCAAGAATACTCGACTGTACTTCATTCAAAATGAAAAGGACGTGCATACATGCGGGAGCGAGAACATTGACAGAATGTTGTTCGGTCGACCCGTTGCTAAGTAACGTCGGCGCGCCTACGCACACACACGTACATAGAAACTTGATGTGTGCGTGAGAGTTCACTTACCGGGGTTCACGTACGAGAGCCGAGCAGCTGAGCGGTACTCGCGCGCGGGCGACACGACCGACAGACGCGCACGCGCATTGCGCGCATTTTACAAAAAATGAACTTAGGTCTGTACCTACCTTTTTAGCGATATCGCAGTAGGTAATTATTGTTCAAAATGTTTCGTTCTAAACATAAACTAGCACGTCTTTGCATATTGTTCGGTAAACTTCGAGGCGTGTCTCTATCACTTTTCGAAACATTAAAAGCGTTTTAAATTATTCGCTGTTTTAAATCACTAACGCTTTGAGCTTCTTCGGTATACACTAAACGTCAGACTAAACGTTTTAGGTCGGCCCACAAATAAAAGTCAAGGGGTGTTATGTAGGTCTGGTGACCTCGGCCGCCGGTTCACAGGTGCACCGCGACCTATTTACTTATCACCAAATTGACCATCGAGATACGCGCGCACAGATCGTTTGTAGTGAGCTGGACATCCGTCATGCTGGAAGTACATGTCTTGCAGATAGGGATCAGGAACGTCTTGCAACATGGTGTCAATGACAGAACGGTTCTGCACCCAGTGACAAAACTCCATGCGGGGTCCGAGGGGGAATTTGAGGAGAACGGATACCGTTCCTTCGCAGCGACTGAAGATTTTCTTCTTCTGCGTACATTCGCCTTGCACTGGCTGTTTTCACCAAACAAGATACTCTACGTTAGAATATTCGTACATGTTTAGATACGACAAAATATGACCGGGTGCACGATGCATACGTGGAAACAAACAGCGCGACGTCACGCCGCCGTGACTAATCGCAGGTGACTGAAGCTCGGGACGCGGGCGGGCGGGGGGATGCGCGAGCGAGCAGCTCCGGCGCGGCGGCGGCGGCTCAAGCGCCTGGTGATATCAAAGAAGCCGACGGCAAGTGCGGCGAGTACCTATCGGCCGCAAAGGAACGTATCTAATTCATTGATAAATTCCGTGCATTTAGTAGGGTGCGTATGATTTGAATTTCGATATTTTTTCATGGATTTATTAAAAAAATAAATAATTTCTGTTTTTATTGTTTTTGTATTAAAAGTTTACTTCAAATGGGTAGTATTTTTAGATAAATCAATTTGTTTAAAGGGTATAAAAAAAAAAAAAAAATTTAGTTGACTATGCCATTGGCTTCTACTCCGTTCACCTACTACACCCTATGTTTGTCGAGACGGTAAAAAAAGTCATCCGGTATATATAAATATATATATATATATATATATATATATATATATATAAATATATATATATATATATATATATATATATATATATATATATTTGAAATGTGCTCATTAAGCCCTTTCATTTGATACCCAACATGGTGCGATTAAACCATTTTTTTTTAAGTTCCTCACTTTATGTCCTCTAGAGGGCGCCATTTTTAATGCGACTTCACATAGCCTATAACCAGCGGACCATCACGACGCTTCTAACGATACCTCATTTGTCAAATTGTGATAAGTGGTTTGGAAGATAGGAGGGAACAGATGAACATACATACATACATACATACATACATACATACCGGTCAAAATCATAACCCTCCTTTTTTCTTCGCCGTAGTCGGGTAAAAAATACTCATATTTCTGTCATCGTTATCAGAATGACGATCAATGTTTTCTTTCTGACATCTAAAACTTGCCCCTTCTTTCTTGCGGTAGGTTACCCGGTTAGGTACCTACTCGTATAGGTAGTCCTGCGAGTCTCCTCACATTTAAAGTGGCCAAAATAATGTTCGGTTCGCTACCATTGGTTACGGTGAACCAAAAATGAAATCCGTGTCAAGAACGTAGCATCAAATTAGTTGTGAAATCTGCCTTTCTAACTACTGGGTTCTAAATTTCTAAAACAAACAATTAGACGAGTAGACGAGAAAAGCAAACAGCTAGCAATGCATACAGATGAAGAGTACTAACCTTGAACGACATTATTGATAAGTTTGGTGCCCCTGGTGGCTGGTTCTCGAGGGCTGTTCTCATTTCTTCATCAGTAAAGGTTGTTATGCCCCCACGTTTGTTTATAGCATACCGTATGAAGGCAGCTTTGAAGGCATTTTCATTAGAACAGGAGCCACACATCATAGTCATTACGTGATTCAAACCGGAAGGAGCTACTGACAACAAAACATCTGCTAATTTACGAGGCCAGTCGACTGCTGGAAACACTCCAAGTGCTGGTCGGTTCACCAAGGTCCTCTGAAACCATATTTAATAATCAGATTTAGGTACCTGCCTATAACATTAAGTCTGGCTAAGGTGCACAGAGACTGCAGTCGATCAACGTCAGCCCCGGATCTAGGGGGGGGCAAGCCGGGGTCTATGCCCCGGACGGCAAGTTCACAGGGCGGCAAAATTCACACTTTACAGACGAATGGACAACTATCATCATTTACTTAAATTTGACCACAGAATAAATCGTAGTACAAGTACAGAAATTCCACTCTTGTTTTACTGTGGCTATCGCAACTCGACCGATACCTAGGGGCTTAGGTACACACGGCTATACATCAAGCTATACATTTCCAGTATAAGCTGACCTCGCATTGTACGAAAATCCTACACAATGCGAGATCATAAACTGGAAATGTATAGCTCGATGTGTAGCCGTGTGTACTCTACGCTTCCTACAACATCCGCAAGCTATGAGCGAAGTTTTAGCAAACTAAAACTAATTATAAATTATTTGCGATCTTCTATGAGGCAGGAATGCTTATCGAGTCTTTGCAATAGCGATAGAAAATCCAATTGAACAAGAGCTAAATTATGACAAAGCCATAGATTTATTTGCAGAACAAAAAGCTCGAAGAGTAAAATTGTAATTTCAATTCAATTCACAAATGCAATATTTGATTTTTATTATAAATCCTATCCTGTGTTGTTTATAAAATATGTATCCTACAGTGTAGGATTATATTTGAACGTGTATTGACTGTAGGAGGTACACATTCATGTATATACAGAGTCTAAGGGTAAACACCGTTGTCACTCAAACCACCCCATGGTATGAGTGACAACGGATGACCGAGTAACAACAAAAAAAAAGTTATTTTCATTAAAAGATTTTAAAAAGTTTCCATCCGACACCGTGCTCGCTAGCGAAATAGCTGAATGACTGAGGGAGGGGTCGCGCTCGCAGCCGGTCAGGTCACGTCCCACGCCCCCCACCCGTTTTGAGACGCAAGTTCGTTGCCTTAGAGCATAGGGTGAAAGGGTAATAGTATAAAATAATCTTGTGGTAAAATGTAATTAAAATAAAAAAGTTGTAATTTTCCTTTAATTTTACGTTCTATAAATGACACCAACCACTGGTTTCAAGGATAACGGTGTTTACCCTAACACCCTGTTTATCTGTAAATAAATAGGCTTAAATAAATTATAAAGATAGGTAAAAATAAATATAAGTGGGCGGGGGCAGCATTTTATCAGATATTGCCCCGCCTAAAAAAAATTGAAGATCCGGGCCTGATCAACGTCGACTGTTTTCATTCGACGTTGGATCGGAATTCACTAGTAACGTCGCCCTCATCTACCGATGGTCGGTCGTCAATCGACAGCAGTTAGCACCCTAAACAACCAGCACTTTAAAAAAAATCTAGCTGCCCCTTAAGGTTTTAATGTTTAATAATTACTATATATATAGGTAAATTTAGTACGTACAATATTAGCATCATTGTCGAAAGCAGTAAGAAGTTCCGGATGGTTATATCCAAGAGGCACCGAAGATATTTGCGTATATGTATCCAAAAGAATATTGCCGTCAGCGTCCGCAATATAATTTCCAGCGCTTTTATCGAAGTCAGTAAACATTTGAACAGAACCACATTGCTGAAATATTAAGAAAATAAATGTAGGTACAATGTATAATTAATTAATATGTAGGTACCTAACCTGCCCGTTATTTTGAAGACGATTATTTATTTATTTTTGCATTGATACGAAGCCGAAGGTTAAGTTAATATTAAGGACACACTTATAACTCAGTGATAAGATAAACTGTACAAACATAGCAAGCAGTTGTAGCAAAGTCAACACATTAAGGTGAAGTGGTTCCAAAGCAGATGTTTTGATGCGTTTCGACTTCACGCAAAATCAATTTTTCTCTCACAAAATTTTCTCTCACTATTTGCGTATTTTTTTTATGATTACGAAAATTGAAGACTGTCTTTAGTGAAGTATGAGGCCCGAAACACGATTGACAAAACTTTCCTCGATACAAAAAAACCTCAAAGTTTCGTTAAAATCTGCTCAAAGTTTCCTTAACATCTGCTTTTTAAAGAGAAAAACCTATTCCATTCGATTGTTATCAAAGCAATTGTAATAAAATTTTGTCTTCGTGATCACTATTAAATACTTTAAGGGATTATGGCCTTATTTTTCTATAACAACACAAATAAAATTAAATATTTTTGTAAACTTAGTTGCGCGCGGGCGGGGACATACCACCCCCCTCGGCTCCCGTCAGTCCCACTTCGCCTTAAAGGTAGATTACCAAGAACAAAACAGCTCTATCTACTTACATATTATTATAATTTAAAAACTGTACGTAGGTACAGAGACAAACACAATTGTTTCCAATATCTGCCAATTGAACATTATAGACTTAAAATTATAACTGCTTACACAATGTCAAATATATCAAGACGGTTCGGCGGGTTCGGGAAGTTTGCGATTTCTTTTTTAGGGTTCCGTAGCCAAATAGCAAAAACGAAACCCTTATAATTTCATCATGTCCGTCTGTCCGGAATCCGGATGTAACACAGCCATTTTACTCGGAGACTTAATAAATCTTCGAGTAAAATTGCTGTGTTACATCCGGACTAATGCACCTATGAGTTATAGCACTGTTCATCGATAAACATTCGAAAAAAGGTGTAGGTATTCAGTATTTCAGTGCACCGCTAAACAATGTTGTAGTGAAACTTTGAAAACATAATTAGGGGTCCCATATAGGATGGGCCTACATCCTTATAAGTAGTCATTGAATGTAGGTAACCCAAGGATGAAAAACAAAAACAATGCCCTTAGGCGTGTTCAAAAGATTATGACGTGTATGCGTAAATATTGTCGCAATAATGTCCTTGCGGCATTTGTGCCTGTAATTTCAGATTTTTTCATTTTATGTCGCCGATTTTCCATTTTCATTCATTTGTCTTCTTTCTGGCGAATCCGGTGGTGGCAGAGACTGTGTTTACTGATAACTATATAACTTGGGAACCACGAGAGAATAGGTTACTTCCAGGCTAGCGGGCACACCTTCACTGACCTTTTTCTTGACCGTTGTTTTTCGAGGAGACATTAACAAGGGAAGCTTAGGTACTCAATACCAAAAACAATCTGCCCCCGATTCAGTTATTTCAGAACCACACGGTTGACTTTCGATTCGCATAGATAACGTTGGTAACTAGGTACATAGCATACCTACATTTTTCATTCAATATACTACTATCAAAATACGTAGATTTGAATGCTCAAGAACTTAGAGAACAATTGGAATGCTCCTGACCTGCGGCTGGTTAATGCCAAACTGCGCTTTAATTTTGCCCACATCTACCTACATAATATCTAATTTATCGTTTACGCGTTACGATCCAGCACCCTAATTGCTTATTACATGATCAATCACAATCTGAATCATTTTGAAAGAGATTGGATAATCCATTACTTCATAAGTTCGAAAGAAAAATCTGCTCTACAACGTAAATAAAGCAATGAATGTTGTTGAACTGTCAAATGAAACAGGACGTGTTACGCAATTTACATAGCTGGTGTCGCAGTAGCATCACTGATCAATACAAAGAGAATTATCTTTCTACTCTTGCATAAAAGCGTCTGACAACGACTGATGCTATGCGTTCGGCAGGTTTTTTTTTGTCCACCTATTCTTAATTGATTATTTTTTACTTATTTTATTCAAATTAATCAAAAAATCTTAGGGGCTGATAAAAGGTATAATCCTTACCTGAATTGCATCCATTTGTTTAAAAAGTGCCCGCGACCTTGGACCGGGAATTTCTGTTTTAACGCAAGGTCCTGTTGGTTCCTTATGTGGAGTTGAATACCCCGAAGCATAGCCTCGAATATCTGTTAAAAACATGTTAGAGTTTTTTATTAATATTTTGGACGATTGTGGAAAATCTAAGGCTAGGAATCAAAACGATGTTCCGCTTGCAGATCAGTTTCATTGTTCCGATACTGTGGCCCGATACGAAGGTACGGCACCTGTGACGACACTGTCTTGCCCGTTACGTCAAACCGTGGGACCATTGATCTGCTTCCAATACCTATGTATTGTGGCCAATAGCCAATAAACTGTTATTTTGAATGTTAATGTATGAACTAAAAAAGTTTTGTTAAAATTATTGTAACCTGAAGTTTGAATTTACTTTACGCTTCTTGAAGTTTTATTTTTTACGTTAACGTTAATTTATGACAGTTCTTTCATTTTTGTAATAAAGAAATTAATATTTGGCGTTATGTGGTATTATATTTATTCATATTTGGCGTTATATTTGTTATATTTAGTACCTGGGTGACTAGTAGCTCTGCTCGGGTGAAAATAAAACGAATTTTCCCTTATGCAGATAGGTATGTATAATGAGACCTAGCTAGATCAAATTTTCGCGCCCGTACCTAAACCCCTATAGTGCAACTTTCATCGAAATCGTTTCGAGAACGTGATTACAAAATCAAAATCAAAAGTCATTTATTCAAACTAGGCTGAGAATCAGCACTTTTCGAACGTCAAAATCACATAAGACAGTCCCCCAAAAACGCCGACCCTTCACCACTTCCTAGTGCTTTAGCTGGGAAGAAGAAAGAAGTGGCGCAACAAACTCCACAGCAGCACAGCTAGAAAAAATTTATTCTATACAAAAGTATGCAAAATCATTTACATTATGCAACACAAAACATAAATCTAATTATTAGCCATATGTCAGCTAGCACACGCTAATATACCAACAAAAAAAAAACGAGAACTATATGTACTCAAGCAGAAACAAAAGTAAATGTAAACATAAATTAACTAAATAAAAGCCTCCAGGCACAAAGGGCGTGCCCGCCTACATATAGCTATTTTTAGATGTAACTCGAAGTTAGAAATGATAAACTAGGACCATTGAAGTAAAATAAATAATTATCAATTTTCGAGGTCGCTAGCTAACCACATATTGCAATACAACTCATATAGTAAACATTGTAATGAGTAGATTATGTCAATAATAAATTAAATTAGAAAAAACATTAAAAATAAATTGATTATACACTCAAATAAAATAAAAAAAATACATATATGAACTCATATAACCTGTCAGTGGGTAAGCTAATGCTGGAGTTAATCACAGCGACCAAATATATAGGTATCTATATGTATACATTTATAGAATTATGATGTATATACAGTGTGTCCGGTCATGGACTAGCGATATTTTAAAGTACAATTTTAATGAGTAATTTTTTTAAACGATTTCTCGTTTAGGTCCGTCAATTGCCTTGCAAAAAGCAGAAAGCTTGCGCATTCGCTATGTTCAAACAAAAAGTATTAACATACAATTGTGAATTTTGTGTTGTATTCTTAGCTCAAAATCTGTCGATCTAGTAAAAAAATTAAAAATGTTGTCGGGGGTATTTTTGTAGTAATTATCAATTATTGGTTGAATTGCATATTTTTTTTCGACTTTCACATTGTTTTTCAAAAGTTAATTGTGAATGGAATTGTGAACACATTGCTTTGTAATGCAGATGGTAGATAATATTATTGCCTTTTGAATAAGCCTATTTTTATCTCAGTACCTACCGTTACTTAGGCGTTACTAAGTAACGGTAGGTACTAATGTTTCTAATCTTGGAGCGTCATTTTACCTATTTATTTAAAAAGACGTTATTAACATGGAAGTTATAATTAATATTAACATCTCTCAACTAGAACTTTTTGGTTCATTATAGGTACTATGTTTAATCTTTTCATCGCATTAGAAAAAAAATGATTTTAAGTTAGATGGGAGTTAATTACTTAGTACAACTATTTTAATTTTGACCGTACTTAGGTAGTATCTTTTATGGATGCACAGGTAAGTACCTACTTACTTAGATTTTTACAAAATAATAATAATATATTCAGTAGAATCTAAGCACTTATTTATGTATATATTCATTAACAACATACCTTTTAAAACAACTGGTGTTATGGACGATTTGATCGTTGCTCGTCGAAACATCATATAACTTGTATCTTTTCCACGTCACTATAGATTTTACTTGACTTGTAATTATAAATTTGGTCCGTTCACAACAATATCTACAATGCTATAAGTATAGTACGGTGGGAACGTCGCTCTTCGCTGACGTACTGTATCCGTTTGCGCCGCGGGGAGGAGTAAACGTAGTGATTATATGGGTCCTCTGCAGAGTACAGCCGCGCAGCCGCGAGCCGCGGTGTACGGGACAAACACCGACTTACCTAATACACCTATAAATAAATATTTACAATCTATAGTCAAGGTTATATGGGTTGGGGCTTGGGACGAAATTCAAGATTCATTTATTTCAATTAGGTACCTGGACCCTGAGCCTACCTAACCATTGAAAGGCACTTACGAATGTCAAAAATTACGAGAAACAAAACCGGCCAAGTGCGTGTTGGACCACGCACAATGAAGGATTCCGTAGTTGGGATGAATTATCCCAAGAACTAAAGAAGATATTATAATTCTGTCAAGCCATATTTGTTACGCGCGAATCATATTTTAATAAACATAATTATAACCTGACACTGACCTGCAAGTTGCAAAAAACGTAAGAAAATTTGAATTTCGCGGGCTACCTTAGGGAATGGGGGGGTGCGCTAAACATATCTTTATCTAAGGTAGCCCGCGAAATTCAAATTTTAATAAGCACACAAATGTACAGAGGCCGACTTGCATATGGCAGGCACCATAGTCAATCTTTGTGTGATACAGATACAAACAGAGTGCAGTAACGAAAAATGTCGAAAAAAATATTTATTTAGGTAAATATAAGGATAGTATACTTACCTAAAGCTATAAATGTACTATACCTTCAGTTTCAATTTAAATTAGTAAGCGGAACTCCGCAGGCGCGATCGGTATCGATATCTGAACATGATAAAAAAACCGGCCAAGTGAGTGTCGGACCACGCACAATGAAGGGTTCCGGAGTTGGGATGAATTTATCCTAAGAACAAACTAAACTTTGTAATTGAAAAATGTTCTCCAACGGTAAATGTAAGTTTCAAATCGCATTTTTTTTTAATGTGATTAAGCTACAACTATTTTGCGGACTTTTTCCTTTACTTGTGCTGGGAGAAATAGGTTCAAGCAAATTTCATGATACTAGGATAAAATACTTAATGGCCGTATTTTTTTATTGCGTTGACTTACTAGCTTGATTTTTTTAGAGCTCTAAGGCACCGGACCTATGTATTTTTAAAAATTAATTTCAACTTGATACCTTCACGCGTTCCTGAGAAAAAGGGTCTTGACAGACAGGCAGACGGACGAACAACGATATGATCCTTTATGGGTTCCGTTTTTTTCCTTTTGAGGGACGGAATCATAAAAATGTTTTTTTGATGATATTTTTTTTCAAAGTCAAAGTCAAATAATTTATTTCAAATAGGCACATACATAAGGCACTATTGAACGTCAAAAAAAACAAAGAAATAGAACTGATACTATGTAGTTGCCCCTTCCAAAAGGTAGTTTTCGTATGGAGAAGAATGGGCAAGAAACTCCACCGTTAACTGCTCACTCTTTTAAAAATGTTTTACAATATTTTGTATACATCAATTACATATTATTTATTTTTGGGGTCAACAACCGCTGGTACCTAGTTTAGTTACTTGTAGGGGCTTGAGAAAATCTGTTTTATCGTGTTTTGACATCGATACTTATCACATCAGCCAAGTTTACACAAAAAAAACAGATAATTCAAGTAAACACACTACCTACAGCCGTTGTAGTCGTTGACCCCGAATAAAAAAATCTTTTAATTTTATTTTTTGTTTTATCCTGTTTATATATCGGTAGATCGGTACTCATCGTATTTGCCTAATAAAATCTATATGTACTAAGTAATAATAATATTATGGAGAGGTAAAATTTGTTTGTTTGTAAGTTTTTATGTAGGGGGCAATCCCCGGAACTAATGATGCAATTCTAAGTTTTTTCACTGGTAGAAAGATATATTATTCCTGAGTGCTATAGGCTATAAATTATATACTTAATTAAGTATTAAATTATTCATTATATTAAATTTAAGTAAGTAGGTAGGTATATCATGCTTATTAGCCGAGCTATCACAATTTTTGTCTAGCAGATTTCAACATGTTTTGTTGTGAATTTTTCGCCAGTGCAAACGCACAGTAATAGACTGTTAAGGATGATCGGTGACTGGAAGTAGGTAGGTAGATTAGTAGGTAAGTAAATCTTATTGAATGACAAGGGCATTGCCCCTATAGCTGCCAAAATCGAAAGTTTTCAGTGATCAATCGGCACACGAATGGCCTCGGATCGATCTCATAGAAAATAGCTCGGCACGGTCGATCGACGTTACTTGAACGGTTTATACGTACCTACTTAACACACGTTGAACAATGCGCCTTCGATCGGTATCGAGAGAGGGGTTTTAGGTAGGTATTATGTTAAACTGATCGTAGATATGTAAATAATCCAATCAATTAGGTTAGATTAGTTAGTAATAGCTGAGGTTCAATCATTTGTCAGGTGCCCCGACGCGACGGGACGCCTCCTTCTGCAAAGAAATTATACAAAAAGAAAAAGAGAGGCAAAACACATTTCTCCTTCCAAAAATTTGAGCAACTCGGAAACACAAATATGCAACACCTCTTTATTACTTTTTACCCGACTGCAAAAAGACTGGATATTTTCATGAGTAAGGTATCATTAGATTTGTAGTGACCGCCCAGGCAAAGAATAATATTAAGTATTGCCGAGCACTCTAATACTTAATATCATATCACACTTTCAATCACAATCTGAATGATTTTGAAGGATATTGCAAATCGATGCTTCGTCATTTTCAAAATTTGTCTGTTCAACAGCGTAAATAATGCAATGAATGTTGTTGAACTGCCAAAATAAAAACCAATGCCACTGTTCGTGTGTTACGCAATTACCCCCCTGGTTACATGGGATAAATAAGGCGGGCGCAAGATGAAAAAAACCGACGTACCATAATATGGGCAATAAGGAAGGGCTCATCGTGAGGATTCCGAAAATATACATTGTTAGGTACCTGAGAAATTAACACAATAAGAACACAAAAAAAAACATGCAATTGGCATAGCTATATCTAAGCGGTAAACCTTAGGTAGGTTTACCGCTTAGTGTAAGTACAACAGTACCAACGTCATCATTCATCAATGTACGGGCTGGCTGAGGCAAGTTATACAGCGGACCGCCTCCGATTCGATCGAAATCTGAGCTGTAGGTAGTGAGCAATGACTATATGTATAGCCTAGTGAGTATCTTCAACGGTGCCAAATTGCTAAAATATCGGTCGGTACCTATCTACTCGGTAGAAAACGACCGACTAATGGCCTCGAAACCTATCCTTTACAGGAAAAAATACCATTGCAATGCAGGATGTCTACATGGTTCTGGACCGGAAGGGGGAGCTTCAACATCTTCAACATAAATAGGAAAGTAGACGAGTAGGTACCTAGTACCTACTACCAAATCACTCATTTAGTTTACCGATGACATGACTAGTAGTACCTAATGGGCTGAGACCATGGAGGGCACCAGATTGAGCCTCAAAAAACTACGAACCTGGCGATGAATATGATCTAGGTAATGTAATGTAGGTATGCCCAATGCCCATTGCCCACCAAATTACCTAAAGATCGGAGACTAGGTACATTCGATGTTGTTGATTTTAATGTAATTCTAATACAAAAATAATCGTTAACTTTGAGGAAGAGGTCAATCGCCGGATCAGACTTTGGCTGGGTACTTAAGCAGCGTTTGGAAAGCTAAAGTTTTTGACCAATGTGTGTTGTCTCTTGATAACGTACGAGACGTGCTCAGAAGATGGCACAAAGTTGCCCAAAAAGCAATAGATACGGCTGTTTTCCGAGTTTTCATGCGTGATCAAATCAGGAATGAGACATCCTTAATAGAACCGTGGTATAAAGGCTCGGGGTCGGAGCACATTGTCCGTAGAACTGATGGCTGATAAGGCTGAAGAGTTGACGAAGATTTATGTCTAGTTTTCGCTATTCTTAGGGAGGTCTATCTCCAGCAGTGGCGACCAATGATGATTATGACGATGTTTTGTTATAATAATTTAATACGACACTCCCACCAGTGTCTGGGACTAAAGCACGTGAGTGTGAGCGATACATACGTTTTAGAGAAAAGTAAAGTTGAATCCAAAATCAAAATTCAAGTAAGTATCAAAATAAAATTATTTGTAAATAAGAAGTGAAACATGCACACTATAAAATGACATTGATTGACTACAGAGTCCATAGGTAACAGATTAGTGATCGATGGGTGATTACTAATTATCCAAATCTATCTTAAAAAATGAAATGCTGTTAAGTGGTACTAGTTAGTGGTAGTGGTACTAAGTGCATCACCTGAGAACGGGTGGACCGATTTGGCTATTTTTTTGTGTTGTTTTAAAATGTTCCAAAAAGTCCTAATTATCTACATAATAATTATGTTTTTATGGAAAGAAAAATTGGAAAATATAGGTAATATAATATGTTATGAGATACTTAGTGTTTTTTTTAAATATAGGAACTATTAAAGTAATCCCCACAAAACCGTAGTAGTGGTTTGACTGTGGGTATGTAATATTGGATACTGGGATTCGGAAAATTGTCAAGTTCGGGAAAAACTGAACGCCTATAATCTATGGGATTTATGAATGAACTAAGTATGGACGGCAGGACCACGTCTGTTGGGTCAGGTAGTAGTTAGTAGGTAATTATATAGCATGTTGAATTTTGGAATATCTATGTGTGCTTTTAGTGATCCGTACGGGATTAACATGTTTTATCCATGAAATCTTAACTATGTATACCTATAGTAATTATCCATACTCCATACTCATATTATAAATTCGAAAGTAACTCTGTTGCCTTTTCACGCCTAAACCACTGAACGGATTTCGATAAAATTTGGCAAGGAGATAGATGGTATCCCGCGGAAGGACGTAGGCTACTTTTTATCGACATACCACGCGGGCGAAGCCGTGGGCGGAAGCTAGTTACTCATAAAACCACCTATACAATTTGAATGACTATTTTGAAATTATTGAGTATATTGTTAAACACACCTACCTAGCTATCTAGGCAATTTTGTTGTAAGTTTAATCTTGGCAAGTCATGTAGGTACTTAGAATTTAAAAAGGATCTCGTATCCGAGGATTTACGTCGTTTGTTGTCAAAAATACTTTGGTTATTCACTACGAACACACATACTTCTATGTACAGAGTTGGCAAAGGTAAGAAACCAAGTCTTTTATACATTGGTCGATAAGAATCATCAGGCTGAAGTCTCCCGTATGCCCTTTTTTTGAGCGACACATGCTATTAACAGATGGATTCTATTACCCCTCATTACAAGATAGATGGCATCCCGGGGAAGGACATAGGATGGACTACTTTTTATCGACATACCACGCGAGCGAAGCCGCGGGCGGAAGCTAGTATTATAATATATTATGTATTATATAAAGTGCATCTTTTCATACACGAAATCTCCTAAGGGGTTATTGTACTCATCATTATGAACAACTTTCACTATGGGACCAAACCTGAAATCGCGAAAAAAAAATCTGCTGTTCCCTGCATTTTGCTAGGCGAATATAAATGTAGGAAACAGCAGATTTTTTTTCGCGATTTCATCGTAGACCTCGAAGACCCTGAAATCAGGTCAGGATCTGATGATGGGATCCTGGAGAAATCGAGGGAACTCTTCGATATTATAGGCACACATATAGCGATTTGGGTATTTTTTCAAGTAGATAACTCGTGCAGTTGCTCTTGGAAAGCACCATTATTTTGGTGAAGTGGAACTGATGATGAAGACCACAAATGGCCACCGGAACTACCTACTCAATAAATAATAAGTATTTCACGGGTTGCGACTTGCGATTCGATTTTTTTTTTTTTTTTTTTTTTTTAAAAAACGTTGCCCCACACTAAGAATTTCTTCTTGTATCGTGGGTGCGTTTACAAACATAGAAACTCACATACACTAACACCCAGACCCGGAACAACTACTTGCAGATCATACAAATATTTGTTCCGTGCGGGGATCGAACCCGCGACACGTTGCGCAGCAGTCCATCGCTCAGCCACTGCGCCAACCGTGTCGTCATTACTTTATATGGTTGCCATGCAATCTATGCTCGTCACAATGCATATGGTGAAGTGGAGCTGATGGTGAACTACCAGGAGAACTCCTCAACGATTAACGTCCCTGCATCGGGAAAAGCAATACAAACGGACGAGTAAGCTCGCCGAGCCTGTACGCGTACTTGCTCTATCACCCGTTTCAGATCCACGTGGGACAAACTGACCCACTAAAAAGCGAGAAATAAAAACTGTTTTACAAAAAACCACTACACAAAGTGAAAAATAACTTAAATTTTGGAAGTCGGTGGCATAAACCAAAAATACAAAACGAAGACATTTATTTATTTATTTATTTTTCTTTGGCAATTAGTGCCGATGTCGGTTATTACTGTTGGTCACCTCAAGTCATCTGTCATCAGACTCCGCAGTCATCAGTGCCATGATTGTCATCTCTATCGGTCAGCTCTAGTGGTGGGTCGTTGTCGAATTTTTGGCGGACGAAACGCAACCGTTTTCCCGACGTCAAAAACGGTTGCAACGACGATCGTTTTCGAAACGACTGAACTTATTCAACAACGGGTTTGACCGTCGCATCAAGACAGCATTGACAACTGGTCATTATCGACTGTATTTCATTGACAAAAAGTTCACTTTTGATTATAAAGACTGTTTTGTAAACGAACGAATACGGAAAGTAGTTGAATCAATGCGTTCGCGACTGTATTTTCTTAGGCGTAAAATGCAAAATCGCACCGAGTAATTCGAAGACTAGTTAATGCAACGGAGACTGTTTGAACTCAGCGTAAAACGGTTGCATCGTCGCAAAACACAAAACGTTCTTTGAAAACGGTTCGTCATCGCAACACCCATCCCTAGTCAGCTCCACTGTCTGGACTGTCACTGTCATTCATTTTTCTGTCTTGTCTTGCGTATTTAGTTCGTTCTAAACACTCAGCAGTGAGTGACAGTAGATAAAAGGATAAAAAAGTGCACTGTATCCTATTGTACGTTGTGCAATGTTGGCGACATTAAAAAAAGCATTGAAATGGAATGCGACAAAATCTTCAGAAACCAAAAATACACAGACATCCCTCATAATGGCAGCATTTATTGGCTTACTTGAAGATGTTTTATTTTGGAGAAGAATGTGGATGTCTTTGTCATTTATGGTTATTCTCAATATTATATTTTTGTAAGTATTCACTCAATATTCTTGCATGTATGATAAGAAAAATCTTCGGTATTTTTTACGTACTTATTTTCAATAATTCTGTTTGTTGTCAGTGTAAGTGTTCATCGACAAGTCAACCTTTTAGAATTCTTTTTGGGTTCATGCATAACAGTGGTAAGCATTGATGCATTTGAAAGCTGGTTAAAATACAAACATAGAACTACATGTTTAAAACGGCTAACCAGTCATGGAGATCAACTATATTCAGCAGCAGCACGATTGAAACTGTGGCTGCAAAGCAGATGTAATGATTTCTTGTATTTAAGAGAAACAAATCACACCAAAGTAAGTATTTGCTAATCAAAATTTGGTTATGATAGACATATGTATTGTTTGTTTGTTATGTATCATGGTATTAATTACTCTTATGACACAGTTTATTCATATTGTTTTATTGTCATACAAACATTTTAAATAACCATATTTTGTAGCCTTGTCTGCAAACTATTAGAAGGTAACTTCCATGCCACAATCAGTACAATGAGTATTGTTGGAGTACCATACTAAATTATGAAAGTGAAGAGTTTGAAGGCACATGTTGTGTTCATATAGTTAAGACAAAATAATGTTCTGCTTCTGTCTGCAGCTTCAAGCAAAAGTGCATATTTTACAAAAAGATAGGAAAATTGAGCATTTTCTCTTCCCCAACTTCTCAAGCAAGGCCAGCAATGCCTAGGTGTTTCTGCCAATCTCACGGAGAGTACAGTCACAAATATAAATAACATACATTAACCCAATATTAAAAAAAAACTGGCCAAGTGTGAGTCGGACTCGCGCACAAAGGGTTCTGTACCATTATCTATAATAAAAACGGCAAAGAAATCATGTCTGTTGTATGGGAGCCCCCCTTCAGTTTTTAACCGACTTCTTAAAAAAGGAGGAGGTTCTCAATTCGTGTTTTTTTTTTTGTATGTATGTTACGCGTTTACTCCTCCAATTATGAATCGATTTTGATGATTCTTTTTTTGTTTGGTTGGTCATGCTTCAGAGGTGGTCCCATATAAATTTCATTAATTTTAGTGCGGTGGAGTCCGTGGAAGCGCGCTAAGGCATAAATCGAACAGATTACGTGTGACTCCGGATTTTATTACAACCCCAAACCCGCTCCTCTCGCAATTGCTGTCGAGGTCGCAGGGGAGCGGCTCCTCCGCCTCAGGCAAGCAGGCCGTGGCGAAGATGATCACCAATTCCGTTACATCAGGCTGTATTAGCAGCAATATTTAAATCTAATCCTCATCCTTACATATTATAAAACAAAGTCCTCCGCCACGTCTGTCTGTTCGCGATAAACTCAAAAACTACTTTACCGATTTTCATGCTGTTTTCACCAATGGATAGAGTGCGGTTCTCATCAGCTAGTAAGATATTAAATATATGTCTTTGAAATCGCAATATCACACCCAAACTGGATGTTTTATTTTATGATAAAATCCATTTTATATTTATTGTAGAAATTACAGATCCATCAATTACATTTTTTGTTGAACATATTTTTTTCTGTTCCAGGCTTTCCTATTAATTAATATCAACCTGATAATAATTTTTCTTACTGGGAAATATATTAATGGCTATCTACTAACTTATTTATTGCTAATGTTTATATGTGTTTTTTACAAAGTGATATTACCTGTAATTAAATTATGCAAGAATATGAGACAAGACTTAGGTAACTAAATATTCATATTTATTCAATAGGAAAGATAATTTAAACTTTGTAACAATTTTATTTTTTATTTTTTCAGAATCAGACTTTGAATTGGAAGGTCTTATACCAGAAGTATCTGAAGTTAACATAAAATTACTGTCCATTGAACCTGATCCTGTTCCAAGTATAGATGAGAAACAAATTTATGGTAAGTACATACCTTTTTTTTTTTTTTTGGTTGGAAATCATCCAATGACTTCTCCCGCTCTGGGCGGAGCGGAAGGGCGTGTCAGACTTTTACTGACTAAAACCCACCCGTGACCCCGCCAATTGTGCTGACATCTCTTTGAGGCGCGCGTGGAACACGACGCGCCATCGACCCGGGCCTGGTCCTAATCGGACGGCGAGCTGCCCATTGCTAGCCGTCTGCAAGCCCGCGCCTATGGTGGCCGGGAATCCGCCTGGCATTCCCGACGCCCAGGGCGTCTCCAACGGCGGTGGTTAGGGGCGTGAGGCCGAAAACTTTGCCTCTCCCTCACGTGTTCCGCCTCCTCCTTCGCAAGCATTACTGCTTTGCAGAAGGAGGTGACTGCTTCCCATGCCCTCTCGCTCCGTACCATGGCCTGGACCAGGGCCGGACGCGAGAGGTCACCGCCGCCAATCGCCTCCAAGAGGACACGGCGGGGCTCCGCCCAAGCAGGGCATACCTCCACCGTATGCTCCACCGTGTCCTCCGGGCGATCCACGCAGTGGTGACACTCGGGCGTTTCCTCCCGCCTTATCCGAAACAGGAACCTCCCAAAGCCACCGTGTCCGGTGAGGACCTGTGTCAGGCGGAAGGTGAGGACGCCGTGGCGCCTCTCTATCCACCTCTCAAAGAGGGGACTTATCGCCGCAATTGTGGCGTGCTCAGCACTGGGTTGCGACAATCGCACTCTCCATGCCGCCATGAGATCCTGCTGGAGCTCTGTCCGCTGTGCCGCGATTTCTCGCGGCAGTGGAGTTACGCCCCGGCGCTTCATCTCCTCACGCCACTCCCAGATGTGCGCGAGGACTTTCGCCTCCAGATCCCATGGCGGTAATCCGGCAAGGAGGCTCGCCGCCTCACGGGAGACCGTGCGGTATCCCCGGGCCAGCCGAATGGTCATGACCCTTTGGGACGCGTTCAACCGGCGGGCTGGCCGCAGCCTAAGGGAACGCGCCCACACAAGGTCAGGTATGTACATACCTGACCTACATGACCTCATCCTTGGTTAAATTATTACAATGTCATTAATAAAATAATCTTGCTAAGGACTATTTTTAAGTACAAAAGAGAAAAAAAACGTCAGAAAAATTTAATTTCGCGGGCTACCCTGAAGCTTTTGCCTTAATGTGGTTACTCACAGAATCCAAACAGTATCCAGTACATTATTTAAATAATATTATATCTTTGATCATATTTATTTTTATGATTGTGTCCAGTAGTAAAATAGTGATTGTATCATGAAAACACTTTGGGGTAAAATAAAATATTAATAACTTTTAACACATTTTCATGTTTACCAATTCCTGTTTTATCATGATAGGATTTTTTGCAGAAGCACATTTTAATAAATTATATTAATTAATAGATTATTGGAAACCTGAAGATATTCCATTGGCTGACGGCAGTGACAGCTCTGACAACAGCAGCTCATTAGTTACAAATTTCTCCATGGAAAAAATGCAAACTCTGGAAAAAGATGTAGATTCTTCTGACACCAGTGAAGATGAATATATACCTCTAGGCAAGTTCTATGAGTGATTATTTTGTAGATGAAGAAAATGCAAAACTGTAAGATACTGACACAATTTCAGCATGTTTTGAAACAAATACTAATATTTATTTCATAACAAATAAAAGGAAGTTTCAAGCGAATGATACCATATATAAAAAAAAAAAATAGATTTGAATTTTTGTTATATTGCATCCTTTTTTTTATTGTTTTAGATCAACAAAAAGAGCAGGTGAAAATTAAATCTACTTTAGAAGTAGTAGAACCAGCCAGTACTTGGAGCAGCGCTGCATATAATGCATTCTGGAATATTACTGGAGCAGTTTCAAATATGATGCAAACAGAATCAAGTGAACCTAGAAGGAACCGACTATCAAGTATAGACTCATCTGATGGTTTCGAAATGATTGATCAGAATGATTTAACCTAATTCAACCTTTAGTTGCAAACAGAAAAAGTATAATTTTTCATAACCAGTTATTTATTAAATAATTATAAATGGTAAATTAGTATTTTTATACTCTGTTCATTTTATGATGATTGAATAATTGAAACATTCAAATACGTTATTAATTACTTCTTCATCAAATATCGAAATAACAAAAAGAAAAACATTCAAATGTAATTCAGCAACCATCATTAAATGAAGAGTGTAGCTTAAACATTACAAGACATATTTTCTAACTTAGACATCATTTCCTGGTGTTGTCTTTTTAATGCTTTCAAGCGAACTGTGTTAAGAGTGTTTCTTGCTACAAGACCTTCCAGCATAGGCCTGGACATCTGAAAGAATAATAGATATCAGATTGTGTTTACTAATTTATTAGTATATAAGTTTTGATTCACCCAGTTTAATTAAAATAACTTTTTTTTTTAAATTTTTTAAATTAAATTGTCTGTGAACCTCTAATAGTTTGTCCTTAAAGCTCAATGTTTTAGATTAATCTTCTAGATTCATGATGTACATACCTATATATTATTATATTTTAATCAAAAGCACAATATTCTAAATATCTATCCACTCATACTTTTTCAGAAGTTTTATGCATAAAATTGAGGCTGCTGTTAAACATCAAGTAAGGTATTCAGTAACCGATTCTCGTGCCAAAAATGACAATAAAATACATGAATTTTCTTATTGATTCAATAAAATCCGCAAGTAGTGGGAACTCGTTAAAACGAATCATATGAAACCCCAAACTCGAGGGGTTTACTATAGAGGTGGGAAAAGTGTATCATTTTTGCGATTGGATCATTTGTATCTGGATCACTGAAATGATCCGATACACAAATATGTTTCATTTGTATCATTTGGATCATCGGCTCAAAAGATATAAAATACAGAATGTTACGTATATATTACGTTGCGTCGCGGGCGTTTACTACTGAGTCAGAGAAATGTTATGTGGCAACAATGCTCAAAGTTTTATGTGTGCAAATTTATTGTATTTTAGTCTTAGCTCTAACTTTATGAATAAAAAGGAAGAAAGTAAGTCACAATAATACCTACACTACGCAAAAAAATCATAAAATAAACAGAACTATGTTTTCGTAAAATCAACGTAAAAAACTCTGTACGATAACATGTTAGTACAAACATTTTAAGCAAAAAACAACCCTAGTATTTGATACGTAAGCGCCTTAGCGCTCATTTTTACGTGCATGGATAACGACAACGAATGAACGAAAATCTGTGATTGTGATACACATCTCATTTGGTATCTCTTTCTGACTTGTATAGATTGTAATTATGTCGTCCGCTCACTCGCGACTCGCGAGTCAAAAAACTCAGTGTGTCTTGTGTATCACTCAGTCTCCCTCTCTCACTCGCTCACTGCTCAGTCGCTTCGCGAGTGACGTGTCGCGCGCAATGAGCCAGAGCAAAGTAATGTTTCAGATCCAAATGATGCGTTTGAAACGTTGTTACTGAACCAATCTTTTGAATCACTTAGATGATTCGGATCAGTGAGTCGGTTCCGTAAAGAGTTACTAGTTTACTAGTACACACGGCTACTCATCAAGCTATACATTTCCAGTATATGCTGATCTCGCATTGTATAAGATTTCCGTACAATGCGAGATCAGCTTAAACTGGAAATGTATAGCTTGATGTGAAGCCGTGTGTACATAGTAGCGTGTCACGGACTCAGGCAGGGCCACCATCAAGGATTTTAATTTTGATTACAAAAAACATCAGTCGCTAATTAGTCGAAATTTGTCGGTCACTGGTTCAAAAGATATAAGGGTTTATAGGTGGCCGATCTGGAGGGAGTCTCCCCTGCAGGGCCACATTTATATCTCAAAAACTAGGGCACCTAGCGAAGATCTGTTTTCTCCCATAATTTGTCGCCAAGTCACAGATTTATTCGGGTCTTAGTCTAGAAGATATAATGAGTTCTTTTGAACCAGTGACCGACAAATTCTGATATTTGGCGACAAATTATGGGAGAAAACAGATAGTTGTAAAAAGACCGTTTTAAACCAAAATCAATGGTTTAAAACCGATCACGTGAGCCGGACACTGATACTTATTACTTTATAAATAATTTTTAAAAAGGCTAGATAAGATACAATTTATTTAAACATTGTTACAATTGGTAATTGAAATCATTCACCATTTTGATTAATTTAGGTGAAGTCATGTAACATAAATATTATATTATAACAAAAAATTACGGAACGGCAACGTCGCATTTTTATTCTGCACTTTGCTACCAAAATCGCAACTTAGTTATGAGGAGAGAAGGAGCAGGCATGCAGGTCTGCAGGTGTGACTACGATTGCATTGTTATCGTTAATGTTTATCAGTATTCACATTGTTTTGGCCGGGCCCGGTGGTTTATGAGCGTGTTTTTTTAAATAAGTTTTTAGGTAATTTCCGAAAACAAAGGTAAAACCGGCCAAGTGCATGTCGAACCACGCACAATGAAGGGTTTCGTAGTTGGGGTCGATTATTACTCGGTAACTTGTGGAGCCTACGTAGCGGTGATAGTTTTCCCTTTAATTTCGTTGTATATACTACTGTCGTGAATTTTTTCACGTATCCAAAACCAACCATTTAGCTGGCGGGGGGGGGAGACACTTGTCTAACCAAAATTAGCACTTTAAAGATTTATATTTCGCAAACGGATCCCTGAATCCAAAAATTGTTGTGACAAACTCTCATTATTTTTAAACGACCTTTTCAACGATACCCCACACCATGAGATTGACAAGAAAAAAAAACATCCCCACTTTACGTGTACGGGAAGTACCAAAAAAAAAAAGTTTACTACTTTTTCGGCGTGATTTATATGTATACCCATACCAAATAACAGCTTTCTAGTACCAACAGTCTCTGAGCTAAGCCGCGGGCAGACGGACGGACAGACAGACGGACATGGCCAAAACTATAAGGGTTCCTTGTTGACTACGGAACCCTAAAAAACATATCTTGTGTAACTTTTGTAATGCGGAGCACAAATTTGCAATGGCAAATAAACTAAAAAATCATATTTAAATTTAATTGTTCCGAAATTGTGAAGAATTTTATTTCGGAAGATACCACAACATCGGTTTCATTTCCCGATCAAGCAACACTAATGCCCACCACCAGCACATCAATAGCGTCGACATCATCACAAGACGGATTTTTAAATCAAACACCTCCAATAACCTCCTGTTAACACAGTGAAATAGTAGCAAGAGCAGTTTATGCCAGTGGCGTTCCATTATCAATACTGGAATGAATTGATATATGTCTAAATCAGGGAGTAGGTGTTGTCTAGATCACTTCGTGTATAGTCTCAGTGCATTTCAATTAAAAAAAACATTTTAAACCATTACTAAACCGCCAAATGTGGTTTAAAACGTTTTAAACCAAAAAAACGGTTTAACCCTTTAACCGCCAACGCCGTAATATTACGTGTTCTAAGAATCATACATCAGACGCCACGACGGAATATTACGTAAAAGTCCTGTCGTCCCCCGACACGACGACGCTTGGATCAAAATTACCTACAACTTTTATGATATTATTTTTTTTCTTTTTAGACGCTTTGATTTTAGATGCTTTTTTTGTCGGGGGTTTTTTAAAATTTTAATTTAATTTTGTATAGTAGTAGTAGGATGCGGACTTGTGCCCGCGTGCGTGTCTGACCCATATGTGCGCCGCCCGCATCTTATCGTTGCGTAAAGACATACTTTTCCTGCCATACATGCCACACGCATGCGGTACGCGGGAAGTTTTTGGGTGCATCTCACGCATGCTGGCTCGCAAACCCGCGTGAAAGAAATATGGCCTTTATGGTATTTCCCCTCCAAGGCCCGCTTCAACTTTCTTTTTAATTATGTACAGATTTGTTGCATGTTAGATTACATGCATCTCTTTCAGAGTGTCAATTATTTTACCACTCACGCTTTATTATAAGATAAATGTTACCTTATCAACAATGTGTCCAATTGCAATAGTTCTAACTGCTGCATTATGTTGTTTGTTTATTATATCATCAGTTTCGTCTGGCCCAGCCTCATTATTGTAAGCTTCATCTTCTTCTTCTTTTAATATTGCCGGCAATTGAGTTAAAGTCTTAAAATAAAATAAATTACATTAAAAATTATTTACAGCCCAAGATGATATTTTTTATAGAAAAACTTTCCAGTGTAAACAAATCCAATTGTATGCTATGGTTTGGCAATGTAAAAAACTATGATGATAAAATTGAAATTCAATAAAACTGTTGTTATCATGTGACAACAAAGAAAAGTTATCCTAATCTGTACTTACCTCAAAATTGTTTGACAATAAAGAGTCATTATTGTTTATTATTTCCATTTCAATTTCTTTCCTACTCTGACTGGAACCATCATTTATAGATTGAAAACAAGTAATTTGAATCTGGAAATAGGTAATATTACAATAATGTCCTGTAACAAAAAAATACATGGAACTCATGGAAGTTCGGATACATTGCCAGTTTGTGAGTCAGTTCAGTTGGTAGTTCTGTACCGTCACTGGCTGTGGCAGTTGTATATGAGGATGTACAACTACAAAATGAATACATTTAGGGACTGTTCAGTATGGCTTTGTGTAATGACTCATAAATTGGCCTTGTTTGTGCAGCCCATTAATATATAGGATGCCCATTTGTATTTCTTTATTTCATTTTCCATACACATAAATTATATTTTTAAATATTAGAATAAAAAAAATAAAAAAAAATAGTAGCCCACCAGTATCGGGAGCAGGGTCCAAGCTACCGGGATGCCTATTTATTATTAGTATAAGTATTCATGTGGATAACCTAGAAATGGCTAATAACAAGTCAGTACCCAGATACTGAATTGTTATTCACATTCATTTATGAAGAATGGTCATTTAATATTATGAGATAGTTCATACTAATTCCATGCTGCCATGACATTATTCTAAGGTTCTCGATTTTTCGCCCCTAAACCCCTTTAATGCAACTTTCATTGAAATTGTTAGTTGTTTTCGAGAACTTGATTACAAATGATGATGAATAAACATTGCTCATTTAGTGTAGGATACAGCCTGTCCATCAGCACTATTAATAAAATTATGTTATTTAACAACCAAAAAACTGATCAAACAAAGTGTCAATTATCTACATATTTATATTAACCCCATCTGACACATCATCATCAACAAAAATCAATCAATTAACATCAGCTATGTCTTTTTTCAATTGCCTTGGAATGTTATAAATCGTAATATAGCAGATATAAGGAAAATTGGGGTTTACCGAAGGAGCTTTTGTTGTCTGGTCTGTAAGGAATACTGCAAATATAATCCCAACAAAGCTTGTGTCCATTCTTTGATACATGGACTGAGTAGCAAGATCTGAAAAATGAATTCAAAATTTGATTACCATATAAACCTACTTTCTTTATTTCATGTAAACACTTAGTTATAAATTACATTTTTAAATATTTAAAAATATAAAAAAATGGTATAAATATACTATATTATTATAAAATCTAAATTTTATAATATAAACAAAATTATTTGAGAACTTAATTTTAGTGTAACCTACCAACATGTGAGGGCCAGACAGTGATATGAGGATGAGAATGGTACCATCCAACGACTCGTAGGGGTCTGTTGACTTCAGCTGCTAACTCTTCGGCACGCAATGTTGCTTGTACCAACTGCTCTTCAGATATTTCAACACGATCTGGTTTTTTATCTAAGCGTCGTAGTATTACAGAAGACACAATTGAAACCAAAGTACCATTGTTATTGACCTGTTAAAGATTCGGGCATTTTTAATCAGTAAGTAAATAGTTATACTTAAAAACAATTAGTAGTATTTAGTAGTGTACCTCTCCAATTAGGAGGCCCATAATTTCTTCTTTTTCTGTAGACAGCGCATGTTGGACACAAACCAACGCAACATCGGAAGAAAGTAAAACCTTATTTAACATATTTTTCAATAAGTATATTCTGCAGTTAAATATTGATATATTTTTTAACAATCTAAACAAGTAGCCCTGAAAACCTAGTAAAATAATTATGAATAGTGAATTTGGTATTGTATAACAAACAATAACACCCAAGCAAGTCATTGACATGACAACAGCATGACCACAGACTACTTAGAGAACTAACGTTAGCATGACAATAACAGCGACTGACTATCAGTGTCACAGTGACATTTGTTTTTGGTATTCTAGCTACTGGGTCACCGGCAGCGGGCGGCGGGCGAGTCGCTACCAATTTCAAAATCTCACGAAACAAATTTTAACAGCATACTCGCTAGCGATGTTAAAATCTGTGTGTGAACGTGAGATTTTGAAATCGCCAGCGAGTCTCTGCATGTGCACCTAGCTCATCAAATAATTTTCCGAAAATCAATCCATATGGGGGTGAAAAAGGAGGGAATTCGTTGGAATCAATAGATAATCTCTATGGGTTTATAAACTGAAAACTTGGCGCGAATACGTGCAACCGCAACGATTATCGGTACAATGATTGCAGAAACCACGTGAATGTCGACAACCTTTTGTCAGTCAAGATACCTGATTTATTCATCTTTCTCAACTATCACGAAATTTTCGTCATGAGGGACAGCAATATAAACAATCATTGCCCGGCGCTCTCGTCGATCTATCATCACAATACCAGGGCATAAAAGTTACAATCGTCCTGTAACTATCCACTCATCCATACCTACCTATTGAGGGATTCCCCGTAACTTTAAAAGGGGTGATAGACGTGCGAGCAAGTACGCGTACTTATGGCTCGGCGAGCTTACTCTCCCATGTGTCATGCTAAGTACGCGGACTTTAAAACCGCTGAGTAACTTCAGTGACAGTGGTCTCGAACCTACCGATTTTTCGGTATTTCTACCGATATTGGCTCTTTCCTACCGAAATGCAATGATTTTCCACGATTTCAGAGAATACATGGAAATTATCCCGATTTTTTCAAATATTCATTTCTGTTAAGTGGGTGATAGACGTGCGTACTTAAAGTACGCGGTCTTTAAGTTCACGACCTTACTCGGCTTGTCGTCGGTGACACACGTGAAGCTTGCTCAAAATTTCATTGTCAATTTGGCTCGCGACTTGTGGTGATGACAGACGGGCGAGTAAGCTCGCCGAGCCATAAGTACTTTGATTGATATTTAATTATTTCTGAGAACGTGTTTTAGATTAAACAGGCTCGCTCTTATTATGGGCAACATATTCGGCCGAACGGTACTTTTACTGTAATAGAAGTTAGTGAAGGTACCAGGCATTTCGTCATCACATGAAACAGCTTTGATCAGCCACTATAGTTTTGATAACGATTTTGTATAACTCTCAATCTCTCTCTAACGATTCGCAAACGATTAAAAAAATAAAATTACGTCTAAGTCCATTTTTGCGGGAAGGGGGGCCAACTTCACACTTAAAATTAAAATGTTTTTACATAAAAACTAATTACTCTCTAACGATTTTTCTTTTCTCTCTAACTCTCTCTAAAGATTCTCTAACGATTAACATTAACAAGTTCATAATAATGAAATCGTGCGGCTAAATTTACGGAGGTCAATTTACTGGTGGATAAGGTGGAGAAAATTGTTCTATTGTAATCCATAAGATCAACTTTTGGAAAAACGCTTGTTATGTTTCAACGATTTTTCAAAAATCAACCCCTGCGTGAAAAGGGGGAACACAGTTTACATGAAAAGTCCCATTCGTTGGTTTTAGAAAACAGCAAAAATACCTACTAAGTTTTCTACTTAGTATTTTTTCTACCTTTAAAGGTAATGAAGGGGGCATTGAAGTTCCAAGGGGAAACAATAAAATTCACGACTAAGTCGTGGCTGATGAGCTAGATTACAATATACTATTTCCATGGATTTCACCAGGATACACAGGTCGTGAGTCTGCGACACTTGTCACTGTCACAAGTCAGTCAGTCACTCAATACCATAGACATAAAACTCAATGCTCAATACCACTGCTGTCAGTGTCAATTGTCATTACTGAACTGTCAGTGTCAATCAAAGCCAAGCCAGTAGACAAAAAGTCAAAATAATAACTTTACTTCATTGAAATTCCTCTGGCAAATGTGTTAATTAAAAAATATAAATGTTATAATTCTATGGCCGTCAGTGTCATCTATTTTATCTAGTTTCCGGTGGATAAATAAAATTATAATTTTATTTGACATGACGACAAATGTTTATGAGAAATGCACAGCCAAAGATGGGGCTCGTCCTTACAAATGTTGTGACTACGCCAACAAAATTTCCCTAAACTTACATCACTTCAAAAGGGATGGAAGGTTTTGTGATATAGATTTAATATCAGGCTCAACGAGAGTTAAGGTATGATACAGAATCGAAGTGCATGCTAGTTCACTATTTATTTTCATCACTGCAGACTGCACAATCACTTTCATATGACCGAAACCAAACTTAACAGATGGCCCTTTATAGTCACGAATTATGAGTTTCAATTTTGTGCCCATTAACTAGTCTTGTATACTCAGTATCACAAACTACATAAGATGTGATTTAAAAAAATAAATAATAATAATGAGTCCATTTTAAGAGTAACTATTAATCCTAGAACAAAACTAAAATTATAAGCTGCCATGTTTCTACGTAACTTTCAACTTTAAAAATTGTGGTTTGTGGGGGTTGGTGTACTTATCAAAGCAAAATTGGCTTTGTTATGCTTATAACAAAGCCAATTATTTTTTATTAATATTTATGTTTTAAAATAAGTAGTAAAATTTTTATTTACTTTTACTATTTAAAACATAGTTCATTAACATTTAAGCCTAAAGACATAGCTGACCCAACAGATGTTGTCCGGTCAACATTTCAGTAATTCATAGACAAATCCCATAGAAAAAGCACTTTCACTTATTCATGAACTTTCCAGGCAACTTTTTTATATTTTTCACTTCCTTTATACCTTATCTTATACTTTATACTTTTGTTTTTTTTTAATATCCAAATTGGTTTAACAAACAGCATTTAATTTTATTTTTGTAGAATCTAATAAAACTGAATAAAAAAAATAGATATTAACACATTTAACATAATTATTTATCACACAAGTGATAATAATTTTTAATTTCAGGCTCATCGAGTGGTGCTTGCAGCAAGTTGTGCTTATTTTGATGCAATGTTTAATGTGGGCTTGGAAGAGGCTCAAAAAGGATATGTTGCCCTTCCAAGTGTTCCACCTGATATCCTACCTATGATAATAGATTTTATATACACAGGTAATAAACATAATATTCCGCAAAGCAAAAAAAACTAACAGGCAAAATAGAATCAAATACTTTATAACAGGGTTTCACTTTATACTTAGGACTAGGGCACCCTGGCAGGTAGCGATGCAGAAGATTTTAAAAACTATTGCTTATAATTATTTATTTTGATTTTTTCTTTACATTATATGTTTAAAAGTTAAAACATAATATTCTAAATGGTTTATGACACACAACACCCTTTGCACGATAACATCCTCATACTAGTATGTCATACAGTACTCTAAACAGACTTTGGATACAGCTTGGTTGAGACAAGGAAAAACCTGTTTGGGTGGAGATTTATAGACAATTCCAACCTGAAGTGCAAATGTGGTGCTGTTCCACAGACATTGAGTTGATAACTGATATTGTGCCTTGTGTGTGGGTGGCCTGCTAAACTCGTAGCTAAGTTCTGGGCCGACTCAATATAAATTGACATTGAAAAAATAATTAGTATTATGTAGAGAATTAGAATTGGAATTTTCAAACTCATGCTTTTAAAATGATAAGGACGTTCATGGGAATATTCATATTTTTAAAGATGACTAATTGCCATTTACATAATTTAATTTTCAATCTTGTAAAATATACTAAATACATATATGAATGTTAGGTTTTTAGACCACACTCACTATTACATTACTTATATACTATTCTTTTAGTTCAAAAACTATTTTTAACCCTTGCAAGATTCATAAAAAAAAATTAATCCAGGGTCTTATAAAAAGTACCATCTATCTCTAATACTTTTTTTCAAGGTGAAATAATGATTGATAAAAGTACAGTACAGCATTTATTGATTGCTGCGGATATGCTACAACTCAGAGAGCTTGTTACTGGCTGTGGTGAATTTCTGAGGAGAGAATTACACCCCTCTAATGCACTTGGAATATTCAGGTAATTTCTAATTGTATTGTTTAGTAGTTAACATAATTAGATATTTTACATAAACAGTTACATGAATGGCATAAATTTGTATGTATAGGTAGGTATATAAAAATATGTCATTCATGTAACTGTTTTCTGAATGCTTATTCAATCTTATCTTGTCTTTGAAATGCCATTTGAACTAATACATTAGTGGAAGTTTTTATTATGCAGCATTGGCAACTGCAGTTAATTCATGAAGTTATTATGTAAAAAAAAAATATCGTTTATCGTTAAAAGTCATGAAGTTATGCTGGGCTGGGTCGGGGCAGTATTGGCGCCCCCAAATCTCGAGAAGTACTTTTTAATCAAATCCCAATCAAAGCCAAAATATGTTCCGTAAGTAAGACGCCGTTTGGTTGCAGTTGGAGGCGCCGTACGTAACAAAATATAAACTTAGGGTGTACATTGTTGACAAAATAAGTCTTATTCCTGTATTGATAGATTTTGAGTAAAAAACTGTCAATATTTCAAAATACCGAAAATCAGCCCTAAGTTTAATGGGCCATACTATAGCCACGCTACTGTCAGCATCTGCGATTAGCGATTTAGTAGTTTTTGGGAAGCTCAATACAGTGACGAGCTTGTATGCAATAAATGAATATGAATATCTCTCTGCCAAACAATTCAGTTTCGTTAGAAAACGCAATTTTGAAACACGTAGTCAAACGGAATAATTCAACAACATCCAAAACGCGATGCAACGTCGAAGTAATCGCTTGAACGGTTGATTATGCTATCACGACTGAATGCAGGGTCGCTAAGATGAACCTAATTGGCCGTGGAGTATGTGCTTTGTATAAATTTTCCGGAAAGTGACTAAACCCCTAAACACTGATGCTAAAAGCAGCATGTCTGCTAAGAACGTCATAATCAGCCTATAATGTTCCCACTGCTGGGACACAGCACAGACCTCCTATCTTCGAGAGGGATTGGACTGTAATCTACCACGCGGGCCCAGTGCGGGTTTGTAGATGTCACATGTCTTCGAATTTTTGGTTCTTGGATATGTCGGTTTCCTCATGATGTTTTCCTTCACCGTTTTTTAGAGCAGCGGTGATGAAATTATTTACACGAAGTAACGCCTCTGGCTGAGTTCGAACCCACGATCTTCAACTCGTAAGTCGTTACCGTTGGGCCACCTCTGTTCTCTGCTAAGACCCTAAATTACTTCAATTAATAAGTAAACACTATTTTTCTTGGGTTTTGTACAAAAAAGGTGCCATTACTAAGTCTACATCAATGATATTATATTAATATCATTGATCTACACCGTCTGTCTGTCTATCTGTCGTTTGTTGTAGGTAATCTAACAAAACCGCCAGCTCATGAACGCCATTTCAAAATCCGTTGGGTAGTTTGAAATGCGGACACAAAGAATGACACAAAATGCCACTTTGTTTTATACCTATTATTTATAGATTTTATTAGCATATACACTAATGCATCTATTATTGCTTTTATTACAATAGGTTTGCAGAAGCTCACAACTGCGTAGAGTTGGTAAAAGAGGCACTAGAGCATGTTCAAGCAAACTGGAATATAGTATCTAATGGAGATGAGCTTTTAGAATTGCCATTACCACAGCTAATAACTTTGCTTTCTTCAGAACAACTAAAAGTTGACAGTGAAGCTCAGGTATGTTATCATTTTATCAAACACAGTTATCGAGCAACCTTTTTTTTAAATTTTCGAATTATTGTCTACACAATACATTGCAAAAGTATATAAGTAATCGGCACATTGTATCAAAACTATATAATTAATTAATTATACATTTTTTCAATTCATTGTAAACAAAACGAATATTAGACTAGTGTAATAAGTATGTATCGATGGGCATTTCTGAAACACGTACACACAGTGCTCTGCAGCTGTTGTTTCATTAAAATTTAAAAACATGACAAGAAATCATGATTATTGCCATTTATTTGCATCGTCAAAAACAACCTCTGAAGTTGATAGATTTTTGTCAAAAATGTGTGGATTTTAAAATGATTACAATTTTGTTTACATTACTGTTTGTTTTTACTGCACTACACAGTGCAGTTGCACTATAATGTAAACGTTCACTTTACCAAACTAAATTAAAATCGTAAAATTCAACAACCGACTTCTAAAAAAAACACAAAACAAGTGGAAAATAACTTTAATTTTGGAAGTCGGTGTTTTTGCTTTTCAATTTTCGTTTTTTGCCACCGACTTCCGAAATTAAAGTTATTTTTCACTTTTTAGTGTTTTTTTTGGAAGTCGGTTGTTTTTTTTTTGTAAGAAGTTTTTTTTTCTTTTTCACTTTTTAATTGTGGTACCTACCCCACACAAATTAGAATACCACTACCTGTTATGTAAATAACAGTCACATAAGATTATCATCTACATAGACTGAGTGGGAAAAATATCATCAAAATCGATTCATAATTGGAAGAGTAATCGCGTAACATTCACACAAAAAAAAAAACATACAGACGAATTGAGAACCTCCTCCCTTTTTGAAAAAGCCGGTTAAAAATGGAAAAAGGAGCTGAACATACCTACATACACGTAGATAACCATCCTTTTGTCTTTGCCGTAGTTGGGTAAATAGAGTCACTTGTTGTCCGTCAAGTTACTTACCTTGTGGAATTTGTGGAAACTGCTTGAGCTGACTGACCCTAATCAGTGCGGACAGAGCAGATATTTTATTTTACATTCTTCCTTGACATTATCATCTCATTATTTTATATTATATACCTACAATTTAATTTCCACTCTTTATTAGTGGCTTCTGTGTAAAATCATTTGGTTCAAATAGGTTTTTATACCCGACTGCCCCAGAAGGAGGGTAATGTTTTTTATTATTTTGTTTATTTTTTTTAGATACTTAGGTTCTTTGAAAGGCCTACACTGTCCTCCCATTGATTTTAATCATAGCCAATTATTTTTTAAAGATTAAAAAAGAAAATGTTTTATTGACATAAAAAAGGTGTTAAATTAAAATTAATTTGAACTGACTCCTGAGCTAGTTTGTATCTGTGTTAGAGGATTCAAATCAAGGGATTTAGTGCATGCATGCTCTTGAATGGTTTATGTATGTGTGTGTGTGGCCTTTGGATTATATGTGAGAGTTTATTTGCTATTGTATTATCATTGTTCTTTAAATAAGTTTTCTGTCTGTAGGTAATCTAGTGTTTTATTAAATAATCTACATCGCGATATTCGGGTAGTCTGTGTAGTGGCATTTGCTAAAACAATTGCTGTTTTATCAACATGGATGGACGACGCGAGAGGGCGCTACGGTGCGCACATAAAAAAAAGCAGCTCCGTATATAAAAAACCTATAAAAATAGTTTCAGTGATCATTTAGTAACGTTATAGTGTTTTAGTGAATACATAAATGACATACAGTGAGTGTTATTGAAGACCTTTCCAAATACCCAGTTAAACGGGAAAAAACTGTTAAAAGTGTCAGAAAAAAAACGAACTTTGAATTCAAAAACACAGTAAAAAAACTTTTGAATTACTTCTGAAAAAGTATCATTCAATAACAAAGAAGGAGGAAAAACCCCAAAAGGTACATAACAAATGCTAATTATATAATAATTTACAAAATCGCAATAACATCTTAATCGATTGGCTTCATCCAACGCCATCTATTTACAACATATGGACAACAGACGATAAATCGAAAACTTCTCGCTACTTCACATCAGAGGTCGTAATCAGCAGTCAATTAGAAGTAACTAAATACCGCACGAGATGGCGCCTACTCCGCTTTGCTCAGGATGTCAACAAAAAGTACCGATAAGAGAAAATCTAACTTGCTCGCTATGCAAGTGCAGATATGATTTAGAATGCGCTGGTGTCTCTAAAGATCATTATATCAAAATAATGACTTTGGAACATAGAAAGTCCTGGAAATGCCAGACTTGCGTTTGCAAAGTACCAAAAACAGACAACACTGACACACCAGTACGCTCTGCGAGAGACCCAGAATGTATCCAGTTCCCAATCACACCAATAGACGGAAACAATGTCACCTTGAGAAAAACAGTTATAAACCCAAGTGATGACACGACTTACTCTGACAACCTTAGTTTTATAGGAGACACTTTGCGAACTCAAGAAAACATTGAACACTTTAAAGATACACAAACCCAACTATCGATGCAAGGGATAAGCGAAATAATAATACTACGTTTGAAAGAAAATAATAAATCTATAGTAGAAGAACTGAAAAGTACAATACAAACCGAAATAAAAAAAGCTATTGCTGATATAAGACAAGATTTTGAGCGGAAGACTAGCGATTTAACTACGCAGAATAACGAAAGAAAACTAGAAATAGAAGCAATTAACACCAAACTAGAAAGCCTTCGTATCGAAAATGAGACACTGAAAAAAGAAATAAAGGAACTATCAATCCATCTATCCCAATCACCACGCACTGCTGAGATAAACTATAAAAAAATTGTACTATACGGTCTTCCTGAGTACTATAGAGAACCTCAAAGCGAACTTTATAATAGACTAATAGAAATATTCCGAGATATTGCAAACGTGGACCTATCAGGGTATATTGAAGATATGTATAGAGTGGGAAGAAAAGGCTCGAAAAACAGACCGCTGGTTATTGAGTTGCTCAGCAAAAGAATGACTAAATACATCGTGAACAGCAGCCAATGTTTTCAAGGAACTGGATTGTTTATATCTGAGTTTTTAGATGCGAATGCACGGAGGGAGAGAGCACAACTGAGAGAAGAACTACATAAGGCCAGAAAAAATGGCCTGCACGCAATTATAAGGAATAATAAATTATACGTAGACGGAAAAGCCACCAAGTCTACCAACATAAAAGAAAACCAAAGGAAAAGTCAACAAATAAATTCAAGCCACCAGGGAAATGATATAATAACGATGAGCAATATAGACCAACTCAGCCGCACATCCATACCGGATGACACTGAAAATTATACATTTCGTAAATAAAAATTACAACGACACATCATTTAAAATACTATTCCAGAATCTACAAAGTCTTTATAATAAACAGGACATTCTTGAAGCTTTCATTACTCAAAATTTATCATATAAAGTCATAGGTATCTCGGAGACCTGGCTTACGCAAGAAAAGCTGGATATTATTAAATTTAGTGGCTATAAATTCGCAGCATCTTACTGCCGCAGCACTCGAACCGGGGGAGGAGTCTGTATCCTACTACAGGAACATATAGACTGCATCCAGAGAAACGACATTACGGAAATGTCTATAGAATATGTTATAGAGGTATGTGCTACTGAACTACCTAAAGAAAATCTGTTAATAATAACCATGTATTGGAACAAAAGACAAGAAGAAATATTCTATCAACAAATACAAAAAATACTGAAATATGTAAACATTAAATACCCTACGCTTAATGTTATTATAGGAGGCGATTTTAATATAAACATCCTTTCTGATAACTTAAAATCGAACCAATTTTTAAATCTCATGCAGGAATTTAGACTCACACAGCACATAAAAACCCCGACACGCATAACACCCACTACAAAAACATGTTTAGATCTCATATTCACAAACTTCAAATATAACGATATGTATACAACGGTAGAAGAGTTAGGTTTTTCCGATCACAATAGTATAATTTTACATTTAAAATTATCCAATCAAACAAAAAAAACAACTTGGTACACAAAAAAAAGGCGATTCACCAATACAAATATGTTAAAATTTAAATCAAAATTGCAAGAAATAAACTGGACTGATATAATAACGACTGATAAAAATATTAATGAAAATTATGAAGCTTTTAATGAAATCCTAATTAACATCCTAAATCAATGTATTCCAATACAAAAATACAAATTAAAAACAAACTATAATAAATACTGGCTCTCAAAAGGCATAAAAAACTGTTGCAAAAATAAAAGACTATTGAAGATACTAGTTACCAAAACAAAAAACCCTATATTAACAAAATATTACAAGAAGTATGAAAAAATATTAAAGAAAACTGTAGTGACAGCAAAAAAACAACACTTTAAACATAAAATGATAAAATCGAGCAATAGGGTTAAAACAATGTGGAGTATAATAAATGAACGGACAAACAAAAACATGAAACACGAAAAACAGAATATAACTATAATAACAAACAATAATAATATGACTTCAGAGCCCAAAGAGGTAGTAAACATTTTTAATAATTTCTTTGCTTCTATTGGGAAAACTAGTACGTACCCATCTGGCAGTAAACCAAAAGAATCACCTATAATGTCCACAACAGAGAATTCGATCTTTCTGAGTCCAGCAGATCCTTATGAGGTGAATGCATTAATTAGAAACTTAAAAAATAAGTCGAGCTATGGCGTTGATGAACTTCCACCTATACTACTAAGACAATGTGCAGATGACTTAACTCTTCCATTCTATAAACTGGTGAATCAATCTTTCGAGGAAGGTACTTTTCCAAACCTCTTAAAAAAGGCCCTTGTAAAGCCAATACATAAGAAAAATTCAAAAACCGACCCAAATAACTACCGCCCTATCGCTCTCCTACCAACTGCATCAAAAATATTTGAAAAAGCCATGTGCAACCGTGTCTATGCTTATTGTGAAAAGTACAATTTATTTAATGACTGTCAAAATGGCTTCAGAAAAAACCGATCAACAACTCTTGCCATCTATAAATACATACAAGAAGCCCTCGATATCATTAACTCCAGAAAATATGCAATAGGATTACTGCTGGATATGACGAAAGCTTACGATAAAGTACAATTCAACATCTTATTAAACAAACTATATGCCATAGGGATCCGTGGTAAATGTCATGAATGGTTCTCATCGTATTTACAAAATAGAGAGCAATTAGTGGAATTAGAATATTATAACAAAAACACTAACGAAATAGAATTGTTCCGATCCGAAAACATACCAATAAACGCTTCAATCCCACAGGGTAGTGTAATAGGCTGCTTCTTATTCTTAGTTTACATTAACGACCTCCCGAAGCATATCAGTGAACCTTGTGTTTTGTTTGCGGATGATGTATCCATTCTTGCCTCATGCGAAACTAATCTCAACCTTAATGATAAATTGAATTCAATATTTGGCGCTATAACTCATTGGATGACGGAAAATAACCTAGAAATTAACTTTAATAAAACGAAAATAATGACATTTTACCCACGACAAAAAAAACCTATAGACATAAACTTCAGTTTTAAAAATCACAAGTTACAAATAGTAAATAAATTCACCCTATTAGGCCTAGACATAGACACACACATAAATTGGAAGTTGCATATCCAAAAATTAAAAGCAAAATTATCAAAATTTTCATACGCCCTTCGGGAAATCAAAAAAACTACTGACCTAAACACTGCCTTGGCAACATATTATGCATACGCGTATGCATGGCTTAAATACGGTGTTATTTTATGGGGTAATAGTACAGACTCACCCACACTATTCACCCTACAAAAAAAACTTATTAGGATTCTAGTCAATATTGAACCAACGGACAGCTGTAAGCCTCACTTCCAGGAACAAAAAATTTTAACACTACCGTGCCTCTACATCTTTGAAATCTGTAAATTTGTACGTACTAACCCGAAATTCTACACGAAAAGAGAAGACATACAAGCAAAAATTACTTTAAGACATAAAAATAGACTCAACATACCTACATCCCGATTAAAAATGCACTCCACTAGTACTTATGTCATGTCGATAAAAATATATAATAAGTTACCGGAAGAAATAAGAAATATAAATAAATACACCACCTTTACTAATAAATTAAAATTATTTCTAATACACAAAAGCTATTATAATGTGAACGAATACTTGCATGAAAACCTATAACTATAATTAATAACTTTTATATTATCTTTTATATTGTAATGTAATTCTAGTTAACAATGTATAATCTAATTTAATTTTAATTGATTTTTAATTTTAAGTAATAGAATGAATGTAACAATAAATTTTGCTGTGCCCTGACAGGGTCTACAACGGCTCCTAGCTCTAAGTTAACATCTTGTTTTACCTTGTGGAACTCAAATAAACGAATATGAATATGAATATGAACACAGAAAGACTGAAAAGCGAAATTTACTTCGTCGCGTTTTGGTATTTATAACATTAAATTACATTGTACCAGTAGGTAGGGTCAAGGAGCAGCAAATATCATTTACCGTACCACTCACGCCAAAATTATCAAGATTAGTCTACCTACACCATGGTACCCATTTATTCTCAACAAAAAATACTATTTTCAGGTTTTATACGCAGCTCTACGATGGTTAGAGCACGATCCAGCATGTCGTAGACGTCACTGTTTTGAAGTATTGAGTCATGTTAGACTGCCACTTATCTCGCCACAAGTTTTAGATCAAGCCATCAAAAATGTACAAGATCCATCTATAGCTGTAGCTCTAAAAACAGTTAGAGTTGACATGGTAAGAGATTAAGTATATTAATTTCCATTATTATTAGTCTAATAATGGTGCCGATTCTATTGTACACCGAACTAAACTAACTAAACTATCACTAAAATTCCTTACTTTTGGCTATGAGAATCTTAAAGCTATTCTGACAAAAAAATCTCTAAATTTAAACATTATTTTGACACAACTAAAATCGAATTTGACAATCGCGCCTCCACTTGGAACTATTGTTTTCCCTACCCCGTGAATTTTTCGTAGAGCCGGAGGCGCGCAGAAACAGCACCTTGGACGTGATTTTTTAAGGAATTTTTCATATTTTGTATGGAAAATATGCAAAAAAAAAAAAATATTACCAACATGTTGAGCCTGAGGGGTTTATGGGTTTCCTAAAGGGGTCGAAATTTTCATTATTTTTGCGATAGGACACACCATTTTCGAGATATAAGCGAAAGAAAATAAAAAAAGATACAGTACTGTTTTGCAACTGAAGTCGAGGTGTTGGTTTGAATTTTAATTCATGACATCTAACTTTATTCCACACATTTTTAATCGCGAATAGTCAGTTTGACTTAGAGCATTTTAGATATAAGACAAAATTTTCGGTTAAATCGTTCAATTCAGAATAGCATTTTCACTATTATCTAACTTATTTCAGTGCCATCTTAGTGCTGTCAAACTAAATTATAGTTATGTTGTGTCAGATAGAGTCTATTTCAGAATAAGTTTGGTCGTTTGACAGGACTAAACTAAATTTTAGTTTAGTTTAGAGAATTTTGTGACAAGGGAATCGGCACCAATATTAAGAACTATACATGATTATTGTAACTTAACATACCTACCTAAGTACTTATTTCAAGTTAGCCTAGTGGGGAGGGACGAACACGATTCGATTGACATTATTAAGTATTCGATTTGAAAGTCAAATTCTGTTTTGCTATCGAATAAAATAATAGTTTCCGCCGTTAGGTCATCGCAATAATCGCGTTTTTTTTATTTAGAAAACTCGCCGAGGTGCTTTAGTTTCGTTGTTGGTGGAGCCCCGTCAACGTGCGCGTCGCATATTACTTTTAGCTGGAGGGTCATGCCGCGACAAAGCGGCGCACCAACCATTATCAACACACTATAATCAAGATAATATCCTCTCTTCAGTGCTAAAATTCGATCTTCATAAACGGTAACTTGGTTTGATTTTTTCACTCTAAATAGTTTATATAGTTTAGTAGATTTTAACAATTGGATGTCCCTGTCATGCAGAGGCGTATTTTAAGATTTAGCGCCCTGGGCCTGAAAGGTTTGCCGCCCCATAAATTAAAGGAAAAAAAAGCTACGAAACTAGTCCCGAGTCGCAATGGAGTCGGACCGACCGACACGCTGCCGATCAGTAAGGGCCGAGTCACACCGGAATGGCAGCGGCCCCCGGCGTCGCCGCTGGCGGCCTCGCGCGACCTCCACACCCCACGCGCCCTAGTCTCCTCTTGACTAGTTTAGTTTCTACATTCGGCAGGCGGCCGCCCGCGGTGCCGCGAGTCGTCACCGCGGGTGGCCTCGCGACATTTTCAAGCTTTTCAAGCGATACTGGTCTTTTCAGTATGTAGATAAAGTTTAAAATGATTTCACACTGAAAGTGCTCGCCGCATCGCTGCCGGCAGCGGCCAGCAGCGGCCCCCGGCGTCTCCGCTGGCGGCCTCGCGTGACCTACAGACCCCACGCGCCTAGTCTCCTCTTGACTAGTTTAGTTTCTACCTTTTCAAGCGATACTGGTCTTTTAAGTATGTAGATAAAGTTTAAAATTATTTCACACTGAAAGTGCTCGCTGCCGGCCGCTACCATTCCGGTGTGACTCGGCCTATATACGATAGTCCCGCGTCTTGATGTCTACTAAAATTTACAACCAAATGAGTTTTAATTTTTGATAAGTAGGCTTATTTTAAATTTCTTCAAAAACAAAGGCTAACAAAGCTGAGCACGAGGTGCGGAATACGCCGCCCCTAGCAGCCTACCGCCCCGGGCCATGGCCCTTTTGGCCCTAGGGTAAATACACCCCTTCTGTCATGTCTCTGTTTATGATGTAACAGGGAGCGATACTTACTATAAATAAAAACCTTGCCCGCATCAAAAACCAAAACTACAAAAAATTTACATCACTTCTCTTGTAAGGCATATATTAAAAAGTGATAAAGCATATTAAATATGTTTTATGATTTTAAGAGAATGGGAAGAACTTTCACCGATGGGAATAGCACGCATACAGCCAGGCGTGGCCACTTTAGGAGGGCGGGTCTATGCCGTCGGAGGCGAACAAGGAAGTCAAATTCTCGCCAATGGAGAGGTTTACGATCCACAGGTATAGTGTGAAATTTAGATTATTTTTACACCAAAACAAACTAGACAATTGGATATTCGAAATTAAAGGTTTGGGTGCACTGATAACTTCATATGCATTTAATCCACGTATACCAGAGTTGCTAAGAAATTCCTAATAGACAAATTCTATAACGCTTTGCTGGGGATCGAACCCAGTACCCTCAGCTCAGCTCAGCAGTCTCATTTGCAACCACTACTACTACATCAACGAAGCATCAATTAATAATATTATTTTATTATCAGCCTGTGATTTTCCCCATGTAGAAAGAGATTATTGACACCCAGAGTGTTTTTTTCGGGTTTCGACCTTTTGAGGATTCCGTAGCAAAATGGCAAAAACGGCACCCTTATAATTTCATCAAGTCTATCTTTCCGTCTACCATTCTACTCGGATACCTACAATTATATTATGACTTTTTTAAGTGACTTTGCAATATAAGTCAATAGTTTAAACGAACGACTGCAAACATAACATTATTTTTCATAAGTATGTTTTTGTGAAATACTATGAAATGCAAATTCAATAGAAATCAAATGCGGTCGATAAAATCAATACCTACTGTGCATGCGTAAATATTCATCCCAACTACGGAACTCTTCATTGTGCGTGGTCCGACACGCACTTGACCGTTTTTTTTTTATGATAATGTTAGGCCTCAATGACGAGCACGTGTTTTTAATATATTCATTTGAGGGTCAATTCGATCCTGAGAAAAAAAGTTAATAAAAATGTATTGTGTTAGGTATTATTTAAAAGAACTTTCGATAAGGATTCCAAAATATGTTTTTATAATGTTTGGTCTGGTGGAAGAAATAGCTCAAAAATTGCAAAGAATAACCGCTCCCCCTTATCTCCTAGGTTCCTAAAGCTAAAATATGGATTATAATAGAGTGTATTTACTAATCAAAAGTTTTCTGCAAAATATGGCTCGATATTTATTGAGCCATACTTTGCGGAAACTTATTGCTGTTTCCGACAGTGGCGGCCTTTTGACCTAGGTAGTAGAAATGTTTATCAAATAAAAAACGTTCGTTAAATCACAAATAATGCAGATACATTTTTTCCTTGACACTTTGTCATTTGGATCTATAGGCTCGCACAGTTTTACGCTCAATACAGTAATTACGGCAGACCAGCAGCGACCGTTGTGTAGACTGCTCAGTGTAGTTTAGTACAGAACGTTAAATGCCCGACTCGCTATTGGCCGTTTTTTATTACTGTTTAAAAAAGAATTACATATTATTAATTATAGTAGTTTTCTTTTAGACAGATAAATGGTCGAATATAGCACCAATGAAGGAGGCGCGTTGTGAATTCGGGCTAACAGGTTGGAATGGAAATTTATACGCCTTTGGAGGTTGGGTGGGATCAGACATGGGCTCCTCAGTTGAGGTGTACGATCCAGTCGCTGACGAATGGACATTAGTGGGCAGAATGCCGGAGCCAAGGTTTGGAATGGGCGTCATCAATTTTGAAGGTATAATAGCAGTTTCAAGAAAAGTAATTCTTTTTTCCGTGCCGATTTCTAATAAATTTCTTTTTTAGGACTAATATACATAGTCGGAGGATGTACTCACACATGGAGACACACCAGAGATTTATTATGTTATCATCCTGCATCTCGAAAATGGAATACGTTGACACCGATGCATCATGCTCGTAGTCAAGCTGCAGCAGTCGTTCTTGACAACTACCTGTATGTCATCGGTGGGAATGCGCCTCGGCGGTCAGTTCTCACGTCTGTGGAACGTTACAGCTTTGATGAGGTAATCCTAACTAATATTTTAAATGCGAAATTGAGTTTGTTTGTTACGCTTTCACGCTAAAACGGCTGAACGGATTTGAATGAAATTTGGCACATGGGTAGACCTAGACCATGAATCGGAGAGGGGCATAGGCTACCTTTCATCTTGGATCGCAGACGAAGTCGCGTGCAACAGCTTCTTCGTCGTTCCCTCAATGCTGAGGATCGCGACCACATATTTATGACGCGTCTCCAAGCTATGCGGTCTTCTGCAGTGTGGACGCTTAGTAGATGCTGCCTCCAACAGCCTTCTTGATTGCGTCTGACCATCTTGCCGGTGCTCTGCCATGAGCGCGTTGTCCTTCCACCCGGCCCAGTATCAAAATTCAAAAGCCTTTCCAGATCATGCTTTGGTAAACGCATAATTATGTCCGAAAAAGCTGAGGGCACTCCGCTGGCATATTGTAGATATCCGCTGGGTGATGTTGAGTTCCCCCATTATGGATTCATTTGTTCTCATGGCGGTCCATGGTGTACGAAGTAGCCTCCGCCAACACCACATTTCGAAAGCATCGATTTTATTGCTTTCGCGGGTTTTAATGCACCACGTGTCAGCGCCATATAAAAAGATGAAAAAGAACTAGTACACGGGTCAGTTGTATTTTGGTATTCCGACGGATGCCACGTTTCTTCAAAATTAGCAACAGCTAGTAGGTATACAAATTGTTCCAAAACTTTTGATGAAAGTGCGTAACTACAAGGCATAATAGCTGATTTCAAATCTCAGGTCAAAATACTCTATGAGTTATAAACTAACAAATATGTGTAAGCTGGCCCGAGCTTACACATGTTGTATTATTGAAACTATGAAACGTAAAGTTTCGATTTAAAGGTTAAAAATTAAGGCAAAGTAGCGATAGGCAGCAAAATTTTCAAATCTCTAGGCCTCGTAGTTTCCACATAATAAACAAAAACTGTATCCACGTCAAAAAATTGAAATGATTGCCTCCGAGGAGCTAAGGAGTGCCGAGGCTGTTTCGTCATTTCGTGCGCTTTTTACTTTTAATTTTAACTTGCCACAAAATAATTTTAATTTTGTATAAGTATTGAATCCGGCCCCAAATTCGCCATCCGCAGGTTTGTTTACATTTTCATAAAATTGTTTTGGAACAGCGTATGATTGTTTCGCAGACCATTAATAGTTTTACTATCTACAAAGAGTGTTTGCCCATACATTCGACAGGACTTGAAAATTTGGTATTTTGATTTCAAATATATTTTTAGCATTTGTATCCCTAAAACAATGCTCTGCAAAAGCGCTCACGTTAATCGCCTGCAATATTATGAGTATATCGCATACTATGCTCCAACCGTCTGCATGGGTTTCAGGGCACGTGGGAAGAGGTAGCTCACCTGAAGGAGGCGCGCGCGGGCTGCGCGGCCGGCGCGGCCGAGGGCGTGCTGGTGGTGGCGGGCGGCGACAGCGAGAGCGCGGGCGAGCGCGCCTTCTACCGCGCGCGCACCACGCTGGCCAGCGTCGAGACCTACGAGCCGCGCGACAACACGTGGCGCGCCGCGCCGCCGCTGCCGCACTCGCGCGCCGAGGCCGGCGCCGCGCTGCTCTGACGGCTCCTGCACGACACCGGACTGCACATGCGATGCGATCACAAAGGACATTGGGCCAAAATGTATGGGGCTTGATCCAAATGTCCACCACTAACGGGACCTAAGACACTACAAAGTCTATTAAATAAGGAGTAACTTTTATTAAGACAATAGAAAAATATCGGTCAGTTCAGGTCAGAAAAGGTCAGAAAAGTTAAAGCCCAAATAAAAGATGTTGTTTTTCCAACAATCTTAGCCTGATGAAAAGAGGGAAACAGTTTATGTGAATACTTGTGTGTGTGAGTATTTGAGTGAATAATTTTCGAAAACTACCTTGAAGCGACCGGATTTACCACCCGGTCGCTTAGAGGTTATAACTACTTGCGACTAATTACCTACAAAATTTGGGAGAAAACAGATCTTCGCTAGAACGAACAAACTGCCCAAAAAATTCGACGACCGAAAAATTCGGATATTTGGCGACTTTTGAATTTTTTTTGTGTTATCAAAATAAAAATCCCTGATGGTGGCCATGCCAATTTCAGTCACACATCAATCGAGCCGTTTACGCTAAAGTAATTGAATAAACAATACTTTTTACTGGCAGATATTTTTATGTGTGCCTTAAATTCGTCTCAATCAGTGGTGGATATTTGGACAGTTACCCATTGTCTTTTCCAAAAACTAGTATCTAGGACAAAGGTACAAATCTATTCGCACTTTTGGTAAAACAATAACACACGTTAACACAACAGTCAACAGTGTAGCTCATGTTTCCATTTTTATAACGTAGGTAATTTTTTTTGATGTGACGTGTATTTACAATATGAAAGTAATTCGTCCAAATTTCTTACACAACTCTTATATCCATACTAATATCCTATAACTTCCTAATTATTTTAGAAAAGTGAAAGTGTGGATATTTAATCATATTTATTAGTTCGTTCGAGTCCTTGAACGGCTGATCGGATTTGGTGGAAATTTCGGGCACATAGATTGATTACGTCCTAAATTAAAACATGGGTTACTTTTTACCCGGATTCATGATTCATGATTCCCGTAGGATGCAAATGAAACCGTGGGCAGCCAGAGACCTATAAAAGCGAAAGTGTGTCTGTTTACTACTTCTTGGCGCCTCAACTACAGGGCACCTATATGTCAGAACTCTTTGTTCTTTGCATTACCAATAAAAGTACGAAAATAATGGTCTATGAACAAAGTTAGGTAGTGGTGTGCCTCTTGCACACATGGCTACTGTTAATTGAAGAAAAAAGGAGGGTTATGATTTTGACCGGTATGTATGTATGTATGTATGTATGTTCATCTGTTCCCTCCTATCTTCCAAACCACTTATCACAATTTGACAAATGAGGTATCGTTAGAAGCGTCGTGATTGTCCGCTGGTTATAGGCTATGTGAAGTCACATTAAATTAAAAATGGCGCCCTCTAGAGGACATAAAGTGAGGAACTTAAAAAAAAATATGGTTTTATCGTACCATGTTGGGTATCAAATGAAAGGGCTTAATGAGCACATTTCAAAAATATATTATAACCCCAAAAGAATTTAAAAAAAAATCAAGTAATAAAAACTAAAACCCAACTACGACTTAAAAGGTATAAACAAGACACCTCAGACAGACAAATTAAAAATCCGGAGTCACACGTAATGTGATCGATTTATGCCTTAACACGTGTGACTCCAGATTTTTAATTTGTCTGTCTGAGGTGTCTTGTTTATACCTTTTAAGTCGTAGTTGGTTTTAGTTTTTATTACTTGATTTTTTTTTAATCTAAAAGACACCACAACGGTTCTTGTATGTATTCCAGTTGTACGATAGTACTTAATAATTTCATAGTGGAACAATATCGTGTTAACACATGGAACAGATAGAGCTGAATGGCCGTCGCACGCTATATTAACTCAACACCAACTTGACTGAAATTAAGGTATTGAAATAGAAACAAAAACACTTCTAAAATGTTTGTGGCAGTAATTTACGACGCATGGACCACGCATGTAAAGCGTCGTACACCACTAGAATTGTCCATTACAATACGCAACTTTTAACCTACGGGCACAAAATTGAAAGTGGCGCGGCGCGGGGCGGCGACGACGTAAACAAAAGCATAGTATTCTGAAGTGACGCGCACGAAACGGGCGAGAGCGGCGCGGGGCGATCAAGCGATGTACGGCCTGTGGCGACGTGCAAAGGACACGAACAAACTTTTTGTTTTCGCCCTTCGATGGCCGCTCGTTCCAGTATAGTGTTGTTTTTTTTTCTGCCAATTTCGTGCCCACGCCTAGGCCGCTGCTGGATCGCCCCGCCCCGCGCCCCTTCGCTGTCGCCATCGCTCGGCCGCCGCTAATTTTGTGCCCGCAGACTAATATGACACATCGAGTCTTGAGCGTAGTCTCTGCTGTAACTATACTTATGTGACAGTCTCGATCAAAAACTTCGTGTGCCAATTATTATCGCTCGGGTACGGCACGCACTGCGCTGGGATTTTGTAGTGACATAATGATATTATAATAACACTAGAATAATAATCATGTGTCCACATGTGGCAGGCCTTCATTATGGTAGAAGATGAAAGGTAAAAGGCAGCTCATGATATTACTTCATGGTCCTTACGTATGGAAAAATGCAACACTAAACATTATAATGTATTTAAAACATACAAATAAGGTACAATGCAATATAAATGTAATTGCCAATTTTGCCAAAATAGGCTAAAATGGGAACAGTTATTGTTTGTGGGAGAAGGTTAATAGCTATGGTTATCCAATTTCAATATTTTTGAATGATTAACTAATTTTTAATAACTGCAGACAATCGCTATTGAACATGAATGCAGCAGTTCTAGGCCTGTATCAATAAATCACTCTCAACGAAAGTTTCATAAGTATATTGTTTATCAACATTACACTATTACAGATGAGCCTTTAGAATAGTGAACATGGAAGAAATTCAAAACTTTTTCATTATTACATTGTGTTGGAGTTGGGAAATTTATAATGCATTATTGGTTGTAATCTATTTTTATATTATTATTATTTACCGTTGAAACTACATAGATGATCATTGATATTTATATAAAAATTGTTTGCTGCACTTATATTTTACTGTTATGCATAAATATATCCACTTCCGGTTCCTGAGCAATCAAGGCGTTCAGCAGACGATGAATTTTATGATGCGGTTTTCGCCATTATTTAGATCAAATGTATTATAGTATATAGTAAGTATAGAATGCAGATGACATTTTCTCGTTCGAGCTTTCAAATGTGGTTTTATAATACAGGTCTAAAAACTATGTTCAACACACACATGGTTGGTGCGGGTGGGGGCGGCAGTACGGCGGGATTTTCCTTTTATATGGATGTCAGCATACGAAATGCGTGCGCGGGTCTGGCGCGTATCGGTTCGACCCGCCCGACACGCACACGCCTTGTGTGTGTTAGCTTAAGTTTGCCTCCTTGTGTCCTCTGGGTTAATTTTTACTCTATTATTTTATATTGATACTATTGCTATTGATGTTATGTTATTGTCTTGGTATATTTTATGTAATTACGTTCCGTATTTAAAATAAGTAACATTACTTCCACTGCTTTTCCTTCTTAATTATTGTATAATGTGTTCAAATTAGAATTTACAAAGTATCTATGATATGCATAGGAATACAATATTATAAGCTTAACTGTTGGACTGACGCCTGGTAGCATTATTTATATTTATAATTTAAGCTGGGTGATATTAATGAATCTAATTTAAGTATGATTAAGAATTTAAAAAATATTAAATATTTTTACAATGAGATATTTTTTCATTGCTATTATAACGACTTATAGAGCAAATGCTGGGAACTTTGCGTCTAAGGCCCGAGTTATATCGTCGGCTAAATAAATACGCCCTAATAATCCTTCGAACAATGATGCTGGTCTGTCCGGGTGATGTAACTCTGTGCCCGAGCGCTCCACCGCACACCACTCCATGAAGCAACAAGCCTGGTATAGATACATAGGTTTCTGAAAATAAAAATTGTTGCCTGTAGTGAGTACTTGTACTGAGGCATCAAAATATAATTCGTGTGATGGCCCTATTTGCGGATTTTCTAATTTAGAATAACTAAATTTTCATTAGCCATCAAGAATAAAAACATATTTTTACAGAAAAACTAGCTGACCCGACAGACGTTGTCCTGCCTTAATTTTTCTAATTTTCCGCGCAATTTTGTTCTTCCATAAGAACCTTCTCCTGACAATAACTAACACAACAGAAAAAGAATTAGCGAAATCGGTCTAGCCATTCACGCGTGATGGCGTGACCAAGAGAAATAGGGATTTATTTATATATTTAAAGATTGTGTATTCAAGTGGGTATAGTAATTTTACTATACACATCGTAAGAAGCTAGTGAACTGTTCATAAGGTTTGAAATGCTTTAGTGTGTGTGTGAACTGTGCTGAAATGATTATTTTAATAAGCCTTAATAAGGTGTCATAGGTACCTTCGTAGCCTGATACAGTTGTATAAACGCATACGCATTCCCACTGACCCCATGGCACATGCTATAACCCTTAGTACATAACCCACGATTCCATATGATATCCCCGCATTGCAAAGCTATTTTCATATATTTGTCTTCTTCAAATATCTGAAACATTTAAATTTATTTACTATGATATGATGATGCATTAATAAATTTATATATAATACATATTATAGGTATATATGTTATAACGGGTGTAAAAAGACGCTTAACGAAGCGGAAAGTCACTTGTTTGTTATTCCTGTCATTGTGATAATTGTTTTGTTCTGGACCATACCTGGGAAAGGATTCTGGTTACGGAGATATTGAAGGTCAAAGTAAAATAGTATATTATGCAATTAGTGAATAAAGGACGGATTTAAAGCGAGGGCCATAGATGAATCACGAGCAAGTGAAGGATTCTAACGACTGAATCACGACCGCAGGGAGTGATTCATGATGATTGAACCACGAGCATAGCGATTGATTCAAGTGATAGAATCCTAAGCGACACGAGTGATTCATGGCCCCCGATATAAATCCGTTTTATTCAAGAGTTGCATACTATCTTTATACCATGACTACGAGAAAAAGAACTTTGGGTATGTTATTATGTCAATGTTATGCCTTGGTTTTATAGTACCTACACCGTAGCATAGAATACATACTCCATAATATCGATGACTTCTTTTTCTTTTGACAACTCATTAAAATAAGTTAGGAAAACAGACGGAAAATGTGCAAGAAGCTTCATTTTCATTTTTCCATTTGCAAAACTCATCGTAGGCTTTGATTGTAAACCAGCTGTGATTTGTTGGGTAGCAAGTTTTCTACTATATCGGCCGCCCTCTCTTTCATAATGCTCTGTTGTATGTTTCCGGTTACTCCTTTTGTCATCAATTTTTCAAGCACTTCCAGGCATCAGATTGAGCTGAAACTTGGCATACTTATACAACTACCGAAACATTTTGAAAAAATGATACCATGGAGCTGGTCTGAAGATGGAGCTGGAAGTTGGGCATAGGAACTCCTCAATCAAACAAGATAGCACCATCGTGTTTGGACTCTTTGGTCATGTATACTCAAGTGCTTTGACACTGGGTAGTGTTCAGGGTCTGGCGATGGAGCCGGAAGGTGGCCATGGGAACTCCTCAATCAAACAAGACAGCACCATCGTGTTTGGACTCGTTGGTCATGTATTAACATTAGCTTTGACACTAGGTGGTGTTCAGGGCCTGATGATGGAGCCGGAAGGTGACCATGGGGAAACCTCAATCAAACAAGCTAGCACCATCGTGTTTGGTTGGACTCATTGGTTATGTATTGACAAGTGCTTTGACACTAGGTGATGTTCTGGGTCTGATGATGGAGCCGGAAGGTGGCCATGGGAAAACCCCAATCAAACGAGATAGCACACCATCGTGTTTGGACTCGTTGGTTATGTATTGACAAGTGCTTCGACACTGGGTGGTGTTCGAGGTCTGATGATGGAGCCGGAAGGTAATCACGAGAACTCCTCAACTAAATAAGATAGCAAAGAAAGCTTAAGACGTAAATATATTATATTTACGTAAGTTTTATTAAGTACTTTTTAGTTCATTAAAAACTTGTTTTTAAAAAGATTTTTACTTTTATTTTTATTCACTGTTTTCAGTGAATAAAATAAGCTTTTTGGAGGGGGAATGGTATAAAATGTTATTGTTAACAGATTTATGAATACCTGCTATCTGCCCTCTTAAAATCACGCTATCCTAGTATAATTACAAGCAAAAACTCGTACTTAGTAGTCGGCATCATCATCATCATCTTCCTGCCCTTGTCCCATTTTCGTTACTTGGGGTCGGCGCAACACGTTTTCTTCTGGCATTCTCCCCTGTCAACAGTCACGTAATAACGTGATTCACTCCCTTCTCTTTCATATCACCCCTCACACAATCCATCCATCTTTTCTTCGGCCTTCCTCTCCCTATCTATCCATCAACATTAATATTCATCACTCTTTTAGTCACATGCGTGCCTCCTCAGCACATGCCCAAGCCAAACGATTTCTTTTCAACTTTTCTGTCGCTGGCGCCACTTTGAAACTCTCCCAAAGTAGGGTGAGATTTCCAACAGTAAACCAGTGGTACACATTGAGCCACCCTTCTTACTTTTTAAACGCGACGTTGCCAAACCGTGCCGTAGACACGAAAGTACAAGTTTCTACCGCGCCGCCTGCTCCCCAATCGGGAGCGAGCCCGTGTGGCGGACCGCATTATAATTTTCGGCGAAAAAACAAAATAAAACGTAAGTACTATCTTTTCTTATTACTTCTGGTATGTATAGTTTTTCTGTGTGACATTTATTATACTTATTGTAGTGTTGCTCAAATGTTGAATGGTAGGTGTAGTACACAATGAACCTCGAACGTAGTTTGAACAGTGAACTGGTTCACTGTGTACCACTGTTGGTTCACTGTACATTGCTATTTTATGTGGGTGGAGGTTTTGAATGTAATACTTCCATAATTTATATTTAGTTGACACAAATTGTATTATAATATTATTCTTTCAGCATGGGGCGAACTAAAACTGCGAACAGGAAAATTGGAAGTCATACGAAAAAAGAAATGTTGCAGGTTGTCATGCTTGTAAAAAATGGACAATCCATTCGTAAAGCAGCAAAAGAATGCGGATTACCCTACCCAACTGTAAGGAGATATGTAGAAAAATTTAAGAGCGATGAAACTACGAATTTGGTACCGCATTATGAGGTAAATGCTATTTTACACCTAACCAGGAAAAAGAATTAAAAGAATACATTATAGATTGTTCGAGAAAATTTTATGGGCTTACTGCTAAAGATACTCGACAATTAGCTTACCTAATGGCATTTATTAACAATATAAAAGTTCCATCTTCATGGGAAGAGAATAATATTGCTGGAAAGGAGTGGTTAAGGTCATTCAGAAAAAAACACGGATTTAAGTCTCAAGAAACCTGAACCGTGCAGCTTGGCACGAGCCTCGGCATTTAACAAGTATAATGTTCAAACATTTTTTTAAAACTTAAGAGAAGCTATGCAACGGTCTCCTAATTTCGGTAACGGAACACGCGTCTATAATTTAGATGAAACCTCAACCACGACGGTACAACGCCCGCAAAAAGTCCTAGCTCTTATGGGGAGTAATGTTTCCAAAGTTACGAGTGAAGAAAGAGGTGTTTTAGTGACAACTTGCTGCATTGTTTCCGCTACCGGTCATGCTTTGCCCCCAGCAATGGTCTTTCCCAGAAAGAAGTTCCAATCTCATATGCTCCATGGCACTCCTCTTGGGACTCTTGGCTTGGCTGCTTTATCTGGATGGATGAATGCAGACATCTTCGTAGATGTTATGAAACACATCATACAACATACTTCCGCCTCAAAAGAAAATCCAGCTCTTTTGATTCTTGACAACCACGAAAGTCATTTGTCATTAGAAGCATTGAACATTGCTAAAAGTATTGACACTGCCTCCTCATACTACCGCAAGATTACAACCATTGGATGTGGGGTTAAATGGTCCATTTAAAACTTTTTATAACTCTGCCGTTGATTCGTGGCTACTCCGCAACCCCGGGCAGACACTCACTATCTATCATGTAGCTCAATGCACAGGCGAGGCCTATTTAAAAGCCATGACTCCAATTAATATCACCAGCGCATTTAGGAAATGTGGAATTTATCCATACGACGAATCAGTTTTTACAGAAGAGGATTTTCTACCAAGCACTGTGACGGATAGACCCGATCCAGGAAGAAATGAAACAGAAATAGAATGTGAAATAAATGAAAACCGTTCACCTCCTAAGACCTCCTCTCCTTCAATTTTACAAGACTTACCATCACAACAAATCTGTAATGATCTGGCTCCCAAATACAATGAAAATGAACAGCAAGCTTCCACTTTGAGAGCAGTGGAAAGTTTTGTTTCTCCAAAAATATTTAGGCTGCCATTGAAAACCGGTCCAAGAAAGACTACCAAAAGAAGCAAACCCTTGGGCCGGAGTATGATAGCCACCGACACTCCTGAGAAAGATTTAATAACAGAGCGAAAAAAAAAAGTTGTAAGTGAAAAAAGCTAAGAAAGTCAAGAGTAATTTATTTAAAGAAAAGAAGACAAAAAAAAGAAACTCCAATTATTGATAAAGATTCTAATTCTGAAGGCACTTTCTATGCTAGTGGTTCTTCATCTGGTAAAAAAATTTCGTTAGTGACACTGAAGACGATGAAGTTATTTTATCTGAAGACTTTCCACCATTGCGTAGAAAACCCAAAGCGGATAATTTTGTCATTATTTTGATTGAATCAGAGAAAAAAAAGATAAAATGCTATTATGTTGCGAAGATTCTTGATGATTCTCCTGAAGCTGAATATGACTACTCCGTTTCGTATTTAAAATTAAAAAGCAAATTTTATCATACGTTTTGTGAGCCTTTAGAGCCAGATATTGCAATGGTTACAAAAAATGATATAAAATATATATTACCGAACCCCAAGGTAGACGGCAGCAGTCGCCGAACAGCAACGTACAAATTTCCAATTAATCTATCTCTTCTGAACTTCCCTTTTTGAGTTTTTGATGCTTTTTCTTTTGAACTTTCCTTTTTTGTATTTTTATATATGTTTTTCTTTCATAAGAATAACCATTGTAATTATTAAGACTGATTACTATTAGGTTGACTGAGCAATAAATTGATCTCTGTAAGCCTAAGATATTGTTAAATTTATAACAATAAATATTTTAAACACATTGTTAAAAATATTTAAGTTTAATAAAGTTGATTACTTGGTATACAAGACGTTTCATTGCTTTACCTTGAGTTTTTTAGCATTTATAGACATAATTTACAGTAAAATAAATAGGATGGGTCACTGTTGACTTAGCCTCGGTTCGGAGTGTCCCACGCGGTGGACTCAGTGAGCCATTTCCCATCTTTTAAAAAAACTTAAATATATCATATTTTGTTACATTTGGGCCTAAAATTAATATCCAAAATTAAAGTCAGACATATGACAAGTCCTTTAGTAAAAAAAAAACTTTACTATGTTTAGAAACAGTTGAGCTTTGAATGTGCAACTTTTTCATGGTTCACTGTTGAACAGCACGCCCTACAGTCAGCAGGAGTTAGGAATACACCATGCAACAATAACAACAATAATGGAAAATTATTGATTTGTGTTCGTAACTCGTGTCATCAATTTTTAAACTTAACGGTTACTCGAGGCCCGCTATTCCCCGCGGCGCGACAGATTTATGATCGCGCACAAGCACAAGTGTATTCTGAAAGTGGGCAACGTCGTAAATACAACATTATTTTTTGTTTATGCTAAACCCGAAAAGGGGTCATTGTACTCATCATTTTAAACAACTTTTTCTATGGGACCAAATTTGAAATCGCGAAAAAAAAATCAGCTGTTCCCTACATTTTGTCGATTTAAGTGAACACAAATGTATGGAACAGCTGATTTTTTTTCGCTTTTTTTCGCGTAAAAAAGTCATTTGGAAAACTTCCAAATCCTTTTTTGACAACGACGACTAACCGACTGCAATGCCTGGAGCGGGTAAGGAGGGGAATGGAACGCGAACGCCCGAGCGTCGCACATTGTAAAATAACCCGTATCTAGCGTCACTTTATTCAAAATTTGAACATGCAATTTTCAACGATAAAATATTTTTGGTTCCCTATCCATTTGCATAACATTTTAAGACATAATATAACATGGCATACTTTTGTTTATCCTAACAATATTTACGCATAATATTATTTTCGCATATCAGCGAACGCATAATTATTTTAAGCATAATTTCACCAATCATAATAGTGCATAAGCATAACATTCAAAAGCATAAATATATTTACGCATAATGACATTAAAACATAATTTTTAAAGGTATAAGAAATACGCATAATAATTAACTGCAACAGAATAGATTCTAGTCGTTTCTGGCACTTAGCCGGCCGCTACCGCGGCACCGCTCGCTTCGCTCGCTCGGCTCGTGCGTAGGGGGTCACAGTTCTAACCTAACCTAACCTAAACTACCAAACATTATTTTTGTAATAAATACGTAAAAACAACTTAACTTTGTTTCGAATATTTTTTTATGCCTGAACACTATTATGCTAAAAGTCATTACGCCTAGTAACATTATGCGAATTAAAATTATGGTAAAACAATTTATACAACGAGATAATTATGCCAAAAAAATTGTATGGCAAAAAAAAATTATGGCAAATAATTATTAGACCAAAAAAAAATTTGCCAAAATCGTTATGTCAAAGAATATTAGGGAAAAAAACATTATGCGAAAAAAAGGGATATATCAATGACGACAGCTAGATAAAGTGTATGATTTGATAATAATTTGCGAGTAGGTGTCGATATTTTTCATACTATAACATCGAGAAATTGACATTAGAGTTTATTCGCCTTTATTTCTTTGATTGTTTAGAGGTGTCTCACGGGTGAAATTTTAGATAGACATACAGTTTTTTGTTATCTTAGAAGGTGAGTTTGAAAGTTACACATGTATTACTTATACACTTATACAGGTTTCTTTTTCTTTTGTTTTGTATATTTAATTACGCATATATTAAGACATTAGAAAATGTATCCGCATGTATCCGAGCTGAATAATTTTTTTTCTTGTTCCCTGACTCGTGCTTTAAAGGAATCAGTTGTATTCCCGTGCACCTATCAAATTTATTAATGAAAGTGGAAACAAATGTACAGCGGTATGGAAAGTAATTAAGGATGAAATTATGGGTAATAACTATAAGAACGATGTGGATAATATCCTAATTGACAATAAAGTACTAACAGACCCCGTAGAAATAGCAACTGCGTTTAATAACCACTACATTAATACAGCACACTCTTCTAGCACGAGTACAAAGCCGCACCGCGATGAAAGTTCACTAGTTCATTCGATGTTTCTAAAACCTGTGTCTGAAAACGAAGTCAGAGCGGTGATGACATCATTAAGAAACACAAGTTCGGCAGGTTATGACGAAATTAATACGAAGATTATAAAAGCATGCACTGATGAACTTATTATTGTAATGACATATTTAATAAATCTTTCATTTTCACTTGGCACTTTTCCAGAATCTTTAAAAGTATCAATTGTTAAGCCACTTTTTAAAAAAGGTGAAAAATCTGACATTAATAATTATCGACCAATAACATTAATACCTATTATATCTAAAATTTTCGAGAAGTGTATGTGTAAGAGATTGATTGACTACTGTGATAAATTTAACATTATTAAAAAAGATCAATTTGGCTTCCAAAAAAAGAAATCCACAACACTAGCTATCTTCACTCTTGTAAAAACCATATTGACTAATATTAACCGAAACCACCTTACTACAGGGTAGTTTTTTGACTTATCGAAAGCCTTTGACCTAGTATCTCACGACCTGTTGCTACAGAAATTGGAGGCAATTGGCATTAGAGGTATTGCACTTCAATGGATATCGACATACTTGAGTAACAGACAACAGCGTGTTATAATTACAAAAGTGACTGGAAAGAACGACATGACACCACACTCTTCTGAACTCAAATATAACAAATATGGCGTCCCACAAGGAAGTGTATTAGGCCCAATTTTATTCATTCTTTATATTAATTCTATTACTGACATAACTAATCATAAATGTATATTATTTGCTGATGACATTTCCATTATTGTGACATCGGATAAAAAGAATACTACAATTGACGATCATGAAACTGACATTAATAACACAATTGACATACTGATTGAATGGCTAAATAAAAATAATTTATCATTAAATCTTGCAAAGTCTGTATATATTCAATTTCACAGATCAAATAATTCTAAATATAATAATAATAAAATGAAGATAAATAAAATTAGTGAAGTAACGCAAACTAAGTTTCTACGTGTTACTTTGGATCAAGATATGAATTGGAAATCCCATGTCGATATTGTCTCAAAACGAATAAATAAGTTTGTATTTGCGCTGAGAAAAATTAGGAACATAACAAACGTCCAAACGGCAATAATATCTTATCATGCATATGTTGAATCGGTGTTACGCTATGGATTGATTATGTGGGGCAATAGCACCGATCAAAATAGAGCATTTGTTGCTCAAAAAAAATGCATTCGAGCAATCTACGGGCTTCAATCCGACGATTCTTGTCGGCCGGTATTTCAGAAACTTGGTTTGTTACCGCTACCGTCTCTATATATATATGAGATATGTATGTTTGTGTGGAAGCATAAGGAATTATTTAAAAAAGCAGAGTTCCTCGAAACCGGCGCGATCCTCACAGGCTCGTACTGGATGTCATGCCAAGGCTAGCTAAATATAATAAAAGCTGTTTGTATATGTGTGTAGAAATATTTAATAAAATACCGAGCGACTTAAAAATTCTAAATACAAAATTATTTAAAAGTAAATTGTATGATTGGCTGTCCACAAATAGTTTTTATAGTGTAAAAGAATTTTTTGACAAAAAATTTAAATGACTGAAATTTTAAATGTATAAATTATAAATTTTAATGTATTATATAATTAAATGTACCAAATGTCATATAATAATTAATTAATTAATAATATAATGAAATGTATGCACGACAAATTTGCACGCTTATAATTTTAAGCAAAGACATGTATGCTCTGTATTTAAATTTTGTACCATCTTCTATACCATGTTTTTATGCAAATAAATTTTATTCTATTCTATTCTATTCTACCTATTTGCGCATGTGATACAATTTTTTTTTTTTTCGTTACATTGACTAAAATGAAGAAACTTGCTATTTTCCAAAAGTTTCGCAGGACGTACCGATATCAAAGCATCTTAGACTTTATATTGAGGAAAAATAATATGTTAGATAATAGCCAGACTCGAGAATTCGGATGAAGAAGAAAATTTTTGCGAAAATATAATATAAATGACTCGGATTCAAATATTGAGATTGATGATTATGATGATACTACCAAAAAAACTTTTTCCAATATCATATACACCGTGGCATTTTAATCGTCTTTCATCCGCAGCCCACTTCATGTATCCAATGACTACTACACATTCATAAAAAAAAGATAAGTATTTATGAACATATGAGTAATTAAAAAAAAAAAAAAAATAATTCAATAGTAAGACGCATGACGTAGTTTGAAACACCCTGGTAGAGCGCGGTCCGAGCATTGCGTTCCAAAGGCGGCACGGACTGAAGCGGCGGCATCTTTAACAGAGTTCATTCCCCCTATTGCAAAAATGTGTTTCTTACTATTGCAATCCTAAAGGCTCTTAAATACTGGCCATTAACATACGGCCGATTTCAATAACTGATCAATTTGTCTTCGTTCGACCCTATTGAAGATAGAAACTTGACTCATGTGTACTAACCTAGCAAATAACAAACAAAAGATATGTAGTTACTGAAATTGCAGTCCTGGCACTTGCGGGTTGATCACACCTCCGTGGCGTAACATTTTCAGATTATTTGGCGCAGCGTACAATCTCCTTGCTCCCCGTAAATTGTCACCACTCACTGCGTACAGGCGCACCATTTGTAGGTACTCGATATTCAAGTATCGATAGTTCCTCATAATCATTGTGAAGTAGGTACCTATTCACTTCTTGCACTGTAACGATCGCAAACAACGTTTGATATCCGGTAGCGCGCGCGCACTTCCACTTCCGGTATTCGGCCGCAACTGAGACGCTGCGAGATTGACCTTCACTTATTTTTCGAGTGAAAGGGGCGGGGCGTGACACGCGCGGCTCTACTCAAAGGATAACATTAGAGCTCCTCATTGGATGACAGTCCACGTGGACTATGCTTGATTGGCTTTCGGTATTGGAATGATCTACTCGACCCGTGCGCTGCGTAGGTATGTTCTACCGTTTGATACGTAAACATTAATAACAGGATGTTTCAGAATTCTAATGCAATATTTATTTTTCTTTGTACCTATTATATTAATTAATGGTAAAAAAAAAAATCGTGCCTGGAGGTATTTTATGTCGGATACATTGAGTGGACCACCTTTGTAAGACGATTAAAATGCCACGGTGTATATTATATATATTTTTTTCTATGTATATACAATCCTTTTTTTTATATAAAAAAAACCATTACAGATGTTTTTTTATAAAGAAGTGCTTACCTGACTCCCTTCTGTATGTCCAAAAAAAGTTTCAGTAATATATACCTACTATGCTAAGAGAAAGTATGTAATAAGTAATATTAACTATGCTAAGAGACACAAAAATAAATATGACGGATTGAATAAAGTGACGCTAGATACGACATATTTCACACTGTGCGTCGACGAAAACGATAAGCGCAGCGGCCGCGCGGTTGTGTAATACCTGTGAGCGACTGAGTCGCTAAGGGCCTAAACAACTACCGCCATATTAATAAACGCGGTGTAAAGCCAAACTTACCTAAACCTCTTACTGATCGTAGCTTTAGATACTTCAAGTTTATTAATAAGACCTAAAGGGACTAGGTATTAATATTTTGAATAACCTGGTGAGCCAGAATGCACAAAGGTACAAATCCCGGAGCTCCATGACACCATTGAACCAGTTTGTCTCCCGAACCACTCCCCATGGATGATGGGAAATTGCCACTTGGAAAGCGCTGGTTTAGCAACCAGTCTATAGCTGGTTTAATAAAGGTACGTATTTCCACAACGTTGATGAATAAACGAGCCTGGAATAAAAACAAAAAAAAAACATAAGTATAAGGATGTGGGTAGAAAGAAAATTTTCTCGACGAAGCAATTTCCTACGCTATTACAGGGATGTAACCGGGGATGTACTTGTACCGTATTTTTAGGTTTACGCGTGTGCCACCCGGTGCCTTTCACCGTTCGATTCGGTATTAGATTCGATTGTTATGGTTCGTTTAAGGGGAACGCTGCAAAATGGTAACTTTTTTCAGTGTTCATGTATGTATGTGAGTTTCTTTATGTTACGTACTTATGTAGGTACCTACGTTATGTTACGAAATACTTAAATGAGCTGTTTATGTATAAATATATTTCGTAACATAACGTAAGTGCTATTATCAAATATAGGTACTTGAGTGATTAATTAATTAAAAAAGGACATCAGTGGTAATTTCATAAAGTATAGTATGTTTTCTATAGGTACTTAATATATGTTTTTCTTATTTCGAATAAACTTGCCTTGTAACCACTTTAACGAAGGAGACCGCTAAACGCTATTCACAAATCGAAAAATGTTGACAGTTCTAATCAAAACTACACGATATCTAAACCAGGGCTTGAAAACGATACCAATTCACATTAAAAGTAACGTTAAGTAACGGTATTTCCGTAGAGATACTTCGATATCGGTACAATTTGGTAGCGTTACTTAGTAGCATAACATAATAATAACGTTAACATTTTTGGTAAAAATTACCGGTATTTTTAACGTTATTGTAAAAATAGCGGTAAAAAATTATCGGTATTATTTTGTTATTTTAAGCGACGTTGCCAGCCCGCCTCAAAGGCGGCCGCGGCCTGCGTGCGCTCGCGCCCCTCTCACTCTCACACCCTGTCGGCGCTGTTGCCATTTCGTTTGTCGTCTTCATATCTCTCACCGCTCACGGCAGTCGTACGCGCTTACAGAACACGGTGGACCAACCAACCAAGTATATTCTCAAGTACAAGCACAACACAGAATAGCAATGATAAGATATTGGTGCCGATTCTCTTGTCACAAATTCTCTAAACTAAACTAAAAATCACTAAAATTTAGTTTATTCCTGTCAAACGACGATTTCCTATTCTGAAAATAGACTAAAGTGACACAACTTAACTATAATTTAGTTTGACAGCACTAAGATGGCACAGAGTTTTAATTTAGTGAAAATGCTATTCTGAATTTGACGTTTCAACCAAAATTTTTGTTCTATATCTAAAATCCTCTAACTAACTCTGACTATTTTTAATCACGATTAAAAATGTGTGGAATAAAATTAGATGTCATGAACTAAAATTCAAAGCGACACCTCGAATTCAGTTGCAAAACGGTACTGTATCTTTTTTTTATTTTCTTTTGCTTATATCTCGAAAACGGTGTGTCCTATCGCAAAAATAATGAAAATTTTGACCCCCTTTGCAACCCGCAAACCCGTAATATTCTGCATATTGGTAATTTAATTTTTTTGTTTTCTTCCAAAAAGTGAAAAATTCCATATAAAAATACGTCGAGACGACCAAATTGCGCGCTTCTCCGGCTCAAAAAAAATCACGTGGTAGGCAAACAAGTAGGTACCAAGTGGAGTCGCGATTGTCAAATTCGATTTTAGTTCTGTCAAAATAATTTTTAAATTTAGAGATTTTTTTTGGCAGAATAGCTCTAAAATTCTCATAGTAAAAAGTAAGGAATTTTAGTGATAGTTTAGTTAGTTTAGTTCGGTGTACAAGAGAATCGGCACCAATATCTATTAAACGCGCAAATAGTCGTACGGCAGTCTTAGCGTCGATGCAATCTGACATTCTTTTGCAATTGGACGAGAGCGACGGTAACAAAACTAATTATAACGATAAAATTATCGTTACCTTAGATTTTAACGTTACGTATGTTTAACGGTAAAATGTGCCAGATATAACGGTAAATAATATAACGTTATTTATTAGTTAACGATACCCGCATCAGAAGGCTGTAACGATACCATATTTTTAACGGTATTTCAAGCCCTGATCTAAACCACTACTTATAAAATTTTGGGATCTAGCCACACTCACGACAAATTAATAGGATTAGTGTACCATATTTTAATAATTTAAATACCTAGGAAAAATTTTTTTTCACCTCAAACAAGCAGGTGTTGCTGTCTACAGACAGACAGTGAGCAAAATTCGATTTTGCTGCGATCGTGAGACAATAGTATATTATGCAATTAGTGAATAAAGGACGGATTTAAAGCGAGGGCCATAGGTGAATCACGAGCAAGTGAAGGATTCTAACGACTGAATCACGACTGTAGGGAGTGATTCATGATGATTGAATCACGACCGTAGGGAGTGATTCAAGTGTTAGAATCCTGAACGACGCGAGCGATTCATGGCCCACGATATAAATCCGTTTTATTCAAGAGTTGCATACTATACTTTATACCATGACTACGAGAAAAAGAACATGCAACTTCGATTATGTTGTTATGTCAATTTTATGCCTTGTTTTTATAGTACCTACACCGTAGCATAGAATACATACTCCATAAGGTCGATGACTTCTTTTTCTTCGACAACTCATTAAAATAAGTTAGGAAAACAGACTCTGAAAATGTGGTCAGCTTGATTTTCATTTTTCCATTTACTCAAACAAACAAACAAACTCACACTCAAACTCATCGTAGGCTTTGATGTAAACCAGCCGTGATTTGTTGGTTAGCAAGCTTTCTACTATATCGGCCGCCCTCTCTTTCATAAACTCAGGTGTTAACACATCTTCATCACTTGAAAACATTTTCAATCGATTTATTATTAAGTAACCCTAAACTTTTTGTTCGTACAACTTACAATATTTAAAATAGCGCCCATTTACTAATGACAGCAAAGAACACAAAACAGTCTTTATTCTAATGCTAAACTCCTGTTCGAAAATCAAATCAAATAGGAGTTTGTATATCATTGAGATGGAGTTCGAACAAATTGGTGTTCTAAATTCAAACACCAAAACAGTGATTAAAAGTGCTTTTTATTCACTGTTTTCAGTGAATAAAATAAGCTTTTTAGAGGGGGCATGGTATAAAGTAACTTTTTTTTTTTTTCTAAATGCCGTGAACATGTCAGGTCTACTCACAAAATTTGAATTTCACTTTGTTCTTTCACTTTTACTTCGATATGAAAAAAGCGAGGGTAAAAACAAGTCGATTCGAAGTTCGATTTTAATTCCGGTAGGTAGGCCCAAAAAATAAACAAACAATAAAACGTACGGATACACATAACCGTAAAATTGCAAATCTGTTAAGGTTCATCTGTTAAAGTTTTAAATCTAATAATTTAACTTTTATTTTTTTATATTGTTCGTATACAGGGCGTCCTACGGATATGCCACACGAAGGAAAAGTACCTTGAATATTGTAGATGGAACATTTTACTGAAAGAAGACATTATTTGAATTTAAATAACAATTTAAACTGCATTCATAGATATTTAAATAATTACATGATTGAACCGGGAGTCGAACCCGTTACATGAGAAAAGTAATCACCCTGTAGCTTTATCATACCGATCGAAAGGTTTCATCATAAGGATTTTTTTTTGCTAAATAACATAGTGTCACAAATAAAAGGAAGACCCGAATTCCAGAGTGAAACTTTTTTCACAAGATTCCATTTTTTACTTTCAATTGTTTTTTCATTCAGCTTCTAAAGTAAAAATATATTGAATTTTTCTATTATTCAAATAACCTAATAAAAACAAAAACTACCAAGCTGATACAAATAAAAAAAAATATTGACGTTATGTAAAAGTGTTTGCGGAACACCTACTAATTAAAAGAATTCATTTATCATCTTATTCCCAAACAAAATTTTGTTAAGCCTACCTAAAAAATGTATACTGTGCATTCTGTAGCAAACTATCAGAAAGTATCAAAAATAAATTGTCCAATATATTAAAATAATTTTGAACAGCGAGCGCATTCCGAATTTAAATTCAAATAAAGAAACATTTCAGCGCGAAATTCAATAATACCTAGCTATCCCGGTTATTTATGTCCTGTCTGTTGAGTCAATAGAATAATTATAATGTTTCAATAAAATGTCTGAAAAACGATTCAAATTACATTAGAAAAGTATAATTCATTATTATAGACAGTGCCTTATTGTACATATTTAATGCCTAAAACAATTTTATTTTAATTTCCAAGTATCGATTCCCGACATTCGACATATCAATAAATCGAGAAGATCGAAATTGAAAAAAAAAATCTTTTGGTATAATCGCTTTCGGACATCATAACAATATTGAAAAATAAATGGTCGGCGATTTTGAACAAAAATTGAGTAGTAGTAATGAATAATACGTGTTATTGGACCTGCGTTCGTATATTATGTTAAGATGTGGGCATGGTCTAGTTATTTATAATATTTTGAATAATATTTGTCACATTTTAAATCGTATCTACATGTGCATGAGTGATATTTGTGAAAAGTAAAAATGATAACACGCACGATTGGCGCGAAACTTCGACTTTGGATAACACAAACCTTCATTACCGCTATTTATTTAATAATTGAAAAATGGATTCAATGCCCCTGTGGTGGAGTTTGGATGTTCGAAATGTCTAATTTTTATGTTATTTAGCCTCGACCACCATGACTGTCATCAAAATGGCGATTATCGTATTGACAGTCTTGAATTATATAAGGTAAATTAATTAACTTGCGCGCTAAATAAGAAAGATTAATGAGTTTTTATCAAACTCTCTTAATTAACGCATATTTATAAGATTTGATGGGTAGCATATAATTAAATATTTACATAATCAAGTGGTGTCGTATGTCGTCATTCTGGAATCCAATGGAACCCGCTACCGAGCCGGCGGAGGTTTGTGTGTTCGTGTCCAATCGGGGGCGCTTCCGAACTATAGGGTTAAACCCCTAATATGTTCTAATATCCTAACATGTTCTCGCTGCTGAGGTGAAAAGTTGTATGTGTTACACGAGATCAAGGTTATTTGCATTTCGAGTCTTTGAATCCAGCGAGGGATGAGGGTGCTTAAGATTCTAACCTAGAATCCTTCGCTTACTCGGTATTCAAAATCAACACTCGCAGCAAAAATCAACTTTGCTCTCTTGTTGCACAAATAACTATTACCTGCAACAGCATATATAGTATTCCCGCCATTCCATGAGCAGCTCCAAAATATATTTTATCGTGCCAGTGCCATAATAATGGGCTCTCGGACTTCATTAACGCAGAATATTGTTTTCCAGACTTCAATATGCTGCTAATCACCTGAAAGTGACAACACCATAATTATACTTGTGTACTAGGTACCTACCTAATTTGCAGTTTTTCATACGATGAAGTGGTTCTTTAAAACTTTCTATACCTCTAATACTCGTACTAAGCTTCTTTGTCCATAGGTAGGTACTAACTCCGTACCTACCTATGGACAAAGAAGCTAACTATTCTGAACAGATCACCTGTATGTATTTGTGTTATAGAAACGAAAATTATCAGTAAAAATAAGTTTGTATTTTTTTCATAGCAGGTATCTCTCAAAAAATGAAAGTTATTGCGTGGTTGTAATCGAAAGTATCCCATATCTCAAATACCTACTACACGATGTCGGTATTTTCTTCAAAAACATTTTCATGAAAGTGTTATTTCTACCAACTTCGAATTTTATGGTTACGAAAAACACATAACCACCGTATAGTTGAAAAGTTAGAGGGGGAGGGTAGAACACATTGTTTGCGACGTTAGAAGCGCATATCTCACCTACCTACTATTACCAAAATAAAAAAGTCACTTAGAAACATGATTTATTTTTTTCAACACATTTGCTGAAAAAGTGACACTTATTGCACCGCTTCTTAGTTCGCAATGCAGTGTATGATTATAGTGTAGTATTTATTGTTATAGGTAAGTAGTGAAGCAGGTTCCTACCTTTTCAATGTGCTTTACAGGAATTACTTCTTTCCCGCTAACATGTTTATTCACAAATAGTAAAGCATAGAGATATCCAGATTTGCCATATAAAAGCTCATCAGGTGATTCTTGTAACAAGGAAATTAGAGACATTAATCTGAAAAATTGAAATTATGCTAGATTCCGTAAAGGCACAGTAAAATTCAGAAAGCAACGGCAGACCGTAGACTGTACCTGCCAGGGTTGCGGGTTAGTCCGAAAGGGATACCAGGACCTTGGCAACAGGCAACTGAAGGAACACGGGTGGGTTTTAGTCAGTAAAAGTCTGACACGCCCTTCCGCTCCGCCCAGAGCGGGTGAAGTCATTGGATGATTTCAAGACCGTAGACTGTAGCAGCAGTACCGCCCAACCATAATGACAGACCGACACTACTGTTTCTACATAATTATGTAACTATTTCTATGAAAATCGCTTCCGTAGGCGCCAGTGTCGCTTACTGCTGCGATCGAGCGACGACTGCAGACGGCATACCAGCAGAGTAGCTGTCACTAACAGAGCGACAAGACGTTTTTTTTCTTGTGATAAGTCATCATCATCATCATCTGCCTAGCCTTTTCCCAACTATGTTGGGGTCGGCTTCCTTGTGACAAGTCAGTTTCTCGAAACTGAAAGAGAGAAGTGCTGCTGCCATGGTAGGTGTGACATCGCGCTCGGAATTAACACTGGAGCGGTACTGTCGACTGCGTTGTCAACCGGAACGCCGCCGCTCTGCCGTCGCTTATGGAATTATTTATCTTTATTGCAAAAGTGTTTAAATCCTCTTGTGTGACTGGCGTGTCTAGTCCTTTTTTCTGAGCATGTGCATGGAAACCCTCGTATACCTAAACTTGGAAAATTGCATTTTATCATCGGTTATAGTTCCGTGGTGGCGGCATACTAGTACATCATTTTAGATATAGGTACATATTGCAAAACTCACTACACTGGCTGAATTGCGAGCAATTTGTTAGTAGAGCTCGCGCGCTGTTGATTACGGTTCTAACCCAAAAATAACGTCACGCGAATACAGTCGTGATGTTATTTTGCTGACTTTTGATTTGTACATATTTGTTTTATTTCATAAATGTGACTTATTGCAAAAATCACTATAATGACTGAATTGTGAAAAGTCAGCAAACTAATCTCGTCACTCAACCAAAATAACAAGTGACAATGCAATAAAAAAAATTAAAGTAATAAAAACTAAAACCCAACTACGACTAAAAAGGTATAAACAAGACACCACAGATAGACAAATTAAAAATCCGGAGTCACACGTGTGAGTTTTAGTTTTTATTACTTTAATTTTTTTATTATTATTTTGGGGTATATATATATTTTTGAAATGTGCTCATTAAGCCCTTTCATTTGATACCCAACATGGTACGACTAAACGACATTTTTTTTTTAGTTCCTGACTTTATTTCCTCTAGAGGGCGCCATGTGACGTCATATAGCCTATAACCAGCGGACGATCAAGACGCTTCCAACGGTACCTACCTCATTTGTCAAATTGTGATGAGTGGTTTAGAAGATAGGAGGGAACAGATGAACATTCATACATACATACATACCGGTCAAAATCATAACCCTCCTTTTTTTTCGCCGTAGTCGGGTAAAAATAAAATAAATAGTCTTTTATTGCAGGCAAAATACCCATTTACAAAAAATAGAAAAAATAGTAATAGCAATACTTACGGCACTATTTTCCCGTGCATACTCTTTACGGCAGTCTAGATGCCGCAAGTTAACGGCAGTATAACCAATAGTGATACAATGCCACTTTCGGCACTTTACACACTGCCTTCTTTTAATGGTTGAGTGGTAAATTTTATACCAAAAGGTGAGGTGCGTGTGAGCGTGTATGCTCTGAGCGGAATTGTAGTTTTGGCATGCTTCACTGTGTTGTTCGTAGCGCTCAGTCTTGGCTTTTTATTTGCTCTGAGACCAATATGTATACTAACTTTTTACCTTTTAGCCTAGTAGTGACCGTCGGACTGCCATCTCGAGTTCCGACTCAAGACACGAACCTCCTGACTTTTCGAATTCATGTGCGTATTGTATACTTAATAATTATCATTTGCTTTAAAAACGGTGAAGGAAAACATCGTGAGGAAACGGGCACGCCGTGCCTGAGAGATATTTCTCGACGGCATGTGAAGCCAAGTCAGAGGCCTATGGGCGGCATGGAAACTGACACCACGTTAGTCAAAGTAAAAGAAGTATACCTTTGAGCTAAGGTTTTGTAATCCGGCAGCGTTTTATCATGTTTGGTACCTAGTTTATATGATATTGCAGTTGCAAGAGCAAGTGGTCCTGCATCTCCACACAAAAAGCTTATTCTGCGTCCTTTTAAATTTTCAATATTTATGTATTCCAATGCAGTCTGTAAAAAAGTGTAAGCACCAAATTAATTTTTTATGTAGGTAGGTATAATGTGTGTCATTTGTGGATCTTTGACAGTTGTTATGGGTCGTCAGAAGCCCGAAAGTCTGACAACCAGTCTTACCAAGGGGTATCGTATTACCCAGTTACTGGGTTGTGGAGGTCAGATAGGAAGTCGCTCCATATTAAATACTGGTATTCAGCTGCATCCGGTAAGACTGGAAGCCGACCCCAACATAGCTGGGAAAAGGCTAGTTGTGTGTGCATAATAGGCGTGGGGTATGATGTGTGTTAAATGACCGTGTTTCATAGGTTCACTATGTTCTATTCTTGGCTTAAAATTAGATTATTATTAACAGAATTTATTATATCAAATTACTACACACTAACCTTTAGGGTTTCAGGGTTATTATCATTTTTCAAGGAATTCATAAAATAAAATAATGCAAGACCAGCTGAACCAGTGTATATTGTGCCATCAAAGAATATGTTGCTTTCCATTTGCATCGTAAGAATATGTAATTTTTCAGTTTTAAACTTTAGCAATTTTGTTTGAAATTTTTCTGATATCTGTAAGAGGAGTATTGAAATAATCAAGCTTACAAGCTGAAAACAGGAGATGAGATAGAAAAATAGGAGAATGGTTTGAAAGAATGTAGTAGAATGGTGGTTGGAGATGGAAAAATGGTTTTCGTTACAGAAACCAGGGCCCTATACCACAAAACTTTAGAAGTTAAAATATTACATAACACAGGAATTACAAATACTTATATAAATTGTAGAATTGTCACTATAATTTACATATTTGCAAGGTTTTTTTATTATAATTTATAAGTGGCTTAAAGTTTTGTGGTACAGACACTTGTAAGATTTACAAATTTGTTAATTGTAACTTGTAATGTGTCCGTTACCTCAGCCAGATGTGGTCGAAAATGGTCATTTGAATCTTATAGATAATTAGTTTTGCGGCTTCTGTAATTGTTGCGCACATTTTTAAATTTGTTGCGCTTATAGTTTTTTAATTATTTCACAAAAACATTTCCTGCTGGGGTAACGTTACCCCAGCCAGACCTTTTTCTTTCTAATGGGAATATTTAAATAAATACTAGCTATAAAATTAGTTGTCTAAATGAAGTAAATGTTGTGCCTTATTTTGTATTTGTTCTTTCTTCGGTTGCGAAGTTATTCGAGATTTTGCTGGGGTAACGTTTTTGGTTTTGCTAGATCTTTGAAACGGTTAAGCGGATTCTTATCATATTTTGTACAAGACTTCTTTGGAATTAGTTTAAATTTGTTCTGCAATAAAAATACCAAAATAATACATATCTTAAAGGTTATTTCATTAAATAGAAAACACTTCAATTGGTCCCAGCACTCTCAATAAGAGGTCTAAAGACTTACTTTAAACATTATTTTGAAGCTTGTAACTGCCTTCAAATGTATGTGATGTTTCATTAGTATCCTGTAAGTATTTAACAAGTTATGATGATAATCAGTTCTTCACGAGCACGGTCATGATGCACGCGGTGTTATTTGGCAACTGATAAGCCTGTATATGGATATATGAACTGAATGTTATGTCAATTATTAGTTGTGTAGTTCAGTTGTATATCAGTAAAATTTCAGCGTAGTACATTGGATAATTAATGAGATAATTTAGGTGGTTACGAAAAAGCGAAAACGCAGAACATTATGCTACCTTCTAAAATATGTAGGATAGTGTTACAAATTTAGTACAGACATTTACACAAGTGTTAAAAAAAACTACATGTTTATTAAAGAATTTTTATTAACAGGTAAAATAATCATTTCAATTGAACTTTTAAAGTATTAATAAACTTATACTTAAAAACAATCACAGATTAAAATTGCAGATAGTAATTTTGCTTTTTTGAATTTTCTATTACTTTTTTTTTAAATGATAGATTTCAGTAAACACAGTACACAGTTACAGTTTTTATTTAAATAGGTATACGCAATATTGGAATGTGTAATGATCACAGACAATAAATAATTATACAATGTTTTTTTTCAGTTAACACTAAACTTACGTATGACTACTAATACCCACTTATATCAATTAAAATCACAGATCAATGGTAATACTAAATGACATCACAATGTAGTGAAATGCTCAAAAACTGCTTCAGATTCCGTTGCGTAGTTTTAAAGATCCAGGCAAACAGGGACAGACAACGGGAAGCGACTTTGTTTTATAAGTACTATGTATCGAAGGATAAATATGTCGTCATCACTGTCGAGAATTCCAGTCTAGGTAATAACTAAGTACGAAAAAAAAGAAAATAATAAGTAAGTTCCTAAATTCAAATATTTAAGCCTTAAAAAAATACAGTTTTAGATAAGTAGGTACCTAACAACATGTACATATTAATAATAATTTTGCTACTATTTCTGTAGTTACATTATGCAAGCTTACCTTGTTCGTGAATTCATCAAGCAACACGCACCATAATTATGATCATCAATAGAAGCACTCCACATTAACAGTAATTTGCCACACTTATTATTATAATAGCTCTCACGCACTCGATAAATATTTTCAAAAACAGGAAACGGAACTGCCGAAGCGCACGCGCACTCTACAAGATGAATTATGTAATTATGGAGCATGTTTGGTGCGTTATGCAAACAATGAATTACCCCTTCACCCCACCCCTCCCGCGTCCCGTCGAACGACGTGTTATCGGTGATTTTTGATAAGTATGTGCAACTGGAAGATAATAATAATGTTTTCATAGTACAGATATTATTATATTATTATGTATTTAACAGTGTACGCGTCTGTACCGAAATTGTAAAGTGTATTATACTAAACATTTCAAAAGATAGCATAATGTTCTACGTTTTCGCTTTTTCGTAACCACTTAAACTTGGTCGGGTTACCACGGTCATTCACTTCCTAATGACTATAATCGTATTATCTCATTAATTATCCAATGTACTACGCTGAAATTTTACTGATATACAACTGAACTACACAACTAATAATTGACATAACATTCAGTTCATATATCCATATACAGGCTTATCAGTTGCCAAATAACACCGCGTGCATCATGACCGTGCTCGTGAAGAACTGATTATCATCATAACTTGTTAAATACTTACAGGATACTAATGAAACATCACATACATTTGAAGGCAGTTACAAGCTTCAAAATAATGTTTAAAGTAAGTCTTTAGACCTCTTATTGAGAGTGCTGGGACCAATTGAAGTGTTTTCTATTTAATGAAATAACCTTTAAGATATGTATTATTTTGGTATTTTTATTGCAGAACAAATTTAAACTAATTCCAAAGAAGTCTTGTACAAAATATGATAAGAATCCGCTTAACCGTTTCAAAGATCTAGCAAAACCAAAAACGTTACCCCAGCAAAATCTCGAATAACTTCGCAACCGAAGAAAGAACAAATACAAAATAAGGCACAACATTTACTTCATTTAGACAACTAATTTTATAGCTAGTATTTATTTAAATATTCCCATTAGAAAGAAAAAGGTCTGGCTGGGGTAACGTTACCCCAGCAGGAAATGTTTTTGTGAAATAATTAAAAAACTATAAGCGCAACAAATTTAAAAATGTGCGCAACAATTACAGAAGCCGCAAAACTAATTATCTATAAGATTCAAATGACCATTTTCGACCACATCTGGCTGAGGTAACGGACACACTTGTAATTGTAAAGTTTTGCCAGCCCAAGGTGTTAGTACCTTATTTTTATAAGTTGTTGTGTTTACAAGGGGTTTGGTTGTAATTTGGAACATATAACTAACTAAAAGCTTAGAATCTGTTACAGAGTTATGTTTATGTTCTGCTTGCTTCAGGAAGTTTACCCATTAAGAGTTTAGTAGGTTACGATAATCCATATTATAAAATAGCGAGGGTGAGTTCATTTGTTTGTAATTCACACTAAAACATCTATTCTATTCTATAAAAGCGAAAGTTACACTATCTGTCTGTTACCTCTTGATATCTATTAGTTGATATCTAGGCAATTAAAGCAGCAAAAACAATATCTAGGTCAGTGTGTCATCTTTGTATTTATTTCCATTCTCGCTATTTCCCATGTGGAAGCTAGGAATTATGTAATAGGAAGTTATTACAGGGATAAAATGGTATATACTATGTCCTGTCTCATGGTCTACCCATGTTCCAAATTTTATCCAAATCCGTTCAGCCGTTTTAGCATGAATAACAAACAAACGAACGCATCCTCGCATTTATAATATTAGTTGGACTTAATAAAGTGTTATTGGTTCCAATAACAGCACCTATTTTAGGTCTAAAGTAAAAAAGCTAACCGGCGTGATACTACATAATTATAAATATTTTTTTTATGAAAATACAATTAATGGATATACTTTCAAGAGAGTTTATCTATTTATTGGATAAAACGAACAGACTAAAATAGGAAAACACACCCCATCTCGAGAACTGTTAAGAATATTGACTGTAACGTCAGGTGAATAGTCATCATATTGATTTTCAAAAGAACCTTTTGGGGCCATTATTTTATAAGTTAGCTACAACACAGTGTTACACACAATTTGTTTTTTGTAAATTTTGGTTTCTGACATTTCTTAGCAAACAATGATAAACAAAACTGAATTGTCAATGTCAGTTATGTCACCATCACCACAGACTAGTTCTACAGAGCCAAGCAATCCTTGAAGCAGCATTGCCAACCGTAACGTAACCGTGCGTTTGCACAACATGTTTTATTGTAAATGTTTAGCCAGTGCAAACGCACGGTAAAACATTTTCCCTCATACGATCGAATCTCGAACAATAAAGCAATAAGTTGAGGACTAAAGTGATAGACGTGCGTACTTAAAGTACGCGGTCTTTAATTCGCGACCTTACTCGGCTCGCCGTCGGTGACACTCGTGAAGCTTGCTCATAATTTCATTGTCAAATTGGCTCGCGGCTCGCGGTGATGACAGACGGGCTAGTAAGCTCGCGGAGCCATAAGTACGCGGACTTCATAGAGTAAAGTATGGCGGACTTGCTCGCACGTCTATAGCGTCAGAGGCCTGCGCGCCACTGTCGCAGATTTTTTGATACTGCCTACAAAAAACGTCGGTTGTCATTTTTATAGCATAGCTCCATAAAGTAATTAATTTTTTATAAGAAACGCTACGGACTGAAACTGCCCAAACTTAAAACTCCCTTACGACCAAAATTATGGCGCTATTTCAGTCAGGCGTCGAAAAGCCACATGTGGCTTCGCTGACTGCTGAAAAGTAAGATTAGAACGAGAATGAAGATAAGAACTGCCACTTGCGCACTTCAGAGGGCCAATTCTCAAAAAACGATCACATTCAAGTCGCAATCTGTCAAACTTGTCAAAAATGTTGGTAAATTGATGGTTTTTTTTTGCAGATTGCGAATGAGATGCGAACGTTCTTAAAAATATGAGATTTGCTCCGCTGATGTCGCTACGACCCAGCGTCATAGAATTTGACTGCTAGATGTCACTATCAATAGATTACATTTTTTGTAAACAAGCGACTTCGTTTACGCATAATTATTTATGCCTTTGCACAGCTGTGGACTGAAAAATAAAAAGAAGTCCGAAAACTATGAGAGAAAGCTCTCGGAAAAAAATATATTTATTATTTTAATTACAATAAATGGATGGATAGTAACAGCTAGCTGTCAAGTTCATGGACTAGTGATAGTGATTGTAGTTCAGGTATTTTTTTGGCACATAAGTCTTAGGAGCCATTTAATAGTATCGCTTTCTTCAGCAGCTAATTGGACTTTCACCTACACACTACACAATCTAGTCTACAATTGCGACATTTAAAGTGAGCATGTGGCAGTCCTTATCCCCATAGCTCGTTTAGAATATTACAACATAGTACATACTACTTCCATGCACATTGGATAAGAAACAATTATGTTGCCAGTCTTCAAAGAACGAAGAACTGTCAAACTTTGATTCTATTTTTTCTCGATTTCCAAGGTGCCAACATATAGAACATCGCATTTTAGCGCATGCGTCTGACAATTTTCGGCCATATTGTTATGACGCATACAAGATCATAGGTCTCCGCCAGTGACGAGTCTTCTCGCAGTTGACGTGGCTACTACGTACCATCCCGTTCGCCCACTCCGGACGCAGCATAGACGGTGACGAGGAATACGTAACTGGTGAGTGCTTGTGAAGACAAACCTTGCGACCTGTCATGGTTACTTATATTTGGATTCGCTAATAATGTATGATCCTTTGATATTGGAATCCTCTAATCTAGTAAATATCGTAAAAATATGTTGCGTATGTATTAGACGCAATAGGAAATTCCGCGTCCCGTCTATGACGCGATGATTCCGTTTTAGGATTTCCAAGCCAACAAGAAACTTGTCAGAAAACCAGAGTGTATATATTCAACGAAAGATATTGCCTTGAGCATGTCTGAAGATCAAGGAATGCACAGAAAGTTGACCTTGAATTTTAGGTGACCTTAGTGGGCATGGATGGAATGGTGGAAGAGAATGGCACTTCAAGCGGTGCTGGTCCCACGGATCCGCTGGGCAGTGCGAGCTCCTCGGCGGGTGCGTCTGCTCCCCACGTAGTAGCCGTCACTAGCATTGTGCAACTTACTTTACCATCTCAAGCTCCATCTGCACAGGTGTTTATTTTGATCTTTATTTATTTTCATTGGTACTGTTTACAACAATTTGTGATTACAGTTAGTAACCTACATGTTGGTTGGTTGTTTATAAATAAAAATATATATCTACCAAGACCTAAGTTAGTGAATTAATCTAATATTTGAGTGTTAGGTGCTTGCATGTTTATATTTTGTTCCATCATATCAGTAGGTAACTGAATCAGTTTAGATAAAATCTATGTCAGCCTCCAGTTTATTATCATCAATACTCTAATTACGAATATGATTTGTTTACATTTTTGACTTTACAAATGACAGTTATAAACTTATAGACATTTATATTTTCAGGTTCAATCAGTAATACAACCAAACCAACAATCTGTTATACAAACAGCATCCAATATACAGTCTGTTCAGTTACCTAAAGGGAATGTGATTCTTGTCAGCAAACCAAGTTCTGTAATACATACAACTCAAGGGACCTTGCAAACATTGCAGGTAAGATATTTTATTAATTACATAATTTTAAATATTGAAGGTCAAGTTTTATATGCTTTATATTATGTGCTTTCCTAAAACACACAGTGTTGAGGTGAAGAAAGCTGATGTAAATTTGCCTTAAATTGGTTATCTATGGTTAAAACTTACCAAATGATCCATGGTTTTATACCTGTCTCTCTCATTCACCAGCGTGCATCCCTTTCTAATCTAGAAGGATGCTTGTCACGAAGCTGTCAATGTCATAGCGTTTGTAAATTTTGCCGGTAAAACACCGAAAAAATTTTCCAAAGTTAAAAAAGTGTTGAAATACAATAATTTATTGTTATAAATTAGCACACAGCGTTTATTTAGTGTTGTGTCGTGTTTCTCCATTGTGAATTAGTGTTTTTATGATGAATCCGGACCCGGAGGATCCGGATGAAATTGTGCGGGTAAGTGTCGAAGGTGAACAAAGTTCGAAGGTTGACGCTTCGGATGGAGGTCAGCAATCGAATAGAAGGAGACCTGATGACTCATCATCATCTTCTTCATCTTCCTCTTCCTCGGAGGAGGAGGAAGGCATAGCTTCACCTCCGCCCAACAAAAGACGAAAAGTTTCACGTAAGTACAAACAAGTTCAGGCATGTACTGACCCGCGTGTAGAAACTCTTATTCAACAAGTGGGGTTTATATCTAGTTACTTAACTAGCTTACCTCTTCTACCGACTAATCCTAGTCAATCAGGGCAATTCCTCGAACAACGAGAGAGTGATCCAACTCCATCCACATCTACTTTTTTGAGAAATCCGACAACTTCTATTTGTAAACTCTCTTTAGGTGAACTTGGTACAGAGTTTGACGAGAAAACAATTATTCCACATGCTGACAAAGAACGATTACAAGAATTGGCTAACCTTCAAAAATTTGATACCCCTTCTTGGAAGGGCATTCGTTACAAAAAAGCTCTACAATCTTGCATTGCCAGTCCTGGTTTTGTAGGTCTTAAACTTAATGAAGAGTTGTGTCATTTCAACAAAAACAAGGACTATTTAGCTCCAACTGAGCAGTTATTAGCAGGCTTGTCTAACAATATTTTGGAACAACGACAACTATTAAGGTCAGGATTACAAGATTTGCTTGACTGGGCATCAGCAAACCCTAATAATTTAAATACCAACACAATGTTTGAAAAGATTTCTGGTACTTTTGGTCCAGGGTCCCCGTCATATAAAAATTCAGAGACTGCAATGCAGATTGTGTGTGGTAAAAGAGCAGAGTGCATTGAAGTGAGACGGGACCGTATTTTAAAAGAAATTTCAAATCCAAATTTAAAAGCTACATTGTATAATGTTCCACCAAGTCAGGAATATCTGTTTAGCCGAGAAGCTTTGCATCCTATCATAGCTTCTTTAGGTGGATCTCAGGTTTGGCTTAACACTCCAGGTTACATTAGGGAGAAAAAAGCTTTTAACACAACTCATGTTCAAAAAAGACATCACGGAGCTTATAAAACTCATAACAAAGACTACAAGGTAGATAAGAAACATAACCTAAAATTTAAAAAGAATCAGCCCTTTCGAAAAAATCAAACAACAAATAACACACCCAACACCAATAATAAACAAATCTGACTATCAAACAAAAGCCTTCAAAGGGGGTTGTCTAAAGGACCATGCCCATTTATGGCAACAACAGGGAGCAAACAATTTTATTTTGAACTTAATAACAGGTGGCCGCATTCCATTTATAAAGAAACCCCCGCTTCGGTATCTAGACAACCGTGTGTTAAAAAAGTTTGCAACCAGGACAACAAAAGACATGACAGACATGATCTATCACTTAAAACAAAACAAAATATTAGAGACACCGCCAATCCTCAATCCGGGCTTTCTATGTCGAATGTTCTTAGTAAAAAAATCAGACGGAGGGCTACGTCCCATATTCGACCTCAGAGGTCTCAACTCATATGTGTCCGTGAAACATTTCCAGTTAATTTCACAAACAGATGTAGCCAATTTCTTGCAGACAAACGATTGGTTAGTGAAAATAGATATTCACCAAGCCTACTTTCATTTACCAATTGCGGAAACACACAGGAGGTTCCTCCGTGTGATTTACAACAACGAAGTGCTGCAATTAACAGCCTTACCATTTGGCCTGTCATCGGCTCCAAAAATGTTTGCCACAGTAACAAATTGGATTGCGGAAATCCTACGTGCACAAGGTTTCCGCATAATTGTATATTTGGACGATTTTTTCCTGGTCAATCAGGATCGTACAATACTAGTTTCTCAGGTTGCGGAAACACTGAGAACATTGGATACCTTGGGATGGCACATAAATTACCACAAGTCTGCTCTGGAACCCTCTCAGGAGGTAGAATATCTTGGCCTAGTATGGAACACTCAGCAAAACTGGGTGAAACTTCCTTCCAAGAAGATAATAAAAATAAAACTAATCATTTCCAAAATGTTGAGCAATGGAAACAGTTCTCTGCGAGAAGCTCAGAGTTTATTAGGTTTGCTGAACTTTGCAAATTACGCAGTATCTGGGAGTCGACTTCACTGTCGCAGAATGCAACTGTTTCTAAAACTATTCAATCAAAACAGACTACGAGAACGAAGAAATCTTCCTCTGCCTGTTCAGCAAGACCTAAAATGGTGGTTAAAAGTCATAGAGCACAGCTCAACACCAATAGTCAAGAAAAGTGTGACTCACTTCTTGACCACGGATGCAGCGGAATCAGGGTGGGGAGCTCAATTAAACAGCACTTACCTGTCAGGAAAGTGGACTCCATTCCAAAAACCCTGGCATTCAAATATGAAAGAAATGTATGCTGTATTTGCAGCCATAAACAGTCAGCGGATGACTCTTCAAGGTGCACACATACTCATTCAGTCCGACAACAGGACTCTTGTTGCATACCTCAGAAACGAGGGGGGGACACATTCCCTCGCACTACTAAGGCTGACAACCAGGCTCCTAAAACTTGCAGAGCAGTTACATTTAACTCTCTCAGCCACTTACCTCCCGGGGAGGCTAAACGGAATTGCGGATCGCCTATCAAGGGGTCGCAAAGTACCAGAGTGGCATCTTCTGCCCCAAGCCACGGAGGCTGTATTCAAAGTGTGGGGCGTCCCGGACGTGGATCTATTCGCGTCAAGAGAAACAGCTATCGTACCAAGGTACGTAACATTGGATTCCAGAGACTGTTACGCAGATTTCTGCGACGCTTTCAGCCGACAATGGGACTATCAGCTGGGCTGGGCATTTCCCCCACCAAGCTTAATACCAAGAGTACTAACTCATTTGAACAGTGCAAAAGGAACTTACATCCTAATAGCACCGAGGTGGACCAAATGTTTCTGGCTACCCGACCTGCGAGCGAGAGCCATAGCAGAGCCACTTCCGATAAAGAACCTGCGGAAGGTCTTAATAGATCGGACTACAGGCAACTGCCCTGCACAAGTGGACAAGTTGACTCTCTTTGCCTGGAAAATTGGGGGTGGGCCGACCAAGTTGCTCACTGGACCATAGAGGAGCAAAACTTGTTAAAAAGTAGTTGGCGGACATCTACTTTAACAACCTATAATGCCCCAATTAAAAGATGGTTATCCTGGTGTAACACTAATAAAATTAACCCAAAAGCACCTGAAGGCCAACAAGTTGCTAGATTTTTGGCAAAATTATTTTTAGAAGACAAACTAGCTTATAGAACTATTCTCCTGCATAAATCAGCTGTCTCAACTTACTGTGCAACATCAGAAGTAGATATCTCAAAACATTTTTTCATTCATCAAGTTTTAAAAGCCATTTCACTTGCTAAGCCAACTGTACAAAAACTACCAATATGGGACACTGCAATATTATTTAATTGGCTAAAGACTTCAGCAAATTCAGGTTCTTTATTTGAAATAGCTAGGCGAACAGCTTTAATACTCTTGCTAGCCTCGGGTCGTAGAATCCATGATCTAACATTATTAGAAAATAGCCCAGAAAATCTTATTTCTACGGAAGATGAGATTAATCTTTGGCCAAAGTTTGGTTCAAAGACAGATTCAAAGACACACAGACAGTCAGGTTGGTTGTTGCGGAGACACCCAGACCATCGTGTCTGCCCTATAAAACACATTAATAGTCTTATAGACATGTCTAAAAATAGAAGAAGCACAGATAGGACTGTCACAAGTTTATTTATTTCTCTATCAGGTAAATTAAAACCTGCTTCAAGAACAATGATTGCAGGTTGGATTCGTAGTATTTTTAAAGATGCTAATATTGATGCCCCACCGGGCAGTATCAGGTCAGCTGTAGCCTCTAGAAGTTGGTTGGAGAATAGACCTGTACAAGAAATACTTGACAGAGGAAACTGGAAGAGTATTAAAACGTTTCAAAAATTTTACTGTCGTCCAGTTAACCAAGTTAATAATGCCAACTCCAATGTTGACTTATTGCATTCAAACTTTTCTAATATTGATTAAATTTATATAATGAACAAATTAAAGAAATCATATCTTTTTGCAAGATCTTAATAACCTAGCCCTTGATATAGGTCTAATTTAGAATTCTTTTCTTATAACTATTATTATTATGTATGCAAATGGGCACCATTTGTTTGCAATTGATTTTTAAAGAATTTTACAATCATGTAAGGAATGTTATAATTTTTGTTACATTGAGTTCTAATAAAACTGATTTATATTCCAGAACAGTGTTATAATTCATTCATCATAGCGTTTGTGTTTATCACCAGCAGATACCAAACAGGTCTTCACCTCAACACTGTGTGTTTTAGGAAAGCACATAATATGACTGTTTTGCATTCCAACAAAACAGGTATTATGTGTTGAATAAAACACACAGTGTTGCAGCAAGCCTCTTGCTGGTGAGTTGAAGACTCTATGACATTGACAGCTTCGTGACAAGCATCCTTCTAGATTAGAAAGGGATGCACGCTGGTGAATGAGAGAGACAGGTATAAAACCATGGATCATTTGGTAAGTTTTAACCATAGATAACCAATTTAAGGCAAATTTACATCAGCTTTCTTCACCTCAACACTGTGTGTTTTATTCAACACATAATACCTGTTTTGTTGGAATGCAAAACAGTCATATTATTACTATTACTTGAAGTGTTTTTTATTTCAAAATTTTGCATCTATTTGTGCTTAAGCATTCCATTAATTTACCTTAGAAAAATGTTATTATGTGCTATTGTATAATGCTACCAATGTATATTAGGTCCTTATTACATGTCTATAATATTGACTGTAAATCAATGAATGAAAAAACTTCAATAAGCTTCAGTAAGCAAGTAATAGTCATCTGAGGGAAATGGGTTGTTGTGCAGTTTGAATGCATTGCAATAGCTCCCTTGCAAACCCATTGATTTACTAGATGTTCTCATACACAATGAGTGGCTTAGAATGGTGCCAGCATTTGAGTTTTATGTAAGTATACAACATGCTTTCACAGTTACTAAGGTTAAAACAAATACTTAAATTTTAAGGTGAAAATAATATGAAATATTATTCATAATATAAAAAAGAGAAGTGTTGTTTTTTATATTCTAATACCGAGACAAGCAATTTGCTTTGATTATATTATAGAGGTAGCTGAAAATAAAGAAAATTGTGTACAATCAAGTACCTATCTAATATCATTTAATATTTATGATTGCCCCAAAAACTACCATCCAAACTGGCCAATGTTTCAGTGAAGTTGAAAGGTATTTTATTCATAGTAGTTCTAAGTATCTACATTTCAGGTCAAGGCGTAGCTATGGAAATTATTTTAATTTAATTAATCATTTTTGAATTTGTAGATTAAACCTGAACCTAACACATTAATCAGCACCCAAGGCCAATCATGCAGCGATGACAGTTGTAGCGGTGACGAGAGTCCGAAGAGGAAGTACAGGGAAATGCTGACCAGGCGTCCTTCATACCGCAAAATATTGAACGATCTTGGTGGTGCTGAAATTGCTGGTGAGTCTAACACAGGCTTATTAATACAACAAATGTGTCAAAAATTAAATGAATGAACAATAATACAATTAAATCTTGATATAAAGATTGTGCTGTGATTACAATGTATAACATTACTTTAAGATCAAATGTAATTCAACCATAGCAAACTTGCATTGGTGGTTGTGTACCTTCTTATGATCAAAAGAACGAAAACAACAGTTACAGCTACAACATACAATCGCTGTCAATGAATCATTGTTACCATGTACGTGAGGTTGACTGTACTAGAAACTAGCAAAAACGACGACATAATTATCACGCCATACATATCCAGTATAAGCCGACCTCGCATTATAAAGGCTTTCTGTTAAATGAGAGGTCAGCTTACACTGGACGTTGTACTTAGAAGCTCTTTATGTCGTGCGCATCAAAATCTTGGTAAAAATTAATAAAACCCTTCTAAACAGAATTTAATAAAGTATTCACACATAATAAATAGATCATAAAATAACAAATAGTTTTCCTCATCAAGTACTTAAGTCATGTAGGTGTAGGTACCATAAATATTATTCAAATGGCAGGTCTTGCACATCATAAAAAGGTTGAACAGATTTAACCAAAATACTCATAAGTATAAGAACCTGATGATATTGCAGAAAATCGCATGGGATCTAAACCAGGAAGCGAGAACGAAGTGTCGCTGTCATCTTCTTTATCATTTGGGCCAGGTCAGTTATATGTGCCGCTGCTGACACTCTTTGTTTCTGTGTGCAACATGTGTCACTAACCTGTTACAACCCATCATACATAACTTTAATGTACATTGTGTTGGTACACAGCTCATAACCACTAGCTTCAGGACTCTACCATTGTCATTTGTTTTACATCACATAAAGATTGGTTTTAGGAATTCCTACATTTAGTTTTGAATATGAAACTAAGTCTCACTATAATAATTATTAATTATCATTTAGGGTAGATTAGATTTGTGGGCTACCAGTTTATATTTATGGTTCATTGAACTTCTTGTCTTGTTTTATATTGTTTCCATTGACACTAATAGCTATTAAACATTTTAGAAATGCTTTAATCTTAATGTTCGTATTCTCACCACATAAGTTAAACTATTTTATCAATGGATGATGATAAGTCAGTAAGTAAGTCAATGTTTTCATAGTTATAATTTATAGAAAATGCAATTACTTATTTCTTCAATTGATTCTTTGTCGCTCAAATATTTTATATAGTAGGTATTAATATTCAAGCAGTAAGAGAAAGTAAATTTAAAGAGCAGATGTAATGAGGACGATAGAGCACAAATCATAAAGTTATAATACATTGACAAAAAATGTAATAACTAATATAATGTGAACTAGAGTATCGAATTGTAGGGGCGCCAAAATTTGAATAGCCTACTACTGGCAGCAAATGTGTAAATCCACCACTGTGATGAGATTTCAGGTAGAACTCGAGCATAGCCCATCTTCCTTTGCTCTCCTTTCATATTTCATTTTTATTATTTAGTATTTGAGGACTTCAAATATTTGTTTCTGGAATATTTTTGTGATAAAATGGCTATAAAGCAGCACAACAAAGTAACTTCTTGCAATTTGTATGAATCAAAATAAGATAGGAATCTGCAAACATTGTAAAGTGTAGACAAAAATCAGCCAGGTGCGTATTTGGGATGACTCATGCATAATGCTGATTTTTATTGACAACGAAAATAATGTTGTATATTTCGTAGTATTTCTCAAAGAAAAAATGTCGGTTAATAATTATGGTATTCTATTATTCTGCCTGCTGCTCACTCGTTATTGCACAGTGACTATTTCTAGTTTAAGATCATCGCTCTTTTTAAGACGAAGCGAGTAGGTAAACTCCTCATTTTGCATACGAGTAAAGTAAATAAAATTTAAGTAAGTAAGGTATAATGTTTTCGTAAAGTTGTATAAAGTTTCCTTCTTGATTTCTAAACATATTTATAACTACTTACTTTAGATGTTAGCTATAAATCTGTAGGTACAAATTCCAACAACAATGACGTCATCACTGGTGAGACCTTATTAATATTCTACCCGGTGACGTAATCCGCGGTGAGAAGGCATGATGACGGCATACTACACCAACCTACTTTGTTTATTCATAATTATTTCAGATTCGCGTTTAAATAATTTATGTTCTTTTGATATGTCTACCATTTTATTATTATAATGGTTATTTATGCTAGCGTCAGTAGGTACAGGGTAAATTTGCTATAGGAAGGACTCATTTGCATATTTAAGAAAGTGGTAGGTATACTTAGATACCTACTTAACATAAAAAATCAAAGGTTGGTTAGTCGAGGTATTGATTCAAACGATTTTATTTGTTGATCTCGCTACCTTGTATGCCAACGAAAGAAAGGAAAAGTAAAATGTATAGTTTTCGTAATGTATTTGGGCAATCTTGATGAAATTCAATTTGGTAATCTATACTAAACAATATCGTGACCGCATCATCGCTTCATCAGTACACTTCTACTACACAATCTACAAGATCTTCGGATCTATTTTACAGAATGTTCAGCATTCAGCGTGATCGAATATCGATCGTGATTTTAAAAAACCGGCCAAGTGCGTGCGACCACGTCCAATAAAGTGGTTCAGTAGTTGGAATGAATTTATCCCAAGAACAAACTTAACTTTAAAGTTGAAAAAATGTTCTCATACACGTCGTTGTCAATTCTCCAACTGCAAAAAATGTAAGTTGGTAATCGCAATTTTTATTATTTTATAAAGCCACAAATTAATTATTTTCGGACTTTCTCCTTTACTTGTGCTGTGAGACCTTGCTTCTCGTCAAATTTCATGATTCTAGGTCAACGGGAAGTACCCTAAAGGTTTTGAATTCAGTGAAGTTTGTGGGACAGCACCACATTTACTGGCCAAACATTGTCATCTGTGAATCTCCACCTGAGTAGGTTACCCTTGCTTCGGCAAACCTGGGTCCATAGTCTGTTTAATGACTTTCAGGTTAGCCAATGCAACTCAATGTCAAGGTTGGAGATTTTCAGCAGATTGTACGAATAGGTTGGGAAGGGAAGAAATTTTTTGCCACAGCTTTAGTCTTTCCTTAGACTGTTCCGACTTTATGGCACTAACAAACGACAGTGGATGGAGTCGTTGATATAGGCGCTAAGATTTTTCCCAAACGGCAAGCCTATGCCTAGTTCAGTTATTTAAGTGTTTTTGGGCAGTCGTGTTTTATACATACATATATACTTAAACTGACGTTTGCTCAAAAACGATAACTCGATAATAATTGAAATCGAACTGAATTATGAGTGCGACATTTCACTGCATTAAAATCTCAAAAAGCAATATTTCTAACATCGACAGCGCCAAAGCCCATCTTGATCATCACCTCTTGATATCGTTTTAGGTGTAAAAAACCGGCCAAGAGTGTGTCGGAACACGCACAGTGAAGGTAGTCGGGATGAATATTTACGTACGAACCGTATTGATTTTATAGGAACTAAAGTGATTTGATGCAGTTGTAACCGAAAACATCCTATAACTCAAAAACAAAAAAGAAAAAAAAAAAGGAGAAAATCCTCCAACAATATACGCTTATGTGCGCTGATTTTTTACCCCTAATTACGGTCGTAATTGCACTACATCATTGTTTATCGGTGCACAGAATACACCTTTCCAATGTTTATCGACATAATGTTTATAGACTCCGAGTTAAATGGCTGTGTGACATCCGGACAGATGGGCATGACCAAATTAACAGGTTTTGTTTTTGCCGTTTGGCTACGGAACACTAAAAATATGTTTCTACATACCCTGTTAGGAGATATATGATTAATCTGTTGTTTCCGACCATACCACGATGTCTCTGTTATTTGTTTTGTTTTTTTTTTAACTAACCAGAGCTACTGTATGTATATTTTCAAAACAGAGCACAATCTTTATACAACATTTTATGCATAATTTATTGTAAAGAAATTCACCTACTGGTATTTCGTATGTATATTCAAAATATGCTTCCGAGTACGTCGATTAAGCCAAGTATGGATCTTATCAGGACCTCGGATTTAAAATTCTCTTTGGTTTATCTACCTCTCATTTTTACATTCATCATAATGTGTGGCATTTAAAACTTCTCCCATTTTTGTGGAATAGGCATGTTTTTTTTTTAAATTATATTATTTGTTTTTAGTCATTCCAGCTGGAGCTCTCCAGACTGATAGCGGTTTACACACGCTGTCTGTGTCGGGAGGGGGGGCAGGCGGTGCGATTGTGCAGTATGCTACAAATCAAGATGAACATTTTTATGTGCCTGGTTGGTATTTATAGTCATAATTAATTTATTATATTATCAAATTCAAATAAATTGATAAATCAGTAAATGTTACAATACTTGCAGGTCCAATGCTAGAAGATCAAACGCGCAAACGTGAACTACGGCTGTTGAAAAATCGTGAAGCAGCAAGGGAATGTCGTCGTAAGAAAAAAGAATACATTAAATGTCTAGAGAACAGAGTTGCAGTGCTTGAAAACCAAAACAAAGCACTTATAGAAGAATTAAAGTCCCTAAAAGAATTATATTGTCAGCAAAAGACAGAATGAGGTCCAGCTGGCTAACGGGTGTGCCGCTGCCTGCCAGAGAGCCTGAAGGCACTCATTGTTACTGTACTGTCTGTGCTAAAGTGCTGCATTCAGATTGCATAATTTGGCTCTCAACTTCACAAGGATTGTAATTTGTACATTTGGTGAAGTCAAGTCAAATTGTTCATGCATTGGTTGATCAATCCATATTTTCTTAAAGTATTGTTAGATTTGATGTATTGAATTGTTAATGTGTTTTGTAATTTTCTATTGTTGTTTTAATATCATTTGTTTGATTTTATGCTGTATAATAAAAACACACTCGACACCATAATAGTAGCTGTTTACATCACTGTTTGATTTTAAATATATTAAACTGTTAAAAAGTACCATAAGCTTATGAGTTGAATAGAATGAAAACTTCAGTCATAACTTAACATACCATTCCAAAATGTTTTTATTGCGTACATTTCAAGCAATTTCGACTAGGTGCCATGGTTGGAGTCGGAATTTTATAATAATTGTCATTATGATGAAATGTTTCCTAGAGTACTATAAATTATTTGATCCCAAGATATTTATAAATTTTTCTTCTTCCGAAGGTACTTTTCGTTGTATTTGTGATGTTTACAAAAGATGGAATGTGACAGACCACAAATTACGGATTCTGAAAATGCTAAATTTTACAAAGAAACAGTAAAAAAAAAAGACTGGTTTAGGCCAGGAATAATTCTGTAAACGGCAAATTATGTAATTGATTTTTAAGTGATGATCTTACAAATTACTGACGGCTTAGGGATTGGAAGAAAGTGATTTCGAAAAATAGTTGTTTTTTTTTTGTAAATTCAATAGAAGATTTGATGTTAGAAATCCATCTAGGGTTTTATCTTTATTAAAAGAAACATTAATATTTGAATCTCGCCAAAATTAACAAAGTTTGTAGTAACTTTATGAAATTGTGACAACACAACTTATAGTTAGGCATTTACTCGAAAAAAACCTTTTTATTGGAAATCAAGCATATTTTTTTGTTATCTTGTTTTCAGGCAGCGCGTAGCATTCCTATACAAAATAGCCTGTCTGTATTGTACGATGATTCGTTTAAAATTTTCAAATGCGGCGCGGCCTGCCCGAATATATCTTTCTGCCTTTACATAATTATTATAAAACTCTTGCAAAAATAGATAGATTTCTAACATCGTCGTGTTTTACATTATTTAAAAGAAATTACTGTGTCCATTCATTTATATTGTCAGTTCCAATATAATTTATTATTTCTTTCGATTGTTTTTCCCGAAACTAGACGAGTTAAACTAAAAACTACTATTCGAATTTACTTTAAAACCCAGTACGTGTCCCGCTATCGTCGACAAGCACTACTTTTTCGAGTTATTTTTTCTCTCATAGCTTAAACACACAATGTGTAGTCTACAATCAACTATTACTAAGTACAATTTGTTTTTGAGCGAGAAAATACTTAACTTGCCAGTCGTTCTCGTCGGCGGCGGAACAAGTGCCTTTGTCTGCCATTGATATGATTGTGCCTTTCCAGAATTGGTTTTTTATTTGTATAATTTTCCTTGTATGTAGAACTAAGACATTCATCATCTAAACCTAAACAAACAGTTTGGATGCTGCTACAAGTCTTTGTCATAGTTGCGTCTGTGATTTAAGATACTGAGAAGTGATAAATACATTACACTGTGTAAGCTGATTATTACCTTTTACTTTTGACACCACGCAGGGTGTTTATAATGGATAAGCCAAAGTTAATATTTTTAGTTGTTTTGTGCAATATCCATATTGCAATGTACAGTTATCTATTTTTCTTATACTAATAAATGATACATACCTTTAATAAATGAGAATAAGAATTTTGTACATTGTGTATAGATGAAAGATATGTAAAAAAGAATGTATAAAAAATCTTTGTATATATTATACTAGTGTAATAATGTGGATGAGAAAGAGAATTGTTTTAATCAATTACTATCAGTTTTTATGTGTCGTAACGTTCCAAAAACATTGGGATTATCGCATGTTATTTTTCAAACTTCTAGTAATTAGTTTTATCATCCACATCATATAATATACATACACATTGTATTTTGTTTTTGTGAATGGGTAATTTTAGCTGACTACCAGAGTTAAAGTAAGATTTTATATATTTTATTTGCCATGATTGATATATAAACCGCTTTATGTTGATTGAGTAGTTTTGTAACAATTAAATTGTTTATTAGATTATTACTACATTAGTAGTGAACACATAGCTAGGTATATATGTAAAGAAGATCACTCTTAAAATGTACTATCTACTTGTTGTTTTTAAGAAACCATGTTACTGATATATTGATCATGGCAAATGACTTAGCATTAATGATAGACATTGTGGAAAGTGCCTTTACTTAGAATGAATAAAATTTATACCAACATAGCTCTTTATGTTAACTTAATGCTATTTATAAAATTAATAATATTAACTGTTTGATGTATTATTGTGGTCTTATTATTTCATTATATTCCTCTGATTTGAAGTGGGAAAAAACTTGGGGACATTATTGTGGTAAATCGAATAGTTGTGGAAATATCACAGGCGTTTAAATTAAATAGTCTTAGGGTCAGTTCAGGAAGTAAATAAATTCGATATTGTATCGGATGATAAAAAAGTGCACGTCGCGTCGTGTCTCGGTGTGAACTGACCCTTAGTTTAAATTTTTGCCGGTTTGTTAGGTACAAAACGAGTTCTGATTTTAGTTTAAACCGTCGAGCCATTTATAGTATTTTGAACTTTGTCCCGACCGACGCATAGTTCTTGGTACAAAATTGACACTTGACTAGGTTCTAAAGTCAGTTTTTGTTTGCAGAACTTTACGTTTGTTGGAATAAAGTAACTTCGCGCGCTCTCTGTTGCTCAGCGAGCCGTCGAGCGGAGTGCGAGAGAGAGCGCGCGAAGTACAGCTGGCGATAACGCGACAATGTAGCCCCAGCATGAGTACTAGAAAACTGGAATTTGGCACGCCGACAGTGGAAAAATAAAATCATGAAAAAACAAATCAGTACAAATTAAATTTTTAGAACGTTACACGTTACACTTCTAACTTTAGGTAAACAGGGCCATTGATTATTCCATTAGATTTTGAGTGGAATATCAAGTAATTTATTCTTTAAGCTAATAGATGGCGCTTTCAATGAAGAGTGCGGGAAGCTAAAGTTTATTCGACTTTTTGAAAATAAAATTATTACAATAAGTAAAATTTCAAAAATCGCGTCTCGAGCCTCAAACCGAAAGTCTTGGAACTTGAGACAAATAATTTTACAAAAAGTCCGGGGACTTCAAGACACGAGACGTCTCAGGACCCTAAGTAATAGTGCACGCTCGCACATAGGTACCCTTTAAATATTGTAGTCTGTGCTCGCACAGCTGAGTCCGCTAGCTGCACCTACGCATCCTCTTGGAGGAAAGGGTCACACGGTTTCGCAGCTCCGCTACGCCTCCTGAGTTTTACTCCTCCGTTTCTACCAGAGCTCTACTAGAAACGCATATACCTACTGCACAATATCACAGCTTGTTTTGTATGTTGTACAAGACCACTATGAAAATGTTATATTATTAGTGGGTATCGCACACAATCAGACATCCCTGGTGGTAATGCACCCTTAAGTTTTAAACCAAAGCTACTGTGAGGACTATGTGGATATTTATTTTTCGTTCTGTTAGTTTTAGCGAAGGTCTGGCAATTTGAGAACTTTATGCGACCTACACAAATGTCCTTTCTTTGGTATTGTTCGTCGAGTCGTTGAGCTCCTTAAGTTCTGAGTTGAGCTCAACTATTACTAACAAATGCTTGCACTGACTGGACAGGTCCACTCAAATCTGTGTGGTTCTTTCCTCAAAAGACCATTTCAGACTCTAATCTACATGGTCCTCATATGGCCTGACCAAGATTATGTCTGGACTTTAAAGGAGACTGTGACCTCCGAGTTTGCTTCGGCCTTTCTTCTCAGAGTAGTCAGATAGGAAACGCCGACCTCATCTAGCTTATTTTTACAACTTTTTAATATGACGTGTAAAAGTGATTCCAATATCCTATTTACAGAATAAACAATTCCATTTCATTTCTATTGCTTTGGTCAAACTAATGACTGATGGGGCAGTCCGGTCTGCCAGCAATCCAATAGGATTTCTGGCAGACCGGACTGCCCCATCCAAAGGCACTGGGTAAAGCTAGCAATAGGTTTGTGCTAAGTTAAACAAATAAGTCAAGTACTAACATAGCATATAAGCACAATCTTACGTTACTAACCACTAACAACTTATGGACTAAGTTAGGTCTGAAATAAAGATATTTTATTGATGAAAGGATGCTGTCCCTGTATCATAATAATTATTTGGTAAGTGGGGATAGAAAGTTTCATTTGCTCATTTGCATATAAGGACTCAAATAACCCTACTCCGATAAGGCCCTATGAGCTTAGCGAAAAAGAACTAAAATGAAAATGTACTGAAAGATCCTGTAAATTTTTCCACATTCATCATAATATCATATTCATGCCTTGTTGGATTATAGTTCCCATACTACTTATAAGAACACCTTCAACAGATAGGACTTAGTAAGGACAGAATTAAAAACAAAAAAATAAATATTTGAACAATAAGAAATTTTATTAGATATTGAATTATGACAAAATGTTTGAAAATCAGTGTAAAAATACACTTGAAACACAAGCAGTAAACACTAATATTAGGCTATTGATGTAGACAACATATTAAATACATTTCTGTGTTATCTTTTTAATTTTGTCTCTTCACTTTAAAGATATCCATGAAAGATAAATTCTAATCATCAAAATTCTGTGAAAGTAAGAAATTGGCTGCAAGATTCTCATTTTTTTCACAAGCAAAGTATGCTTGGATGACCATATGTTCTGGAAAGCCCAATGCTTTTAATCTTTCAATGGCCTCTTTGTCTTGTGGTGAGACTTGTGGCTGTTGTACTTGCGGAATCTCTAGAGCATTCTCTTCTGCTACTGCACCAGCAGCAGATGGATTCACAGGTTCATTCAACATTCTGACAAAAGCTGATTGGTGTTGACTAATTGCCTGTAACAGTGCTGGGTTAGTTTGACCAATCTGTTGAAGAACCGCATTCAACAAATTAGGGTTTTGTTGGATAACTGCACGCATTTGTTGGAATTGAGGCTGATCACGAAGAAAAGCCAGTGGGTCTTCATCAGTGCCTTCTTCAGCATCCTGTTCTTGAAGTAACTCTTCTGGGATGCCTGTTATTAAATATTCCACAGCTCTTTCACGATTATTAAATGAGGCCCGTAGTGCTTGTTCCACTTGCTGTCTATTATATCCCATGTCCATAATGCTATGGACTGTAGCTTCAAAGTCAAGTTCATTTGCGGTGGCCGTGGCCACAGGCTCAAGTTCTGCAGCGGGAGGTGGTTTGGGCGCTTCTTCAGCGGTAGGTTTGGGTTTACCGTCGCCGCTTTCGGTTGAGGCACTTTCACCAGCTTCTGGAGCAGAAGTAGTTGATGCCGGGATTTCCGAGGATTTCGGTTTCGTTACCATGATAACAATGAATTTTTTTTCATCTATGTTGTACGTTTTTAATTTATCGTCATCCAGCAGGATTTTACCTGCATAAATAAGTCTTTGATGATCAGCAACATAATCTTTACCTTTCTCAACTTCAATTTTCAGCTTGAGCGCTTTGACTGTTTCCTCTGGGTCGATTTCTATTTGAAAAGTTTGTTGTTGAAGTGTCTTCAGCGTCACCAACATTTTAATTACTTTCTTTGTAACTTTTAAATGATTGAGCAAGTTTTGTCCTAAATTAGATACCGACTGAATTCTGACTCGACAAAATTATGCAGTAAACATAACCTCACGGCTGTCCGCTGTCCCTAGAGCGTTCGGATATGCATGCCAAAGACAATATTCTTTGTTGTGGAAGATAGAGTCCGCGTCCGCGCCACCACTGACCACTGAAGCTAGTTCTTGTGACGCGGCGCTAGTGTCACCTGCATCAAATTGCAAAAAAAAATGTAGTTTCACAATTTTCCACCGGACTTCAGTGGTCGCGGACTCTAATATCTAAAGCCCAAAAAGTAAAAAAATATCTTTTTTTAAATATTATTGTTAAAAAAAAAATACGCTCGCAGGCTCGAACCCCGATTAAGTGGGCGATAGATGTGCGTACTTAAAATAAGCAGTCTTTAAGTTCGCGACCTAACTCTGCTCGTCGTCGGTGACACACGTGAAGCATGCTCAAAATTTCATTGTCAAATAGGCTCGCGGCTCGCGGCGATGACAGACGGGCGAATAAGCTCACCAATCCATAAGTACGCGTACTTGCACGCACGTCTATTACTCCTTTTAGGGTTACTATCTATGCCATAAGTCAAAATAACAGATTTTTCAGAAAAATGCCTGTCTACTGCTCAGACCATATAATACTGTAAAAAAAAGTGAGGCTTCAAATAATATATATTCCTATCTGACTAGGTACCAGAGTACCTAAATAATATATATATAAAATAATATATATTCCTATCTGACTAGGTACCAGAGTACCTAGTCAGATAGGAATATATATTATTTGAAGTTTGTTTCGGCCTTTCTTCTCAGAAGAAGAAAGGCCGAAACAAACTCAGAGGTCGCAGTCTCTTTTTTTTCTTGCCTTTTCACCGCCAAAGTACATGGCTACACATCAAGCTATACATTTCCAGCATAAGCTGACCTCGCATTTTAAGGAAATTCTATACAATGCGAGATCAGCATAAACTGGAAATGTATAGCTTGATGTGTAGCCGTGTGTACACAGGACGCAATGCCTCGACCAGCGCCAAGCTCACAGAACATACTTACTCTAGGGAGGCCAAGCTATAAATGTATAACTAAATCATCATCATTAACCTTTTTCCCAACTATGTTGGGGTCGGCTTCCAGTCTAACCGGATGGACACAACACAGTAACTGGGTAATACCATACCCCTTGGCAAGACTGGTTGTCAGATTTTCGGGCTTGTGAGACTTCTGACGACCCGTACCTAATGTATAACTAAATATACACTAAAAGTAGTGATGAGGGTATGTTCCTATTGATAAATGTTTATACGTGCACAACGTGTCATGAACAGAATACCTTCTCGTATGCATGCAAATGCAACGTACTACCCGAGATAAAAAGTATTTTATCTCCAAACCCAGGTCATGGTCTGCCCATGTGCCAAATTTTATCGAAATCTGTTCAGCCGTTATAGCGTGAAAGTGTACCTAACAAACAAACAAACTCACTTTCGCATTTATAGTATTAGGATAAATAAGTTTACAATTGAACAACAACCAGACTTAAATTATTCAGTGGGACCAATGGGAATTAAAAATATAATTATAAATCATTCCCGTTCGTTCCACTGAGAAAGTCAGTGGGACGAGCGGGAATAAATTTAGTATAATTTATTAAACGTTTTTTTTAATTTTTATTTATTAAATTTAGTATAATTTATTAAGGTAAATACACGATGTCTAGAGCCTGAGAAAGAACTGAAAAATAGTTAAATTGGAACAGCTTCTAAGTTCCATGGATTTAGGCGGTCCTAATTATGTGGTGTGTTGGGGAAATAAACAGAATTATTTCAGTCTAAATAACTTTGCCCAATATGGCGGAATTTACGAGAAAAAAAAAGAACTAAAAACATAAAAACTCGTATATATCGGGATCTAATTAAGTTACGAAGTTCATTTTGTGCTCTAAAATACTCAGCTTATGAAACGCCATATAGGTATGTAACATCATTTTTTCGTATCATGCTTAGTTTAAGTGTAATTAATTCTTTTCTAAATATCGAGATGAAAATTAGTCAATTTTCAAAAAAATATTACTCAATAACTAACTAGACATGCCAGCTAAATGGGGATGCGAAATCTTGCATATAATTGATTATTTCTATCCGCTTTCTTAATAAAAATGTGATGTCCGAAAAATGGACTTCATAAAACACTGTGCACCGCCGCGCACCGGCGAGGAAGCGACTCTATTTTCTCGGTCAAGAAACGTACAATAGATATACATTCCGTGTAAATAAAAGAATGCTCTTATAAATAGTTGGTCGCTGACTGTTCACACCGCCAGCGAGTACTCGCTCCACTGGTTGTATCAAAGATAATACTCGCTCTGCGATACTTGCTCAGTGATGCTCGCTTGACGGTCAGAAATCACGCCGAGAGACCAACTAGCGGTCGACTGAGTGGTGCAAGTAATCGCCCGTCGAACTCGGACACCCGCTGATAGCCCAGCGACAAAACTATCGGAACTACATAACCGCTGCTCGCCAACTCGTTTCCAGTTGCTAGCTCTACTCGCTACTCGTTAATGGTGGGACTACTGACATAATTTTGTTCAGGCCATGGGGCTCATGTAGATTAGCGTCTGAAATGGTATTTTGTTGAAATAACCACACAGATTTGAGTGGACCTGTCCAGTCAGTGCAAGCGTTTGACAGTAATGGTGGAGCTCAACTCGGAACATAGGGAGCTGAACAGGCCATGGGGCTCATGTAGATTAGCCTCTGAAATGGTATTTTGTTGAAATAACCACACAGATTTGAGTGGACCTGTCCAGTCAGTGCAAGCGTTTGACAGTAATGGTGGAGCTCAACTCGGAACATAGGGAGCTGAAAGACTCGAAGAACAATACCAAAGAAAGGATTTGGGTAGGTCGCATAAAGTATTGAAACGGCCAAAGAAAAAAAAAAACTGAGGGAGAAAAAATATACAGGGTCTAAGGGTAAACAACGTTCACTCAAACCATGGGTATATGACTTAAATACAAAAATAAATGACGAAGCACCACAAAAACAAAAAAAACATTATTTTCATTGAAAGATTTTAAAAAGTTTCTATCCAACACCGTCCGCAAATTCATGGATATGCGCCCGAGGTTGCCGCCCTTCCTACCTACCTACACAACACATGAATAAATACACAATCAGGGTCGCGCTCGCGGCCGGTCAGGTCACGTCCCCAGCCCGTGTTGAGCCACAAGTTCGTTGCCCTAGCGCGTATGATAAAATACTCTTGTGGTAAAATGTAGATTTTCTTTTAAAAAAAGTTGTAATTTTCCATTGATTTTACGTTCTACAGGGTGTTAGTGTAAACACTGTTATCCTTGAAACCAGTGGTTTGGTTTCATTTGTAGATCATAAAATCTATGGAAAAACACAACTTTTTTTTTTTAAAGAAAATTTCTTTTTTCCACAAGAATATTTCACCCTACACGCAAGGGCAACGAACTTGCGTCTCAACACGGCGGCCGGCGGTTGACGGGGGCGGGCGGGGCGCGCGGGACGTTACATGACCGGCCGTCAGCTGTTTCGCAGCTCTCTCGAACGCGTATTCATGAGTATCGGGACAGTGACGGATATTTACTTTTTAAAATCTTTTAATGAAATTAAGATTTTTTATTTGTTGTCAACTACCCATGGTTTGAGTGACAACGGTGTTTACCCTTGCATACTGTATAAATGAAACCAAACCACTGGTTTCAAGCATAAACGGTGTTTACCCTAACACCCTGTATACCCAAATACAAAAAAAAAGAAAAAAAAATCGATCGATCCACCTAACCCCCAAATTCCTTCATCAGTAAAGCCCTTGAAAATAAATGTGCGTCCAATCGTCAAAGTTATACAATTTCGAGAGCTTTGATGTTTCAAATTGATTCTATTGTATTCTATATTTTTATGGCCGCGCGAAATTCTAATTCAAATCTCTTTTCTTAATGAAATTTTCTCTTTACATGATTATAATTTAGTAATTATTTTAGGATGTGTATTGTGCCGCTAGCGGTATTCTATCACTATCGATTAAAGTGCCGCAATTTGCGGCATAATAGTAACGCTACCTAGAACTGGTTAAAATGCCGTAAGCATTGCATTGTCACTTGTTATTTTGGCTGAGTATTGAGGTTAGGCTGCCTTTTGTTTTTCAAACAATTGAACTTATTTGCGCATTAAAATTGACATGTTATGTTTATGCAATGTAACTACTACTGTTACTAGGAGAACTCAGGATGCAAGAGCGAGAGAAGCGAGTTCGGGACTTGGGGCACCCCGACTCGGACAGGTTAAGTTCGAAGGGGATGGCAAGGTCTAGTAAGCGAGCGAAGCCAGTGAACAAAGAGCCCACCTTCCCATTCATGTTTTTTTTTACCATTTAGTAATAGGAGCTCCGGAGTTTTGCGAACTTTGAGGTTTTCAAATATACACTAAAAAGGGTTATTAACCTCTACACTCAACCAAAATAACAAGTGATAGTGAAAATGAAGTGCTTACGGCCTAATGCCGTGATCCAACGGTGCGCCATATTGCGGACGGACACAGACGAGCCCGCACGACGCACCGTGGGAAGGTGTACGTGCGAGGTATCGCAGACATCGGAAGTTCCTCGGTGCGCGGTGCGTGGCGGTCTGTGTTCGTCTGCCGTGCGTGTCCGTCCGCAAAATCGCGGATCGTCGGGTCTCAGGCACTTTATCCGATAGTGATAGAATGCTGCCAGCGGCACTCTACACTGCCATTATTTTAACATAATTGCCACGTTTTCAATTTTGATCAACATACAAAATAATGCAGCACTGCAATTTGCAAAAAACGTTAAGACATTTTGATTTTCGCTACGCTGGCTCATTCTATGCGCTGACAGAAAGTAGATACAGCAGCAGCAGCTTCTAATCCCATTTGTTCTATCCCCATGAACGGCTTAACCACATTAATGTCAAATCAAATATGTACATTATTGTTCCAAATTTAGGATTTAATTTGCAGAATTGATATCAAGATGTTGTTATTAAAAATTTATTACTTACATACAATACGTTTGTCTTATTCTAAATACAACTAACGTAACTAAAGTTGCTAATTTATATTAGCTAACATAATATCTCACAAAATGTATACATAATAATATTTCCCGTCGAGAGCCTTATATCTAACGAGCGTCAGCTTTATTCAGGGATATAATATTGAAGTGTGTAATAAATACAATAAATACTTTAACAGAGAACCAAAACTGACAAACTCTATTAGATACATTCAGCTTGAAATTTAATATAAATTATTCTTTGTAATTTTCATCACATAGTTTACAATTCATAACAGACAGATCATAAAAACAAAATAGAGAAGTGAAAATAGCGAACCATGTGTTCTATAGACCGAATTCATCACATTTTATCCTTTAGACACTGTACACTAGCACTTTTATCATTGAGTCGTTTCAAATAACTTTTCACGAAAGTACTTGATTTTTTGGGCAAAAAAGGCTTCAAGACCTTCAGCACATCGATAAAATTCTGAGTCCTTTGGATTAAAGTATCGACAGTTATCAAATATTTTTGTCATATCACCAATAAACTCACTTAAAGTACTATATATTTGTTCATTCACTTTTCGTTCCACGGTCTGTAAATCTGTAAAAACAAAAAAAAAATTGTAAGCATGTCAATTTATTGTAATGAATGAATGATCTATAATAAGGAATAATAAAACATACCCATTGGCTCTTTGATTACTTTGTAGTAGGTGGGAGCTTCTCTGGGGTCAACAGGTTCCATAAAAGGCCATGCGTTTTTGTGAAGCTGTATTTGTTTGACAAGTCTCTTTAAGTTTTCGAAATCTTTAAGAGTAAGCTCTTTCATATTAGCGTAATTGACAGAATTGTTTTTTTGACAATTTGGACAAATGTACTCATCAATGTTATCTGCTTCTGATTGTAATATTCCAACACAACGGCCATGGAACCAATCCTGACAGCGATCGCAGCATATATAAAACCTGAAAAAAAAAATTAGAACAATATTATTTACTTTTTTATAGCTGCTACTAAAATGAAGTGAAGTGGAATGAAAGTAGAAAGGCCTTTACCCTGAAGTGGACAGAACATGCTTATAACAATTATTTTTAATAACAAGAAATCATGGGTGTATTCCCTTCCTTTGCCATTGACTTGTCACTGGCAAAAGAGGATACAAACTCTCACATGCGAACATTTTGTTAAAGTCTCAGACCAACAAAAAAGGAAAGACAGATCACGCCGTACATCAAGAGCAAGTAAACACACAGGCTCACGCACACACCTACACTAAAACCAAGCTCATCGCTCCTAGTACGTCACGAGTCGTCGTCTAGCTAACATCACCAAAACAAATATAATTATGCCTTCCTGTGTAGTGAAAACGTGTAAAAACAATACTAAATCACAGAAAAAGTCTCACGGAATCACTTTTCACTTGTAAGTACTTAAAATAACATCGTTTTTTAATTTAGATAACTATGAATTTTAGGTTATTTGGAACAAAAAGCCTGAACGAATGAACGAACGAAAACAGTGACATTTAAAGAGCGAGTGTTGCCATAATATGATTTCAAATTTCCCCATTCGATATTTTTTACTTCGAGTAATTATATGTCTGTTTTTTATGCATTTAATATTTTAGATTTCCAAGTAATACTGAAAATAAAAATAAATGGATAGTAGCTAATTAATAACCTATTTATACACATATATATATATTTTTAACACTTAATTGAAAATTAATGGATAATTCTAAGTGAAAGAGCGGAGTCTCATAACACAAGCAATTCTTGCATAAAAGGTGATCTCATAAATGCACTTTGTACTTAATTGTTTTTTTATTTTATTTTGCAATGTAAAAAAAAATGTTTTTGTTTCGGAATTCTTCCTAAAAATTGAGGTACAATACCATACTCAACAATATCTTACTCGTACAATATTAGCCTACCCAAAATATTATTCCCCAAGTTATAGGGAAAAACTTTAACAACTGACAACCCTTTTTACACACACATAGATAAAAAGGTGGCTTCACTTTTGATGTACGGCGTGATCTGTCTTTCCTTTTTTGTTGGTCTGAGGTTAAAGTTTAACAAACGAAATAATATAAATGATCTACACATAATTTTAAACATTCATAGTTTATTTATGTTGAAAATAATATGTAGATCATATATTATTTCGTTTTCTTACACCTATTATAAAGATCAATAGACGTACTGTGAATTGTCGTAAGGTTGTCGGCAGAGACAGTACAGTTCTTGTGTTTCCTCAGCACGACGACAATCTGGGCAAACATACTCTTCCATCGTCTTACTCATTTCTTCCGTGACTCCAACGCAATCGCCATGGAACCAGTTGCTACAGTGCTCGCAGCCAACATAAAACCTAAAAAAAAAACAATATTTAACAAATTTGGGAAATCGTCATGTTTCCACGAAAAGTCTTATTTCCCTCAAAAATAATACATTTTTGAGAGGTATAATGGTCAATTCGGGTAACTTTGGACCATCATGGACCACAATAAAGAAACGTTTTTGTATATTTTATCAAAATATTGCTCTTTATTATGTTATGTATGACAGAATCTAGGGTGCAAAAGAATAAGTTAAAGACCTCTTGTTAACTACAACGCACAACGGTCCGATTTTTATAACGGACGACGGGCCGACGACGAGCAGTGTTCAATAGGTTAGTGTGGGTGTTTGTGTACGCGACAAAAAAAATCTTTACAGGAATATAAGTTGTTAATATAAGACTAGTGTTAGCGCCATCTGTGCCTCGCTGTGGGCAGCGCTGGTTAACATTTTAATTCTCCATCGGCGCTGTCAGTGTCATCAGTGGTCGGTAACTTCCTCTTCCGCCCACCTCACTTCTCTTCTACGGGTGGTCTCTGGACGGTCGCGCAGCGTCGTTCTTGTACGTTTAATTTTACCTTTCTCTGTACTTAACCAAAATAAATAGCTTTCAGAATTTAAATAATTATAATCTTCATAGAAGAGCACCCGCTGCGTCCCGCACACACACAAGAAATACACATAACAACTAGACAGGAGAAGATGATATGAATCTAAATTGACAGATATTAAGAACAGAGTAAACTTGCTTACTTGGTGTTGTCGTATGGTGTACGGCATATACACAGTAATTTTTCCTTCTTTACAGACCTCTTGTTAGGTCTGGGCGTGGACGGCGCGGTCACTCCACGACGCTTGCCACCCCTAACCTCCTCCTGTTTGCTACGCTCTGCTCTCGTTCGGAGCGCCAATTCCGCAGATAGCTCTTTCTGCAACATTATGATCAAAGTAAATACTCAAGTGAGATTTCTTCCCAAGTGAAAATATGCAGCAGTCTAGGAAGTATATCTACCTGGATCTCGACACCGAGTTCTTTCTCAAGGAGACCGCGTTTTTTAATGATGTCCTTCTTAAGCATCTCTTTATGTTTGAAGAGCAGCATCTGTAGACGGGAATTGTTTGAAGCGGCTCGGCGACGCTCATCGATCCCCGATACGACAAGCGCGGGCGCGGCCGGCGCGGGCGGCGGCGCGGGCAGCGCGGGCGCGGGCGGCGCGCGGCTCGCGGGCCGCGGCGCGGGCGCGGGCGCGGGCGCGGGCGGCGAGGCGGGGCGGCCGCCGCGCGTGCGCTTTCGCGGGCTGCTGTCCACCCACTCGTCGTCGTCCTCGTCGTGGCGCGAGGAAGTGGCGCGGCGCCGTGCCGGAGGCGTGGGCGAGCGTGCAACCACGGGGATTGCCCGCGGCTCCCTCTCCGGCTGGACCTCGGGCTTCATCCGTTTTTCCTGGTAGCGTTGAAGCTGTAGAAGTTTTTCTTCTATTTCAGGATTCAAGTTCTCTTGCTTCAGCGCACTTTTAATAGCTGCAACCATACATACAGCACCATTATTTAAATAGCGTATTTTAATTTAAGGCTTAAGCCGAGATTAATGAACGTCACTTAGCACATGCTTTGGCTGACGTAGGTTCCCGTCCCTTATCTTGCACTTGTAGCTTGACAGTGGCACACCAGTGGCAGGAATAATACTTAGCCAAAGTACGTGTTAAGTAACGTCAATCAATCTCGGCCTTAAAAATAAATAGAAAACCGTTTAGGAGCGAAGTTTGTGCACCTTTCCTCTGTGCGTGCGCCGATGCCGCCGAAATTAAAGACCGGACGGACGGATCGGCGTAGCAGTACCGCCAGTGTAGTGCAAATTAGGCTTGTCAGTTTTGTCAAGCATCATTAAGTACCAGGAATGTAAGTAAATATTTCAATTCGTAATAGGGAATATGCATGTATTTTTTAAATATTTTTATTCGATAGTTTACATCTTCAAATAATAGTAAAAAAAAATTCGACGGCAAAAAAGCAATTTAAAGTACTTAATTTTTTTTTTTAATATACAACCGATCCGGGCTATTTAAACGCCCTCGATTTGGCGCGCTTGGTGTGGTGACGTCACAGTCCGTGAAAACAAACAAGCAACTGTCAAGTCAACGTCAAACTCCTTTTTGTAGGAGCGTTTGACATTGACTTGACACTTGTTGATTGACTTGACATTGACATTTTGATTGTTATCCCGGATTGTTACGTCACATCCGCTCTTAGCTTTTCAAGTATTTGAATTACCCCGTTATTTGGGACTATTAAAAAATTTCTCGCTCAAAAATAATTTTATTCAAAAATATTGATAGAGGCATAATTCTGAAGTAATATAGTTTATAAAAAAATATATTTGACCCATATTTGAATCACATGCATATTCCCTATTATACCCTGGTACTTAACAATATTTTGATCACTTAGGGCGAATTTCGCCAAACTTTTATACCGAGTAAAAGTCTCAACCTGCGAATAAATTTTGAATATTTGACAGTTTTTCCATACAAAAACTGTCAAACGTCAATTTTATTCCTCGGATAAAAGATATCGGACTTTGATAAAATCAGCCCTTAATAGATTATCCCTATAACGATGCTAGAAACCTAGTCGCTAATTCAAGATAATACTTAAAATCTACTTAAATCCTTGCTTTCATTATTTCCACTTAAACAAATATCTACTTTATGTCAGTGAGAACAAATTTCATTTAACAATGACAACTACTACTGTATAAAATGTCATATAAATATTAAGTTGTAGCGGAAACTAAACTTATATGTAGACATTACTTATTGTTCCAAAATCTATATTGGAAAATTAATTCCAAACGCAGTTCGATTTTGGTGTTAAAGTGCCTGCTTTGATCACCCTGGAACCCTACCAGGGGTGCTTGAGCAGAGCGTTTTGTTTTAATTTCATTCGGGTTTCGGTTTAAAAATATTTAAGTATTCTCAAAAAAGACTCAAAGTCACTTACATAAGAAAAATGCTTAAAATCCAAACTAATCCATACTAATATTATTAGAAATTAGAAAAAAATTGGTAAGGAGATAGATGGCATCCCGGGGAAGAACATAGGCTACTTTTTATCGACATACCACGCGGGCGAAGCCGCGGGTGGAAGCTAGTAGTGAATAAAAGAAAAACAACAATGTTATTCTCATATATTATTTAAACAAAGTGGGGTTTGACAATGCGGATTTTATGTCTTAAAAACAACATCTAAATGCCGTCTATTTCTCTCAAGATACTCTTGCAATCGGACTCTTAAATTTGCGAACAGGTGAGAGCAAAGCAAAAAAGTTCAATGGCAGCAACTTCACAGCGGATATTTTCTTGTAGGGCCTGAATTGTTCGAGGATTGTCACTGTAAACCCACGATTTAGTTATCCCCACAAAAAAAGAAGTCGCATGGTGTAAGATCCGGCTATTAAGATGCCCAGGGTATGTCTCCGGACTTCCTGATTAATTTATTGGGAAAAAATTCTCTCAGATTCTCCATAGGAATGGTACCAACACCTCGTCCATCATCCGGCTGCAATCTTTCTTATTCCGATTTACGTGAATTGCGCATAATTTCACGTCGAACTTGAGCCACATGTTCTGATGTCACTGCTGACATTGATGGTCCCGGCGGAGTTCGGTTAACCAATTTCCGTTCTTGTCTGAACTTTTGGAAACACGATCAGATAAGTTGTGTGCTCGGTCCATCACTTACTGGTAGAAAATTATAGTGAGTATAAAAAGCGCGACGCGCACGGACCAAAGAATCAACGCACTTTAAATTAGTTTGTAATAATAATAATAATTTGTATATTGGGACTTGGTACCTTAATAAATGAATAAATAAATAAAATAAAAATTTAAATATGGTCAACCACGAACGCGCGGTGTGCTCCCGACCAGTGCCTCATTGCGATAAGTAAATCCGCAAATCACGCGCGTCCAACGATAGCCCTCTCACTTACCTAGCCCCGCTAGTTATGGAGTAATTACAATTTAAACTAGAAAATTTTCCACTGGACACCCTATATTTGTGACTGGCTGCGCCCCGCGGTTTCACCCGCGTAAGTCTCGATCCCGTGGAAATATCGGGATAAAAAGTATCCTGTGTTAATCCAAGTTATAAACTATCTGTTTGCCAAATTTCATCCAAATCCATTCAGCCGTTTTTACGTGAATGAGTAACAAACATCCATCCATACTTACAAACTTTCACGTTTATAATATTAGTAGGATTAAATATATTGCTAATTGAGGTTTGAATGCATTGAATGAGTGTAACTTTTTTATACATGAAGGTATTTTGATGTATAATTTTGCTCCTCCTAGCTAGCCGAGTGCTACGTTGGGTTACTTGTTTTACTTTAGTAAACGATGAATTAGTCTGTATACTTTTATTATTATTATTCTATATTTCACTTTTCACACATATAAATTATTATTATTATTATTTATTTATTTAACTAGACAACATTGGTCCACTGGTTAGTACAACAACAAACTTATCAACTAAGGGTTAGTGTTATTAAAGAACTAGGTACACACAATTATTTACATCCCTGCCACACGAGCAAACGAACAGAGTGTCTTAATATTGGTGCATCGTGCTGTTCGGCTAGGGTTTTCAAAATGCTGTTGCTGCTGACCCTCATTCTGCTTATTAAGGATGCAACCTTCTTCCTCATAATGGCATAAAAGTCATTAGTTCGCGCTACAGTTAACATGCTAGACGCGCTGCAGAACCGGGGCAACCTCAACAGCACCCTGAAGCCATTATTATATTGTACACGCAGAGCATCTAGAGCCCTCCGCGTACCATCGACCCACAGACTGCCCGTGTAGAACCCCTGACAATAAGCTTTAAACAGAGTTATTTTAACTTTTGTAGAGTACGAATAAAAATACGTCTTTTGTAAATATATAACTGTCGAATGTTCATTATTTTGGTTTTTTCATAAATTTTGCATGTTGATGTTAAATGTTTTGTGCATCTTGGAGACTTGCTAGCTTCGTCTTGGCCGCACTGCCCCAAATTTCAACCAGATAAAGTAGGTGTGATTTTACTAAGGCGTTATAGATGGTGTGACGCAGTCTATGTCGAATACATCGAACTATGTGTCGGAGGGATCCAAGTAGTGACGTAAGCTTTGTTTTTATATGCTCCAAGTGAACAGTCCACGATAGAGAACTACCCATTCTCAAGCCAAGATACTTTTCACACGATTTTTGTTGTAAGGGTACATTGTTAGTCACTAATGGTATGTGGAGGTATTATTTTATTTTTTTGCTTTAAACAAGATATAGCACGATTTATAAATATTTATCGTTAATAAGTTATATAGGAACCATGAAAAAAGGGTGTTTAAATCATCTTGGGCCTGGGAAACTAAATAATGAATGGAAGATCCGAAACAAAAATAAGCAAGTTTCATCTGCGTATTGCGTAAGAGGGCCCTGTAGTTGAATTTCCTGAATATTATTTATAACTATTAAAAAGATTAGGGGCCCCAAAATTGAACCCTGGGGAACTCCACGGTTATAGGTAATGCGCCATTTTGATAGTTATTATCCGTTCTAACTGCGACCTGTTTGTTAGATAGGAATCAAACATTTAAGGCACTGCCGGCAATTTTGATGGTTTTTTAAGTAGCAATTTATGACTTACGGTGTCGAACGCTTTTTAACCGACTTCTAAAAGGAGAAGTTATCAATTCGGATGTTTATATATATTTTTTTTAATGTTTGTTCGTGCATAACTCCCGTCTTATACAGAGTGTTAGGGTAAACACAGTTATTCTTGAAACCAATGGTTTGGTGTCATTTATAGAACGTAAAATCAATGGAAAATGACATTTTTTTTTTGTTTTTAATTACATATTACCACAAGAGTATTTCACCCTTTCACTCATGCGCTAGGGTAACGAACTTGCGTCTCAACACAGGTGGGGGGCGCGGAACGTGATCTGACCGGCCACGAGCGCGACCCCTCCCTCAGTCGAGAATAACGTTTTTTTTGTTGTTACTCGATCATTTATTTTTATATTTAAATCAACTACCCATAGTTTGAGTGACAACGGTGATTACTCTGGCACCCTGTATAGGCGATTTACAAAATTATTTTTTTGTTTCAAAAGCAGGTGGTCCCATTGTCATCAGGTCAGGATCTGATGATGGGATCCTGGAAAAATCTAAGGAACTCTTCAAATATTATAGGCACGCCTATAGCGATTTGGGTATTTTTTATAGTAGCTCGTGCAGTTGCTCTCGGGAATGTTCCATTTGGTGAATTGGAACTGATAATGAAGATCACAGATGGCCACCGGAACTACTCAATAATAAATATTTCACGGGTGGCGAATCGATTACCTTAATATGGTTGCCAAGCAAATTATGCTCGTCACAAAGTCACAATGTATCAGTGGCGTGCCTAGGGTTCAAAACCAGGGCAAGCCGACAGATTTTTAACGATTTAAAAAAACAGACAAGTGAGCGATTTACGGATGAAGAAGAGTTCTACATATTATTTCATGCTTCAGTACGGAATTGTCGTAAGCGCCATCTATTAACGAATGCGCGTAACCACACCGCTTCGCAGGACCTTTTCACCATAATAACTTTGTCAACGCTTGTCACATAAAAATTATTCTATCAAAAGCCGCTAGGTGGCCCCAAATTATCGATTTGTTGTTTTAACAAAATTTAAGTTTTAAGTCGATTGAAAATGAATAAGATATTACATTGGGTATATAACATTTTATAATTAATCATAATGACAATAACCAACTCTAATCTTTATTTCAAAACGCCTTTATTTCAAAGAATATCTTCGATACGAAAATTATTGTGTTTTGTGATCTTGATGAGATGTATTCTAATAAGTGGTTTGTTTTTTAGTGGTTTACCAAAACTACAATTGCCATACAAACAACACTATACAAATTTTGATGTCTTTCAGCAAGAATATATTGAAATTGGCATTCGATTGTTTAGTATGTATAAAGTTAAGAGTATGACCAAACTTAGGTAAGTTTGGTCATACTCTTAACTTTATACATACTAAACAATCGAATGCCAATTTCAATATATTCTTCGACTGACAAAAATACCTACCTAATTGTTTATATTTCCGAGTTATAGTAATTTGGGGTTGATTACGGTGAAGCAAAGAGTTACTTACTGTCAGAAAACTCAATGTATTTACATACCTTTTCGAACACAGTTTCCAAATTCACATTTTGATGATAAAAACACTACTAAGCATAAGGAATGACATAGCCGCAATAACTATCACATCATTTTAAATAATAAAACTAGGTAATTCATTACCTCAATTGAAAAATAAAATACTGATCTCAAAATATTATTTCAAAACAATAACAAATTGAGTCGCTTCGCGGACTTGTAACTCACTTTACGCGGGTCAACATCGCGGCTAGTGCATTTGCGCGAACTTCAAACACACGATTCGTTCCATTCATAAAAACTCAAAAGCCGGGCTTAAATATTAGAACATTTTGCAAAATAAGTACATTCTAATAGTATCAACAAATTACGCATTTTGTATGGAAAGAGTGAGAGGTCTAGAAGCTGGCTTTTGCACCGTTGCCGCAAGCGAGTGTGAGCGAGAAAGATGCAATGTACTACAGAATTGACGTTTTCATTCATGGATGCGATCTCGGCTAACGCTATAGTGTTAGAGCGAGATCGCAACTGTGGCAGTTTGGCAACGGTGCATCGTTTGATTATGTAAAGCTGGCAACGGACGTACGTAGCTTGTACTTATAACGCGCGGCTGGTGCAGCGCGAAGTTTTTATGTTATTATTCTTATCAATTCTTGCGACATGAAGGATTGACTTGGAAGTTTATATTTATAGGATTAATTTTTTTTTTTTTAATTGATTGGCTCAGGTTTGAAGGCAAGCCGGGCTTCTCAGCTTCTAGGGCAGTACCGCCACTGCAATGTATATGGTGAAGCGGAGCTGATGGAGAAGTACCAAGAGAACTCCTCAACGATTAACATCCCTGCATCGGGAAAAGCAATATTTTATAATAGGTGATGAGCAGTTGATATTAGGCTATTGTAACTTAGATAAATTACAAATTGACGCAATAAAAAACGAGAAATAAAAACTTTTTTACAAAAAAAAAACCACTTGAAAAATTACTTTCATTACGGAAGTCGGTGTCTTCGGATTTAAATTTTCGTTTTTTACCACCGTCTTCCGATATTAAAGTTATTTTCATTTTTTTTGGAAGTCGATTTTTTTTTTGTGCTCCATAATGATACCAAGGACTATGTTTTTTCCATCTACATTTTGCTTAATTTTAGAAACGAGGTCGACTGTAGCTTTTGGTCTAAACCCGTATTGTCTGTCTGAAAGAGAGTTGATAGAAGAAGTTAAATAATGCTTGTACATATAATCAGTTGTGTAAGATATTTTTGACAATACAGGCAACACTGAAATAGTTACTGATTAGTCGGTAGTTACCTGAGTCAATTTTTGAACCTGATTTGTGGATGGGAGTTACCTTCACCATTTTCGGGGTATCGGGAAAATTACCTTCAGCTAGCAGTTTGTAGCATTTGCTCAGGTTGATCGCTATTATATTTTTTATGCAATTTAATACTTTGGTACTAATTCCATCTAATCCAGTACCACAGTTTTTTGTAATTTCAGTCTCTGAACACAGATCAATTGTTGATAACACTGGAGTATCTTCGGCAGGAGTTTTTGGTAAAGCATGTGTGTGATCATCATGAAATGATCATTCATTATATTTTGGATGCACAATCTGATACAGCTGTGTAATAGCGATAGTCTCTGCACATTGATCAACGCGTTCACCACAGGAGTGCCTAGACTTTTACATAGTTACTTGAGACTAGAGATGCCGATGCATTCCACCAGTTTTTATGACAAATCTTTTACTGTCCAAGCAGTACGGTTATGGAATGCCTTGCCCGTGTCAATTAGGCGTGCTTTGTCCACATGTGTGTATGTATTTATTGTATATGTAAACGGTACACCACTGACTACCTGCAGTATTGTCTCTCCTTCTTACTTTAATCCATCCAAAGGTTGTCTGTAAAAGATCGCTTTTAGCGATAAGACCGCCCATTGTGTCACCTTTGACCGCAATTTGTGAATAAAATTGTGTACCTACTACTGATGTTTTTGTTTAGTGTGTAAGTAGGTAAATATAAAGTTGCAAACAAGTATGTAGATAAATATAGGCTCATTATTTGAATATTCGAATTTCACTTGGAATTTAACGTGAAGCCATGTAAATGTATGTATTTACTGTAAAGGTTGTCTGCAAAGGGAACATAATTTACTGCAAAGGTTGTCTACATCATGCTGAGGGGCAATTCTCGTATTTATAAGAACGTTCGCATTCACATCTCATTCGCAATCTGTCAAAAATACAATCAATTTACCAACATTTTTGACAAGATTGACAGATTGCGACTTGAATGTGAACGTTTTTTAAGTACCAGAATTGGCCTTCAGGTTGGCAGAAAAATTATTCTGGTTTCATTCGATCACTCAAGCGAATTTTTTATCTGTTTCAAAATAGTAAAAGAAGCTGTTGTTTTAGAATAAGACACTGCTTGTTTTAGGCACGTAAAGGTCCATTTAAAATAAATATCTAGTATTGCTTCTTTTGCGGGAACGCCGTATCTATTCTGGTACCAGGGCTCGTAGGAGCCTCACATGTGATGGACGCGCCGTGCACCTTTATTTCTCACCGACCCGATTGTTTACAATGACGGTCGTGATCACATAATTAATTAAACAAGGCGAAATAACAAAAAATAATGCCTTTATTCATTGTGCTATAAATAATTTAAGAAAAGAGGTAAAGCAGAAGCTTATGTATGATAAAAAGTTTAAAGTGAGGAGCTTTGTGCCTATTCAATTATTGATTATGATTTGCACGCCTAGGCGAGTAACTGATACGAGTATAAAATAAATTATGTAATTAGAAAATTAAATAATAGGAGGTTCAGAGACATCGTGCATGTAAGTAGGTTAAAACCTTTTCAAGTTAGGGTTTGATTATTTCACCTTCCCTACCTCCCCAAGCCGATGCTGAATGGCAAGTGGCTGGGGAGAAGAGGAAGGCGGCTAGGAAGGCAAGGGTGGCCAAGAAGAAAAAGACGAGGCGGCAGCGACGCAAGGGGAGAAGCGTCGCGGATAGGCTCCACGCCCCGAAATCCGCAGCTGTAGTGATCACACTACAGCCAGAAGCGGCAAAGAAGGGCGTGTCCTATAAGGACGTGCTGGCAAGGGTGACAGAGGTGGTGGATCTCGAGGAGCTCGGTGCCGCCAGTGGCATCAGGCTGAGGATCGCTGCCACTGGGGCTCGGATGCTTGAGTTCCCCGGTCCGGCTGGTGGCTCGGCCGCTGACGCCCTGGCTGAAAAGCTCAGGGTGTCCCTAAAGGCGGACGAGGCTCGGGTGTCCAGGCCCACTAAGTGCGCCGAAGTGCGCATCCAGGGCCTGGACGATTCTGTGACGCAGGCACAGGTAGTGGCCGCCGTGGTCAGGACTGGGGGGTGCTCTGCCGAGCAGGTTAAGGCTGGCACCATCGGCCCCGACCACAGGGGCATGCAAGCTGTTACGGTGAGCTGCCCCGTGGCGGCGGCCAAGAAAATAGCCGGGGAGGGCCAAAGGCTACTGGTGGGCTGGGTGTCCGCGCAGGTCAAACTGCTCGAACCCAGACCTCGGAGGTGCTTCCGCTGCCATGTGGGCGACCACGTGGGAGCTAAATGCACCTCCGAGGTTGACCGCAGCGATGCCTGCTACCGCTGCGGTCAGCCCGGTCACAAGGCCGGCACGTGCAAGGCCACGCCGCACTGCGTCGTATGTGCGGCGGCAGGCAAGCCGGCCGACCACCGGATCGGGAGTAAGGCCTGCACTCCACCGAAGCCTGGCAAACCCAGGGGCAGGGGCAAGCCCTCCGCCACCACCGCAAGAATGTGGCTTGGGGTTCCCGGTATACGGACACACGGGGCAGGATGGTGGAGGACTGGGCTCTGGAGACAGGCCTGGTCGTCCTAAACCGGGGTTCTGTCCCCACGTGTGTGCGGATGCGGGGTGAGTCGGTGGTGGACATCTCGTTCGCCAGCCCCGCTCTGTCACCGCGTGTCACTGACTGGCGCGTCATGGAGGGGGTGGAGACGTATTCCGACCACCGGTATATCCGGTTTGACGTCTCCGCCCAGTCCTCGAGCGCGCCGGTCCGACAGGCCCCGAGTGGTCCGCGGTGGGCGCGGAAGCAGCTGGACCGGGAGCTCCTCCTGGAAGCCTCGATCGTGCAGGCCTGGGTGTCATCACCGGACAGGCCTGCTGACATCAACGACGAGGCGGAGTTGTTCCGGGAGGCCATGTCCAATATTTGTGACGTGGCAATGCCCCGGGCCCAGCCCGGACGTGCTTCGCGCCAGGTGAGCTGGTGGTCGCAGCAGCTGACGGCTTTGCGCCATGCGTGTGTTGCTGCGCGACACCAGTACACCAGGCACCGCAGGCTCCGTATCCGCCCTCCGGATACGGAAGCCATTGAGGCGGAGCTGTATGAGGGGTACAGAGCGGCGAAGACCGCCCTCCAGGCGGAGATCCTGCGGGCCAGGGCAGTGGACCGCGAGGAGATGCTGGAGACTCTGAACAGAGATCCGTGGGGACGCCCATACAAGATGGTGCGGGAGAAACTCCGCCCATGGGCTCCCCCGCTGACGCAGAGTCTCCGGCCTCAGCTTGTGGAGGACGTGGTGAGCGCTCTGTTCCCCTCGAGAGGGGAACATACCTCCCCGCTCATGGCTCCGCCTACTGCGGTGCTTGAGGCGGACCACAACACCGACGAAGACGACGATGCTCCGGAGGTGACCGAGGTAGAAATGAGAGTGGCGGTGCGAAGGCTGAATGCCAAAAACACCGCCCCAGGACCTGACGGCCTACCTGGGAAGGCCTGGGTCCTGGCCATGGAGGCTCTCGGGCCTCGACTACGGGGTCTCCTAAGCGCATGCATGGAGAGGGGCCAGTTTCCACTTCGTTGGAAGACGGGGAAACTGGTCCTCATAAAGAAGCCGGGGCGCCCTGCGGACTCTCCGTCAGCTTATCGGCCCATCGTGCTGCTCGACGAGGTGGGCAAGCTCTTTGAAAGAGTAATTGCAAACCGCCTCGTCGGGCGGCTGGTGCGGGTGGGGCCGGACTTGGCGGAGAGCCAGTTTGGTTTCCGCAGAGGGCGCTCTACGGTGGACGCCATCATGCGCGTACGGGCCCTCACGATGGGGGATGCTGTGGCCCGGGGTGGGGTCGTCTTGGCGGTGTCTCTCGACATCGCCAACGCCTTCAACACCCTGCCCTGGAGTTGCATAAGGGAGGCACTCCGGTACCACCGGATGCCGACCTACCTCTGTCGTGTGGTCGAGGCCTATCTGACGGACAGGGCCGTCATCTACCCCGGTCACCAGGGAGTGTGGAACCGGCGAGAGATGTCGTGCGGTGTCCCACAGGGATCGGTCCTGGGGCCGCATCTGTGGGACATCGGTTACGACTGGGTGCTGCGCGCCGACCTCCCCAGTGGCGTCAGTGTAGTTTGCTACGCTGACGACACGCTGGTCCTGGCACAGGGGAGGTCGCACCAGGCGGCGGCCGAACTAGCGACACGCGGGGTTGCGACAATCGTCGATAGAATCCGGCAGCTGGGACTCGAGGTGGCCTTGCACAAGTCCGAGGTCATGTGTTTTCATGGCCCTCGGAACGCGCCACCGTCGGGTTCCCAAATTACGGTAGGAGGGGTTCACATCGGCGTCGAGTCGACGATGAAGTACCTAGGACTCGTCCTCGACAGCCGGTGGAACTTCGTTGAGCATTTCCGACGTTTGGCTCCCAGGCTGGACCGGGCTGGAGCTGCCTTGGGGCGTCTCCTGCCCAATCTGGGGGGTCCAAACGCCTCCTGCCGGAGGCTCTACGCGGGGGTCCTGCGGTCCATGGCCCTTTACGGGGCACCGGTGTGGGCGCGTTCCCTTAGGCTGCGGCCAGCCCGCCGGTTGAACGCGTCCCAAAGGGTCATGGCCATTCGGCTGGCCCGGGGATACCGCACGGTCTCCCGCGAGGCGGCGAGCCTCCTGGCCGGATTACCGCCATGGGATCTGGAGGCGAAGGTCCTCGCGCACATATGGGAGTGGCGCAAGGAGATGAAGCGCCGGGGCGTAACTCCGCTGCCGCGAGAAATCGCGGCTCAGCGGACAGAGCTCCGGCAGGATCTCATGGCGGCATGGAGAGTGCGATTGTCGCAACCCAGTGCTGGGCACGCCACAATTGCGGCGATAAGTCCCCTCTTTGAGGAGTGGCTAGAGAGGCGCCACGGCGTCCTCACCTTCCGCCTGACACAGGTCCTCACCGGACACGGTTGCTTCGGGAGGTTCCTGTTTCGTATAAGGCGGGAGGAAACGCCCGGGTGTCACCACTGTGTGGATCGCCCGGAGGACACGGTGGAGCATACGGTGGAGGTCTGCCCCGCTTGGGCGGAGCCCCGCCGTGTCCTCTTGGAGGCGATTGGCGGCGGTGACCTCTCGCGTCCGGCTCTGGTCCAGGCCATGGTACGGAGCGAGAGGGCATGGGAAGCAGTCACCTCCTTCTGCGAAGCAGTAATGCTCGCGAAGGAGGAGGCGGAACGCGTGAGGGAGAGGCAAAGTTTGCGCCCTCACGCCCCTAACCGCCGCCGCCGCTGGAGACGCCCTGGGCGTCGGGAATCCCAGGCGGATTCCCGGCCACCATAGGCGCGGGCTTGCGGACGGCGAGCAATGGGTAGCTCGCCGTCCGATCAGGACCAGGCCCGGGTCGATGGCGCGTCGTGTTCCACGCGCGCCTCAAAGAGATGTCAGCACAATTGGCGGGGTCCGCTAGGACCGATGCCTGCCAGGGTTGCGGGTTAGTCCGAAAGGGATACCGGGACCTTGGCAACAGGCAACTGAAGGAACACGGGTGGGTTTTAGTCAGTAAAAGTCTGACACGTCCTTCCGCTCCACCCAGAGCGGGAGAAGTCATTGGATGATTTCCCACCCTCAAAAAAAAAAAAAAAAAGGGTTTGATTATTTATTGTAATATAATGGTATGTAATTAATGTTCTTTAAGTCCTCGGCTGCCAGTAGTGCGCGGCTCAAGATACGCTCAGTGTTTTTGAGCCCTACAATTCAGCAAAGTTTGCCCACTTATATCTGAACTATTTCTTATATTAATGTACAGCCTGACCAATGAGTTCTTAATTCTTAGGTTGCCGTCGATGCACAAAATAATGAAATTACGCAACTAAATAGTAATAAGTATTATAATTGAGTAATAGGTACGTTTTCTATCTGTGGAAGCGCGTACCCTTTGCCTACAGCGCATGCGCGGTAATGATGGCGGATTAGGAAACAGTTCATGAGCGCAATTTTTACGAAAACAAGATTATTGTATTTTGAAAGTTATATTTAGTAAATGAGTTTAGATAAATTATGTGTATGAAACTGCACATAACTAGATATCTCTCGTGGTTCGTCTTTATTAAAACATCTTTGTCATGTAACAGTTTTCTAAACTACTATAAAGTATTATTTTGTTAGAGAAGGTGTGAAACCATTTGATTTTATTAGAGTTGCGCGTTCATAAAGTAATTACGGTACTACATTTTTAATTTAAAATAAGAACTTTACGATTTCAGTGTAGTAAATCCTTTATCGAGTTGTTGTCAGACACTAAAATAAAGCATGACGAGAACAACCTGATTTTTTTATTATAAAATTAAAGGAATAAAAAGGAAAATACTTACTTTGTTGAATATAGTCAGGGGTTAACACGAATTTATTACTTTGTAGAACATCTGGGCCCGAATTAATTATATCTGTTTTCGTGTTATTCTCTTTGATATCTTCAGGTTTGGAAGGCGTCGCCTCTTTATGACTCGCCGCCTCTGCCACATTTTCTTCACCATTCAAAAGAGTTTGTCTTTTTATTTGATCTTCTTCACTTACATCCTACAAGTAAAAGGTGTAATATGTGTCAAAATATGAATCATCATCTCGTTTCCTTTTCCCTAGAAAATATTTACCTTATTGAAAATTCAAATTAAGAAATAGGGTTTCATATAAAAAAAGAAAAACTAAAAACCATCAACATCCGTTTGTGGGAATATATCAGTTCATGTCAGATAAAGTAATAACAATAATTTCTTTTATAACTATAATAAATATAAACAATCCCTATTTATTAATTCAAAAAATTCAATCATAGAAGCATTTAATTGCCCATACACCCCCACAAAACGTTTGTAAGAAAAAAATAATTACAAGAAATAAAAACTACATAAAATAAAACAGGTCGTGATTAAATAAAAGTCGATGATTATTTTAATATTTTATTCAAATGATACTAATTTACTATCAATATATTAATAAGGAATCAATTTGTAATAACTTACAGGTAAATACATGTTAACAGGTGGTGTATGAGCAATTCTTTAGACCGGTAGCTTATACTTCAATAATTATATGGGGGGAATTAATTAAGTAGTGCTAGAACTAAGATTGTTATTGATAATAATATTACTTTTGATTCAATATTCAATTTTGATCATTTATAGATGTAAAAAAGACAGTTATTGACAAAAGAAAATTATCAATACCAAATCTATTACTATAATCAAGAATATACACGGTGTAAGGGACATCTACGCCCAAACTGTTACCATGAATTCAGTATAATTATTATTCAAGACCCACCAGTCAAAATGTATGGAACAGCTATTTTTTAAATAATCTACAGCAAATGTCAAGACTGGTGGGTCTAGAATCATATACAGAATTCATGGTTACAGTTTGCGCGTCGATGTACCTTACAGCCTGTATGACTTTGGGCATTGTTATATTGTTTTCATTTAAAACTTTATAACAACCAGCACTTTTTTCTACTACATAAAATATTCTTACAATATTGCGGCACAAAATACCTATTTTAACTGTTGCAATGAAAACATATACATGTCGTACGCAATAGGAGACGGGCGCATTTGCCTCCGGTTGCAGAAATCTATCCAATTTTATCCGTTTTCAAAATTGTCATTCTATTTGCGACATTGTCACGAAGTTGTGCGTAATTTATTTTATAATACTATTACTTCATGCCCTTCCCACTATGCATTTCGTACACAAACGATTCAGTTATCGATATCTCAACTATAAAGGCAAGCGCAAGTTGAAGCCGTATTGGGGCGCAGCGTATTTAATTGCAAAACAAAAAAGCCGTGTGAGGCCTGCCTTTAGTGTGCGATGATTCATTTAAAATGTACGAATGTCAAGTAGGAGATTTATGTGCTTTGCGTTGCTGGGTGGGCCATCAAAATTTGCGCTGGCCTTCACAGTACATTAGAGAGACTTGGGCGTGTAAGTGTTTTCGGAAAAAATATTGTTGTAGTAGCCAAGAGATTAAAACTGACTAGCGTTATGTAAGAAAGAGCTGATACGAGCAGTAAAACACTATCACATCAAAAAATATTTGCAGTTTCATGTATATTTTTTCTCTGTGGGGTATTTATTCATGTGCAGCGGTGCCGACAGGTCGCGAGTGTCGCTCACGGTCCATCATGCTAACGGCCATATGCGAGGAACATAGACGCACATGCAGCGCGAAATTATGTCTTGCACGCTATTTTCAACTCTAATTAATTTTCAATTAATAAATGAAAATGACCCATAAAAGGAAAACAATTGAAATAAAATAAATGGGATTATTTTTTTAAAAAATGAGTGTGTCGCAACGCAGTTATTATGCCAAATATTCATAATCATATCGTATTTATGTTTTTACGGTTCTGAAGTCAACAAAGAAGCCTTATAGTTCGCCATGTCCGTCTGTCTGTCCGCGGCTTAGCTCAGAGACTCTTAGTACTAGAAAGCTGTAATTTAAACTAAAACTGTGATAAAGCTGTAATTTAAACTAAAACTATCACAGTTAAATAGGCTCTATAAGTTAACGAGTAATAATCGACCAACTTAAATTTGCAGTTGCAAAAGCATGTTTTTCAACTATAATTTTAAGTTTGTTCTTTGCATTAATTCATCCCAACTACGGAACCCTTCATTGTGCGTGGTCCGACACGCACTTGGCCAGTTTTTATATATTATGTATGTAGTATATTTTGATTTGTAATCGCTAAAAAGCAATAGTAGTTTTACACGAGAAAGTAAATTACATTACTAGGATTACGTTGGAGAAAAAACAATCAGCTAAATTGAATGTGGGCTGGCCACGATGCACGAATGCACCTCAGATAGGCAAAAAACGTCATTTATAAGGGTGACGCAAAAGTAAAGCAAGCGTAAAAAATGAGTACATATATGAGTGATGCACTCATTTTTAGGGTTCCTTACCCGAAGGATGCCAAACGGAACCCATATTACTAAGTCTCCGCAGTCCGTCCGTCTGTCTGTCAGCGGGCTGTATCTCAAGAACCATAATAGGTAGTAAATTTTCATAGATTGTGTATTTGTGTTGTCGCTATAACTATAAATAATAAAAAAAAAAATAAAGTTAATAATTAAAGGGGGTCCCGATACAAGAAACGTGTTTTTTTCGGCGTTGTTACCTCGGTCCTAATACGGTACGGCACCCTGCGTGTGCGAGTCAGACTCACACTTGGCTGGTTTTTGAATGTCGTTTTATGTACAGTCACGGACTTGTAATTGATAAGCCACCTTCAAACTTTTCAATTTTGCAGTTTCATACATTCACGAGATTACACGATTAAACACGAACTCAAATCGCACGCTCGTAAACAAGATGACAAATAAATTACTTTTAATCAGAAATATTCTTATCCATAGAGGTTGACTAATAAGTTCTCAATGATAAAAAATTAAAAATAAATATAATGTTGCATTAAGATTGTCAAATCTATTTGATACCGACCTCCTTTGAATCATAGCTCATTAACTCGTTATTTCTGAAAACTTAACTGAAGACAGTGACAGTTGAAATATCAATGTCAGAGACGTTACTTTCGAACTTGTCGAAATGACTATTATTATTTCTCCGTACGCTAACGTTACTATCGCAACAGTAACCTAGCAACGATTGTTTATCGTTGCTAGGTTACTGTTGCTAGACCTGCAATTGGTTGACTTTGGGCAGTCACTCTGCTGTCAAGTTTGTAGTTCTGGCTCTCAGGTTAGCCAACTGGTAAAGATATTAAATATAATTTTCTTCTTCTAATACGAAGACATATGACTTTGCGTGTCGGGAACCGAATACACCCGATTTGCATTACACGGCTAAAATACGAACAGTGCCCGGTGGCTCATCAATTAAAGTCCGTGACTGTACTAGCTTACTTAGATACTTGGCGATTTGGCGAGATGCGGCTTTTCTCGATTTGACATTTGGCTTTTCCGCTACAGACTATTGTGACCTTAGCGGCTCTAAAACAGACCGATCAAAGAGTGCCGAATTTATCCCCAGAATAAAGAAAAATAATGCAAATGTCCTAAATGTCTAATAAAAATGTGGATCAATTGACAAAATTTCTAAATTTATAAGTTCCTTAAACAGAAATACCATTTCTTGATTTTCCTGGATGACTACACTTTTTAATATTGTTTTTTACTGCTTAGCTTTTCCGACAAACGTTGACGTCACTCAAACGTGTATGACGCTTAAGAATATAACAGATTTTTATAGACTCACTCCATAGTAATAACTGCAAAAAGGCTTAAAAGGCACTATCTCATAAAATACACGCCTATTTAAGAGACAGGGTTTATATTTTGGTTTATATAGATGTTGGTAGCTTTTAACGTTCGTACAAATAACTATGTATCATTTTAGTAAATCTACCACGGTTCTCAACCTGTGTCTATGTATTACTTTGGATTAATAAATATTATTTTTATTTACAAAGTGACGCGACAGGCATTTACGTCTGTTTAGCATAGAACGAATTTCAAAGATGAAAATAAAATTTAGAAAAAAAAATTAACACGGTTGTCTTCTTGTTAGTTGAAGTAATTTAATCTAAGATTATCCAAACAATCTTGAAAATATGAAATGTTGTCAATGCTGGCGGCGTCGGCTTGAAAATTATTACTTTTCGATAAAACCAGAAAAAAAAATACAAGTCCAAATAAAAATTATTGACGAAATGCAACTTAATTTTTCGTAAGTTATTGGTTTAGAAAATTTGGTATTTACTTTTGCGCTACCCAATACTAAACAGGGGTAGAAATTACAAAAGAAAGCAAAGAAATATAAAGAGATAAGACGGAAAGAAAAAATACGCCATATTAATTGATGTGAGCTTTCTGCTGCGCTTAATAAGTTTCTTGAATGAGTCTATCCTTAAATATTATGAAAGAAATCATACCGGTTATAGAGATGTATAATACTGAGATAAATGCCACTTTATGACTATACTACTACCTATATTCAATCAGAGGAGGAGGATAAATGTGTGTTATCTAAAAATATAAATTATAATATACATGGATAATTAATATTTACAAAAATCTTTGGTGTTTTTCATGTATAACTTATAGTAGTAGTAACTATTATTCACACCAATTTAATAACATAAATATGTGCCAGTCTTATAAATTATAATACATTATTGTATGCACAGACATATCTTGTACATAACTATTTAGGGTTTGATCATAACAAGTGCATCCGACAGAAACAGCATTCCTCGTTTAAACTTGTAACTATTTATGAAATGTGTATTAGCTTTTTCGAGTTAAGTATATAAAAATAGAGCGCTCATTTTGATCCCACCCCAATATGAAAACGAGCAGAGCCTGTTATTAAATCCGCCATTTCTCATCTACTCACTAGTAATAATGTTGAATATATGGCGGATTTTAGTAAGGCAATTGATAACAGTATTTCGTCAATGTATGGAATCCTGGTTTATCCATTTACAATAAATTATGTATGTTTAAAATGATTCGGTTCGCAATATACATACATACATAGTAAATAGTGGCCATTCGAGTCCAGAGCGTCATCTAATAGTAATATATTACCTGATGCGTAGGCACGGGTAGTGGTTGTAGGGACTGTATAGAGTGCAGAGCTTGCGGCGCCACCGGAGTGAGCGGCGGCGGCGCGCTCGGCGCCGGCTGCACTGCCAGATACATCTTCCTGGGACCCAGCATACCCTGCTTGCCTGTAGACTCTTGAGCTGTAAAAGTGCAGTCAATGAATGCTTGGATAACCATGAAGTTTAACAAATTAAATAAATCTCGGTATGTACTAATTTACCTTTTAGCAATTGTTGTTTCACTTGTTGCTGTACTAATGCCAGCTGTTGTGGTGTCAAAGAATATCCATGTAGTCCCTGTAGAACTATGCTAGGGCCACTACTTGTCTGCATGACCTGTAATGACGGAAAGTGTGGCTGTAGCACTGGACGAAAATGTTCATTTTCATACTTTGAAGAAGTTTCCATGGCAAGGTACTAACTTAAAATTACGTATTATTTGGCAGGTGAGGCAAACCTCTATAGCAATAAGATACCATACCCATAGATAACTGAAAACCTCTTTTACACATTCAAGTCCACCCTACATAGAGCACATATTTTATTATGCTAGTGGAGCATTATGGTATTATGAAACAATACACAAACCTTGTTTATAAACAATTCTACCTAAGACTATTAAATAAACATTAACACAAATAATTTTCTTTGAATAAAAATGTTTAAATACACTCCCGGACTCCAAAATCGAGCCACCATGCATTATGTTTATAGGCTTAAAACATCAAGATAATAATAACTCAGAGAAAACATTTTATGCAGTTTTGAAGCTGACATACCATCATATCGGTATCACCATTGCTCCTTTGAATTCACGAATTTGAAAAGGAAATCGACGTTTGGTTGGTCTTAAAGAAGGTTCTCTCTTATACATTGTTTTCTTCAAAAATTCTACACTACAACTACAACCTGAGAAATGCAAAAAGACGGCTTATTGCAATTGAAACGGTTTTCGGTGTACAACCAGACATGAGATAATGAGTGACTGGTTTTAAAACAATTTTTTTTTTGTCTTTGTACAACCATTATTTAAAAACATCAAACAAAAATATGCAGGCTGGATCGATTCAGGTGTCCGGAAGTGTATTTTAAAACATTTATAATTTAACACTGGATGATTTGAATAATGGGCTTTTGGCTTTAGTACTACAGTTTCATTTTGTGTAATGTGTGTTTTATTTGTGCAGAATGAACTATTTTTCTTTCTTTCTTTTGCAAAATTCTGGAGATTAGGAGATTTCAAGCACTATTTTTAATTGCAATTTCGATTTCTGCTTGAGTTCACAGGAAATAATTTAATTTCTTTAATTCAGGGCTAAAAATGTAGTAGATGAATTTGTTTTAATACTTTTTACCAAACTACGGCGAAGTAAAAAGGCGGGTTATGATTTTGACTGGTATGTATGTAAGAATTTATGTATGTTCATCTGTTATTTATTATTCAAATAAATAATAAATAACAGATGAACATACATAAATTCTTTTATTTGACGTCATAATAAATTGAATATGGCGTCCTCTAGAAGACATACAAGTCATGAACTAAAAAATTTTTTTTTTAATATTATGCCTGCCGGTTGGGTAACAAGTGAAAGGGCTTAATTAGCACATTTCAAAAATAAATATATATATTATAACCAGTAATCGGATAATCGGACGCATATTTAACTAAAGTGTAAGTGTTGGCTATTATGGAATGCACTTTTGTATCGAAAAAATTCCCGGGATTTCGGAATCGACCAATTTAGTTTTTTTTACTATAGAATCAAATCGGGTGTAGGAATATTTACTTAGTTAAGGTGTTGGCTAATATTATGGAATGCACTTTTGTATCAAAAAAATCCCGGGATTTCGGAATCAACAAATTTACTGTTTTTATTATAGAATCAAATCGTGTATTATATTGAAAAAAAAAAAAATCTCTAGAAATAATAACTTCCTCTTAATTTTCAAAACATTTATCTCAAACGAATAATAAATAAGAATTACAAAGAAAAACCATTCAAATTAAATCAAATCATTTTTATTTGTATTAAAAAATTCAATCTCTTAATGACTATTAACGTACAACAACATCACCAACACTCCCGCGCACTCAACTGAGTCTGACTGACAGTGGTGCCGATTCTGTTGTACTCCGAACTAAACTAACTAAACTATCACTAAAATTCCTTACTATGAGAATCTTTACGCTATTCTGACAAAAAAATCACTAAATTTAAAAATTATTTTGACAACTAAAATCGAATTTGACAATCGCGGCTCCACTTGGTACCTACTTGTTTGCCTACCACGTGATTTTTTTTGAGCCGGAGAGGCGCGCAATGTGGCCGTCTCGACGTATTTTTATATGGAATTTTTCACTTCTTGAAAGAAAACAAAAAAAAATTACCAACATGTTATGTATTACGGGTTTGCGGGTTGCAAAGGGGGTCAAAATTTTCATTATTTTTGCGATAGGACACACCATTTTCGAGATATGAGCAAAAGAAAATAAAAAAAAGATACAGTACCGTTTTGCAACTGAATTCGAGGTGCTGGTTTGAATTTTATTCATGACATCTAATTTTATTCCACACATTTTTAATCGCAATTAAAAATAGTCAAGATTTAGTTAGAGGATTTTAGTATAGGACAAAATTTTAGGTTATATCGTCAAATTCAGAATAGCATTTTCACTAAACTAATATCTCAGTGCCATCTTAGTGCTGTCAAACTAAATTACAGTTAAATTGTGTCAGATTGAGTCTGATTCAGAATAAGTTTGGTCGTTTGACAGGACTAAACTAAATTTTAGTGATTTTTAGTTTAGTTTAGAGAATTTTGTGACGAGAGAATCGGCACCAGTATCGTATTAAACGACTAAGTTGAAACTTTAGGATACAAAGTATCTATGTAACTTCACTGCCTCCTACCACAAACGGCCGTCTTACATAACTTGACTAATTTGAGTGGTTGTCAGCTGTCGGTAAGTAGGCTATCTCTTGTTTTATTAAATTTTATCGTATTGTCATTGGCGCTGTCAATAAAAATGGACGGCTCACGCGCAACGTTGTCAGATCTCCGTAGCACGGCTTGTACAATAGAGAAATGTATGGTATTTCATAATGAGTGCGAGTGAGACCGAAAATTATATTCCTGCTTGTGTGTAGGTATCCGAAGGAAAATCCTTTTGTTAATTTTAAGACATTCGTCTCTGACACTCAACATAGTCATAAATTGATGGGGAGCTTAAAATTAACTTAAGTAAATACACAATGATAATTATGTTATCCCCGTTTTTTTTTTTTAAATAAATTCCACATGCTATAGACGACGTTTCCTCATCATGTTACAGACTAGTTTCGCATTCACGAATTTTCTGGGATCCCGGGACTTATATTAAAAAAAAAAATATTTTAAGAAGCCGCTTCCATAATTTCCTAACCAAAACTTTAGGCAAATATGCATCCGATTATCCAATCACTGATTATAACCCTAAAAAATTAAATAAAAATAAATGTTCTAAAACTATAAGACAGACAAATATCACCCGTGACTCCGGATTTTTAATTTGTACGTATGTGATGATTTGTTTTTACCTTTTTTTTGTTTATTAATGTCTGCTATTTTATGGAGTACATAATAAAGAGTATTCTATCTATTTAATAATACTGCCTTTGATTGATTACTGATTTAAAATAAACTAATTGCATATTTACTATTAGGCATTTATATAATAGCGTGAGTTTAATAGATAGTAATGCGTGGCGAAAACAGAAATATTAAAATACAATGCAGTTTTATTTAGTTTTTCTGAATCAAGCTCATAAAACTCTTGTTTAGTTTAAATTTTTACCCTGCAGGCACATCTCAACTTTGTATAAACATATCATAATTACCTGTGCTGTTACAGCCTTTATTACAGTGCCAGGAGGTTGGCCGACCAAAAGTCGCTTCTCTACAATTTCGTCTTCGGTAAGTTGTTGTAGTTGTGGTTGTGGCTGAACCGGAGGTGGAGTGGGTTGCGGAGCTAGCGGGGGCGGCGCGGGGCGGGTTGCGGGCGCCGGGGTACACACCGGCGCCGTGCTCACGGCCGACGGACTCTGCCCGATGTGAGCGACTATCTGTGCCTGGTTATTTCCAGTGGGCCGTATGAGAACTTGCTGCCCGTTGACCGTCGCCAGTTGTATTTTGCCCGCCGCGATCTGCTGCACCAGCACAGGGTTATTGACGACGATCTGCTGCGCCTGCGCGGGGCGAGGGCGCGGGGCCGGCGGCGCGGGGCGCGGCGCCGCGGCGGGCGCGCGCGGCGCGGCCGGGCGCGGCAGCAGCTGGCCCTGCACCAGCACGGTCTGCACGGGCGCGGCGCGCGGCGCGGGCCCGGCGCGCACGCCCGCCTGCACCAGCACCTGCTGCGCGGGCGCCACCACCACCTGCTGCTGCGGCTGCACGACCATCTGCGGCGCCGGCTGCACCACGATCTGTCGGTTACCTTGCACTACCACCTGCTGAGCCGAGGAAGTGGCCGTGCGTGGCGTTTGTCTCGGTTCTTCGATGGCGGATTTTACTTGAGCGACTTCGGCGGGTGAGCTACCAGTTTCGACTGGTTTATTCACCGGAGAAGCCGCCACCAACTGCCCCGTGACACCCTGTTGACCAGCCATTACTACGTGTAACTTTCCATCGGGCATTTGAATTAGCTGCTGCCCTGCTAACAAACCTCTAACGGTTATTTTTCCATCGGGGGCCCGAATTATTTGAACCTTTTGTGGCCCATCTTTCTGTGGCGTTGCATTGGATTTCGAACTAACTCCATCGCTATGCGCCGATTTTGTTGGCCCCGCGATAGGCTGACTGATAACTCGGGTTGAACCATCGGCACCTTTTGTCATAATAATTCTTCTGGTGCCAATAACTGTTTTCTGGCCCGTGGGAGTGGTGGCATTCGTAGTCAGTAAAGATGTGAGTGTACTTTTGCCAGAATTCTGGCTTGGAGTAGATTTTGCTTTTTCTGTAATAATAAATTTAATTTGTTAGTTTTACAGCTAGTATCTGTCTAGTATTGTATCAAAATCAAGTCATTTATTCAAACTAGGCTTAGAATCAGCACTTTTCGAACGTCAAAATTACATAAGACAGTCCCCCAAAACGCCCACCCTTCACCACTTCCTAGTGCTTCAGCTGGGAAGAAGTAGCGCAACAAACTCCCCAGTATAATACTAATGATAGGGCTCTGTTATATAATAGTGGCTATAAATAAATACCTTGTGACATTTCTAATGCTCTTTTCTGTTGATGGGCAGCTCTCTGTTCACGTAGCTGTTGCTCCATTTTATCTTTAAGATCGGCAGCATTAGCCGGCGGCGCGACGTTGCGCTGCGGCAGTTTGCCGGTTGAGGTGCGGGTGACCGGGGTAGCGCGTTCCGTTCGCTCACCGTATTGGCGCACCTCCCAAAGTTCCAGTTTATCTTCATCGACCCACTCTTCAGAGACCTTAATAAATAAATGATTTTAATTTAACAATCTTTATACTCTGTTTAAAACAAGGTATTTTATCTTATTGAAACAGTTGTTTAGTTCAATTACCTGAGGTTCGGTGTTTTGAGGAGATTCGGCACGCTTCCTTTTCCTTAAGCCACTACGAATTGATGTCACTTCACGAACTGTTTTTGGTAATTCGAGTGGTATTACTACCCGCCGGCGAAGATACTGCGTACGTTCCGAAAACTGCCCTATATGTCGATGTTTTAGTAATTCAAGTGATACTATTTCTGTATCAGTTGTAAGCTGATGTTTACCATCAGCAGAAGCGGGTTTGGCCGCCATGTCGTCCCAACGTAGACAAGCCCACATAATACGAAGTTGCAGAGCTGCACTTGCTAACCATTGAAGATTTACAGTGCGATATAGCCAACATGTTTTAAATAATGGCCGAGGACATGGATATGGCCACACTGCTTGATTAGGTTTTGCATTATGACTAAACCCAGCTACTGAATTATGCCCAGATTGTCTGCAGAGTTTTCGTAATTCATGATGAGGTAAAACCATTATAGTTTTGGCTTTACTCCTTGTATGGAATGTTGAACACAGTGGATACTTCACAGGGGTCCTTTTCTTTTTCTTTTCCACGGCTGATGTTTGAACTCGTTTTAGATATACTTTTCCAGAAGGGTTCTCTGTGGAATATACTCTTACTACATTCCCCTCGGTTTTTTCATCCTTGATAGACTTGTCCTCTCTTTTGTAGGTCTTTGCAGAACCAAATCTCCTGTTGATTATTGCTCGATATTTTGCTTTGTCGTTAGTCTTAGCTGAGGTAACGGAACATTTGTAAGATGAATCCTTTGCTTCATGGTTATTACCGACACTTTGTGTATTAGAAGATGCTTTAGATGCCCTCCCTCTTGTTATTTTCAATTTAGGGATGGGCGGTCTTTCCATGCTATCATTAGCTGTACTAGTATTATTATCTTGTTCTGAGGATTCACAATCAGTTAACTCTTTTAGTGGACCTATTTCAACTTCATTATCTTCATTATTGTTGCATGTTATGTCAATGTCCATTTCATTCCCGACGGCTGGCACGGCGGATTCTTCCAGTGTACTCTCCGACTTAACTACACATGAGTTATCATCAATATCATCCTTTTCACCTTTATAATTGACAACATCGCTGTCATCGCCACTTAATTTCCTCTTAACATAGCAATCACTGCTTTTATTGTCGCATTCTTGAGCACACGCAACTGCCGATAATAGGTCAGTCAAAATATTTTCGTTTGAACTTGTACAAGATGAACTTTTACCTAATAAATATTGTTCCAATATTGACATTTTGGTATGATCTTTAGAATTTCCAACTAGATTATTTGAATTTACGACTCCACCTTTTAATAAAGTCACTAATTGAGTCAAAAGTTTCCCTTTTGTAATGCACAGTGGTGAATAACAACTAATTTGTATTCCGGAGTTTTGTAAAATATTTGATGTATCAATTTTGTTACAGCAATGTGAGTAACACTGATATCTTTTTGTTAACTGAGATATTTTTTGATATTCATCTCTCAGTGCATCTACGTTTTCAGTATTGCTTGCATCCTTTTGATTGCTTCCACTTACTGTCCCACAAATTGTTGATATGTCAGGTTCTGGATCATCATTTTCTACATCAATATTCTTATCATCCTCGCTCTTAACTTCTAGATCTTCTTTTTTCACATTAGCTATCAAGTTGGCTAACTTCTTTTCCTCCATGAATTTTAAATATGTTCGTCGAGCTAAAAACTCATCCAATTTGCATTTTTTTGCAATTTTTGGGTAATACCTTCGCGTTGATGAGCTCAGTGCCTTTTCAACATCTATTTCTTCAAAACCATCATCATCCTTATCAACTTTTAAATTACGCATTGATGGTGGCACTGTAAGAAAAAAGATCATTTACATTTTTTTTTTAAGTACCGTTATATTATAATCTGCCTAGCCTTTTCCCAACTATTTTGGAATCGACTTCCAGTCTAACCAGATGAGTTACTGGGTAACACGATACCCCTTCGTAAAACTGGTTGTCAGACTTTTGGAGATACTCGTAAAAACTGCCAGAGCTTGGAAGTACAGCCTGGATTCTTCCGAGACACGTAGAAGTCTCGATACGTAATGGATGTTCACCCATCCTCAGACCGATCTCGAGAAGCGTACCTTAACCTTCGATCGACCCGTGCGGGCTGTTCTTACTAAACCACAAGCTCCTCAAAAAATACAATAAAAATATAATAAAAAGAAAAATTAACGTAATACATACATTTTTCCATAACGTCTTTATTTTCTCCTTCCTTAGAAATGAGATAGTCATACGTTTTTGGTTCAACAGCTAAAACTTTTATGGTACTGCCTTCTCTTACTCGCACTGCTATTTTAGCAGGACCATTCAAAAGGCAGGCTTTTGTGTTACAATGCTTTTTATATTTTCTGGTAGAAGAATTCCACAACCATCCCCATTGTCCATGAATTCTGTACTCTTCTCCTTTTTGTTTCCATACCTCAAAATAATTTAATTACATTAAAATCTGAGAGAATTTGTACTATCGGATTATGTGGCATGTAAACGACAGTAACGAGAGGATTTCCTCGACTTTCGAGAACCCGAGGAGTATCTTCAGGCGATTAAACGCATTCGCATTCATGTGGTTTACAGTTACACAGTAGAGAAGCAAAAACTGGAATATACAGTATGTTAACTAACAAAGGGTGTTCCCGTTAACCTGCAATAGTATAGCGTGTATACATGCTAAAAAAAATATTACAACTAAAAAAAAAAATGCAAAGCATGTATAGACGCTATACTATTGCAGGTTAACGGGAACGCCCTTTGTTAGTTAACATACTGTATAAAGTCATACGACTCTCAATGCGATTTTCTCGAAACGTTCGAGAAAATCGTTTGACAACACGAAACACGATTTTTTACGCGACTACGGCAAAGAAAAAAGGAGGGTTATGATTATGACCGGTATTACGTTTAATAATTTTGAGGGTTATTAGATTACGTGTGACTCTGGATTTTTTCTGTCTGTGGTGTCTTGTTTATACCTTTTTAGTCATAGTTGGGTTTTAGTTTTTATTACTTTAATATTTTTTTTGTTAACAATATATGAAAGCCGAGGCGATTCTCTTTTTTTGAAAGGCGAGTATTTTAAGGCACATTTCACACCAATGTGGCAGCAGCCGGCAGTGACGACGCCACAGGCGGCTGCGTGAGGTTTATAACACAGAGGAAGCTGAAGGCTGGCGCTACTATGTAATATGGTAATGAAGACCGCTGCCATCTCAGTGTGAATTGAATTTAAAAACTATTGACTTGGTTTAACTTATATTTTTATCTCCTTTCGAGAACTGGCTTCGTGTTTGACAGGGTGATCCATTGAGATGAGTCAATATTATGCACAAACCTGAAACTATTAGAGGTAGGGGTTTTAAGGAACCATATTAATCATTTAGTTTTTAGGCATACCTGATGTCGAAGACCAAGAGAATATTTCACAAAATTATAAGCTGTACGATAACGTTCTTCTTCCTCATCTCTTTCCTTTTTTTCCCTCTTATCTAGTTTTTTGCGTTCTTCCCTTTCGGTTGCAGTCGTGCGTGATAACCTAACGTGACCTAGTTGTTCATGCCACGCTGGTACCCAAACAACACTTTTAATGCATGCCTGTTAAAGATATATTCAAATTAATATCAATAGTCACGTAGCCAGATTCAACACTCTTTGTTTTGATAAAAGAAAAATACGAACCTGTAGTACACAAAGGGCTCTAGCGAAATCACGAGGTGCTTGACAAAGTTGTACTGCTTGTACCCATGGCTTTCTCAAAAGCGACCAGTTGGGGTGCATGAATTGTAATACTATATTTGATTCTAATTGTAGTAAGGTTTGTCTAAGTGTAGCCTCCAGTAATGGTTTTGTAGCTGAAGAAGAATAAAATAGTTAGAAACAATTTGCATGAAAATACATGGTCGATTTTAGTCTTACATAAGTTTTTATTATAGTTACCGTTTAGCAAGCCTACCCATTTGAATTCTTGTGCTGAAGACAACGAAAACTTATGGGACATGTATCGTTTTTTGTCTCTTTCTTCATTTCTCTGTGGCTTGTTTAAAGCTAAAGGATTTGCAGAGTACTGGTTTATGTAATTTTTAAAACTATTTTCGTTTCCTAATTTAAACAGGTAAGTTCCATTAGAGATTTGATTGGACTTTAATCTTGTCAACCTTTCTGTCACTGAAAAAAAAAAAGAACTTGGTTCAGAAGTGCTTCAAATTCTTAGTATTACAGAAATCTAAAACACTTATGTTAATAAGTAGGGAAAATGCAAGTAATTCTAAACTTTTTCAATGTTTAAATATGTATTGTATTGGAGTCAAGAAACAATTCGGTATTTCATTTTTAATGCATTAAGTATTTATTTTCAGTAAAAATGTTTAACACGCGGGGCGCAGCTAGTGATTTGATATTTGAATAATTAACCCCGAAATTCTAATTTTAAATAACCTTAAAAAAAAAAACGACAAATTGAACTTAGTTTTCTAACCTCAATTTCAGTCGATGATTTTTCAATTACAATTTAATAATGTTATTCAACAATAATTGTTGGAAAAAGTGGTGATATATAGTTGAAACCCTTTAAAAATACAGATGAATGTGTTACTAATATCCTTTTATTTAGTGAGTGATTGCGTCTGAATTTAAGATGAGCAGGGTTTGTTTACACGTTCATCAGATACTTTTGGAACAGACTACAATATTTTGTTTTGGATAAAAACTAAACTTCTCTCGACTGTTCATAGGAAGGATTTGTGTTTGTAGCTTTGTTCAGTTACCATTGAAAGACCTATTTCTGGAGCGCACCTTTCGAGAATGCATCTAATTTTCGAAAGTTGCGCTCCTGAACAAGCGGCAACGGTGTCTCTCTTTGAACTCCATATTGAAGGTATCAGAGCAAAGAACAGACTGAGGTAGACACAATCAGAAAGATAAAGTAAAAGGTGAAAGTCGCGACATATTACCTACCCAAAGAGAGCAAAGAACTCCCAGTAGTCATGTGGAGTATGCTGCATTAAAAGAGTGCAGCACTTTGGAAAATAAATGATTAATTGAACAAATTAATACCAAAATAAATAATATAATAGCTGCTACTATACCTTCTTCATGTTTTTTTTGAAGCGGTAGTTTCCCTCTACTAAGTGTATTGCCTTTTGTTTTTTTATTATTATCATCATTTTCTATAGATTCATCATTGTCTTCATGGGATGTGTCTTCACTGACCACTGTCACTTCGTTTACCACATCTCCATCGTTTACTAGGGATGACACATTATCAAGCTTATCATCTTCTATCTTTAATTCTGGATTGCGGTCATGTTGTTTTTGCTCATCTTTGACTTTTCGCTGTTTAACTATATTAGCGTTTTCAATCTCCAAGTATGACTTCCGATTTCCCTTGACTTGGTTTGTCAGACGCTCTGTAATGTCCATTTGTCTTAAAATTTCTTGTTTCATTTCCAATAGTTCCCGAACTAGAGGAGCTTCCATCTCATTAGAATCCAAAACATTTAACAGTTCTTCGAATTGCTGAGGTGATGAATAATACCACACATCACCATTTTCGGCTTCACTAAAAGCATAATTTTATTTTTATTATGACGTAACTAAAGTTTGAAACAACAGTTCTTTTACAATAATCGTATTTTTATAGAACAAAGGAGAATTTTTGCTTGACACACACATACCGTATACGCATAGGTATAGTATTATATTAACGAAATATGACTTTTTAATGGCGCACCCTACCTCAAATTGCAGCATGATCCTCCGTTATGCCGAAAATACTGCAGCATTAATTTTGAAATAAATATATGTTTAAGTTGAGGATTGATGCTAGGTCTGGTCTAGGCTATGTTTGGCGAAAACACGATTACATACAATTTTCTCTATAGAAAAAAAAAACCAAAGTTACCTCTAAACAGAACTATAAACCGCTGGTATTCAAAAAATACTTCAAATTAGATGATGAAACTTTGCATAATAACTGAACTATCTTTAAAGCAGGTCTTATGTTTTTTATTTTTACCATACAAAGCAAATTACCTAAACTTTTCGAGGCTTAAGAGCCGCTAGCGCCCCACTCCGTCTCGCTCTCACTCAGGTCGCGAGTAGTATGGTGCGAGCGAGATAAAATCGGAGGTAGGGTACAGCCTTAAATTAAAATTTTGCCATATTTTTTAACTTTTACTTTAAAACAGGGACTTGAAACGTTACTCAAAATAGAGGTACGATAACGTTATGTAATAGCTTCATGTACCATTTATGAACTAATTTCTTGGCAATATAACGAAAATCTATCGGAACGAAATCTTCAACTATTAATTTAGTTACGATTCGGGAACGGTAGAAATTATTGTTACTGGAACTATACGTAACGCTATTTTAACGTTATTTCATAACGTTTCAAGTCCCTGCCCAGTTTTAAAATAATACAAAATTCAAAGCATAAAGGAGGACCGGACAAAATGGTCCTCACGACCAATAACAACCAGACCTGTCATTAGATCGGCATTAACAACTACTATGGCGGCTCTTTTGAAATCGCTGTGTGAAAAAAGTTGTGGCGATGTTTCGCAGGACAGACCTAGACACTATGTTATCGGAACACTTAAATATTAATAATTTCTAGTGGTCTACTTTGAATATTTTCAAATGTCGCATACATTTAATAATATTCATAATAATAATACAATAATTTCAATAATATGGTACCATCGAGCTGATCTGATGATGGACCTGGACGCTAGATAATGGAACTCTTAAACAGCTGCTAGTATACCCATCGAGTGTGGGCTCATTAGATGTGTCTCAACGAGTCCTGTTCATTTTGCCTGATGACGAGGACCTGATAACTGATCTGGACGCTAGATAACAGAACTCTTGATTAGCTTCTAGTAGTCCCATCGAGTGTGGAAGTGTCTCAACGAATCCTGTTCATTTTACCAGATGACGATGACCTGCTTCTAATACGGTCAGTAAGTTTCGACTCCTAGAATACATATACTTCGTCCCATTGCTCGCTGGCTGAACCCGTGAGTGCGGACTTTTGACGCTTTGTTAATGACCACTTTTGCGCTCCATATAATAGGTGAGGGTGGAAAGCAGGCTCATATCCATGAGTTTCGTTCTTTCATTAGGTGTTGTCATTGACCAATAGCTCTTCTAGGCGTTCTCGGTGCATCGAGGGACATCTTTATCTTGTGTCGCCTGAAAGGAGACTATTCGGCCGAGATATAATTATACACTCATGGACAAGTTCTACCTTCACACCCCTATGTCTACCTATGGTCATTAACATAGTCTTTATAATAAAAAAAACAAATGGAATAGTAAACAGTTTTATAATTACATACCGTCATTCATAATAATCGCAAAAACTTACTTGTGTATGTGCTAAATGTAAAAAACAAACACTGAGTTTGGATGGAATTTAGAACTTCATTATCCACCTGCCAGGCCAACTATCAGGTGCTCTACATCAGATACAATGAACAGGACTCGTTATGAGACGTCTAATGAGCCGACACTCGGTGGCTTTACTAATAGCTATTTAAAGGTTCCAGGTCAGTCATCAGGTAAAATGAACAGGATTCGTTAAGACACATATAATGAGCCCACACTCGATGGGTTTACTAGTAGCTATTCAAGAGTTTCCTTATCTAGTGTCTAGGTTCATAATCAGACCAACTCAATGGGACCATGTAGGTGTCTAGGTCAGTCATCAGGTAAAATGAACAGGACTTTCTGAAACACATCTAATAAGCTCAAACTCGATGGGTTTACTAGTGGCTATTCCAGAGTTCCGTTATCGAAGCGTCCAGATCCATAATCAGACCAGCTCAGTGGTTCCATATTATCATCGGAATGCATATACATTTGCAAACATTCAAACTTTGATCACCAGAAGTGATTAACTATTCAAAGGTTCCATTATCTAGCGTCCAGGTCAGTCCTGCGAAACATCGCCACAACTTTTTTCACACAGTGATTTGGAATGAGCCGCCATAGTAGTTATTGTAATATATTAAAATACCTATCTAATGGCATACGTGTGGTTGTTATTGGTGCTGAGACCAGCTTCCATACATTGTTGCCGATCCTCCTTTGTTGTGAACTTGTCACGCAGCAGCCCGCGCGATAACATGATAAGATTATTTTTAACTGACTTAAAAAAGGAGGAGGTTCTCAATTCGTCTGTACTTTTATTTTTTGTATGTTTGTTCGCGATTACTCCGCCAATTATGAATTGATTTTGACGATTCTTTTCTTGTTTGGTAGGTCATGCTTCAGAGGTAGTTGTCAAAAGATGATGTTTTTTAAGTTCCTTTCACTGTTACATATCAGGTAGTTGTATTCGAATTTGTGGGGTAGGTACAGGCGAACAAGCTATTTGGTATAAAGGCAAAATATATTCATTTTCCGCTACACTGCCAAGTTCATTTTGATTGTGTGTTTAACTTTTTGAGCTTATGGCTAAAACAACTAAAAAGTGAAAAATAAAAACTTTTTACAAAAAAAAACAACCGACTTCCGAAATCAAAGTTATTTTTCGCTTTTTAGTATTTTTTTTAGTCTGTTTTCTTTTTTATAAAAAGTTTTTATGTGTTTAGTTTATTAATGGAATACTTACACAAATATACGTCGACCTATAAACCAATATTTTCTTCCATGTCTGTCAAAGCCTAAGTGCTCGTGTCTACACATTAACCCCTGTTTTTCAGCATCTGGGAGGCAATCTGTGACTCCCATTGTTTTATGCTGCTTGCACAGGGCACATTGCCAGTCTTCAGATGGTACGTCGCCTAATGGAGGATCCACACATTCTAAGTGAAAGACTGCGGGACATGTTTCACAACATAAAAGGTCTCCCAAACGATGGCATACTCGACAATGATCATCATAATGTATAGGAACTGTAAAGAGAGAGACTTCAATTATAATTTGTCTTTCGAGTTAGGCAGTAAGACCACAATAGCCGCGTACTGACTGAGCGAGCAGCCTCGTGAGGACCGTCTTGAGTGCGCGCGGCAAAGTTACTGAGGCGCTTTAGAGCATGGACAAAAACCGACAATGTTTGGCTCGGGCCGCGGCACGCTCGGTCGAGGCAGTAAGTAAGGCTCAGTCAGTACGCGGCTAGTAAGCTTTAAGAAACTTAGACAATATGTGACAGGCATATAGTAATAAGAAACATGTCATAATAAATAATAATCTTTATTAGATAAGAAGTGGTTGCAAATTGGTGAGCCAGTCCAAGTTTTCAATAGCATTCCCAGGACTTCTCCTGGGAGGAAATGCTATTGAAAACTTATGCAATAAGATTAACTAAGGAGAAATAAAAAATACTATATTATCTAATGCAAAATAATAAAAAATTGTTAGAAAAACCTGTAATGGTGATTGTGTGCATGCATGTACTGTGTGAGTGGGGCTGTGTGTGTGTAAATTGAATTGAATGTTCAGAAAAGGTTGATTGGGATTACGAGTAAAGGTTGAAGTACAGTGCCTCTCATATGGTAGAATTGGTGTTACAAAAGAATTTGCTCTGTTTCATCGTAACTAAGGGACAGTATCCATGGCTAGGGACTCAGCTTGACCTTATGCAGGGTAAGTTTATGAATTGATAGATTCTTGTTGATTTTGTTGTAACATTTGGGAGCTATGGGCACGATAGTCTTGTTGGACAAGCGCAGACTCTCACTAAACAGATTCACAGATAGGAAAGCCAATCCAATTTATATGTAGTGGCATCGTGGAATGTCAACACAAGACAGTGCAGAGCACTTAGGAGTTTTCTCACTGTCTGTACTTGGGTTTCACATTACAACTTGGCTTTGGGAGTATTTTATGGATATGTATCACAAATTTTAAAGTGTACTTCTGGATGCAATAAGTAAAAATCGACTCACGCAGGTAATGATACACAAGTTAAGTTGTTTCAATGTGGTCCGAGTGTCTGAGCTCTTTAAATAAATAAATTCGTTTAGGAAGCCCGGAACATAGTGTCCATATGAACATGCCAATCTAGTGTCTCGTCAACATGAACATCTACATAGTTCATATTTGAAACCATAGCAAGGCAATTGCAATCGCAGGGTGAGGCATCATGAAAAAAATATGCACTGTTTTTTGGTTGAATCCATTGGTGGTTTAAGTGAATTTGGTGGTAGAAACTGAATTATTTTACATCTACGAAACTGGTAATGAACTGAACATTGACATTATTTAGAATTATTCCCTCTGCTAATATAATAACATTTGATTTATTACAATTATCACATGATGAGAGCCGGACATGCCATAAGGGATATGGGTCTAACTTCAGTGTCAAATCAGTAGATTTTAAGGGTAAAAAATGTTGTTTGTTGATTTATGGCAACTAGGCCCAATGATTTTTGTTTAGTAACAAAACTAACAATCAGTTTGTATGACAAGCATGAATGCAAAATAAATATCTTATGATTTAGGTTTTACCAAAAGATTTTTGGTTGGCTTGGTAGATGTGGATTTTTAAACAAATAATATAAACTTGGTAGGTATAAGTAAATATTGTTCAAAATTAATTCTTTTGTAAATGTGCTTTTGAAGTTATATTAAATTATAAGAAAAATTCCTAGTTTAAAAAAATTAAAATAGCCTTTTTACACAACTGCCCAAAAAGGAGTGTAATGTTTTTTGTTTGAAATCATTGCATCAGTCAGGTCTGAGCCTGCACTTATTGATGGGGTCAATCATAGGGATCAAATCTCTGTAGTAAACATTGCATCTTAATGCAAAATAACAATGGCAAAAAGCTGTACTATGTATATGTATTATAAATGTTTAATTTCACTTACCTTCACTAAGTAGATCATCACGAACTGGATTAGTTATTAAAAACTGATTGCATAAGAATTGAAGAACAGCCAGACGATCATCCACTGTTGTGAATGGATATTCACATGCATTTAAAATTCGGACGACATTCTGATCAAATGATTTGTCACTTTCTATGTAAATTCTAAGGACTTCAGGCCATGTCATGACATCTAATAAAAACAAAGTAATATTAACACTGTCTTTATGGTCCAGTGGACCGAAATGTGTTTGTTGAGCATCTTCTTCCCTTAACAAAGCTTTTAGTAGCATCATATGCACTTCTACAAGTAGATTGCTCTGATCTTCACAACTTACAGCTGCACACAGATCTTCTATGCGAAATGGTGATAGTCGCACCAGATGCCTGAAGTGTCTTAACACTTCATAAACACCCACAACTTGTAAAATTAAATTCTGTGGAATTAGCAAGTCATCTGATGAAGAAGGAAGGCCTAAAGCTGGAATTTGTCGTTCCTGTTGGAGCCATAGAGGATCTGGACTAGGTGGTCTGAGTAAATGATTAACCTTACGAGGTGTACCACTGGTAGTGCTGAAGCTGCTCACCGAAAAGTCACTATCGCTGGCAGCAGCATCAACTACACTGCCATCAGAACTTTCACTGGCGCGATCTTCTTCAGCTTCAGACCTATCACTGTATTCATCTCCAAAATCAGATCCATAATGATATTCCGATTCATGAAAATCTGCAGCTTGTGGGTTGTATCCTCTTCGTGAATACGAACCTGATATTCCACCTCTTTTATTTTTATGTGTCTTTCCTCCTCTTTGTTTTCGTGTACTTCGTTTACTTATATCGCTTCCTTGAGGAGACGATGCTCTTGATGCTGAGGGTGTGCTAACCAATGAAGCTGACCCAGCGTTTTGTTGATTTAGTAAATATTTTGGTTTTTTCAATAAATGATACTGGAATTTCCTACTTTTCTCGAAACTCCCCGATTTGGGAGGCCTTCCGCGCTTCTTTGCCCCCCTTCCCGACATCATTGAAAACAACTGTCAATTGTATACAGTCTCGCACGTGTATCGTAAAAACATAGTCTTGTTTACAAAAACAAAAAGATGGTATTGCATTTCAGTTCATCCTAAATCCAACGCAGTCATGATCCCAGCCGTCGGGATGCTTCACATCAAACGATCGTCTCATAACAATTTTAAACACAATATTCACACTCTCCTCTTAGTAATTAACTGAAAAGTCAATCAACTCACTGATATCAAAAGATTACCTACTAAATTTTATAGGAGAAAGAAGGCACCGAAACGTAATGACGCGAAATGCGAGTACATGCAATTCTGAAACGCTTGATGCTGGCTTCCTATTGGTTGATTATCAGTCCGCCATGTCGTTTTCGTAACTTGTAGGTATTGGATTTTCGGTATGACGAATTAACATGATCCTTGATATTAACTGATACACAAGCAATAATTCATACAAGAAAATATAACAAGTTGGGGCTCTATTGCAGAATAATTTATCGAAAGTTATCACTGGCAGGAGTGGTAGTTGCCGCACGGAACACATCGGCAGCCATTTTCTTTCTTTCGAAACTATTCGACCAGAAGACTCACTTTAATTTCTTTTAAAAGTAATTTTATCATTTCTTCATATTAACTGGACCGATGGAAGTTGAAAATAATAAAATAATTTTATATACATTTTCCTAATAATTTATTCATTCTTTTTTATGTTTCGGTACGAAAACGGAAAAACGGATATAGTAATAAAATTTGTCTTTGGTGATCATTGATTTTGTGCAACTTAGCAAAGTTTGTACTTCCGGTTGCATACCAGACAAAAAGATACAAAAAAAAAAAAATACAGATAGACCATAAACCCTGTTTAGTGTAATTAATTTGTAATACACGCACAGAATCAATATAGATATTTATTTATTTATACTTTATTGTACACCACAAAAATATATAACAAAAGGAAAAAGACAAAGACTACAAAATATACAATGGGCGGCACAAGAATCTTCAGACGCGAGGTCTAAACGTAACTAACGTCGCCATCTTTTTTCCACTACAAATAATTCAGAAATGTCTACGATACTGCAAGGATATTTTTGCGCATAGCCAAAATCGGAACTATCTTGTTTTGTCAATACACAAAATCGAAATAAATCTAAAGTAGGTAATAGACGTGCGTACTTAAAGTACGCGGTCTTTAAGTTCGCGACCTTACTCGGCTCGCCGTCGGTGACACACGTGAACCTTGCTCAAAATTTCATTGTCAAATTGGGTCGCGGCTCGCCACTATGACAGACGGGCGAGTAAGCTGGCCGAGCCATAAGTACGCGGACTTGCTCTGACGTCTATCACCCCTTTTAGTGAAGAGTTATCACTGGTATGCATGAATTAGCAAAACTTAATGAAAAGTCCATGACAAAATCGTGTGCAAAAAAAGTTATTTAAAAACCGCGTACTTTAAGTACGCACGTCTATTACCCACTTTAGATTTTGGCAGCCGATTTGTAACTTCGATGATCGATCTCAAAATTTGCGTGAGTAAACCTAGCATTACTGTCACGCAACTTGCAAGTGTCAACTGCCAATGTGGAACTCGTTCTAAAAGGGGTGATAGACGTGCGAGCAAGTACGCGTACATATGGCTCGGCGAGCTTACTTACCCGTTTGTCATCGCCGCGCGCCGCAAGGCGCGAGCCAATTTGACAATGAAATTTTGTGGAAGCTTCACGTGCACGTGCAACTTAAAGACTGCGTACTGTAAGTACGCACGTCTATCACCCACTATAGACGTGCGTACGCGGTCTCTAAGTTCAAGACTTTACTCAGCTCGCCATCGATGACACACGTGAAGCTTGCTCAAAATTTCACTGAAAAATTGTCTCGCGGCTCACGGCTCGCAGCGATGACAGTGACGGGCGAGTATGCTCACCGAGCCATAAGTACGCATACTTGTTGTTCGCATGTCTATCACCCCTTTATCACCACCAGGGTTCTAGCCACAGATTACTATTAAATATAGGGTACTGTAGGGTAGTTCTAGCATAGTCTGTGGTTCTATCTAGTCACAGATTATAATGTTCTAATGAAACTGGGGAATCGTGCCGTGGAACTCTCGATCGATCTCGCTCGTCTGACGTCTCGAAAAAACCAACTGTCCAAACTGTCGAACGAAAACGAACCAAGTCTGAAGTCAAGTCAATAGTCAAAAACGTGGCTCAGGCTGAGTATTTTTACTGATTTATTAATAAAAATTTCAGTTTGGTAAGAATAATAATAAAATAGCAATGTACCATATGAAGAAAATAATTGTTCATGATAAAGAAATCCTTTTGCCGAACTGCATGTATTCCGTAAAATATCGGACAGATTTTTATAAAGAAGATGATATCAATATCAGTAACCAGGTTATCAAGTTTCTTAAGGTTTATGTCACTGAAGTTATTAAATTAATTTATACCCTGTGTCTGTTGTCGGTCGTTGTTCTGACTAACAAACTAACACCTATTGGGTTGGGATTATTCTTATAATCTACTGTATTAGTATTAGGTTAAAAAACATCCAGCCACCAAATCTACCACCAAGCCAACACCTAGACAGTGTGGACCTGCTAAAAAAAAATTATGTGATATCATATCACATATATTTTTTTTTAACATATTGAAGAAATACAGGTCTTATGTATATTTATTTTAACTTCAGAAAGACAACCCACCAACCAGAATGCCACCTTTAAGATCCTTACGCCTATAATCTTATGCTTTTACTTTTTTGGGGATGGTGTATCACAAACATTGATGTGTGGTTGACTGTAGCACTAATATTCTTATTCTTACCTATACATATGTATATTTATTTATGTTTATATAAAAAAATTGATTTATCTTACAGGGATCAAATAAAATGTCAGAATTGGAACAACGTCAGGAACAATTGTTAAAAAAATTAGATACCCTTTATGACAGAATTAAGACGATTAGTTCACATTGCAAAGAAGCCAAAATTCAAGATGTCAAAATAAGCAAACCAGGGAGATGTGTAAGATCTTTATATTTTATAGTAAATAACCCTCCTTTTTAGGCTTTGCCACAGTCAGGCTACGCAAAGGCGAAGGCAAACTAAGTAGCCTTTCGTGTCTGTCTTTGTGACTGCATAGATCTTCTATACTATAGAATGAATTTTGAAGCAGTTTTCACTATGATTTATTTACTTGAATAAATAGTTAGAGCATTTATTTCAGAAGGTTTATGCGTGTAATACATTCATATTAACTTACACTTAATAAAATATATCTTGATGTTTTGTCAATTTGTAACGGTGCGAAGCAGGGATGGGTTGCTACTCATTTATATTATAATAAACCTTTTAACTTAGCAAGTATCACATCTATGTTGGTAGGTACTGTGTAGGTGACAATAAGTAATGTATTTGACTGAGTATCTATTGACATACTCCTATAACTCGGTTTCTAAGCAATCTGAAATCCTTGACTCTGTCCATTTTCACTTCACATAATTTTATTTTTATACCCCCATCTTAGAAAATACTGATCCCAAATCCATTTAATAATATTATGTTTTATTTCAGTTACCTGATCCTGAAGAAGTTGTATTGGTCCTTAGTCCAGACAGTTTACCGTGGTACCTGAATGTTATCCTAAAAGAATCATCTGTGGCACTCAATATTTCATGGCATATTCACTCTTCAGTACCTAATGAGAAAGTGCCAAAAATTCAAAACTATGTTAAAAATATTCAAGTATCAAAAAATAACTGTAAAATAAATTTAAGGCTGATATTCAAGTGTGGTAAGTCTTCAATTCTTATTTAGTAGATAAACATAATAGTTGGGCTTTTAACTGAATGTCTATTTTTACTATTTATCTTATATCTATTTTTGTTAAGTGCTTTAGACAAACCCTGAATTCTGCATTTGCAATTTATTTGCCAAACATGTTAATAAACATGGGTTTCAGGAAAAACAACTGTAATGCCTACACATAAGGTTCACTTTGCGCTGCAACTTCATATATTTTTAATGAATTTTTCAACGGTACTAGTCAGTCTAAAATCAACTTGTGTATACTCCCATAAAGTTTATTTTTGTTTAAGTAGAAATAACATCAGACAGCTGTTAGGAAAGCCTGTAATAATAATATACCTAAGAATACCTGTTTAATTTTGATTACTAATAACAATAATTAAGTTTGAATGTCTTTGTCGCATTTCCAGATATTTTTTTAATTTTTTCAAATATTTCCCACGATTTTTTAAAGCATTAGTTTTCGATCTCGGAAAATAATTTTGTTCTAATTCTCATTGTTGTGGAAGTTTATTAATGCCATTAAATTTTTTTATTTACAGTTTCGGCTGACACTGAATTAAAGTTGTCTACCCTGGATGCACCCATTGTAGGCAATGTAAACATATTACGATACCTTTCATATGTTTACCCAAGTGTTATTCCATACAATCCTAATGATCACCATGTTGACTACTTACTTGACCTCTGCCACGTGTTGGAAAGAACACCAGAAAAGAATAAAGAAGTAGTTGTTATGAAATTATTTTCGCAACAAAAAAACTGGATTTACGGAAATGAGTTTTCTATCGTGGATTTAGCTGCTTACAATGTAATTAAGCAATGGAAGAATGTCCCTAAGTACGTTCCTAAACCTTGGTTAGGCAAGTGCGACAAATTGTTTTTATAATTTTTTTCTGTAGACCTCAAATTTAATTAAGCTTGTACCTATTGTATGAATATTATATTATGCCAGAATAAATGACAATTTAAGTATTTTAACTCTTTTGGGGTTCCCTACCCATCCTTGATTCCAATCATGTGGTAATATAATTGCACTTAATACCGGCCCACAGTTTAATAAACATCTAGCAGACACCTGAATGATTTGAAATAAGTAAATAAAAAAACAAGATAATAATTATTTATGCTATTTATTCAAGTAAATAAAAATTAGACAAAGTCGATTTAGTCTTTGAAATGATGGCAAACCTTTAGACCGTGACCTAACCGAAAGCGACTGTCGCGCTCGTTTATATTATAGATAGTACATCCACGATGACGCGCCCCACTCCGCTCCGCTCCGTAATAAAGTACAGTAATCGCGGTGGGGCTCTTCGTGGATGGCACTATCTGTAATATGACGTACTCGCACGATCAATCAAGTCGCGTTTGTAAGTCATGATTCATGGAAACGATCGCATATTCGCGCCGCAGTCGCTTTTGATTTGGACACAGGGTTCGACCATATCCTAATATAAGCGATCGGCGAACGAATATGCGATCGACGCGTTCCTTTTGTTCAGCGAAACCGAACGCGTCGTCGTGCCGACCGAGGGTTTTCGGAACGAATGAGTCACAAATGAATGCGTTGATCGCTTATATTAGGACACGGGGTCACGGTATATTCATTGATTATCCGGTTAACATGAGAGTATGTCTTCAATTTTGCATACAGTAATATACCACGCGTGCCGATATTGTATGTAGGTAAAAATTTGTCGATTAAATCTAAACACTTGTGTAACAAAATTGAAATGGATTTATGAAAATACATTTAATCAAGATTTCATTAATTAATTGGGGTGTCATAGTGTCATAACAAAGAATTGACATTGCCATGTGTGTCACCACGACGTATTAGCATCATAATTACGAATTTAAGTACATTCAGTATTTACAAATAACAGTAACACTTAGTGGTCCAATTTTAAAATCTTTAGGTTCACAAATGATAAAATTGTGTATTTTCTTTAATTAAAATACATTGAATACCTAATCAATAGCATACGGTATGCTGAGCCGATCCCTGATACATTGGGATAAGCGCAGCAGGATGATGATCATCTGAATCAATATCATCACCATCATGATTGTGTATTTTATGTTTTTACATTGTCTCTTTGCTGATTTATATTTATAAAGGTGAAATATTAAAATATATTTGTTTAACTTAAAAGTCACAATCCAAATACATAATTAGATCACAGGTTATTTTTGAAGAAATTGTGCCAAATATTGTTCAAATACATAATACATGGATGCATTTGTAATAAAATTGTATGATATATTTACACACGTAAAGAATTAGACACTACATCTATCAGTCAATTGCATATTATAATAATTGTAATAGTAATATTATAAAATGCTAAACTACGAAGGGCCTAAACCGGCCACATTGGCAATTCCTCTAAAATCAATTAATTTCCAGCTGTCATTAGCAATTCCTCTAAGGACCATGTGACATTTTGGACCAAACGCTCAACAGTGATGAAACGTATGCCATGTGAAAGCTTTTGGGGTATTATTTAATTCATACTATGGCAGCTACATCGAAGTCGAGTGCGAACATGGTGTTATGGAACATTCAAAAACATAAAAAGTAGGTTATGTTAGGTTTCGCGCCGTGCCCTCATCTCAGAAGGAGGCAGTGACCTTTCGCTGCCGGCCGTAGTCGAGTCGATGGTCGGCGGCGAGGAGTCCTGGGACGCGGTGATTTCCTTCTGTGAGACGGTCTTCTCGCAGAAGGAGGCTGCGGAAAGGGAGGGAGATCTCGTCCACTCACCAGGCCCGCAGCAAGCGCACCGGACGTCGGCGGAGGGCGGATAACGCCCTCTTCCAGCCCCCCTAAATAGGTCCAGGGGCGACGGACTCGGGGACGTCTGTCGCCCCCCACACATCACGACCCGAGGTGGCGGCGCGTAGTGTTCCAAGCGTCTCGGGGGGAGTCCGCCCCGACCCGAGGAGTGGTGGGCACCAGTCGGGGGTTGCGGAAGATTCTTACGTTCCCGCGACCCCCGGCGTAGGTGTGAGTTGGTGGTTTTTAGCATGTAAGAGTCTGACAGAAAATCCTCATTGATGTCCTCCGCCCGCCCCAGGGCGGAGGACATCAATGAGGATTTTCCAAACCGGAAAAAAAAAGGATAGGCTACGTTAGGTTAGGTTAGATTATGGCCATGTAGGTAGGAAGGTACCCTTTTTTATTATTAACTAGCGACCCACCGCTGCTTCGCATGGGTGTGTTAGAATATGAATTGTTTGTGACGCGACTTTTGACGTTTTTGTATTTTTTTTTCAATTATAATATAAATATTTAATAAGTTTATTTCAATAGCTAACTGTTTTCAATGATACCCATATCTTATAATTATGCTATATTTTCTTGTGAATTAAAAATGAATTTACAAGCTTTATGGAGTGCTTTTTTATTACACAGTATCTTTCAAATTAAGATAAAGTTTCTTTCGTTTTATAATATTACAATCCAAAAAATGTACCAGGGCTTTTTTTTAACATTTTAGTTCAGAGAGGAGAGCAGTGGTGTCCCAATGGTAACGGCCGCGACTTACGAGTTGTAGGTCGTAGGTTCGAACCCTGACAGGCGTTTTACTTTGTCACCACTGCTTTCAAAACGGGCGGTGAAGGAAAACATCGTGAGTAAATGTCTTAGAACCAAAAATTCGAAGACATTATGTGACATCTACCAACCCGCACTGGGCCCGCGTGGTGGATTACGGCTTACGGCCCACTCCTCACACTCACACAGAGGAGGCCTGTGTCCCAGTAGTGGAAACATTATAGGCTGATTATACTCGTATTATGAGTTCAGAGATGTTCATATTATTTTAATTTAGAATGCTTAGTTCGTTAAATTCTGTAATGTTTAGTAAAGTTGATTTTGAGTTAGCAAAAGATGTTTTATTGGTCCTTTCGCGCTCGATTTCGACTTAATTGCCATAGTATGAATTAAATAATACCCCAAAATCTTTCATATGACATATGTTACATCACTGTTGAGCATTTGGTCCAGACTCCATACATGCGTGCCCTTTGACACAAAAGCAATTCATAATGTGTGGACCATTTTACGAATCTCCATAGAAAACTGTCAAACAGATGAATTATTTCGTAATCTGAATCGCACGCAGATCATATTATGAATTGTAAGTTTGTGACATTTTACGACGATTCATAATATTTTCCTAATATGATTCTACCAAAGTGGCTGTTTTAAGCCCCGGATCTATCAGACACGTCACTATTTACTTAACTTTAACTTGAAACTGGAGTTACGATTATTATCTTTTCTAAGAACTAATCAATACTGATTTATCAATAAGTTTGATTAAATTACGTGTAAGATAGTATGTGCAAAATTCATAAATTGCAATAGGCCCGCATGGTGCATCACAAATCACTTAATGTGTTTACCATCTTTCTGTGTCAGTCAACTTCAAAGGATTGTCAGAAACAAAACGATGTTTTGAATTCTCTTAACGCTGTATTTTGTGATTTGTGGTGCAAGCGGGCCTTAGTTAAACAAAAAAAGTATACACTATTTAAATAGAAGACTATGAATGAAATTACATAAACAACATTATAGTCTTTATGGTTTCATGAATATATTGCAGCAGTCAGTAATCATCAACAAAATTATAAAATGGAACAAATTGCCCCGCAATCAAGCAATTGAGCCATTTGAAAATCTTTCATTCTCATCAGTATAAATGACGATGGCGTTGAGCTTATCTTTAATTTCCAAGCGGAATAGGATAACGAGGTGTTCGTTCAATTATAACAGACTATGTTGAAGGCGGGCTCCGACTTTTAAAAGCCACTATATGGGTGAAGCGCTTGCTACTTGCTTCAAGCTTAAAACTCAAAGGTTGAGATTAAATGTAACAAGCATACAGCACAAAGTAGTTTAAATTGATGATTACCAACATCTTTTCTGGCACCAGAAGGCCAATTCTCTTGCTTAAAAAACGTTCACATTCAAGTCACAATCTGTCAAAAATGTAGGTAATAGATAGTAATTTGACAGATTGTGAATGCGAACGTTCTAATAAAGGAATTGCCCGCTGGTATTGTGGCCTTTTGAATTCATTCAAGCTGTCAGTTTTATTTAAAAAAACAAATGTTTGTTTCACAAACCAACTTGAATGGTAAATGGCTTGAATGGCTTAAATAAACTGTTAAAAGTCTATTCAACAGAAAAACAACGAGATCTCCATCAATAAGTTACGTCATATTAATGCCTAAAGTTGTCATTAGTTAAGATACTAAATATTTATTATGTGCTTCTTATCAAAATTCCTAATTGTGGTATGGCATAAAATATTGTAATTATTAATTTATTACAAGCTGATTGAATCGGAAAACCTGATAATTGAATTTTAAATTCTATTTTGAACTTACAACTACATGAATTTATACTTTAAGAATATCCGTAATACATAATCTGAAGGACCATAATTTAATTTCAGATACTTTACCAATTTAATTAAAGCTTAAAAATTATATTCGATATGTACAATTGCAATAGTTGCTAACGAATTAATTAAATATTGGGAATGGGCAGTGAATAGTTACATGTGCACGGCTTCGTGCGGCGCCGTGCCGGCGGGCTCGTGTCATACGAAGGACGAGAAGCCCGGCAGCGGCGCCCGCGAGCGCGCCATGTTGTTCATGACGATCTGCCCGCCGTTGAGACTGACCACGGCGCTGCCTTCGGGCTCCGAGTCCGTGTAGCTCGAGTAGTTCCGCACCGGCCTCTGCCGCTTCCACGATTGCCGTAACGTATCGTTAACGTTAGCGTAGTGGTTCACGAAAGAATGCGGCTCCGACCTCACACTCTCGTTTTCGCTCTCAGAATTCTGTTAAAAATAAAAGTTAACAATTATGCATTTCGTATATTGCCAAACGAATGATGGGTTTATAAAAAAAAATGATGATAACTTATTTAAACTTATTTTCAATTTATGTGATGTACGGTCAACATCAAAAGTACTGCTTTAAGTCTCCAAGGCGTTTTATCAATGAATATAATAATGCTTATATATTATAATATTAGTTTGAGAAATATTTAAAAATGTAATTACATAAGAAAGAAAATAAATAAACGACTATAATAATGCTAATATTACCTTTCTACACCCAAATTGTTCTTTAAAAAGTAAGAAAACTTTATACTTTTACAGTTGACTGTATACTAATTTAAATTTTACTGAACTTAGTTTTTTTTTTTAATTTAGCGTGTATTTTCTTCGTAATTTATTTAATAATACACAATTACAGTGACACGCCGCTATGGCGCCCGTCTAATAGATAAAACTCAAACCAATAAAAATACAACTACGAAAGTGCTGATCTTGTCGAAAGCGTGTTCAAAATGATAAAGATAGCAGTAGTGAGACGTCTGTCGTCGATATTTACCGTAACGCGCTCCAGGGAGTGGTGGAGAAAAAATAAGGGGATTTAGTGTTCGTACGCTCTCAGCGAGGGTTCAGACGACGCTGATCTTAATGGTAATCACCTGAGAGTCGGAGGAGCTCATCTCGGAGGGTTTCTCGGTGAGCGAGGAGTCGTCGGGGTTCTCGTCGTAGGCGCGCAGGCTCTCCTCGTCGCTGTGGTAGGCCACGGAGCCGGGCGCGGGCCGCGGCGGCGACTTGGCCAGCGCCGCGCCGCGCCGCAGCGTGGCCGCGCCGCCGCTGGCGCTGGAGTTCTGGCGCGAGCGGTACAGCTCCATGGCCAGCGTGCCGCGCTCGTCGCTCTCTCCTGCCAGAGATTCCTCCAGAGTTTTCTGTGCCTCTTCTGGGAAAAAATGACCAGGTTAATGATTGTGTGCTAAGGTTCTGGATTTAAATATTAAAAAAAGAAACTCACTTTTGTATTTATAGCTCTTGCTCTTCACACAAAGAATTGCAATGACCATAATGATGATGATGATTGAGGCAGCCGCTAGCGCGACCATGAACCACGTGCTCCTATAGAACGGTCGATACTGCAAGTATCCGTACTCCAAATACAGCTTTGAAGGAGTTACAATGACTTTTTCGCTGTACGTCGGGTTGCTGATCCCATACATGTTGTATGCTATCACCCGGAATGAGTACGCCGTCGAAGGTAAAAGACTCTGGTATGATATTGTAAACTCCTCTTGCATGCCATTGCTGGTCCTGGTAATTGTTTCCCATCTTGTGTCATCTGTATGTAGAACAATAAGAAAAAAAAAAGTTCCATCGTTAAATAGGAAGGGGGTTAATCTATGGTTATAATAACATGTGATTTAAATCGTTATCAAAAAATTGTGCCCATAGGTTTTTTTGTGATAACTGATGCCAAAAAAATGTATGTATTTATTTGTGTACCATTATGATAACACTACGGAATCTGTATCTAATAATAAGTTACAGTGATAGGCTCTAATTTAGTGAAAGGATATCTACAAGGTGCACCGAATAACGAATAAACTTACAGGCCTGCCACGACTCCTTGGCTGCATTAAAAATATAACATTCATGTACTCGTTGGCCACGAAATACGTGATTGAAAGTTCTATTTTATTTATTATTCGCTCTATTGTTACTGTCGATTACGTGATGAGAGGCTTACATAGAGCCATCTCTATGTAAATGAAATTCAAATTTTCTTACGTAGGTATTGTATCTTGACCAAAATATGATTCGAATATGTATTTACAGAATTAGCGGTCTATTCAGTCATATCTCGTATCGATGATACTTCCTAGCATGCTATACATGGTATGTTTGAATTGTTGGCGAATAACAGACGTGATCGGTATCGGTATACAACAGCCGATTTATATATTTTTGAAATCAGGTTACTTTACACGGCCAACCCGGTCGATCCCGTCTACGAGAACGTATCTACAAGTCGTGCGAGTACAGTGACGCACCTTTCCGGCGAGCTTCAAAGTAGTACCCCTCGAGGGCCGCGGCGCCGGGCGCGGCGTTGTGCCAGCGCAGGCGCAGCGCGGCGGGCTCGGGCAGCAGCGCCAGCGCGCGCGGCGCGGCGGGCGAGCCGGCCTGCGGGCCCGTGCGCGCGCGCGCCGCCGCGCCCGCGCCCGCGCCGCCGCCCGCCGTCACCCCGCGCACGCTGAAGCGGTACTCCACTTCCTCTTCCAGTCCGCCCACCGCTAGGCGACGCTCCGTCACCTTCTGTTTTACTTGCTTGCTGAAACCTGCGTCGTGGAGAAAGAAAGACAGAATCCACTTTAAATATTACCTACGGCTAGGATACATTAGTCTTAGTTGCCGACTAGCCCCGACCTTGACGGTTAGTCTGTATGGTCGGACGAATTACAGATATAAATTTAGCACTTTGGTGACACGATGGACGATTTTATCACTAAAAGCGATGAAAGCGATTTTTGAAATACCTAAATTGATTCACATAATTTAAAACCAACCGAGCATAACGACACGCCTGTATGTCTGGAAAGGTAAGGCAAAGGTATACCACAAAATGAACTAACCGAAATGTGTTCTTTTTATTATTAATATGATAAAAGAAACATTGGGTAAACTTATTATACTAAATTAACTAAAAAAACTAACTAACTATACCAATAAACAACACTTCGGCGTCAAAGTATTCGTCCGCTATCATAATAACTTCATCAACCGAAATTCATAATAAATTCACAATATCTTTAAGAACCGCAGAATTTATTTTGTAGTTGTTGTTGCGCTATATCTATTTATTATTAATTTAAACTCATTTTGAGTAAACAAATGAAACTCACGTTCATCCTGTTCTATAGTCTCGTAAGTCACAAGGTAGGCCTGTATGAGTCCGTTACGTCTATAGGGCGGCTCCCAGGACACGACCAGGCTGTTCATCGTGATGTCGGTGAAGGTAATGTTGCGTGGAGCTGACGGCAGGCCTTGTAGTGTGCGGACCGTCACTGCGGTGGATCGAGGACCGTCCCCGGCAGCGTTGAATGCTAGTACCTGGACGAATTTGTTTAAAAACGGGTTAATTAATTGAACACAAGTAACTTTTGGTTTTTCAAAGCTAATCTTTAGTAAAACGATTTGACATTAAATTAACTAGTGACTAAAAGGAAATGATGCTATTTGTTTTTTTAATAATGCTCTTAAAATTTATTGACCTTCTTGTGGCGGCATCTACATGGCCACATGCGAAGTTACGCAAAATCCTGCATCACGCAAGCACAGTTTATAGGTATTGTTACTGTTCCCTAATTTACTGTACCCTAGGAATTATTTGAGGTTCACAAAAAGAGTCATTATATAAGAGTGTTCAATATTGTTAGGTTAGGTTATTAAATAAATACTAATAACTAACTAAATACCTGTATGCGATATTGCGTGAATTTGTCGAGAAAGACGAGTGAGTGCGAGGTAGCCGTGGCGGGCACCACCTCGATCTCTTCCTCTACGCGACGCCCTGGTTCGGGCTCCTCAGGAGAATCAGTCACTAGGTAGAAGATCTGCCAAGGAAAATCACTTTAAATTAAGAAGAGTTCGGCGATGTGTCGTGATGGCCCAGTGGTAAAGCCTGAAGGTTAACAATAATAGGCTGGTAATATTATTCACCTTGTACCCCAGCAGGTCGCCGTTCTGCTGCGCCTGCGTGGGCGGCGCCCAGGACAGCGCCACCTCCGTGGGCGACAGCGCGCGCGCCGCCGAGCGCGCGGGCGGCGCCGTGGGCACGGCCTCGCCCACCCACACCACGGCCGGCGTGCCGCCCGGGCCCGCGCCCTGCGAGTTCACTGCGCACACGCTGATCTCGTAGTTGCGGTCTAGCGCCAGGTCCGTTAGGACTACTTCCTCGCTCTGAAATGGACACAACATTTGTTAAAAAAAAAAGAAGTATATTTTTATTTTACTAGGAAAACTATTAATTAATTACAAAAACTGAATATAGAGTTTAGTAGAATTAAGGCCAATAATATAATGCTTCCACTTATAATAAAAATTAATAACAGTATTCTAGACAGTGTAGGTAGGTTATATTATAGTTGCTTATGAAATGCGAGCAAAATAATGATTGCAGAAAGTTCTTTATGTTACAGACAATAACTTCGATGAGTAAACCTAAACCGCACTAACTAGCATGGTAACAATTTGACTTCGACAGCACCTTTATTTCGCAGCAGGAAGGGCGATGTTTGCGGTAAATGTATTATAGAATTATTATGTCTGTGAATAAACACATTTTCATTTACCTTGATGCCTGGCACGTCCTGTTTCATAGATTGCTGCAGCGCAGTGGGGAAGTCGGTGAGCGGCTGGTAGCGCACGCGGTAGCCGCCGGTGCGCGTGTCGCCGCTCCAGTGCGCGTCGCCCAGTGGCGTCCAGTGAACTCGCACGCTGCTTGGTGTGATTGGAACCACGTGAAGGTTTTCTACAGCTTTGCTTGGTGCTGTGAAATGGTAATTGGAATGGTTTAACAGTCAGCAAAGTGGTAGCAGGACTGACTACACTATATTGTAAACACCCCTAGGAGTAATAATAAGTGGCTCTTTATTACTGGCTTTTGTGGACATGATAATTATTCAGATTTGTTACAGTTGTAATAGCAATCATTTGGTCTAAATAGGTTTTTTTATTATCTTATTTGTCTTTTATATAAATTATTTTGTATTTTGTGAATGTGGATTGTAGATTTGTTGAACATTTTCTATTTTGTTAAGTACCTGGTTCTCTTTGAAACCCCTACACTGTCCTGCCATGCCTATTAAAACTGTAATATGAAAATATTGTAAAAGCCAATTATTTTTAAAAGAGTAACCGTGGACTTTCTTGCCGACTCTTTTCCATAGGAAATTACCAATTGGAACTATGCACCTAGCTTCTGACGTTTCATAAGTGTCCATGTAGGTTTATGTGAAATAAAATATTTTGATTTTGAATAATAATAATGAAATCGTGGTTGAGTTTGACAATATATTTCCCATCTTGTGTTTTGCATAGGATACCCTATGCAAAACATGGAATATATTGTCAAACTCAACAAAAACCGTATAAAATAACGTCGTACCTAAGTAAATCGCAGCGAAGTAAAGATGATCTTTATTTGTCATAATATTGAAAGTACTCCAAAAGCCAGACTATAATTTTCTAGACATTAGGGAATCTTACGCCAGGCTGAGACAGCAGATGGTGCCACCTGAACACTACTTAAACCATAACTTAGACAAAGTAAACTGTGAAAGGAGCGCGGAAAAGATGTCGGCTTCATTTCATCCTCCTAAATGTAGGTTAAAATAAAACCACTAGGTTACAAACATGTACATAAGTATTTCAAACAGATTTGTTTTTCACATTGAACTAGTTTACTGTATACTTTTACAAGTAAATAGCACTAAAAACGTAATTGGTGAGTACTTACCAGCGGGCAGTGTCCGCACAGTTTCGGTAGCGTTACTGTACCGACTGGGGCCGATATCGTTGGTCGCACGAATTCGGAACTGATACGCAGTGTACGGCTTCAGACCCTCGGCTGTGTATGACGTCACGAAGGGATCCACACGCTCGGGGATCGTTTGCCAAGTTCCTCCATCTTCCTTTTGTTGCACAGTGTAGTATCTGGCAAAAATTAAAGTTGAGGGCATCGATCTATAGATAGATACAGTAACGAGACACAGTGTGTGGTCACGTTACTGTATCTATAGATCGATGCCCTTCTCAAGGTACAATCAACGACGCATAGTAGCAATTTGACATTGACAGCGCCTTTAAATCTTAGCATTATGCGAAATTTCCATGGTCAGGAGATACCACAGACGTGTGGTTGACTGCACCTAACTATCAATCCCCCATGGGTTCTATCGTCGAGACGGAAAAACGGCCAACCGAAATAAATACGGATAAGGGCAAGACAATGATGAGTAGTACCTGAGTGGTGCATATCCATCGTCGCCCGGCGTCCAGGAGAAGGTGATGTGGTGCGGCTGCAGCAGCGAGCGCGCCACGTTGGGGCGCGGCGGCGGCGCGGGCGCGGCGCGGTTGGCCGTGCTCAGCACCAGCGCGCGCGCCGTCGCGCCCCAGCCCAGGCGCGTCTGCGCGCGCACGCTGAACTGGTAGTAGCGCTCCGAAGATAGCTCTGTTGCCCTGTTCCAAAATAATATAACACCTTTTCAATCCATCAGTATAATGTAATGTGCAATTTCATATGGTCTACCACCTGAGGACTCCACGAGACAGGTTCTACCAAGTGTGGAGTTCATAAGCATAATGTAAACCTAGCAATTAAGAGGAAATAGGGTCGGTCCCCTCTCCATACAAACGCTCTCGCCTGTTTTCTCTCTGGTTTATGACCTTAGAGCAATGATTTTTTTACAGTAAAATAAATATCAACTAGTTCTATGCCCCTATGTTCTCCGTTTTGATGATACATTATCTGTAGAAGCACTAGAACCCTCAGAAAATGCTCAAAATTGCCTGTTTAGATCGCTGTCATCAGAGGCCTATTGTACAAATTTGACAACTATTCATTAAAAAAAAAACATAGGGGCACAGTTTACTGTGCCCCTATGAAGGATATGGAGGATATTTATATCCTTCTTATTCAATTTATAAAATATCTTTCATATTTGTCCAATATTGGAAGAGGAAATAGACGAACGACGAGCCGAACCTCGAATTATGACTTTTTGTATGGAGAAAAGACCGACCCTATTTCCTCTTAATGTAGACTATAAGGAAATGTAAAATGTAAAGCACTGTTTTTAGCAAATAAACATGATAATATTTTGTTTTTGTTCATTTCTCCTGAACCTAATTCTTGTGCTTAGAATAAAATAATATTAAATTCAATTTAGTCAAATTAAACTAATTTTGAAATTTCCAAATTATTCGTGTATTATATATGTTTTACCTTCCTACTTAGTGATCAATCACATAAGTGGGTGCTGCGAGATGTTTTTCTCATTCGTTTTAAATGATATGGGTATAATGAGGGTGGGTACTGATACCTATAATTACTAAGATAGATATTGGCTACATGCAACTTTACTCACCTTGAGACCTATTTTATTGTATACTATATTTTTACTTGAACGTGCTAATGTACAATTTTTATATTATTAATAATGTAAATCAATCAATCAATAAGACAAAAGTTTGCTGTCCATTACGTGTGATTCCAATAGAAAAGAATGGACAAGAAAGCATCGCACAGTATAATCCTATGATTGTGCAGCTCATACAGAAACAATACAATACAAGCAGAAAACCCTTACCTGAAGGTTCGGTCCGAAGGCAGGAAGTCTTTGGAAAACACGTGTTGTGTGGTGCTGTTGAGGTGATATGTCACTTTATAGGCCAGTATCTCCCCGTTAGGGTCCTCTGGTACATCCCAGATGATGCGCGCGGTTGTGAACGTCACGTCAGGGAACGACACGTTCGATGGTTGACCGGGAGCTGAGCGCGAAATGAAAGGAAATCATTACAATTTACATTTAATTATTATTTGGTAAAACAGCTACACAATGTGGAGATGACAATACAACAATAAATGAAAAAAAAATCTGGAATGCTGTAGTGCATGTATTACGAAACGATAAATTAAATCCTAATATCGTTCGACTATGTGTTTTGCCGATCAGCCGACTAAACAATTCATATTTGATTGTTTCTTTTAATATGCAGACTAGGAACTGCATTAAATATACGAAGTTTTATTTATTGCCGTCTCCACATTTTATAAGACCTTATACATACTGTCTTCGAAAGTCCTGACTGTAACTGGCGGGTCGCTCAAGGCTCCGTCTCCTAACCTCGTATATCCCAACACCTGTATTTGATACACAACGTATTTCCTCAGCTCTGTAAGCGTTATTGTATGAGTCTGGTTCGACGGCACTGCTTGGCACTCCACCTTCTTTTGTTCGGGTCGTGGTGGTGGCACTACTGCCGCGTAACACACTTTATATCCTTCGATCAAGCCGTTTTGCTCCGGCGGTGGGATGTCCCCCCAAAGAACGACTACTGTTGTTGAAGATGTGGCATTAGCTGATACATCAGAGGGACCTCGCGATGGAACTGTAAAGTTTTAACAGAATTTGAAGCTTTTTTTTTGTATATAACCGGAACTTTATTGTTTTGTTTTTCTTTGAACTTTAGACAAGACCAACCAAATAAGTATTTGCTGAAACTCACCCGCTTCTCTCGTCCTTTCCATAGCTGTGGGACTTGCGACTGAAGTCCCTACTTCGTTGATAGCAGTCATTCGTATTTCATACACTGACCATTCTTCTAGATTTGACAGTACGTGTGAGTTTGCCGTGTGGTCCTCAATAATGCTATGTAATGTGTCGTTACTATCGCTTTTTGTGTACGTTATGTTATATCCTTTTGGATTACCGTACCATTCGCTTTGTTGTAGAGGCTAAAATCATAGGTTATAAAGTTATTAACAAAGTGTCTTTGCCGCGTGAGCCTGATGGTAGCTTCGTGACAGTTTGAAAATATTCGAGAAATAAATACGTTATAAAGATAATTTATATGAAAAATATTCATATTTAAGTGTCTTACAATCCATCTGACGCGTAGATTTGTGGCACTAACTGCACGAACAGTCACATTCTTAGGCGGGTGTTGAGGTGGCGCTTGAATAGTCTGGAACTCTTTACAAGGCTCAGAAGGTGGTGACGAGCCCACTACATTGGTAGCAATCAGTCGCAGTCTGTACGTAGTGAAAGGTATTAGTCCAGTCACGTGTATAGACTGGGCATCCGGAGAGTTGACTTCGAAAATTGTCACCCATGATGAATTTCGTGCGGTTTGAGCCTGTTAGAGTAAAAAACATATATTAGAGATAAGAAAGTTGAGGGTTTTCGCATCAGAAATCCGTGTGATCTAATAGTATTATACTAGAATTCTTTTTTATCGCTATGACAACCCTAGCCTAAATGGATTGTGAACATAAACCTTTAAAAAATCTCATAAAATTCCTTTCTCGAGATCTTTTGAAAGATTTATGATGAGCATAATGCTAATACTTATCAAAAATACTAATTAAAAAACACCATGCAAAATTTTACCTGTACTGTCCACAGCGATATAGAAGAGTTTCCATCAAAGCCGTGTGTAAACTGTAGCAGTACAGAGAATGCTTCGATATTGGAGAGTGCGAGGTTGCGTGGAGCATCGGGAAGTACTGGTTCTACGCCGGACTGAATTACAGCGGCTCTTGCCGGACCTTCGCCGACCGCAGTCATGGCGCATAGCCAGAACTTGTAGTGTGTACTAGCCTTAAATCGAGATAATTATACTGTTAGCAGATGTTGAAGTTTTATTACTAAGCTATGATTTTTATTGGAGTAGTAGACTTTTGGTGAAGTTGCTGCGAAAGTTCTAGTTTGCAAGGATAACAAAAAAAATAAAAAATTGTAAACCGACTAAAAGTTACTTAATGTTATCATGTTGCAAAATGTTGCTCTTCGAAAAGTAACTTCGGTGTGAAGCACCTTTATTTTTGCCGCCAAGCAGCGTATCTATGTTTTGGTTTAAAGGTTATACGCGCTGGTGTAAATTAAGGAACATGTGACATTTTCGCTTTCTCACTGGAATGTCCATATGCGGCGGCTACCACTTACCATAAGATGGACTGACGGCTTGTTCACCATTGCCACTTAAAAACATTTAAAAAATACTGCATACACATACCTGCAAGTGTTCCACCCTAATGCTTGTGACATTCGGTGGTAGAACTTCCTCTCGTATCGTGTCGTTACTATCTCTCATCTCGTAAGATAGTTTGTAGCCCATTAGGATTCCGTTTGATTTTTTAGGCGCCGTCCAAGACAATCTCACTGCACGATCCGATATATCGTCAAAGAGTAGACTTCCTATTTCATCCGGAACTGAAGAAAAAAACAAAACAATTTTTGCATGTGTATACGATGACTCTTACAGTACACTTGTGTAATCTTATTATACAGCATGTTAACTAACGAAGGGCGTTCCCGTTAATCCGCAATAGTATAGCGTCCATACACATAATTATTAACATTACGCACACTTGGAAAGACAAGTGTGCGTATACAGAGTGTTTGTAAAAATTTATGTGAAGATACAAGAAAAAAAAAAAACTTTTTTTTATAATGGTATAATTTTTTTTGCATGTATTAACGCTATAATATTGCGGGTTAACGGGAATGCCCTTCGTTAGTTAACATACTGTATTATAGCTTTAAGAGGGGTGAAGGTATGTGTCTATTATTACTCGCATAATTAAATTACTATATACACGAAGGTAAATAGAGTAGTAGAAGTGACTTAAATGTGGTTAGTAATGATATAATATTATTTCTAGAGTCGTAACTTACTGTCTTCGTCCGTCCTAACTTGTACATAATCACTACGTGGCCCATCGCCAGGTTCAGTAAAGCATAACACCGTTATGTTGTACTCAGTAAACTTCTCAAGGCCGCTCATAACAGCTGATTGTTCAGTCAGAGGATCCAGGAGGTTAGGTGGAACGCTAACAAGTTTCTGTTCAAGGTTCGCACCCTCTTTCTCGTCCCAGATCCACGCTTGCATTTTGTAGCCCTGTGAAAATGTAATATTGGATATTAGTACATATCTTAGGAAGCTTGTATACCACCTTCATTTGTGCTAATGTGATAGTTGTACGCACCTGGTTTATGCCATTGATTTTCTGTGGATTGGGCGGCGTCCACCACACTGTTAATGCTGTGGAGTTGAATGGCTCACAGCGAACACTATCGGGAGGCGCTTCAGGCACACCTTCTTTTGTTTTTATCATGAAGCTATCCGAAAAGACACCTACACCTTTGTCGTTGTACGCAGCAATTTGCACATTGTAATCTTTCCATGTGATCAAGTCCTGAATGAGATAGTTCCTCTGTGCCTCATTGGTGATGTTCTGATCTGTCCATGGACTGTTGTCGTAACCCCGGAGTCTGTATCTGATAACGTAACCCAGGATGTGGCCGTTTCTGTGTTCCTCTAGTGGTGGTTGCCACTGAGTTATGATTTCGGACGAAGATCGCGCAGAGCCCATAAAGCCGACGGGGGGACCGGATGGTGCTGGAAAAATTAACAATTAAGATAATAATATGTCTGTTTCAAATAGGATTATTACTTGAGTATTCCTCACGCAAAGATTGCTCATCCAAAAGCATGCAGTTTTTTTTGGTTTAAAATATTATTATTATTGCATTAAGTATTAATTATTTAAGTATATGAATTATTGATTAGAGATTATTAAAAAAGAATATATAAACTGTGTTTCAGTTTAACAAGCAAGAAAGATAGAATGAAAAATATTGAATTTAAATTTTTAAATTATGTTTTATCTGCATGCACCCCACCCCATGCGTTTGAGGAATATAGCAATTGGTATCAAACATTCGTAAAGAACTACTGACATATATATTGTAATCATTATAGACAAGTCACGTTTCATGCAAACGATACACAATTTTAATGCAACCTATCGGACATCACAATTAACACAAGATTATTTTTCTTTTCAGAAGCGACACTTTATTTATTAATAAAAGTAGAAAAACACGCACATTATTTAGGTAACGTTAAAAAAAAGTTGCTACTAATAAAAACAGCACTTAAAAATTCAAATAGGTAGAATACGAAAAAGGCATGGAAAACAAATGCAATCTAATGTTTCAAAATATTCCGCATACCTTGGCAGCATATAAGATCACTGGCTGCTTGATCGCAAAGAGAATACAATTTAATATGTTATAGAACATCCATAAAAATATCTTACCTGAGGTTTTTAGTAAAGATTTCGAAGGATAGACAGAGGTGTAGAATGTTTAAAGTGCGATTAACATTTATTGTGCTAATAGTTAACAACAGATAGAGTGAAATTAAATATGAACCATTTTAATAGTGCAAAGCCGGCGTCACACTGAGAGCTAATTCTGCCCCGATTTGCCGCAGCGTATTGCCGTCTGTCATCTAAGTATGCATATTGTAAATGAAAGTCGCTAGTCGTTTTTGTCTGTATGTCCGCATTGTTCTTCTAAACACCTCAGCAGATTTTGATGAGGTTAACACCATTGTTTACAGAATTTATTCCAGTAGGTGTATACTTAATATGAAAGTTACATTATATATAAGTAAGAAATCTCGATGTTTTGTTTAGTCCAAAAAACGAAACAGGAGCGGGTCGCTATTTCTAAATAATTTACTATTCCCGATGTCCAGCTTGGTGTCGGTATCAGTAAATCCGCGGCGGAATGGTGTTCTTCCACAACGCTATTTGTTTTGTTTATACCGGTTATTTTATAATTTACAATGTGTATGATGATTGTTGCGATCTTCAGCTTTCTTTTGAAAATGGTATTTGCTTGCTTGCGGTAGTCACTTTGCCGCCCACGAAAATTGGAAATGGAATTTCCACGCTAGACTATCAGAAATGTTTCTTCAGTGTAAATATTTGTCAGGCTATACAATCATTTAAATTTTCCTTTTGGGGTTTATTAGATATTAATTAATTAATTTTACATACCTTCCTGAGGTAATGTCAAGACATCAGTTGGATCAGAAGCAGGACCTTCTCCCACGGTGTTAACGGCTGATACTCGGAACTGATACGATGTAGCGGCCTTTAAACTGGTCAACAGAACCCAACGCTGGTTTGCCGATACATTCATCGGCTCTGTCACCCAGTTCAGCAATGGGTCAGGTGTAGGACCTATGATGAAAATAATTGAGGATTGAAGATATTTGTTCATATGTTTTTGTAGTTTTGTGGTCATCTGCGCTGTCTGCTTGACTTACCGAACTCGGGAACAACACGTCGTTGTACGATGAATTTTTGTATAGGAGAGTTGCCATCAAAGCCCGGAGTCCACGACACATTGACAGCTCGCTGTGACGCAGCTTCGAGCCTGAAGGCGCGTACATTTGTAGGAGCAAACGGAAGCTCGATGACAGACAGAACCGCATGGCGCGTGTGATTGCCGCCCGGCGACGTCACTACGCACGTGTACTCGCCCGCGTCACTCGCACGCACGGCTTGCACTTGCAGCGCCCCATCTGCTGACACCCATACGCGGGTACCAGCTGTCATTGGCCTATAAAAAAAACATAATAAAGTTATCACGTCACCAGCTTTTATTCAAAGCAATAATAGTAAATGTTTCCCAACTCACTGTTTGTTGTGGAACCAATCAATATTGTACTTCACATTCGGGTCGTTCGATACTTTGCATTGTAGCGTTGCCGTGTGACCCAATAACACTCGTGTATCCACAGGTGGAGCAATAATTTGAGTTCTCACTGAAAAAGAAAGTCTCATTTAGGGTTCCGTATCAAAAACAGGAAACGGAAATAGCATTTATTCTGAAATTCAAATTCTATTTTGAGTTGAAATGTAAATACCGCATATTATATCGCTCAGTATCATTTTACGCTTCTAAACGTACGTAGGATGGATTAAACAGAGTTGAATATACATAAAGTAAATTCCTTCAAATACCAAAAGCGGTTCTAATATCGGCTGAAAAATACTTTTCCATCTCATCAAGTAAAATAACGTTGAAAAGGGTTATCTTTTGTGCACTCGGGAGCTTTCCCCTCATTTTGAAGATATTATCTAAATGGTTTAAGAAAATGAATATCCCAACCCTTTGTCTTCGAAGTTGTTTGTTAAAAAAAAACTTTGTAATAGAGTTACTTTTAATACCCAAGTATGAATTCAAAGCAAATACAGTGATTGCTATAAATTATACTCAGATTTTAGGAAAAATATGGCTAAATGGCAGTTGTGTGATGACCACCGGGTTTATATTTTCTTGAAAAAATTGTAGTCTCCCAGTGAAAACCCGTAGAATACGGCGAACTCTTACCCATAAATCCACTACAGTAGGCAGTGGATCTGCCATCGAATGCCGCGCGAATCCGGGATCGCTTGCACTTTTATCCTTGGCTTCGGTAGAGTATAATCTAAACTACATAATGTAGACTAGCAAATCCATTCAGGTGAAGCCGAAACCAGCAAACGTTGCCAGATGGTAAAAGGTAAATAAATAAACCACAGAAATGCTAAGTCAATATCGGCGGAATTACGAGTATAGATCGGGCGGACTAGGTACCATCATCATCTGCCTAGCCTTTTCCCAACTATGTTGGGGTCGGCGTCGGGCGGACTAGGTACCAAACCTAACTAATTCTCAGACAATATTTTCAGCCTCCAGTTAATGATTCGTACGATGCGTCATATAACTACATGACCTATATTAATTAGACTGAACTTATTTGTTAAAATATTTTGTCTCACCCAGCAGCGGTGATAACAATCATGATAGCGATATAATACTACAACATCATAACTTAAACTAAAATAAAAATTGATGATATCGAAGCGTTGATAAATCCAATCTTATCGGCTACCTTCGCCATTTACTTATCAATTACAGGAATATTACAAATAAACTATTAACGAGAATTTCTTGACATGAAACGGAATTATTTATAAACTTTTAAATGACACGTTTAACAGATGAGGTAATCACCTAGTACAGTGAGATAAGCCTCTCCAGATACGTTCCCAGCATCGTTTGATCGTACGCAGGTATATTTCCCACTATCGGCGGTTGTAGTACTTGTGATTAGCAGGTCGCCTTCTTCGAGTGCTTGTAGTCTTGCCGATAAGTTTATGATTATAGAATCTGTAACAGTTGTGGTTTTTAAAACAATGTCAGTACTTACTTAAATTATTGCAGAACTGCCTCACCTAAATGTGACTTCTTGCTCTTTTTGTCGACAGGATTCATTTAGCTACACAGTTTTGTCGCTAATTCTAATTAGAGGATTGTCATATTTCAAGGACACATTATTATTTTAATTACTTTTAAATATTAAAAAAAAAATGCTCTTGTTCTGCCACTACATATTTTTAAGCAGTAATTCTTCTGGTAAAGGGCTGACGTTCAGTTAACAGTATAAACAGATGCCCGAAGTGTCCTAATTACTAACCATTAAAATACCAGGTGACGTTGGGGGTGGGTGCTCCGACGGCGCGACACGTGACGGTGGCGTCCTTGCCATCCAGCACGGTGAGGTTGTTCGGCGGAGTCTGCATTATGGGCGGGGACGCTACAAGCCACACGCACACGGTTAGAACACGAGCCGAACTAGCGGGTTATTTCAATAATGTACGAAATCTTCTATAACTAATATTAGTAGGTATAACACCAAAAATCAGTGACACCACCTCTATAAGTAAAAAGCACATGCGATTATATTTTAATAAAGATATAAGTAATATAATACTTCATTCATGTGATCAATATAATTTAATATTGTGATTTTCTGAATAATAATAAATTAAATAGTAATAAACATGCTGCCAATAATAAAATACAATTTATTTCTCGTCAATCGTTCTAACAATGCCTCAATTGGTTAGTTTACTAAAAAAGGGAATCAGCATGAAATCATTTGGGCATTTATTAATTTCATGGTGGAGTAGGTATAAACACCATAACTTTAAATGGTCAATATTGAGCGCCGACACTTAGTAAACCGCACAGGTGTCTCGTGGCCCACTATAATTTTGCTGGGAATGAATGAATTTTTTAGAAGGATGTGCGTTAAATTCTTGCGTTTTACACGCACCTTACCACATAAAAGTAGGAATGTTACCTACATTTCCTCCACCTGAGTTAGTTATTGACGTGTCTTATAAAATGATCTGTTATTGATTATTTTATTTACTCAAATTGTCATGCTAATACATAGCTCAATAAAAGTGGCTTAGAAGTGTATTTAAAACTAATCTACATTGTTTAATATATAAATGTTATTATCTATGATCTATCTACGGATTACGCATTAATCTTATAATGCAGGAATGTTTCTAATAAATCAGTATAATCTAAGAAACAATCGAATTAAAAAAAAGAGTAATTAGAATATTGCATGTCACCTAAGGCAAGGTAATAAAAACATTGGTACATAAAGCAATCATCACTCTGTGCTGAAAAAGAAAATCATCTATGCTATAAGTGAATGTTAAATGACAACAAGTAATTAATTCTTACTGCCGGTGTCAAATCTGAACGTTTTTGCTTTTTTATCGGAGGTCCTCATTCTTATTAACTTCATGTGACTTCGCGGAAGCCGCCTATTGTCCTTCACTGCACGATAGTGGCATACGTTAATTAGTCAGTATTGTTATTTTACCTAAATACACACATACAATATGACAACGACCCTGAGACATACAGAGCTTGACGGATTAGTAGACTCGCCGGAGAACGAATTCCAGAAATAAATAATAATGATCTGAATTTACATATTATTTTTTACACTTACATCTAAACATCAGTTCGCATGCATTGTTTTACTTATAACAATTTCGTATGCAAGTTTTAATAACACAGTAACTGTCATCATAGCTTTGTTAAAATTTGAATTGGTGATTCTACTTACTTTTTATCTTTAGCCATGTGTAAATAGAAGATTCTCCTGCTTCGTTGCTGGCAATGCACTGGTATATGCCAGTATCTTCCATTTTTAGGTGGTTAATGACGAGTGAGCGGTCCACCTCCACCCGGTATCTGCCACCGCCGTCGTCGACATCTGGGTTATCAGATTCTTCAGCGCCAGCACCGACACTCGCGATCTTTTTAGCGTCTTTGTACCAAGTAATACTAGGCAAAGGAATACCCTGAACATTGCAGTCCAGAACTATGGTACTTCCGAATTCTCCAAATGTTTCGGATTTTAAACTGGATAGGAACACTGGTTTCTCTAACACTGTGACAAAAGCAGAAGCTGAGTCAGTGGCGTATCCTCCTGTTTTTAATCTGGCTTGGCATGTATACTGTCCAGTATGCGTTAGATTAGCTGATATAAGAGTTAGGGTTCTATTCCATTGATCATTTAGGTCGAATGTGATCCCAGCTAAGTCAATCATTATCCCATCTTTAAACCATAAGGTTTCTAATTCATGGAGAGGCCTAGCGTTTGCAATACAATATAAACTCGTGTACTCTTGTCCTTTTACTATTTTCGTGTCTTCTGGTTTTATAATTATTTCCGGCGGTATTTCCTTGCTATCATTTCCAAACACGTTAAGTTGTATGTAAGGACTGTTTTCTTCTTTTCCTAGCTGTGTATTTATGGCACGTACTCTGAAATATAAGATTATTTGAAAAATCACTTTCTTCAGTGATTAATACAATTTGGAACAAACGGCAGAATTCAATTGAGAATAGGATAGAATTTAACCTGTATGCTTTCTCATCGTCGTGTGAAGTACACAGTATGACGAGTTCATGTTTCTCAGTGACGGCATATTTTTGATCATATCGCAGAGCGCCATTCTCGTCCTGCCATATGACTGACGGTGGTGGTTCAGATTCTATCTGCGGAAACGCTATTACTGCCGCTCTACCAGATTCAGCAGTTATTACTGTTTCAGGAATAGGTTCAAATACACCCATATCTGAAAACATTTTTTTTAAAAATCAATTTATTATACTTTTTTTATTTTCTCTTATCATCTTTATTATTAAACTAGAATATATAAAATTTAGCATTCAGATGTTTATGGGTTGACTAACAAACTTCTTTTTTATACAAAATAGTTGTTTCCATGACGGTAGACAATTTTTTTCTCCAAGATTATTCCGCCTACACAACAAAGAGACACATGAAAGTACAAAGAGACGTATGAAAGTTTACTTACACGCGACGACAATGTTGTTCTTTTCGCTGAATATTGCTCCGACGTCATTTTTCGCTATACACTGGTATGCTCCGGCATCCTGCCGCTGGGTATTATGAATCTTATAAAACGACTCTGATGAATATTCGCTGAGCGGTACACCGTTTCTCGACCATCTGTACATTGGTTGTGGTATGCCTAAAAAGTGCAAAATTATAGTGTGCATAGTTCTAAGTTTTTGACGAGGACATTTTTTTTTACTCATTCTTGTTTATAAGACTTTTGTGTTATGGACTCACGCTCACACGTACCAGCCGAAGAAGCAAGTCCCCTTTATAATGTATCATGATAACCCATGATAAGCGAAACAACATAATTATTTATGCTAGGGCCACGTTTATCGGGCTTTGGTGAGTACATATTCGAGTTGGCCATAGCATAAAATAAATTAACTTACCCATAGCAGAACACTGTAAGATTTTTGTAGTTCCTTCTCTGACTATACTATTTGAAGATGAAGGTTGCATACTAAACCGAGGTGGCTGCATTTGTACTGCAAGAGAAAAAACAGTTTTAAGTATGTTGTCTAATGAGAACGGAAATTTATTGTTTAGTATTAATTGGTTATAACGAAATAATATAAACGATTTGAATTGTATGCAGTAAAGTGATATGAAGTGATCAAAATGTGTTAATTGCCTAATACGTGTTTCTGGAGTTGTCGATTCGCCCTCAAATAAATTAACTTCGTGTGGAACCGCCTACAGAAAATATTATCTAATTTAAAAGTGTCGATTCACTCTTTTCTGGTGAGTAAATTCGTGTGAATCAACCAATAACCCAATTAATTTAGCTATGCACCGATCACTAAACGTTTTCATTTTCATTACATAATGCCTAATAGTCATAAAAACTTATCAGCTTTGTGTGAGAACCAAGAAATTTCGATTCAATTTTTTTTATATTTGAACCAGCCTGATCAACCTTGTGGGAGGCGTGTTGCTCATTGACCGAATTTATCTCCCCATCAAATCGCTACTGCGGACGGTCGAAGCTCGTTGCGAAACAACTCATGAATCCAATTTCGAAACCTTTTACATTATGACATTTAGAAAGCATAGAAATTTTATTAACAAATAAAACAATAATTGAATTAAAATGCCGCTCTTTTAGGGTGGATGAAAGTGATGAAACAGATAGGGGCTGCTACGACACAACTTTTGCGTCAAAAGTTGGATGTTCTGTTTTTACGCTCCCGCGGGTATTCTTAAACATTTCATGAGTGGTTGTCTTGATTAAAGCTGGTTCCCTTGTTTCTAGGACGTATTACAGGCCGCTTAATTTCGGTTTTGTTATCATTATCACTGAGAACCAAGAGCAAAACTAAAGACATTAGGATGTGACTAAGAGAGGAACATGGTAAGAAGACTAAATTCTTATCGCAGCCGCAAAACGATGAACGTAGGTAATTATTTCGTGTATATTTTACAATATGTATATCTACTATAAGCACCGTCCAGTCATAATTTAAAACATTAATGATCAAGTCTACCTAACTCAATTAACATTTACGGAAGCGTAAAATAAACAGATTTAAAAAAAAAAAAAAAATTTGTTTCCACCCCATAAGTATATTTCAGAATAACTGGCTCACATAAATTCCTGCACTTACACACATATTATAACCGAGGTAACCTACTCCTCGGTCGAAATAGTAATGGGAACTCACGTAAAACAGATGGATAAAAATACTGCGGCACGATTAGAGTAACTAGGAGAAAGAAATAAATCGGTACTAAACACGTCGAATAAGCCGTTGACAGATCGGTGTTAGTAAGCTCCGAAAATACGGTGTATCTGGAGCCTTGTCTTTGTTCGAAGACAAAAGTTGGAGGCAGTTTTTCACGTCAATACTAATAACAGTAAAATCCTTATAGATGACACTTATTTAACATTGATTGTAACATATTGTTGACCTCTATTCTGGACCCTTTTCGTTAGTAATTGTCACTGTGGGATCATTAAGCTGCCCACGTATAAATTTCGACAAATCCTTTTGCGTTCCTATAACCTCTAGTATTTATATTACTCATAGTTATAGGTTTGATACTAAGGTTTGATAAAAGATAATTTTGAGCAATCCAGACTTCCGTTTCAATCTATAAGGAGGCATACGCATGTTGAACATTATGTTGGTTTTGTAGGGACTACTAATAAGTTAGTAAGTCGTTGACAATCGTGTAAGCATTTGTTAACGATTTTGGACGTTCAGTGAATTTATAATGAGGTTGGAACTAATAAAGAGTTAGAGGAGAGTGACGATTTTAACGCTTTTCATGCCGTTTGAATGCCTCCTTTTGGGTAGGTAAAGCCTTCACCAATAACACTAGACACCTTTCATTTTGTGATTTTTGTACAAAGGTAATCAAAATCATAATGTTGAACATGTTCTTGTGATGCAATTATAAGATACAGTGAATTTGTTTATTTTTTACGCGGCTCTTGATTGACTGCAGTGACTGACCCAGTTACCAACCAGTCAACACGTGTTGAGTATCATACCGACGGTTGAAGTTAGCGTACATTAGCCTTTTACTAAACGGGAACAGTTAAAAGTTTACCAAAACATTTCTCGGAGATAAGTAGGAAATATACACAATAGGTTAATTGATACCGAGCGAGCGACCACCGCTGACGCAGAGATGAAAAGTCTTAGGTAAAAATTGTTATGATAATGTATGATGCATTACGGAAGTAATTATTTTTGTTAGTTAAAAATGTGAGGCATATGTTGGTGTTGTTATTCGTGCTGTTGAATCATCATCATCATTTCAGCCGAAAGACATCCACCGCTGGACATAGGCCTCCCCCAAGCACCGCCACTTCGACCAGTTTTGTGCTTCTCGCATCCAGCGGATTTCTACGGCCTTCACCAGGTCATCGGTCCACCTTGTGGGGGGCCTTCCAATGCTACGTCATCAGGTACGCGGTCGCCACTCCAGGCAGAACCTTTTGGCTCCATCGGCCATTTGTTCTGCGAGCAATGTGCCTGGCCACTGCCACTTAAGTTTGGCAATACTTTGGGTTCTCCTACGGATATCTTCATTTCTGATTCGATCACGTAGGGAAATTCCAAGCACAGCCCTCACCATTCCTTTTGGGTGATTTTCAGCAGGTGCTGTTGAATGTTTTTGTTTAATTCATATACAGGGTTTACACCCTGTATAGAGTGTTACCCCTAACCCTTACGGGTTAGGGGTAACACTCTTGTCATTCAAACCATGGCTAGTTGACTTACATATAAAAATAAATGACAACAACAAAAAAAAAACGTTATTTTCATTAATGCTACGGCTACACTTCGCGTTGTCGCGAACTTTTCTTCGTGCGCTTTCTGTTGCTCAGCGAGTAATCGAGGGGTGTGCAAGAGAGAGCGCACGAAGAAAAATTCGCGATAACGTGAAGTGTAGCCGTAGCATAATAATTTTAAAAAGTTTCTATGCGATACCGTGCTTGCTAGCGAAACAGCTGACTGACTGAGCGAGGGGTCGCGCTCACGGCTGGTCAGGTCACGTTCTAAGCCGGCACCCGTGTTGAGACGCAAGTTCGTTGCCCTAGCGCATAGGTGAAAGGGTGAAATACTCTAGTGATAAAAAGTATAAAAAAATATATAAAAAAGTCGTAATTTTCCATTGATTTTACGTTCTATAAATGACACAAACCCACTGGTTTAAAGGATAACGGTGTTTACCCTAACACCCTGTAGAAGCAACATATTTACTGGCATAACGTGTACGTAATATTTCAGATTTCAGTCTTGTTTGTATAATTGAATACGATGTAGGTACATACCTACATACATACATTTGACTTTGCTTTTGCTAAACGCTTTCAAACAAACTTTTAATACGTTCTCCAACAAATTTTAAGTTGGACTGCGCCACTTGAATATCGGTCGTTATTTAAATCTAATAACGCGTAAGGGCTGGAATAAGTAAAATAACGTTTTCTGAGTTTGGTTCTAAGTAAATGCGTTTATGCGTATAACGTAATTTAAACAGTGAGGTTGAAGTTTTGAAGCACGTGTAATAAAATATCAGGTTTTAAGTTAATACTGCATTGTTTAAGTTCTGCATTATTTATGTATAATTATATAGCATGAGCATTTTAGGCTATGAGCGGATTTGTTAATAAGATTTCTTCCTGCTCATTTTAATTGAATGCTCAAATTAGGTATAACTAGAAAACCGGCCAAGTGCGTGTCAGACCACGCACAATGAAGGGTTCCGTAGTTGGGATGAATTAATCCCAAGCACATTAATATTGTAGTCGAAAAACATTCTTCCATATGGGATGGGAGAACATAATTTTCGCAACTGCAAATGTAAGTTGGTCGATTATTACCCGTTAGCTTGTAGAGCCTACTTAGCTGTGATAGTTTTCCTTTTAATTTCGTTATACTACTACCGTGAATTTTTTCACATATCCAGAACCAATCATTTAGCTGGCAGGGGGGCAAACTTGACTCTAACAAAAATTAGCACTTTAAAGCTTAATATTTCGCAAACGGATACCTGAATCCAAAAATGGTTTTCACGAACTCACAATATTTTTGAACGACCTTTTGAACGGTACCCCACAACATGTGATGAAGAGAAAAATAAACATCCCCACTTTACGTGTAAGGAACGTTTTTTATTCCCTTTTTTATTTGACCACTTAGTCAGTGTGATTAATATGTATACCTATGTCAAATTATTACTTTCTATAGTACCTACTAACAGTCTCTGAGCTAAGCCGCTTACAGACAGACGGACATGGCGAAACTATAATAAGGGTTCCTTGTTGACTACGTAACCCTAAAAAGGAAACCCGGCCGACGACACTCATTGCAAACTGTCGCAGGATACTCTTCTCCCTCCTACTTACTATCTATCACCAAAAGACGCATCTCCCTGCAGGGTGTGACCCTTCGTGTTCCACTTGGAACTCCATGAACCACCGTCTCTGGACACATGTGGGAAGATGTACCTAACTCCAACCTGGTAAAGTGGGGCTACCTCGACGGAACGGCAGTAGGGTGGAGCCGTGTCGCAAACTATGCTCCACCTGCTATCCTGCCCTCTGTGTCTCAAAACATGCAGTCAAGAGTGACCTCTGTGCTGCCACTGACGACGCCCTGGAAGTGGCAAAGTTTTGGGCCAACAAGATCTGAAATACAGTCATGGCGGCGACACGAAGAAAAAGACTAGAAAATAGCCATGGGCATAAGGTTAATTCCAAAGTGACCAAACACACAGGACAGAGAAGAGATGCAAACAAGATGAAAATAAAGTACCAAAAAATCTAGTTCAAGGACTTTTAATTGCTTCTATGTGTCAGTCTGTAAAAGAGGCTATGCACTTGTCACTCGTCTTTCTTAATTTGGCAATATCCAAGTTGATAAACTGATAAGATACGCCCACCTTTACTAGGTAGGTCATTGGAACAGCCAGCACACAATTTTCTTTGGCTTATCTATCAATCACAAAGTGAAAACTTCTTTTTCCTACAATCATGATCATATTTAAAAATCGAAATAACGAATGAAGAAGTCTTTCTAGATTAACATTAATAAAGTTTAGGTACTAGTTAAGTATATAGATAATTAAATTGTTACACAAAATTCATGGGTATGAAAATAAAACCGAATTACCCGTTCATTTCGTTTTACTTAAAAACTCAGCAACTTATAGCGTGTCTAATCGAAATAATCTACACAGGTAGTACATGAATAGAAATTAGGGTAACTATTCATTTGTAATAGAAGAGCAAGTTGAGCAACTAGTGTGTAGGTCCAATGACGACCAACATCGAACATCACCAAGGCACTAGAATGTCAAATCCTATTACACAGAAATGGTCTAATTTGTATGCATCGCCCTCATTACTTGGTGCGGGTATCGGTACAGAAAATATAGGTACTAGGTAAAGTAAATGCCCGCATTACAGACCCTTCGCTTTGTAAGAAAGCGTTTTTTGAAAACTAAACTAGAATAAATGTACTTAGATAACTAACTACACTTATCGAATTTTCAAAGAACTCTTACTGTACTTTAGCAGACAAAACGATATCAATATCAGTTATTTAAGGGAGGCGTCCCATTTTTTAGATCACAATAAAATAAAAGTATTCCCATTCGCTAGCAGAAGGTTTTTAAGAGTTTTCATAAAGAATAAAATGCTCGTTTAGCTAAGTTTAATTTACGTGCTCCGCTCGGGTATCTCGAATGCGCAGATGTTTGCCAATAAAGGGATTTGAAATATAAACAGTAATAAAAAGTATTCAATATTACAGTTGTTCATCTACTTCGCAAAGTAAGAAGCGAGGTTATGTAAAAGTAAAACATGGGAACGCATCAAGCTGAGACATCAATATCGAAAGAACCGTTTCCGTTACGTGACTCACACCTATGGCACGTTTAGTTGAAGCCAGCGACTACTAACATACTAATAAGCGACATTCGATTCTAAAGGATTTTTATTTACTAGAATTCAGGTGATTTAGTTTAATCATAATAGAAAGCTGATTGTACGAAAAAAATATAGTATGACGATTTGACGAATGACGACACTCGATAATCAAAATTAAATTGCGTATAAAAATTTGTTCGTTGAAATATTCAAATTTTGAGGAAAACAAACCACAAGGATTTGTAGAATTATTAATTTGGAAAAAAACTGTCAACTAGCCTATTATTATAAAATGTATTAAATATAGTAGTTATAAGAATTCAATGTATTTAGGTACAAAATTATAATACTTTTTATAAACATAGACCACAATGTTTTGCATTTAACGTCAATCAATGCTACAATAAAGTGGTATCGTATCATTTAATGACTATTATACCAATTCTGTGTTAAACCTAGTTCGTTTCCTGTTTTTTGTCGCTCAGGCTGCAATAACACGCGGTAACCTGAGCTTGTACCACAACCGCCGGTCATATGGACTGCGAGCATGTATGTATCTACTCATACGTCAATGTACGGGAAACCCTTCGATTAGCTTTAGGTCCCTTTATAACGAAGACTTTCAAGTGCCTTTTCAAGGAATAGCGTACGGTAGATATGGACATACCTAATACAAGTTAAATTCGTTGTCTCACTCATGTGCCCCTGTACAATGTACACTTATAGTTGTCAATGTGTGTATATCTGCTCTTCAGTTTACATATTTGCAGCCCATCCACGATTTATAAACAGCAGTTGAGCTCTAGTTTTCCAGAATAAATTGTACTGGTTTATTCCGTAATTAACTGTAAACTTCTGGCTCAGCAATGTAAATAGTCGATTGTATAACGATTCATCGGGGTCAGAATCTGGCCATGTTAATTACAAAGTGAGATTGTACTTCCGTTTGGTGGATTCAAATGACCTGAGTCACAAAGAATGGACAGTGTTTTAGTCCTTCTAAATGTTGCTGCTCTCCTCTCTCAGCGAGTCCGTTGCTTGTCGTTGTTGAAATATGTGTGCAGTTTGACCGCAGTCCACAAACGGCACGCCACAGCGCACCACAGCAGTAACCGGTCGACGCCGACGCAACGAACACTATAGCGAATAAAACGGCTCATTTCCCAGAACATGCATACAGACATACTCACACACAATACCATGAAATTAAAGGCTTCGTTTATCGCACCATCATACTAGTTGAATTTAGACCTAATAGATACACACAATTGAAACATGCGTGTGATGTAACATGTGTAGCAGTGTTTAACGTTTTTCTGACCACGGTTGTAAAGTACCTACAAATGCTATTGCCAGGAAACTACTTAAATGCCCATTACTAACTAGGTCACTGTTCTACTGTGATTTCTTTCATTGTTAACCTTCTTGAACAGATAATGTTGGATTGGAAGTTGGAAGGGTTTCAGGTTATAAGAAAGTGTTAATTTTGATGGGAACGGTACTCTTTATTGAAGACATGATGGTTGGATTGGTGCAATAAACAAAGGAAAATCATTCTTTACAACAGAATTTATGTCATTTATCGGTAAGTACTTTCTTTTCATTAGAGTGATTCTACACCAGTCACATTGTTAACTTAAGCAGTGATTATTTTAATTTGATTACATAATTTGTAGGATCGCTTGTACTAAGCATAATTTAGGATCGAGACGAATTCTGTTGTTTTTCAGGTTTCAAAAAGGCTGTTATTAATTATTCGTAGGTTTTATAAATAAACTAGCTGTGCCCCGCAGTTTCACCCGCGTAAGTCTCGATCCCGTGGGAATATCGGGATAAAAAGTATCCTATGTGTTAATCCAGGTTATAAACTATCTGTTTGCCAAATTACATCCAAATCCATTCAGGCGTTTTTGCGTGATTGAGTAACAAACATCCAAACACACAAACTTTCACATTTATAATATTAGTAGGAAGTAGGATGAAACATGCGGATGGACTCTCGTTCACACATTTATGATAACTATTTAATACAACCATCACAAAGTAGGATGTATTGATTTTAATAGAAAATTAGGTCACAAATTTCAAAGGAGGCATTCATGGTCATTTGGAAATTGGGTTTCAAATCGATATTTTAACAATAACGCACTTGTTCAGAGTGGCGCAGGAAAGAAGTGCTTGCAAGGACTTCGGAGAGGCCTTTGCCCAGCAGTTGGACAATATCGGCAAGAGAAAAAAAGGCCTTTCATGTAGAAGACGTTAACAGTCCTTTTGAGACCTGAATACAAGAACAAAATAGAAGGCAGATAAATAGCGATAGTGCTCATGTGGGGATCGCACGCTAATATTTTCGAAAAACGAAATCCTGAACAATAATGATTAATGTCGTTGTGCCGATGAAACATTGCCCTAACATGAAAATGCTGTTGGACGTCCTACGTTCCCGGTGTCCTTTGTTTATCAGAGCCCAGGCAGCAGAGCGTTAAGCTACCGCCCCGCACGACCATGAGTAAAAATAGAAGTTAATCGATCCTTTTATTCGTGTCAGCCGGTCGCTACATCATCAACAGGTACCCAACAGGAACCCGACCTTTTCTAACACGTCAAACCCAATGAAGTATATAGTTTTTAGCCAAGTTATCTATTATTAGCACTTGGGTTGTTTCAAAATATTGTGGTCTTAAGGGTCGCAAGATTGTAAAATTGTTGGGATTTCTAACATATCCCAAAATCCCAAGTGATTTGTGTTGTGTAATTCCGAGCCTCGCGTACGTAGCACAGTAATAAAACCTTTCCAGTGTGAGTTGGTTAGTATTTCGAGGGTCATGAAGATCATGAGCGCGAGTTTGTTACTTTTTATCAATAAAATAGTATTAATGGTTTATTTACACATTTTCGCTTTTAGGATTCTACAATAGATTTTTTTCGGGGCTATGTATAAAGAGTTTCTGAACGGAACCGTAATTGCGTAATGCACGATCGGTCATAATTGGAATCTGTTTGAAACAAATGTCTGATTCATTGTATCTCTTCGCTCTCTGGCCACTGCTAGCTCAGCGGTTCCTTCATTTATTTTCCGAGTGGATTGACTTTGCTTATTTACCGGTTGATTTGTTTAAAGAATGCATATAAATTAATTACATATAATTTGCGCGTAACGTTAAAGCAAGTCGACGTTACACAGTCAAACTGAGCACGCTAAAATTAACTGAGAAAGTTTAACTCTTGCTTACTTGTGATTTATGATTAATTTATCGTTAATTACGCAGCGTGCGTTGGAATTTTGGAAACAAGTGTCGCTAAGCACAAATTCGGCTTTCCACAAAAATAAGTGAATGTTAGGACTATTCAGATTTCTAACTAGATAATAATCGTAACTAGTCTTAACTTATAATAATTATTATAAATGCGAAAGTGAGTTTGTTTGTTTGTTACGCTTTCACGCTATAACGGCTGAACGGATTTGCATGAAATTTGGCACAGGGGTAGACCTTGACCTGAAATAGGATACTTTTTATCCCGACATTCCCACGGGATAGAGACTTACGCGGGTGAAACCGCGGGGTGCAGCTAGTATATTATAAGAGGTTTGTGACGGTACTTCTGGGGTCCCTAAATGTATGGAGATGGTGGATAAACTCCAGCATTAAGATCTTTTCATTAAGTACCCTCGGGAGTGTCATCGCCACCGTACTTGGGAAATGAGTTTACCTATGTGTAATACTATAATTACACCATAGTACTTATATCTTTAGTATATTCGTATAATTTATACCTAATTGTGTCGCGTTAGGCTCCATAAATACGGTGCGTAATGGTTTTTTCAATGCTTTTTACTGTCCCCACAGAGGCATTAGTCCAAAGTATTTCTGGTTGTTCATCAGTTTACAAAATGTTTTTTATCATAATATGGTGCTGCAGTGCTGCTATGCGCAATATCTAAAGGAATTTTTATTCATTTTGCTTGTCTGTTTTATATTAATTATCAAAGTTAGTCAACGTTATTGTTTTATGTACGGTAACGATTTTACTATTTAAAAAAAAAAAACTTATTAGAACTTATGACTATGCATTATAAAAACATAGAAAGGGAGCGAAAGTTTACACGCTTCAGTAAGACAACACTTGATTATACTGTGGTATGACTACTACATCCAATATGATGGTGGCAGAGATTGATCTTGCTAGAGTAATCATTTGGGAAAACTCAAAATCTTGAAGATAATTACTTCAGTCAAGTCTTAGAATTCTTCTCAGGAATCTAAGAGTTGTAAAACACCGCAATGTTTGAACAGGGCTCGTAAAAGTGTGTCAAGCCAGATACGTATCACGTATCACTCAAAAAGTACTATACGCGCCTGAGCTAAGGCACTCAGACAAAACGCAGAATATATGTATATAGGTTGATACTGAGGTTTTCAATAGCTGTATCTATTGAAAATAGTAATTTTATTATCCTTCAAGTAACTGCTGTTTTAATAATATTTACTTATCAATTTCATATTTTGTACGCCACTTTCATAAATGATTCGAGTGAATGGAAAATATAAGCTGTAGTGAACTACAGCTTATGTTTCCGTGACTTCAGATTGGTCTTTTGCCGATCCAATCAATCAGAAGGGGCGTTCAAACAATGGCGAGTTAATGGAATCGCGGTTAAATCGACATTGTACGGAGTACTGTTTGCCTGTTAAGTTTTAAAATCATCTGGATATCAAGTTGGAGTAACCAATCCTATGTCCTTTTCTTTTAGCAGATTGTGAGCAGAACTCCAGGATGGTTGTTCCTCGGAAACCTGAACGTATTCGATGAGATTATAGTGCCTTTTGCGCCAGAGATCGCATCTGGCTTTAGGACCATCACTTTTGATGTGATCGACACACATAGGTAATGAAGCTGTTTCGGTTCTTGCTTGAGCCCTTGGACACATTCGTGAAATTAATTGTCAAGCTGACGGCCTGTAGGTACACCTCTGCCTTATCCTTCGGGGAAACAAGCGATGTTGTGTGTTGTTGCTAGTTGCTATGATCCTGCGAACATCCGAACATTCATAATATTTTTGGTATTTTCTACATTGATTAAAATAACCTCTTGATTTCGAAATCAAGAGGTTATTTTAATTTAACACTAACTTAACTAACTGTTACTTGAATAATGGATACTAATACTAACTCTATAAATACGGGTAGTATTTATACTTTCTTAATCAAAGTCCAAGTAGACCCTTGTCATTTTCATGTCAATTATGTGAGATGTTGAAAAGGGGTTTATTAAATTAAAAGTATTTGTTAACGTCCACTTGTTAATAATTATATGTGAATCAGGGTTTTATGATTGCTGAGCAACAAAAACACTTTCGAAATACTCTGGATCTTTGGTAAGGCGCGTACTCTACAAATAGATACAGTTAAGATTTCGTCGCATAACTTGAATAATGAATAAGGGTCGCTAGGGTTATAGTCGCCCAAAAGTATCTTATCTTCCGGGACTTGACAACCACATCCGTTCGAGTGTCGTCATAAAATTGAATAAATGAATAAGTAAATACATTTGCTATTATGTAATTGGACTACGAAAAAACATAAAGGACGAAGGTGGACACAAAAAAAACTATTGCTTAAGTACACACGGCTACACATCAAGCTATACATTTCCAGTATAAGATGACCTCGGATTTTACGGAAATCCTATACAATGCGAGATCAGCATAAACTGGAAATGTATAGCATGATGTGTAGCCGTGTGTACCTACTAATTATTTTAAAGTCAAATCTTACTTCAATAAAGTTTTATGTGGTTTCTTCTTCTATCCATATACCTACTACACGGAATACGGTGCATTTAGCGATTGATTCCTTTAAATATTTATGCTCCTTCGGAATGGTAAGATCTGTAGTCAACCCTTTTAGACAAGTTGGAAACCAGTAGCAATGACTTAAATATCGGGAATTATTTTTAAAGTTGTTTGCGAAATTGTAATTTAGAACAATAAATTAGTTTAGAAACTCATTTTATTACAATGTTTGTTACTAGCGGGTAGAAACAAACTCATCAACTAAAAGTTTTATTAATAAAGTTGTTATTGATGCTGCTGGGGCTCATATACCAGATATTGTTAGTTTGGTTAACAACTACACTATGCCATGAGTCCATGACCATGAAAATTTATTTATGCATGCTATGATTTACTTTTAGTCTCATTTATGTAACTACATTTTTAGTTATTATGAAATAAGTTTTTGAAATAAATAAACACACCAGTGGGCCTAGACAAGTGATAATCGCTATCAAATCACTCATCGCACTTCGTCGTATTTCTACGACTTTCAACAGGATTGACATTTATAAGCTTTTCGGTAGCATAAGTCTGTCCCATACCTAGATAGAGATAAACAAGATGCTCCTATAAATAGGTACCTACTGAATAAACTAACCGACTTGGTTTTACATTAGATATGACAACTTTTTGCGGTAGTAGAACTGCGTTGCGAGACGTGCATTTTTTTACATGTTATGTGTTTGATGGTTTTTGACTTTTCCATCAACGATAACGCTGCGCTGTTAGCATAGATGTATTACCTATTTAAACTATGGCTGATAGAATGTCAGTTTGTCTAAGCTCTCAGATTAAAGGGTACTTAATGTTATAAACACGAATGAGTACGTGCATACAATTGAAACAACACATTATTACTGTTTGATCTGTAATCGTTATCAAATGAAGTGTTTAAATAAGTAGTGTTACAAAACTATTACGCCAAGACTTCAATGTTTATCATAGAATGCATTCCTTTTTATTATAAGACCGAATTTGATAAAAGTTCAATGTAACCGTGAACTTCTGTTCTACGTGGTGCATTACAACATAATAGGTTACTATTACATAAACAGAAATTATTACTTTTTAATTAAAAGCGTTTCCGTTATTAACATTCATCTTCATGCAATACATGGCACAGTTGTAAACTAATGGATTCCGTAACCTTCATTGTGAAATTACTTAGTGGAAGACGAAAGCAACTCGACTATGTATGTAGCGTCCTGATCCTCCATTGCCTGTATTTACCTGGTTCGCAGTGTTTTAATATTAATAACCCCATACATGAGGTTCCTGCAGGAGCTACCTACTTGCGAGACTGGGGCTTTTATGATGATGTTTACCGCCGACCTCGCGCACGTCGCGCGTCCTCGTCGCCGGTTTTTGCCTCAGAGGGTAAACTTTCTTACTAGAAAAACCTCCTCTGTGAAATAAACTAGCTACTGAGGTCGGCTATTTCAATTTACGATGGGGAGTGTTCAATCTAATTGGGGATTTAGAAGGGTGTGAGTTTGTGTTACTTATTTTTGGAGAAATAAGCTTTGTTTACTGTTTCATTGGGAACATTTGTTTCTAATTACGAGTCGACAATCGTTAAATTATTAGCAAAAGCGAACGTTAATCGATTTAACCTAGGTTTCCGTTTCCTTAGTCGTAATTTAATGTGGGCTTCAGGAAAAGTTTAAACCTACACGGTTTGATCGAAAGTCAATGGCAAGTGTACAAGTTTGCCAGTGTTCGTTTCCCGTAATGTGCGTGTAGTAGGGTCACCACCACTGCTCAGGAAATACTAAATAGAAATAATGGTTACAGTTAGGAAAAGTTATATTGTATGCAAATTATCGTATGAGTAAATATGACACGAATAGGAGGAACATACTTATATTCGCAGCAGGCGTTTCAGACGTAGGTACTTTTAGCTCTTGGAATATAATTTCCTTAGAGGCCTTCCGTGATTCTATTTTGAATCTACAGGATTTTGAATCACATTCAAATGAAAGCTGTATCGATTAATACTTCTGGTTTGAGAAAGAGCAGCCAGTACCGCCATTTCAGCTCACATCTTGGTCTGAATCGAGGTGGTTGGATTAGAGGCCAAGAAAACGTAGGGCTGGTGATGATGTTCTGAAATCTAGTCATATTTTTTAAAGAAAATTAATCACCATAGCAACCCGGATTTCCGCCGCGTATATTCAGGGCGGAGACCAACGTTGTATGTAACCAAATACTACATTATTTATTATGGTAACCCTAAGTTTGGAGCAGCGACGCACTTATGGGAGCGTGCCCATGAATGCATTTCTCAAACAGCTAGTCCTTAAATCCTTGACGACACAAGGCCCTTTTTACTTGTTCCTACGATTCACTATGTTATGTAGAGTCTGGCCAACGAAAGTCTGTCCTGAAAACACGTGTTGATACTTGAAATTTTATTTTATTTAAATGAAATTAAATTTCAATAATCAACACGAATTATCGCACTATGTTTAGGGACAAACAGTCTTGTTTTTTTTTTTAATTTCGCGCGTATTTTCAGGACCAACTTTCGTTGGCCAGACTCTAGTGGACAACAAGCTACGTTATCCAGATCATCAAATTCACAATGGTTAAGAGCAACACTATAGTGATTTGCATTTTTTTTTGCTTTTCTTTAACCTGACTCCTGAACTATACCTACGCGAGACGAGGGTATTAACTATTAGGAAAAAAATGTCGCGTTCGTCAACACTGTTAACTAGTAGAACGCATCAATCCCAGTAGTTAATAGTGTTAACCACGGGGTATTAAGGGCGCACCCAATCACAAATTGTTTAGCATGATCCTCTGTTAAGCCGAAAATACTGCAGCATTAATTTTGAAATAAATATATGTTAAAGTTGAGGATTGATGCTAGGTCTTATTTGAGGCGAAAACATGATTACATAATCTCTATAGAAAAAAAATCCAAAGTTTCCTCTGCACAGAATTATAAACCGCTGGAGGAAGGAGGAAAAGAATTAAAATTACTTCAAATTAGATCATGAAACGTTGCATGATAACTGAACTAACTATAAAGCAGGTCTTACGTGTGTCATTTTTTTTAAATTATCATTATTTTCACCGTAAAAAGCAATTACCTAAACTTTTCGACGGTTTAGAGCCGCTAGCGCCCCACTCCGTCTCGTTCTCACTCAGGTCGCGAGTCGTTTGGTGCGAGCGGGATAAAATCTGAGGTAGGGTGCGCCCTTAACTAACGGGAAGTACCCCGGCTACTGACCCGATTTTAATTTGCTTGGGTAAATTGTTTCTTATTATATTATACCTACCTACACCACAAATAGAATAGATAATAGTCACATTCCTGGGCCGGTTCTTGTAAAAATATTTTTCCTTGTCCTTTTTTCAATTTAACCGACTTCTTCAAAAACGAAGAGGTTCTCAATTCGTCTGTATGTTTTTACGCGATTACTCCGCCAATTATAAATCGAATTTGATGATTCTGTTTTTGTTTGGTGGGCCATGCTTCATAGGTGATCCCATACAAATTTTATTAACTTTGCTTGCGTAGTTTTTGAGTTAGCTTCAATATTACGTATTTTTCCCACTTAGTATAATGTAGACGATGTTTTAAGCAGGGCTTGAAATACCGTTAAAAATATGGTATCGTTACAGCCTTCTGATGCGGGTATCGTTAACTAATAAATAACGTTATATTATTTACCGTTATATCTGGCACATTTTACCGTTAAACATACGTAACGTTAAAATCTAAGGTAACGATAATTTTATCGTTAAAATTAGTTTTGTTACCGTCGCTCTCGTCCAATTGCAAAAGAATGTCAGATTGCATCGACGCTAAGACTGCCGTACGACTATTTGCGCGTTTAATAGATATTATCTTATCATTGCTATTCTGTGTTGTGCTTGTACTTGAGAATATACTTGGTTGGTTGGTCCACCGTTTTCTGTAAGCGCGTACGACTGCCGTGAGCGGTGAGAGATATGAAGACGACAAACGAAATGGCAACAGCGCCGACAGGGTGTGAGAGTGAGAGGGGCGCGCGCGCACGCCGGCCGCGGCCGCCTTTGAGGCGGGCTGGCAACGTCGCTTAAAATAACAAAATAATACCGATAATTTTTTACCGCTATTTTTATAATAACGTTAAAAATACCGGTAATTTTTACCAAAAATGTTAACGTTATTATTATGTTATGCTACTAAGTAACGCTACCAAATTGTACCGATATCGAAGTATCTCTACGGAAATACCGTTACTTAACGTTACTTTTAATGTGAATTGGTATCGTTTTCAAGCCCTGGTTTTAAGTGACTCCGTCTAGACTCCGTCACTGTTATTCACTTAGCAGGTAATGGTATTCGAATTTTTGTGGGGTAGGTACCACAAATAAAACGTGAAAAATAAAAACTTTTTACATAAAAAAAAACACTAAAAAGTGAATATAACTTTAATTGCGGAAGTCGCTGGCAAAAAACGAAAATTGAAAAGCAAAGACACCGACTTCCGAAATAAAAGTTATTTTTCACTTTTTAGTGTTTCTTTATTTATAGGCATGATGACAACACAGCAGTATTATAAAGTTAACATTTTACTCTAGCTCCTAATTAATAAATGACAAGCGTTTAATTAACCACCTGTCTGCGAATTAACAAGAGAGTTATGGGGACTGACGGTAATTCGTGAGTGAATATTTTAGGTCCACTCTAACTTAGCAAAGTTCATTAAAGTCTTTGATTGAGAGGTTCTCCATCTCCTGCATATACCTACATTTGTTGTCTATGGCTTTGTTATCGTTATAACGTAATGTAGTGTTGATGATTGCGTAATAATGCATCACCGTATGTATAGCATAACAAATACAAAACAAAAGCCTATCAACATAAATGTTTAACAATAAATCATGGCTGTATTGCTGTTTCGGAAACGTTTTCAAAAGTACTCATGCTATATGGTAGCCAGAAAACTGATTCCTGTCACAGTTTGTCAGATTTGAAATCAGAATTTGCGTATCATAGCAGGGCCGAGAGTAGTAAGGGGTCTGTAGTGAGTACTGACTGGTTTGTGTCTTTATAGCCGTAAAACGAAAAATCTAAACTATTAGTAGAGAGGAAAACATTTAGTTTTAAAGCGAGCAAACCAGAACAGACTTGTAGAATTGTATGGATGGGATCTTTTCAGTGGATGTCTCCCAGGATTGGTTAATGACCGCATACTATACATCAATCAACGCGAACGTTGACGACGGTGGACAGTAGGCTATTCTGAAGTTGTCTCATGTTGTATTCCGAATTTCCAAAATACAACACTCTGGCGAACGCCGCAGGCAAAAGCAAGTTTATATTTTTTTAAAGAACATCAGAAGACAACGGCTATGGAACACGATTCGATCACGATTTTTAGGGTCCGTTACAAACGGAACCCTATTACTAAGTCTCCGCTGTCCGTCCGTCTGTCAGCGGGCATGCAGTATCTCATTAACCGTAATAGGTAGACAGTTGCAATTTTCACAGATTGTGTACTTACCTATTTTTATTGCCTCTATAACAACAAATAAAAAGTTAATAATTAAAGGGCAAAGGGACAAAACGCCGAATGACGTGATTTTTTCGGCGTTTTGTGCTAAATGCTTATGTGTGCTATTGTGCGGTGATACGGAACCCTTCGTGTGCGAAACCGACTCGCAATTGGCCAGTTTTTAACCGACTTCTTCAAAAAGGAGGAGGTTCTCAATTCGTCTGTTTTTTTTTTTGTATGTATGTTACGCGATTACTCCGCCAATTATGAATCGGTTTGATGATTCTTTTTTTGTTTGGTAGGTCATACTTCAGAGGTGGTCCCATATAAATTTTATTAATTTTGCTTGCGTTGTTTTCGAGTTAGCTTCAATAATTACGTATTTTTCCCACTTTGCGTATGCAGACGATATTTAAATTATTTTACTCCTTCACTTTTATTTACATAGCAGGTAGTGGTATTCGAATTTGTGTGGGGTAGGTACCACAACTAAAAAGTGAAAAAGAAAAACTTTTAACAAAAAAAAATTACACCAAAAAAGTGTAAAATAACTTTAATTTTGGAAGTCGGTCGCAAAAAACGAAAATTGAAAAGCAAAGAGACCGACTTCCGAAATTAAAGTTATTTTACACTTTTTTTTTGTCTGTATCCTAATCAACATTGAAACTTTTACTGTTTTGTACCTAGTATAGGTAGGCATGCTAGCCTGAATTCGATTTACGAAACAAACGCTGATTGGTTTAATCAAATTCATTGGATCTCTCGCTTGCACTTACGGGTCTCTTATGCAGTTGTGATAGTTATGTGCGTATCTCAAATGAGTATATTGTTGATACAAGAAAACACGATTGGGTAAAACATTTTAGATTATTTTACGCCAGTCTCATATCAACAGCTAATCAGATGCCATTTAGCTAATAATGAATCATCAATAACCTGTAGTACATCCTTCTCATTTAAATCTCATAATTATTATGACAAAAACGTTGCATTTGTAATATTCATATTATAGGCTAGCTTACAAACAAGGGTTTGTTATTATCTTGATTAGTTGAGAAAATCTCATGATACAGCTTGACCTCTCCGTTGCATGCAGTCTTACAGATCATAGGTCGTGATTAATCAGTTGTTGTGAAAGGATGTTGTTGTTTTCCAATTCCTGTTGTTTAATTGATAAGTAGCTGGTTGTATGTTAATTGGTAACAAGTAATAAGCATTGTTCAGAGGGTTCCGGTAGGTATCATGGAGCTCTCAGAGGGCAGTCATTTTAGGTGAATATTTTATGTTCGGCTTGACAACTATCCCCAATTACACAGATAGGTTTGTACGAGAGCCCTATACCCACAAAGCCTTCTATCTATACCTTATCTTACAGACTTTCATATCTTGTAATTAAAGAAGTATGTTTAGTATCAATGCTATTGTTTTTAAGTATATTGTAAACATTCCTGGGATGGCGTCGCATCGTGAGGTAAATCACGCCCATCCGAAATCTCACTGCAACATGATGACCATGTCCGCTCTGTCAAGAGTGCACAGACAAAGAAGATGTACTGTCCTATAATCTAGTAATAATGATGTCTTTCTACAGTAGTCATTAAATATGGCCATCTGGACTGGATGGACTTAGCCCATGTTTGAGCTAAGTACCTACCTATTGGTAAAGACAAGTGGATTTTAAAATGCTTTGGGCCTTATAATAAACCTGTAACTGTCCCAGAGCAGGGCAAAGGCTTCATATCATACAGAAGCGGGACTAGCATTAATCACCGCACCTGCAAAAGGTGGATTAGCGATGTCAGACTTTTATTAATTATAAGTCCAGGTTTCCTCACAATGGGGATCTGGAGGCGAAAGTCCTCGCCCATATCGGGGAGTTGCGCGAGGAGGTGAAACGCCGGGGCGTAACTCCGCTGCCGCGAGAAATTGCGGCATAGCGGGCAGAGGTCCGGCAGGATCTCATGGCGGCATGGAGAGTGCGATTGTCGCAACCCAATGCTGGGCACGCCAAAATTGCGGCAATAAGTCCCCTCTTTGAGGAGTGGCTAGAGAGGCGCCACGGCGTCAGGTCCTTACCGGACATGGCAGCTTCGGGAGGTTCCTGTGTAGGATTAGGCACGAGGAAACGCCTGGGTGTTACCACTGTGTGGATCGCCCAGAGAACACGGTGGAGCATACGGCGGAGGTATGCTTGGGCGGAGCACCGCCGTGTCCTCGTGGAGGCGATTGGCAGCGATGACCTCTCGCGCCCGGCCTTGGTCCAGGCCATGGTATGGGGCGAGACGGCATGGGAATCCGTCACCTCCTTTTGCGCAGTAATACTCGCGAAGGAGGAGGCGGAACGCGTGAGGGAGAGGCAAAGTTTGCGCCCTCACGCCTTGGGCATCGGGAATTCCAGGCGGATTCCCGGCCACCGTAGGCGCGGGCTTGCGGACGGCGAGCAATGGGTAGCTCGCCGTCCGATTAGGACCAGGCCCGGGTCGACGGCGCGTTGTGTTCCACGCGCCCCTCAAAGAGATATCAGCACAATTGGCGGGGTCCGTCTAGGACCAATGCCTGCCAGGGTTGCGGGAAAGTCCGAAAGGGATACCGGGACCCTTGGCAACAGGCAACTGAAGGAATATGGGTGGGTTTTAGTCAGTAAAAGTCTGACACGCCCTCCCGCTCCACTCAGAGCGGGAGCGGGTCATTTGATGATTTCCAAACATCAAAAAAAAAAAAAAATGTTTCCTCACAATCTTCTTCCTTTATCAATGTCTGCAATGCCTAAGATTATTATACATATAAAGGGCCTTACAGGGTTTTAATAGGTGTACTTAACAGTTAATAAGTGCTTGATATCTCTTGGAAGATAACAAAATAGAGAGTAATACAGTCGGATATTGTTACTTATTGCTTGTTAATAACTTGTATTACTGCTTATCACGATTATGACACAACGCTATAGTCGGGAGGTCACACAACCCTAACATTATAAGTTGAACGCAGAAGCAATGTGATCAGATAATAGCAGATTACTAATACAAGCAGTTTGATAGGCATGGCAGACTACCTACTTTTAACTATGCAAAATCACTGTTTAAGAAATTAATTATAATAGTAAGCAAATTAATTATAATAATAATAAGCAATTAAGGTATATAATTCAAGAGAGGTATGTTTTAATATGAGATTTTTAACAAATCTGTTAAGGTTTTTGTGAGTCTAAGTACTAAATAATAACAAAGTTGCCTTTTTAAACTTTTTGTAATGGTTTTATGTGTTGTCAGGCAGGAATTATGGAATTATTTTGCATAGAAGCTAGTTATAGAAGGCCAATACTGCATTGCTTCATTGGTAAGGGACCAGTTAAAACTTTATAAAAACTTTCAAACTAGTAGCTATGTTATGCTAACACAAAAGACTTGTCAGTTTTGTTATAAATTGCTAACTTCTATTCATTACAAATGACGTTATATGACTTACCTGTAATATTTACTGATGTTAGAGGATGTACAAAGTAGAAGAACAATATAATAAAAGTTCCACGAAACTGTTTGCAATACATCTTGAACCACCGCTCCAATTCTTCCATGACACGTTAAATCTCGTTGTTCGTGATAAACACCTTTGTCTACATCTTTCTCAGTATTAATAAGCACCTTTACACTTTAATACAATTACTGTAGAGTGAGTTCCGTCATTTCAGATCGGTTGCTAGGATTTTAGTTACCACAACATTCGGTATACACCTGTGGAATTCGCTCGCCTTGCAACTATGCACAAGGTAGGGATTACTCACAACTTCATAAGTTCACTCAACTTTGTATATATAAATACTGGAATGTTGCACCTCTTTTACATAAATTTAATTCACTAAATCACTGTTTAAAAGTTTAAGAATATCAACAACATATTTAAATTATTTTTTGAAAGTTTTATAAACTTCGAAAGTTTCATGACATGAACTTCATTGCACAATCGCCGAAGGACGCGACTTGACTTGACGAGCAAAACGGGTACTTACGGCAAAAATATGTTTTTGTTTCGTTTCTTTTGGGCAGTGTTCGGTTGGTGTTCGGTAAACTTCGGCTGTTATCGGAACCGACTAGCGCTAGCGACACACTTACGGCTACTTGTTAGTCGATTATTATGTTGCCTGTTAGACAACTGCAAAGACGTGTCATGCTGCATGCTTTTATTGTTAATGCTGGGTTGCTCTATGGTAGCCTGCTAGCCAGCTCATTAAAATGTTGATAAAAATATCGAGTCAGTAACCGTGCGTTTGCACTGGCGAAACATTTGAGACAAATCATGTTGAAATCTCTAGTTCCTATCAAAAATTGTATGGAACATTGACAGAAAATAGAGATTCCAACATGTGTTGTCTGAATATGTATTTATTTATCTAACATTCTCATCAATATAACTATCTAAAGTGGGTGATAAACGTGCGTACTTAAAGTACGCGTCCTTTAAGTTCGCGACCTTACTCGGGTCGCCGTCGGTGACCGGGTGACACACGTGTAGCTTGCTCAAAATTTTATAGTCAAATTGGCTCGCGGCTGGCGGCTCGCGGCGATGACAGACGAGCGAGTTAGCACGCCGAGCCATAAGTACGCGTACTTGCTCGCACGTCTATCACCCCTTTAACGACTTTAGCTCATAAAGCCTCTCCCCCACTGGCGCATCTTTAACGCGATATTTTTGAAGAGCTCTTCCACAATTTTCGTCTTTTAATATCTTATCTTTGGCAAATACATGGGTCCCCGTATTTTGCAGTTAGACAGCTGCGCAAGGGCACAGATAATTATGCGTAAAGAAGTCACTTGTTTGCAAACAATTTAAGGATAGTGATAGCTAGCTGTCAAATTGAGTCAAACTCATATGTGGCTGATAGACGTGCGTACTTAAAGTACGCGAGCTTTAAGCCGAGTAAGGTCACTAACTTAAAGACCGCGTACTTTAAGTACGCACGTCTATCACCCACTTTACATATTATATGAAAATGAATAAAACGACAGATGTCTTATTCTCTTATTTAATTTTTATTTTAAAACATAACAATATTGTGTCGTATCTCTATGTATTTTACTGTGTGTACATAAATAATAAAATAAAAAAATATTTTTAGTAACTTTTAGTAGATTTATTAGTTCTTAGTAGATTATTAATTTCACACCACCAAACAGCCATCACTAAAATATTTCTTTCGGAGTGTTCTGTCATTTCGGTTCGCTGCGGCGGGTATTAAATCCTAGGTAATCATTGTTTTTAACGCCATAAAATCACAAGAAAGTTAATAATATTGCAAAGCAGTTATTGTGAACTTCGTTCCACATAATATTTTGGTTAGAAGAATCAATGTTCAGTGATAACCTCTGGCGATTCACGGTGTTTTGACGTTTCTTCGTGCAGATGTGAAGTTCCTTGTTACCAAATTTATTGGTTATACGACGTTTTTCATTTAAATCTCTGTTATTTCAGCCATGGTGCGTATGAACGTATTGAGTGATGCTCTCAAATCAATCCACAATGCTGAGAAGCGCGGCAAAAGACAAGTGCTAATCCGGCCTTGTTCCAAAGTCATCGTCAAGTTTTTAACTGTGATGATGAAGCACGGTTACATTGGCGAATTTGAAATCGTCGATGACCACAGAGCTGGGAAGATTGTTGTCAATCTGACCGGCAGACTGAACAAATGTGGAGTCATTTCACCCCGCTTCGACGTTCCCATCAACGACATTGAGAGGTGGACTAACCTGCTACCGTCACGACAGTTCGGGTAAGCTGTTTACTTTGAAATACTTCATCCCTACAGGCTTTAGTTATAAAACGAAACTAAATAATGGCATTACTGCCATCTAGGTCAATACCAGATAACTGATCAGGTGAAGTACTTGAGTACTTGGAGCTTATGGCACTCATCATCTATAGCTTTTTGCATCCAACTGTAAGATACTTTTCCATGTTTTTATGTAAAATGTTTCTGGTACCTTGTTATTCTTATATTTATATTCTAGTTAGTATTTTCACCATAGCTTGGTCAAGTTAGCTAGTATTAGAAAGTCTAAACAGGTACAGTAAACAAAATCTGATCAATAACTGTAAAGTGAATGTGTTATTTATTGCCAGTAACGGAAACTAATAAAGAGAATGTTTTATTTATTGCCATGTGCAACTGGAGTTTAACATTTTGATAGACATCAAGTTGATAGACATCTATTTCCAGACTAATATAGATGTAAATATTCTTATCCTTAGTCTTTGCAAAAACCACTGCTTGAGAACTGCATTAACATGACATGATTTCAAAATGTAAAGCCCGATACATTGGTGAAATGCGAACTGAAAAGTAACACAAATGAATTGTCCAAGAATGTGCAATTCAACATGAAATGTAACAAAATAACTATGTGTTATGCTGGGAAACTTAACTTCCCAAATCTGTACTGGGCATGTCTGTTTACATACTATTCATTAACCTCATTACTCTAGACATACTAATGGTGATAGGGTTAATGGTGCTGAAAGATAACAACCAAACATCCAAATCCATCCATGTTTTATATGAAAATGAACTGTGATTTGCATAACTACCGCGGATCGCCAATAGTTCTTGTTGGTCGGCATTTGATATGTTGTGCTAAATTGAATAAAATGTCACAAATTGATATCTTTCACATTGATAGATATTGTTAGTGGTATTTTGAACAAGTGTATAAAATTTAGGAAATCTAACTTTTGCAGTACTGTATCAGCACCCTAATTGCGTAACACACTTTCAATCACGAGGTTTTGAAGGAAATTCCTAATCTTAATCTTCTCAAAAACGAAAATAATGCAATGAATGTGTCAGAACTGTTAAAATGAACACTATTGAGATCAATTGCTGTTCTATGTGTGTTACGCAATTACCTTGTTGTTGAATCAGTTAGTTGATAAAGCTTTTGTTTAGCTACAAACAATACTAATTTGGTATTTATCCTGTTTTCAGCTACTTGGTCCTGACAACCAGTGGTGGAATCATGGACCATGAAGAAGCCAGAAGGAAACATCTTGGAGGAAAAATTTTAGGCTTCTTTTTCTAAGTTTACTCAATATAAATGAAAATGTATTTGGTTGTTTTAATTTAATCACATTTTGCAATCATTCCAAAAACATTTTAATTCCCATTGGTCAAGGGGGATGCGATAAGGTACCCCGCTAAATTAATTTCTTTCTTTTTACGTTTTTCGCAATTTGCAGGTCAGTATCAGGTGGTACATTGATTAAAACCGTAACAACTATGGATTTACAGAATTATAAACATTAGAGTTGTATTGCTGATTCTAATGATTCCCTGCAAATTGCAAAAACTTAAGAAAAATTGAATTTCGCGGGCTACCTTAGCGCATAGCCTAATTAATTATGACAGTAACAATGTATTTGAGTTTTCTGCAGTTCTTCCCTTACATATTTTTTACTTGAACTGGTTTGTTACAATTTTTTTCATGGAAATTAACAAATTTTTTACTAATGTTTTGACATTCAGACAAAAGCTGTAAAACTGTAATAATTATTTCACTCATAAAAATGATTTGCATGAAAAAAATCTGCTTAGTATTTCCCCCATTTTACAATTTTTGGCATTCAAATGATATTCCATTTTGTACTTATCCTTATTTTACTTTCAATGATTATCCGTCTTCTTATCTTCTGCTCCTTCCTATATTTTATTTCCAGATTTTCATTTCACTATAAATTATACCTTATTCTGTGTTCTGGGGTAAGGCAGAAGGAATAAGGGTTCTGGTATTTTCTGGGCCAATCTGTTACCACCCTACACACCATTTCGGCTGCTTGAAGCTGTCGATGTGTCGACGAGTTTTTTTTTCACGTGGCTACGTGCACTGTTTCTCAGTAATTACTGGGCCGATTTACTTGAATTTTGTTAACTTAAGGTTTTTAAACCAGTGATGTTGTTATCTTCCCATATTAAGTCGGTAATGTCCTATTCCAGGTCATAGTCTACCCATGTGCCAAATTTTATCTAAATCCGATCCGCCGTTTTAGTGTGAAAGCGTTACAAACAAACAAACTCACGTTCGCTTATCTATCTATTATAATAATATAACTAGCTTCCGGCCGCGGCTTCGCCCGCGCGGTATGCCATTGTCCTTCCCCAGGGTGCCATCTGCCTCCTTACTAAGTTTTGTCGAAATCCGTTCAGTGGTTTAGGCGTGAAAAGGTACCTAACGTACAGACAGACACAGAGTAACTTTCGATTTTTTATAATAATAAATGGATAATAAAGGTGAGGAGCTCGTGGCTAAGTAATAACAGCCGCACGGGTAGATCCATCAGGTTAAGCTACGCTTGCCGGGGTTGGTCCGTGGATAGGTGAGCATCTTTACATAACGAGACTCCTCCGTGCCTCCCAACGCACGTTAAGCCGTTGGTCCCGGCTGTCATTTGTGGATCTTTGACAGTCGTTACGGGTCGTCAGAAGCTCGAAAGTCTGACAACCAGTCTTACCAAGGGGTATCGTATTATCCAGTTACTGGGTTGTGAAGGTCAGATAGGCAGTCGCTCCATGTATAATACTGGTATTCAGCTGCATCCGGTTAGACTGGAAGCCGACCCCAACATAGTTGGGAAAAGGCTAGGCAGATGATGAAATGGATAATAAAGTTAGGAAGTTAGAAAGGATAACTAGCTATGTGACAGGGGCCGTAACCTTCGTCTGAAGGATAATCGCTAAAGATTCCTGAGGGCAATTACGTGTCTAGCGTTGGCGTTTACCTACTCTTTTCGAGACATTTTCTCCCCTCTACTGGAGAAAAAAAAAAGTTCTATGATTTAACAATAGATGGCGTTGACGTATTCAAGTATTTAGTAAAGGGGACTCGAATGAAATCTCCTACTTGTTCTTTTGAGGGTATTTAGAATGTTCACATCGCTTTATTCTTAAAAACGTCAGTTTCTGAACCCTGCTGGTGTAATGTTCCCTCTGTGTTCCCCTATGGCATGGTACTTATTGACTTGTATTACCTTCTTTCTTTGATCTTGAGCTTTTAATTCTTACCTTTACACTTCATCAGTAAGAAATTAAGAACTCTCTATAGCTCCTAAATACGTATAATTGGGCCCAGGGTGCCCAGCTGGTGGTGGGTACTTAGTGTTTTGAACCTAGCTACATGTTGAAGGAAAATACCTTAATAAAAAATAAAAGAAAACCTTATGAGTAGCCATAGTGGTGTATATTATTGCGTATTTAAATTTCTAAGTGGTTAGTGATTTAGCTACTTGCCTTTTTCTGTTCGCGACACACATATTATGAGCACCTATATACCTAATAATATGCGTAGCATTCCGTCACCGCACCGGCCAGGTCGTACTTGTGGCGCACAAACGCCATCACCACCATTCTCGTTCCCCGCGGCGGCAGTCCCGCCACTCTTCCGTTCCGCTCGACAGTTGTGCGCTGCACGGACGATACTACGCTCGCTATAGACGGACGAAAATGTGTGCCGCGTCCACAGTGTACTAAATATTATAGTGGAAGTGCTCGTGATCTACGCACACGAATTCAACTTTTTAAAACGAACCATTAATTCAAATAATGATGGCGCCCGAGACAGTGGTGACTACGGAACACAACAAACCAACTGCACCTTCATCCCAGCAGCAAGGCGGCGCGCTGGATTGGATTAAAATCGACATTAACTACTTCAAAACTCCCCCGGGCCTTTTAAAAATAATACAACTTGTAAGTACCTACCTACCTATTTTTTTAAAAATAAATTGAGCTGGATACCAGTTTTGTAGATGTTATTAAGTTCCTGGGTAAAAAAACTACAACAACTTTAAATAGACTGTCATGTAAATGTAGGTAAATGCCAAATACCGAAAAATAAAAGTAAATAAAAGAAAGTTTGTCCTCAATACCTACTTAATACTTACAAACTATGAATAAGTTGTATGACTGTGCATGTTCAAACTTACTGTTTCCGTATCTACAAACTCATTGGATTGCATTTTATGGGTCATATAAGTAATGCATTTACTAACGCTACCTACCTCTTACAGCATCGGATTCGGTAATCGGTACAGTACTGCCTTGTACGTTATTTCTACACGTTCTAGGTTTTATTAAACCATGTTAACGATAAAAAGCTCGGTTTATAGGTATTGTGTTAAGAGGAATGATGCTAACAGTACCTAGTTTTAAATTCAACATCAAGTTAGGTGTGTCATTAAAGTTACGGGCGCTCGCGTTCAATGCTCGTACCGTGAGAGCGTGTACACAAGCTTAATGTATTTTATGCATATGAGTTATCGAGGCCATAAAACGTTGCATATTGTCGCTGAGAATGGTTTTTGGTGTCGTGGAGGTCAGTAGGCAGCAAGAGGCGGAGGGGCGCGGCCGTCGTGGCTGACGACTCAGGTTGTACTTACGACTGCCAAGCCACTTGCGGAGGAGGCGAGATAATCTTACTCCTCCATTCACCAACGCTATGAAACAACTAATATTGAATAAGTATCTATATTCCATCCGAAGCGTTTGCCGTGCTTATGATTTTATTCTTTCAGAAAACATAATCGGGAACCATGTTATTATATTGGTAGTAGTATATTAACCGTGTTGTTCGTGTACCTATTAAATTAGTAGAGAGAAAATGGGATTAACGTTGCGTGGGTCAGGCGTATGCCAAAAAAAATCCCCTAGATTATGGCAAACAAGGCTATACCAAGGCCTCTGCCCCGGGCTCTGCGGCTCCTTCCGCTTTTTATGAAGAACTCTGTTAGAAGTAGTACCATGGTAGAGCAGCCCAAGCTCTCCAAAAATCCTGAAAGCTATCTAGAGGCAGCCGTCAATCCAGTATCGGTCTACATCAGAAACAAAAAGAAAGATACTGTAGGTGTGCTGTTAGTGGAACTGAAAATCAGACGGAAATGGAAACAGGTGCCATGCATACCGCAATGTTGAATTCAAACAATAAGCCGTACCTATTTAATAAACCGCACGCAACGCTACAGGAAAATTTTATCAATTTATTCATAAAAAATAAGTTATATTTTTTTGTGGCCTCTTCGCAATCACACTTCCCCAAAGCTCGGACCTAGTATGTAAATAAGGACCTAACTACAGTTAATAGTACATATTACCTGCATATTTGTACTAATTACACATTCTTGTAACCTGTTGTTATTCACTAGAAGATGTTTCCTGATTTATTACGTCTCATCAGTCGTCACAGATGAAGTCATTTTACATCTAATTACTTAATCGATTTCTTTTTACTTAGCGTTGCTATAGGTATGTTTAAATGGTTTCTATTATTACAAGTTGATTGGATAATAAGGGGCACTAACTTGGGATTCTAAGGTCCGTTGAAAGTTATCATAGGTAGATGAGTACCTAAGTTACATTATTTCTTTGTGTTTCTGTTTATTCTATAGATAGGTAATGATTACTATCTTAATACAAGATATGCTATCCATCTTGTACGATAATGATATGTCAGTAGCTTAGTCACAGCGAGCATTTCTGGTATTTTTATTGTGAATGTTTTGGATTTTCTTTGATTGACAAAATGTCGTTTAAACACAATGGCCGGGACAATGTAGAGTAGGTAAGAGTGCAGTTGAATGAATGGAGGAAAACTGTTGACATAGGTACCAGTGATGGATATTAATTGTCCTTTATCATTATAGATTAATTATCTCCATAGGACACTAACTTACACCTAAGTACTTAGAACTAACAAAACAATCATCGCATCGCACTTTTCTCTAGGTACCTGTGACTCGTTAATTACTAAGGCAGTACGTCACTGAGAATTGTCATTATTTATGTCACCTTTGCGGCCTTGAAATAGTTAGTCAGTTCTCGGAGCGATAAATATTAAGTTGGTACCTACTATTAAAAGTATCGCCTTATTTGAACTTCACACAGGATTCGTCATATTTTGACTGGGCGTGTGTTCGCCTTCGCCTACTCGGGCTCTACGCGCTGATATCATCGTCCGTCCTTGCCTCTGCTCCAATAATACAGCTGCCCATATTAGTAGGATTAATATTATAAGCACACTACAATCATGCTCTCTTGAAGACTCTTTATAGGTGAAATATTTATATTTTGTAACGCTAAGCTCTATTAATGATCGCGAAAGATTTGGGTAGGTATATACCCGTAAAAGGATAGGCTTCCTGAGGGCCTAGACAAAGTGACATTCTATCAGGGATAACGTCGGATAGGCAAAAATGTATAGCACTGACATTGGCTATCGAAAAGCTTATGTAAATCCTGTCGCTGAAAGTCGTTGTAGAAATAAGAAACGCTTTGGAAGCGATTGTCACTTCTCTTGGCCGTCTGTTATATACAATCTGCCATGTCATCAGTATCACCATTCCTAGAAAAAGTGCAAAGTGCAATGATAGCATTACTCCGAATGCAAGCTTGCAACAGCTTTTGATGAGTAAGATCACGTAATAGGTATTATTTACTTCCCCTTGCTCGTCTTTGGCTTCAATTAGATTAATTGTTCTAATTGGAGCTCTTATTAACTTATCCTGTAGATTATACCTACTTACATTTAAAGGTACAGAACTATCTTGTTGTTTTGCTAATTCGTTGTGGATATGGACGTAATTGCGTATACGATCAATCAGAAATCAGAATTGGTATCGGTTAGAAACAAACGTCTAATCCATTGCTTCATAAGTTCGTAAGTTACGTTGTAGAGCAGATTTTTTTTCGAACTTATGAAGCAATCCAATTCTGACCGATCGTGCATTAAGCAATTAGGGTGCTCGAGTCCATGTTCTTCAATCACCTCTTTTCTCTACACCGATAATTATGGTTAACCTTAAATAGACGAAGTATATCAAAGTCCATCCTTCAGTCAATTGCGACTAGGAAAGAGCCGCAATTGTTGATTTTTTTGTAAGGGAAGATATTGGATTTTACGTATGTGTTTGCAATTGAATCCGTAGGTTCCGCAGGTTTCAGTTGAATAACAATATTATTTACCCGTTTTCAGGCTTCTACAGTAAAAACTTACGCTTACCTACATATCACTTTCACATTACGTGACATTACAAATCCAAGCAAAATCTGTTTGAAAACAAATAAGCTGCGACCTTTAATAAATATGGAAACTTTAGGAACAAAATTATATAACATTCGTACATGTTATCAGCTAATCAAACAACAAATATTAGCTAGTGATTGTTATCTTAAATTCAATCGGTTATAAACTGTTACAGTTAAATAAAGCTAGAAATGTCATTCAACTATGACCTTAGCGTTTGGCGGCACTATCGTTGAACGATAAAATGTTTATGGAAAGAAATACACTATACCATAAGGTTGACACACTGGCGGACTAAGGAGGGGGGGGGGAGTGGCAAGTGCGGATCACCCAGGGCCCCGAAAATTACTTTTTAATGAAATTTCAAACAAGACCAAAACATGTTAAGTAAGGAAAAGGAGGCCCTCTACGCATGCTAAATATAAACGTAGGGTGCTAACATTTTCGACCTTGAAACCTTTGTCTTTGACTGCTCTGCATAAGTCGACAAAGTAACTCCTATTTATGTACGAATAGCCAAAAGAAAACCTTATTACCTATCCGGGGAATTTTCGAGACTCGCTGCGTTCGCACGTTTTTAAACTTTTCTGTATAAGTTGATAAAGTAATTCCTATTTCTGTATAAATATTCAAAAGAAAATTTGAACTAGGCGGGGTGAAGATTTTCGGGGGCCCATTTAGTTTTGAGTCCCCAGACAGGCTTGGTCCGCCACTGGGTTGACAATGTAGTACCTACTTAGTTACTGCGTTTAATTTGACTAATGGCGTACCTAAGCGTAGCGAGAGCCAGCGTAATGTTTGTTTAAACATTCGGAAGCCCTCAAATTCCCTCCATCCGACTGGTGGAGGATAGAGGAGGAATTTAGATTCTAAATAAAAACCTCGCGACAAGTGAATTTAAAAACCTTATTAAACCGGAATTTGAAGCTGTTAGGTTGTATAGTTACCCGCAATAACCGCAGTAAACAACAAAAAAGAGTTGTGGAACTGTTACCGGCAAACTCGCATTTCCTAATCAATATTTTTTTAATCTGGTACTAATAACGAAAAACAAGTAAGTACCTATTATTAAATGTGCCTTCATATATATTTGCAAAGTTTACGTAACATGCTATGAATATCCATGAATAAGCAAACGATGACACATACACACAGTCTTTGCATTAATGTTGTTAAGGTTTTCTATATCATTCCTTTCGATTTCTGTAAACACGGCAGATTTCTCAATTGTTGTAGGGTTCCATGATGACTATGATGAGCGATGGGTCGGCTGATGTGTAGCATTTCTATAAATGACATGACCAGTGGGACTATGGGCGCCGGCATAGGTGCCGAAACCAATGTGCAGCAAATATTGTTTTATTTTTGCAATTGTTGTATACTACAGTTTCCAGATAAAAAAGTTTCAGGAGTCTAAAAGATCAGGAAACTGAGAAAAATAAAGATAAGTATTCACTAAATAACTCTGGTTTTCGATATGAGATGGCGCTAGGCGTTGTGGTAATCGAGTTTTTGACAATGAGATTGCGTCTTGAATTTGAACGTTTTTAGTTACGGGAATTAGGCAATCACCGCCGCCCATAGCAGGGTTTTTGCTGATGCATTGCCACCCTTTCCCCAAATAAACGCTGCTTAATTTCGTTTTGCTGGCTCAAATGCAATCGAACCGCTATGTCAGACTTTAAACCTGCAGTCTTGTTGTTATATAGTAGGTGTAGTTTAAGTACATACCTGATTATTCAACCACCGGGCAAGTGTCGCTTGCAGGGGTAAGGTTAGCATTGACATAATATGCCTTTGAACCCGCCTTACGAAATATAGCACAGTTTATGCATCTCATCTTAATATCCATTTAATCGAATCGTAGAGCAAAACCGAAGAATCCTTTTTATATAGCCATGGTAATCAGGCTTTGAAGATAATTATCAGTTCGTAAATAATAGCAATGGTCGTTAGAAATAGAACACAATAATCGCACAGAACACAACGAATATGTAAACACAACGTGATGCCAAGATCGGATGGATCGGTAGGGATGGTGAATGGTGATCTGAGATCGATAAATGATACTCGTTTTTTTCTCGAATCTAAAACACTAAAATCGAAATCATTTGACTGCCTCGTTGGTCTAGTGGTCCCAAGCGCTGTATCGCTGTGCCGGGGAATCGCACCCAGGACCTCATGCTCAGCTACACCTGAGCATTAGGTCCTGGGTGCGATTCCCTGGTCAGCCAAAGTGTTATTGGGTTTGTTCATCTGGAATATCTCAGTAGCAAGTAGAGTCCGGATTTGCGCCCGGTTGATGGCAATCGGCTCGCCCCCTAATGCACGAGACTTACAACACAACTAGCAAAATGAGGGTGTATAGGTACACCTCTCCCTTCAGGCATTAGAAGCGTGATGTTATGTTATGTTATTATTAATCAAACACAGTTAAAAAAATATTTTTGAATTGATATATTTTTCAAAAATATTTTTTTTGTGAATCGATTTCATGCTTTGACTCTAATCGATTAATTGGGGATTTTATGAAAAAGATTCCTACATTGTGCCTTTAGTCCCGCCACTAATGTCAGATGCATTGTCAAAGAAATAACAGTCCTTTATACACCAAATGTCAATAAAAACCTAACCTGTAGGCGTGCAAACTTAGATTATAAAATGTAAATAAATCAAATTAATCAAAAACAAAACATGCATTATAATATATTATTCCATGTCATTTATTCTCTTGATCGAAAATAACTCGTTCTTATTTTATTTTTCCCCATACTGTTTAGCTTATTATGGTTACCGGATGATTATGGATACAATGGAACGTCAAAATCGGAAAGTACTTATAGAGTGCTTTTCATCATTATAGTTCCTATGCCATAATGTTGGCACTTTAACAACGGACCTATTAGGTAGCGCCGTAACGTAAAAATTCGTCATACAACAGGGGAACCAACACTACGGCATAGGATGAAACGCACTCTAAAAGAATAGCGGAAGCAATTAAACTACTGTTTTTGCAGATATTTTAACCTTGGCTTTATTCGGTATAATTTATCCATGATAAATTAGATCTTAATTTTTAAGTCTTAGTGTATACACTGTAATCCTGCACAAGTTCCCGAATTCGAGTGCAGGAACTGGTCATGTCCTTTAAACTTCTTTAAAGGTTTTTATGAGTTGAGGTAAATATGGCTACTGGATGACCATCCATAGTCCTACAAACATACACTTCTAGCACGTCTTGGAGACTCCAAAAGTAGTTACATAATATCATATATTCGTAGATCAATAGCAGTTTCAATTTCCAATATCAAGGTTAGTCAAAATTACAGTTACATACCTACTAGGTACCTACTATTAAAATAAACTCGTCTATTGTTTAAGATTGAAATAGATTCTTCGATATAGCTATGATTCGTATCGAAAACAGTTCAATTGTGAGTATACATTAGTAAGTAACATAGTATTTGTTCGATAGCTTCGTCCCTAATATCGTCTTCAATATATAGGCTACTGTCTCGTCATTAACGTTGTAATTATTTGTCTTCTGCATGGGTTAGAGGCACCCATCGGTTTTGTTTAAATAATGGTGTTTCAAGCAAGTACCTAACGAGCAATGAAGTTATATTTTTACACTTTATGACACGTCTCTCGGGGATTGGGTGTCTGTGTGTCTAATTGCAAAAATTCCGGGTATGGTTTTGACAAGCCGTTACTCACCTACTAGATATTGATAGCGCCACTGCGTCATAATCCAATTAATCTCTTTAATTATATTTTTCTGTCTGTGTTATCGTACATATGTTTAGGTACGCTTGTAAATAAAAATATAATGTCAAAAGATCTTTTGACGATAAAGCAGTCGAAACATGTTATCAAACAATGTGTGCCATTGTTCAAATCATTCGTGGTGTCGATAATATCGGTTTCAGGTTTTAGTGCTTTGATTTCACAATGTTGCTGCTATATGAACAGGAAAAAGTGGAGAAAGACACTAGAATGAACAGAACAAAAAGTGATATCGATTGGAATATGTATTAAGCAAAAAAATAACAAGCATATTAACTGATGATTAAAATTTTGCATTCGTAGCTTATTCGAGAGCGACATCGGGTGAAAGTTGGCATCAAAATGAAAGTAGTACTGTCAACATGTGGTCCGCCATGGCCGGCAAGCGTCGTACCTACGCGTCTTTTAGTCGACGCGGGCCGGTGTGACAACTTGTCGTTTTCCCATCATTTAAACCGCTCAATAACGTGTACTTGCGTGAAGTTGCGTGTACTCATAATCGTTTTCACTAGTCAGACATAGTTTACCTCAAGAACTAAGTCAACTGGGCTACGTCTAGGTTGAAATTTTAATGAGTTGCTTACGCAATTCGATAGGAAAGTTTTCTCTTTGCTTACTTTCATTCTTCAAAGTTCAACATCGTCTGTTCAAAAGAGTTTTTATCCGTATTTTATAATCTGACGAAGATTTTACCGTTTCCCTTATATTAACAAGCTAGGAGGAGGGTTATAAACATACTAGGGCTTCTAAAATCCCATAATTAACTTCTAGGTATACTTCCTACGTCTTTTGGTTGCCCGTCCCAAACAAGACTGTTGCTACAAACACTTGGCACTTCCATTAGTTACTAAACTGAAACATTGTTACTTGTTAGTGAAAATCCATATCTAAGAACACGGTTAACATAACAGAATAACTACCTGTTACATACTCACGTCGAACACAAAAATGTGTTTCGAAATTTTCGCATTGTATACGCTAGCTTGCGACACACCTAACCGCTTAGTTCAGTTGTACTGTATGCATGTAAAGCAACAGTGTATGCAGGAGAGACCGTTCGGTTCGTATTTACAAAAGAAAACCAACACTAAGATATCCAAATAACATACTTAGCGCAAATTATCACAGCGCACAGTCTGTAAATAGAGTCAATGCTATAATTTCAGTGTGATGTGCTGAATAATATTTTAACAACTTGAAATGAATGTTATTACTAATGAGTAATATATAACAATGGTCATAAAATGTTGTTGCATAGTTATTGAGATTTGGAAGTTGGATTTTTTTTGCTCTGAGATGTCTCGCTTACGGCATTGGGTTGTGTTGTGCAGGGTGCTGGAGAAAGCTATCATCACCCGTCTTATCTTTCATTATGTCATGGCTTTAACCGCGTTTATACAACAGTTTATATTCGTCTGTCGCTACAGCACGGGCGGTTATTTTGGGAGGACGCTCATCTCTGTTGTTCTCTTAATTTTCTTGTTAGAATCGTCCGAAAAAACGGGTCACGGAGATCATAGACAACTAAACATACACTTTTAATAAAAACGTTTTCATAATCCAGCTTTAATATCTCACTTTTAAAAGGAGAACCAGACAGTGTTATAGTCATAGTCGTAACATGATTGTATGGTTCGTGTACTTTCATCAATTAGTCTAAAAGATCCTCGAGCCATTCGTTCTGTGACCTCTGACTTTTGACTTCCAACACCTCTCAAATCGCCTCTATTGAGTTACTGATCCTCTCAGCCTTGGGTTTAATTTTTTAATTATAAGGAATGTGGTTAGGCACTTGTATGATTAGATAGGTACTTATAATATGTTATGTACTTTGTTAATGGTACGTATCAAAACTTGATCTGCGGTAGTTGGTAAACGAAAGCTAAATTACATTACGCTTAATATTCTCAATGTTAACTAAGTGTTTTTGTTACGGGCGCTTCAGAGATGTACAATTATTTTTAAATTTTTAATGCCTAAGTCAAATCAAATCAAATCAAACTTTATTTGTGAACATGGGTACATAAAAGGTCTTAAGATATAAATTTATAGCGTGATCTCTATGTTCTACCAATGCAATTGGTATACAAATAATTCGTTATATAATTTTAATGCTAATAATAAATGAAATGAAATGAAATGAAATTTACTTTTAAATTGGCCAACATTTTCTACACTTCTTATGCATTTTGGTAATTTATTATAAATTTTTGGAGCCATTACAAAGATGCTTTTCTTAAATAATGCAGTTCTAGATCCAACTAAATTTAACTGGTCTCGTCGACGCTGACTTGATACTCGAGAAAATCTATACATATTATTTCTAACAAACATAGCTGTTTCGTATATGTATAAGGAGGGCATAGTAAGGATTTTCAAATTTTTAAAATAAGGCTTGCAACTGTCGGTGGTTCGCAGATTACAAATAGCTCTTATACATCTTTTTTGGCACTTAAATACCATGTCCTTGCCTGTGGCATTACCCCAAAATATAATGCCGTATCTCAATGTTGAGGCAACTAGACCATGGTATGCTTGTTCTATTTGCCGTTTTGCTTAACATATGCAAGGCATAGGAATATTTGTTGAGTTTACTACATACTTTATCGATCTGTGTATGCCATTTTAACGTGTTTTCTATACTTAATCCAAGAAATATTGTCACATTAGTCTCATTAATAATTTTGTCATTATATTTAATGTTTAATACTAAGTTAGGATTTCGTCTTTGTTGGAATTTCATGATTACTGTCTTGTCTAAGTTTATTATTAAATTATTATTTTGCAGCCAATCTACGACTGATGTTATATTAGAATTAATTTCTGTCTCTAGGGTGCTTAATTCGTCACTATTAAAAAGTAATGTGCTATCGTCTGCAAACATTGTCATTGGGTAAGTTGATGCTGTTGGAAAGTCATTAATATAGATAATAAACAGGGGAGGCCCAAGTACACTGCCCTGCGGGACTCCATATGATACAGCCCTTTGGCTAGATTTAAACGTCATTTCGTTTTTTTTCGATATTCTTTTAACTATTGTTATTTGCTGCCTATTACGAAGATACGATTCGATTAAATTAGATATGTTTCCTCTTATTCCGTATGCATTAAGTTTATGCATAAGTATGTTATGGTCAACACGGTCAAAAGCTTTTGACATGTCCATGTAAAGCGCTAGGGCTGGTAGCCTCTTATCCACTCTACGGGTAATTATTTCTAAAAAATCCTAAATGGCCATGTCAATAGATTTGTTCTTTCTAAAGCCTTTCTGGTTATCAACGAATAGCTTATTTTGTTCAAAGTATGTGGTATATCTTATGTTTTTATGACTTGATATAATTTATCCTCAAAAATATATTTTGTAACCTATATCCAATGCTTGCAACCTTAATTAACCGCTTTGAATTAAAATAACATTTTTGAATCAATAGCTTTGGTTTAACAACAGCGGCGTAGCCTGCTTGGATAGATGTCAACCAACCGCAACGTTATAGGTATATTCACATTTCCCTGTGAATGTAACACAGTGAGCGCCTATTGTTTGTCCTACAGTGCACACTGCACAGCACGCAAGCTTCTCAAGATCTCAAGTCATCGCTGATGTGACTTGGTTTCGACTCATCAGACGAATACAGCGTTACTTCTGCGAATGCTTTGTTTGTGTTGTTTACTATGTAATTTGTTAGTAGGTACCTACTTGTGTGTGTGTGTGTGAAACTGTGTAGCTTTCGTATTAGTTGCCGAAGGTCACAAGGAAAAGACACGTAATATGTATTCATGACTTAAATATTTACGAGTATCCAACGTAATTCTCTATCATTTATTTCCCTTGCAAGCCGGCCCGTTTTTATGTTATAATGTTCATCTGTTAGTAAACATCGTTTTCGTCAATCCATGCTGTGTTGTCGTACACTCAACAGTCACGGTTGCGAAATCAAGGTCAACGAAATTGAAAGAACTTTCTTTTAAAATCATTCTGTTCGGGTTGGCTTTTGTACTTTTGTAGAAATCAATATAAATAAGTTCAAGCAGCGGTCAAAGTAGAAATGAAAAAGGTTATTGAGTAGATAAGTTCTAGCTGGAATAAAGTTGAAATAGGTATACTCGTACCAAGCAGTGAAGAATGCGGAGGCACGCAGGTTGTTACAGTATATCTGTTGGCTTGAATGCCAGTCGTAGCTACCATTAAACTAGGCGACTCAATTGGTGGCGAGGCACTTGGCTTGCTTAAATCGAAGTCTGACTAGATCTGGGGATTGCGTCATTTTCTTGTATTGAGCGTGAGCGAGCACCAAATTAAAATTCACTCACAATGTCAAATCGACGACGATTGGCATGTTGTTAGTAGGTATGTGGGTATATTTAATGTTATTTTATAATATTATCTGTCAAGGTCAACATCATTGTGTATCTGATAATTGTATGTTACCGACTTGACAAGGAAGCATTCGTCTTCTTAGCGCTACAAGAATAAATAAAAATTCAATTGCACCTGACTAGGTATGTCGTTTAAAACAATAGTCTAAGTTACGTAATGACGTTGTCTAACTGGTTTTTAATGAATATAACTTTAAACTTAAATACATAAAACGAAATAATTAAAGATTATAACGACGAGTCTAACGACTAGGCATTTTGTGGGTATGTTGAATACTATTAGACGTTAATTCAAATTATTATTATATTATATTACTCACTCAGAATATTTAGTTTGTTAAAAATAAGCCAGTCAAGTTTAATAAACACAAGTTGCTAGGTGAAAGTTAAGTCTAAAGGTAAACTAATCGGTTTCCATTTCACGAAGTTCATTCCGAACCCTATGCGCAAGTATGGTCAATGAACCGCCAACTGACTAGACAGTGTTTGGACAAGTTGGCCACCACGCCGCACCACCACGCCGCACCACCACGCCGCCGCGCCGCCGCGCCGTGCCACACGCACCCATTGACCCCAATGTTATGTTACTTGATTGCATTTTCACTTCGCAACTGTTGCGTTGCTGGATCGACTCCGATACGACACCCCACTTACGGAACAATGTCAGACAAACACATTCATCACTTACTTATACCTACTATTAACCACTTTGTGTCCATTTTCCTGGATATTGTTCTACAAACTAAGTGTCTTAATAGTCATGCAACGGTATTTAGAAAAGTTTACCGATGTAATTTGATAAAATAATAATAATAGTTAACTACGGTTTAAGAATAAGCACGGATCGATGGAGGCACTTTAATGAGCCGCCATTCTGAATTGGTATTAACTTCAAGGGTAATTGCACATTGTACCTTCACATGGGAGCAGAGTAACGGCACAAATACACGCAAGTATAGTTAAGTAATGAGTCAAACTAATTGTTAATATTACCGAGAAAACATACACTATCAATAATTAAATAATAATGTACAATGTACAACTCATGAACTGAGATAGTTTTCAGGGCACGCAAATGCTTCAGGAAGTTTTTTCTTAAACATAAACTCACGGCTTGTTTTCCCGAAGGGATAGGCAGAAGTGTATGCATCTTACACCCGCATTTCGCCAGCTATGTTTAATTAACTCCTATGTAATAGGGGGCGACCCTATTACCACCAAAAAAAAAAAACCTAATAACTAATGTCCAATCAGAGATGACAGTCCTACAAAGAGATCAACAATTCCTGACGTACGCAGCTGTTGCTACGCAGCTGCGTAGAAGGCCCGTAGATGCAGCGTTGACTAAGCTTAACAACGCTACGGAACTGTCTATAAGAAGGTCCGTAGCACTGCTACGGTGCTATGTAAAAGTAGCGTAGAAGTAGCGTTGAATCCGCGCAGCAGCGCAGCGCTAATGGACCTGCGTAGAAGGTCCGTAGAAGTAGCGTTGAATCCGCGTAGCGGTACTACGCAGCTTCTTGGTTGGTGCTACGTTTGGTGTGTAGCAGATACTTGGAAGCGGCGGCGCGGCGGCGTAGAGGTCCTTAGACGTAGCGTTGATTCCGCGTAGTAGCGCTACGCAGCTTCTTCGTAGTTGCTACGCGAGGGAGCGTAGAAGGCGGTTCGTCACTTTTATTTAAAAAAAATGACACGTCTCATTTTAATTTGTTTTAGATCCTTTAGTACAAATAATCCTCGTAACACGGACAGATTATACAAAATTGACCTAAACATAAACTGAGTAAACGTTACGTAGACTATCGATGGAATGGAATTATGGAAAACTTATTGCCGGCTAAAAGTCAAGTTTTCGGTCCATGAAAGTGATTATTTTGTACTTTTATACTGTTTTATTTAAAAAATAAAGAACGCCTACGAATTCGACGAACGCCTACGCTAGACCTATGTTAAAAGAACCCTAAATATTTGGGTCAGTAACAGAACTGTAAATGCGAAGGCAGAATATTTGAGTTAAAACTGTCCAAATTGAGTTTCGGGGTAAAGGAGAATTACTTGCTATTTAGTGATTTTTTTAAACACAGGTTTGATAATGACATATTTTGTAGCTGGCGATAGTTTTAGAAATTATTCGAGCAAAGAGTGCAGTATCTGCGGTGTGTTGTCCATATAAATTCCGTGGGTGTGTCCTATTATTTGTGGCACTTTCGTCAATAGATGTAGATACGGAATACAGTAGTGTCGGAAATCCGGCCACGTTTTGTTATTTGGAGCGAGACTGCAACTTGTAAAAGCGATGATGGTCTGTGAACCCATTGATAGAGCTCGGTATGGCGGTCGCGTCACATATACGTCCACACGACGACTTTGCCCCGCGGCTGCGCCCGGCGACGCACTTTCTCCATATTATATGCAACTGTGCACGTGCCTCATTTGGCACACATTTCCGTCCCTCCATAGCAAGGTAGTGACGTAGGTACACATTTATACTTGTGGAGCGGATGTCATCTAAATTGTACTTGCAATTAATGATGTTCTGTGCACGGAGATTGCTTGAGTATTTCAATGTCTTGGTGGGACGGTCACAATATATTGTAAGACAATATTTGCCTGTTTGGTTATCGGATGGAATTTCTACAAACAACACCTGTTAGTGGGCATTGCGACAGAGGGTTCGTGTTCGCGGACGATATCAAACCGGTTTGGTCCGTAGAGGCCGTCGCGCGGCGCGGTGCGGCGACGGCGCGCGCTTACCTGCGCCCGCGCTTGCCGCCTTCTTCGATGGACGCTAATGGTTCACATTTACCTGACACCGTTGTCCTAGTGGTACTGGGATATTACCGCTAGTTTATCTATTACCTTGCGCTGGATAAAAGTTATTTTCAAATTACTCATCGTTAACTTCGTTAGGTAGGTAGATATAATAACAGCAAAGGTATTTGCCATCAACGCAATAACATTAAAACGCAAGTAATTAGCTGGAAGGTATTCAATACTTTAATGTAATAAAATAATGCACCAAAGTAAAATATATAAATTAAATAGAAATCGCAAGCGACGTCGACGCCGACACGATTTTGTTGTAATTTTTTTAAAATTATAAAACACTAATTGGCTTGATGAAATCATGTGCCTTAAACAGAAAACCAGTTTCCGTTATTATTACGGGCAAGTTACGTAGTAAAATATTTGCAAATTTAGTATAAAACTGAAAAAAATACGTCAGTGAGAGAGAGAGAGAGAGAGTGAAACTCGTTTTAAATCTCTAATAGATAGAAAAAGTTTTAGTAAAAAAACTACAACAGTTGAATTACTTCAGAGCCTCAACATCTAACGCCACAAAACTACTCCCCAAAGTAATTGCGTCATTGGAAAAAATACCTGTGTCAAAAGTAGCATTGCACCGATAAAACAGGGTGTATATGTAAAATGGTGTGCCATCAAGCAGCGCCACAGGCATACTCTTACCTACAAATCCTTAAGATACAATTAGATTACGGTTGATTGACGCCGAAGAGTCGATGTTTAACGTAATCCGGCTGGCATGCACCACACTGTATAGATTGATCTAAACGATCGTGGGTATCGATCGAACGCAATATACTTGCACCTTTATAGTTAGGTACAGGAAAAAATCAAAATAAAATATCGCAAAATGAAAATCCCTCGAACGTGGAACCTGATGATATCGAATGTTATTGTAATGTCGTTCCTGCGATAAAAAAATACGTAATCTAAACGACAATGTCATGTAGGTACATCTTTGGTGTTAGTCATTACTTACTGGATATTGGTGCCGATTCTGTTGTTCACAAACTAAACTAAAATTAAGTTCAGTGCATCTTTTTCTTTATATTTCATTAAGAAAAGGACAGAAGATAAATTTTAGTTTAGTCCTGTCAAATTCATCAGCGCCCATACAAGTTTAGCCGTGATTTAAAAACTTGCCTACTAAAATTACGTCAATTTACGTCAGGCACTGATTAATTTGACAGGACTAAACTAAAATTTATCTTTTGTCCTTTTCTTAATGAAATAGAAAGAAAAAGATGCACTGAACTTAAATTTAGTTTAGTTTGTGAACAACAGAATCGGCACCAATATTTAGTACTTAGTGGCTTAATCATATTACCTACATCATATCGCTTTTATATAGCTATTGCTTTTCTTAACCGTGGCACAGATATTATAATACTACACCGTGGCAAAATTGTCTGTCGCTTAGATATTTTATTTAATTACAGCTCGCTGTGCGCATGATTATTTTTAACTCGACCTAGCAAAAAATGTATGATTAACTATGCGTCATGTTTTGGGATCATCTTTATCACAACTGGTGGAAGATAAGATTGCACACCTGTAACGAGGAATAATATCACATATTGACATTAGGAAACAACCTTGTGCAGGTTCGAAATAAAAATACAGTTATGTTTATTGTTAAAGCTATATTTGAACTGAAAGTAATGTGGTTTTTATTAAAATGTAACTTTTAAAGAAATTAAATTTCACCTGATACCTATCTACAATATTTATGTTTGGCATCCAAATTCAAATAAGTTTTTTTGAGAGAGCAATCAATTTTACTTTTACTTAGTCCGATAACTTCCTAAAATGAAGGTTAATGGTTGTCAGAGTTGGAGTAAAATCTAACAGATGAATCTGACAGACAACGCTCAACATAAACCACTGGGTTTAGAACCATGTTTTGTACACGAATTCGTTTTATTTCGTTATAAAACGAATTCGTGTACCAACATGCAAGGAGTTTTGAAAATTCATCCGCTAAGGGGTTAAATATGGGATGAAAGTACAAATGTGTGGAAGTTTGTCGTTTTATGGTTTTTCCATCGGGCACAAAGCTTGTTAAATATTTTAAAAAACTATGTACTTACACGTTATGACATATCAACGTAGAAACTGAGAGGATCGAATGAACGATGATGCTACTGTTCTAGCTACCTATTAATTAAAATAAGAACATTTGGAAATGTATTTAAGGCGCTTAGTCCCGTTTAGTACCGTAACACGGTCACTTTAAAAAGCCTACTCCTCATTAACGGCTTGGTTAAAAGATCTGAAAAAAATATATGTTTGCCATAGATTCGTGTACAACATTTTGTATTGAGCAATTTTTTCGTATGACTAATACTTTTGCCTTAAAAAATATTTAACAAAATGCAATTTTTGGCTAATATTTCCCTACTACTTCTAAACGGCTTTGATGTTTGGAAATATTTTTATACTGAAAAATTGATGGTTAGAAGTACTACAGATTGTATTGAGCAGAAATGTAAATTAAACAATTTTTTTTTTTAATTACCCCTCTTTGAGATACAGGTTCAGAGGTGATCTGATTTATCTCGAAGAAGTTTATCAAAATAATGCTAGAATTTCCAAGCATGTTTGAGAAAAGATTTTATTTAAATTTCGATTTGTTTTGCAAATAGAGCTGTTTATGGAGCAGTTTGAAGATTGATAACGAATAATCGGTGGAGTACTTTGAGAATAATTCAAGATACCTATGGAGCAGAATGGGAATAAAATAATAAGTATTTTTTAATAATACAAATTCCTTGGAGTAACTTGGGAAGTAATGTATGAGATTTTTATCTTTTTAGATCAAAAGAATGGAAATACTTTGGGAATAACCCGTTTAAAATAAATAAGAAACAAATGAACATATTGGCGCGTGAAACATTATCCTTGTTCGTCATTAATTCTGGAAATTATAATTAATTTACTTAGTTTGAAATTCCGCGCATTGTGAGATTGAGAAAAGTTCTATATAAGACTTGGCCGCAACCAGGCATTGATGGACTCACGTATGTGTGCCTCGGTTTTGCGTCGGCCCACATTTTCACGATCGTCCATCAATAGCCCAGTTGCAGGCCGTGACAGTAATGTATGGAAGAAAGAATACTTGCATAGAACATTGATTCGTTACGTAATATAAATAAGGAGCAGAATTGCGTCTACAAAAAAAAAAACTTCCAAACCTTTAAAGTAAAAATACTTGCACAGAACATTGATCCGTAACTTCATATAAATAAGGAGCAGAATCGCGTCGAGAGTCGACGGAGCAAAATACTTTGAAGTCTTGCGAGTATTTCGGGTCGGCACTTGGTCGGCGTAAGTACCTACTTACAAGTAAAAACCTGGTGTAAAAAACCTGGTCGCGTAAATACGCACCTTCCCTAAAAGAATAAACAAGTGAACATATTGGCGCGTGAATAATTATCATGGTCCGACATTGATTCTGGAATTTATAATTTACTCTGTTTGAATTTCTGCGCATATTTGAGAAAAGTACTATTTAAGTCTTGGCCGCAACCAAGCATTGATGAACTCACTTATGTGTGCCTCGGTCCACATTTTCACGATCGTTCATCAATGCGTCAGTTGCAGGCTGCGACCGTAATAGTAATGTACTATTTATTGTAATCATCTGGTGAGCGATTGTTTATTCATTCTTTCATATTTGAAGTTAAATAATTACGAATTGTTCTAGAATATCTAGATCACATTATGTCGAAAGTAGGTAATAACATCAATGTGTGCGGTCGGGGGACCCCCGTCAGGAACGAAGTTCCTTCTCACGTACGATTTAAAACAAAACAAAATTTTCCCAGCCGCCATCCCGGATTTACATTTTAATGTCACTATCGGCATAGACACCATAAACAATTTTTTTTTTTCATTTTTGTTTACCATTTTGTCGGCGTGATTTATTTGTATACCCATACCAAATTACAGCTTTCCAGTACTAAGAGTCTCTGAGCTAAGCCCCGGAGAGACAGACGGACCGATATGGCGAAACTATAAGGGTTCCTTGTTGACTAAGGAACCCTAAAAACTGAAAAGTAAAAAGCACAATTTGGCTGCCTGGAAAACGCTCGTTTCGAGCACATGCATTGTAAATATATTTTTAACCGACTTCTTCAAAAAGGAGGAGGTTCTCAATTCGACTGTATGTTTTTTTTTTTTTGGTATGTATGTAACGCGATTACTCCGTCAATTATGAAAATACACCAGCAAAGACACCGACTTCCGAAACTAAAGTTATTTTTCACTTTTTTATTGTTTTTTGTGAAGTCGGTTGTTTTTTTTTTTTGTAAAAAGTTTTCTTCCACATATATGCTAAAAATAATGTCCTGTTCAAAACATAAAATATACGTATACGCACAAACATAAGTATCGATCTATACAAATATCAGCCTTGCATCTACCATTAATGAGGCACAAGAATCGTAGGCAAAAATGGCGACCTACGTGCGCATGTCTGCGCCCCTGCATATTCTTTGATCAACATTTTAGTGTAGCGCGCCACCGCGCATGTCTAGAGTAGGGACTTAAGCTCCGCCCACATGCGCAAGGTCAGTCAGGAAACTATGGCCCTTAAGTTGGATTACCTGTTTGACCGGCCATAAATCCAGACTCCGGCTACCACTGAGAAATTTCAGATGGAAAAACCCAATTGAAGAAAGAGAAAGAAATAGAAAGAAAGAGAAGGAAAGAGAAAGAGAGAGAGAGAAAGAAAAAGAAAGAGAAAGAAAGAAAGAAGGAAATAAATCTGCTGTATACGTGATTTTACTCTGTTTTTAATAAGTCATTCATCAAACATATTTATCAACAAAACATCACGCGTTTATTTCCCGAAGGGTGAGACAGAGATGTACCTATAGTACACCCACATTTCGCCAGTTATGTTTTAAGTTCCATGTATTATATTACATATTATTATCTGGATTACCTGTTTGAAGAGAAAGAAAGAGAAAGAAAGAGAAAGAAAGAGAGAGAAAGAAAGAGTAAGAAAGAGAAAGAGAAAGAGATAGAGAAAGAAAGAAAGAAAGAAAGAAAGAAAGAAAGAAATAAATCATTTATTTGCTGGTAATGTAGGAAAGAGAAAGAAAGAGAAAGAAATAAAGAAAGAAGGAAATAAATCTGCTGTATACGTGATTTTACTCTGTTTTTAATAAGTCATTCATCAAACATATTTATCATCACGCGTTTATTCCCCGAAGGGTGAGACAGAGATGTACCTATAGTACACCCACATTTCGCCAGTTATGTTTTAAGTTCCATGTATTATATTACATGTCTTACCTGCAGTGGCGAAGGGTGATTTTTCGGGGGTGGGAACCCGGAGCAAAAAAAAAAGAAAAAAAAAAAAAAAAAAAAAAACTTTACTGACGAATTGAGAACCTCCTCCTTTTTGAAGGAGTCGGTTAATAATACTTGTTATGATGTCACTTCGGACCTTCCTTGTGGCCGCGAAAACCTACTTCTTGTTTGTTTACCTAACAAAAGAACGGTGTCAATAAACCGTTTCATTAAATTCCTATTTTGATTTACTTTTCTCAAACTTATTTATAAACTCACATTCAAAAAGCCCGCTTTCACAAACCACGCACACTCACACAGTTCAACAAGTGATTACGCTCCTAATAGCGCAACGCCATCTAACGAAAATATCAGAAAAGCAATGCATTTTGTCAGTACAAGAACGAGATATCTCCATTCAAAAAATTCACAAATAATTAAACAGAGGGCGCGTTTAACGAGAAATTTTTAGGGAGTGGCATTTTACAATTCAGAGTTTTCGCTCACGGCCACTAGAGGGAATTGGCCGCGCGGGTGTAGAGCTTCAATCGAATTAGCGAAAAATCGTCAGATTATGAATGTAAAAACCCCTTTATTACATAAACTACTAGAATCTGAGAAAAGTAAACAAGGGAAACAATACATTTTATTTTATTTACAACTGCCAGTCAGCTATTCATATTTATCGTAAAGGGAAACATTAGAATGTTTGAAAAAACTATCACGTCGTTTGTAATTTATACTTATATCTGAGCGAGCACGGCCTAACGTAATTGTGTTTCTTAATTTCAAAACTTAACCTTGGAAAGCATGTTTCCTCACAAAGAAAATAATCCTAAACAACAATGTATAGGCTACCACTAAGCTACCAGACGGGCCGCACGCGGGCCAAAAGACATTGTAGTTAATTAGAAAGTCCTTGACGAATTATTGCCGCCATCCTAATCCTACTGATAGTACTAATAACTTTTCAAATCTATTAAGAAATTTCAACTTATTAACTATCTACCTACTTACCCCAAATACATAATTACAACGTACACTTTCACTAAAGTCAAAACACTTTAATCACTGTTTTATACCAACAAACTAATACTACTACTACGATTCTCGAACTGATAAACTAATGTATTCAATAAATAATACGAACAAAATGCAAATTAACTGCAAGTGTAAACAAATTATAATGCGATTACGTCAAACAGCAACCACACAATAGCGTCCTGTCCGAACTCCGAGCCGAACGCATTACGAAATTCAACGAAAACTACCGAACCGATATCGCGGCATCTCGTTCACGCGAACGCAAGTTTAGATCGCTTTAGGTACAATAACTCGTATTTGATCGGCTTGCTCGAAGCGTATAAAACCGGGGTGTCACGTGACCGAAGTGACGTCATGACGCCTTGATTTTTGAAGGAGCGATAAGCCAGCCGCGCCGCCGAGTTATTTTAGAGAATTTTTTTTTGCTGTTGGGAGACAACAAAGACAAAACATTGAATGTAGGCGTTTTGTATAGTTTTAATTATATGGTGTATTAAATACCTATAGTGTGATTACTTAAAAGGCATTTTAAACACTACTGACTGTGTCATTTTTCAATGACGATAGAGTGGTTTTGTTTCGAATTCCAGAAGGGAAGCCGATAGGAATCGAGTTGTACGGTAGCTGCGGCCCTGCTTACCTGTTTGATCCAGACTCCGGGCTACCACTGAGAAATTTCAGATGGAAAAACCCAATTGAAGAAAGAGAAAGAAAGAAAGAGAGAAAGAAAGAGAAAGAGAAAGAGAAAGAGAAAGAGAAAGAGAAAGAGAAAGAGAAAGAGAAAGAGAAAGAGAAAGAGAAAGAGAAAGAGAAAGAGAAAGAGAAAGAGAAAGAGAAAGAGAAAGAGAAAGAGAAAGAAAGAAAGAAAGAAATCATTTATTTGCTGGTAATGTAGGAAAGAGAAAGAAAGAGAAAGAAAGAAAGAAGGAAATAAATCTGCTGTATACGTGATTTTACTCTATGTTTTTAATAAGTCATTCATTAAACATATTTATCAACAAAACATCACGCGTTTATTCCCCAAGGGTGAGATAGAGATGTACCTAGAGTACACCCACATTTCGCCAGTTATGTTTTAAGTTCCATGTATTATATTACATGTCTTACCTGTTTGATCCAGACTCCGGGCTACCACTGAGAAATTTCAGATGGAAAAACCCAATTGAAGAAAGAAAGAGAAAGAAAGAGAAAGAGAAAGAGAAAGAGACAGAGAAAGAGGCAGAGAAAGAGACAGAGAAAGAGACAGAGAAAGAGAAAGAGAGAGAAAGAAAGAAATAAATAAATCATTTATTTGCTGGTAATTTAGGAAAGAGAAAGAAAGAGAAAGAAAGGGAAAGAAAGAAAGAAAGAAAGAAGGAAATAAATCTGCTGTATACGTGATTTTACTCTATGTTTTTAATAAGTCATTCATCAAACATATTTATCAACAAAACATCATGCGTTTATTCCCCGAAGGGTGAGACAGAGATTTACCTATAGTACACCCACATTTCGCCAGTTATGTTTTAAGTTCCATGTATTATATTACATGTCTGGATTACCTGTTTGACCGGCCATAAATCCAGACTCCGGGCTACCACTGAGAAATTTCAGATGGAAAAACCCAATTTAAGAAAGAGAAAGAAAGAGAAAGAGAGAGAAAGAAATAAAAAGAAAGAGAAAGAGAAAGAGAAAGAGAAAGAGAAAGAGAAAGAGAAAGAGAAAGAGAAAGAGAAAGAGAAAGAGAAAGAGAAAGAAAGAAATAAATAAATCATTTATTTGCTGGTAATGTAGGAAAGAGAAAGAAAGTTATTTTTCACTTTTTTATTGTTTTTTGTGAAGTCGGTTGTTTTTTTTTTTGTAAAAAGTTTTCTTCCACATATATGCTAAAAATAATGTCCTGTTCAAAACATAAAATATACGTATACGCACAAACATAAGTATCGATCTATACAAATATCAGCCTTGCATCTACCATTAATGAGGCACAAGAATCGTAGGCAAAAATGGCGACCTACGTGCGCATGTCTGCGCCCCTGCATATTCTTTGATCAACATTTTAGTGTAGCGCGCCACCGCGCGTGTCTAGAGTAGGGACTTAAGCTCCGCCCACATGCGCAAGGTCAGTCAGGAAACTATGGCCCTTAATTTGAATAGTAATAAAAAAGTAGGTACCAATAATATTTTGACCAATTTTGAATATTTTTTTTATTTGCTTTACTCTTTCTATTCCAGGTCCTGGGTATCCTGTGCATGGCACTGGCATCGCCATGGTACTCCACATGGTTCGTGTTTGTCGCAGTCACCAGCTTTATCACCACGCTCATGTGGAGCTTCGTCTTCCTGCTCAGCATCAAGGACGCGCTCAAAATACCAATCAACTGGCTTTTATCTGTAAGTACTTGCATAGTTAAGAACTATGACACGTACCAGTTTTCCTGGGGTACACTACGGAATTAAGATCCTCTTCACTACATATTATAACACAAAGTCCTCCGCCGCGTCTATCTGTCTGTTCGCGATAAACTCAAAAACTACTGGACCGATTTTCACCAATGGATAGAGTGGTTCTTGAGGAAGGTTTTAGTATATAATAACCGACATCCACCCTGGTGAAGCCGCGGGCGTCAGCAAGTTTTAAATAAAGTAACTGATATAAGGAAATACAGGTTTCCAATGACTGTATAACAGTTGAACGAGGGATCGAGGCTTCCGCTACTTAATTGATTAAGAAATTAAGTCCGTTCACTATCCGAATTTATTCCAAATATAAGAACAGAAAAATACGTAAAAAGGTGATGTTTATTTCTAAAGAAATCTCATCCAGCATACCTGCGATAGGAAAGTAGTTATAGAGAGAGTAGTGTAAGATTCGAGAGAAAGTAAAATACATAAGTAAATTCAAAAACAATTCACATAAAAAAATATAGTATCCTTACATACTTCTATAGATATCACTAAGATACGATTAATTATGATGTAATTAACTTTGTTTTAAGCATTGAATTCAAGATCTCTTCATTATTTCAAGAAGGAGAGTGTATAATGTTAATCATAAGTCTCACTCCCAATGCATAAATTCCTCATCAAGTCACCATGACTGTCCTAGTGGGCCATGATATTTGACCAACTCATTTTAATGAAACAACGATAACAACATGATATCTATGAAATTCCGTTCTGACGAAAATAATATTTGCTTTTACAGGAGCTGATTAGCACAAGCATAGAGACGTTGATGTACCTGATCGCTTTCATAGTACTGTTCGCAGCGACGGCTGGCTACTACACGCATGCGTATGGAGCCAATGTTGCAGCTGCTGTAAGTATCTTCAGACCATCATCATCATCAACACGTTCAGTGCCTAGCCCTCCTGGAGGGCTCACTCTAGTCGCATATGAGATGCCGGAGCCCTCCCGGAGGGTTCACTTCCAATATGTATGCCTGGCGTATGAGCTCTATGAAAAGTGGGTGGAGTCGAAAGTGTTAATAGATTGACATCATCATCTTAGAGCGTGTGATTGGAGAGGCTTATTTCCAGCAGTCGACTGTTGTAATGATATTTATTTGAAATAAATAAGCACACTTAATTTAAGAGTGCTGTGAGCTTAAACTGATAGGATGTTTAACAATCAAACCATTTACAGGCACTTTTGTTTGTCAAAGGAGTAGAACGGGCAAGAAACTCAGTGGTAACTCCAAGCCTGGTACAAAACAAATCAATGACCCCATGCTAGGAAAACTGGTGTTACAGGGGTAAAGGTCGGGGTCTATTGGCTATTATGATAAACCCAGAGCGTTGAGTAGACTCCCAGTATATTTAGTCAACGCAGAAATTGGGGAATTTGATTCAGATTGCCTACTCAATTATATATTTTGTAATGCTAGCCTGCTATCTAATTGCATAAGACATTTTCGGAAAAGATTAAGACTAGTCTGTTACATTTCGACAGTTCAATAACATAAATTGCGTTATTTATTTATTTATGTTGTTGAGCAGATTTTTTTATCGAACTTATGAAGCAATGGATTAGCAATTTGTTTCAAAACGATTCAGATTGTGATTGATCGTGTATTACGCAAGTAGGGTGGGGACATGCCTAAAACTTCACTTAAGAGATATAAGTGTTACTATACTACCTGCCTTTTTTAATGTTTTTTTGTTGAGTTACGTCTACGTGATGCTGATAACAATAGTAGTAAGTATTGTACATACAAAGACTTGACCATATCTGGAACAGGCTGGGCAGTAACAATAGTCAATAGCAATCATGAATCGTGTTCTTCAGTGCTTTCATTTATGTAGCTTATGTGAAGGTGCATGTTAGGTTATAGGTTCAGTGTCATCAGTTAGTCTTCTCCCATCTATGTTCATCAGATTTTGAATTTAGTATAACGGTTTGCATTTTAACCTTAAGGGTTAAAATTTTACTTTATTTTTCGCAGTAACCATTAGTCTGCTCCCTAATTATCGACATGGTTGAGATGGTTGCTTGGTAAAGCATATGCCAATTAAAATTGATTCATTAGCATGAAATATTCTTTCCTAGACACACTGCCAGTTTTATAGGTTTTTACTACCGTTATAACAATAAATTTAAGAACACCGTACATCTAGAATCTCTAGAAAGAATTACTAAGAAAGTGTAGGATTAATTACTTTGAATGATCTAAGGTCTATTAAAAATATGGATATTATCGATAAATAAGTAGGTTTATAGCAGATAATTTAGAACACACACGACTGAAGTCTATAAGACTAATGAAGATAGTTGTATATTTAGTAGTTTTCTTTGAGAACGACGTCGAATCCAATCTTACTTTCTATTTTTGATTTGCATATCGACTACCTACTTACTTTCGTAGACGTATTAGCTTAACTAACTAACAGTAACTAAAGCAGGGTTTTTCAATATATGTAGATATTAACGTCTGACAAACGGAATATGACATTTTCTCATGGCATAACTTGCCTCTTGCCACTGCTTGATATCTTAAGTATTATGGTAAGTGGATCATTGAAAACCGCCAAAATGTTGAACTTGCAAGTAGTATATGATAGTCTCTTGTGAATTTTTCTTCGTTCTTTCCAAAACTGTTAAATCCGGATCCAGAATTGAACTTAACAACAGGATTTCGCACTAAATGGAAGTCTTAGCTGCTCTGTGGTCATCACAAACCACGTTGAGTACAGGGAACAGTGACCACAATTACCGTACAACAACACTAATGACGCTGATCGTCGTTTCTGAGTAGGGATTATATTGAAGTACTGTTTAAAAAATGTTAAATATAATTTTGTTTGCACAGGTGTTTGGTATTTTCAATACTGTGGCGTATGGAGCTAGCTCGTTCCTGTTGTTCAAGGAGTACCGCGGGACGGTGACGACGGCGCAGGCGGCGTGAGCGTGACCCTCACGCGCAAGCGCCGCGCCTCTACCATTAACCTCAACGGAAGCCTATTATCGTATCACTCACATTCGTTTCGCTTTCGATTCTGAACGCCGAAATCTAACTGTACATTTCACGATCTTTACAATAAGCACTTATTTTAAACATTTATTTTTATACCAGAAAACGTGACTATTGGTGTTAAGCATTTTATTTCATGAGAATTATTATAAGAAAGATTTTATCAAAGAGTTTGTCTTGAGATACTTTAATATATATTCATAAAATAAACGTTTTGAATTTTTTCGTAGAGTATCTACATAATATCTTGTATTTTACAGATTTTCAAAATCGAAAGCCTTATGAATGTGTTTTTAGCTGCCAGGCTGATCTACACATAATAAAACTATCAGAAATCTATATTTAATGTTGATATTTGTTTTATATCTGATATTATGATAATTCTGTCGCAAACAGGTGGAATTTTCCTCACTTTGTATTCGTTGATCAAAACTTGCATTTTATGCAGATAGATTTGTAATTTATTATATAATTTTACTATATTTAAAAGTCATGTAACAAACAGTATGGTTTTATTATAAATATTAATAGATAATACATAAATTAATGGCCATAGATTGTGTACATGTAAGGTATATACCTATATAAAATGGTAAGTAAGGTATGATATACAATGAACCACTGTCCAACTGGATTATTTTTTGAACAAACATTATATAATACAATTGGTAAATTATGGGATGGCAGTATTCCCTCTGTCAGAAAAAGTATGGAGCTAAATAATTTAGGTTTCAGTTCGTCCAGTTGTTAAGGAATAGGTATGCTACGTTAGGTTATTTACCTATGTTGACAAATCAATACTTTTTTATAAAAAAACTTTGTATACCATTCGGAGACTGTCGCATGAAAAGATAAATAAGGACAGCAGAAGCGTTAAGATCAACCAAAACTAGATTATTTTAAATTGTAATGCACATTATTTTAATTCATAATTAAAAGAAAGGAAGTGACGCTAACAAAAACGAAATTGATGAGAATCAGCTGCGTCAAAGTAAAAAATAATATATTTCAAAGAAAAAGTGGGGCCAGTTTTGACAAATTACCTACATTCTTAGGGTTCTCTTATAAGGTAATTCTTTCTACCTATTTACTCGTATTTTATCACATGGTTGTTACAAATTTTGTTAGACTAGTCTTACAAAAATATGTACGTTTGTAATAAAGTTGTATGTATAATCTAAAACGAATTAATTAATGGTAAAATAATTATATTTGAATGTAATTTGGGACGAGCTATTTTGGTAAATACAATTTTATACGCACTTTAGTACCTAATGTATGAGTTTGAGTACCTGATACATTATAACTATGTATCGCAGTGTCCAAGTTCTTTAATGAAGGCTACTTATTTTCTAAATTATTACGAAGTTACTAAAATTTTAGTTACTGTACCAATCTACTAAGTATTCAGTAGTTACAAGTCTTAATAATATGGTACCTATTTTGGAAAGTTTCTAAATGTAACAAAAAATTGTCTGAAGATTGTTTATTATAAATGGGATTGAGCACGTTTTTCTACACATGTATTTAGGTACCAATACTTACACTTATTTAATAAACTTCTTCAAGTTACATTTTGATGTTTTTGTTAAGTACTGAAATATTTAAGTTGTGTTGAATGTCGGGTGTTATGTGAAGTTTTTAAACAATAGTTAATTTTATTGACCTAATTTGTAAAAAGTTAATAAATATATTTTAACATATATATTGTGTTGTCTTTTATTAATAATATTTTAAGCTGAAGGTTATAAAATAAGAAAAGGTTCTAGGTATTTTGTACCAAGGAAAACAATAAAGTGAGTGGCGATGTTGTACCTAGAGAGAATTTTTTGTGAAAAATAAGCTACCTACTTTGGTTATGTTATTATGTTTATATTAAACTTTAATTTCTGCAGTCGGTGACACTTTGTATTGTTTTTTTTGGAAGTCGGTTGTCTTTTTTGTAAACGATATTCTTGGAGATTTTCATCTGAAAACGTATTTTGCCAAGTCCATTTCATCCACTCACTTTTGCTAAATGAAAAACCATCCCTTAGTCATCAGTCGCCCCATACATACCTAGTAGAGCTCAAACTTTCTTATACTACTTTAACAAAATCGATTAGTGAGATACGGCAGACTTTAAAATTTTCAAACTTTTCATTTTTCCCACCAACTTGGTGAAAGAATTCGTTTTCTGCATGGATGCAGAAAACGAATTCTTTGATAATGTTAGTCCTACTTTAAGATAGCTTTATCGTAGTTTTTCCTTAGGGGGTGTGGTCCCGGGTATTATTATGCGTTTGACCACTGATTGATGATGTAGTCGACAATGGTGCACGCAGCACGCAATTGAATCGTTGAATGACGGTAAAAGGAAACTTCGCAAGGAATTCTGAATATGCATAATCTCAAATTGCAGTGAGCGTAGCTCGTTATCAGTCTGAGAAGAGGCCTATGACTTGCAGTTTTAAAATGCAGGCTGGTTTATTAATAGAGTTGCAAGTGCGCATGCGTTAGAGAAAACGAGTAATGTTTCATCTTTTATCGAAGTATTATTTGTCAGTTCCTTCGTGTTTGAGAAAGTCTAGCCGCTCCTGACGCATCGATAGCATCCAGGTGATGTCGGTGCGCAAAGCTGCCTGTCTGGTGTATGTTGTGTGCGCAATGTCGATATTCGCCAGCGACCGGTGACTCACCGCCTGAGTGCGGTGCCCACTTCACAGTCGTGCCAACATTGCCCGCTCGTGCATACGTGCGCTTTTCACTTATTTTAAAACATTTCCCATAGTTTCCCGGCGAATATAAACACTGTAAGTAACATTTTATTGTTTACTAATTTAGTACATGTTAGTACAGAATTTATGTTTCCTCACGATAGTTGACGATAGTTTCGTCAAATAAATACTGAACTGAAAGGAAAATAACTACATTTTAGACTATTATTAATTTGTTTACAATGACTAAGTTTTACAAGTATATAGCAAGTTATCCTTCCTTACATATTATAAAACAAAGGCCTCCGCCACGTCTGTCTGTTCGCGATAAACTCAAAAACTACTGCACCTATTTTCATGCTATTTTCACCAATGGAGACAGTGGTTCTCGAGAAAGGTTTTAGTATATAATAACCGAAATCCACGCGGGCATCAGCTAGTGTACCTATAAAATAAAGATCTTGCGTACATTTTAAAACAGTTTGAAGACTAACAATAGCAGCGTTTATAAAGAGAAACATTCCAAAACTTCTCGTTTATTTAAACTGGATTTACTTACGTGATACTCTATTTATTATACAATATATTTCAATGTAAACTGATAACAGCGGTGCCGCACAATTCATGAACCAGCGGCAATTCGGCTGGGCATTTGATGATTAGGTACATTATCAATGAATGCATAGATTACCACAAGACATTCTTTGATAGATGCATGCTCGAATGCAGAATTGCATGTGTGATGTGCAAGCCAGTGAATAAACTCAGTCACACATATACATATAAGTGTTAGTAAGGTATAGTGTAGTATTGTGAGAGCAGGCGACCCTGGCATACAAACATGCGCGTCACATCGCCTACTCGTTGACCTAACCTACCCATAATCGGAAATGACATAATTTTAAGATTTGTCTTGACTGCGCTGTGATCGATACTAAAATACATTACCTTTTAACAAGTTGGTACCCACCTAAAGTCTGACAGTAGAGCGTAAGAACCCCACTCTTTAATTAAAATGTCGTATTTCAGACAGTTTCGGTCATTCTATCCAATTGATCTCAATTATTTTTATTGATACTTACACAAGACTTGGGTAACTTTGTTAAGTTACATGTATTTGTACTAAATGCCCTTGAAAGGAGTCTAGATATCAATTCAACGGTAAAATAGTAAGATTGATAGTAAATAAGTAGGTACCTACTTAAAAGAAGGAAGTCCAAACATTAAAAACTTGAGAGTTATGAAAAACAGTATGTTCTATCAAAACTAAAAGAAAGATGTTTAGTTCTGCAATCAATATCAATATCTGTCAATATCCCAATTTGTTTGGGGTCCGCTCAGCATGCCTTCTACTTCCATTCATCTCTATTAGCATTTATATTATATTCTTCACCCTTTCTAGTCGCTTCATCTTTCACACAATCTATTCATCGTTTCTTTGGTCTTCCCCAACTCTTACATCTGTAGCAGTCCGTAGCTACAATGATAAAACACGAGTGTTATGACATTACAGTGATCCAAGATGTCTCACTCGCTGACCATCACGCGGACGACCGTGGCCACGTCTGGCACCCCTGTATACTTGAACAGCGGTTACATGGGCACCACTCCCGGACTTCTGAAGCTCGCGGAATTGGTAAGGACATACCACACAACACGTACTGAACACAACAACATCACCCACAACGCGAGTACTGCTAGGGTTGGGATAGCAAGAATCGGTAATTTTGCTAGATTAGACTCCACCAAAATTACAGACTCTTGCTATCCCAACCTCAACTCATTGTTTTAAAAGACATAACTTGATGTGAAAGATAAAATGATGATGAACGTTCGAAGTTAACAAAAACAATTGAAGATTATCTATATTCATCAATATTGTGATATTCATCAACGGCGCTGAATTACCTACTATATCTATGTAGATGCCTGTTTAGGAGGGCGCAATTTTGGTAACTTATTACTGGTTAGGTTTTATTACGTTTACGACAAATATTAAATAAGCAATAATTGGAATTGTTTGGCGAAGTTTTAAATTGACCTTAATGCTTCGTTAATTGATTTTAAACACATTAAAGGCCGATTTGTCAATCGTAAGATAGAGCTGAAGTATGTACATACTTACCTACGTACATCGGTAGGAATCAGCTTCAGGTTTATATACATAAGGGTAGCCTACGTGGCCATCAAGAATTTTTATCGATACGGTGCTCGCCAACAAAATTATAGTTAATTTGTAAATCAAAGAAATCTACCATCTAAATTATCTGCAGTATTTAAATAGCATTGTTAACGTTACACTGGCTACTATCGAATGAACGTAGTATGGTGTGAATGATCAACTATAAGTATTGCCTGCCTACTCAGATATTTTGATCCGGAGTGTAACCTAGTTTCAGTTACGTAAATATCATGGTTGGGCAACACGGTCGTATCAAACAAGAGGCTCCTTGAATTATGCACCTAAATAAAACTTATGAGGCAAAATTATACAGGCTCGATTTAAATCCAGTCTTTTTACATTGAAAAGCAACAAAATGCAAGTAGGCAATTGAAAAGTGAAGAATCAGTAATATTGATTTTGGAAGGTCTAATGAAAAATCATACACAGTCTGATTATTTCTAAGAAAACGATGCACTTGAAATCATAGTATTCACGTGGAAATAATCAAAGAATGTAGGTGCTTACCTTCATTTAAAAAATAACCTATCCTAACTGTAACAGCGAAAGTATAAATTCAAGAGAAGATGAATTACAAAACCTATATTGAAACATTTCAACATTTGTATCAATGAGTTGTCATGATTTTAATGCGAATGTATTTGTACATTTTGTTGTTGTTGGGTATTTGGTTTTCCGTCCGGATTTCTTTGAAAAGGCCATGAATGATATCACTAATGGCGTCATCGCGCTTTATTGAATCGTCTGCGAGAATATTTAAAAACATAAAGTAGTGTTGGTGTTGGTATATGAGTTTAGCAACCTATCTTTATGAAATGAGTCAGAGTGGGACGTAAACTTCTGCAATTAACTCTCGTTACTGCATTTAGACCAGTTATCACTTTTATTGAGACAAATTAATTGAATAATGCTCAAGTGGTGAACTTCTGCGTTTCCACTTGCACTGTTATACTCATGGAGTTGTGGCACTCTATGGCTGACAAAAATTATGATCCATCATATTATGAAAAGAAGAAATCAAAACATAGAATCTACATGAAATAATTTCTGAAACAGCAAAGTTCTGATGTTAACTGTAATAAAAATTAATTTCTGAAGTAAAGGTATTGTAATTTTCTCTGACCTCGCGTTTTACGAGGTAGCCATGACTTCACCCGCGCGGTTATTCTCGGAGCAACCAGAATAAACAAACGAACGATGATTTGCACTGCGAAAGTGCGTCAAAACACTTAATTTTGAATTTTCAATGCAGCTGAGGTTTGTTGATAAAATCTGCTGGTTTGAGGAAAACCTTGTGCAGAACAATTGCCTGCAAATGTTTGAAATGTTTCATTGAGTTGCGTCCCAGCCTAACATGTTAACAACGTGGCCAAGGTCCAGCCCAATGTTAATAAAATAAGGAAACTCCTTTTCGTAAATAATTTATTTACCGTTTTCCATGTTTTCCTCTGAATAAATGTTCAATTATGAATTACTCAATTAGTAGTCGTAGTACCTAAACTAGAACTACTCATGAGTACTTCCAACGGCAAAAAAACATTAACACAGAATATAGATTGATGAGACCCATATGACATAATTAGGTACACTGCATGGAATTCTCATTATTAGATTACCACATGGCTGTTGGTTGTTAGAAGACATTCTTTTTAAAACATAGCCTAAGGTATGGTTGCGTTCTGTAGGTACATGATCAAGAAAATGTTTAAGATATTGACTATCAAGTAGCTAAATTCCACCAAAATACCTGAATTAATTGCACTCACGATGTTTAATGTTATTGAAGAGTATATTCTCTGGTTTCCAGTTGCTGGGTGCGGCATGCGTGGGCGTGGTAGCCTACTACATGGACAATGGGCGGTACTCGGGCATCAACGGCAAGGCAGAGCTCTTCTACCTGCTCGTCGCAGTTGCCTGTCTTGTAGGCACATTTTGCCTACTAACTTCGTGCATAGTCTCCTTGTCTACAGCTTCTATCATATCAAAAACTATTTACGTGAGTACAACATTAAAGACAGTGACGCCATCGCATCATGATGCGATGACGTCACTGGATAACCAACCTCAAGAGAGAGAGCGGAGAGAGAATAAATTAACTCATCCATGGAAATGAAGGAGAGGCCAATATAACAGGCGAACCTGGGTCAGTTGGCCTGACCAGGTAGTACATAGCAATAGCACTTACAAACGATGTACCTAACTTTAGCTGGCGTTGAGGTCGTATTAAACCTACATACGGTACGAATTTTTAAGAGATGTCACGAACCGGATAATACATCCGATCATGCAGTATGGTATCCTTAAATAGTTATAGCGCTACAAGGTTATTTTGGCGGGTGACTAAAATCGGAACTAACGCCGCCAGTTTATTTTTCAATTCAATTTCTCTAAAAAAAAAAACAAATGTTTACCAACAGCGTTCCCTGTAAATGTCAATCCACCTTCAACAGATACTTGTAGGTGTAGCAGTGTAGGTAGGCGTTTGACGTGTAAAAATTTGATAATATAGTACTCTTTGATAGCCATTTACTCTAAGTACTGGGTTCCTATATTAGGTTTTGTATATAACTTGTCTTTTCATATATTTTATGATTTTTCAGGAGGTGATATACCATGGCGTGGCGTTTATATTGTACCTGTGTGCTGGCATCACTTTGATGATAGAAGTTAATCATGCAAAGAATCAGTATTATAGAAGAGATTATGAACCCTACCTAGCAGCAGCGGTAAGTTCTTGCGAAGTATTGATAACTCTATATATCGTCAGTGAAAATCTTAGACTAAGGGCGAATTTCACCAGATCCCAAACATAAATCTAAGACTCTGAAGGATGAAATAATTCTAGCATTCTGTCAGTGTCAATATTCCCCAACAATGATGACAGCTTTGAACACGGTTTATAGGTGATGATCGCGTTTAACTTCATTGGTGAAATTCACCCTAAGGGCTAAGATAATTTGAATTCCGCGGGCTACCTTAGGGCATCCCATTCCGATTATTATTGGCATGTTGAAACTAAACACAATTTACTGTTTCTCTATTTCAGATCATGGGACTAGTCATGGCGGCCCTGTATTTGCTCAGTACGTTTATAGCAAATCGTCAGTACCGAGGCATTTAAGTAAATATTGGAAACGAATCATTGTACACTACCTTTTTAGTAATTTATTACTTAATTCTATATAAACAGATGCTATTTAATGTCATACACTAGTAATTAGGAGACACTTTTCGTTTACTATGAACATGCCTCTACGAAAATAAAGGTTTGACGTATTAGTTTCCTGAAACAGCCTCAAATGGCGCTAATCGTATGAAAAATGTAAGCATTCAACTTAAATACCTGCTTGGAATACCTACAGTTTTTTGCCCAGGAAGAAATTCATGACAGGCAGTAACGAATAGGGATGTTGATTAAAAAATTTTTTTTTTGTCCATCGTATACTTAGATCATTAAAAAATATTGGACACGTATTTTCTCTTTTTTTACGTAATCAAAAAAATAACGGCAATACATTGAGTTAAAATGTGGCATGAAGTCACTGGCCGGTAGATTTTATACTGACTTGTGACGTAGCGAGCCCCACTCCCTATAATGCGTTTTATCTAAATATTTTTTTATTATTGTTATGATAAACCAAAAAATACGTGTCTAATACTTTTTTATTATTTGACTGACGGACTAAATAGTTTTTCTTTTTTTTTACCCAGTCAATATCCCTAATGCTGCTGAATAAAGGTATTGCTGCTTTTTGTCGTGTCGATGTTGTTAAAAGTGCACTGTTGAGAAACCGAACTCCATGTACCTAGTGGGTGACTAGCCCAGTGTGTAGTCAGAAGGTGGTCTGCACCTGTATCGTCCATAATTGCGGAACTGTATAATTATTGTGCATACTGTGCTCTGCTTGATACTGTACTGTGCCTATATTTTACATAATGATATACACTTTGAATATGTACTGTATAAGTATTTGAATTCATATTTATTATGCTTTTATTTTTATACATATAAGTAGTTGTTTTTAATTAAGAGTAGGTACTATTTCGAATAAAACATTATTTGGGTAATGTTTTGGAATTTATATTTAAGTCAATATGTCCAATACGTATTAAATACTTATGCCATACTGAAAATATGCCATTGTGCTATACGAGCACTTTCAGCATGAAAAAATACCTATTTAAAATTATGTGCGTTTTATCTCGTACAGGTTAATTATAAATCACATTGTTCGATATAATTCACTGATAAAGAGTTATAATCCGACGTAAAAACTTCCTACATTGCACTGTCACTATCTTAAATCTGCGATATTTTTAAACATTGTTATTGGCAAGATGTGGCTCAAGCCAAATAAGGTTACCTACTTTATGTGTATGATTGTGAGACGAAGTCAACACTTGTCAGACATCAAGGTCTTGACTTTAGTCATGACTAGCTTCTGCCCTCGAATCCGTCCGCGAGAATCTTGTGTAGCATACTTTTTTTTATGTTTGCCTACACTGTTCCACTGCTAAGCAAAGGCCTCTCCCAAATCCTTTTCTAAGGCCACCTCGATCTGCCAGAGTTGCGGGAAAGTCCGAAAGGGATACCTACCCTTGGCAACAGGCAACTAAAGGAACACGGCTGGGTTTTAGTCAGTAAAAGTCTGAAGGCTCTTACATACTGGCGCGATTCGCCGCGCGACGCGAATTTTAACAAAACAATTTCTGAGAAAACTTCACGGCGAACAATGCGGCGGCGGCGGCGGCGTCGCGTCACGCGACGAATCGCCCCAGTATGTAAGAGCCTTGACACGCCCTCCCACTCCGCCCAGAGCGGGAGAAATCATTTGATGATTTCCCACCATCAATAAAAATAAAAAAGGGCTACCTCGACCCAACCCTTGCGGTATGCGTCCAGGTCGTCTTGCACCTCTTCCTTGGCCGGCCTCGTGTAGCTTTCTATCAGTGAAATAATTTTTGTAATCGGATCAGTACTGCCAGCGTTTACCTACCTCTTACAAACAAACAATGTTCTTGTGATCTTTACAATATTCGTTTAGATTAAATTCAAGAGTCTGCCTGATGATGCCTTGATGTCTGCCTGCGCTGCAAAAATGTTTATGCTTTACAGGGGCAAATAGGCCTAAGTATCTAGTCTTGGGGCAAATGCTACATTGTTACTAACTGATGCATGAATATTTCTAATTATATTTAAAAAGCATAGATATAATTATTAGTAATTATAGATTAAGTAAGTTTTATTTTGTATGAATTATAAATTAATGTATTACCTATTTGTACTGGTGCTACATCTTTTGTTTACCGTTTCAGTACGTTAACTTTACTTACATATTATACAACTTGAACAGAGCTACATGTAAAACAATTACCTACTTTAACACCTAAAATTTATGAAATATATTTTTAATATAATTAAAATTATTATTGCTAGAGGTAAAACCATAACTTTTTTCACATCCACGCGCTGTCAACAACTCTACTATCCGAGCTGACTGTGTATTCAGCGTTCTCACATATTTTGCGATATGAATACTAACAACATTAAACAGTTATTTGCCAGACCGCAAAGTATGTGACGTTTCCCATGTTTTTATTCAGAGTATTTTAACATTTTGCTTCGAGTTCTAAGTAATCAACCTCCTCAAAACGTTATAAATTATGGCATAAAACTAAGAGATAAACACTTTTTCGTATTTAGAAAAATAGAATGAATAGAAAATAAAATAGTAGAGTGCATTTCATCAAATAGTTAAGTACTATGCTGAAATTTTGGCTCCACTGTTAAACTTTAACAACGGACTTATTAAGTAGAGCCGAAGCGTACAAATGTTCGTCCTACAACAGTGGAGCCAACATTAAGGAATAGGAATTATTTGATGAAACGGACAGACAGTCAGCTCGGAAAGCTGAAAGCCGACAGCAGTGGCTGGCAGCACCCCACAGAGCTTAATAAATATTATATAATATCGTTTAGACCGTCAAATTTTTTAAGCAACCGCATTGGTACACCTTCTATTAGATAGGTAGGTATTTACAAAAATGTTCGCTGAATTAAAAAAGAATATAAATTTGTCAACTCTACTTAGATTTAGGTAAACAATGTATCTTTTTAAATAAAGGGGCGAGTTCTTTCACTAGCTTCCAATATAATTAAACTTCGCAGAAATGTAGGCATTAAAATATGCTTTGAATAAATATGTTGGAAAGTGTTATGTATACCTAGGTAATTAGTGTTAGAGTAACAAGATATTTAATATACTCTTTTGCCAATGTTTATCACCTTTGAATTAATTATAATGCAGACAGGTTTATTTTACGAAGTGAATATACATAATGTATTACGTAGTTTTATGCAAGCGGTGAAAGGTAGACAGACAACAAAACCTAATATTTTGGACACAATTTTAAAATATACTTCTAGAGAGAAATAAGAAAATAAATGTTTGTACTTTTGGTATTTTACGACGTTTTATTTAATTATACCTGCTTAGATACAGCAGTTTTAACGTTCCCTCTAACCTCCATGATTCAGTCTGATCTTGCGAGTCCAAGTGTCAGTCAGAGCTACAGATACCCAGCCCACTATCATAATTATGAAGTATTTAATTACTCTGCTTCGAACAACAATCTGTTTGACCAGGGTTTTGATGAATGAGCTGAAAATAGATTTGGGGCAAAGTTTTGGATTTATAAAAGTTATTCTAAATTAGTATCTATGGATAAGCAGGGCTGTTTTTTTAGGGATAGCTGTATTAGGGATCCATTTCATCCATTCCCAAAGGCAGTGATAATTATGGGTTTTTGATTTTCGGTAAGGAGTTAAAGGAGTACAGGTACCTACCCTACCGAAGAGTCGTTGCTGGTGCATTTTTTTGCCCGCAATCATGTGCATCTGTACAAAATACAACATACGTTTATAACAATTATAATGGCAACACTGTCGATAACACGACCAAATACGGGACCGCGCAATGTCAGCATACTGATTTTCTGACCCAATTGACACTAAACAAGGATTCTGTTGTTAAAGCTTTAAAGAGACTTGACCCTAATAAAGGGCCAGGGCCTGACGGACTGCCTTCCATTTTTGCAGTGAATTGTGGTGATGTCCTGGGGACGCCCCTCTCTATGATTTATAATAAATCACTGAGCACGGGTTGTTTTCCGAAAACTTGGAAAGAAGCACGAGTAGTACCGATTTTTAAGTCTGGTGACAAGTCCGCCGCGAATAACTATAGACCAGTATCTATTTTGTCTATTTTTGGCAAAGTGTTTGAAGCTTTGGTATACCCTATACTTTCGTGGCATGTGAAACAAACATTGATGCCTGAGCAACACGGCTTCATGAAAGGCCGTTCGACTGGAACCAATCTTGCTTGCTTTTTATCGGACTTAGTAGACGCCGTAGACCGCGGATCACCAGTAGATGTAATTTATACTGATTTTAGCAAGGCGTTTGATAGGGTGGATCATAAAATGCTAGTTAGCAAACTACACACCATCGGAATTGCAGGAAACTTATTGCAGTGGTGCGAGTCCTACCTTGTTAAACGCACATCCAAAGTTGTGGTCAACGGTTACTCGTCGAACCAGTTTCTGACACCCTCAGGCGTACCCCAAGGCTCCCATCTGGGCCCGTTGTTTTTCAATATATTCATAAACGACGTGGCGTCTTGTTTTGTACACTCAAGGATTTACTTATACGCAGATGATCTAAAAATTATTAAACGAATAGAGTGCAATCAGGATTCTTATAAACTCCAAGAAGACTTAGATCGTTTTACCCAGTGGTGTTTGGAAAATGATATGTCACTTAATGCTGACAAATGCAATCACGTACATTTTTCTAGAAAAAAGGGACCGTATTTTCGTAATTATAAAATTAATAACCAAATTATTTGCGAGAAAGAAGTAATTCGTGATTTGGGTGTCTATATTGACAATAAGCTTCGGTTTAATATCCACGTTGATAAAATTGCTACCAAAGGGTTTAAGATGTTGGGTTTCATTCTGCGTAACTGCAAAGATTTTAAGCGCGCCTCAACTAAAATTGCAATCTTTAACTCAACAGTCAGGTCAGGCCTGGAATATTGCAGCATAGTTTGGACGCCCTTCTACGAAATACATAAACGTCGCTTGGAATCAGTGCAGAAAAGATTTCTTTGGCACTTGTCATATCACTGCAATATGGTTAGAATTTTAACTAGCTACAGCTCACGCTTGAAACATTTCAAAGTTATGAGTCTGGAAAATCGCCGTATGATCCTTGATCATCTGTTCCTATACAAAATAATGAACACTCATTTTGATTGTCCGCGGTTACTTAGTCAAATAAATATAAATGTGCCCTACAAACTTGCTCGTAGGTCTAGATATCGGTTGCTTCGCGCTAAGGGCTTTAAAACCAACCTGGGTCATTTTTCCACCATTAACAGAATGCAGGATCAGTTTAGTCGCCTCACACGCTCGCCTAGTGTAGATATTGATATGTCCTATTCATTACATAAAGTCAAGTCTGTCTTGCTTAAGGAATTGTCATAGAAGTGAAAAAAATACTGGAGTTCCTATTGTCTTTTTCACTTACCCAGAGATTTAGATTGTGTTTGTTCTTTTTTGTTTTAGTTTTATTGTTATTGGTTGGCACAACGTCGAACAAAATTTATTGAATCTATAGAAATAATCGCACCAAGCCAGCATTGTAAGTTTTTCATCTTTTTGTATTTGTATCTTGGATTCATGTAACAATTGTCAGTGTTTTAGTAACTAATTATGTGAAATCTGCTTTTTTTTTTTTTTGGTTTCATACTCCTATATTAAATAAATGCATGCCGTGGCAGCCTTTAATTAAGGCTACACTATATATTGTAAAAATAATATGGGTAGATTAACATGTCTTTTTTTTGGTGTAAGCTTTGTTGGTTGTCCTAAAATAAATAAATAAATAATTAAATAAATACTTGTAGTACTCACTACATATCTTAAGCAAAACTAGAACCATAGATTCCACTAGAAGGAAGCATGTTAGCCAGACAGATGTTTATTATCATTAAAAAAGTTTAAAAAGTATACCGAACATATGATTTGTTTACACTAGCCGACCAGATACCACATGTTGATATGTCGCTGTACCTAAAACACAAAACAATAAGGTTAATGAGTTTGTAAATAATATCCTGAAATAGAAATCTACCCTCCCGTCGCGAGTGCGTCGCTCTATTTTTATAATTAAGCGCACACACAGCGCGCGGGCACGCGACTCATTCAAAACTATTCCAACTTTGTTCCGTTCCAGACACGTCTTTTGTTTGAAAAAAGTTCCGTAGGTACACATAGACTGTGTTTTTTCAAAAAAAATTAAACAATTGCTACGAAGAGTGAACTGAAAATTTGTTGTTTCTGTTTTAAAGTTTATTGTGTAGGTCAGAGTTGAATGAACGCGCTCCCAAAACACCTAAAAACTATGCGATCTTCTAAATATACGTTATTATGAGTAATACTGACCGTGTAAGAGGATTGAACTCTCCCTTATTTCCTGTCTGGAGATTCAGCAGTGCGGTTGAAGTGTCTGATGGACTTACAAACCGGTGCTCAGTGCACTTTCAGTGATCTAAAATGACTCGTGGACCGACAATAGTGCGTGTGCCGCCGGGCGGTGGTGCTGGGAAGGGTATAAAGTGCTGCTGCTGTCGGTGCTGCGAATGCCTCAATCTTGGATATTTGACTTCCCATCATGGCCTCATTAAGCTTGCTGAAGCTGTAAGTACCATAACATCCTGTCAGTTTCAAACCCTTTTAATGAAAACTAAATGGATCCACCATCTAGTTCCAGCAGTATGCAATTTTAGTTTCAGCGCAACAGTTGTCTTTATTGTGCAAGTGGAATTAATTTGTCAAATGTTCGTCTGGTTAATTAATTTCGCCACATTTTTGCTCAGTGCGTAATGCTTTGACTCATTTCCATAAAATTCCAACTCTAGGTGATGATAACCCCAAAATGGTAACAACAGTAACTTACATTAATCTGAAGTTGAGTAAAATCAACGTGAGTTTATAGCAATAATGTGAAGCAAATAATTTTCAAAAAACAAAATCACAATAAAGCTGCCAGCTAATTTTGATTAAATTTCGCAATGCAGATTAGAACTCAGGTAGGTAAACGGGCTTGATTGACAAGCACGTTTACCTACCTGAGTTTGTTTAGCTTAAAGGCTCCTGCAGACAGGCGCGACGCAACTCTAGTAGAATAATTTCTATGAAAACTTCATGGAAATTGTTCTACTAGAATCGTGTCGCAATTGTTAGGAAATCATTGTCTTTGACGATGGGATCTTTTGTGAGGCGTGTCTTACGGGCTGTTTTCCTACCGGCAGATGTTAGGCGGTCTCTGTCAGAGCCTGCTGGTAAAGTATGGCATGTCGGAGGCCAGCAGCATGGGCTCTGCCTTCCACGGGTTCCTGACGACGGCCTCGGCTTGTCTCCTCACCACAACACTCCTCATTGCTTGTTACGTGCTCTCCTCCAACACGCAACAACTCATACGGCAATCTATCTTTGTAAGTAGAAAAGATAAAAGTTATATGATATACAAAGGTACTTACTGCTTATTTCTTGTTTTTGATCATCAACTTATTTAGTCATTTAATGGTAGTTTATGACGCTGCCTGGCCGATAGGGTCGAAAGGTTCTGGAGTGGCGACCGTGTAACGGAAGACCTATCGTTGGAAGGCATCCCACAAGGTGAATCAAATGACCCTGTGAAGGCTGCAGGAATCCGCTAGATGAACACAAAACCCGTCAAAGTGGCGGTGCTCGGGGGAGGCCTATGTCCAGCAGTGGCCGTCTTTGGGCTGAAATGATGATGAATGATGGTGGTTTATGTCCTAGTTTGAGTTTGTACCTCCTACATAACATTCTGCTGCAACAAGAAGCATGGATACAATTTGCCATTAAAGAATAAATTGATAAGTTATGGCTTTTGGCAACAGGATATTCAATAATGACCCATGAATAAAAAAAATGTATTTTGTCGAACCAACAAACCACATTAAATTAATCAGCAATCTTCGGGAAAGAGATTTTTGGCTCCCACCAAGTATTGACAGTGTTTTGCCATAAATGAGACAGCAAACCGTTAAAGGTGTCTAAAGGCTACGGTAAAAACTTCACATTGTGGAAACCTAACACTCTGTTCCGGTTTTCCTTTGGGTAACGAGTGCCATATGAAACTTATGGTGCTATAATCTGTTTCGTTTATGTAAATTTTGCAGGAATGTCTATTCAACGCGGTGGCGTGTTTCCTATACCTGTCAGCATCATCCTACATGGGCGTAGCGGTGAACATCTACCTGTACCCGCGGTACGCGCTCGTCAACATGTACGCCGCCTACCCCGCCATGACAGCAGTCTATGTAAGTCTATTAGTCTATGACAGCTGTCTATATAAGTCTTTGCTTAACTATTTAAGTCCAAGACGGGATTACACGACGCTGGTTTAGTTCCGGTTTTCGCGCACTTTCGAGCCAGTCTGGATTCCAGGGGGCCAAGTCTACTAATTTACAAACGTGTCAGTGGTCTCACAATGATGAGTTTTTGACAGATTTTGTATGGCATATCTGTCAAAAACTGATCATTGTGAGACAACTGACACGTTTGTAAATTAGTAGACTTGGTCCCCTGTATACTTACTCGTAGGCTCGTAGTTAAATACGTAAGTAGTTTATTACCAATGAAGATATTAAACATAATGCACCTATTAAACTAAAGCATTTAGACACTGATATCACTACATATTATAAAACAAAGTCCGGGCGACGCCGCGGGCGGGTACTAGCTGATGCCCGCGGCTTCGCCTGCGTGGGTTTCGGTTATTATATACTAAAACGTTCCTCGAAAACCACTCTGTCCATTGGTGAAAACAGCATGAAAATCGGTGCAGTAGTTTTTGAGTTTATCGCAAACAGACAGACAGACAGATGCGGCGGAGGACTTTTTTTATAATTATGTAAGTACCTAGTGATAGATATTTGACGGTTGTTTGGTAATAATTGGATGCATTTTTTTGAATAAAAAAACAGCCCTAGGATACTTCTACATTTTTCGTGCTTCCTCTTTGCATTACTTGTAATTGTAGGTATTTGCTTTAATTAAGGTTATAAGAGCATTAAACAGAGGTTATGTCAAACAACAAAATCAGCAACTTTTTTAGGCTTCCTGATTCATTTTGTATGTACAGCGCGATAAGTTCGATGACGAGCCGTGAAAGTGGGACAAATACACTCACTTTCGTATTTAAAAACAAAATAATCAGAATTAATCATAGGTTGCATGATAAATAGATAATATACGTACGTATAGTAGGTACTTATATTTGGTCTTGTTTTTAGACTTTGTAACGATACCTACTTGTTTTATTTCTCCTTGATTATTTGTTTACGTTTACCTTTGCACTTCGGCAAAATTACCTAGACAGAGATAGGTACCTAATAGAGCACACCACTTCATAAGCTCAAAGGTGTAAATCATTATGATTTTTCCAGCAGACTTGTGACATGAGAGTGTGCCGTCAGACGTGGACAAAGCGTGGACAAAGCGCATTTCTTTATCGTTAATTTCTTTAACCTACTATAATCCTAACGACACAAAAAGTTTATTACCTTTTCGAGTTTTATTTTATGTTTTATGGAGGGCTATAAATAATGTGTTTGTTATTTATGTTTCCAGTACATCGGCGTGGTGGTTGGGATCCTTCATGGTGTGGACGCGTATTTGTCATACAAGTACCACAAGGGATACCGGTGAACGAAACGAACTGCATCTTAAAACGAAACAGAGTGTGCAAGTCTCGTATTCATAATAAGTAAACAAAAGATGCGCGATATTGTTGCTTAACATGAAAGTTGTGTTGCTAGGTACCTACCTGTTTCCAACAGCATAGAAACATGTGGCATCAACAATGTTGTACAACAATTTGATTTACCATGAACACGGAGACTTTTTGGTAACACACGGCACACTCGCAATCACATTAACTTCGACATTATTAAAAATGACGAAATTAATGTAAATTAAGTATTTTGATAATCCTATAATTTTCACTTCGATTGATTAACTGTAGCAGGCTTTTTGAAAATGTTGAATTGGCAAAATGAAAGCTATTGCGATAGTGAGTCAAAGTTTACCAGACTCGAGAATGTTCAAAGTCTTTTAACAATGAATTCTTTTACCAAATTGTGTAACACTTCATTCCACTATATAATTTTTAAGTTTATTTCTTCTTACAACGTATTTTTATTATCTAACCATTATTTTACGTGACATAGCTTCGGTTCATAAAAAATCCAAGTTACAACGCGTATTTAGATTTATAATTATAATGCAGTATTGTATACCTAATTTATGTGGAACAAAGCATTTATCAGATTTATTTTATTATGTTAATGTTTTATTGTGTACAATACCTTAATACCTAGGTATAGCAAGAGACGGACATTTGTTACAATTATGGACTTTTTATCATTGAACAATTCCTTGTGTGTCTGTTGTTTGTCAGACTAGTTAGTAACATAACTGTATCTTTAGAACCTACCCAGTTAGGTATTAAATTAAAGTTAAATAGTTAAAGTAGTGGTCCGTATTACATGGACCTTAAATTATAAGTACTTAGTGAAATGTGAATGTGGACTATAGTTACACCTCTGCATAACCCTTCGGGGAATTCAGACGTGATGTAAAGGTTATATATGTAGCAATAAAATAAACTCATTTATAATTAAACATCAAAACCGCTTTTATGGATAACATAGACAAACGTAACACTGACCTTCCTGTGACTTTAATTTACCAATTATGAATTGTATAACATAACATAACGAAATATGACATCACACCTTTATTACCCGAAGGAATTTCATTTTAACATATTATCAGCACACGAAAACGTCCTATCATTATTAGTTCGCAAGGCAGTATTATAATATCTGTGTCCAAACTATGGAACGGGACAAGTGCGTGTCGGACCGTGGTCCGACACGCACTTGACCCGTTTATTATGACCTTGCAACTTATCGTGAAACTTTCTAGGTCGAGGGGACTTACCCTATTTTCGATAAGAGTTTAACAGTTCCTTCGCAAAGCGGATTAAGGATTATGGGATTTACTTACGTACTTCTTATCATTTTGCTGTATTTTGAATATTTTACTTAGCTAAGTAGTAGAAGGGCTTTGATATTTTGATAATTTCAGTAGGTATGAAAAGTACCTTTTATTTGGACCCATGATGTTTTCGTCGCGTGCTTGCATCCTAATATAACAATACGCTATTGCTTTATTATAATAACCTTATGAGCTACCGTAATATTTCCAGTAGAGGACTGATCATGGGGTGTTGTAGCTACCGCTCGCCCCAGAATCTCCACCATAAACAACTTACCGCCACTTGGTTCGGGGCATGCCATAATCAATTTGCTAAGCATAGCTCTACCTGGCAGGGTTGCGGGAGAGTGCGAAAGGGATACCGGGGCCCTTGGCAATAACATGCAACTGAAGGAATACGGGTGGATTTTAGTCAGTTAAAGTCTGACACGCTCCCCCGCTCCACTCAGAGCGGGAGGGCAGGCATTTGATGATTTCCCGTCCTTAAAAAAAATAACGTAGCTCCACGGGGAAGTACTATCTTTCTGCCGACCGTAAAGTATATTGATATGCGGGAGAACATTTGTTTTTCAACTACAATTTGGGATAAATTCATCCCAACTACGGCACCCTTCATTGTGCGTGGTCTGTCACGCACTTGGCTGCTGTGTGCTGTGTTTATGGGTATGGGTGCACGTAGCTGTGATTACAAGCATAATGATTTTAATGATATACTTACATTTTAGCTTTGTCATTGATATGGCAACGTATCGCTATGCCATTAGGATGTGCGAGATGGCGCGGCCACTCACTATCAGGGGGCCAAGTCTACTAATTTATAAACGTGTCAGTGGTCTCACAATTATCAATTTTTGACAGATATGCCATACAAAATCTGTCAAAAACTCATCATTGCGGGACCACTGACACGTTTGTAAATTAGTTTGTTAATTAGACTTGGCCCCCAGGTGGCTCGTATCGTCGGCTTGTTTGCTACCAAATAACAACGAAATTACAGAAAACAGTATCGGGTTTTTACTCTTAATTTCTGTTAACGGAATCTATACTAACCCATACTAGGCTAGGTAATTATTATAAATGCGAAGCTGTACTTGTGTCTGAACGAATTTGGATATATATGGCACACCGATAGAACATGATCGGACATCAGATTTTTTATTTATCGATTATTCCTTTGGGATAATTTTCGACCTTCACGCGGGTGAAGACGGGGTCAAAAGCGTGTCCTAAATATTACTTTGTTAAAGTTTACTACGTAACTTGTGTGCAATTTGTTGTGTTCCCATGCGAACAAAGGTTTTTACTTCGTGAAGCATTCTAGCTCGGATTGTGATGTCCAGCGATTGTGTTTGTATTTTATTTCTGTGGTGTGCTGTGTGCGCGTGCGCCGTGCCTGGTACGACGGTCGCGTCACCGTGCGCTGCGAATCTGTGATACCTAGCGAACAAGTTTCATTTTATATCTGAGTTTTAGAGTCTATTTGATATAGGCTTAGATCATAAAATAATAAGGTGTTTAGTTTATTTATCCAAATACATATTAGGTATATTGTTTGATTTTTTACATACATTTTCCATATTCAATGCTCAGTTGCAGAGTTTTATGAAGATATTTTCCGATAAAAGGTACTTACTAGTAGGTGATTAGCGCTACGCAAGCACATAACATGACGGTCAAGACTGCCAAGAGTCCAAGACCAAGTTGTAGAGGTTAGAGGCTAGAGATGGGTTGTAACAGGTTACATGATATCTGTTATCATTACCACTGTTACTGTTACAAAAGTAACAGATCCAAATATATGTTATTAAATAACAGCCTGTTATTTTTATACGGATGATAAATACGTAGGTATTTAAATCTCAATTGAATATCTTCTTTTCGTTTAAAGCCGAAAATCGTATCCGAAGTTTTAACAGTAACAGCCGCGGTAACAGTCTTGAGGATCTGTAAGATCTGTTATTTTAAGTACCAGGTATGTTTTATTGTGAAGAACAATTGCTATTTTGTAATATCTGTCATTTCTATCTGCTACGATAAATACGCCTCACCCCTAGTAGAGGCCACATAAGGTCAAGAACAGTAAGTACACCGCATAATATGCTGCACTTCGAGCCTTATATAGGTAGGGCTATAAGGCCTCTGCCTCGAATCTTCAGCGGGGCGGTGGCGGCGGCGGCGCGGGAACGGGGCGGGCATCGAAGACCCGTTCTCGAAACTAGCGGGCAGATCGCGCGTCACTATAGCCGCGTAGTGTTGTGTTCACGATTGTGTCGTCGAGATAATTGTTTTTATTCGCGAAAGAAATGTCTGAACAATGGCGGCAACATCTTTTTGATTCAAATTTATTCCTAACGCTCAATTTATTGTGGGCAACAACACTGCAAGAAGACGCGCGGGCGGTCACCGCTTGACTGGAGTGCACCGCTCGCTGCCCGCCGCCTCGCCGCTGCCGCGCCGCTGTTTTCGAGAACCGGTCCATTTGATTTTACGCATAAGATCCTGCCGAGCCCGCGCCGCCGCCGCCGCCCCGCTGCCCGCAAGATTCGAGGCAGAGGCCTTAATGATGCAATAAAATATCAGTACCTACCTACTTATGAGTTGACTGCCTCATTGGTCTAGTGGTCGCAAGCACTACTGCTCATATTGAGGTCCTGGGTTCAATTCCCAGGGCAGGCAGAGTTATTGGGTTTTTCCACTAGGAATTTCTCAGGATATCTCAGGCCCTAAGTCTAGATTTGTGCTCGGTTGTTGGTAATAGGCTCGCTTCCTATTACCTACATGAGTCTTAATCCTACTAAGTATGGATGGATAGATGGATGGATGGGTGGATGGATGGATGTTTGTTACTTTTTCACGTAAAAACTACTGAATGGATTTGGATGAAATTTAGCAAACAGATAGTTTATAACCTGGATTAACACATAAGATACTTTTTATCCCGATATTCCCACGGGATCGAGACTTACGCGGGTGAAACCGTGGGGCGCAGCTAGTATAATATAATTCGTGAAATGTGGGTGTAAGTACTATACCTAGGTAGGTACACCTCTGCCTAACCCTTGCAAATGGAGGATGAATCCTTATAGAATTTAATTTAGACATTCAACTATGCATGGAAAATCTTCCTCTCAAATCTTGACCGATATTGTGTTTATTGTATACTAGCTGCACCCGCGTATTCACCCGCGTAAGTCTCGATCCCTTGGGAATATCGGGATAAAAAGTAGCCTATGTGTTAATCTAGGTTATAAACTATCTGTGTGCGAAATTTCATCCAAATCTGTTCAGTAGTTTTTGCGTGAAAGAGTAACAAACATCCATCCATCCATCCATACTTACAAACTTTCGCGTTTATAATATTAGTAGGAATACTCAGGGACCACTTATCGTATTTGGACCTGAATCTTCGGATACTTGAATCTCTGTCCTGAGACTGAGACGGGACCAACATCATAATTATGGGCTATCGATACAGGGTTTGGTTTTTTGATCAGAGAAAATTGAGAATATTTCGTTGTGATTCCATAGAATAGTTTCTTTACTACCTATAACTATGTAGGTACTCTTAGATAAAATATTCTGCGAAGCACAAACCTTTATTGCCAAACTATAAAACATAAAAGAAAATATTATTATACCTAACAAGACAGCCATTATATTGGCCGGCAAATATAAAATAACATCTAATCACAAGAGCAATCTCTATACTTCAATATTTTAGCTTATCAGTATTTTTATTACTATCCTTTGATGTTACGTTCACTTCACTTGACGACTCGGCTTTCATACTTGCATCAGTGCTGTTTCTAATGAGGTAGGTATAAGTACCAAAGTCAGGCAATTAATTTTAAAGGAAATTGCCTGAACAACTTGAGGTCCAGGGTTCTATGCCCAGATCGGGCAGTGTTACTGGGGTTTATGGCAATGGGGTTTATGGTTATGGCAATGGGGTTTATGGTCCCGTATGATGGAAATAGGCTCGCTTCCTATTACATGAGACTTAAACATAATGGGCGAAATGCCGGTTGGGTACCTACATTGTAGGTACAGTTCGATTCAAACTTAATGGCGGTTCGGAAGTGCGCTACTTGCTGCCCCTCACCCCCGCTGATTCATGAATTCATTACTGCGCAACGACTCGCCTCATGTTCCTAGCCGCCATAAGTTTGAACTGGGGTGTACACCACTGCCTGTTCATCTTGAAAGTGAAATAACAATGTAACTCCCATTCATTGATAGTTGTATGAAATGGCTATAACACGGCAAATTGTAGTAGGGTGTCAATTTGCATAACGAGTAGGTAATTTCCGTTGCTGTGGTACATTTTCATTACAAAGCTGCAAGTTTCAAATGCAATTCGTCACAAACCACTCTCATTTAAAATTTATTGTTTTTCAATCAGTCTAGTAGGGCAATTTTTGTTGTCACAAATGCGTGAATGCGTGATGTCTCAAATCACGGTAAAAAATAAATTACCGGCTATAACAAGTTTATTACCATAACTCTGTCCACTTTAATAAGTAATCCGACTGTAAATAGCGAGATCCTTGAATCAATCAAATCTATTGCGTTGAATTCTTTGGCTCTAATAATATTATGTACCTACCTATATATTTTCTTTGTGTGGGTTAATAACATGTTTTGCAATTTTCAATCAATATACTTACATAAACACGGTCATTGGTGCCGATTCTCTTGTACACCGAACTAAACTAACTAAACTATCACTAAAATTCCTTACTTTTTACTATGAGAAGAATAGCTATTCTGCCAAAAAAATCTCTAAATTTAAAAATTATTTTGACAGAACTAAAATCGAATTTGACAATCGCGACTCCACTTGGTGCCTACTTGTTTGCCTACCACGTGATTTTTTTTGAGCAGGAGAGGCGCGCAATTTGGCCGTCTCGACGTATTTTTATATGGAATTTTTCACTTTTTGGAAGAAAAATAAAAAATTAAATCACCAACATGTTGAGTATTACGGGTTCGGCGGTTGCAAAGAGGGTCAAAATTTTCATTATTTTTGCGATAGGACACACCATTTTCGAGATATAACCAAAGAAAAAAAAAAAAAGATACAGTACCGTTTTGCAACTGAATTCGAGGTGTTGGTTTGAATTTTAGTTCATGACATCTAATTTTATTCCACACATTTTTAATCGTGATTAAAAATAGTCAGAGTTAGTTTAGGATTTTAGATATAGAACAAAAATTTTGGCTAAAACGTCAAATTCAGAATAGCATTTTCACTAAATTAAAACTCAGTGCCATCTTAGTGCTGTCAAAGTAAATTATAGTTAAGTTGTGTCACTTTAATCTATTTTCAGAATAGGAAATCGTCGTTTGACAGGAATAAACTAAATTTTAGTGATTTTTAGTTTAGTTTAGAGAATTTGTGACAAGAGAATCGGCACCAATATATACTTAAACACGGTAAATTCGCGTTAAATATTTACCGTAATACACGACCGCAGCCATATCTTCAATAATATTTTCTGTTTAAAAATAAGCTTAATTTTTTGAATATTTTATAGCACAGAAACATTTATGATTTAAGCCTGATTAACACGGTACGATTTAATTGCTTGTGGCATAACATAAGTTGAAGCAACAATACAAGTGGCACCGTCTAAACCCTGTCACACGATGCAAGTGCATTTGTTTCTGCAGTTCTATTATAGGCAAGAAACTTGCAGCGCGTAAATGGCGTGTGTAGTTCCATCTAGTTCGGAAACGGAGACGGGTATGGCGACATCGCGTCAACTTTCGACACAGCTTTCGACATCCGGTGCGCTCTAGTGCCAGGAAAGTGGCCCACTTTAAGTGGGCCGCCATTATGCCAGGGGCCTACCAACGCCTAACATCGTTTAAGATAGCAGTACTCCTTTCCTAATGTTTACCAAGTGCACACATTTTCTCATCCATCAGCTAACAAACAGTGTCAACCGGCTATTGCGGTTAATAGATGAACGTTTCGCAACGTAGAACTCTTCTAACTGTTTTCTTGCTACAAGATACAAACGGATAAAGATGAAGAAGTGTTGATACTGGTTAAAGTTGTGTCGAATTTTATGAAAAAAATAATTATGAGAGGGTGTTGACGAATAAGTCGTTCGTTAAGTAGATCCATCGGCATGTCTTCCACATTCAGTTAGCAGCAGAGCCGGTCAGCAACGGCACATGGGTTGATTTGATTGTTTTTCTTTTCTTAGAATATGCTAAAATGAAACTCATCGATGCCATTAAGCCTTTCCGCACCCTACTTGTGAAACATACTTATTTAGGGTTCCGTACCCAAAGGGTAAAACGGGACCCTATTACTAAGACTCCGCTGTCCGTCCGTCTGTCTGTCTGTCACCAGGCTGTATCTCATGAACCGTGATAGTTAGACAATTGAAATTTTCACACATGATGTATATCTGTTGCCGCTATAACAAAAAATACAAAAAAAAAGAATAAAATAAATATTTAAGGGGGCTCCCATACAACAAACGTGAATTTTTGGCCGTTTTTATAGATAACGGAACCCTTCGCGAGTCCGACTCGCACTTGGCCGGTTTTTTTTTCCTTTTTGAAGGATATTGCATCATGTTCGAATAATTTTCCTGCTTAAGTACGCAAACAACGTTGTTGTTGTTGTTGAACTGCCAAAATGAAAGTCATTGCTACTATGTGTGTTACGCAATTACCTGCGGGGTACCCGCAGGTTCACTTGAACCGCTGCGAAGAATCACCGTGAAGGTTGGAAGGTGTTAACGTGAAATATAATTTGCGTTTCTCCTTTATAAGTAACAAAAAATAATCTAGAAGGTTCTAGTCTACTTAGGTACTTAAAAACCGACCAATCACATTCTACTGATCGGCTTCACATTCTTGAAGAATTATTTGATATAATTATAAACCTATACGTAATGATGATTAATAGTATCTGGTGTTAGGTATATATCAATGCTTTAATTAAACATTTTCATTATGTAGGTACAGCCAGTTGGTGTTTTCGAAGTTGATAGTGGTTCGAAGATCCACCTTGAAGTCTTTACAGCTGTCAGTAGGAAAATGTCTAGTATTAATTAGGATCAAATTCGCAAATCACTTATTCGGTCGTATGAAACTGACAGGTATCAAGAATGCATTCTGTCAAGGGCCGGACTGTACTCATAGGTACACACGGCTACACATCAGGCTATACATTTCCAGTATAAGCTGACCTCGCATTGTACGGAAATCGTATACAATGCGAGATCAGCATAAACTGGAAATGTACAGCTTGATGTGTAGCCGTGTGTACTCTGTGTGGCATAGTTTTCAAGCTAGGAATATATTTGCAATCAGTCATTCCTTATCTAAAAATCTAGTATTTTAATGCGGATGTGTATCATCGATAGTATTAATTTTATGAGCAATTGATTATACGATAAATTATCATGATTATCGGATTCGATAACTGAAATTAACGGGAAATGTATGTGGTTGTTTACGTGGGTACCGTTTTCTTGCACGTAAGTATGTATTCGTTTCTACGTTTTTTATTAGAATATATAATTACCTGTATTTATCATATCAGAAGGATTAAAACAATTCGTAGTAACATGTAGGATTGTAAGCCATAGTGGTCATATTCTTACAATTGTTTTTTTGTAAAATTGCTCTACTGATGTTTTCGTACAGTTTCGTGTGTTGGGATCTCTTCTTCAATCCGTCCCTATCTCACCAGACCTAATATACCTAAGGTAAATCTCCTTTATTGCACCTTATTCTCACTAATGACTGGTTTGAACAGCTTAATAACAACCCATTTCGTAGGGCATACTACGTCACACCTAATCATATTTTTTATAATTAGCAAAATATATGATTACGAAATAGGTAAATGACTGGACACTTTTGGAAGGTGTGCGTACGCACGAAATGATATGACGTGACTAGATAAAGACCACCGTCATTTATTTCAGTAGAACAATGCGAAAGCATAGCCTACTGAAGTCTTAGCAAGTCAAAACACATGTTGTTTTGTCTATCAGACAACAATGCAATTAAATTGAAAAATGGTAAAAACATCATACCTAAAGTTGGCATTTTATAAGGTGCCTTTTACAGGCGTTCACCATTTTAATATCTTCTGTACATTCCGGTTAGGCACCTGTTTTTGTTTATACCTATGTTGTGTGTTTGTTTAATTCAATCGAAAACAACTCGGTCGCTGTTGCGAAACTTTTTTGTTATAGGTATTTTTGTTTATTTTAAACGCAATAACTTTTGTAAGTTGTCATATGTTGAGTTCATTAACTGTATGTGATTCGTGTGATGTCTACAATTTACAGTCTTGAAATAAGCTTGTTGTGTTTTCCCAACGGAAACATTGGGGTCTTTCCCAAGCGAATATTTTAATAACACATTAATAGGTACCTATATGTATCACGAGGAACTTTCGATTCCTTTTAACCTATATTGTATCAACGAAATGATTTTTTCCGTTACCCTTACTTTTTAGTTAAATAATGTTCATATCTTTTTAAATTCTTCTTGGAGTTGGTACTGTAATATTATTCTTTTTATTTTCCTGGTTAAATTTATTTATTTGGGTTTTCATGCACAACATTACAGAATATTATCCCAAGGCGTTGCACAGAACAATGAAAATGTGCAAAAGTAGGTTTTTTTTTTTTTTAATATTTATCATTCATACAAAAGAATATAGGATTTTACATATTAAATAGCAACCAAAAACCACGAAGGTTTAAACTTGTGCTATCATGAGTCTATCTCAATATACAATGAAACATTTTATATGTAAGCGTTATTGTCTAAGATACAAATAATAACGTCTTAAGGTTTTAAATAGTTACAATCATTCCTTCATAGTACTTAAATAGTATTGCTTAAGTTTACAATTAATATTTTTATGCGTAATACTTTTGTTAGTTTCTGGGGGTAGACTATTAATAAGTCTCGGTATAATATAGCCGGTAGTTCGCTCGCCATACGAATTGTTGGCGCACGGAGTACGAAGCGTGTTCTTAGAAACTGCCCGCGTGCATACAGGATGTTCGATTTTGTTTCTTAGGGATTTATTGAAAAATTGTTCTTTTAATAACAAAAAAAATAATTTTAAATGAACTGGTAAGACATTACAGTGTTTAAAAAGGCCAATTATATTGTTGTAAAATTGATTTCTAATTTTAGGAGATACTATTGCTTTTAAAATACGAAGTTGAAGTTTAAAAATACTATCAAGGTAGGTTTTATAGGTACGACCATAACTACTAAGGCCATACTGGATGTAGGATTCAGCCATTGCGTAATACAGCATTATTTTCACTTTGAAGGGCAGGCGGTTTTTTAGTATGGTTATAATAGCGAGAAATTGTCGAAGTTTATCGCAAACACGTTCTATGTGATAACTCCAGTTAAACTTATCGTCTATAATAACTCCAAGATATGTTTGTTTATTAACAACATCTATTTGCGGACAGTTACACTTACTCGCATTAACCGAATGCAAGCAGTCATGGTCATGCATGGGCTATTAGATTCCGTAGGGGCAATTTTCTAATGTATGGAGATTTAATAACCAAAAGTTTAGTTTTGCTTGCATTTAGCACCAATCCAGAATCGTGACTCCACTTTGTTAGAGCATCCAGGTCGAGTTGTAAGCGTTCGCATGCTGTTTGAGGATTTTTATTTGCAATAACAAGGCAAGTGTCATCCGCAAATTGATAGCATTTACTGTTGGTAATGCAGTTACTCATATCATTTACATACGACAAAAAGTGCAGGGGGCCTAATACTGAGCCCTGAGCTGTTCCCTCAGTTATAGCCATGCGTTCGCTGCAGATGTTATCAATTTTTACTGTAAATGTTCGATTTTTAAGATAGTTTTTAGGTATGGTTGCCCGTTGTCATCAATTGATCGCAGTGGGTTTTATTTTGACAGTTCAGCCAATTTCATGAGGTAGATATTGTACGTTAGTTACGTTGTTGAGCAGACATATTTTTCAAATTTGTAGATATGAAGCAATGGGTTGGCAATATCCATCAAATCTCTCGGATCGTGATAGAAGTGTGTTAAGCAATTAGGGTGTTGACTGTTGTGAAGTTACAGCATTAAATCGGTTATAAAAATAAAATCAAAAGTCATTTATTCAAATTAGACTGAGAATCAGCACTTTTTGAACGTCAAAATTAACTCGCGTTATATATAAGAGTAAATTTTTGGTTACACATGTAAAGAGAGAGGAATAGCCATTCTTGCCATTGACTACAAAAAGTATGTTACATAATAGGGAATATGCATGTATTTTTTTAATATTTTTATTCGATAGTTTACATCGATATCGACGGCACAAAAGCAATTTAAAGTAGTTAAAAAAATGTTTAAAAATGTCCAACCGATCCGGGCTATTTAAACGCTCTCCATTTGGCGCGCTTGGTGTGGTGACGTCACAGTCCGTAAAAACAGACAAGCAACTGTCAAGTCAACGTCAAACACTCCTTTTTCTATGAGCGTTTGACATTGACTTGACACTTGTTGATTGACTTGACATTGACATTTTGATTGTTATATGGGATTGTTACGTCACATCCGCTCTTAGCCTTTTCAAGTATTTGAATTACCCATAGTTTTTTTGGACTTTAAAAAAATTAATTTCTCGCTCAAAAAGAAATTTTATTCAAAAATATTGATGGAGGCATAATTCTGAAGTAACATAGTTTATAAAAAAAAATATTTGACCCATATTTGAATCACATGCATATTCCCTATTATCTAAATAAATTCTAGCACCTGTAAAGCACGAATTAAGACTGCGCATGATCACGAAAGTAGTACAAAGTACGAAGATAAAATAAATAGGTGTAATTAATAATTAAAAACAATCATGATCCAGTTGTTGTTTATTTGTGCTGGGGTTAATTCGGTGTTAGTGATATCAGTTGTTCAAATGCAAGCTATAGAGATAATAATGTAGACCGTAATAGATAGGTATTGGTTGCAATCTCGGCTTGTATCCGATGATGATTATCATTTGATTATAAAGAGGAACTGTCTAGAACAGGCTGGATGGAATTTCAGTCACGTGCTCGAAGACCTCAATTAATTATTTTCCTCTTTATTGAAGGCTGACTTTATCGGATGACTTGTGAAGTTGTGTTCTTGTGACCCAGACTAGATTCTTCTTAAGTCGATTTCTGTTTCGGTACAAATTGACAATGTGATCTGGACTATTTTCACGAACTGGAACTTGATACTGAATTGTAGTATTTTTGGGCTAAATCTCTACCAAAATAACTCTAGCGAAGGTTTACCCATGTTTTTTATTATGATTAGGTATATTTATTCTTTCTAAAAATAGATATTTTAGTCCATTAGATAATAGCTGAAACAATCACAAGGCTATTATGAATAAACTATCTATTATATTTTTAACCGACTTCTAAAAGAAGGTTATCAATTAGGATGTTTTTATAAAAATGTATATCCGGGCATATCTCCGTCATAATATATAGACGGATTTGCAAAATTATGTTGTTGTTTGAAAAGATATACTTCCGAAATGGTTCCATTGTCATCAGGTCACGATCTGATGATGGGATAGGCTGGGTGATATTATAGGCACACCTATAAGGATTTCGGTATTTTTTATAGTAACTCGTGCAGTTGCTCTCGGAAAGCACCATTTTGGGCACAAGACCACAGGTGGCCACCGGGATCTACTCAGTAATAAGTATTTCACGGGCTGCGATTCGATTACTTTAATATGGTTGTCATTGTTTATTCACTTTCTCTATGACTAACCCAAGTAATCTTTGATTCATGGTTTTTAATAGAATTTAAACATTTTTACACGATAAGAGATTTTTAATGTAATTAACGAAACCTGTTATTTCATTATACACCTTAGTGATAATAGAATTCGGTTGATTATGAATTGTTGTGTTTATATGTTAGTCGCGTCATAGAAATATTTGTGTACAAGATAATGAGGGGCTTTGTAGTAATTAATGGTTACTCACTTTAATACGTCATTTTTGGAAGGAAAAAGGAAAATTTTAGCGACGATTTTGGCGTCATGGGAAATGGAAGAAAAAAAGAATCAATTATTGACAGATTGTGTATATTTATTCTTTCTAAAAATAGATATTTTAGTCCATTAGATAATAGCTGAAACAATCACAAGGCTATTATGAATAAACTATCTATTATATTTTTAACCGACTTCTAAAAGAAGGTTATCAATTAGGATGTTTTTATAAAAATGTATATCCGGGCATATCTCCGTCATAATATATAGACGGATTTGCAAAATTATGTTGTTGTTTGAAAAGATATACTTCCGAAATGGTTCCATTGTCATCAGGTCACGATCTGATGATGGGATAGGCTGGGTGATATTATAGGCACACCTATAAGGATTTCGGTATTTTTTATAGTAACTCGTGCAGTTGCTCTCGGAAAGCACCATTTTGGGCACAAGACCACAGGTGGCCACCGGGATCTACTCAGTAATAAGTATTTCACGGGCTGCGATTCGATTACTTTAATATGGTTGTCATTGTTTATTCACTTTCTCTATGACTAACCCAAGTAATCTTTGATTCATGGTTTTTAATAGAATTTAAACATTTTTACACGATAAGAGATTTTTAATGTAATTAACGAAACCTGTTATTTCATTATACACCTTAGTGATAATAGAATTCGGTTGATTATGAATTGTTGTGTTTATATGTTAGTCGCGTCATAGAAATATTTGTGTACAAGATAATGAGGGGCTTTGTAGTAATTAATGGTTACTCACTTTAATACGTCATTTTTGGAAGGAAAAAGGAAAATTTTAGCGACGATTTTGGCGTCATGGGAAATGGAAGAAAAAAAGAATCAATTATTGACAGATTGTGTAAAGGAACACTCCCTATAGTAAAGTAAGGAGTGTTTCTATACTGAGAAGACAGACATATCTGACAGAAGAAGACATAGCCGCTCAACTGTTAATTGACCTTTAAAAGGTCGATAACAGTTAAAATTCTATTGTGTCTCGTTAGAGACAATTGGAGGTTTATAGAAGCAAAAAGACGAGAGACGTAGAAGAAGTGGTTCAGTAACAGTTTTTATTACCTAAGTAAGTAACCCAATCTCCAATCCGTTTTGATTTCAGCTCAGATTTTATTTCCTATTCATTATATTGGTGATATTAAGTCCGTATTGTGTTTCAAAGAAACTAGTTACAAGATATTAAATTGAAAATAACTGTGATTAACTTTATAGCGATTAGGTAACACAACATGTAGGTATTTCCTCTTCCGTTTATTTTTATTAGAAATTATGATTGTGTTTTCTTATGATGTCACCTTTTTACATTAATTATGTTTTCTAGTTTTAGGCATTTTAACATTTTCTGACGCTAAGTTTGATCAGGTTAAGTAATCAAATCATATAATGTCTCATACTCATTACTCTAAACTTCCCTCTTTTCTATGAGAGGTCCCATATCTCATAAATATAACACGCGGACACAGTATGGATTGGGGGACGCCACATGTTTTCAAAATTTTTCGTAGTAGGTACTAAGGACATGCCAGTTTCTTCACAGTTCTGAGAGCAGCAGCAGTGGTGATTAAATGTGCACACAGTAAAGTGCATGCCCGTGGGTTCGAACCCACGACCTATAGCTCGTAAGTCAGGGCCGTTCATGGAACGACGAGAGACCATATTTTGGTCACTGCCTACTAATTTATTATCCCAACAATGACTTTAAAAATGATCTTAATGGGTTTTTAAGAATATGACAATGGTATTTACGAACATAATAAGCGTTTAGCAGTATTTTATAATAATTATCTGGTAGGTAATTATAAATTATCAGAATTACCGTAATTACATCAATATCATCTTTTGCTATCGTATATGTTAAAATCTTAGGCTTGTATCGTGGTTCGAGGTATTCGACTTATCCGTAGAACAGAGTCCGATGTGATCATGGAGCAAAAATGAGTTAAATAGCTAGACGAGATAAGGAATACGAACTCTACAAACGTACGTTTTTAGAATTTTCGTATTTTATTTAGTTTCGGAAATATAGAATCGAATAACGTTCAATCTGACATTAGCTCCGCATTAAAACGTACGAAGTGATCATGGGACGGCGCGCGGGAGGCGAGGGCGGCGCGAGCGTCCCGTCCGTCCGTTCGTCAGTCCGGCCGTTGTTTGTTGGAGCCAGGGCATTTTTGTGTCTTGCGCATAGCTTTTCTGGGTTTGATGAAAAAAAATATATCAAGTGTTTTGCATAAAAAAACATGTTTTTAGAGATGTCACGATCACGGAAAAAGTTGGATATGCTTAAAGATGACTCAGAAAGGCCTGATTTTAGTTCATCATTTTCATATGTTGCTGCTGTTTATATGAAGAAATGTGTAAATGCTGGTAAGTCGACGATTTCAGTTGCATTATTTCGTGACACACACTATTAAGTTTTAAAATTAATGAACGAACAATGAATCTTTATTGCTTTTTTGTTTCAGTAAACAGTTGTGGGCGATCGATTTTTATAAAGGACGTTTTTTGACGGAGAGGTATAGAAACGCATTTTTTGTATGAAAATACGATTGGTGTAATGCATATGCACAGGGTTATCATTATTTCTGTAATAATAAACAGTAAAAAGTAGGAGTCTTATGAAATATTAGGACGATTTTATACGAACATTATTGAATTTCTAAGCGTTTCATGTGAATATAGTACGTTTTTCTACGGAATCTGTCATACGATTTGCTGGTTCGATATTAAGATGGGACATTGTTACTGGGATAATACAATCAGATAAGACGTTGTTCATTTAAAAACATCGTTAAATATAAAGATTTTAACTTAAGATTTGTTTAATTAATTGCTAGGTACATTTGTCTTGCATTATACATTAGTATTTTATGAATACCTATAATAATATACCGTTATTTTTTATTATTTCAGTTGTGAATGTTAATGACAGCAGCATGACACAACAAACGTCACCTTTGCCTCCTGGTGCAGAAGAAATCAGTCAGGAACTAGCTGGTTTATGGGAAGAAGTTCTGTATGAAGTTAGTGGGACCAAATAAATGACCTACGACAGCTTAATACCGAATGCCATGTCTGATCCGTCTATTGAGGATGTTCACAGCACCCAATCAATCTAGTAGTATCTTACATTTTCTTTGGAAGCGCCTTCTCGTTTCGAAAATGTACCCTTCATACAGCTTGAATAGCTGTTAGAAGTTTCTCACCGCAGATCTACCCCGCTTAATTTGGAACTGTCAGTGCCAACTCCTATGCCGTCTCCTTCTAATATCCATTCGATCTGCGATAGCACATTCTGCCTTAATCATGTAGACAGTTTCTCTGTGATTTCTTCGTTATCATTTAGCACCACGAATTCGACTGCTACTTCGCACTCAAGCGATCGCACCGTGACTCCTGACAGGACAGAGGCGCCCAAAAGAATGGACAGACCTAAAACGCAAATGCCTTAAGAACTTACGTAAGAAATATGTAACGAAAAGGGGAAAAGCAGTAGACGAAAAAACGATTAGGCCATCATTCAAATGCCGTTACAAATACCTCAACAACAGCGGCTCAACTGCTTCACAAAAATTTGGCAACTGGGAGATCGACCTATGCCGTGGAATTTCATCATCAAATATTCCAATAAAATGAAGAAGAAAATATGCCTGAATCAAGATACTCCTAATATCAGGAACCATACTTTAAAGTATTATCTGTCGGTGATCACAGGTTCTAGCGAATCTCACTGTGAGAAAACTGAAGTATGCTAAACTAGGGTATGTTTATTAAAACTCTTGCCGGTTCAACTCGTTGTCCTCCTCTAAAATACGATATGATACGGTCTTCAGTACGATGAAAGCTACTTTAGAGGAGGACAGACCCCGTCTGTTTGGCATACTTCAGTTTTCTCGCAGTGAGATTCGCTAGAAGCTGTGATCACTGACAGATAATGCTTAAAAGTATGGTTCCTGCAGTAATATCAGGCATCTTTTCTTCTTCATTTTATCGGAATATTTGATGATGAAATTCCACTGCATAGCTCGATCTCCCATTGGTGAAGCAGAAATTTTGTGAAGCAGTCCAGCCGCTGTTGTTGAGATATTTTATCAGGGCATTTGTAACGGCATTTGCATGATGGCCCCATCGTTTTTTCGTCTACGGCATTTCCCCTTTTCGTTACATATTTCTTACCTAAATGCTTAAGGTATTTGCGTTTAAGGTTTGTCGATTCTTTTGGGCGCCTCTGTCGTGTCAGGAGACACGGTGCGAGCGCTTGAGTGCGAAGTATCAGGCGAACTCGTGGTGCTAAATGACAACGAAGAAATCACAGAGAAACTGTCTACATGACAATTATAAGTTGCTAATTTAAGTCCATGCCGTAGTCGTGTAGGTTACCTAGTTACCATGCTGTGATTTACTATTTTAAGTTTTAACTAATACGCTACCAAGGCAGTTTTAGGTACCTATATGTACAGTTTCATTGTTGTTAATTATAGAACCTCATCTAGGTCACAATGCTTCTAATTGGTAAAATTATAAAGACTGAATACTATATTTTTTAAATACGATAATGTTGTTTTTATAACAAATGCGAAGTTTATATTTTTTTTCATGCGCGTCTCCTGCATTGTTCTAAGTTTTAGACTATGCTAATTTTAAGTCCATACCTAACTGTGATGTGATTGCTGTTCAAAGTGATGCCATCTAATGGTTTTGTTATCTGTTTAGAGTTTTTTTTAATTAATAAATGATTTTAGATAATAATTTCATTTTTTATTTAGTTGTATGGCAGTTTAGTCATAATATGGCTAAACTCCCATACATTAACCAACATTATATCTAAATATTTTAAGGTGGTTATTCACAAAGGACTAAAAAAGGGATGAGTAATTCCAACAAAAAATGACCCATGTTAATATAGAACGTCACTTAATTACAGACGTCTCCGTAAAACAACGTACAATGTTCACTATGGACCCCCGCTCTTCCGCCATAAAACGTCCTATGTTGATATAGAACTCACTATCTCGTGAAATAAAAGGATAAGAAATATACAATACATAGCATTTAACTAGGCTGGGGCGTTGTTACAACATACCCAAAAATCTAAATGTCAAGTCTCACCGTTTATGAGTTACAGAAGTCAACAACTTCTCTAACCCCTACTGAAAACTATCAACCCTGCAGATCGGACTTTATTCTACGGATGAGTCGTATTGAATAAAAAATAATATCTTGTAATATCCGTTGTGGATTTGTGAGCGCAGATTCCAAGTTGTGCAAACAACCTGCGCCGGAGTCGCTTGCACAGTCACGTGATCGTGTCGTACGTTCACTTGGCTGCATGAAAGCAAATTATACATGGATTGAATCAATATTAGAAATTATAAGAGCAAATCAACTTCTGCGAAAGGAGTTACTTATGTAATTTATTTAACGCCACGTAACACGTGTTGGACTAATTCGTGTATTCTGAAATTATGAATGAAGCTAGGTTTTTGAATCAACATTATCTGTCATTAATTTATTGCTCATGTAGGTATTTTGCCTACTTACTAATTACTTAGGTGTTCATTAGATGCTACATCCAAAAAACGAGCACCAAAGTAATCTATTTCTTAGTACCTAATTAATTAGTGTTCAATGACTCACGGAACATTGCTGCATGTTTTAAACGTAGATGGACGACAATTTTACTATAAAAGATAACTTATCTACGTTCAACGCCTGGTTTATTAGGATCTGGCGTAAAAGGGGGCGGTTTAGACGTCAGTCGGTTTAAATGTGAAGTTGAAATTGAATCAGTGTTTTTATAACGCATAGATGATGATGATTGTTGTCGTTCCCAGTGTCATACAATAGCGGGCGATGCAATAAAGGCTGTAACCGAACTATTGTCTAGCAAAAGGTTTTGTCACAAGACATTACCAGTGAAGTGATCTCGCTGTTACCGACACTACAGTGAGAGACGCGCCGTGGAGCGCTGCGCATGCGCGAACACCACACCGACGCGCGCACATACTGTGATATTCGAACATAAACACAATAGTGATACTATCATAAACAGTGCCAAAGTATTTAGTGTGTAAAATCGAGTATAACAAAAGTAGTTTTTTTTTTTTCAAGTGAAAGGACCAGTTTGCTCACGTCTGCGTGTTTATGTAAGTGAAAACCCACCTGCCGTTTGTATTTTTTGCGTTGTACCTAGGTGTATTGGCGGAAAATACCTGCCAATTGAAGGTTGGTTAAATGTTTGGCACGTTCAAATTCACAATCAGCTGAACATGTTTCGTCCTTATCTATCAATATATCGTGTGAGTGAGAAAAGAAACATTGTTTGAATGTTGATCTAACGAATAGTCCGAGTGGAAGATGAAGATAGATAACTTGTTTTTATTGATGAATATAATGTAAATGAAGTTATACTTCTAGATGTGACTGTGTGATCGTTTCCACATACCTCACAGTTGAGTTGGTGAAGTATGAACTGCTTAGCGATGCGCCTGCGACGGTCTCGAGTTCTTGACCCAGTTCCCTAACAATGATCCCGTTACTAAACCTTGGTCGATGTCCTTCGATCCGGTACACTCAACGGATACTTTTCGAAAAACAAATACCTAACCTTGATTCTAATCCTGCGCAATATGCTCGTGTTATCTTTTTAAGTTTTTCAGGTAATTATATATGTACTGGCTGTATGAAGCTTATCTTTTGCCTACTTAGAATATCTTTACGGCCCCAGTATACTTTATGAGGCACCTGAGCAAATAGGTATACAACCTAGCAATGTGTACTAAGTATATAAAGAAGTTTTGTTATAGGCAATGCATTTCATGCACAAACAGTCATATACTAGTGTATTGCAGAATGAATGATACAATGCAATAGGTATACCTACTTACTTTTGAACGTACCTACACGAAGAAGTTTTGATATAGGTAATGCATTTCATGCACATAAGTAGGTACCTAAAATACAGTCATACAGGGAGTATTGCAGAATTTATGATACAATACACTTCACTAGTTGTACACGTCGAGTGATTAGGTGGAACAAAAGTCGTTGCGGAACTCTTTTGTTTACTTAAGTACCTTTTATTCTTCAAGTTTAAGCAAGCCTCTTGTTTAGTCAGGTGAATTCCTTTTGAATTCGTTGGCATTTTTTTTTCATTAAAATATTGCGAAGAAATACTGACCATGCAGTTTTGACAAAGGTACTGTTACTAGTAAATAAGTTTATCCTAATGCTAATCCTAACTGAGGAACTGAGTTTATTGGTTTATTTGTTAGTTTGGTTAATTTGTATAACTATAGGTATCGTCGAGTCAAGCGGTGTTGAAGACGACGTCAAACAATTTATTTAAACAATCGATATTGACGTTAATATCGATAACGATCGATATAACAATGCTTCACAACATGCAAGTGTTTTCATAATTACCTATAGGTAATTTCAACTCATGAGTGTGTGATAAAGACCACTGGACCCAAGTGTATTGATAACATTTCACTTAGTCTTTTCAAGCACCTGAAAAATTTATGACTCTGCCTGGTTTTGAAATTCAGTGGAATGGAAATATAAAAACAATTTTAAATATTGACTTAAAAATGTGTAGTTTGGTAGTTATTTCCACGTGTGGCTGGCGACACAGTGATTCATCGCTATAATATTTGTACGGTATCGCGGAAGTGATAAGTTGCTTCCAGGCAACCAAGGATTTTAAAACCGACCATCAACCATGCGGGTGCTTTACCGGCGTTATCGTTGTTGTCTAATAGATATGAGAGATATTTAAACGTGTGAACATTGATCGTGATCAAGGATCCTAAAAGCAAGCGCAAGGGGAGCAACGCACCAAGGGTTCTTCAGCCAAAAATTAATTAAATACCTACTAGATACTATCATTTATAAGAAAGTACTATGATCCTTGGTGAAACTTGATTTGATTTGATTAGGTGCTCCTATGCTTAACACTTAGGCGTTATGAAGTGGTTTCTTTTGGTTAGAAAGATAACAATGATGACGTTGATGGTGAAACCCACGAGGTAAAGAAATAGAGTAATGATTGGAAACTGTATGCGGTTAACATCATTCTGATCCATCATGCATTTGGAAATATGCAGTACCTAGATTGAAACATAGTCCTGGCCTGGAATTCATAGAATCTTCTATCTAATCGTGTAACACAATCATTTTCGGTAAATGATTAAGACAAAACTGTTTCATTTGACAGTTCAACAACATTCATTGCGTTATTTACGTTGTTGAGTAGATTTTTTTTTCCAACATACGAAGCAATGGATTAGCAATCTCTTTAAAAATGATTCAGATTGTGATTGATCGTGAATTACGCAATTAGGGTGCTGGAATTAACTGATACCATATAATTATAATAAACATTATGTATATTATGTATACTAATAAGAAGGAATAATATGTATGTATAATGTTGGGCCACGAAAGGGATGAATGAAAGGCAATTGCATGCAGCTGAGATGACAATTTTAAGAGGGAAGTGTTGCGGGAGGTGTTACACGAATGGATATAATAAGAAATGAGTACATAGGAGGAAGTCTAAAAGTGGCACCGGTGACTGAAAAGTTGTGAGGAAATCGGTTGTCATGGTATGGGCAATTGGGAATGTGATGCGAAGGACTGAGGAAAATGTTGTGAGGAAAGTTTTGGATATGAATGTCGATGGCTACAAGAGTAGGGGAAAACCCAAAGAAACGATGGATGGACTGTGTGAAAGATGATATAAGGGCAGGAGAATGATGACATATATATACAAATGTAAAAGTGACAACGGCTAAATAAGGTAAAGGAGTCGTTAGCGACCACAAGGTAGATGTGATCATTGCACTAGACTAGTTAGGATCTAGTCTCAGACTTACACAGTATGCACGATAGTTAGAAACTCGCCAGTCTGGAGCCTAATGCGGGCCATAGACGTTCAAGTAATTTGATCAAACAGGCTGGTTCAAACAGTTTGATCAAATAGAAATAGGAAAATTCATATGTGAAGACATATGAATTTGCCGTTTGACAACTCATTTTGATAAAATTTTCCCCAAACATATTAATGCCAATTTGATGTTTGATCAAATTACTTGAACGTCTGTGGCCCGCATAAATGGACTGGATCCGAAACTTAGTGAGTCAGGGATACGTGTTGAATGAAGCAATTTGGGAGAATTGGGCTGTGTGTTCAGAACCAGTTGAGTCATGGGGGAATATACTGAGTTGATTGAACTTGTCGCATAGCTATTTGCTAAAGAGCTCTCAACTGGTTTATGTCAAGCCGGACGACTGACTGGAATTATATTTCTTCCGGAAACAATGCTTATTGTTTCCGTTAGTTAAATACTGGTACTACTTAATAACTACTTCATTTAAGTAGGTATACATATAGATAGGTAACGATGAATACATAATCAAAACATTAATTATAACCAATAATGAAATGAAAAAATTCTACAGCAGTAAAGAATAAATTTTGATTAAGACCATTACTGATTGATTCTGCAAATTGTAACACAAGAACAAACAGGAAAGGCACCTTATATTTCAAGAGACGGATATATTTTGATAAAGTAGCAGTTCCTAGAAAAACAATAGCAGTTCTCATAATATTGATAAATGCTGCCTAATAATTATATTGATTATATTTAAAAACATAATTCCAAACGGATTTAAGCTTTAAAATTCGTTGATAAGAAAACAATTCAGAAAAACGATTTGTTGACGTACTTATTTGTAGAAGCTAATACTTCCGATCTCAATGTTATCTATTATTAGATTTAAATAAACCAGGAAAAAAAATCAATTATTTAAAACACGTCTAAAGTTAGAGTCTACGTTTGACCGGGCAGGCAACAATTTGTCGAAGGTCTTTTACCAATGTAATATAAGGCTAACTAGCAATTCTAGCATGAATGTTCACGCTTTTCAAAATGATTGGCAAGAGAAAGCAGAGTTAAGAGAAGCTTAAAAGAAAACACCAGTCAGAATAATCACAATAAACAAAGATTTAAGTACTTAACACCATTTACCTTTTAGAAATGAACGATAATGATGATGATCATGACAGTGACAATAATAATACCTGAAAATAAAAAACCCATTGTTAAAAACGAAAATGACATCAACAATATTATTATAGTGAAGTAGCAAAACACAACTGCTGAAGCTCATGTGTTTGAAAACACGCTGAAATAATATAAAAGGCTTGTTATGGCCTCCTGTTTCATAAAAACCATAGCGATCTATAGAGTGTTAGTAAAGAAAACCTAAAACAAATGTTAGTATCCTAATGGTAATCTTATGTCTAGAGTCGGACTCCACACTACCCACGTAGTATGTACTAGGTAATATTAAGTAGACGCATGAAGTCCGATCCAGTGACGCAGCATCAGTCAATCCCACCTACCACACAACGCACTCAGGATCCTGTGGCAGCTAGCACACATTCTGCGAAGGATCGAGGCACACCTGTTTCGGATGATGGCATGAAATTTAATGAGTTTTGGGTATCAATTAATGTATTTAAAGGCTGCAGAAAGACATTGTGGTGTAAAAATTGGATGTGTAGATAACACAACAGGTACGCTACTATATGTAGCTACGTGACTTCTATAGGTAGGCACAAAAATTGTTCCATTTACATTTGATAATACGCTGCTACTGTTGCGCTGACGAAAATTCATTCCATTTACAGTTCTACGCATCAGATTCAACTTGGAAGGCTGTATGATGTATGTCCTGCTGTACTTATTATTAGGAATGTGCTAATGGGTCATTTTAAATTACCCTTGGTATTATTAAGAAGTTGTCCGCTGATGTACTCAAGTAGTTTATTGTACAAGGCGTTGTGTCCAGAAGCAGCTATTTTTTGCCTATACTAGTCGCTAGTGTTATCTGTAGACGCATGAGATTAAGGTTTAAAGCATTAGATTGTAATAAATGCGTATCAATAACGAACATTAAATGTTACTCATGAATTCGGTTTCTGCTAATGCTCCAGCGGACAATGTCAGGGGCGGCTCCTTGTTAAATACTATAATCGGAGATGTGAATATCTGATAGCGGTATTGATTACCAATCTTTGCTACTACATGAAATTTTTATGACATTTTAGACCAAAATATCCAAAATGTTATCTTTGATCATAATTGATTTGCGTCATATCAATTATTTTACTTCTTGGAATTGTTTTCTAAACCTGTAAGGAATGATGAATATCACAAAAATATCAAAACCATCCACTTTTAAACAGAATCGCTTTATCAGCGTCTGATAATGAGTTTGTAATCATGCAAGTAAAAAATTTGCAAATGAAAAAAACCGACCTTTCAATAATAATTGACAGGGTTCGATAACCGGGCCTAAACAAGTGAAAAGAGGGCCTAAACAAGTGACAATCGGTTTTCAAAGCTTTTCGTGTTTCTACAGAGACTTTCAACAGATATAATATCTGACTTATACTTTTCGGTAGCTTATGTCAGTGCCGTAGGTTTTCCCATCAGTGCCATAGGTTGTCTTATGTTAGTGACATAGGTTTTCCCATTTGTGACTTTCCCATCATCGTCATCGATGATAGAATGTCACTTTGTCTAGGGCCTAGGGCCTATTATTATCGATCACTTACCCCTTTGATGATTCGGTAAATATGAACTACTTACAACTACGTAGAACTTAGCTAGCGCAGAATTGAATAATTAGTCTTTGTAAATTAAGCCTTTGATTCGGTACTAAACTATCGGAAACTGCACATAAAAGCTTATGATTAGGAGATTAAGAGATAGAAAAGTTGTAGGTTAAGCTATCAATCAATAAAGTAGCAGTTATATTGATCGATGGCTACTACTTTACAAGGAACCTTACCGTCAGTAATACTTTAATTTAATGAACCTACTCGTATATATCCTGTTCCCCTGCTGGTCAAAATTGTTCCCCTTTTCTGGTGATTCTGCTATGAATTCATCTTAGACATCCAATTCATCACACCAGCGTGACTCATAAAAAAGACTACAGTATGGATTTATTTCTACATTATCTTTCTTTCCAAATACCACTCACTGAAAGACTTGTCACGGAATCTTAGGAACTTCAGATTTTACGACAGTCCACCCCTGAGGGAGTGAAATAGGGGTTGGAAAATTTAGCGAAGTCGCCGGAACAGCTACTTATCATTTGTTTTTTTTTCACAGTTTACTACAACTGCAACGAAAGAGCTAAGAGAAAATGGATTCTCCTGGAGACAATACAATGAGTTGGCCGGACGAAGGTAACAGTTATATGCGTTACTCAGTCTATACTTGTCTTAGTACTTAACTAACGATAATTGTTTCTTGGAATTTTATCCGAAAGTGCATTTGTCGATATTCCATCCAATGCTAATTTCTTCTAGATCTAGATAGATGTTTATTATTCTGTCTCCACCTTTGCTTTTTCTTTCAGGTTGGTCTTTTTACCTTCTCAGAACTTATTATGGTGTGTTATCGTCATCCACCCTTATGTTCTACATTGTTCGTGTTTGTTTTATTTTGTTCAGACTTATCAAAAGTCCCTAATATAGAATATATTATTAGATATCAAACCTATGACAAAATTAACATAATTATTGTTTTTGCGGGGCTTCACTGATAAGGCATTTCCTGTCGTCCGTATTAAATGCCTTTGGGGAAATAAACTGTAGGTAACGGGTTTAATATTTTTCCATCACCTTCATACATAAGCTCTAAAAGTATTAAGAAAAATATTACGACAGTAAAATTCTGGTTCAGCTGGTACGTACTTATGAGAGTATTGCTTATGTAATAAACAATAAACATGTGAAACATTAAAACACTTTCTCCAAAAATTACGAAATTGTGAATTTCCTTGTGGAATGATCGGCAACAGTTCTGTCGCTTAGATCTACGCTTGATGGTATAAAATATAGTCAATTTGGCATCAGTAAATATGTCTTGTAAGAATGATGCCAGATTAATAGTGGGTGTTGAGATTGATGGCTTGATATATTGAATCACGAAATATTTTGATTCGTGGAGTCACTTTCGATCAGATTATATAGCCAGATAGACTGTTGTTTAATGATCGCCTCGTGTTAAGTACGTGATTGCATTTCAGATGTGGTGCCGACGGCGGATCCCAATCTGACGGTGGCGATAATGTCCGAGGAGCTGCCAGCCCTCACGGTGACCACCATCGTGGGGATGACGGTGGTGATGCTCATAGCGATCCTCGCAGTATTCATTCTTGGAGTGCTCATTGATTGCAGGCAACAGTAAGTTTGATATGTTAATTTTACAGTTTACGAACACTTTCATGACAAAGGAATTAGGTGTCTCTTTAATTACATTATTGCGTACGTTGAGGAAAAACTCACGATAAGTAAGTAATCCTTGGCTAACTTCTTGACGTGTGATTGATAATCGTCATTTCGTCGGAAGAAGTGATGTAATATACATATTATGACCTTGGAGGTTTTAATATTCTAAATGTTTGGTATTCGTTACATTGCTGATAAGTGTGAAAGTGCGAAGTGTGCCCTATTGAATACCAGAAGATTAGTTTCTGAGAATCCATTCCTGTCCAAAGCTTACGGATTAGGCGATAATAATATAAAAGCCTCAACGTCACATATTAATTCTATTAAGAACGCGGCGACGGATGAATTGTCCATACGAACGTAATACCTAAATTATTTGCAATTTGAGCATATTTCCACCATAATGTGTTGTTATTCGGATTGAGATAATATTTATCTAGGTTCCTACACCTTTTTTTTTTCAAAAAACGCAACACATCCAAATTTATCATACATTTTCAATAGCTAGTAGTCCTATCGCGTCAAGCAAATGCCAATGTGTTCATGGTCGTACAGTTCACGGTATCTGTGTGTATCGCTCCGACACACAACATTTGTTGCCCTCGATTCGTAGTTGCGACCGATGCTCCGCCGGCCCCTTAATAGTAAATCGTGGTAGTAAATATACCTATTCACCGTTGTTTGTTTGCAGTTTTATGTAGTTTTATCATTAGATAAATAATGTATAAGGCGTCTCATTTATGCAAGTAATGCTAGCGGTTGTTATGGAATAGCACGTTCCATGTCTTGAACCGGAAGATACCCTTTTTGTCTCACTCCACCGACATCCCCTTTGAAGTATCTGCCTCTAAGGCGTTACTAGCGTCAGAGATTGCGTTCGTAGTCTGACATTTTACTAATTGAGTTTCTCATAACCCTCCTGCTGTTTTATCTTTCAGGCGATTATTAGAAAAGAAAATGGGTGAGGCGAAGCGCATGAAGACCAGCAGACGAGTGAACACGACTCCTGAAGCAGACGATGCCAGCATAGCCAACAACATGGAGGAGCCAGGCATGAGCGCGCCTCCGGCTGAAGTCTTGCGGCATATACCCTAGCCAAAGCACTCAGTAAATGAGTAGTTGAGAATCGTCTTCCATTAATATGACAATAAAAACATATCACGATACATGTTACAAAAATATATATATATCAACAACTTGTTTTGAAGGACTTTAAAGGCTTTGATGTGAATTCCAATTTGTGCATTTACAGTAGGATCACAAGTCAAGTTAAAATCTTCTATTTTGTTTGCTACGTAACTATGTATTTTGAAGTATATAGATTGTCTGTATTTTCAATTATTATGTGTAATTCTATTAATAGGCCAAAGTTTAACAACCTTCGTGTACATAGTAATTATAAGTAGGCGAATCAATTGAATCTTATTATGATATTTTAGGAATTGATCCCAAGATTGTGGAAGAATAGTTAAATTATTTTTAAAGATCTTTTAAGCATGTAAGCAAAATTATATGATGTCATATAATTTTATTTTGCCTATTTTTTACCATGGTTTTTTTATGTCCTAACAAATGAAATCGATTATGTATGGAATATTTAATTTTTATGACTAAGAAACTGTTGATATAGATAAATTAAGTATTTTTGTACTGAGCCAGTTTCATAAATGAAAATAAGTAACGGTATAAATTGAAGTTTTTTTTATTACCATTCACTTGGAATACATTTGTTAGGTTTTTTATTTGGTCTGAGATTTGTTACCTGAAAAGTAAGACTCAAGTGAACCTCTATCGTTCTCGCTTAGTGTGGCGAAAAGTCTACTACAGAATGCAGATGCAGCCTATGTAGGTTACTTTCAAGCAGCAATAAGCCCCTTATGTTTAAACCACAGAACATTATAACATTGAAAACGTTTACTACTATTATTAGCTGGTATAAGATTGACAACTAAGTATCAGAAAGAAAGACCGTAGGAAGCGAGATGCAAATTAGAAAATTATTTTTAGTTTTACAATGGCATCTTAACGTTTGCTGGATATGGATCCAGTTACCGTCTGGCCCATGGGAACAAGTTAAAGCTAAGTGTGCTTAAAGGTATTATTTTGTCAGTTGTGCGCATCATCCCTGTTCCCGGGCGAGGACTTTTCGGACAAATAATGCGATCAAGTTGCCAACTTATTGGTAAAAAAAAAAAATATCAAAAAGATTACTGACATCGGTGAAGGAAAATATCGTGAGGAAACCTGAACTTATCTACACTAATCTTATAAAGAGAAAAGATGTGTATTTTTGTTCGTAATGAATAAACTAAAAAATTACTGGACGGATTTTAAAAATTATTTCACCAGGAGAGCGCTATATTAGAGTAACATAGACTATAATTTATAGAGATATCACGCGGGCGAAAACTGGCAGAAGCTAATAAAAGTCTGAAATCGACAACCCGTCTTTAGCAAATGTGGTGATCAATGCTGGTGCCTTCTGCATGAAGAGACCTTTGCCCAGCAGTGGGACAGTAATAGGCTGGATTTATATAAAATAGCATAATTTATGTAAACTACTAACACTACTTTGTGTCACACACGAAGAAAAATAATGTAGAATTAATCGACGGATTTGATTTTATTTGTCCATAATTCGCTTCACTGCAACTGCTTCATTGGCTGTCTCACTTTTGATTCGGGGTAATGAAAGGAACGGTCACGATTACTTTGTAGTATTAAGTAGGTAGGTGATGTAGGTAGACCGAAAGATTGATAACTGATAGCACTAACGATAGCATCTGGATGGAAATCTTGAAGATTTCGTTGATATCGGCGCTTCTGATCCAACCTTAATTATTTTGTTTGTTTTCTGGCTCAGGTAACACTTTTGTAGATTAATGTATGCCTAAAAAAACATTATTTGTCTTGACTGCAGTGATAGCTTCATATAAGTTATAGACAAGGGTTAGGTACATAATGAAGATTTATGAAGGTCGGTATCAATCGAGTCCTAACCTAACCCCCTCTGCTAATTGTTGATTATCAAGTAAAACTGAGTTAGACGATGACTGGATCATATTTTTGAGAAGCAACATGGGGTCATCAAGTTTGGTTGATAGGGCGATAGGGGGCATAAGAGTTTGGGAAGAGTGCAGCTAGACAAGCCCTTGTGCATTAACACGATCATGATTTAAGTGATGTTGTCACCATTCGTGTGTGATGAATGTCGACTTCAGCGGTGGATGGAAAAGGATTTCAAATAATATGAAAGTAGGTACATAAGTTGTGATAGGTATAGGTCCAAGTAAACACACCTTCTTTTTATTTTACTACTTCTCAATCGTATCGTAAGAAATTCAACTAAAACAAAAGTGACAATATACAGGTTATTTATGTAACGTGTGCTTCAGTTTACGTAATAGCGTGTCTTGTGTAAAAGGAATGCAGTTTTTCCGATTGACTGATTCTTTAGTGGCGCACACGCACGGTCTGAGACACGCACGGTAGGCGAGGTCTGATTGGCAACATGCACCAATTGTCAAATACCCTGTGACAACAGCCATCGCGAAATTCCGTGCATAGCACTGCAGCTCTAATCGCTTAAGCACGATAACTATATCAATCATCATTGGTGCCTGATAAGAACAGTTTTCATCGATCGAATTGTGAGAATCATTTTGTTAGTGCTGCGAGCATTGTTTACTCGTGCAGACGTAAACACGGACCACTCGACAATACGCATTTTTAAATTCAATTTTACGTGTTTAAATATTCAAAACTGAAATGTGCGCGAAAGTTTGTATGGTCTGAGTACCTATTCTGACAATAATCTTAGCGTGATCTATTTAGCAAGTGCAGTTTTTCAATGGGCAATTGTAAATCAAAGAAAATTCAGAAGGAGCCCGATAAGTTCTTTGAACGGGAGAAATGGAAGGAGCAGAAGCGAGAGGAGAAACGGAAGAAGAAGCCAAACCCGGCGTACAGGAGAGTGGGCAAGCAGGAGGTACTGCTGCCGCCGGCCGCGCTGGCGGAGCCACCGCCCAGCCCCGGCCCCGCGCCGTGCCTACAGCAGCACGCGCGCAACTACGACGAGGAAGCGCTGGACCGCATGCGCTACCAGCTCCAGAATGACTCCGATGCTTTCTTATTGAATAATATTCTCCTCTCCGTACAGTTCTTTGAGAACTACGAACGGTAAGTTTAATATCCAATGGAAATGTTGTTTTAAGCCAAGCGCACATTATAGCCGCAACGGGCCGCAGCGCAACGCATTTTCATATCCGTCTGTAGTGTGCGTTGTTTCAAAATGTATGAAGTGATGATCGAGGATTCTTGTAATGCGTTGCTTTGCCCCAAACTCCAATCTACTTTAGCCTTTAATCGATATGTTGGTCATCATTGTCCAACTTACCTAATCGTATTCATAGAGTCCAAAATCAGTGACACGAAGTGATAAAGAATATTTATATTAAACTTGTCCTTATAGATAATCTAAATCTGTTGTTGGTAAAGTTACAATAAGTACGATAATCGTAATGAACAGATTTAATTTAAATTTTAGATACGTAAGTAGGTATGTCAGTAGACAACCAATTTTCATTGCTTTTTATTGTATAATCCTAATTAAACTCTCTCTCTTCTATACTCTAACTCTCTATCAATACATTATAATAAGTAATAATATAATATAAATAATAATTAAAAACATAAAATAGCAATAATTATAAATAAATAATATAGCAATAATAATTATTCAAAGAAAAACAATCTATATAAATGAATAAACAGATTATCATAATATAATAATAACGACGATTATGACTTTAAAACAATTATGTAAAATATTTAAGTACATTTTTGCAGATACATAAATAATAGATAAGCGAAATGTTAGTATCATCTTATTTCGCGATGTTCTGACTTTGATTATTTTTTTACCCGATGGGTTTTTAATTATTTTATGGTCTATTAGGTACATCTCGTTTATCATGATTTTGTGCAAAACAAATTACAAAGGATACTGTTTTTTTTTTGTATGGAGCCGGTCCCACCTTTCTTCTGACCTTATTTATGTATCAGTAGTTGCTTATGGGTCTGCATTGCAGATTAGTAGCCGGTTTCAAAATCACATATTTCTAAAAAGTAGAAAATAGAAAACGGAACTTCAAATTTCTGTCTATTATTTTTTTCTTTATGAGACTTAACACTTTTTCATTCAGTTTTGACGCGCAAAGTAAAAAATCTGTATAAAGGAGTCAAGTTTTTTAGATTAATTTGATGTTTGTTATGTGAAGTAAGTTTATGCAAATCGATAACTCCATGATTATATTAATGCTTGTATTTGGGTCACTGTGTTCTTTGTCTATTTATCTGGTTCATATAGCTAATCAGAAACATTAGTTAATTTGTAGGTGGCATGTCCTTATCTGTTGTAGAGGCACAAGGAAAGTCCCTCAAGCCGACTATCATTCAGATAGTGGATTTGCTTCAATAAATTATAAAATAATCTTCAAAATAATGAAATCTGTGGTTAATAACTTTACTGGAGTAAAATTGGTTTAAGTCGGTTTAAGTCGTATAAGCACACTTTCAAGTACCTAATGCTTTTACCCCTCAAACCAAATCCGCTAATACTTGCTTGATTCAATAAGATAGGTAGGTAGATACTGCATTCGGTACTTACTTGAAAGCTTTTAATTTAATTTTGTTATTACGGCATTAAAACGATCGCGCCGACAGATATGATAATAGGAAAGAGATTGGTATTAAGTGATAGTAGTTTAACATCTACATATTTATTAAGTTATCACATGTTAGCGGTGATTTATTTTATTTTTTAATTCATTTGTTATCATCTGTTTAATGTTAATACGTGAAAATTTTAATATGTAGGTATAGGTAGGTGAATGTAAAAGTAATCAAGTGTCGCGATATAAAAATAAAATCAATTTCATGTTTTATTTCAGGGAAGTATATCAAATAAAAAACAATCCAATAAGCGAACGTGAGCACTTTATCAACGAAGCAATGGTGCGACAAAACAAACATGTATTTTTCGCGGATCGTTTGCAAGAGTCCGTTCACGAACATATCAGCTTCCAGAGGAATCGAGGGCAAAAGGAGCCTCTGTCAGCTCCGAGGCTCTTTGTTATCTATGACAATGTGGAAGCCAGTGAACCAGGAGATACTTCCGATTACAGCGCAGTTCTCGATGCACCTTTCTACAAATTGCGCATAGAGGACGGTAAAGTTCCAGGTAAAAGAACTACATTGATATTATAAATCTAACTATAACAATATTTTTCCGTAAATGTGTTAATTTTAAAACAAGAAACACATAATAACCTCAGTCTGTGTTTTCAGGATATGTAAAACTGAAGCAAATGGAAGTTTTAGAGAGCACTCTGCAAAAAGAAAACGAAGTGACTAATATGAATGAAAGTGATTCTGATGATAGCATATATACCGAATCCGAAAAAGAATCAAATGATTCTGATGAATTTCCTTACACTGCTAGTAAGGGAGAAGAACTTTTACAACAACTTAAAACTAAATTGGTTAACACTGAAACATTCTTGCCCTCCGAAGACAAAATAATTTCCGATACAAATGGGGGTGTCGGTCGAAGATTCAGTGGACCGATAAAACAAGTTAGTTTACAAGTAACAAAAAGTAATATTTCAAACATTAACAGACTTCGAAATATCAATGCTTTACTACCCGAAGAACAGGATGAGTCTGAAATCAACAATAATTTTATAGATGAAAAGAAAGGGCCTCAAGACGAAAATGTTATGGCTCCGAGAAAATCAATATTAAAATATACCAGAAGGTTAAGTAGTTCAACCAAGGATCTTCACAAATACCCAAAAACTAATATGCGCGCAGCTTATTCAGAAGGTAATCTAACCGAGGATACAGAGACCTCTGGTTACAAGTCGAACTCTAGCGAAGCTGAATCTGATTATGGTTATTCTACAATAACAAAGGCCGCTACACCAAAAAAAATTGGACTCAGTTTGCATTCCAACTATTCGCTCACTTCAGGGGCGTTGCCAGATGAGACGTGGACATCAGTGGATGTGAAAACGTTGGACGAATGGAGCGATGACGACGACGATGAAGTTGCTGAGAGTGCCTCCAAGACTTTACAGTCACCTAACTTATATGAGAGATGTTTTTACCTTAACTCTTCGAGATTTATGAATAACTTTGTGGATAACTTCATAATCAATTTAGGGTCTGGATTAGGTTTGACTACCGAAGAAGTTAATTCTGCTTTAACTCAAGGCGCCAGTATTTATTGCGACTCAATTAAAAATGGCTCTAAAATCGGTTATGAAATATTTCCTGCTCTTGTCGCTGCTTGGCCCAATGCAGCTAACCAGTGGATCATTAGAGAAAGGAGAATAATACAGAATCCCAGAACAAATTTCTCTTATCAATGGCCCAAAAAAGATATGGTAAGCAAGGCTATAGGTTTTGGATGCCTGTTAGTACCTATAGGATTTAGAAACAAAAGAGGCCAAAATCCAGATCAGAATATACAGTGGAAAATCATATTTCCAGCAGCAGAACGTTATCTGCAAAGTTGTTTGGCACATTCTCATATACGTTGCTATTTGTTCACTTTAGCGTTACATAAGACTTTTCTGGAAAATGAAACAGCTAAAATCGGTCTAGATGTCAGTCATATTAAAAACCATCTATTTTGGCAATGTGAAGATAATTACGCAAAATGGCCAGAAGATCGACTCGGCGAATCTTTGAGGATGTTTTTGCGAAGCTTTTACATGAATTGTGTGAAAAAAAGGATGCCCAATTATTTTGTAGAAAGCTGTAATGAAGTTAAAAACATACCGCAACCATTGCTACACGCACAACAAAAAAAAATTGCAGAAATCCTAGAGGCTCCTGTGCTGCATGTTCTGAATGCGCTCCAAAAGATAAAATATACTAAGAAAGATTTTTATCCGGCGTTCAACAGCCAAAGGCTGTATGATATACTAACATGTAAAAATCCTTTACGCCTTATTAATCCATATTTACCCCCGGCTGTGTCCCGTTATCAAGACAGTTCTGATAGTGAGGACGACACTCAAACAAACTTCAGGGAAAGGGACAAAGAGCGAGACAAAAACTATAAATGGACTAAACAACAATACAAACTACAACAAGAAAGGCGAAATGCTCAAGTTCATGCAAAAAAGCAAAGATCAGAGAAAAAGGAAAGAGAAATAGTAAGTTGTTTTGTAAAAATTGTGTATTTTTTTACCATAATTTTATTTTGTTATATAAAGTAATTCACAACTTTATGGAATATGCAAAGTTATTTCAAATTATTAGTAGTAATTTTATAAATACAGAATTTGAAGAAATGTAACCGTAGTGATCATCATTAGAATCATAACATGGTTTGTAAGGATCGAATCGTGAGCGATACGGGTTAGGGGGGTTCACATTGTGTTGTTATGCCGAATCGCACGGTTTCCTTTTGGCATACACAAAATTACAAATGGAAACATTATTGTAGATCTTATGTTACTAAACTTATTTTTTGTTCTTACAGTTTGTGATACCAGCAAAGATGGAAACGGAGCGCCGAAGACTAGTACTCGAATTCTTTATTCCTCATTTCATCGCTATGGCCCGATCTAGCGAAAGATTTGAAGCAATAAGACAAGCACTAATATACTTGGAGCAGGCTCAGAGACTCTGCAAATTGCTGTTAGAAGAGCCAGGAGGAGATATGATAGCCAATGAGTATTTAGATGTGGTTCGTGAGAAACTGATGGACTGTCAGAGAAAATTGGCCAACCAAGGTGGTTTTAAGTTACCAACAAGAAGAGAAAGCAAAATTGAAAGAAGTCAACAAAAACCGCTCCGCAAGCAGCGTCCAAAATTTGAGAAAGTTTCGAGTTTTGATTCGCCGACAGACAATCCTGGTATATCAGCATTTACCTTTGTTGATGTACACGTTGAAAACTCCTCAAGGCACGATCATATGAGATTAAATGAATTTATCAGTGGAGAGGAATCCAAATTGTAAATCACTTTAATTAATTTTGTAAATAAGATTTGTGTGATATCAACTCTTGTCTAGTTCGTTTTTTAATCCCGTAGACTACTTGAGAGGTGCAAATATAAAATTCCAAATTGAAAAAACAACTAGTCTACGGGACTACAAAAACGAACTGAACAAACTTTAGTTCTCGGAATTCGTTATAATTTATTTAAGTGTATGGAATCTCGCGCGTTTTATTAACTATGTTGTAGATACTTGCAATCTTATTTATAGCAAGAAATAATGTACGCCAGTTTGTTACTGATTACTTTATTATTCAATGTTTACTAAAGTATTGTAAAGTATAATAAATTTAAACTATCTGATTATGATTATTACATAAAACATTTTTTTTTATTTAAGGTATCGGCCTTGTAGAACGGCATTTGAGTGAGTTAGTAGGTAGTAAAATTATAAGATATTATACATTACTTCTACCTTACCTTCCTACAAATTCTTTTTTTTCATTTCCTACCTTCTTACAAACTAAACTATAGCACTTTATTAAATAATACATTTCGTATTGATTTGCACCAAGTTGATTATTATAATATACATAGTTTTAGGATTTTTTTTACATTCTAGGACAATTTTTTTTTTCAATCTGGAATGTGAAATTGTCTTATATAGATGCGAGTAGCTACGTATCTTAAGTACGTACTATATTAGTAGCTAGATGCGTAATCTTTCTTTGATACGTTTCAGTAACATCAAACGACGGCACACATGTAATGTGCTTCTGATTTTAGATATTTTTCAGTGATTCTATCGTTTTGATTACATATCACGCGGAAACTCAGTATTCCGAAATCATGACTGATTTAGTAGATTAATTAATTACTGATTAGGAAATGTATATATAATGCGTTGCAAGTAGCACCGTGATTCTAAATGAGCGGGTTCACGCCAGCCACCATGGAGAGTAGAGCCATCCGCACGTACATGCCGTACTCGGCTTGCCTAAAATAGGCGGCGCGCGGGTCCGAGTCGAAGTCTGGCGATATCTCGTCGACGCGCGGCAATGGGTGCATCACCACCATGCGCCTGCGAGCGCGAGTCATCAGCTGAGGAGTGACCACTAACAGCCCTCGTGTCTGGAATACGAGTTGATACATTTGACTGGTAGTAATAAATAATAAAAATACTCGTCTAAGAAACAAATTAAAGTACCTATGACAAAACCGTATATACCTTGGGAAAATACATTCCTTATGGGTTTATTTATAAACGCAGCTTAAAGTTAACTGACGTTCAAACTTCAAAAATGTATGGTTAAACATTCGCTAATCATTAATTAACCTCTAATTCTAACTTAAGCAACGTTTATAAATAACCCCTAATGGAATGTATTTTCGATAGGATTGTATCTAAAAGTGACGATTTAGAATAAATAATAATAGTTACCTTTTCATAATCTTCTTGACTTTGGAACCTTTCACGCTGAATTCGAGTCATATACAAAACATGAGTGTCCTCTAATACATCTTCCAGCCTCTCATATACTCTCTGAGGTATACCTTTAGAGGCAACGTAATCTGTGATATGCTTCGGCATGCCGAGTCCTCGAGGGCTGACATACTGCAATTGTACTTGATAGAGAGTTAGAAGCCGTGCAAGAGAATGGACGGTTCGACCATTCTTCAGGTCTCCAACCATAGTGATGGTTAATCCGTTAACTGTTCCAATTTCTTCACGAATAGTAAAGACGTCGAGCAGAGCTTGTGTGGGGTGTTCTCCAATGCCATCTCCCGCATTGATTATAGGTTTGCGACAATGGCGAGCTGCACGCTGAAGAATAAAATTCAAATGAGCATTTCAACAACATGTCATATTTTTAATTTTACGGTGAGGTAAATAACTTAGGATTATATAACTTACCGCAACTGCACCGGGCTCAGGATGCCGCAGCACCACTACATCAGAATAGCTTGCCATTACTGAAACACTGTCTTCCAAAGTTTCACCTTTTTTTGCAGATGAACTCGTAGCATCTGTATGGATTACAGAACCACCCAGTCTTTGCATAGCTGCTGCAAAACTGCAACTAGTTCGAGTACTGACTTCATAAAATATCGATGACATAACTTTGCCTCGTAAAATATCATCTAGGAATCGACCTTTATTGACACTGGTTTTCATGAACTGCGCTAGATTGAATACATCATTGAGAGTATCTTTACTAAACGAGTCAACAGTTAGTATACTTTTTCCAAATAAGTCGCTACGTTGCCTTTGAGAAACTATTATTGCAGGGGGATTGTAATTAGACGTACTATCACATCTTTGTCTAGTCACTTGGGGTAATGGGGATAAACACCTTGCAGCTGCAATTTCGTTGAAATGGACATTAGGCTTGGATTGTACCTCAGGCCTGTTATCGATTTGATCAAAATCAATATCACTAACTCTACTCAAATCAGCAGACGTATGTATATCGAGTGCAGAATTTGGTCGGCTGACTTCCTTTTCCATTTTTTCAATAGTAAAGTATGTTTGTTTCTTAGGTGTAGGCCAGTCTCGTACATTTTGACCAAAGCCTGGAGGTACTAGAACTTGCCCCTCAACATACGCAATTTCACCACGCAATGTTACGCGATGAACTGCTCCACAAACTTGCATGCCTGCAAATGGTGTCCATTTTGATTTAGAAAATTCCATAGCTTGTGGAATCGTCCATTCGTAATCCATATCGACTTCAACGTATGTGTTTGGTTGTTCTGGCAAATTAAATATTTTACGAGGGTTACGATGGAATTTATTTATCAGATCCTCCAAAGTTAAGCGACCTTCATGAACTGCATTAAGAAGTAATGGCAAAACTGTTTCCAATCCCGGAAAACCAGGAGGTGGCTTCTCTGAATTCTTTTCTTGCACAGTGTGTGGGGCGTGGTCCGTCGCAAAAACGTCAATCATATCTATATTTTTCCAAAGTTCGGCTTGGTCTTCCGGGCTACACAATACTGGCCGCACTTCAGCCCTGCCTTGTCCAATTTCTTCAACATCTGCTGTGCTTAAGAACAAATGATGAGGGCATACTTCACAAGTTACCTTCAGGCCTCTTTCTTTTGCGGATTTAATTATAAGGATTTCCTCTTTCCTGGCTACGTGACAAATATGGATAGGTCTGTCGAGTAAAGATGCCATCAAAATGACAGCTCCAGTTTTTTCTCGCTCCGCATGAGCACATACAGGCATTTTCTTTGGCCAGTTCTGGAGATGCTTTTGCCAGATTGTCATATCATCTAAAGTAAGAGTGCTGTATGTTTGGTTAAGATACATTTTCAATGCAGCCGCTTGAGGAGCCATTTCAGAAACTGTATCAAAGTTTGTGGATGATGCTCCCATATACAGTGCATAATCACAACGAGCACTAACGCGTGCCAAAGCAGAAGTATAATCGTAAGCAGCGCGATCAATTACTGGAGGGTTAGTGTTTGGCATGGCACATATCATTGTGATGCCTCCAGCGAGAGCAGCCGCAGTGCAAGTCGCGAAATCTTCTTTGTACGTAGCACCGGGTTCACGCACGTGCACGTGTACGTCAATGAAACCTGGCAACTTTATGATGTTGCGCGATGTCATGCAGTCCGTATGTGTTTTCATTACAGGAGCCCCACCACAAAGGTGCATAGCCTGTAAAATATTATATTTAGTAATTTTTACTTAATCTATATAAGCTCGGAAAAAGTCCTACAGAAATATCGATATAAATAATGGATAACCTATGTAACATACCTGAACTAATAGTTTAGCGCACTTCACATCAGTAACTAAAGGCACAGCGTAATCCACTGCTAGTCGACGAGTGCGGTATCCATGAGTAGTGAATGAAGACACCCGTCGAGCACCACCTCGCATTGGTAAATTAATTACTAAATCCAATTCACGTCTCGCCATAAAGTCTGCTAAGTGCATCAGTTCCCCATCTGATCTTACATCCTCTGGATCACCTATATGATCAAATGTCCATTGAACACTTTCAACCTGTAATAAAAAAAAAACAATCAATTTAGATTTTTTTAAAGGAGAGATTAAAACTATGGTTTTAAAAACAATGCCTTACTTCGACTCCGTGCTCAGTGTAAAAGTCTCCTGTGCCCATGCTGGCGTACAATTTATATCCCATTTTATGGAGAATTCTAACACTCGGAAGTAAATCCATTTTGTGCTGAAAATTAAAAATATAAAATGAATAAGGTTGCATAAAGTGGGAACTAAAAAGACATTGAATTTTATTCCATGTTTCTTACCTTAAATGTTCCCACAGATAGCAAAATAGATTTCTTGGGTATTCTAAACCCTGTGCTCATTAAAGATTTTAAATAGGCTTCATAACGATTTTCACCAAAACATGCTACTTCACCGGTAGATGCCATTTCTACTCCTAAAGTTACATCTGCACCAGCTAATCTAGAGAATGAAAATTGTGGTACTTTCACACCGACTTTTCCACAGCCAGTCATTACATTAACTGGTTCCACTGGTAGACCCAAGATAATCTTAGTGGCCATCGCAACAAAATCATGGTCTAGCGTCTTAGAAACGAATGGAAAGGATCTTGAAACTCTGACGTTGCATTCAATGACTTTGAGTTCGTTATCTTTTGCAATAAGTTGCATGTTGAAGGGTCCAGTTACATCTAGCGTCTCAGCTATAATACTAGCGATTCCTTTTATTTTTTCCAAAGTTTCATCATTAATATCCTGGGGCGGAGTTACTAATGTTGCATCACCGGAATGGACTCCCGCATTTTCAACGTGTTCAGATACTGCCATACAGAAAATAGCACCATCAGCAGCGACTACGTCTACATCTATCTCTTTTGCATCCATTATGAATTTAGATATTACCACTGGATAGTCTTTGCTTACTAAACTAGCAGACTTTAAATAAGCTTCCAATTCCTGGTTCGAATTTGCAACATTCATAGCTGCACCACTTAGAACGTACGATGGGCGTACCAAACATGGAAATCCTACTTCTTCACAAAAACTTGTAGCTGATTCTAAATCTGTAAGTTCCTTCCACCTCGGTTGCATTATACCTTTCCGGTCTAACATTCTGGAAAACTTAAACCTATTCTCGGCATTATCAATCATATCTGGAGACGTACCTAATATAATTGCTTGTTGTCTATGTAAATCCATTGCAATATTATTTGGTAATTGTCCTCCCATAGATAAAATAACTCCATCTGGGTGTTCAATGTTATAAATATCCATAACAACTTCAAAGGAAATTTCTTCAAAATACAACCTATCACTCATGTCATAGTCAGTACTGACCGTTTCGGGGTTATAATTAATCATTATTGTTTTTTTGCCTTGGTTCCTAAGTTCTCTTAAACATCCGACTGCACACCAGTCGAATTCAACGGAGCTTCCAATGCGATATACACCTGATCCCAAAACCATAGTAAAACCACCAGGAAATTCTAGATCATGTGTTGTACCATTATAAGTTAAATACAAATAATTTGTAGTAGCTGGCCACTCAGCTGCAACTGTGTCGATTTGTTTAACAAATGGAATAATTTTATATTCCTCTCTTAGCTTTCTAACGGCGACTTCAGTACTTTTTATTGCAGCAGCTATTTGTTTATCTGAAAATCCAATTTTCTTTGCCTTCTTTAATATATCGAAAGGAATTGAACCATGATGATCGGCCTCCAGGATTTGATAGTAATCTATTATATTTTTGAACTTCTCAAGGAACCAATGATCAATCTTGGTTAATTCGTATAACTTATCCACAGTATAGCCTTTCCTTAGAGCAGCAGCTAAGACAAACATTCGCTTATCAGTCGGTTCTCGCAATTCATCTTCATTAACTTTTTTAATGTTGGGATCGAACCCGTTAACATTTTCATCTACCATCCTTAATGCTTTCTGGAAAGCTTCTTCAAAGCTTCTGCCTATTGACATAACTTCTCCAACACTTTTCATAGAACTACCAATTTTTGTGCTTACTCTAGTAAACTTAGCCAAATCCCACCTTGGTATTTTGACAACGCAGTAATCGAGGCTTGGTTCAAAGCAAGCAGTCGTCACTCCGGTCACGGAGTTCTTAATAACAGGTAACGATATACCCAGTGCTAATTTAGCAGCTACATAGGCCAATGGATAGCCTGTTGCTTTACTTGCCAAAGCTGAACTTCGAGATAACCTGGCATTTACTTCTATAATATAGAATTCTTCCGAATTTGGGTTCAATGCGTACTGAATATTACATTCGCCTACAATTCCGAAGTGTTGAATAACTTTGATGGCAGTGTTTCTCAACATGTAATATTCTCTGTTTGAGAGAGTTTGACTAGGTGCTACTACAATTGATTCTCCGGTGTGTATTCCTAAAGGATCTACATTTTCCATATTGCACACGGTGATGCAATTATTAAATGCGTCTCTAACCACTTCATATTCCACTTCTTTCCATCCTTTAAGAGATTTATCGATTATAAGTTGATCGGAATGTGACAGTCCGTGATGTGCGAGTGTTCGAAGTTCGTCTTCATTGTTAGCAAAACCAGATCCTAAACCACCGAGGGAAAATGCAGATCGAGCCATGACTGGATACCCAATTTGTTGAGCAGCTACCAGTGCCTCTTCAATTGTTGTTACAGCTGCACTTGGGGCAACTTTTTCGCCAATGGCATTAATTTTTTCAGCAAATATTTTGCGATCTTCAGTATCAACTATTGACTGAATAGGAGTACCTAAAACGCTTACATTGTATTTCTCTAGAATCTTAGATTTTTCCAACTCGACTCCACAATTTAGGGCTGTCTGACCACCGAATGTGAGAAGTACTCCTGTGGGTCTTTCCGCTTTGATAACCTGTTCTACATATTCCGGTGTGATAGGAAGGAAATATACTTTGTCAGCTAGGCCTTTTGACGTCTGTACAGTTGCAATATTAGGATTGATTAAGACAGTTTGTATCTTTTCTTCTTGTAAAGCTTTTACCGCTTGTGATCCTGAATAGTCAAACTCCCCAGCTTGTCCGATTGATAAGCCACCAGAGCCAAGGATAAGTACTTTTTTTGGTCTTTCATGTAAAGTCGGTATAAACCTAAGTTTGTCTGTAATGATGCCATCTATACTACATGACTTCTTACTTTTGTAAGATCTCACAGCATCGACAAATACATCAAAAAGACATTCTAAATCCGTGGGCCCGGCAGTGTGTTCCGGGTGAAACTGAACACTGAAGAAAGGTAAAGTTTTATGAATAATACCTTCATTAGTTTTATCGTTTTCATTGGTGAATAAAACTTTCCAACCTTCCGGCAGTGAGTCCGCATCGACAGCAAACCCATGATTTTGTGAAGTCATAAAACATCGGCCAGTGCCGTTATGTGTGCAAGGTAAATTGTGTCCACGATTACCGTAACTGAAATAAAATAATACCAGTATGAAAATAAAGAACGATTATTTCGGGCTGATACTGAAGAACTCGCAATGCAGAAACCCAATAACATTGCCCGACCTGAGAATCGAACCCGGGACCCCACGCCGAGTGTGGGGTCTACTACTACCACTAGCACTAGACCGAGACCTTTTACATTAAAATTAGCAACAAAAAAAAAGAATTAAATGAGTTTTACTACTTATGTGATATTCAAGTGTGTCAATGAGAAAAAAAAGAAATATTCCTTAAATACCTGGTTTTGTAAGTTTTGCAGCCAGCTGCAGTGGAGAGTAACTGGTGCCCGAGACAGATGCCAAATACCGGTTTTACGTTTGTCTGGTCTTCAATGATTGAGCGCATGTTGTCCACCACCTTCTTACACTTGACCGGGTCACCAGGACCGTTACTGACGAACAGGCCATCGTACTGGCTGGGGTCCAACTTGTGGTCCCATGGGACTAGCACAACCTTAGCGTTTCGTTTGATCAAACACCTGATTTGATTGTACTTCAATCCACAGTCTACAGCCATTATTGTTACTTCACCGCTGGGGTTGTAAATTTTGGGTTCCTGAAAAAAAGTTGGTCATTGTAGTGTCAAATTCTCGAATTATATTATTTTTTATAATTTAATTATAATATTTTGTTAAGGTCGCATACGATCTTAACGATCTGATGATGAGTACAAATCAGAATATTATCTAAATAACAAAATCCTGAAGGAAAACTCCAAGGGGACACATAAAATTATGTGACATACGGTAATAATGCGTAACACAATGCAATGTTGTACAGATATTAACTATTAATAACAAATACAACATGACTATTTTACTACATTACATTTTACTACAGTACATTTATGTATAGAGTTGAACAAAATTGAAAAATTCAACTTCTTCTGTATGAAATGAGTAACGAGTGGATTTCGAGACAAAAAATGCACGTTATTATTTATATAAATACTTAGGCTCACCTTAACGGACACTTCGGCAACCAGATTCCTGGCATTTGGATCTGATAGGGCTGGTAGTGGTCCAAATGGCGGTATTCCCTGAATGATACGTCCAAGTGTGACACCAGCTCGGAGACGGAAGGTCAGGGCTCTAGTGTCGACGTCACAGAGGCCTGGGATACCGTGGGCTGCTAGCCAGGAACCGAGGGAGCGTTTAGCACGCCAGTGGCAGGCGCGGGTGCTCACCTCGCCCACTATCAAGCCAGCTGCCCATATGCGGTTGGATTCAAACCACCTGGAACGTAGAGTAGGGAAAAGACAATCATTACTTTAACTTCGAACTAGACATTACAATGGCTTGCGTGCTTGCGGAGACGTAAGAAGGTACGTAATGGCAGTCAGATGAGGCAAGGCAGCCTTAACCGTTGTTGCTACAGAAAAATGTTTTCAAGTTTTAGTAATATTTTTGTGAATGCGGTTTCTGCAATTACCTTTTTATTATTATAAGTCTTTTAGATAGATTCTTTTCTATTTTGTGATTGTGAGAACGTTGTAGGCTTTTTGGACTGTAGATTTATTGAACATCTTCTTTTTTGTTAAGTACCTGGTACTTACTTGTTGAAAGGCCTACATTGTCTTCCCATGCCTACCAACACTGTAATTTGAAAGTATTGTAAAAGCCAATTATTTTTAAAAGAGTAACCATGGAGTTTCTTGCCGGCTCTTCTCCATAGGAAACGACCAATTGGAACCGTGCACCTAGCTTCTGACGTTTCATAAGTGCCCATGTAGGTTTATGTGAAATAAAATATTTTCATTTTCATTTTTATTTTGACCTACTTCAAAAGTTAGGGATGACCTCTTCGAGACTGTCTGCTACCCCTACTGCCCCATCCCAAACCACTTCCACTTGCGTTTTATTTTTCTTATTGTTCCTCAGTGAACATTGTTACTAGTAAAACGTCTTACTTGGGTATTCCATGTTCGTCTCGTTCATCTTCGTCAGGGACGCCATAGTTGCCGACCAGCGGGTATGTGAGTACCAACAACTGCGCGTGATACGACGGGTCTGTCAGCGACTCCGGGTACCCGACCATACCCGTCTGAAATACTGATCAACAACACTACGATTAGACCGTTAGATACTGCACAACTATTTTTTTAATACTTGTAGCTTTCACTTATTAATTACTAAGGGACCAAGGTAATAAATATATAAAGTTAATTTTCAAAATCTCAACCAAGCGCCTGTTTATTTCATCAACATAACGGCTAATTTTCTAACATTGTGAGTAAAATATAGACATGTTTAATTTATGCTTTAAGTCTTCAACTAAGACCAAAACTAATTTTGATTAACTGTAAATATCGTAGCAAATGGCGTCAGAAGAAGAAAAGAAGGAAAAATGCAAATAAATAACAGGAAAAAATTGTATGTATGTGTGTAAATAAATAACAGGAAAAAATTGAGGTACTTACCAACTTCTCCATCTACAGGCACCTGTGCCCCAAAACTCCGTCCTGTGAAGATCGATCCATCGGCTAAAACGAGGCTGCAGGGTGGTCCCACCTCACAACTTAAATCATCTGCCACCATCTAGACACACAAAACAAACGTATTTTTTCGTAAGCTTACATGGTGTTCCATCGCTGGCCAAAGATCTACCTGCCCTTTTTCATTCCAAACCTCTCTATTTTGTATCTGTGGCTATTTTTGCGGTGCCAACGTTTTATTTATCTTCATTTAATTACCACATGTATGCCTGTTTTTTTCCGCAGGAGTAGGCAGGGTGTATCGTACACCCATATTTCGGTATTTATGGTTGTTTAGTGAGCCTGTAACCCCAATAGCAGTCTGCCCGCTGGGCATTCGAACCCAGAACTCGGAGCTCAGCAGTCTTCTCAGCACCACTGGACTAAGGAGGCTACCGAGTTTTATAAATTAATCCTAACCAAATTATAAACGCGAAAGTGAGTTTGTTTGTTACGCTTTCACGCTAAAACGGCTGAACGGATTTGGATGAAATTTGGCACATGGATAGACCTTGACTTGGAGAAAGACGTAGGCTACGTTTCATCCTGGATCGCAGACGAAGTCGCGTGCAACAGCTAGTTATTATATAAAATAATCATTCCATTGATCACTGATTGTTAGATCGGATTGTGAAGTTATTTTAAATTATAAATAAGGTTTAATTCTGTTGTTTACTTATTTTTTAATTGTATGCGGAACGAATGGTTTGAAATGATATGGAAATACCTACGGCGTAGTATAATACATTGAATGCGCGGTAGTCAAAATAAATACCTAGTAGATGTCGATCTCAGTTTACAACCTCTTAACGACAGAGCATATGATACTAAACAATTATAATTATTAAACACAATGACTGGAACATGACCTCCCTACGTAGAAGACTAAACAAATGTCGTGTACGCAAATTATAGCATATATTTTGCATAAGTACATAATTATAATATTAATATCCTACCCAGGACGCCTTTATTCTAATTCTCAATCATAAATAAACAGCTTTTTTATTAATGGGGCGTCGTTGTATTGTAACGGTGATATAATAATAATACCGATACTAGTTGGATCTACTTAGCATAACAGCTGAGCCTTAGTTGCTACACGAGATTTTAAGGCTGTTCTAAATATGTCTACTTATACTTACCTCTTTATATTCTTAAACTCACAACTCAAACTGAAGGCACCACTTTTTCAATAAGTACCTAATTAATCATATTTTATGCATGAAACCGCAACAATTATGTCATCAATGAATGAAAGAATATTCTGTTTTCAGGACCTACCAGTTGCATCAATGAAATGATTGTATCTTGTCTTGTATGTAGGTTCTTACCTATCTATTGTGGCTATCGTATATATACATATTAATAGGTAACCATTCATAGATCAATACACAACTAATAGGTAAACATAGAAAACAGAGAACATCAATTAAAACCATAATAACAAAGTACTTGAGATAAAAAAAAATCATAGAATAAAATAAAATTTTGTTCATAAGAGTTCCATTTAGAAACCATTACTAAATCAACTAATTAAATTAAAAATATAACTATTTGGACAAATATAACCAACTTTTTAATACCTTAAAAACTAAAACAAACTTACCGTTTCGAACTTAATGAATTACGGGCATCAATAACTCAAGACGAAGAACAAAATGAATTAGTATTGGTGCCTTCAGACGGAGCAAATATATTGAGGTTCAAAGTTATGGCTATTAACCTACGTATCGGTCAATAAACCATAGTTTTACTCACTTTTTGTAGGTTCGCTGAGCCGGCCACGTGGTTAATTCTATAGCCGGTGAAGAACGGTCCGGCGCTGTCGCGAGCTACACGACGACAGGCTCGCTTCAGCCATTACCTACTCCTTATCATACTCCGTCACACACACAATGAATGTACCTGCTTTTGACTCTTTCACACTTCAATGACTTATCTACATCCGTCTCTTTCGTGTCACTGGTTATGGGGTTATAGTGTGAATTGTTCTGTTTGTGTTCTATATGCTTCTTTAATAGAATCAGATTTTAAACTGGCTCCGAAAACGCAATCACTTGAAGCGTTGATGGCTCTTTTGTTGGTTGGTTCCTGTCATGATTGATACCTGCTTGTGCTAAAACATTTTTAACGGGACATACAAAATGATTTAAAGTTGATTCGAGTTTAGCGTTTTAAAATGCGCTGTTATGCGCTGTTTATGCGCATATTATTTAATAAAAAGCCTAATTGCCCCGAAGTTGGATCTTTAAATTCTTTTAAATTCATTAATATCCTATGGAATGCGTGTATAAAACACGCTGATATGTATATATATATTGTGTATAGTAATCGCTAAATGCTGGTTATTTTATTCCTTTTGTAAATTGTAATAAAAAGCTAAAAGAAGATTAATTAATAAGAAAATAGGCATATTACCATATAATTTCCATGTTTTTCCGTAGGGGCTGTATGTACCTATATAAAGATTGTTTGTATGTCGTATCTCCATAATGAGGCAAACGAGACACAATTCAAAATTATGAGATTCAGACCCCAATATTTTGAAAATACAAGTGTATTCTTACACGCAAATTAGCTACTTACATCATATTGGGAGATTCTCACTTCGATGGCCAGATAATAAATACCTGAAAAAAACTTTTTAACATAAAAAATCAACCGACTTCCGAAAAATAACTTTAATTTCGGAAAGCGTCTTTGGATCTGTATTTATCCGATAGCGATGCAGGGACGTTACTTGTTGAGGAGTTCTCCTAGTACTTCATCATCAGCTCCACTTCTCCATAATTATGTGACGAGCATAAATTGCTTACCAACCATATTACAGTAAACGAATCGCAAACCACCGCATTGAGTAGTTCCGGTGGCCATCAGTGGTCTTCATCATCAGTTTCACTTCACCAAATTAATGGTGCTTTCTGACAGCAAATAAAATACCCAAATCAAATATTATAGTGCCTTTAATATTTGAAGAGTCCCCTCGATTTCAGAAGAACATGTACATAAAAATATGCTCGTCGACTTGAGAACCTCCTTTTTTGAAGTCGGTTAAAAATAGATGTTCTTGGGTACTTACATTATATAACGGACATGACGCTTCGTTCTAGACTCCGTTGCGGACGGTGAGCAATGAGCAGCTCGCCGTCCGATAAGGACCAGACCTGAGTCGACAGCGCGTTATGTTCCACCCACGCCTCAAAGAGATGACAGCCCAACTGACAGCCCTAGGTCACTTAGGGCCGATGCCTGCCAGGGTCGCGGGAATGTCCGAAAGGGATACCGTGGCCTCTGGCAATATACCACCTACTGGAGGAACACGGGCGGGTTTTAGACAGTAAGAGTCTGATACCGCCCTCCGGAGAAGTTATTTGATAATTTACCATAAAAAAAAGGTGTTTCTTAGGAATAAAATCACTGTAAGCTCTTGTAATTGTATTTTAATATTTTTATAAAATCTCAGGAGCACCTGTACGCCGAAACACATGACAAGGAATAAAAAGAGAGCACAAAACTAACGAGTCTTCCTTGTAAACAATGGTTATGACCTGTTTAATTAAAAGTAGGTACAATATTGTGAGCATTACGTTCGTTGCGGTTGATATCTCCACCAGTTGATATTCCCAGTTTGGTTGAGTATAGGCCGGTCGATTAAGTCCATGTTGGCCACCTGGGAAGGTTTGTCAAGTTCCAGGATCTGAAAGTGGTTCTTCTCTGGTGCTGGCTTCAGCCATAGCCCAGGCAAGTATAGCGTTATCTGGGGACCAGCGCTGGGCCAATACCTGCCGAGGTTGTGCCCGTTCACCCAAACGTAGCCCTGCAACATTGAAATAAAATATTTAAATACGATTAAGTATGTTTTGGCTAAATCGAGACAATACATAATTGGGGAAAATTTTGCAAAAACGAACCAACCCGCGACTTCGTCCGCGTAAAAACCACCGCGTCATATCGCATCGCCCTCCCGCGCTTTTACTTCGTTTTCGCGTATAGCGACAATTTTTCAAATCCGACTGGTTCCAGAGATTAGCGATTATTCAAAAAAACAAACACTTCAGCTTTATTGCATTAATATAGAAATAGAATAGGGATTTCAGATTACTTTGGCGTAATTATACCAAAGCTATTAAAGGAATGTTGGTTGGTTCGTTCTGGCATTACAGGGCTAATTGTTATTACTGCTGATCCTTATTAGCACCACTAGAATTCCCTAGATGGATATGTAGAATGTAGTCAGACTTAAACTTAGGTTGGATGACATGACAGACTCGGATAAACCCACCACTTTTATAAAATTAAAATCAAATGAAGAAAGCAACAAAATAAATTTATTTGACCCAGGTTAAGGTACACTTCTTTCTAGGTATTCCAAATTGCAAAAAGACATTGGACACATTGAATTTGATGTTTGTCTCACCTTGCCCCATCCACTAGTGTCGACGAATGTGTCCAGCGGCGCCTGACCAGCTGGTAAGGTAAAGTCACCCTCATAAAAATTGGGGCTCGCTATACTTTGACTCCTTACTGATGATGTGTCGAATGTCTCCAGAGGGAATCCAGTTATCGTCCATTTTCCGTCTAATGCCAGCCCATTGAACTCCACGGGACTTAGTATTCCCTGAAATAGTAAAACAAATTGTGAAAACCGTGAAAATTCTGAAATCGATCTACGGCTTTTTTTTGCCTTTATTTTTTAAGGACAGGGTTTTTTCTTACTCACACAGGGTCAAATTAAATTAGTTAGCAAAACTCCACAGACGTGATGCGTATCGAATTTAGAACCCGTGGGCTGGCAGTTATAGGTATCGGTTACCGCGCGCGCGCGTTAACAAAAGAAACTGACATACTTCAAGTAAATATACTACACTACCAACGGTCGATGATCCCAAAACAATCATCTATTTATTTTTTTGTCGTTTTTGTGTTTTTGTAGTTTTATTATTTTTTGTCGTTTTTGTAATTCGATACTCATCACGTCTGCACAGTTTGGCTAGCTAATTTAATTTGATCTTCTATAATAAGTACAAGCTACACCAATATTCGTTTCAAATTAATCTATCTGTTCACGAGCCAGGATTAACTTCTAGTGTGGGGTCAATGATTTATAAATCCAACAAAACACCTTTGGCTTGTCGTTTGTTTTTGAACCACGATTATATCATGGATTTAGATACAAATCGTTTAATTTGACAAGAAGGCCAATAGAATTATAAAACGTTAGATAAATAAATATTTGGAAGTGTAGTGAACTATAATTGTGTCGATAAGAATCTAACAGCGAGTCGTCTGTCTTGGTCACTGTCTGACTCAAGGATTACTTTAATTTAAAGAGATAAGTAATTGACCATCCTACCATAATAATTAATATGTATGTGTTTCGTTAACAGTGTACGGAAGACAATGTCATGTCATCAATTTATCTTTGAATAATTTCTGCAGGATGCCGTTGTATTTTTTGGGCATGAGGATAGATTAAATTGCAAAGAAATCAGACTTCTAGGTAAAGTCAGGAACTTGATTTTTTCTCGTTATACCTAGAAGACGTCTGAGAGACACACATTTTTTGTGTAAATAGTTAGTTGTGTTTTAAATCGATACTTCTATACTAATATTATAAATTCGAAAGTAACTCTGTCTGTCTGTCTGTATGTTACATTTTAACGCCTAAACTACTGAACGGAATGTCCTTCCCCAGGGTGCCATCTATTTCCTTGTCAAATTTTGTCGAATTCCATTCGCTGGTTTAGGCGTGAAAAGGTAATATACAGACAGACAGAGTTACTTTCGAACTTATAATATTAGTATGGACAGAGTCTAATATAAATGACGAGGTCAAAGATCGGATTTTGGCTTTATATACGAAGTGAATTGGTTGATTGAGCTACTGCTCAAAAGTGGTATCTACTCTTTTTAATTGAACCAGACAAAGTCACTGTTTCACTTATAGTTGCAATGTTCAGGCAGTAGGCGCTCGAAGGAAAGCCTTCCAATATTGAAATTGAAATACTTACTAAGTATCTAATGATAATGAAACGCTCAGGTATAGTCAATCGCACATCAGTAACACTTTCACAACGAAAATCACCATTACTGCTTCAACATTGCTATAGTCAAATTATTACCAAAGTGGACTGATGTGTGGTTGACTGTACAGAAGCCACAAAATATTTTGTATCTAATAGGTATTTGGTTGTAGATAGGCCCGGAGGCACTTCGAACGAAATTAAGTTAATTGGTACATTAACCGCTTAATTTCTTTTAATTCTTGCATATCTTTCGCAATTGATAGTTAACTGAATACCTACAGTCTACTTATCACTTAATATTTAGGGTTAGATGACGTTTCATTAGGTAGGTATAAATTCGTAAATATTTTAGTCTACACTAATATTATAAAGAGGAATGATTTGTATTTTTGTGTGTATGTTTGTAATGACTAAACTCAAAAACTACTGCGCCGATTTAAAAAATTCTCTCACCATTAGAAAGCTACATTCACCCTGAGTAACATAGGTTATAATTTATAAAGATTACACGCGGGCGAAGCCGCTGGCGGCAGCTAGTGTTAAATAAACTGGCATTTGTACTCCTGAATTGAACGTAATATTGGATAGAAAATACACTGAACTAGGTAACCTAGGTACATGAATTCTAGAAAAATAATTAGGTACCTACTCCCCACACAATAATCATCAGCTGAACGGTCAGTTAGGTACAAAAGCAACTGAACACAACTAGGACGTGTCGTAAATGGTCCGACAACATTGATAAGTAAATAGTTTAACCACGATATGAATATTGTGGTTTTCATAGACAACATGAAGCACGACCAACAAAGATAAGGCCATTAAACATAGAAATGGGTACCTAAACCGCTGGGTCTTGAAGCTTGGAATTTTGCATACGAGTTAGGATTAAGGAAGGATTTTCTACGGGAAGTTCGTAATTTTGGTTTGGCTTGTGCATAAATACAATACAGGCTGTAAGGGTAAACACTCTTGTCATTCAAACCACAACAAAAAAAAAAAACGTTATTTTCATTAAAAGATTTAAAAAAGTTTCTATCCGACACCGTGCTCTCTAGCGAAACAGCTGACTGACTGAGGGAGAGGTCGCGCTCGCGGTCGGTCAGGTCACTTCTCGCACCCCCCGCCCGTGTTGAGACGCAAGTTCGTTGCCCTAGCGCATAGGGCAACGAACTTGCGTCTCATGTGGTAAAATGTAGATTAAAAAAAAAAAAGAAAAAAAAGTTGTAATTTTCCATTGATTTTACGTTCTATAAATGAAACCACTGGTTGCAAGGATAACGGTGTTCACCCTAACACCCTGTACCCTGTTTTGGCGCAGCCGTGAGGCGCACAATACTTTTTTTATGTTCTTTGTTTTTTTCTATAAATATTGTGTGCCTTACCTGGGTCAAATAAATTTATTTTCTTTCTTTTTTTTCTTTTTCTGTATATCTCATTTCAGCCCTAGAAGAAAAAGATTACCTTGAAATCGTGGATTTGACTGCCAAAACCAATACGGCCTAGGGGCTCCACCAGCAATGACAATACTGAACCATTCTTGGCAGACAGAGGTAGACTGTAGATCTTGTGAACTCTGCTGATGCGACCTATTAATATCTGAAAAAATATAATATTTATATATCAGTAAGATTGCTTTCATTCGTAAAAATGCAGCAGACATTGATGCCTTAAAGTTTGCCAGTTATAAAGTTCAAGGGACAAAGTAGATCAAACTGGTATAAAGGATTCATTATGTGAAGTCAGTAACACAACGTAGCGTAAGCACCACAGCGTATGACCGGCGTAGACCCGGCCTACGCAGGGTCTACGCGCCGTAGCCGCTACTCCGGAGTCTCGTAGGCGTTCCTAGATGGCATGTTGCCTTGTCGTCGAGCGAACGTTATATTATACAACATCCGATTCCAAGTACTTATTCTTCATTTTTACTTATTTTAGTATTTATTATTTTATTAAATAACAAAATAATAATGTAGATGTAAAATATGTAACAAAATAATACTCCGTTTGCAGTGAAGTAAGACCCAAATTAACAGTAGTTAGGGATCTAGAGTGAGGAACCTGCTCAAAATGTGTGCAGTACAAAAAAAATATGGTAGAATATAATTATTATGATTGGCAGAGATACTAACTCCATCAACATATACAAAAATCATGTCTCGTGGTTTCTTGATTTCTAGTAAATCATCAGCTTCGGTAAGCGTGGTCTCGTATAGCATCAGACCTCCTCGCTGGCGCAGACTTTCGAAGGTTGGCAGAGTTGGGCCCGTATAGTCGTTGTATTTCTTGCCTAACTGCGCACGACCTTCGGGACTCATCAGATTTACTGTTGGAACAACATTGACAGGCCCGTAGTCACCTTTCGGACTTGCTGTAGGGACTGGAATGCTTTCGTCTACAAAGTTATACTGAAAGTTGAAAAAATACAAGTTATATGTAAATGCATACTCATAGTTTGTAATGACGATTAGCATCCTATATTCGTTTGTCAACGTGTGGTGACGTCACGGTCCGTGAAAACAAACAAGCAACTGTCAAGTCAACGTCAAACACTCCTTTTTGTAGGAGCGTTTGACATTGACTTGACACTTGTTGATTGACTTGACATTGACATTTTGATTGTTATCCCGGATAGCTTTTCAAGTATTTGAATTACCCACAGCTTTTTGGAACTTTTTAAAAATTAATTTCTCGCTCAAAAAGAAATTTTACTCAAAAATATTGATGGAGGCATAATTCGGAAGTAATACAGTTTATAAAAAAATATATTTGACCCATATTTGAATCACATGCATATTCCCTATTGAACAGGTTTATAAAAAGTTGTCTGTAAAATATTTTTTTTGGTTAATAAGTGTTATATAGCTATAAAAAAAATGTGATGTGAAACAGACGTCAGATAGATACCTGCTTCAATTTGTCTCTAATGAGGTAATATTTGGGAGTGGGGTCTCCAGCCTCCGACAGTGGCGAATCGTAGTCATAGGAAGTGATGTCTGGCTGGTAGGTCCCCAAATAGTTGGCTCCTGTAAACAAAAAAAGTTTCAATACATTTTGGATTTTGTTACTTCAGTGGCTAGTTTCGTAGTGTTTAAGTGAACGATTTGAGATGCTCCATATCACTTTCCATCGTAATATACCTATTTATAAGCCTGTCCATTACTGATCTTAGGATCGAATTAGATTTCCAGAACATCATAGTTTTTTTTTAATTATTCATAATAGTTCGAATCGGGTTCTTACGGAAAGAAAAATTTCAAAAGTTTCCAGTAAAATCTTCAAATTCGGGAAAAAGAACGTCCTTTTTTATTGAAATGTGATCAGAACAACGTTTGTCGGGTCAGCTAATTAATAATAATAATGAAGCCCTGGGGCCGTATTATGAAGTATTAATGCCATCATTATTCCACTGCGAAAAATAGGATGGTGCTATCAGCCTTGTATAGTTCCGTTTCTCACTAACACTGGAAAAATAGTGAAATTAATACCCCCATTAGTCCCCTGACCATCAGCAGCTTGTGCCCTGTTCCTGATGCCGATGGGTATTTTTTTTTAAATATTTTTTAATGTATATTTTTCGACTTTTTAAATATTTATAAATGTAATTGATCAGTTATATAAATGAAATAAAAGGAAATAATAGTAATAATAATACCAGCCACTATGCCATACAGCTAGCCAGCCATTATGACCATAATGGCTGGCTAGCTGGGTGGCAAAGTGACTGTAGTAGTAGTGTGTATGCTCTGCAGTGGGACCCCACTGCAGAGCATAATGCCTCTTTCCATACACGAGATATAACCATCCTTGAAGCAAAAAGGAATCCGCAGTGCTTCTACAAATCAAAAACCATACCTGCAGTATATTCAAAATTGCTGCCTCCAAAGAACATATAGAAGTTAACGCTAGCTCCGTAGTCGAGGATCTGGCCAAGCGTGGACACCACCGAATCGGCGCTGGTGGTGGCGAAGCTCTCACCCCAGTGCGTCAGCCAGCCCGTGTAGAACTCCGAGTTCATCAGAGGACCCTCCGGCATGAACCGGCGCAGTTCCTCGAACGATTTGTTCACATCTAAATAATCGAAAAAAAAATGTCTTAGCTTTTGTTTATTTAAAAAAAAACAATGGTATTTAAGTCTACTTCCCAATATGTAACTCATAATTATTTGTTTACCTATTTGTGAAAACATGTAATTGGCCATATTCGTGTTATGGCTTATGAATTATTGTACATGTCTAGCTGTAAGTTTTCCAAACGATAAAATAAATAAATCTGAGGATGAACGAGTGAAAACAAACGAACAAAAAATATCGAAGTTATTTTATGAAAAAAAGAATTTCAAGTTCAACTTGGCACTGATATGATTACAGTGCGACTCTATTGGGATAATGAAATAAAACCGTCAGCCATGAATGTTTGTTAAACACTAATTTATTTAAATATATTTTTACATATTTGCAATATGAAGTAGGTAGAACTAGAAATGCTGTGTGCAGAATGCACATATCTTAAGTAAGTATATAAATCTGCAATAAAATAAATAGTACCTACCTGAGTAAGCATTAAAGTCGATGGTAGTGAGAGTGTTAGGAATAGCTCCGCCGCTGAAGTAAGAGATTGAATTCCCGTCTGTGGTGTAGAGGATGGCGTTAGAGCCAACGTGCCTGTGGATCATGTCGCGGACCTGCACTCGGTACTGCTCGTCGTTGCCATAGCTCCCGTACTCGTTTTCCACCTGCACGGAATAGAACATGCTTCATTAAGAAAGTCGGTCTTCCAATCTTGGCAGGGGAAGGGAAGGCAGAACGGACTACTTAAGCAAGAACTTATGTACAGTCAGGCTAAGTGAATCATGACCCACTTTGACAATAAATCGTTTGAAACTGTCAAAATAACAAAGATGGCAGATGACAAATTCGTTACCAAGGAACTTTATATTTACGCGAATGTCGACCTAATTGTATTTGAATGTCTGTAAGAAAATAAACTTATGGTGGGTCAGAAGTGGTCAGAATTCAATTTTTTCGACTGTACACAAGTTAAGTACCTACACATTTAATTCAACATTTTCGAGAGTAAAATTAATCAACAACATTTACTCTACGCTACTTGCTAAATACATATCAAATAAAGAAAGAAAGAATAACGTTTATTTGGTCACAGTTCGTGTAACACAAAATACACATAACAAAAATAAAAGAAAGTGAAAATAATGTTTTAACAACAATACTATGTGTGTGCCACACGGCTGCGCCAAAAAGGTTCATTTAATGAATGCCACACAGATGACTGTCTGACGCTGGTTTACTAATGAAAACCTTTATTTGCTTAAACACTGCTCAAGTGGGCAGCTTTGAATACGCTGAGCATGAGGGAGCAAGAAAAGCTTCCTCATGACAAAACTCATTCAGAGATGGCGCTATTTCTTTCAAAATGATGCAAGTGAAACTAAGTACCTACCTGCAGGGTCGGTCTTACCTTCCTTTCCCCTGTACCAACAACAAAAAGCTTAATTCAAAAATGGTTAATGTTTAATAACATTCTCAATAAAATTTCTAATTCTCCTTTGGGGCGACTGATTAAAATGTAGATAACTTGGCGTTAAATATAAGGAAAAGAGGTCAAAGTTCAAAGCTTTCTCGGCATGGACATTTGTAAGAGTTTGTGGTGGTTAACCTTTGTTCATTGAACTGTTTATAATTCGTACAAGCGATAGAACTTTTTTTGTATTAATTAAAGGCCAACTGACACAATCAAAAGCACGCCTACGGATCACATTATACTTTATAGCAAAAACAGAATGCAGTCAAAACCAATCATAAGTTAATAATCAGTAGAGTAGGTAAACCGGCCTGAGAAACAAATATGTACTTACATTTAATCAAACAAATTATAATCATTTAGCTTCTAAGATTATATAAGGTAGGTACTTCTATTTTACCTGAACTAAAATTATAGGACCTCCGTTCGCATACAGTAACGAAGACGTTTGCCCGAAGAATTTGTTTAGCCATATCTCGGACTCCGCCATATAATCTGCGAAATGTAATAAAAAGCATGATAATATAAAACAGTGAGAGAAAGTAATTCAACATGAAATATATTAAAACTTTCACACATTTCACATTTATTGATCGATAACTCACCTTTGTCAGTGGTTCGTAACCTAATGTTCGGATATTTGCCGAGTAACCAATACGGGAAACCACCCTGTAAACAAAGAATATAATAATTAAGTGAAACTAGTTGAAAACTGAAGTACCTACTACTAACCTAGTTTAAAGCTATATATTTATATATATTTTTTTAATTTATGGGCGCCTTTAATTCTCTCACTAACCACACGAAAAGTAGAAGAAGCTAATATATTTATTAACACAAGTTTTATTTTATACTTTATATATATATGTTCGTTCGTAGACGAGTAGACGAGTAGACGAGTGTAACCTGAAATAAATGTTTTAGTATTATTAATAATACTTTACGTAATTATTTTCACAAAAGCGCGATTTAATTTACATGCACTTTCACTGAAAAATTAAATCGGTGATTATTCTTTTTATTAAGCTACACAATTGACGACAAAAAATATTTGAGACGATTAAAAACAAAGGTCAGTAGGAGCAAGAAAGTTGTAGACAATGCCTTGTCTTTTCAGTTTTAAATAGAAGTCAATGCAATTTTTGACACGGTGCGATTGCCGTCTGACCCCGCAACCTGCCTGGTTTGGGTACAAGTATTTGTAACCGACTATAGCTGTTGCGACTTCGTTTGCAATCCAGGATAAAAAGTAGTCTATGTCCTTTTCCAGGTTATGGTCTACCCATGTGCCAAATTTCATACAAATTGCGTTTTAATGTGAAAGCGTAACAAACAAACTCACTTTCACATTTTATAGTATTAGTTAGGATTGCATTGCGAACAGATGTTGAAATCAAATCTATAAAATATTATTATCACTACATAAGTTGATAGTTAATAACTGGTCTATGGAAGGCCATAAAGGCGAATATTAGGTAGATTTCTTGAACAATAAACACCAGTAAGTATGTGAGATATGAACCTACTACCTTCACGCATTTTGAACACATTTTAATGGTCTAACGTTACCTTGGATTATACACTTGTTTACAGATCGATCCAAACTTAATGGCGGCTCGGAAGTTAGCTTTTAGCTGCGCAGTACCCCACCCCTCACCCCCGCTGTCACATGAAATTGTTACTGCGCAGCGACTCGCCTCATGTTCCGAGCCGCCATTAAGTTTGAATCGAACTGTACTTTACAGTATTTCAATGTTTAATGTTTGCTTGCTTTTGCATCTTTATTTCTTGGAAAATAATAATCACGTGAGCAGTGGGAAGTTTTGGAATAGAAACAGACTACCTGTCATCTAATTAGAATAATAATTTATGGGCATAGGTCATTTTCGCTTAATTATGGAAAATATTAAAATCGAAAACCGATAGGTAGATACTTCATGCGCTGCTTTAACATAGCACGATAATTTTAGCATCAAATAGCAAGGCATAGGTAAATAATAAAAACCGGCCAAGTGCGAGTCGGCCTCGCGCACAAAGGCTTCCGTACCATTATCTATAAAAACGGCAAAAAAAAATCACGTTTGTTGTATGGGAGCCCCCCTTAAATATTTATTTTATTTTATTTTTTTGTATATTTTTTGTTATAACGGCAACAGAAATACGACTGTGAAAACAACTGTTTAACTATCACGGTTCATGAGATACAGCCTGGTGAAAGACGGACAGACAGACAGACGGACGGACAGCGGAGTCTTAGTAACAGGGTCCCGTTTTACCCTTTGGGTACGGAACCCTAAAAATTATACTGTGCAAAAAATTATAGGTACTTACCTACTAAAATAGTGTTATCGCTAGAAAAAAATAACCTAATTAAATTGTCAAAGATTTATGGTGACTGACCAGGTCCCTTTCACCGCAGATGTATGGGCCGACTCGCAGCAGCACATACAGGCCTTCTTCTGCCGCTGTGCGGATGAACTTGACGACATCGCGGTCGCCTTCGAATGAGTATTGTCGTTCCTCAGGCTCATGGAAGCTCCACTCTACGTATCTAAAGGATGATAAAACAACAATATTTAGCAGTGCAAAGCGTTATACAGAAACAGTAAGTAGGTTGGTTTCCTTACATCAATAGGGAATATGCATGTATTTTTTTAATATTTTTATTCGATAGTTTACATCGTCAAATAATAGTTAAAAAAAATTCGATGGCAAAAAAGCAATTTAAAGTACTTAAAAAAATGTTTAAAAATATCCAACCGATCCGGGCTATTTAAACGCCCTCCATTTGGCGCGCTTGGTGTGGTGACGTCACAGTCCTTGAAAACAGACAAGTAACTGTCAAGTCAACGTCAAACACTCCTTTTTCTATGAGCCTTTGACATTGACTTGACACTTGTTGATTGACTTGACATTGACATTTTGATTGTTATCCCGGATTGTTACGTCACATCCGCTCTTAGCCTTTTCAAGTATTTGAATTACCCACAGTTTTTTGGGACTTTTTAAAAATTAATTTCTCGCTCAAAAAGAAATTTTATTCAAAAATATTTATGGAGGCATAATTCTGAAGTAACATAGTTCATAAAAAAATATATTTTACCCATATTTGAATCACATGCATATTATTATGAGCATGATCCTCCGTTATGTCGAAAATACTGCAGGATTAATTTTGAAATAAATATATGTTAAAGTTGAGGATTGGTGCTAGGTATGTTTAGGCGAAAACACGATTAAGTACCTACATAAAATTTTCTCTACAGAAAAAAAATCTAAAACCTCTAAACCGGACTATATAGGTATTTAAAAAAATACATACGCAAATAATAACTGTACTGACTATAAAGCAGGTGTTATGTTTTTTTTTAAGTACCTTTATTTTCACCGTAAAATGCCTAAACCCAAACTATTCGAGCTTTGGAGCCGCCAGCACCCCACTCCGTCTCGCTATCACTCACTCTGCGAGTAGTATGGTGCGAGCAAGATAAAAAGTGAATTTGAGCTGAGGTAATATTGGCTTTATTCTAGGGGTTGCTTTAGTCGCTACGGGTTTAGTTAGAAGCCCGAAAGTCTGACAACTAGTCTTAACAAGAGGCATAGTTTTTCATAGTTACTGGGTTGTGGCGGTCAGATAAACAGTAGCTTCATGTAAATACTGGTATTCAGGTGCATATGCTTAGACTGGAAGCCGACCTCAACCTAGTTAGGATAAGGCTAGGGCTGATTGATTGCCATTTGATAAACAAAAAAATATGCCTGCATGTTTGTGTGTACGATGAGACAGACCATAAAAAAGATAGGTACATGGATTGTGTAGCAGGTGATACGGCAGAGAAAAAAGGTGAATCCTGAGATGATAACTAATACGAAAATTGTGTGAAAGAAGGAAAAAGCGTGCTTATAAGGGCAGGAGGATCATGTGATCACCATCATCATCTAAACTGCAAAAATTTCTTACGTGGCAACGGAGTTAAGTCCAGCAGCTTTCAGCTTTCGCAGACGGTCCCTCCAATAGGGGGCAGGCACTCTGAAGTAGTGCAGTGATCCCGACACGATGCGCAGCGGCTTCCCATCGACCATGAAATTGTTTCCAACTATACTGATGTTCCGGCTTGCTTGTTCTGCCTGTGATTTGAGGAAACAACGGAAAATAAGATGTTAATAAATTATTTTCATAATAAACACATTTAAGTTTTGGACTTCATATTTTTGTTTTTAGGGTTCCGTACCTGAAAAGGAAAAAACGGAACCCTTATAGGATCACTCGTGTGTCTGTCTGTCCGTCTGTCACAGCCAATTTGCTCCAAACATCGAAAGGTACACATGTAGGTATTTCTGTGACCCAAAGACTGACGTGTAACAAAAATAAATGAATATTCAATGGGGGTTACTTTTGGGGGCCAATTAGAAAATTTAAAAAAAAAAAATGTAATCTGCACCGTGTGACATAACAAATGAAAAGACTTTTTGCGAGGATCTGAAATACAACCCGTGCGCATTAACATGGCACTTGGCTCGGAACTCAATACTCCCCCCGCTATCCGCGCCGCCCCCCGCCGTCGCCGTGCGGGGAAGCGAGGGGAGCTTCAAACGTCATTGAGCCAGGTGCCATGTTAATGCGCACGGGTTGTACATTTTTTTAAATAATTTTAAAATAAATACTTTAAAGATATTTAAGAAAATAGATGAAAATTGACCATTCCACCCTTATCTCCGAAACTATTGATCCTAAAATAAAAATAATATACAGAAAATTGTTCCGTCTATGATCTAAAAAAAACATGGTAAATTCATCCCAACTACGGAACCCCTTATTGTGCGTGGTCCGACACGCACTTGGCCGGTTTTTTAATTTACCTATTTACATATTACTACTAACATTATAATAAAAGATGTAAGCGTCTTTCTATAAATAGGTAATTAAAAAAACCAAACAAAAAACCACAAACCAGATTGGTGGTATGAAAAAAATGAATGAATACATACATACATACATAAACTCACGCCTTCTTCCCATGGGGGTAGGCAGAAACTACAGAACGCCACCTGCCACGATACGTAGGTACTAGGTACATACTCCTTTTGCCTCGGTTACGTTCGTACATCTCCACCCTAATTGCGTAAGGCACGATCAGCCAGAATTGGAATCAATTTGAAACAAATATCTAATCCATTCCATTTTATTTTATTTAATCCATCCCATTGCTTCATAAGTTCGAAATAAAAATCTGCTCAGCAACGGGACTTACGAACTTATGAAGCAATGGATTAGACATTTGTTTCGAACCGATTCAATCTGCCGAGCCTTTTCCCAACGATGTTGGGGTCGGCAAAGTCTATTTCAAATAGGCACATACAAGGCACTTTTGAACGTCAAAAAAAACAAAGAAATAGAACTGATTCTAGTTGCCCCTTCCAAAAGGTAGTTTCCGTATGGGTAAGAATGGGCAAGATCTCCACCGTTACTCGTTCAAACATGTTTTACAATAAATGTTGTATACATCATTTTTCATCATTACATAATTTATGTGAAGACGATGCACCCAGAATGATATTACCTACTGTACCACAATAGGTAAAAGAAATAAAAATGGAGCAATGGCAAATAAATTAATTGATAGATACATGGTGCTCACATATTTACAAACAGTGTAAAACTAAACGATATCACAATATTTCTAACATTTTTACAAGTAATAAATAAATAATAAAAATATTTTATTTTCAGACAACCAAGGCCCATAGTGTTAGTTATAAAAAGCTTAAAACTATATTCTATATAACTATATACTATAGGTACAGAAATAAAACTGGAAGAACAAAATAAAATAAAACAAAATGTCGATTCATCAACCCGTACCTCTCACATGCAGATTGATGAATCGAACACAGCCGCGTCCAACCTATCTGCTATCATTTTCAGGATGCTGTTGCTTCTCCCCCGCACAGTTTTCATGACTGACGCGGTTTTCTTCCGTATAATTGCATAGAAATCATTTATATGCGCGTCAGCAAACATGCCTGAAGCACTGCAAGAACGAGGGAGCCGCAACAGCGCCCTGAAAATGTTGTTGTATTGAACTGTCAGGTCACTGTAGGCAGTTTGTGTGTAACCCATAAACTACTCGTGTAGAAATTTTGACAGTACGCTTTAAATAGCGTCAATTTAACGTCTACCGAACAACGAGCGAATCTATGAGCCAGCATGTTACCCCGTAACATGCTGGCAAGTAATACTAAGAAGTCAGTGTGTGAGTTCAAGTAATCACAGAGTGTAAAATCTATGACATACAAGTAATAAATTATTCAACTAAATTAGCAACCAGTTTGATTTTGTCCGATGCCGCTTAATACCAATATTTTACATGGAACGACTGCCTATCTGACCTCCACAACCCAGTAACTGGGTATAATACGATATCCTTGGTAAGACTGGTTGTCAGACTTTCGGGCTTCTGACGGCCCGTAACGACTGTCAAAGATCATAGTGCAGCGATTGTTGTAATAATGTAGATCTAAACATTGTAAAAGAAATTTTACTTGAACGCTGCATTAAAATATTGGTAACAAAATTATGAATAGGCTATTGTTAATGTCTCACATAAAACACTGATTTGTAACGGAAAATTAAAAGGACAAAAGGAAAAAGTCATAGGTATAGGTACTTAGGATTTTAACCTTTTGACCGTCACCGTCATGTATAGATGACAAAGCAAAATATGCCCAGCACGCCACGGTCACGACTATATGACAGACTTTTATACGTAAATAAAGCTCATTAAACAACATTGCTTTTTTAACCGACTTCTTCAAAAAGGCGGAGGTTCTCAATTCGTCAGTAGGTTTTTTGTTTTTTTTTGTTTTTATGTTACGCGATTTCTCCGCCAATTATGAATCGATTTTGATGATTCTTTTTTCTTTGGTAGGTCATGCTTCAGAGGTGGTCCCATATAAATTGTTATTAATTTTGCTTGCGTAGTTTTTGAGTTAGCTTCAATAATTACGTATTTTTCCCACTTTGCGTATGTAGACGATATCTTAGTCTATATTTACATAGCAGATATACGAATTTGAAATACCACAACTAAAAAGTGAAAAATAAAAACTTTGAAAATACCACAACTAAAAAGTGAAAAATAAAAACTTTTTACAAAAAAAGAAACAACCGACTTCACAAAAAAACATTAAAAAAGTGAAAAGTAACTTTAATTTCGGAAGTCGGTGGCAAAACGAAAATTGAAAAGCAAAGACTTCCGAAATTTCACTTTTTTTGTGTTTTTTTGTGAAGTCGGTTGTTTCTTTTTTTGTAATTTAATTTATTTGCTCATTTTGGCAGGGTTATGTTTTTATCAGTATCTGGGTATGCCCAAGCAACGCTGGCAAATCGTCGAACGCTGAGCGTTGAACGATAATATTGGGGATGTTAGATGGTCAAATCGTAAAATGGCGGCGGATCGTGAAATGATCGCGATATGGATGGCCTACGTCTACGATCGGATCATGACATAGGTATATTTAAAGTAGAAAACAAGTATTGAATTTAAAGTTGATTTTAGTATTGAACATTGGGATCTTTAATAAGGAAAATAGGAATACCCACGGCGGCCAAAGATGATCATTCATACATTATTTTAAAGGTTTGGATACATATTTAAGCTAGCATGAAATACAAATTCATGGGAGTATGGAGATATACTACGTTTAAGTTTAGTATAGTTTTATTAAAAAAAGTATTAATTCTGCATAAAATAATATATAACTCCATAAAACAATGCCTTAGGCAGTTGCTGCTGAGCAAGTGAGGGGTGCGCAGGTAGGAAGCGAAACTGGTTTTAATAGAATAAAATAATTTATTTAGCAAAAAGAAGAAATACAATGCATGTCACGTTATTATGATTATACATTATTTTGTGCTAAATTTTTGTGAATAGTGACTCCGATGCTAGGAAAATCCTGTGTTATAGGGGCCATCCATTCCTCCGTTATGATTGTTTTACAAAATTAGGGAAGCTAAAAACGTGTAACATCAAAATTTTATTTAATTTTTTATTCCTAGAATGAAAACGGAACTATATGTTAAATTTCTACATTTGTATCTGTATTTTTTATGGTGTACATAATAAAGAGTACCTATTCTATTCTACTCTATTCTATTCTTTAGGTGCGAAGTTGCCATCTTGTTATAAATTTTAATACACATAGGTATTACAATTTATAACAAGATTCCTAACCAAATTAAAGAACTTCCAATGGCCCGCTTCAGAAGGGCTTTACGCAGCTGGTTAATTGAGAATTCCTTCTACACTATAAAAGAATTCCTTCAATTTAAATTTAAATAATCTGTGTACTAAAAATTTGCATGTCATTATGTTATGATTAAGTATGTTAAGCTACTAATAAACTATCATTATAAGAACTTTGTAACCATATTTATCTGCAAATAAATCTTTGACTTTGACTTTGAAATGTAATTATGTAAACGTTGCTCCTAAATATTATTTTGTTATACCTACCCAATGCAAAGTATTAATAGTATGCAATTCCAAGATAATAAATAGAGTTTAACGCCATGTGGCGCGATTAAGTTAGTATCGTTAGTCATAACACTGTTATATTCAATACAAAAGTAGATCAAATTATGTAACATATTAATATGCAAAGCTACCACAACAAAGAAGAAAATATGTATATACAAGGTAGAGACGACAATACGACACTAAATTAATCTGCGTATATAATGACATCCCAGTCTGCATACGATTCTATTAAAGATATTCTATTAGTTTAGTCATTATAGATAGCTATTGAAAGATTAGCAAAACCCACAGTCGGCCCGTCACTACTTTTATGTTTATTGAAAAAAGAAACACTTTTTTTTTATTTCGATGCTAGGATTTATTTGATAGTTACAAATAATCATACTTATGCATTGGTTTTGCCAGTGTCCTCATATAATATGATCGTATTGTTGACTCCACATTGTAATTATATATATATATATATATATAGTTAAGTACTTATACTAAGTCACCTCTTATGGCCAGTCCGGATCCTTATTTTGAATAGGTACTAACGATATCTTGCTTAAATAATGAAAGCTTATTTATACTAGTTATTATAATTAGCATATACAGATTATACATAGATCTATCTACCTACTTTATTGCTAATTATTGAATGTAAGAAGGAATATAATGAAAGAAGAAAGCCTGCATAAAATGAATGAATTCTACTTTGACAATAGTAAATTGTGATACGAGTGTGCTCTTTTGGATATTACGGTCGAGGCGGTATTTTCGCGTGAGCCGAACGCGATAAAATAGCCGAGAGTGTAATAATCAATGCACACGCGTTTCATACGACGTTTTTCAACACACTTGCGAGGAAAAAAACAGACTTGTTGTAAGAACTTATGCTACAATAACGTACCTAACAATAGAGATGATAGATTTATAAAGTTGATGACCTTTGTTGCCAGGTACTGACTATCCGGAGTTTCTTTGAAAAACTTCTATGGCGGTTGGTGGCAATACTTTAAATTTTGTATTTTTGATAGGTAATAAAACCACACAACGAAAACGATAATAAATATTCATGGAAAATGGCGCGCTGGCCGCTGGCTGGCTTTGTTTTTTCATAGGTGTAAATAAAGGCACTGGCAAAACCGTTAGACAGCCTATACAAAAAAAAAAATATGATTAAGAAAAAAGAATTACAAAAAAAAAATATTATCACTAAACGTACCATGGCGGAGTCAAATCTATTTATTATTATTTACGCTCTTCTCCCCTATGTGAAATCGACATTTTTAATAAAATTACAAAAATGTTAACAAATATTTATTATGATTAATATTTGGCGGCTGGTTTGTTTTTTCCGCTAGCGATATGCACGCGGGTGTAAATAAAGGCACTGGTAGGTAATACCGCTGAACAGCCTACATAAAAATATAATAATGTTAATAATACATATTACGCAAATGGGGTTAGGGTAGTGAACAATATAGACTGAAATTGCCACAGACGATATAAACCCTTATTTAATAGTACAGATAGAGTTTTACTCCCCGCGAACGCGGTGGCACACGGGCAGCCCAGCGCGATTCGTCTAGGCGGGTCAAGTAGCCTGGGGGCCAAGTCTACTAATTTACAAACGACAAATGCGCGCGTGCCACCCGCGGTCTTACTGGAAAAAAGCGCAAGTCTCTGCTCAGGTGTTCATACTAATTCAATGTATAGTGAGTACCCCACAGACGTTTACACTCGCGACAATCTAAAAAGTCCGTTTTGACGTTTCGTTCTCGTACTTGTAATTAAACGTTAAGCCTTGAGAATCAGTTTTAATCAATGTAGATAAGTCGTCGATTACAAGCTCTCTAAGTATGTTTAATCGATATGTCTCGAGAATCAGTATTTTAGAAACTAATTTTTTTTTTCATTGCTACACAAAGGATTTTTATAGCTGTCAAAACGGACTTCTTAGATTGTCGCGAGTCTAGTTATGGTAAAAAAAATCCCATGGGTGTGAATGGGTTCTTTTTTTTTTTAATAAAAACTTGCTTTTGAGCGCTTGTCTTTGGTAAAAAGCTTCACCAAAACCAATTTCTATTGGATACAAATTCCATGCAGCCATGATAGTACTTACCAATTCCATACTGCCATGTCATTACTCCGACTAGTAAATAGTTATCTGTGGCGCACATTACCGCACTAGTGCGGTCATGTAAAGTAAAAAGCACGCTTCCATAATACACTGAATTATGAACCTAAAAAGGGGTTCAATAAGAGCCACTTTACGAGCAAGTGTGTTGAAAAATATATTAAATATTAGTGTATAGAAACGCTACGCCCGGCTATAATTGGACTGTTTTCCATTCGTTAAATTGTTACTATGACCAGTAGGTCAATTGGTGAAACCTTGACTTAATTACCTCTAATGTAATCCAGAAGATGATTCAGTAGGATCCATTTAGTAACTTTCTGACAATCATACCTGACGATATATCACGAATGTAATCATTATCCCTTTTTATCGACGCAGTGTTTTGTTCTGTGCTCCAAGACCTAACGGTTATTGAAACCTCAGGGCTTACATGACAAGTGCGACAATGTTCTCCCTTGTCCAGATTTGTCTACAATTCTTACGTTATTCAGATACCGATGTAGGAGTTATTAAAACAAATCATTTTTATATTACCAACATGGGTTCCGTTTCATTCATAGGATATTACGTTCTCACCTCTTTTAATTTATGTCTAGGTTTTTGTGTAACCGACTTTAGTAATTATTATTCCTTGGCATTGACATTAGCATGAGGAAAAGGAGGGTTTGTTGAAGAGTTATACAATAATTATGAATCTTGTAAAGTACAACAATTATTTAAATTTAGGTAATGGTCGGGCAAAATTCTAGATGGCTGTCATGGTTTTCGAGGGCGCTCTTTACGGATACGATGCCGAAATCAAAATATAAGATCACCACGAATGAGAAATGGGCCAGCGATCACAATTTGATAAAGTGAAGGTTGAAATTGTAATAATCACCTTAGTACCCATGAGATTGGAAGTTTTGTTAATCGCCACACTTAGTAAAAGGATTGGCGTTCAACTATAGTAGGTACGCCAAATATCCGAATCAATGAATCCAATAATCTATTATTGGATTTATGCCCGGTTGATGACATCATCAACCGGGCACACAGGCTCGCCCCTATTTAATAGGACTTAAACATCAGGGGACCAAGTCTAATAATTTACAAACGTGTCAGTGGTCTCACAATGATCAGTTTTTGACAGATATGCCATACAAAATCTGTCAAAAAGTCATCATTGCGAGACCACTGACACGTTTGTAAATTAGTAGACTTGGCCTCCTGGTGAAATGTGGGTGTCGGAAAATTTTGAAAAACCTTGCATACTGCCTTTGTAGCTTACTCTTGTAGCAGTAAATTATATATTGTAAGTTACCTTTGGAATTGGCTCTGAAAGTCTCTCATTTCGCTTGTGTTCTACTTGAATGACCATTGGATCAAGCACGTCGATAGCGTCAGCCTTCGTCAGGGGGCCGCTTACAACGCTCCATAACGATACAGCTACGAACGCGCCCCATTGCACCCTCATTTTGCTATCTGAATAGAAAACAAAGTAACATTTATAAAGGTGATCGGATTTGATCATCATTTGACTGCCTTGTTGGTCTAGTGGTCGCAAGCATAACTGTTGAGCATGAAGCCTTGGGTTCGTTTCTCAAGTCGGGCACCTACACCTCTGTCTAACCCTTCGGGATTGCAAGCGTGATGAAACTGTGTTATGAATTTGATCATGTCGTCACTTACAGGGGGCCAAGTCTACTAATTTACAAACGTGTCAGTGATCTCACAATGATGAGTTTTTGACAGATTTTGTATGGCATATCTGTCAAAAACTGATCATTGTGAGACCACTGACATGTTTCTTAATTAGTAGACTTGGCCCCCAGGACTATCGTTGCTAAAAAGCCGGATTGCTGTAATACATCATCGATTGGAGCGTTTCACAATGATTGATGATGTTGTTCAGTTTCGCATGACGAGGATCTTGTGGAAGCCAAGAAAGATAATGAAACCAATAATCTTGACGAGCGTTTCGATGTGAGATGTTGACTCAGCGATTCATTACAGTCAATGGCATATAGTACATAATGAGGAATAGGTAATAATGTTCATAAAACAGGTAATAGCCAAAAGCTGAGGAGGCTCTCTTTTAGGCACGGAAAGCGGTACTCCGGGACACGGCCCATACCTATTGTTGAGGAATTCTTTCTCGGGTGCCTAGACTAACCAGGAAATAGGTCAGGTAGGTTTCAGTGATGCTGTGGTTTGGTTAATATTGCGCGCAGTTCCAAGACTACAGAGATACATATATTACTACAGAGATACATATATTTATAAATCTGGCTGTCTATAAAGCATGGCATTATCATCGGCTTTAAATAGAGACAAGCGGAAAGTATGTAGGTCGTGAAGTTTAAAATAGCTATCACAGGCTACGTATTTTTAAATGTAGGCAGATTAACATTTAGATATAAATAGAGACTTTAAAAGGACGATGGACAAGACAATCAATAATCTTGCGCTTTCAATTGTTGTTGGCTTGGTTTATGTAGAGTTCGAGAAACTTTATTATTTTGAACATTTTATTTTTGTATTTATAAAAAACTAGCTGTGCGCCGCTGTTTCACCCGCGTTAATCTCGATCCCGTGGGAATATCGGGATAAAAAGTATCCTATGTCCTATTCTAGGTCAGGGTCTTCCCATGTGCTAAATCCACAAACAAACTCACTTTCGTAGTTATAATATTAGTTAGGATAGCTATCATAGGCAACATATTTATATAATGCAGATTGATATTTATTGAACACCCCTAGTATAAATAGATATAATTACGTAGTTAGGAGAAAACCACTTGTATACAGGTCAAATTAAATTAGCTAACGAAACTTCGCAGACGTGGTGGATATCTAAACAGGACAAAATAAAAATAAAATAACAACAGATGATTTTTTTTTTGAGGATTGTGCCTAACTTGCATTTATGTCTTACCGAGGGGCAAACTTGTATATCACCCGTAACTTTAAATAAAATCTAACTAGCTGAGCTGGTACATTTTTCACGAAACAAAAAGTACCTATCTGTCTGCCAACACTTTAATGAATGATTCGCTGTATAGAGACTACAAAATCATTTCCTATACTCGTCTGCTGTTCAAATCAATAGATAACAAAAAAAGGGAAAATGTGTCAGCCAGATAACAGATCTACAAGTTAATAGAGAAAGTAACTTTCTCATATCTAGTGGGATTAATCGGTTATGTACACAATGCTAAGAATTAAGTTTTTATAAACAAACAGTTTTAAAATGTCAATCAGATTTTATAGTTTACTAAGAAAAATATTTCTTCTCAATAATTTCCAAAGTTTTTTAAAATAGTAGATTGTTGAATAAGTAATAAATTAATCGTATTGGCCATTTTGACCATACAATCGTTTCTACAGAATTAATTTTCGCAAAAACTCTTTTGGTTGCAATAAGTTCAATATATATTTTTTTTAATAAAAAAAAAACTGATTGTTCGTCTTTCTAAAAGAACAAAATTCCTATGAAAGCTGATTTAAATGATACAAATAATGCATCACTTGTACTTATTTACACATATATCATGAACTATATAACAACCCTATGAAATAAAGATTTATTCCCTTTATGTCGAGTCCCGTTATGTCGAGCCGAAAACCTTGTCTCGCTTCTATTACCCCTATGTCGAGCTTAGTTTTCTGTCCCGTTTCTATTCCCTTTATGTCGAGTTTATTTACCACGTTTTTATTACCTTTATGTCGAGTGTAATAATATCATATTTTAGAAGTACAGTCACGTCCAATTAAATGTATACATGCACATAATTTAGAATCAATATTTACACAAAAAAGAATTAAAAAAACAACTAATAACTTTAACCATACAGTACTATGTACCTACTATTATATTTTTTAATATTCGAAATTATGTGCATTATGAAAAAGTACCTATCTTTTAAAACAAATAAATCAATAACGCTAATTTAAAAGAATTATTTACTTATTATAAAACTATATCTTTTTTTTTACATTTTCACTAATAGTGATGATTGTACTGTGATTTATTTAGATTAAGAAAGTTACTTTTACAAGAAGAATTATTTTTTACTGTAAAACTATGCTGTTTAACATTTGCAACAATAGCGATGATTATACTTTGATTTATTTAGATTAAGAAAGTTACTTTTACAAGAAGAATTATTTTTTACTGTAAAACTATGCTGTTTAACATTTGCAACAATAGTGATGATTATACTTTGATTTATTTAGATTAAGAAAGTTACTTTTACAAGAAGAATTATTTTTTACTGTAAAACTATGCTGTTTAACATTTGCAACAATAGTGATGATTATACTTTGATTTATTTAGATTAAGAAAGTTACTTTTACAAGAAGAACTACTTTTTACTGTAAAACTATGCTGTTTAAAATTTGCAACAATAGTGATGATTATACTGTGATTTATTTAGATTAAGAAAGTTATTTTTAGCAGAATTATTTATATACGTGATGATTACACATCGGATTATATGCACTTTCAAAATGCCAAAATATGCATGCAAATATGCACTAAAAAAGGGTAAAATATGCATAAAATATGCACAATCAAAAAACATTTAAAATTAGAATTTACGTTTATTAGTATAGTTTAGTAGTATAGTTTTATGATCGCTTTGGTATTTTTTTGATGAAGGTATTCGCTTTTCGCAAACCTTGCAGAAAATCACAGTACCATCAGTCGTACCTGTACCTGTCGTCGACTGTACCTGTTCACCAAACTCGACATAAAGAAAGCGTAAAATATCAATACTTTGGAGAACAATAGACTTCCAGGCTCGACAGAACGGGACTCGACATAAAGGGAATAAATCGAAATAAACAAGTGACCATACTATGTCGACAGTTAAAAATATTACCTATTGCCTACAATTATATATATAGCCTACAATTTAATAATAATAAAAAATTAAGTACTCACATTGATTTACCAAAGTCCCAAAGCAACTGTCGCGTATAAATGCGAATACCTACTTATATTATATTACCCGGCCGTGTGTTTGTACCTATTACATGCAGGCATTCATCAGACTACTTATTTATCAAACCAATTGCTATTAAGGATAACAATGTACAAAAATACCTTTTGTTAATGACTTGAACAACGTTAAATATAAAGTAATTATGTTAATGACTGATAAGACTTTTAAAGTGTTTGTTCGGCCACATATAGACGCAAGTAGAGAGGGAGTTAACTGGTACGTATGTCTTTTAGTGATGTTTGAGCCCCAAAAATCTACTTTAGGTACCTATTGTTTCAGCTTCGAGGGGCCTAAAACGCCCACATTAGCAATTCCTCTATAAACAATTCATTTCCTGAATTTCCAGCTGTCATTAGGAATTCCTCTAATTTGACACAAAAGCAATTCATGATGTGTGGACCATTTTACGAATCTCCACATAAAACTGTCAAACAGATTAATTATTTAATGCAGATCATATTATTATGAATTGTCCGTTTGTGGCATTTTACGATGATTCATAATATTTTCCTAATAAGATTCTGCCAAAGTGGTTGTTTTAAGCCCCCAGTTCGTGAAAATCGGGAAAGCGGGTGAGAGTTACGGCAAACGGGATTGCGGGTAAATTGCGTAACACAATAATCAATGGGCTTTTTAACAATTCAACAACATTTTACAAACATAAGAAGCAATAGATTAGGAATTTCCTTCAAAATCCATCAGATTGTGATATAAAGTGTGTTACGGAATTGGGGTGCTGCATAAATATCAGGTACCTACATCTACTCAAAAGTAAAATGACCCACTGAACAATAGGAAATAATTACTACAAAACTTGCGTCCGTTCTTTAACAAACAGAACAAAACGAACCAAATCAGGTTGCCAGACGTTTATTATAATTACTCAAAATTATAATATTATATGAGTAGGTAGTTACTTAGTAGCTTGCCTCGCAATAAGTAATTTTTATATTATTAGACATTTGTATATTATTGACCAGAAATTCTTATTTTCAGTTATATAAGTACCTAGGTACGTATCATATTCTTTTTTTTTCACGTTAAAAGTTTGAATACATATTTTACGTTAATACTTCTCTGTGTTCAAATTATGCGAAAGAGTAAAAAATTCATCAGATATTCATAAATTTCAAACCATTTTATTTATTTCTATTTGGTTATAGGTAATCCAAAAAAAATATTAGTGCATTCTTGTCACGTTTGTAAAATGAAGGTCCATTGAATTCTAAAGATATTTACGAAATGTTATACATGACATACGAACAATATGGTAGGGGAGTTTGTCCTTTTTAAATTCAAGTCGCTTTTCGTGTCTGTCTGTGTGACCGCATTGTTCTCCTAAACTAGATACGCAACGGATTTGGATGTGTCACCATCACTTAGAGAATTTTATTTCAGGATAATAATCGTTAAACATCAGCTAAATTAAAAAAAAATACCGTTTAAATACCTATAAGTAACTTAATCATCACTTTTTGGTATTTTGGTAATGCTTAATTCACTGCAAGATCTTGCAAGATTTCACTAATATAAATGAAACTAATTTATCAAACCACTTTTTTTGTTTTAAAGTTAATACAAAGGTTGAATTATGAGATGATGATATGACCTCTGGCATTCTGACCTGTATGAAAATATCCAAAACATAATACTGTAAGAATCCGCTTAAAAAAATCTTTAAAAAAACATTTAGTACTAGAGTTTCGCTACTGTGCGTATAACATACGTGACTTTCACATGATGAGCAGTAAGCATAGTGGTTTAAAGTTAGTGCAAGAGAGAGTAAACAAACCGGCATGGTGTCAATCAATCAAACATTTCTTCGTGGATCACCCGTCAAACATGATCGGCATGCAGAATAGACGTACCTGTACCTGACTGCTTGTGGGACTCGTGTGGCGGCAATGACCCTCCCTGGCTTCACACAGAGCTGGCAGTGAACTGTCTTGACCCCGAGGAGCGAGTCGCAATCGCTCGCCTGTGATTCAGTTACTAGGTAGGTTATTAGAGCGCGCAAGTACCTTTGAATAGCGTGTTTTATTTACACGATGGACTCGACAGCTCGCCACTGCACGACCGCTCGCCTCGGCACTCCCTCTGACACTCGCTGATTTTGAACCTGTGACCGCACGGGCACATATTGTATGGAATGCAGATTATAGCTGATTTGTTAAACAAAGGAGAATGGTCGTTTCTGCCCTGGAGCCCAATAGCGTGAAATAATTTCATGTATCGATCGTCTTAGTATAATATGCTGAATTCATCCCATCAGTCTGCGGAGGGCTGTCCCTTACACCCTGTATATACCATTGGAAAGATCTGCTCAAGGAAAATATTTTGCGATATGACGACTTCTCTTGATTGTTAGTCAGTGAGGAGATACAGACCTCTAAATGTGATTAATTAAGCATTATTGAATTCAACCTATTTAGGTAATTAACTCTGAACTGACTAAACAATTGACAAAAGTCATGTTAGTAGGAAAGGTTCCCCTTGAAAAGCTCTTTCCATTGTTATATATCTTATTTCTATTGGGCTTCAGGGCCCATAACCAGGTGTCCATTCTCCTTTCGTATCTATTTTATCTAAACATAACACAATAACAAGTAATTTGTTGTTATTGGCACGTATTCGTATGAATTGATGTGATACGCGCAGATAATATTATTAAGTAAGTACCTAGTTAGCTCATCTTCAAAGTTCAAACAGGGTTAACTTCTGAACATACCTCGGTGTTTTAATTTTGTATCCTTAAAGGAGAAAAGATTTGCTGTTAACAATTAAAAACATGCATTCTTTGCTTGTCAGTGTCTGCGTAGTCGCATCGCATGCCGTCACTAATCATAAACTTACCTATATAATTATGCGCCAAAAAAACGAAACGTCTGGCTAGGAGGTTGCCCAACCGCTATTCAGTGAAAGAGTAAGGTCATATAATGTAATGCCGACTCGTCTCAGTTAACTTAAATTCAATGAATTTGATGGTACTCAATTAGAGGTTGTTACTAAAACGAGTTTTTTAACTGTTGTTTTTATTCCGAAGTTTAAATAATTTGCGGATTAGTCGCACCATGCCGTGTTCTATTTCTCATGAACAACACATAAGTTTAAGATTTATATTTTACTAGCTGTGCCCCACGGATTCACCCGCGTAGGTCTCGATCCCGTGGGAATATAGGGATAAAACGTATCACGATGTCCTATTCCAGGTCATGGTCTACTCGTGTGCCCATCCTCTCCTCTCTAGAATAGGGAACGCTGCGGAGGTACGGCGGCGGCGCCGGCGTCGAACGGTTCGCTTATTGCATTTTTACTCGTGATAACTTCGAAATTAAATGTCCGATTCGAATGAATTAAAACTATTTTACTGCTACATAGATACCCTTGATGTTAAAAGTATTTATTTGAATAAGAATTGATATTATGTTGATACAACTTCCTCGCAAATAATATATTAATTTCGAACAAATTTCATTACCATAAAAAAAGGTTATAGTGAGTCAATCTTAAAAGATAGACATATGCTGTCGCGGACTTTTTTTTAGAACTTTTAAAGAGGAACAATTCCATCATACATGATATTTGCCTATACGCAGCGCACGCAACGGAAGCTCTCAAAAAGGAATAATTTTTCCCGTTTTTGCAACATTTTTCATTAATGCTCCGCTGTTATTGGTCGTAGCGTGATGTTATATAGCCTTCCTCGATAAATGGACTATCAAACACAAAAATATTTTTTCAATTCCAACCAGTAGTTCCTGAGATTAGCGCGTTCAAACAAACAAACAAACAAACTCTTCAGCTTTATAATATTAGTATAGATGACAGCGAAACTTGGAGGCTGAGTAAAACGTGATTTATTACAGTAAAATTGTTGTCTACATCCACGATCAGAACTTGGCGCTAATTTCATAATTTCCACTGGATTGTCGGTCACAAAATCAAGTTTATAATTAAATTCTCACAACGACAGTCACTGTCTGTGTCTATACATAATTTATGACTGGTATTACCGATGCTCTTGACTTTATTGTAGGTAGGTGTCAATGATCGAAGTGTGAGAACTTTAAAAAAATTAACACACAATTCAGAGATAGCTGATTGAAAAACATTGACGTAAGGAAAAGAGAAATGTTGTCATTTATTGCTGTAATATAATGAGAAGTAGAACAAACATGAATGAATTGGAGATCCCCAATACGTATATGTATGGTTATTTTATCTTCAATACCTACATTTAATTCTTTAAAAAAAAAAACAAATTTATAGCATAAATCTTTTTCGGTTCCATTAAAAAAACAACTACTCAGCAGGTCGTTACATCTCCACCGATAGCGGGACTCTGGGGAGGCCAAGTCCTATCTAATCTATTAACTCAACTGTAACCCCAAAGTCGACTTTAACAGTATGATAAGCAGTTCAAAGAGGAACTATTCTGTTTTATTTAAGACTAGCTTTCGTCCCGTATTATTCGTATAATACTAGGTAATAGGAATTAGGAACCTCTTCATTGGTATGTTCAGGGTAATTATCAATAGTCATTATGGTCAATTAATGGAGAACTCCTCGTGTAATAAACCATGGTATTGTTTGATACCATGTTTAGATTTCTTACTAAATAGCTCTATTAGCCTGCTCAGCCTCCATGAATGAATGTGTAGTAAATTCCAAGCGTTAATTACAAGTTAACGGAGTTCCAATGTCTAAAAACGTATCGTATATTACGATATACCTACACGATATCGATGTAGTCTACGGACTATATTCGTTAATTGGTGACTGGAGGGACAATTTATTTACCTTCAATTTAATAAAAACTTTTTGAAATCTAACTCTTATTAAAATAATTTAGTTCAAGTTGATTGTGGTCTTCTCCGTAAGCTAACTACTGTAGCTAAGATTGTTTCAGGTTGCTCACGATCACGACTGACTCTGGTTTATGAGAACATTAAACGGGGTCATTTCAGGTAGGTAAATAATCATGCAATTTAATTTAAAGAAATTCGGCCATCATGGTAAATTGGTACTCGACGCTTGATTTAAAAGTGTGATCATAATTTAGTGATCGTATATGTTAGTAGGTACCGTGGGTACGACTTTATATTCCGGCCCGTAGGTTGTTTTGAGTGACAATTAAATGAAAACAATTAATTGGGATTTCCAACCACAGCAGGACAAAGTGAATCGTATGCCCCAAGGTAGCGTACTAGGCCCGCTTTAAAGTAACATTTTTGGGCGTCCCCGGTTTCTAGTCCCGTCTCTTGGGTACGGCAGGGTCACTTGTTTGCTCCATTTGTTTACTAAAACTAAGGTTAAGGATATAGTGGAAATGGGGCTGGACAGAACACATGCTTCGACTTATAGTAGTCCTATAAATAATGAGACAATAATATGCAGGATGTACAACTTGGCTTTTTAATTTCTTCTGTACTTTCTAAGTTAATCATGGACTAGTGAAGAAAAAAAAAGAAAGAAAAATTGTTTATTCTGCACAAACTAAACGCACAATCCTACTATCCTACTAATATTATAAATGTGAAAGTTTGTGTGTTTGGATGTTTATTACTCAATCACGCAAAAACGGGTGAATGGATTTGGATGTAATTTGGCAAACAGATAGTTTATAACCTGGATTAACACATAGGATACTTTTTATCCAGATATTCCCACGGGATCGAGACTTACGCGGGTGAAACCGCGGGGCACAGCTAGTACAAAATAAAAAATGACATTTACTAGAACTACAAATTAGCCAAAAGCCTCGTATTTAACAATAAGAAAATTAAAAAAAAATTGTAGACAGATACGTAGTATCTCTAAGTAGTCTGTGGTACACAGTTATCTGTGGATGAGAGGCCAAAAACAAATCAATAGTTGCGTAATGTGTTGCGACAAATGAAAACAATCACAAATTAAGCGAAATGCCGACATACAGTGGAAAATTATCAATTTTAGAAACAACAATAACAAGAACAATTAAGCTGTGCGTCGCATCTGTGCAAGAATAGGTGATAGTGGTGATGGGAACATCGTGACGAAACCTGATGGTTTATAATCGTCTACACGCTGCGAGTGTAGTGCTACTGCTGAAAGTTTTCGCTGCAATGGGACAAATTTCTTATTTTTTATTGTTATCATGAATAGGAAATTATACTAAAGGAATATAATGAATAAGGAAAAAGTACGTTCCTTACCAAATAATAGGTAAGAAGGTACCTAAATATGATTAAAGTAATAAACACTTAAGGTTCTTTTTGTGGCAATCTGAATCTTAAATTAAGTAAAACGAAGACATAATTTAAACCATGTTGGCAGGAGACCATTGACTGAAAATATACATACATTCATAACCGTTTTTAAGTAGGTAAACCAGATTTAAAAATAAATAATACATTAAAGATTTTTATTTTAGCTTTTTTTCATTCATGCTCATGATTTTAATCAAACACAGTTTCTCCGTTTTTAGTTAGACAAAGTAAAATGCTCTCAATTTAAATACTTACTACTTCTTGAGTAAGTGATTGTAATATACATGCTAAGAAACGATAATTAGCATAAAAATTGGAGCGTGCAATTTTAAGTCAACTCTAGAGCTAGACAATAGACATGAATTATTAGACTGAGGGTTTTTTTTTTTCTGGAATAACGTTCACTAGGTGGCAGCACTGAGACGTCATGTCCGGGCACCGGTCAAAATTGTCCTAAAAGCGCCTATATTTTCTTTAGAGTGCGCGCCACGAAGGAATGCCCGCGGAAAATATTTTGGTACCTACATTTTTTAAATGCAATGTGATGCAATGTCATAGCGCCGCACTATGGAAAACAAAGGTCTGTTTCTGATTAAAAATCAATAACTTTTTTATTTCTGAATATTATGTTTTAAATTTTGCACAAATATAGAATAGTAGGCTTCAAATGGAATGTAATTTATTATGACTGAATTTAAAACCATACCTACATTAAAAAATAAAACAAATTCAAAATTATCAAAAATGTCCAATATTTATTTTCTAACAATGAATACTATTATGTTACATAAAAACCAAATATCATATTATAGTACATCAAAATAAAAATCAAATTAAATAACAAAAACATTAAAAACAATGATTAAAATCGAACACAGATTAATTAATTAACTGTAATGTTTACCCGAAGTTCAACAAGTATAAATAACATAACATTTAGTTATGTTATTTATACTTGTTGAACTTCGGAATCTAAAATTAATTAGTTCACTTTCAAAAGATCTAAGGTGTCTTCATCAAGTTCCTTCACGTTTCTAGTACCTATACGGTTTTATAATGCTGGTTATCAAAGGATCTGAAGTATAAAGAAGAGTATGAAATACATCCTCGTTTGTAGCGGATCTTGAGCATTTTCTAGCATGATGTAGACGAATTTTTTTATAATCCTTATTACGAGCTTCTTGCGCATCTTCCGAAAGTTGACCAATAGGAAATACTGCAAAATGCTTTATAACACTTTCTCCATGAATCAAAATTTTGTGAACTGAAGATGGCATGTAGTACCATTCATAATTGCTCACATAGATCCTGGCAGTCTACATAGCATAACTGCCAAATTTTTCAGCATTTATCATTACACCCGATGAAAGAGCTTTTCTGACTTTTATCACATTTTTACTAATTACTCCGAAAATCGCAAATATCCGCAGCTTTTTTTTATTTGATTAAGTTTATGGATAGCTAGGGTACAAATCAACATTAAATCTAAAGCAGGTAGCGGTAAACGTGGGTAACTGTCAAAAGTCTCGATGAACTTTAAAAAAACCTTTTTTTCACCATATTTTATTTTGCAATTATTTTAAGGTAAACCTTAACATAATGTTAAATACATATTAGTTGTTTCATATTCTTCAAAAGACGAGGTTTCCAGAAATATATAATACATTATACCTTTTCCTGTAACGTATAAAATCAATTTGAAAGTGATGAAGTGAACGGGCTTAACATGGACGTCCGTCAAAACTATAAAGTTTGTGGTGTTGTAAAAAAATAATTTCGTATAATATGTATAATTTTTTGATATTATAGTATAGTTTGGTCCTTAAACTATTGAGTAAAATAAAAAAAGCCTGCCAGTAGCGACATTGACAATAACCGTTTTTAATCAGCAGTTGTTATTCTACGATTTTCCACAGTGCGCCGCCTCAAATTGACTTCAATGATGGCGCGGACTCTAGTTGTGACTGACTGATGAACGAATGAATGAAACGAATTATGTACGTCAACATACCTATATATTTTATATTCATTCAATTCATTGTCTAAATGGAAGACCTCTTGTCAAATTGGCGCGAACTGGTGGCGTGAATTTTAATGAAAGTGTTTATTCAAACTGTAGTAGAGGCCGAAGTAAACACATATAATATGTATAATATTAATTACCGCACATGAGGTACAAATACAATCTCTAATAAGTACATTGAATATATCTGGGTTACATTAGAAAAACTGAACACTTATAGAGTTTTTGTAAACTGGTCAGTAATGAGTTTAAGTGTAAGAAAAAACCTAAGTAAGTAGTCTGATTTGACTTCAGATGTAAACACATAAAAAATAAAGTACGTAAAAGATGATTTCGAAAAAAGAGAAAGTTTTGATGCCTTTACAACTCGAAAATCCAAAATGATGAACGGCTTTCAATATGATTCAGCAAGAAAAGTTACTCTTTTTTCATCATTAGTTTTTGAAAGTATCAATTGAAAATCTTTTAACAGAGATAAAATGCACATATAAATAAAATCTACGTGTTTGTCGGTGTTTCTTGATTCTAAATTCTACTATAAATTTCAGTAAGAAAGTAATATCCTGAAGATAGAAATATATTGAAGAGATATTTTAAAATCATTTTATAATCAGCCTACTCAGACTACTGAGACACAGGCCTCCTCTCTTCGAGAGGGAGTGGGCTTTTTTAATCCACCACGCGGGCCCAGTGCAGGTTGGTAGATGTCACATGTCTTCGAATTTTTTAGTTCTAGGACATTTACTCGCGATGTTTTCCTTCACCGTTATGAGAGCAGTGGCGATGAAATAATTTACACAAAGTAAAACGCCTGTCAGGGTTCGAACCTACCGACCTACAACTCGTAAGTCGCGGCCGTTACCACTTGGCCACCACTGCTCTCAATTTCAATAGACTAAAACTAAAATATAAAATAAAATCATGGGTTTTGATCATCGGGGAGCCTCTGGCCCCCTTTGAATTTTCTAATTCCTGGCCGTGCTAGTCTTACTAGAATCAGTAGGGGTTTCGTTTGAATACCTGCATGTGTGACGGACCTTTATAAAAAGTTCAAGAGCTCCTGTACTTTTCATTGAATGTCAAAGTGTTTGTGAGAAAATCGATTGTGATGGACAGACACTGGATCAACTCGTGTGTTGTGTTCTTTTTGCTTGGCATGGAACACAAAAAACTGAGTATTAAAACACTTTTTGTACACTCTTATTAAAAAAAAACACCACTTCCGCCAGCCGTTTTTCAAGTAGTAGGAACATGTTAGTAGATAAGTTTTTTCTTAATTAACACTGTAGTCGTATTTAAATATGAAATTGAGGAAGATTTATACTGACCATTTAAAATACGGCGAAGAACTTTTTTGAAGGTCAGAAAACATAATCAACATCAATTATTTGTCACTGCAAAATATAACTTAGAATCAATTATAAGCATTATAAAAATAGAACAAAAAATCATACCTAGGTACATACATCTTTTTCAAAGACGTTTTATAAAGCTGCGCTGTGCTTTCGGAGAAAATTCGTAAAAAGGGACGGAAGTGTGTAACAGGAAGCCGGGGAAGCGGGCGCTATTTGACTATTTTTATGATTTGACCAATGAGCGCGCGCGGTGCTAGAGTCGGTCGTTAGATAGTACCAACCCATTTTTCTGAATGATGAATATTCTCGTGATCGGCTTTAACACCCTCGAAAACTGAAAATGACATCCATGACGAAAAATGTGAAAATTTTCGCAACCGCCATTTTGGATTCCCATTTTGACCTCACCATCGGCTTTTTAGCACCCTCAAAAACTATGAAAACGACACCCGTGACGAAAAATGTGAACATTTTCGCTGCCGCCATCTTGGATTTTCATTTTCACGTTCAAGCTTCGTACTTGCGAAGTTGCGACTGTCTTCTTCTAATTCAAAGAGAAAGAAACAGGGAGAGAGAGAAAGTGTGAATTTACACTCTCTCTCTTTCATTCTGTTTGAATTGGACGAAGACAGTCGCCAGTATGAACGCTTTTTCGCATGACGATTTCTGCCAGTGCACTCCTACCGCACGTTCCAAAAAACAATAAATACATAACATGACATCACACTTATTTTCCCAAAAGGATTATAGGCAGTGATGTACCTATACTTAGTACCTCACCCTTATTTCGCCACAACCCCACCTACGTTTACCTAAGAGTATTGGGGGCGAGCCTTTGCCATCAACCAAATGCAGACTCCAAGCTGCAGCTGAGAAATCCCGGATGGAAAAATCTAATAACACTTTCCCCGAATTGTGAATTAAACCCGCAGCAGTAGCGCCTGCGACCATAAGACCAACGGCAACGACGCCGACGCAGTAAAAAAGTACTAAAATGTGAAAAAACAGGATACGAGGTCGCCTCTGTACCACTTAAGAAAAATTGATGGCAATTATTCTTTTAGCTATTTAAACCTTATAGGAGTATATTCAATTATTTCATGATATAAAACTTAAACTACCTAGGTATGATATTATGTAGGTACATAACCTGGTTAAAATAAATCCGCAACTTTATTTCTAGTCTCTAGTTCTTTTCGTTTTAAGAGACAAGTATTGTTTTTCTGAAATACCTACTTAATTTAAATTCCACTTTTTATTAATTTTATAAGTATTTCGCGAGCTGGGCCACGACCGCGACTTTACGCACAACAGTAATACACAGTACGTCAGTACCTAGCCAGCTAGTTTTTTAGTTTTTTTGTTGCTTTCACAATTTTTTTACACCTTTTATAATCCATTCTCCTTTTCCTATTTCCTCACACACACTTCTCTTTTTAATTTTAATATTATTATGTAGGTATTATTACAAGTAGTAAAGCAGGCTTAGCTCTCGACAGGACTAAATGTTTTATCACTTTCAGAAAAGACAACTGAAATGTAGAATTAAGTACATCAACTTTACAAACCAAACTTAGCAATTTTCAAAATTTAGATCCCAGGTAACTTAAAACACTATCTTTAGATTACATTCAAAACGCTAGCTTGCTTGGAAGAATATGAGGTAAGTGGGTTCCGGAAAGTGAGATTTTTAAAATAGGTTCTCTATTTTGGCAACAATTGTAGGAATTTTTCCCAAAATAGTCTAAACTTAAGCAGTAATACAACAAAAAGGAATATCGACCTATCAGAACTTGGCCTGGCACACTCGGTGCGCTTAACGTTTCAATTAATCATAATCTCTTAAATTGGCCTTTCCCGCAATTTCGTTTGACATCATGTGGCATCATGCTGCTCTTTCTCAGTTTCATTATCATTTTAGATCGAAGCAATTTTCTTTGAATTAAGTAGCTTACCTACTTAATTCAAAGAAAATATAATAATATCTATTAAATCGATACCTCATCATTTTCACATTAATAGGTAATTTAACACTACAATTTATATCAAATATGGTGCCAGATGACAGATCACAAGTGCAGGATAATACCTATTTCAATGTATAAAAATGATTTATTCCCTTTATGTCGAGGTCCGTTATGTCGAGCCGAAAACCTTGTCTCGCTTCTATTACCCCTATGTCGCTTAGTTTTCTGTCCCGTTTCTATTCCCTTTATGTCGAGTTTATTTACCACGTTTTTATTACCTTTATGTCGAGTGTAATAATATCATATTTTAGAAGTACAGTCACGTCCAATTAAATGTATACATGCACATAATTTAGAATCAATATTTACACAAAAAAGAATTAAAAAACAACTAATAACTTTAACCATACAGTACTATGTACCTACTATTATATTTTTTATGAACTATCAAAGTATGTAATAATATCAGTGTATATTTTTTAATATTCGAAATTATGTGCATTATGAAAAAGTACCTATCTTTTAAAACAAGTAAATCAATAACGCTAATTTAAAAGAATTATTTACTTATTATAAAGCTATATCTTTTTTTTTACATTTTCACTAATAGTGATGATTATACCGTGATTTATTTAGATTAAGAAAGTTACTTTTACAAGAAGAATTATTTTTTACTGTAAAACTATGCTGTTTAACATTTGCAACAATAGTGATTATTATACTTTGATTTATTTAGATTAAGAAAGTTACTTTTACAAGAAGAATTATTTTTTACTGTAAAACTATGCTGTTTAACATTTGCAACAATAGTGATGATTATACTTTGATTTATTTAGATTAAGAAAGTTACTTTTATAAGAAGAATTATTTTTTACTGTAAAACTAAGCTTTTTAACATTTGCAACAATAGTGATGATTATACTGTGATTTATTTAGATTAAGAAAGTTATTTTTAGCAGAATTATTTATATACGTGATGATTAGACATCGGATTATATGCACTTTCAAAATGCCAAAATATGCATGCAAATATGCACTAAAAAAGGGTAAAATATGCATAAAATATGCACAATCAAAAAACATTTAAAATTAGAATTTACGTTTATTAGTATAGTTTTATGATCGCTTTGGTATTTTTTTGATGAAGGTATTCGCTTTTCGCAAACCTTGCAGAAAATCACAGTACCATCAGTCGTACCTGTACCTGTCGTCGACTGTACCTGTTCACCAAACTCGACATAAAGGTAATAGAAAGCGTAAAATATCAATACTTTGGAGAACAATAGACTTCCAGGCTCGACATAAAGGGAATAAATCATAAAAATACCTATTGCATAAAGTTAATACTAAATATTTTAATTTTCCTTTGTCTCCTCATTGTAAAACATTTCACGTGCATTTCGGCAAAAAATCAGTTTTAAATAAAATAAAATATTTTTTATTTCAGACAACATAGTTAGTCCATAATTAATAGTAGCTACAATTGACAGTATGACTATATTTAAACTTAGTACAATTAATACTTTATCCGGTAAAATTGTCAGTATGACACTATCTTGACAGTATGACACTAACTTGAGACCTTGACATTATTGACATCATAATCAAATTCCTTGACATCCCCAGCCGATTTACAATAAACTGAGTAGATACTATATAGCCATTTATGTTTCAAAATTGAACCATCTTACAGCTTTTCTTAATTAGCCATTACTAATACTAAGAGTAGGTAGGTAAGGTGGACTAGCCACGCCATAAAATAATAAGCTCTTGCATTCATTTATTGAATGGTGGTTCTACCTGCTCCATTAACTCTTTGCGCAGTATCACAATTTAATCGCCATGAATAAATTCTTTGTGTCGTCCGAATTTATACTTGTTGATTGTGATATTAATGTGATACTGATGACCTGAAATCATCATTCAATTCAACCATCGTCATCTCATCATCTTGTGTAAAACTGTTTCGCAAGTTCCTTTGAATTTGTTTATAATGAGCATGTTTTATGTGTAAATAAAACTACCGATGTGTGACACGAAATTTGAAATGTTTTCGTGTTTACTTTCTTCTTCCTTTATTATATAATAAAAAACCTTTGAAGTCGGTTAAGAGAGGGTAATTAATAAACCACGAAAAAAAAAAATTGACACACGCATCTTTGCCTCTTGCAGCATTAAGATACCTATCATACCTTTGCATTTTCGGTTAAGTGGAAAAACCTGATTCACGTATGGTCAACGTAAAGTGAAACATCTGCTTTCTTTCTTACAATATAATACTTACCTACGTAATCTCTATATGCACCATGGTGCATCACGTTTCTCACAATGATTGCCAATACACCTTTTGTTTTGGAAAAATTAGGTCGAGGAAGATCGTCTTCCGCTTCATTGTCTTCTCCTAATGAAAAACCGATACACGAAGTAGATAAGTACCATAAACTATGCACGCCCATAGTTACAATGATTAACTCGAGTTTCCCATTTTGCAGAAATTGCTAAACGGCAATAAATTAGACATTACTTTGAGGTCCAACGGCTATTACCCACAGGTATTCATATCAATGGGTTCAATAGAGTATTTTTGGAAAGAGAAATGCAGGTAAAATTTTCCAACTTCCTCCACTTTGGAAAGTTCATACATAATTATTTAAAAGGAAAGCTTGACGGATAGTAATTTCAAATAGTACAATGGCATTATGGAACAAATCCGAGTGAAATGCGATTGCTATGGAGTAGACACCCCTAAGCCGCGCACGCGTCACGGCGCCGGCGGCGCTAAACGAACCGTGCAGTTTGAACTACATTTGACGCGTTGCCTATTCATATGTGATGATAAACGATGGAAATTAAATCATTTGTTATAATACCAAACAGTATGATTTGATGTTGACTTACTCGCCACTTTGTTACGCCTGCTGCGTTTGGAACTTTCATTAGGCGAACTAGAAATCTGATTGATTTCGCCTGTCTGTATACTGTCTATCATTTGATCATTACTATTACGAATAAAGTTATGGGGGTTAATTGGTTTATATTGTGCTTTATTCAAGTCCTACACTAGGAGATTAGGTATAGCAATATTTTCAACGTTAACTTTTCAAATTCGGTTTAAATACTTAATATAGTATTTATTTAGAAATAGCTATATCGTTTAACGATATAAATAATAAATTATTTTATTTTGATTATAACTGATGGATTACAAATAGATTCCTTTTTCACCTTGTCTTGTCATGTCCTTTTAACAACCCCTCATGATGCAAAAGAAAAGTTCAGCGCTTCATTTTGGTAAAGGTTTTATAATTATTTTCTTAGAAATGTCTAAAAAACATAGGCGCCTTGTGGTATTTATTATGTTGGTGCATTCATAAAATATGTGAATAGAGGTTGGACAATACAAAGATGTACCGAGGAAGCGGGCACGTAGCCCGTAGATAAGTCGACCGGGTACGGGCGGGCTGACCTAGTGGTGGCGGGCGCGTTGAAAGCGACATCGACGCATAATAACAGTGGCAGGGAAGGTGGTCCGGCCGACTGCGGCGGCGGCCGCAGGACGTACAGTGCGCGCGCACCTCGCCATGCGCACACGCTCGACACATGGCGCGTCGCCTGGCGCTGCTGACGCTGCTGGCGTGCGCGGCGGCCGTCCGCCACCCGCCCATACACTCCGCAGACATCTCCGATTCCGAATCTCTAGATCCTTTTTCCGTGTGGGACGAATACGAAGACTCGTACGAAACCACCCCTGCGCCACGTACGCGCACCACCACACTAAGTGCTAAAGTGATACTCAAGGGGAAAATCCCCAAAGTGAACGTGACTATGAAAAACGCTAAAGTTGAAGAAAAACAAGTAATTAAGACCACTAATATTAATATAGAAAGTCATACTAATTTTATAGCTAAACCACCACTAGGGAAGCCTAATGCCGTGACAGGGCATCCGGTTCTTCAGATAGGAGACCAATACGTGTTAATGGAATCTCCTGACATGGAGCAGGTAGCTCGACCTAGCACAAGGCGGCCACTGACGACTCGGAGGCCCGGCAAGCGGCCGAGCACGTCGCGCCGACCACCGTCCACGACGCGCCGACCACCTTCTACGACACGCCGACCTACGACCCGGCCTATGCGACGCACCACTAAAACAACCAAGTCACCGTATTCCAAGAAGAAAACTACTTGTCCACCCAAATATTCTGGGTGGCTGTCATCATTTTTCGAAGAAAACAAATTAAAGAGGGTTCCGGAAAAGCCAGCAAACTCAGGTTGGTTTGTAGGTAGGTCTACTTTGATTTTATAATTAATATCTAGGTACATTTCTTCCAAGATGAATAACAAGAGGACCTTATATTAGATACCACTTCTAAACACCACGTGCTAGCACCTTCTCCAACAACCGTTGAGGTAGGTCAGTTGCCGATAGAAGAGTTCGGCTCACCAAAAACAAACTTTATGATGCGATAGCAAATGTCCATACGAGTGTTTCTAATTGCCTTTTGAATTTCGACCGGATGTTACCGGAAGGAAACTTCTGAGTAATGATACCTAATGATAGTCAAAGCGCTAACCATGACCACAAGCCTAAGAAAAGAAGTTTCTCTAAAAATGTTGAACTTTAGCCGAAATCATCATTATAAAACGCAGGCGAGACGAACCGAGTCATTGCGGACTCACTAAGATAGAAAAATGCGTTTTTACTTAGAATTGTGCTTTCTAATGCGCTATTTCACGCTTTAAAACGTATATCTAACGTGAATATGGCTTTAAAAAAGTTCTCAAGATTAACATGCAGCCTGCAGAGGCCCCGCTTAATTTTATCAAGAAAAATTGATGACAATTAGTAGAATATCGTTAGTGTAAAATTTTCATAAAGTTGCAAGAAAAAGGTTGAAACATCATTTTGAAAAACATCTTTTAGATTGGTACATAAGCTGCTTACATTAACGCTTGGAAATATTTTTCATTAAAGCGCTATATGGCTTTCCCCGGTACATAGTGTACATTATTATGTGCAACTTTCTTTCATAGCACTTGACTTCAAAATAATGAATTACACTAACCGGTACAAGCTGATGCGCTCTTCTATAATCGCAGATGTCGCCATTGCCCTAACGCTCGCTGTTGGGGCAATGGCGAAATCTGGAAGAACACCACCACAACACCAAAAGCAGATTTAAGGCATTATTATTTTGGTCTTTAGTATTAGGTATTCGATACTATCCTCGGCTTCATCGTGATCGTGCCTTCGTGTTTAGGAGTAGAGTAACTATGTCGAGCTAACCATGCGTTTGCACTGGCGAAACATTTACGACAAAACATGTTGAAATCTCTATATTCTGTCAATGACAGGAACTAGAGATTTAAACATGTTTTGTTGTAATGTTTCGCCAGTGCAAACGCACGGTAAGAACGTTACGAATGTGAAACCCAATATCGCTTTGCATGTACGGGAATCTTCCATGACGTCGACATGGGCAATTTCTTAGATACTTACATCATAAGGCTAGAATTGTCACTAGATCAAATTTGGTCGTAGTTTCCCGATTAAACAAATAGATAACATAACATCACGCCTTGTTTCCCCGGAGGGTTGGGCAGAGGTGTACCTATAGTAAGTACACCCACAAAAATACATGTCTTTGAGACTTGAGGTTGACAATTCCAACCTCAAACCTCACCGATTCGAACCTTGCCGATTGGGGTTAGGTGACCCTACCAATACTTTTATCCGAATTGCCCATATAGTTAATAAGCACCGCGAACTATCCGATTGCGGTTGATCAGTTAGGTTCAGCACATGAGTTAGCCGTAGGACGATTTGCATGATGAGGCTTTGAACGTCGCGTCTTCACCTCATAATAAGGGCATTATAATCGGTTTGTTTGAAAACACAATGTTATTAAGCACATTATAAAATACACTACCATGATCAGTTCTACCTCCAGATCCGTCTGATCTGAACTAAAACCCGTACCGTGCTGTTACGGCCTCATGGTCGACTGCCTTCGTCGGCCGGAACTATAGGTAAGTATCTATTAGAAGAACATGGTACAAACTAAACAGTTCGATCATTATTTGCACGCATCCGGTCTGACCAATCGGATGAGATTTGTCTGACCAGTTAATTAACCGATGTGTAAAAAAAATCTGATTCCCGAACTTTAATTTTGTAATGTACCTAGGAAGAGTAATTGAGACAAAATTTATGAGGTTCGATAATGAGAAACCAAAAGAATAGGTAAGTACGTTAGTATGGAATGGACGCCAACGACCACGTGACCGCGTTTTCTCCATGACCCGATCGGAATGTCGACATCATCATTGTTTGTATCATCTCAATAAGTAAACATTAACTAATCATAAAAATCATTCCTACCCAACTATCATCTCCAATAGGTCATAAAGAAGACGATGTACAGATTTAAATTTTTTTCGTCACCAAAATTACATTTCTTTTAGTAACAAATAGTGGCTCTAAAATATCATCAAACAACAATTAAGTAGGTACCTAAGTAAGTAACTATTTTTAAGTTCCGAATCCAACACCTAGATAGATATATTTTTTTATTTTATACAGTTCTGGTATTGAAGCCTAGAGGAAATAGGTACCTAGCCATATATTACCTGCCATGATAATATAAAGGCTTGGCCCGTATCAGGAGTAGAGAATTTCGGAGCAAATACCTTATTGCATAGTACACTGTGTAGAGTGTAGAGTTTGTTTCGGCCTTTCTTCGCAGAGTAGTCAGATAGGAAACGCCGACAAAAAATAAAAAAAATGAGCTAGATGAGTAGCTTATTTTTTTTTTAATATGACCCGTAAAGTTGATTCCGATATCCTATTTACAGAATAAACAATTTCATTTCATTTAACACATTACTACTAAGTAATATTGGAAAGATATAACTTCGTACACGACCATATTCGGCTTTAGACACACAACACTAATGATCAAAACAACTTTTACGATTTCAACTTTTTACGTGTTCCCAAAATAGCCGTGAAATCTAACAAAAAAATTAGACATAAGAAAGTATACTTACTTAATCAATTTCATGGCCGATGTTTCCGTCTCAATTCATATAAGGAACTCAAATGAGGAAAATTTTGCCTTTAAAAAAAAATGACTTGAACATAACTATCAAAACAAAATAATACCAGATGGCTGCTTCTAAAACGAATTGGTTAAAAACTAAAGACTCCTAAAGGTGATTTTTTTTGTTTCGTTTTTGAAGTACCTAACTTGTAGGGCTACCAGAGGGTATAGACAAAACCCCTTTTCTGTAAGCGTTAACGCCAACGGAAAGATCAAATTGTATGGAGTTGACATTAGCTTTAGAGATGTCACGTGACTGCTGCTGTCACCTCCATACAATTTGATCTTTCCGTTGGCGTTAACGCTTACAGAAAAGGGATTTTGTCTATAGCCGCAGTACACCTTACCTTGTAGGGCTACCAGTACACCTGCCAGGGTTGCGGGAAAGACCGAAGGGCCGGGACCTTGGCAACAGGCAACTGGAGGAACACGGGTGGGTTTTAGTCAGTAAAAGTCTGACACGCCCTTCCGCTCCGCCCAGAGCGGAGAAGTCATTTGATGATTTCCCACCCTCAAAAAAAAAGGGCTACCAGTACTCACTCGATTGCTCATTATTTAAAATAAATAACAGCTCGAAAGAGCCATCTCTCATGATCGATGTGCAACCAATAGGTACACTAATTAATATTTTAAATGACAATATTTTGGCACAATCTATACCTTCGAAATTGGGGTAGATAAGTCGTAAAATTAATCGAAAGTGCTAAATTCTTAAAATATATATATATAAATGTTGGAACTTTATGGCTCGAAAGAAATGCATTTTAATTATAACAGTAACAAATCAATTGATCAATGATCACAAAATGTTAGTATCGGATTAAGAAATAAATTATATCAATTTAAGACGCAGACGTTTCGACGACAGACTAATTTTATTGGAATAACGTAAGACTCTTCATTTATTTGATTATTTTGCTATGTATTATCTGGTGTACACTAAAATATATATAAATGAATAAATATATTTGAAAATGTATTTTAACTCTGGGTTTATTACTACTAAGCACCACAGTTCCTGCTACTGTAGATAATGATTCATCTACTCAATAAATAATCTACCTAGACTTTTATGTTGGGGTCGTCTTCCAATCATAAAATCAACGATTCACACACTGAACACTACACGGTCAATTTAATTATGCAGGACTGAAGGCTTGACAGCAAAAATTTTAAGTGCCGGTTATAAGTAGATGCGAGATTAATCAAATGGTTCCATTAAGTACTTGCCAATACTTTCACTTTTTATTGATAACTTGGTTAACATCTGTATTCTCAGCGGTAGGTATAGGTTAATTCTACCTGTTATATACAAGACCATGCCCGTGTATTAAGCTGTGTCCTATGTAGATTTCTCACTTTGTGCAGGTAATTGGTACCTAATCAGCCTCTGGTCTATGGTTCAGCGGTACACACACCTATCAAATTGCTTGAGATTAGAGGTCCCGTCGAACAAACGTACACAGGGCACACGTTAGACGAACTATGTAGGTAGGTAGGTACGTGATCCGCAATGGCTCCATGTTTATTAATTGGTCTATACAAATTAACTTTTACTTTCACAGAAACGAGCGCATGTAGGATACAGGTGATAAAAGAACTGCGTCACATCCTCAATCGTAATTAATGCGTCATAGAATTTTCTCTCGCATCATAATCGCTGTTCATTATTAAGCTAATGAACAGCTTTTCCTTTCATTTGTTTTGAAATAAATGGCAGAGTATCATTGTTTTTATTAACAACTTGGATTTTCAAAAACTTTGACTTTCTTTATTGCGTTAAAATTGACATGTTTATGTGTGCTGGGCCCTAAGTTTACGTCTGTGTAAGCTGCTTTATCCTAGGCACGCCTTAGGCTGCTGTTAGTTATGTTGTCAATGAAGGCCGGCTATTCGTATACAATGATATAGACGCTAGTGCCGCGTCCATCGGACTCGAGTGATGGCGCGGATTCAAGTTTTCGATTCGTATGATGGAAACATTTGCGAAAGTCAAGACCCTGTGGTAAACGAAACAAAAGGGTGACTTTAAGCATTCGGTGTTTCAGTTGCGTTGTTTGTTTTGAAATAAGGATAACACGCAATGAAAGGAGTTGGCTTAGACGCCAAAGAAAGTTTCGCTCCCGGCAGCAATTGGAAAGTCTTGACAAAACTTCAGACGCATTATTTATAGAACATTTTAGGCACAGCAAAGCCGTATTTAAACAGCTTTGTCAGGAATTACGGGCTTCAACTGCATTAAAAGGATCTCTTATAAAAATGCCCTTCGAAATAGGGTAGTCTAGGTAAGTCTGCCGAATACCGTACTTACATATTTTAGGTACAGTCACGGACTTTAATTGATGAGCCACCTTCAAACTTTTCAATTTTGCAGTATCATACATTCACGAGATTACACGATTAAACACGAACTCAAATCGCAAGCTCGTAAACAAGATGACAAATAAATTACTTTTAATTGGAAATATCCATAGAGGTTGACTAATAAGTTCTCAATGATAAAAATAAATACAATGTTGCATTAAGTTTATCCAATCTATTTGATACCGACCTCCTTTGAATCATAGCTCATTAACTCGATAATTATGAAAACATAACTGAAGACAGTGACAGTTGAAATATCAAGATGACAAATAAATTACTTTTTTAGTCGGAAATAGTCTTATCCATAGAGGTTGACTAATAAGTTCTTAATGATAAACATAAATACAATGTTGCATTAAGTTTATCCAATCTATTTGATACCGACCTCCTTTGAATCATAGCTCATTAAATCGATAATTATGAAAACATAACTGAAGACAGTGACAGTTGAAATATCGAGATGACAAATAAATTACTTTTAATCGGAAATATCCATAGAGGTTGACTAATAAGTTCTCAATGATAAAAATAAATACAATGTTGCATTAAGTTTATCCAATCTATTTGATACCGACCTCCTTTGAATCATAGCTCATTAACTCGATAATTATGAAAACATAACTGAAGACAGTGACAGTTGAAATATCAAGACGACAAATAAATTACTTTTAATCGGTAATAGTCTTATCCATAGAGGTTTACTAATAAGTTCTTAATGATAAAAATAAATACAATGTTGCATTAAGTTTATCCAATCTATTTGATACTGACCTCCTTTGAATCATAGCTCATTAAGTAAATAATTCTGAAAACTTAACTGAAGACAGTGACAGTTGAAATATCGATGTCAGAGAATTTCTCCGTACGCTAAAGTTACTATCGCAACAGTAACCTAGCAACAATTGTTTATCGTTGCTAGGTTACTGTTGCTAGACCTGCAATTGGTTGACTTTGAGTAGTCACTGCTGTCAAGTTTATAGTTCTGCTCTCGGGCAGGTTAGCCAACCGGTAAAGATATGAAATATAATTTTCTTCTTCTAATACGAAGACATATGACTTTGCGTGTCGGGAACCGAATAAACCCGATTTGCATTACACGGCTAAAATACGAACAGTGCCAGGTGGCTCATCAATTAAAGTCCGTGACTGTACCTAAGTACCTAGAAGTTTTTGTTGTCTTTTGGTTTGATTTTACATATTTTGATTATTAATAGCGACAGAGAATTTGACGTTCGCTGACGAAAGACCGTACTACACAATATGTAATTTTTATCGAACAGACGATAGCGATCCGAAGCGAAAGCCATTTGCCTAAGCCCTCCGATACTTTTTAACTGAGGGATAAAAATAAAAAATTGCAGTTTGGCAGCTTTTGTTTAAAAAATATGTCAAATCGCCATGTTTATTGTTTAGATAAAAAATATCTGACGGTTAAAAAATCGGCTCTTAGTGAGATTTCACTTCGTATCATCGAGTAATTAGTAGGTACCTAATTACTCCAGGACCGATAAGAGTTGATAACAATCGGTCTGTGTACAGTAGGTATTGATACAGCTTTATCTGCACGACTGCACCTGTTAGGCCGGTCTAGGTCCAATGTCCATGGGGAACAAATTTTCTGAATAGCACCAGCTAGAGCACTTTTCTATGTTCCCGGGGAGAAAAGAAAACAAAGTTATTTTTGAATACCAATATTCTTACACAATTTTTCTATAACACGTGCTTAAAACGAGTTTGCCTAACGGTAAATAACTAAAATTGCAACCGATTCGCATGCATAATTTGCATACCATAGCATAATAATGTTATTATCATTTATGATGGAATTTTTTTTCGTGCAATTACTAAGTGGCCATATTTAGGTTTGTTTAATTCTATACCTTTGTATCTTATAAAATATACCACTGGGCAGGTAGGTAGGCACTTATTTTTTAATTACTAATACAGAATGTACGACAAGTATGCATCGTTAAAAATTATCGGTATTACATAAAGGACTTGAGATATAATGGTACCTATTGCTAGTGTAACATCTATATCTTCATCTATATAGCTACAGAGGCCTGGCCTTTTTGTAGCCCAAAGAATCAGAATTGCCATCCAACGTGACATTGCTACCAGCCTTTTGGGCACTTTTCCCATTGACAGGGATGCGAATGAATTTTTTGATGCCCGACGAGCTCTCCCCCTTTTTTAAGTTTTGTTATATATTGTACATATACTAAGGTATATTTTTTTTATGTTAGCTTGTATATTACTAAAATGCAATTAAATTACCGACATACTATATAACAAAGTCGCTTTTCGTGTCTGTTTGTGAGGCCCCTTAGATCTTCTAAAGTACTCAATGGGTTGGCAGTTTTCACCACCATTTAGAGCATTTATTCCCGAAGGTTTCTGAGTATCAAGAAATTCTTGTTTAACTTAGATTTTAGCACAGAAATCTCTATGTTTTGACATGTCGCATTGCGACCGTGGGAAGAAGTGGGTTGATATTTATGTACAAATTAAAATTAAGTACATTTACTACTTATTAAATTCATTTAGCTATATACCCTACCTATCTACTTTAATCTTCAAATGCTTTAAAAAGCAAATGTTTAAGATTATCAGTACATACTTAGGTACCTACTTATGTTCTTATATCAAGTCGAATATAATCGGGAAAGTTGTTAATGATTACAAAGCAGCTTAAGGCTCCCGCAGACAAGCACGACGCGGCGACGCGACGCGACACTAGGAGAACAATTTCTGTGAAGTTTTCATAGAAATTGTTCTACCAGAGTCGCGACGCGCCACCGCGCGCCGCGCCGTCGCACCGCGTCTTTCTGCGGGAACCTTAACACCTAACAGTGTTTTCTCATGTAGATAACTCCGTCCACCATTAAAATAACGTTTACTTTACATGCTGTTATACTATTTCTTATACCATCTTATAGAGCTGATCGTTATGATAATCTTCTTTAACATAGAAAAATAAAACTATTTAATCGAAATTTCTCTTCGACAGACTTCGACTCTCTCAAAGCTATTATGACTTATTATGTTCCAATTCTCAGTGACGTTCAAATATAAACGAACGTGAGAATAATCGTAAACAAGATGACGGAGTAATTAACATAATGGGTATGGAAATGCTCGGGGAAGTTGTCGCAAGCCGCAGAGGCTTAGCGCGACGCGTTGCGCCCGCGCACCCGGCCTCCAGCTCTCGCTCGGTACTCTTGCCCCACTAACATAAAAAAGTTTCTCCTTAAATGTAGTAACTACTGGACTATGCTTCCGATTACAAGAATAGGTACCTATTGAATTATTAAGCAGTTCTACCCAACAAACTGGAAATAATTATGCACTGCTATAGCTTGAGGGACCGTATTTTATGAATCAACTACTTTGCTAAGTTTCTTTTCTTAGGTAGAATTATTTATTCATCCTCCGATGATCATTTTTCTTATATCATAATCTTTTTCCATTTTCCTGAGATCCATTTTCGCTCGAAAATTCTCCTCCAAACAAAGATTTTCTTTTTCAGGATTTTTTTCTTCAATATACAGTTGGTTTATGCAATCCAAGTCATCATGGTTTGACAGCAGCTGGTTTTCTGATTCGGATATTTTGCCTAAGAAACCGATCACCACGACTACTCCTCGACCCTTGACGACAGCACCAAGCAGCTGGTTCCAAACGCTACTGGACACAGAAGAGAGTGACGGCGCTTACATCTCCAATGATATTACTATAAGTAAGAATAACTACCTGCATTGCTATTCTGTAACCATCTCACTGTGAAAACTTAGGTGAAGTGAGCTGTTATTGTCATCGATACCTACTGATGCTAAGGCAGTGACAGTTCACTTCAAGCTCACTTCACCTAAGTTTTCACGGTGAGATGGTTACAGAATAGCAGTGCTGCTGCTTAATTAGTGCAGTAATTTATTTAATTAAAATTATAAGTGGAAAACAAAGTTAAATCAAAGAAAATAATAAAATATACTAGTTTTATTTATTTGCATTTGCACAATGTACAGACAGTTACAGGCTAAGATTAGGCTTAAACATCATGAATCTGTTAGGGCGCAAGTATTAACCAGGTAACATTTAACTTATAACATTATATTGCATACCTACTAGATATTATCACAACATTCATTATTATAATATCTAGATACTTATTCTCTAGTAACAATTTATATTTAGTTATGTATAATAATTAATCTCATTTGAAATATATTAATAAATTATTTTATACAATAGACATATTTTAAATGCTTTATTTCAGCTTCATATCTTTCATCATTAAATATTGCATTTTAATTTTCAATTGTAAATAAATACCTAAATTTATACAAGCTAGGTAATAAACCAACGCAAGCGCATGGTAGTAAAGTCAACACTTTCTCGTCATTATTAATCCCATATGAACGCGTTTAATATTGGAAGAGTACCTCAGTCATCTTATTACAAGTAAGAGTAGAGGTGCTAAAAACGTTTTTGATGAAATTGTGCTGGTTAGTGTATAGTAGACACCAGCAATTTGTCATTCAAAAGCAAACGTGCCATAGCATCTCAAAAATTCATCATATTTACACTACTGGCGTCGGATAGTTTTCATTTTTATTTTTTCATAATTTTGTAAACTGCCGTTAATGACGTTCTGGTCTGATAAACAGTTCTATTTTTTGGTTCATGACAAGAAACACCATTTAGTCATAAAATAATAGTTAATGGCACATTTACTTACTTAGTTTGTTTTTAGATGGTTCTAGGGAACCTTACTCAAATCCGTGTGGTTCTTTCCTCAAAATACCATTTCAGACACTAATCCACATCGTGCTCTCATGATCTGACTAAGATTAGGTAGGTATATCTCACATATAACTGGACTTTAAAAGTGACTGTAACATCTGGGTTTGTTTTGACAGTAGGCGGATAGGAAACGCCGACCTCACCTAGTTTTTAAAATATGATTGACATGTAAAAGTTTTTAAAACAAACCTACTTACAGAAATAAAATCATTTATTAACGCACTGCTGCGCGCATTGATGCGTCGCATTTCTTCCTGGACTCACTACCAAAATCTCCTATTGTTTCGCTAAACTTTGTTTAATCAAAGGCTATTTTACATTTTAGGGCACAAAACAAAACCACTATTCTGTATGTACCGGACCCAGTTATATTGCCGACCTCAGCAGGTTTGGCCCCAGACAATAAAACCGTTTGCAACTTTCTAGAGTCAATGTTTCTACTATTACCACTTTCTCACATTTTTTGTATGAATGTGGCTGACTTGCCAAAAATGTTCTAATTGGCGTTTCATATCGCACTCTAGAAAAATCTGCAAAGAAGTCTTTGAAGAAGACCTACAAAGGTTTCCAGCTAATAAGAACGTATCCCGACGTTCAGTGGAAGGTGCACGAGATGCTGGACTTACAGGAAGAGGCACAGGGCTCGGGGATCACGTGGTGGACCTCACCGTCACTCAATGGATCCACTGACTTGCTTGTACCTCCTGATCTTGTCCTAGACGTCAAAGATCATCTCAAATCGAATAAAATAGACTTCGATATAGTAATTTGGGATTTACAGGTACGGTAGCTTCAAGTATACCTACAGTTGTGATGAAATGCTATTTTGAATTTGAATTGAACTATCTTAATTTCTATCATAGAAAGCTATAACCTACGAGAACCCACGGCTGTCAAAGAAACAGAGACTTGAGTTGGAGCAGTTACGTGGTCACCCGATGACTTGGCGAAGATATCATCGATATGCAGATATCCTCCGGTATTTAGAGTATCTACAGCACTCGCATTCTGACTTAGTAGAGCTCATACCACTGGGTCGATCATCGGAAGGATTGCCTCTCGTTGCAGTAAAGGTAAATTCTTGATCTGTATTATAAAAGCAGATTATGAACTTTAAAAAAAAATGTCATCTTAAAAAGGTAAGCTAATCTGTCTTGTGGTTTTCAGATTTCACTATCAAATAATGAGACTGTGATGAAAGGAAAAGAGAAGAAAAAGTGGAAACTGCGCTCGCGCATGAAGCCTGCCGTGTGGCTGGATGGCGGCTCGCATGCGCGCGAGTGGATAGCGCCGGCCGTTGCGACGTGGATGATACATGCACTTGTCGAGGGGGAGAAAGACCTAGGTTAGATCATAACATTTATTACCTACATAAAAATATGCACGACATTTCTCTAAAATTTTCCTGACACCTATGTAACCATCTAAGTACCTACCTAATAAATTATTCAAACTATTCCCATCAATTCGAGTTCAACGTTCTTTAGCGTAACCAATTGATATTTTTGTTAGTAAACTTGTTTGTTGGTAATAGGCGCGGAGTACGAAGTGCTCAAGCAAGCCGACTTCTACATCATGCCGGTGTTGAACCCCGACGGTTACGAGCACTCGCACACTCACGACCGGCTCTGGAGGAAAACACGTTCACGACTGCCCGACCATTCCGACGACTATTATGTAGGATGGTAAGTCATTCGATTGAACCACCTTTTGCGGGGAAATGATGATTTGTACCTATTCGATAAGTATATGGCCTACGTGCTTTGTATGAGCACATCAGATAATTCATGCGCAATGCCGAAACGCCGCATGCTTTGCTTTCGATGACGGGCGACTTAAGACGAATTATAAAGGTAAGATTTTTTATTAATCTATAATTGGGCTGGCCAAAAAGTTGACCACTAGGTAATTTTTTTGCAGGCGGTTTGGTAACAAAAAGTAACATACAAAAAGTTAACAGTAGATAAGCCTCTTTTGAAAGCGTCCATTGGCTACGGTGACCACTTACGACCATTAGCTGGCACATCTCACTTATGGTCTACTTTTTATAACAAAAAATTGTATTGAAATCATTAGTAACTAAGTACTTTGAAAGGTATTCATTCTAAAATATTTTTTACCTTTGTAGAAAGTTATTCTGTGTGAAATAACGTTGTACCTACATTGCTCAAGGCGAGGGACATCCTGTTCGAGCAGCTTCAACGTTACCGACAAATATTTTGTTTTTGTTGCAATTCTCGCCATATGGTGTGGCCACAGATGTTCATATCAGCTTATCTTATTATTTGAACAGTACTAACAACCAACAAGACAAGTTTTTTATGGAAAGCTTTGTTTAAAACGAGGATTACAAGTTATCATCGTACTACCTACAGGCTACAGGTATGCTATCTTATTGCGTAACACATTTTCGTAAACGATTAAGACTAATCGGTTTCATTTTGACAGGTGAACCACATTCATTGCGTTATTTACGTTGTTGAGCAGGTTTTTTTTCGAACTTATGAAGCAATGGATTAGCAATGTTTCAAAACGATTCAGACTGTGCTTGATCGTGTACCTATTACGCAAATAACCTAAACACCCTGGGTCTCGTATGATGATGTGAATGTCTATCAGAAACTGAAGAGCAATTGCGACGTTATTAATGTTAGGTAACTCGGTGATCTCTGATTTCACTTTATCGAGAATAAGATACCTATTCAAGGTATTCAAGAAAAGCAGAACATTATTTAGGTGAAATCGGTTTGACAGTACATATTTATTTATACTTGCACCCTTGCAAACTCCATGAATTACCTACAGAATTAAGGTGCATTAGTAATACTTACTTATGTTCTGTGTTACAATTTATGTAGACGTTGCGTCAGCGCACACTAAGAGCAGAGCATTTTCTGAGACTGCTGAAAAATTAATCATATGACAATTCCATACATTGCAAAATTAAATACTCCAAACCATACGCGAGCATTTTGCAGTTTGATGTGCGCTGACCCTTACAACGAAACACTTCTACAACGATGGTGGTAACGTACGTCGTCGTATCAAAGTAGGTAATATAAATCACGAGGGTTCTATTAATTCGTGCACGTGAAATGTTCTAATGACAATTTAATATTTTTAGAAAATAATGACAATACCTATGCACATTTTGCGATAAGGTTTCAGGATAAGTCAATCATAATAATGGAAGGCTTTCTCATGAGTGTGATTATTTCCATTTATTCATTCTTAGGACCTCCTGAATGTGTTCATTATGGATTGCAATAAATAATTGAATAGTACCGGAGTAGGAAAATAATAAGTAGGGGCGAACCTATTGCCAACTTGTCTTCAGTCAGGGAATAATAACTTCAAAGAATAATGATAAAATTAATTTCCTAATAACCCTATTTGGAAATTAATTTTATCATTATTCTTTAGTTGCTCAGTTGAAGATGAGTTCCCACTTGACCAAATGCGGCCGAATTTCTGTGTGCCTTCAAGGCGGAAGTTTGGAAAACCGGTGAAAGTTCAAACTTCAAACCGGTTTTCGCAACTTCCGTTACATCAAAAATATTAATTGTACCTACGTCTACCTACAACCAGGACTGCGATCGTGACTGGACGGTTCAATGGGCGATGTCAGTGCAATTCAGGGCAAACTAGGAAGTAACATTCAGTTCCAACATAGGTTTATTTAGGATCTACTAAGAAAAATCATTCCCATAAAGGTTTCCATGGAACTGGGGTCAGACAGAGTGTGTTGGCGTGGATGCGGACCGCAATTGGGACTACCACTGGAGTGAAAAGGACTCGTCACTGGACCCTTGTTCGGACAACTTCGCCGGACCACATCCCTTCAGCGAGCCAGAGACAAGAGCAGTTTCAGAGTTCCTATCCGAACATAGAGGACAGATCAAGGTAGGCAATTATTCAACTTACCTTTATCCCCTCTTTTATCGGGAAATATCGGAAACTTTAATTTAGCTGTGTTGTGTTATTGACTTGAAAACCCACTACTTCCATTAGTATTAATGCATGACACACTTACTTTAATGATCAATATCCAAAGGTTGTTATTAGAGTCACTTAATTTGATTTCAAATAGGTACCACTGGTTATTGCAAATTTTAATATAAATAGCCATTTAAAGTGTGGTACCTACTAGTGTGTAAACCTCGGTAATCTACCAATATGAACCGAGGTTCAAGTGAGTAATCTTGTTTTCTATCTCAGTGTTTTTATCGCGTGACGGATGCACACAACGATATACGTCATTATAGGTACTTATTACCCATTTACAGTGTTCATGTAAATGGGTAATTAGTACCTATAATTGCGGGGTGTAATGGGTTCTTAGTATTCGTTTTCACTTTAGATCTTATTAGTTTACAAACTAGTACCGAAGACATAGGTAATAATATGCTATCTTTTGACTATTAGTAAAGATATAGCGTGTCATTAGGTAGGTAAGCAACCTCTGCTTACCCTCTTGATTTAGTACCTACTTATTATTTTACTAGTTATATGCGGGATGGTGGGGTCTACGACTATCAGCAAGTCTTGTAGGTGTTCTAATAACACCATAATATTTTATAGAGCTGATAACTAGATGGTATAGATATCACTCTCCTAACCGACACATTCGCAAAAACTTATGACTGTAAGCAGTCACAACCTGTAGTCACTGAATAGAAATCAGAAATGGTTTCCTCCGCCTTTAAGTATAGCAATTTATCATTCGTTCAAAACCGTAAAGGTAGACCGCACGTCTATCGCTGGAAATTGTGACACAATACGGTATTTGCCCGCATCGTTACTTTCAAAAGATTTTCTACTACACTTTCAAACGAACACCTCAAAAGTTAGCTGGTATCCAAGAGAGTATGCAGTTGTAAAATGTGGTCTGGTGCTTGGTCTAAATGTAGTAAGACAGAATTACGGGTATTAATGCTAGATGTGTTATCTATGTGCAATCAGAACTGCGTGTCGACTGACACCTTTAACTCGTCTGCCTAGCCTCTTCCTAACTATGTTGGGTTCGGCTTCCAGTCTAACCGAATGCAGCTGAATACCTTTTATCTTTACGCATGCTAAGCTTTGCTTCATAAGCAAGTCTTGTCGGGTAAAGATTTACACGTAAATTATTCAGATTACCTTCCTTATTGAAGTCCATGATCATGTCAGACTTCCTTTTTTTGTAAATAGTTTTACCTGAGGTTGTTCATTGCGAAACAGAACTCTTATTCTTGTTCTAAATTAGGTGTTAGTTTGTAACTTCTATTATCAGTAAGTACCTATCTAGATATTTAACGTTGCTACAAAATGACAACTAGTTTGCAAATTGATGGGAACGATAAAGCAAGTAAGTATAGCGGTATGTTGCGTGCACACATTAGCGTCGTTTAGATTATACAATAAGTAGGTAGCGTAATTTTCTATTATAAACCTACAAAGTTTAATTGGTATAATGGCACGTTGATTCACAGCTGTACCTGTCGCTTCACGCGTACTCGCAGGCGTGGTTGGTGCCGAGCTCACACGCGCATGAGACGTTCGCAGACGATGGCATGCTCACCGAGATGGGCAAGTTGGCCACCGTCGCACTTGCCGACTTATATGGCACCAAGTATCAAGTAAGAATATAATTATAGAAAGTTGATCGGTTATCACTGTGTTACTTTGTAGATATTATTATGGTTCCATCGGTGGCCAGTCTAACCTGTGCCATTATGACTGAAATGATTTTCACACAATACGCTATGTCATCTCAATAGATATATAACTGTATTTTGTCTTGCAGGTTGGCACAGCCGCTGAAATCCGACAGCCTGCTTCCGGAATGTCTCATGATTGGGCGAAAGCACGCGCTGGAATCAAATTCTCATATCATGTGGACCTCAGGGATTCATTCGGTCCATATGGGTTCTTATTGCCGGGATCCCAAATAGTGTCCACGGCCCGTGAAACCTGGCAAGCTGTCAAAGCAATAGTAGATAACTTAGCACCAAATGGATAAAAAATTGAAATTTTATACGCCTCGCTAGTTGCTCAATTAGAATTATTAGTATAGTTATTAGAATTTATAGAAACCTTACTCTTCGATTTTATAATTTATTATTTATTGCCATAATTTAGTTGACAAACATCGCTAATAGATAAAAAATAAAATAAAGTAAACACTACGTTTACCTTACCATTATGGTAAAAAATATTTACAACTCCTTTTGAAGCTACATTAGCTACACGGAGAAGGAAAATCTCACTATTCCGCAAAGATTCCACAGTAACAATAACTCGCCTACCTACCTGTGCTACGTAGGTACTGCTCAACCTCAAACCTGTGTCAACGAAGTGATTAGGATTGGTCTGTGGTCATTAGAGCGTAGTCATTGTAGGTAATGGTGTTGAAGGCTGGCCGCATAACTACGTACGGTTTCCTGATTCGGTTTCCAGATCAGAATTCCTGATTCGGAATTCCGTGAGACTAGCGCGGACGTTCGTCATTCGTTTAATTCCGTTCTGAATGACCGGAACGCACGGATTGTTTCCGAAACGAACGGCAAGTATTTTTTCCGTTCGAAAATTATATGCATTGCATTTTGTATGTAAGGCAAGCATTGGTCTCCGAATCAAGAATTGATCAGGAGACCGTGAGTATGCGGCCGGCCTTAAAAGGATTACGGGTCAAAAGGAAAAAAAAACGAAAACGCTATGCATTTATGCACATTGATTTATAGCTGGCATTAACAAATTATTGTACCTACTAGTTTTTTAAAGAAAATTCGTGATGCACAGGATGCACTCAATGAAGACGAGTACTTAGAACAAAAATTGTATAAAGAATTACGGTGTTACGCTGGGGTGTATGTATCTGGGTGTAGAAAAATAAAATAAATGGAGATTTGAGTTAATTGTTTTTTTTTACATCTCTAAGTGCCGAAACACATCAGCCCGTCGTCGTCGAGTAACGTCGGTCCTGACTTCCGAAACTTTTCCTGACTCCTTATAGGTACCTACTTAATTTCCTTTTACCGTATGGCCGCTTACCTATATAGTTACACCATACATTATATTTGAACCAACATTTTTAAATCAGGTTGTCACTAGAAATATGACAAAACCACAATAAAAACTCTTGAGACTACAACATATAAAAAAATAGCACGACTTACCTTTCGTGATTTCGACATTACTTATTTACAAAAATGTTTAAACTGGGTCAAAAATCCACAAATTCAACGACTTTACGAATTCAAATGGCTGTCACTGTGACATTCACGTTCTGACGCATGTTCGTTTACTTTCGTTGCATAGATAATATATTTGGGATAACATTTTATTTAGCCTAATTATGGACTATTTTATAAAGCCTGATTATGGATTATTATACTGAAATGAAATGAAATTGTTTATTCTGTAAATAGGATATCGCAATCACTTTTACACGTCATATTATTAAAAAAATAAAATAAGCTAGATGAGGTCGGCGTTTCCTATCTGACTACTCTGAGAAGAAAGGCCGAAACAAACTCAGAGGTCGCAGTCTCTTTTAAGGTCCAGACATAATCTTGGTCAAGCCATATGAGGACCATGTAGATTAATGTCTGAAATGGTCTTTTGAGGAAAGAACCACACAGATTTGAGTGGACCTGTCCAGTCAGTGCAAGCATTTGTCAGTAACCGAGGAGCTCAACTCAGAGCTGAAGGAGCTCAACGACTCGACGAACAATACCAAAAAAAGGACATTTGGGTAGGCCGCAGAAAGTACTCAAAACTGCCAGACCATCATTAAAACAGGGAAAGAGGAGCAAAAAAATAAAAATGATCCAAATAGTCCTCACATTCACAATAATCAAAACAAAATAATACTTTACAAAGTAATAATGTCATGTTGTATAAAGAATAATCCATAATGTCAATTTGTAGGTATATAAAACTGGTATAATTTAATGATTTTAGATACTAATTAAAATTAAAATGTCAAGTTCTAGGGTTTTTTCAAGGCTTAGCAGAGCGAGCAGCTCAATCCCATGCATTTCTGTCTTCTAAATAATCCGAAATTTTATAGTACCCTTTTTTACATAGTTTGGTTTTAATACTGCTTTTAAATCGTTTAATGGGTAAGTTTCTAATATCAATGGGAAGTTTGTTGTAAAAGCGTATACATTGACCCATGAACGAGTTGCCTACTCTGTGGAGACGAGTGCGATGTACAGCAAGATTGTGTTTATTCCTAGTATTTATACTATGAATTTTCTTAAAATTTGATATATTCTTGTGTACATACAACAGGTTTTCAAATATATATTGTGAGGCTACAGTCAGAATATCTATTTCTTTGAATTTTTCTCTAAGGGAATCTCTTGGACCTAGGTTGTAAATGGCTCGAACAGCCCTTTTTTGTAAAACAAAGATATTATTGATGTCCGCACAGGTTCCCCAGAGAAGAATCCCATAGGACATAAGACTATGAAAATAGCTAAAATAAACAATTCTGGCTGTATCTACGTCGGTTATCTGTCTAATTTTTTTAACAGCATAGGCGGCCGTACTAAGCCTTCCTGATAATTTTTCTATGTGTGGGCCCCATTGTAATTTGCCGTCAATAGTTATTCCAAATTCCAAGAAAAACCGTTGACTCAACAGGGTCCAACTCTATTCCATTGACTTGAACATTGGTAGTTAGCTGCCTGACATTTGGCGTTGAAAATTTAATCAGTTTAGTCTTTTTCTCATTCAGGAGTAGATTATTTACATTAAACCAATGCACAACTTTAGAGAGTGCATCGTTGACTTGTTCAAAGTTGACTAACTGACGTTTGATTTTAAAAATGAGCGAAGTGTCATCTGCGAATAATACGATCTTGTTATTATCCCTTATATGATAAGGTAAGTCATTTATATAAATTAGAAATAAGAATGGACCTAGAATTGAACCCTGTGGAACGCCCATAGTGACCGCAGATCCTGCAGATCTCTTGCCATTAACATCGACCCTCTGAATTCTGTTATTCAAATAAGAAGTCAGAAGTTCGAGAGCCTTGTCCCTCATACCATAGTGGTATAGTTTCCTGATGAGTGTATCATGATGTACGCAATCGAAGGCCTTGGACAAGTCGCAGAAAATGCCAAGAGCATCTTGCGACTCCTCCCACGCCTCGAATATGCTCTTTAGTAATTCCACGCCCGCGTCTGTAGTAGAACGACCTTTTGTAAAACCAAACTGTTTCAGATGTAGTAAATTATGTGCATTGAAATGTCCTAACATTTGTTTTAAAATTATTTTTTCAAAGATTTTGCTCAAAGTAGGTAGGTAATATCGAAATAGGCCGAAAATTCGTAGGATCAGTTGTGCTGCCAGATTTGAACAATGGAATCACTTTGCTAAATTTCATCAGATCAGGAAATACACCAGATGCAATACAAGAGTTAAAAACAATTGCTAAAAAGGGTGAAATAACATCAATTATTGAAGACATGGTATGTACTGACAACCCCCAAAGGTCAGCAGTTTTTTTTACATCAAGATTTTTAAAAGATTCTAAAATGTCTTTGGCAGTAATAATTGTGAATGCAAAAACCTTGTCACATTCTGGTACACATTCTTTTAGTATTGAATAAGCAGACGTGGAGGACGATGATGATAGAGTTTTGGTTGTTAAAATGGGAATATTTGTAAAGAAATTTTCAAACTCAGTCGCCACCTCCACGTCTGCCTTAATATCTACATCATTGATTTTTAGATGGAAGTCACGATTCCGTACTGTCGTTCTTCCCGTTTCTGAATTAATAATATTCCAAGTGGTTTTGATTTTATTTCCAGAAGATTTTATTTTATTTTTAATGTGTATGGTTTTTGCTAAGGAACAGGCTCGTTTAAAAGTATTGGAATATTTTTTAACAAATTCTTTAAAAGCTTCATCATGGTTATATATTTTTTCATGATATAATTCAAATAACCGTTGCCTACTCTTGTAAATACCCGTCGTAGCCCAATCACTAAATATAACACGGTCACAAACAGGCAATGTTTTTGAGGTGAAAACTTTTCTAAACTCACAATTGATTAGGTTAAATAGTAATGTATAAGCTTGATCCGGGTCGTCGTGATAAGGCAAACCCGGTAGTTTTTCCATTAAATTATTTCTAAATTGACCTAAGCGATTCTTGTTTACAGGAACAAAACTCACAAGTTTCCTTTGAGCTCTGACTATTTTCCGAGGGAAAGTGACTAACTGGCCACAGTGATCAGAGTCCAACTCATTTATAATTAAATGGCTAGAAGGTCTTAAGTTCGTAAAAATATTGTCAATACAGGTAGCACTAGTGGCAGTTATTCTAGTCGGCTCAGAGAATGTATTGTATAAGTTATACGACTTTAATAGAGTTATAAACCTATTTACTGTAGCAGATTTTTCTAGTATATTGATATTGAAGTCTCCACAGACAACAACTGTTTTATTACTGTTAGAAGTCTTTAATAATACTTCTTCCATACATTTCTCAAAAATATCATATGAAGCACATGGGGGCCTGACCATGTAAGGCGACCAGCGCGACCATAAATAATTATATCACGCGTGTATTACCTGAAGGTGTAGGCAGAAGGTATGGTACGAGTACGACACAACTTAGATGTAAAATAAAAATAAAAATGCCCTCTAATCCACTACTTACAATTTAGAACTTGATGTGTTAAACACAGGTTTAACTATTTCGAATACTTCTAAAACAAATCATAAGCTTTACTTCTAAATAAATTATTTCTTTCTTTTACTAGCATTGCCATCGTTATTCGTAGCAGTCGCCACTACGGCGTAGGCCTCCCCTAAAATACTCCACGCTTCTATCGCGCGCCTTTTGCATCCAGTTTGGTCCACAACTTTCTTGCTTTCTTACACCTTCTAATGGGATCCATTCTGTTACCCTCTTTGTCCATCTAGTACTTTCCAGTCTACACAAATGCCCTGCCCAATTCCACTTCAGTAATCAAATTCTTTGCTTTGTATCCGTTAATTTTATTTTTCTCCTTATTATGCATTTTTTACTTTGTCCGATTTCTTTATAAAAAAGCATCCTTCTTTCCATTTTCCTCTGGCATATGGCAATCTTCTCGTCGTCTTCTTTCCTCAACGACCACGTTTGGCATCCGTACGTAAGGCACGGTAGTATAGCTGTTTCATATCCTACCATCCTTTTTATGTTTAAGCTAATGACTTTGTTCTTTATTATTTCTTCTAGCCCCCAGTATATTTTTCCAAGCTAAAGCTATTCGTCTTTGCGTTTCTTTTTCAGTGCAGTTTTCGAATGTCGCCCCAGATAGACATAGTCAGTAACGTAAGTAGCTACTCTATTTTTCTGTTCTCTATTATGATGTCGTGGTTCTCTCCATTTGTTATAATTTTTGTCTTGGAAGCGTTTAGCGATAGACCGACTTTCCTGTTTTCTCTCGCCAATTCGCTTACCATTGATTCCAATTCTATTGTAGTTTCAGCAAATACAATAATATCATCCACGAAACGGAGATGACTTAGAAATTCACTATCTACCCTAATGCTCTTGCTGTCCCACTCTAGATGATGTCGGACACCTTTTTGTATGGGGAACTCTATTCCTTCTCTTTCTAGCCGCACTGTAGCCCAGTATTTAGAGTAAGTAGTAGGTACATGCTTTTGATTCTTTGGGTCCTTAACTTGGCTTGACAGTGCTGTCCAAATCGCATCGTAGCATCGCAAGTTAGCGGTTAAGGAGTTGAAAGCTTTCTGGTAGTCGATGAAGCACATAACTATATGTAGATAGTTTTTCCATAGGTACTCGTTTTCTTTTTCAACTTAGATGTGACAAAATTCGTAAAACCGTTAACCATCCGAACTCAGTGCGCCTTCAAAATCTCCAATCTATATTAGTTACTGCTTTAGATGATCTTAACTCAATAACTTATAAAATCATAAAACCAAATAGATTCGTAAAATTGAAATGAATGAATGCATCATCTTTATAATGCTATATCTAAATTGTGTCGTACTGTAATAGTGCACGGACGACTAAAATTCGCCAATCGCCAGTAATGCAAAATCTATACAGCTGAAGAGTTTGTTTGTTTGTTTGAACGCGCTAATCTCAGGAAGTACTGGTTGAAATTGAAAAATTATTTTTGTGTTGGATAGTCCATTTATCGAGGAAGGCTATAAGCTATATAACATCACGCTACGCCCAAAAGAAGCGGAGCATAAATGAAAAATGTTGCAAAATCGGGAAAAATATTCCTTTTTGAGAGCTTCTGTTGCGTGCGCTGCGTAAAGTTACGCAAATATCATGTATGATGGAATTGTTCCTCTTCAAAAGTTCTAAAAAAAAGTCCGCGGCAGCATATCGCACACCTAGATCTAAACGGAGACAACTCAAAAAAGGTAATTTTTCAAGAGACAGTAAAAACGTATATCTGCCTTTCTTGTTAGGGAAGTTATACACTTTAATTTGATTCTAGATAATACATAGCTTGTAAAATGTGACTGTATATAAACTGGGGCTAAAATTAAATCCTTTCTATGATCACCGAGCATTCGAATACAAACATAACTCAAAATTAACGATTTTTGAGTTGTCTCTGTTTAGATCTAGGTTTGCGATATGTCTATCTTTTAAGATTGACGCACTATAACCTTTTTTTATGGTAATCAAAGTTGTTCGAAATTAATGCATTGTTTGCGAAGGAGTTTTATCAACATAATATTAATTCTTATTCAAATAAATAGTTTTAACATCAAGGGTATTTATGTAGCAGTCAAATTCTTTTTAATTGATTCGAATTGGACATTTAATTTCGAAGTTATCACGAGAAATGCAATACGCGAACCGTTCGACGCCGGCGCCACGCCGCGCCGCCGCGACGTTCCCTGAGGAGAGGATGGGCACACGGGTAGATCATGACCTGGAATAGGACATAAGATAAGTTTTATCCCTATATATTGCCACGGGATCGAGACCTACGCGGGTGAAACCGCGGGGCACAGCTAGTAATATATAAATGTTCCAAGTCGGCCTTTATTGCGCCAAGCGACTACTACTTGAAGCAAATGTCTGTATACTTTATCCAATTCGGCCCTCACCCTAGTGATCTCGACTTAGTAGCACACAGTGTAGGCTATATGGATATTGCCCGAGCACAAATAATAATGTGCACGGAATGGAGCGTGAATTATTACCGTCAAACGGAACGAACTCAAACGTCAATGTCAAAACTCAAAAATGATTGACAATTGAATTTTATAACTCACCCAGTCGCAAAAATAAACAAAATATTCGCAAATAAAAGTAAAAGATGTCTGAGAAAACAGAAACAGCACTGGAAACTGTTGAGATAGATTCTGCAAAGTTTGAAGAGACCGTCAGCTCGATATTATGTGGCCTAGGCGCTAAAAAATATATCGATATATTCAAGTAAGATCGCTCAACAATCAAAGATAATCGTTTTTTGGTTTATTTACTTCATCTTAATTTTGTTTACACACAGAAAACAAGACATTGACCAGTATGGATTATCAGAATTATCAGACGAAGATCTAACGAGGTTAGGTATTGTTGAACCAGAAATAAGAACACAAATCATTGAACGTGCCAAATTAATTCCTGCATACGATGAGACTGCTGTCTGCACGTAAGTACCAAAAATATGTTTATTATTTTGAAGATTGGAAGACTACTTACTCCTTGGGCCAAAATCCTTATAAAATATGAACCTTATACTAGAACAATCAAGTAAGTAGGTAGTTATATTTAAAACATGAAAAGATGTTGTCAAGGAATGCAGATAACTCCAACTCATTCAATTCAATCCATTGTTGGTTCTTGAATCATATTTATTTACTTAGTAACTAATTACAACAGTAAGTACCTTATTATTTTTATGACAGAAATCGAAATTAAATATTATTTATTCATAAAATAACTAGAAATAATACATAATAGTACAATTTTTTACAAATAATAAATAAATTATTATTTCTTAAATCTTCCTCAGGTCAAGTCTTGGTCCGATGGAGATAGTTGAAGTTTTTGAGGAGTGTGCATTACTTCTCCATAGAATTCATTTAAGCATGGTTGCCAGCAATATTGTTCTGACCAAAACAAAGAGAATATCTGATTGTTTGCTTTACAAAGATAAATATGCATCTAACATAGCACTCTTCACTTTAAATGAAATTGTCACCATATTAAACTCGATGGACAATGCAGTACACACACAATTGAAGGTAAAAATCAAATTAAAGCCCTTTTTCTCTCCTGCTTTGCTGTGACCAAACGGGTCCACAATGATCATGTCTATGTAAAACTTACCACCTAAGTTCACATTGAAGAATGTAAATAAATATTGAGTATTGAAATTTAGATTGAACAAATACATTCAAAAGCACACACTGATTAAAACTAAGTGTTAAGTATTGTTATTTGATTTCTCTGTAAGCAAAATACTTTGACATGGAGTTGGGGATACCAGCCCGTTTTACCTATTACCTATTTAATTTCATAATTTATTTTCAGATGAAGACAAACAAACGACGCATTACAAAAAAGAAAATTATAGTTGGCACAATTGGAAGTACAGTGATTGCTATGTTGGCAGTATTATTTGCTCGGTCCCTGAAACAACTTGATTAGTATTATCCTAAAGTGTAAAACAACTACCTCCTAACCTTAACGTTACTGTATCTGTGTTCTGTGTTCTCAGAATCCAATTTTGTACATTTTTAACATACAAGATACTCTTAAAGTCAAACTAGGCTGTTTTGTTGAGTAAAATAAACCTTAAATATATTTATGTATTTTTCCATTGTAAAGTCTAAAATCCCTCCTTTCTCTTTTAAGCTTGCTGTTAACACACTATTTCTGCGGGCTTATTCCACTTTTCCCCGTTGGATGATCCCCATTGATGGGGATTAGTGAACTTTTTGTTCACTATTCCCCGTTGACCCAAAATTTTTATTTCATGGGGATAAGTGAACTAAAAAGTTCAATAATCCCCATTAGGTAGGTACGTTAAAAAAATAAAATATATGAATCATGTTACATTTATTAATTAAAAATATAACTTTCTTATACCTAATAAAATCACAGATTGTACAATTATTAATTTAAAATAAAAAATATAACTTTCTTATACCTAGTAAAATCACAGATTGTACAATTATTAATTTAAAATAAAAAATATAACTTTCTTATACCTAATAAAGTCACAGATTGTTACAATCATTAATTTAAAATTGTAGCATGAAAATATTTCTTTCTTATACCTTGTAAAATCACAGATTGTACAATTATTAATTTAAAATAAAAAATTTAACTTTCTTATACCTAGTAAAATCACAGATTGTACAATTATTAATTTAAAATAAAAAATATAACTTTCTTATACCTAGTAAAATCACAGATTGTACAATTATTAGTTTAAAATAAAAAATATAACTTTCTTATACCTAATAAAGTCACAGATTGTTACAATCATTAATTTAAAATTGTAGCATGAAAATATTTCTTTCTTATACCTTGTAAAATCACAGATTGTACAATTATTAATTTAAAATAAAAAAATTAACTTTCTTATACCTTGTAAAATCACAGATTGTACAATTATTAATTTAAAATAAAAAATTTAACTTTCTTATACCTAGTAAAATCACAGATTGTACAATTATTAATTTAAAATAAAAAATATAACTTTCTTATACCTAGTAAAATCACAGATTGTACAATTATTAATTTAAAATAAAAAATATAACTTTCTTATACCTAATAAAGTCACAGATTGTTACAATCATTAATTTAAAATTGTAGCATGAAAATATTTCTTTCTTATACCTTGTAAAATCACAGATTGTACAATTATTAATTTAAAATAAAAAATTTAACTTTCTTATACCTAGTAAAATCACAGATTGTACAATTATTAATTTAAAATAAAAAATATAACTTTCTTATACCTAGTAAAATCACAGATTGTACAATTATTAATTTAAAATAAAAAATATAACTTTCTTATACCTAATAAAGTCACAGATTGTTACAATCATTAATTTAAAATTGTAGCATGAAAATATTTCTTTCTTATACCTTGAAAAATCAAAGATTACACTCACTTAAGTTTTTCTAAACAGTGCCCAATCGTAATTTCATTATTAATGAGTTCCATTTGGACCTCCTGTATATAATTATCGCGATTGATGCTTTTTTTTGTTTTTTCCGCTATACCTTTATTTTCAGAAACCCCCAATGCAAGAACTTCGTAATACGATGCATCTTCAGCCAACGCTGTGAGGAGCTTCATAATGTTGGGTTTCTTTATTTTCACACGCTTTTTTATTTTATTATTCCATGCTTCGACTAAATTCGTAGTGCGATGAGTCTGTCCAAATACACACCACGTTTTAATAAAATCATCTTGTAGCCATTGTCTGAGCATGTAATTTCTAAACTCCTTGCTATTATCATCATCAGGGCTTTGAGAGGCAACATAATACCAACCCGCAATGATTTTATCTGATGGTAACAAAGCCAAAGCAGTGCTAAGTGCAACTTGTCTTCTGGTTAATTTATCTTTTGTTAGTTTGAGTTGTTTTCCTTTCTTCCATATTGCCTGGGTGAAATGGAAATAACAGCCGCTAATAGATATATTTACAAAAACATTTCGCATTGCGTTCATCGGAGCCACTTCATAGTCACATTTAAATATTTCTGGATTCCAATCAGGTAATGCAGATTTTAGCATAATAAATAAAATTTCATATGTTTGTTGATTTTTATGGCTCATGAGGGCATAAACAAGTGGCACAATGTTTATGTGTTTTTCTGTACTGCCCAAATCCCCATGAATGGTGTAGAGTTGGTAAAAGGGAGATGGACAGATCCAAAACGTTCCATCACCCAAGAACATCTTCAAATTTTTCATTTGATGTCGGGCAAATTCAGAGCAAAAAGCTATTACACGGATACCACTGTCATTCTAGTCTGCTAAAATAAATTCCTGATGAGCTGGAGGTACTTTAACTTCTTCAACATTTTTGAACTCAATTTTACTTACTTCAAATGCTGCATTTCTGTGTTTATATAATGTTGTTTTGATAGACTTCAGGGCAGGGAATTCTTTTATTTTGTCAATTCCGGTATCTTTTAGTGAGCTCACAGCCGCGTTGTAAGCAGTGGGAATAGCAGGTGCTTCTGGATCCGCAAGTGTAGTTTTTAGTTTGAATAACCTCAAGGTAACTTCATTCCGCGCAAAATCAGGTTCACAAACATTATGTCGTTTCTCAGCTACAACTTGATTGTCCTGTAAAATTAAGTAATAATAATTAATTACTTTACATTATTTTTTAAGTAAACAATATTGCACTTACATAGAATACAAAATTAAATAGGCTATTTAACAACCTTTAAAACTTATAACAAATTGTTGTTATCCTATCAGAATAGTTCAACAAAACATATTTCACTTTATGCTTAACTAAAATATGTAATAATAATTAAATATATACAATTCACTTCAGCTACACTCTTTTACACTAGGTGTAATAGACTTGTTTGACAAAAGAATGACGTCACACGTGCCGCCATGACAGAAACAGTGTTTAAACTTTAACGTTGATTTTTAAATTTTGATATTGATAAACGTGATATTGATAACACACATAACCTGAGTTATTATTGTCATTATTAATCACAAAATATAATAAGTAACTTACCATGACAGTGATGGATCCGGCACATTTACTTTGTTTTCTTGTGGTACACTCCCACAAAACTCCACCATTTTTATATTTGCATTTTTTACTGTATTGATGTCCGGCCCGGAGAAGTATGGTAGCTTTACCTTTTTTAACGTACTCTAAACAAACGTCAGTTGAACTACCAGCCATTTCCTTTATTTATTCCTATATTAAACTAATAACTGCGAACTGATAAGAACTGCACGCTTGAACTACACTACACACTACTAACCCTTAACGACTACGAAACAAAAACAAAAGATGGGTCGACCAATCACATACGAGCTAACTCGCACCCCGCTCCGCCACCGCCTTGCGCGCGCGCCTCTAGAAAATGAGCATCTTTTACAGTATTGTGTATCTTATTAGATAGATAGATATAAGGTCTTATTCCCAAACATCGTTAGAACAATTTCGTTGGGGCAACAATCTGTTTTTCGTTCTAATAAAATCGTAAAGTAGGTATGTAGGTAATTTAAAATTTTGTTCTTACCTTATAAAAATAAAAGTACATGACTCATATATTTTATTTTTATATTGTTTTTATTTAACGTACCTAATTAGAAAAACTTAAGTGATTGTAATCTTTGATTTTACAAGGTATAAGAAAGAAATATTTTCATGCTACAATTTTAAATTAATGATTGTAACAATCTGTGACTTTATTAGGTATAAGAAAGTTATATTTTTTATTTTAAATTAATAATTGTACAATCTGTGATTTTACTAGGTATAAGAAAGTTTTATTTTTTATTTTAAATTAATAATTGTACAATCTGTGATTTTATTAGGTATAAGAAAGTTATATTTTTAATTAATAAATGTAACATGATTCATATATTTTATTTTTTTAACGTACCTACCTAATGGGGATTATTGAACTTTTTAGTTCACTTATCCCCATTAAATAAAAATTTTGGGTCAACGGGGAATAGTGAACAAAAAGTTCACTAATCCCCATCAATGGGGATCATCCAACGGGGAAAAGTGGAATAAGCCTTTCTGCGGTGGTAGAATTGATCTCGATTCGTTAACGCGATTAACAAACAAAAACGCATTCGCTCCGCCGGTCCTGACGCACAGTCCCCACGGTTATACACCGGCTGCAAATTCGTAATTTACACGGTCATTCAGCCGATAACAAGTGCACACAAAGGAGTATATATAGGGTCAGCGCAAACCGGAAACAGCATAACAACCAAAAATAAAATGTTTTCCAGTTTGTACAGTAAATAAATCCAGATGAAGTGACCCAATTGTTTTGACCTCATCAATTAAAAAGTGTAAGGTAAATGATGATTCGGCAGGCAGGCAGGGCGGGCGTGACGTCACACGCGGGGACAGGCGGGCGCTCCGGAAGCGTTCGGGGACCGCGCACGCCGGCCGGTAGCGGAGTCCCGCGCTCCCTGGACCGGCGATATCGTTATTGCGGCCGAGCGCGCCAATTGAAACGCGTGTCCGTTGCGCCCAATCGGGACGTGCCCTCTTCGACTTGTGAAATTTCGGACTACGAATTTACGAATTTTGTAATGTGTAGTAAAATAATTATAATATTTGTGTAAAAATGAATTGTTTTATACATTTAACGGTGATTGTTTTATTATTGAATTGTTTATGTGCGCAAGAAATCTATGAAAAGGGTAAGTACCCGTAGCTGTTTATATCTTCCTAAAAACTTTCTATTAAGAACATTTAGTTTAAAAACTGGACCATAAAAAAGTGCATATTTGCGACTCAGAACTTTAAAGTTTTCAGTTATAAAACAAATTATTTAAAAAACTTAAAACCCGCCTGCAAAAACGCATAACTTAAAAGAGAAAAACAAGCATTAAAATCTGTAGAATTTTGGTATTACAGGCGGGGAACAAACAAAAGTTACACCATATTTCAGGTTATTGGTTTGTTTTATTGAATCAGTTGTAAACCATGCACCGCCGAGTATTTTTCCAGATATCGACATACCTAAATAGGTAGGTCTGTACTTTCAGATTATTATTGTAAGGAATTAATGAATTACTTAGCTGTCAGTGCCTTTTTAGGATAATTAATTAAGAACCTAATAGCCAACTTAATAAATTAATGCGGTAAGCAACCTACCGTACCTCCCTAATTACCGATAGGTATTAATAATAGGAGATTATAAAATATGCTATCTCTGTAGTGTATTGTAGTAGTGGGTTGTAAGGAGGTTCACGAAAAATCACTTTGATAAAGTTGGCTATATGTTGGTAGATATCTGACAATTTTTCTTATAAAACAGTGAGTATTATATAGGTATATGGAAAACACTTTGCCCGATCTTGGGGATGGAACTCAGGACCTCGTGCTCAACAGTAGCGCAAGCGGCAGTCCATTAAATTGAGATTTCGTTAAAAGACTATCTAGAAATCTTACTCAGCCATTTTGTATTTTTGGTTGGTGACCCTAGTGGACGGAGTGGTGGGCCAGAGTGTGGAGCTGCCATGCAACATCACCGCAGAGAAAGACGACGACAAGCTTAATATTCTAGCGTGGTACAAAAACGGTTCATCTACCGCATTCTACAGGTAATTACTCATTTATTTCAATGAAAGTCAGCCTGAGATCTGATGAGACTATGTAGTAAGTAGCTGATCTCTACTTACAAAACGTGGAATATTTCCAGTTGGATTAAGATAAACCATCGACAGTTAATGAACATTATCATAGTATCATTTCTACGGTATCGTCACATTACCCGATCTGTGAATCGTAATGACTTGAGCCAACTTTGCGTACATACAGCATCACTGTAACTGTTTTCACATTTTTTTATCGCGTCTCCATAGGCATCCTTACCTTTGCCCTTCTACTCTTCTTGCCGGTTACCGCCGGTTACCCGATCAGATATTCTAAACTCCAAATGTCCTTGGGCCGTAATGAGTAATAAATAGTTACAACCGCAGGTTTAGGTATTTGTGTAAGAGTGACATTCTAAATTTTAGGGACTTGACCTGACTTGAGTTAGGAACTTTTGACCATTCACATGGTTTGCATCAGCAGCCGCGACCTCCGCGATGGCGACAAGAGCACCACCTCGTCGGGAGGCGGCCGCTACCGACTGGTGACGGGCGATACCGAAGGGGAGGACAAGCTGCAGATAGTCACCGTGCGACCCTCAGACGCCGGCGTCTATACTTGTCTCGCAGACTTCGCTGCCAGTCCTGCGCATAAAACTTACGTTCAACTCGCTGTTATCGGTAAGTACCTAAATTCAGCTTGTTTTTCCTGCTTTTTCGATTTCTGGTAAGGGTTCAACTGGAACAATACTGGATCACAGATGCTGGGTTCCTATTGATACCTCAATTTAGCAAGGACCATGTGGTTTGTGGTCTGCTTGATAACTTGAGGTCTGGAGGAATAAAGTCCCGCTGGTATTCAAAAAGCTGTAAGCATTGTGGATTACCCAGTTAGTCTTCATATACTGGACCGATTTTAGTTTTCCACAACCCCTTCATAGGTACTATTCGATTATGGCTGACTGGTAATGGTACATTTGGTAGGCCTATATTAGTATAATTCGAACCAGATCCCAGCAACTAAACTGTATAGGTAGTAGGTAACTGTAGATAGGTGAAAATGCTATCCTCTGGCGCGAAATTTTCTGATTTATTGTGCATTGTAACACCAGAAGGTGAAGGACGTATGATTAAAAAGAGTACCGTAGCAATTTCAGAAATTAACGTACCTAACACACGGTTTGAACTGTTAACGTCTTTATGCGCTGATCTCCGTGGCATGTGACTGCAAATTGCTCATGCACTTAGCTGCATGACTACGTATAGGATCAATGTGGACGAGTGAGTTATGTCACATAACTCATGTCAGATGAGTCATAGTGCATCATTAACTGACGAAATACCTATCTGATACTACAGTTTTTCTTCAATTCAACTATGAGAAATTTCAGCATTTTATTTTTACTTTACACTTTGTAAAGTCCTGCAAATAATTAGGGAAAACCTTGTAGTTATTCTATTAAAACGTGTCAACAACTCACTTAGATAAGTCGTAGTAGACAAGAGAACAATACTTATTTTTTCGTTTTACATGAACGGAACAAAGGCATTCTGTAACGAGCCGAACTGAAATTTACCTATCCCGCAGAATAGCCGCGGCTCAGTTAATTGGTCCGCGAGGCTAATGAGGAAGCTGACTGCGCCGGAACTGCTCGCTCCATTTATTAAACAATTGAGCGACGTAAACATTACATCATTAATAGCATAGTAATTAGCTAGGTTACTGATATTACACTATTTTAGGCTTACACTCATTACTATTGTTGAATAAGGTTTTAAATAAATAATCTAGATATACTCGTTTAGGCAGACATGTGGTAAATAGTTTAATTAGTTTATCATGTTTCATGTAGATATCAATTTCTCAAAATTTATAAGAACCTACCTTAGTGGTTTTTGTTTTGGAAGAGAAAGACCTAGACGTAAGCATTAGACAGAAACCACTGTAGAAAACACGGCACACGATATTTTGGGCTTAAGTCTATTGTTAGTAGATTCCTATAGTTAAACCACGTTTTTTAAGTAAATAATACGGGGCAATATGCTGCTTACACCATTAAAATTCTAGAACCACCGCGTCATCTATGGGTGGTGCATGAGAACGGCACTCAAGTGGCCAAGGCCAGCGCTGGAGTCAACACCAGTCAGAACGTGGGGCCTTACTATGTGGGGGACACGGTTCATCTCGCCTGCGTGGCTTATGGAGGTAAGGCTATATCTGTTTGTACATAACGAGCTTAGAGTTGTAGACCATAGAAAGATGAATAAATAGTATTTTGTGTAGACGCGAAACTTCTGCCTTTCGCATTAAAAATGTAGGTACCATATAAAACAGCACCAAAAAGTTAGAATTATAAGTACACACCTACCCTGTACGCACGGCTACACATCAAGCTATACATTTCCAGTATAAGCTGACCTCGCATTGTACGGAAATCCTATACAATGCGAGATCAGCATAAACTGGAAATGTATAACTTGATGTGTAGCCGTGTGTACAATGCTCATTGCCTGCACGTATCAAATGTTCCGATAAGGTTAAAACTACAACGATTAATTAGCGATTTTTTTTACGTTATATATAAGGGTATGATACGCCTAGTTCGGGCAGTTTCACTTCTTTATTTACGTGGTATTATTTCTTTTTCTATATCCAGACAGAGAACGATCGAGAGATTCCACAATTTTCGATACCGGATGGTTTGACCGCAGTCAACGGAATCAGTAACTTGCCTAGATGTGCGCATGATTCATGAATGAACGTGGAACGATTGACTGATCTTTGTCTGCTCGAGCTCTAAATGTGTAGTTATGTAATCAACTTACCGATATTAATGGAGTACTTACGAGTTCGCTAACGTGATGTGGTGTCGCGGTAATTGCATAAAAGTTAAAAAAATCAAGTAACAAAAACTAAAACCCAACTACGACTTAAAAGGTATAAACAAGACACCACAGACAGACAAATTAAAAATCCGGAGTCACAAGTAATCTGTTCGATTTATGCCCTAACACGTGTGACTTTTTTACTTGATTTTTTTTTGAAATTCTTTTGTGGTTATAATATATATATTTTTGAAATGTGCTCATTAAGTCCTTTCATTTGATACCCAACATGGTACGATTAAACCATATTTTTTTTTAAGTTCCTCACTTTATGTCCTCTAGAGGGTGCTATTTTTAATTTAATGTGACTTCACATAGCCTAAATAACCAGCGGACAATCACGACGCTTCTAACGATACCTCATTTGTCAAATTGTGATAAGTGGTTTGGAAGATAGGAGGGAACAGATGAACATACATACATACATACCGGTCAAAATCAGAACCCTCCTTTTTTCTTCGCCGTAATCGGGTAAAAAAGAAGGAAAATTGTTCCTTCTTTAGTAACATATAAAGACATCGCATAAAGATGGGTAGTTTTAGATTTCAATTGCAAAATTGTTAGATGCTGCTGATACCTATTTCCCGACTTGTACCTCTAACATTTCCTAAAGCTTCTCCAGGGGGCCTAGACAAAATCCCTTTTCTGTAAGCGTTAACGCCAACGGAAAGATCAAATTGTATGGAGTTGACAGCAGCAGTCACGTGACATCTCTAAAGCTAATGTCAACTCCATACAATTTGATCTTTCCGTTGGCGTTAACGCTTACAGAAAAGGGATTTTGTCTATAGCCTCTGATCATCGTAGTTATCATTACAATAACGCTAACTAGCGGAATAGATGCAGCTGTGAATTCTATCGCCGTCATCGTCAATTCTCTGTCTCGATCCGCAACAGCATCTATTTACTTAGTTTCCTTAGACCTACTTCTGTAGCTATAATAGTAACTCTGTCTGTCTGTTTGTTACCTTTTCACGCCTAAACCACTGAACGGATTTCGACAAAATTTGGCAAGGAGATAGATGGCACCCTTTTTTTTTGGGGAAGGACATGTTCTACTTTTTATCAACTCACAGCGCGGGCGAAGCCGCGGGCGGAAGTTAGTCCTTAATATAATTCCTCAATGTTATAGGTAAACCGCTGGCTGTACTGTCATGGTGGACAGAGCAACGTCTTCTGAAGAACACCCTCACTCCGCTGTCGGAACACCGCGTGCGCAGCGACCTCATATACGGTCCGCTACAGCGCGAGGACCACGGCCGAGTCTTCACTTGTTTCGCCAAAAATAATGAGAAAACTTCGCCGTTGTCTATTGACATCACGATCGATATGTATTGTAAGTAATTATTACCTACATTATAAATGCTGCATGTTCCTGTTATCTTCCAGCTAAGTTACCCGTAGGTACTAGAAGCGGCATAACGAGCCGTTTATTGCATTCCCAGAAATTGTTCTTAGTACCTATTATCATACCTACCAGCAGTGATAGGCTATCACTGCTGGTAGGTATCGGTCAGACCACTAGGCTAGTGGTCTGACCGTCGGACTGCCAAGTCATAGGTCTCGAGTTCGAATCCAAGGCACGAACCTCTGGCTTTTCGGATTCATGTGCGTATTGTGTAATTATCACTTGCTTTAAAAACGGTGAACGAAAACATCGAGAGATATTTCTCGAAGGCATGTGAAGTCAAGTCAGAGGCCCTTGGGCGGCTTTAAAAAAACTCTAACACCAGGTTAGTCACTAACCACACGAAAAGAAGATCATACCTAACCTACTTACCATTGGACATACGAGTATTCCTTACTTGCTCGTTTTCAACTATACTATACGTGTCGAAAAACAGGAGATCTTTAAATATTATATATGTACAGGGGGTTACCATATACATTGTTATAGGCGTTCAATATTGAACAAAAGTAAACTGTCAAACGATTTTGGACCTTGTGTGCTTCAACTATAAACTGTTACCTTGACCTGCAAATCACTCGCCAGACGGTAATTCCCCTGCTCGGTTAACCCTGTTTCTTCTCCTAATTCAAATAACATTATCAATCAAAGTGCCGCCCGACTTGGTGTCCCTGCGGAGCGAGGGCCCGGAGTCGGACGGGGCTGTGGGACGAGTGCGCGCGGGCGAAGCGCTGCGGCTGCAGTGCCGCGTGCTCGGCGCGCGCCCGCTGCCGCCCATCGCGTGGCGGCTCGCCGACAATCAGCTGCTCAACTTGGAGCAGAAAATTACTGTGAGTGACATGCGCTTGATGCGTTTATTTATCTGTCATTCATAACATGATTGTGAATGATGTTTTGATCGGATATTGTTGGCTTGTTATCTACCTTCTAAGATGACCACATTCTTGTACCTTTAGTAGGTATGTGTAACTCATCATTGAATTATAGATCTTGATCTTGCTTGCTCAATACTTGAAACGCGAACTGCATTTTACGTACTTACAATATGCCTGATATTCCTTGGCAGGTCTGAACTTAGGCGCATATAACAATCGCGCATGTTCTCGCACTCACACTCGCCTCATGATGAAAAATGTTACTGTCCGCTGTTAATCTGCCTTATTGTATCTCATATGAGAATCAGGTGTGTGTGATGTAATGCTATTACCGCCGCAAAGTGATCTAAAAGTGCAGATTACAGATTCTCTAGGAAGTATTAGAAAGAAGTGTCCCATTGTCACCTTGCTACCCCCCGCCCAACAAATAAATCGGTAGGTAACAAAGTCATCTCATAAACCGGTGACGTTAGTCGTGATAATTGGCTTTAATAATTTTGTAACCCACACAGATGGAGCCATCCCAGCGGCTGGTGGCAAGCGAGATCCAGCTGACAATAGACCGGAAGTACGATGAGTCAACAATAACGTGCTGTGCGCCGGCGAATCGCCGCAACTCCGAGCAGTTCGTGTGCGCACAACCGCTACCCCTCACGGTGCTGTGTGAGTAATGGCTTATGAGGAAAACGTAGCGTTAACATTATGGAAAGTTTCTGCGAAAGCTGGGTTCGTGGTAAAAAGTATGAAATAGAAGCATAACTAGTTAGACGGCTTATTGTAACGACAGCAAAATTATTAACATTATGATGTCGGTTAAAGATGAACATAATGTAATATGATGATCATAAGTAAAGTAAAATGTTAACATTTTGTTATATCCTAACTTATATTATAAGAGCGAAAGTGAGTGTTTGTTTGTTTGACTTTCACGCTAAAACGGCTGAACTGATTAGGACGAAATTTGGCACATAGGTAGACCATGACCTGAGTTAGGATAGGACATAGAATACTTTAAAAAAAATGAATTTGAATTTATTCTGGATCGCAGGCAACAGCTAGAAGTTGCATATACGGCTACGTTCGTTTATTTGCAAAATGATTTTAGAGTATTTTTATAAATAAGCGTAATTGAAAATTACTGTCCGATAATTTCAGATCCACCCATACTAGAAATCGTCGTGACCGATGCAGATGTAGAGAATAATACAGTGGCCGTAGTTAAAGGTTCTGATTTGTCACTCGCTTGCAGCTATCAAGCCAACCCTGCTGTTTATGAGCTGCTCTTCTTTCACAAGGTAATTCACTTTTTTTTTCATTAGCCCTTACTGTCCCACTGTTGGGCATTGGGCAAAGGCCTCCCTTCTCTATTTCCACCTCTCTCTGTCCAGAGCTGCCAAGGGCCAATCTTTATTGAAAGAGTCCAGCTCATCCCGCCATCTCCGTCTAGACGGAGATGGCGGGATGGCAAACGAGGCCTAGGCCTGACGCAATGTCGTTTGCCAATTTATTCGATAAAATATTTTTTTTATTCAGTTCCAGTTGAATTGGTGCAAAAAATACTTACACTTTTGGATTGTTAGAAAACGGTTTAATAATTCCCATTTAATTTCTAGGAAGACATGGTAGGAAATACGGAAAAAGATGGTAAGGACACAATTCAGCAGTTTTTGGAACTGAAGAACTTAACAGAAGATGATGGGGGCGAATACGCATGCGTCGCGAACAATAACGAGGGATCCACGTACAGCGAACCAATCAACGTTGATGTCACTTGTAAGATTCTGAAAATAATAATTTTATTTAACATAACATAAATAGTCCTCCAGACCGTATTTCGACCACGGCGGCCGATCTCAATGGAGACTAGCCTTCGGCGCAGGAGTTATTATAGTGCACAAGCGTGTGCGCAGACACAGGTGCACTCTCTCTTCCCTCACTCTCATAGTCCGATGGGACGGCAATCCGACACGAGAGAGATCAGACGCAGGATCAACGGCTAACTACCCCGTTGGTCTCGTGGGCGCGACTGCAGAGCGTGGGGTCCTGGGTTCGATTCCCGGGTCGGACAAAGTGTAGTTGGAGTTTTCTATTAAGATTTTTTTAATAATGAAATAAAAAATAACAGCCCGGAATTTGGAAGTTGGCGGTGTGATACTCCCGTGCCTTGGAAAGCACGTTTAACATAACATAATATGACGCCGAAGGGTTTGGCAGAGGTGTAGCTATAGTACACCCACATCCCGCCAGATTATGTTTAAAGTTCCATGCAATATTGCCATCAACAGGGCACGAATCCAGAATCCGTGCTGCTACTAAGAAATACTTTGAAAAAAGCAATAAGTACTTTGCCCGATCCGGGAATCGAACCCAGGACCTCATGCTCCGCAATAGCACTTGCAACCACTAGACAAAAGAGGCAGACCACTAAACCAACCAGTCAGGCATTCATCCATTTTTTTTAAGATTTAGAACCCAAAAGGCAAAAATGGAACCCTTATAATAATGTCGATGCGAATCGTAAAACTTGAAAGGTTTTTTTTTTTTCATGAAAAAAATGTTGCAGATCCGGCCTACTGCGAAGATGAAGCCGTTGTAGAATACGGCGTTGCTGAGAACGAAGCGATAAACTTGACGTGCACCGTGAAAGCTAACCCTGCGCCTGCGTCGTTCCGCTGGGTTTTAGTCAACGAGGCAGTTAACGTCACCACTCTGAGGAACCACCCGCACGAGACGGTTGAGACCGAGGAAGGAACCTTGCTGTATGAACGACCTAATGGAACGGCTTTTAGTAAGTTGAAACTTTTCATTGAACCTTTTTTTCTGGTCTTTGGAGAATTTCTTTGTATTTGGTAATTTGGACAATTATGGTCGTTAACATGTCGCTGAGTTGAAATTACAGAGGATAAAAGGTTGTGTTTTTATTTCCAATACCCCGAGATGTCTTTGATGATTTTTAAATTTTCGCCCAATTTTTTTTTTGGCCTTTGTTTTACTACGTCCTAACTAATGTGAAAGTGAGTTTGTTTGTCACGCTTTCACGCTAACACGGCTGAACGGATTTGGATGAAATTTGGCACAGGGGTAGACCATGACCTGGAATAAGACATACGATACTTATTATCCTGATATTCCCACGGGATCGAGACGTACGCGGGTGGAAACTGCGGGGCGCAGCGAGTAACTAATAGCATAATAGCTGGACCGGTGATTGCGAAAGCTTCTCAACCATGATTCTTTATCACATCTCGTTTTTCCAGGCACAATATTCTGTTGGGGACAAAACGAAGTGCCCGCAAAAGGTTTGACACACACTCCGTGCGCCTTCTTAGTGACGGACGAGACTATACCGCGACCACCAACTAATTGTGAAGCTAAGAAGAACACTATGGACGACATCATTGTGACGTGTGAGAAGGGACATGACGGGGGGTTACCTCAGGTGAGCCAGTCAATTTGAATCTTAATTTTGGTAGTGGTAGCAACATATCGAAACAAACGGTCAAAATGACATAAAGAACAACACAATTCGTAGTATTAACTGCATCTGCCAGAATAGATCACTGTTTTACTTGCTTGATATTTAAGGAATTATACATATACTTGAATTTTGCACCTTCGAAGTTTCGTAACAAAATTATCTTTTTTTTGCAACAAAATAGGGTAACTGACTAGTCATTGGACATTTAAGAGAATTTTAACTTTACTTTTTTTTTACTCTAGTAGTACAAACATGAGAGACATACCATAAAAATATATCAATAGTTGAAATGTGGGTCTCTCTATTTTATATTGTTATAATACGATATTGTAACGTACAATATATTTAAAATAATAAATTTTTTAAAGTGGCGAAATACATAGTGATTGGACAGCATTTGCAATGACTGGACACTTATTTGACAGTCATTGGACAGAATGTACGATGGCGCTGTATGATTTTAAAATGCTCTTTTATTAACTAAAAACAAATCTAAATTAGGTTTTTGTCACTAGGAAACTTTAAAAATAATAAACAAAACTCAAGACAAGTGTATTATTATAAAATATTAGGTAAGTATGTAGGAACTGCCGCGCAATTTCACGAATTTTTCCACCATCTCAGAACTTCATGTAAAGCTTTACGAAGCTCTCAGAACTATAAGCTTCTTAGTTTATAATTTTGAGCATCTTGTCTTTTCTATCTATTTCTGCTAGTGCTATCTTTTCTATCTATGCTTCTATCTATTTCAAAGATGGGACATACATGACAATCATTGGACAGAATGGACAGTAGCGTCCAAGGACTGAATATAAACGTAAATGATAGTCATTGGACGGTGTCCAAAGACTGTAAAGTAAACAAGCAAAAAAGTGTTTTTTTTTAATACATTATTTTATACCTTATAAACACATGAAGAAAGCATAAAATTAAACAAATTTTGTTTCTTCAAAAACTAGTAATTGGACAAGATGTCCAACAACTAAATAACCAAACTTATGAAATTACAGTACTTGGGCATGGGATAAAATATCCTCAAATTACAAAACATTAAGATTACGTTCTGAAATAACTCGTAAAACATCATAACTTACCACATATTTATTGCAAATTATCCTAAGCAATCAAAAACCATGATTTTTTTACGGTTTGTTCGGCCTCATCCTTAACAAATTTATTTATTTTCGACAAAATTTGACACAGCGTGCCGATGACTACATTAATTTATTTTAACTGCCAACAACCTCATCTATTGGTAATTTTAAATATAATGATTGAAGTTGGATACAATTACGATCAACAAAGCTTGCTGAATGGTTCAAACCACGCATGTAGTTCTTATAAAATCCGTAAAAGATCAAAGTGTCCATTCACTAGTCGCGTCCAACCACTAGTCAGCTACCTTGTTTTATGTAAATGTGTTGTTGTGTTCCAGAAATTCAAATTCCTCGTGCAAGCAGTAGACACTGAAGATCAACTAGTATCAATAATTAACTTAGAGCCGACATTCATGATACAAGAGCCAAGCCAAGAAAGCTACAAATTCGTTATTATCGCTTTTAATGATAAAGGAGACAGCCAAGTCGTAGAAATTGATAAGGACAGCATAATCAGTGAAGAAATTGGTGAGTTCTTATTTATATTTGCTCATCTAGTTCTATGCTAAAATTTGACTGCTCCCAAGTCATCCACTAAAGGGCAAGTGAGACTTCTAGAGGTGGTCCACCAGAAGTATTAATTGCCGGTTAGCATTATCCTTTGATCTTTCAATAACACATCATAAATCTGTTTGATATGAATGTTATCCCTTTATCTCTCTTGTCCATAATATATTTGCGTAACGTATTAGACGTTCATCTGTCTCGTTGTTTTTTTTTAATATGACTGTGTGGATGTGTTTTCTACACCTTCAACCTACAACTCTCTTGGTTTGTGTTTAGTTCCCGAAGTAACCGCAAGCAGTGTGAAGAACATAACAAGCCTAGCACTAGCGCTGTGCGGCGGCGTGGCGCTAGTAGCACTCGCGGCGTGTGGCCTCGTGCTGTGCACGTACGAGCGCACGTCGCGACACGACCTGCCGCGCGACCACGCCGACCCACCGCTCTGCGCTTATAACACTGAAGGTAAGACAGGCAAACCAAATAAAAACAGGGCCAATAACCTAGGATGTAAATGAGGGAAATAGATGTGTGAGAATGTGTTGGCAAAAAGGAAAGTCAGGTCAAGCGACTCGATTGCCTTTTGTTTTTTTTTTCGCCCAACCACTTTATGTTACATAGTGACGGTTAGGTTTTCGGAAACTGGTGGCCACAAAACTTTGCATGAACCCTGAGTATAATTGCAACAGATTGATACGAATATTGTTGTCAATTCCAGAGTCGAACTGCGAAACATTTCACGACAGCGATGAAGGCAGCGAGTGCAATGTCCGACGAACCGATTCTTTCCGGAGAGCTGTAGCGCGACGCCCCTCAAAGAACTTCGATGTACGACGGACAAGTTCGTTCCACTCGGCGCGCTATATGCACGATATGGCTGAACAGGAGAGTGCGAACAAGTGCGACATGCCACGACACACCACCTGCAGGGTGCACTCCTTACAGAATATTAGCAGAAAGAGAGAAATGGACGCATTGTGTGATCACCTAGTTTTGCATCTACCGCCAGAGACGAATTACAACGTTCCAAGACCGGTAGGTAACTGCGTCTTTACCATCTTTTTAAATTAATTATATAAATAAAATTATTATAACTTTGTCATGTACCTACTTCCAGATGAACACGTTCTACACGATGCCTAGAAAAATGCGTCATAAACTCGCAAAGGAACTAAGTGATGAAACTTCAGAAATAACGCAAACTTCAGATGGATTTTCACTACCGCCTCCTCCAGACGAATTCGGCACGTACCGCGCAGGAACCAGAATTAAAGACATGCCGATCAAGTCAACACCTACTTACACTACAGTTATAAGAAAAAACTCTACAGGGAGGGATCCCTCTAAACAGCAATATAATAATGCTATGTCTCCAATGAATACAGTGGGAGTACCCACGATCAGCGGAGGACAGCACAGCGGAGTATACTCTTACCCAGATGACGATCATCACGCAGGCCATCAGGTAAATACAAACCCTTTCGATGAAGACTCCTCATAGTCACGCCATTATTCATTTATCATTAATTTCAAACTTTTGTTAATTTAAAGGACACGCTGAGTACTACTGGCGGTTTCCAAACTTATTTCACCCCTAGGGAATCTGGATTGTAAATACTAAGGGCTGATTTCACCAAAGTCAGATATCTTTTATCCGTGGAATAAAAATGGCGTCTGACAGTTTTTGTATGAAAAAACTGTCAAAAATTCAAAATTTATTAGCAGGATAAGACTTATATTCGGTATAAAAGTTTGGTGAAATTTGCCCTAAATAGACTAATTTTAATTTACGATCAATTTAAATATTAGATCTCATTAAGCATTTCACGTTCTACGAGGATTATAAATCACAGTCAGTATTGTTCTTAAATCATCATCGTTTATTTACAAAAATAGAAACCATTTTCATAGTGCCTTTTGATGCATAATCACTTATATTTTTATAATTATGCACATGATTCAACATATTTGTACATTTGACATAATTGTATGAGGAGAATGTTTGTATGTCACTGCCACTTCAAATAATATGATATCAGATAATAGTTTAATATATTAGCAAATTATATAATTAATAATAATTACTGTATGACTTTTTGTATGTTTAGTAATTTATTAAAATATTAAATAAAAAAATTATGTCAGTCAATGTGTATTTTGATTTTGTTATGCAATCCAATATTATCTATAAGTTCACCTAAAATTTACCAGTAAAAAAATATATTATACATATTTCTGATTCATGCATAAACAAATACATGGCCAAGTTAATCCAATATGAAGCAAGTTATAAGAGTTTCGCAAGCAAGACTTGTGAAATTTCTCTGTTCTGAAGTAATGTGCACATAAACTTAAATAATACCTTACGCTACAAATTACAACTAGTTTCAATCCATGCGGTCCAAATGTGCCTGCGCAACGGACAGTCGATCGATAAGACGTTGAGTGTTTGGCCGCGACTGGAAAGAAACAAGCCAACTTTGAAGACAATGTAACTGTAGGTCATAGAAAATGTAAGAAAACACATGTATAAAAATAAGAACATGAAAAAATCCTACAATCGAATCGAGAATGTCCTCTTTTTAGTTAGTCTTGTACCGTTCTTGACGATATATCTGTGATAGTTTGAATGTCCACAATTAAAAAATTTCGACAGACTATACAATATGGCCGATATAACTTGACAGGTATGCAGTTCTGAACATAGACTCTGCGACTCCGTGTAATAACAATAACATTTTTTATGAACCAAATGGATGAGGCGAGTGTGAGTGAGAAATATGTGCGAAAGTTCGTAGTGCCTAGGTTCAGATCTGCCAAGTTATATCGTCCGTATTGTACGGTGAAGCATCTGTGCTGGAAAACTGAACAAGGGGGATGCGCTTGGAATCGGCTTCAAATGTCATGCCTTCATTAAATATTCATTCATGGTATTCATTCAAAAGAGTAATTTGAACTAATTAGAGAGCTGTTTCGATGATTTCAACGATAATCCTGTAAATACATATTTGTTACGATCATGAATCATATTGTATCAATAATCAACACCGGACACTGAAATGCAAATGGCAAAAATATTACGAAAATTTGAATTTCGCGGGCTACCTCGTTGAGTTGTACAAACCTGTAACGCAGACAAGGCAGCTTCGTGCAGGTCCTTGCACCGCGCGAGCGCGCGGCGCCGCAGCGCGCCCGGCAGCGGCGCCAGCTCGGCGCGCGCGCTCTCCAGCAAGATGGCGGCCGCGCGACACACGTGACTCTCGTCGCCGCAGCCCAGCCATACGCGCTCGTTCACGCTAACCAATCTGTGGAGAAAATAAGTTGCGGACATCCATGAGAGGATAATGTTATGTAAAAATATTTCGTTTTAATCCAGTCTTGGATGCAGTATGCAGCACCGTCGCGACCAACGGCGCGACTAGCGGTCGACTAATCAACAACTTCTAGGGATGCCTCGTAGTGTGGCGAAACACGCCGGTGACGGTATAGGTTTGGGTGGCCTATTTTGTTTGGATTGCATATTTTTGCAGAAAATGTTACAAAATTCATAAATGAAATTAAAATACACATTTTAATTCAACAGGATTACGTACTTGATATAGATGTCCAGCACTTGTTCTAGTGATACACCGATATTTAAAATTGTTCTGAACACCATCCCTCGGTCTGCTTGAAGTTTACAGCTCATGATTTCTAGTTGACGCACTATGAAATCTGATAAAGAAAATTACATACAAATAACTGCAATTTATGAATTACATTGAAGAATTTATAAAATATAAGACTTTATCAAACTCAATCAACAGAATTATCAAATGAAATTAATACTCACACAATGGGAAGCAGTGTCCCGTGTTAACATAGTCCCTGCCGAGAGTAGTGAGCTTGCTAAGCACAGAGGCCAGTCTCTCGTCAGGCGTAGGAAGGCCTCTAGCGACGGCCTCCGCTTCGGCCAGGATGTTGCTCCAGATGTTCTCGACCAATAGCGCGTCGTTGTGTCCCGAACATTGCACGATCGCGAGCTTGCATTCCCATAGGTTATAGCGGTCTGCATATTCCTCGTAAAGCTGGGAAACAAAAATGGTACGTTGACCGCCGGTCAATAATAATATTTGAAATAAGAAACACTTAGGCCTGGTTTCTGAAGTAAGAATTTTAAATTTCGCAGGCTACTTTGTACGAATCACCTTAAATAATGCATAAATAAAGTTTGAAAAGGTCTCAACTTCTAATTCACAAAATGAGAAACCGAATACACTGTTACTGCCTACTACGAAATAATATAGAAGCTATCAATGTGAAATTGTTAACGCTCGCTACGAGATCCGTCTTTAGGCGTATGAGTCTGAAGGATGTCAAACTTGTCCTTAGGCGTGTTACCTGCGTGATCTCGAGCAGCTCGTCGTCCAGGCGCTGCATGTGTCTCGCGTGCGGCTGCAGCTGGTGCGGCAGCGCGGCGGCGTGCGCGCGCACGTGCGCCTGCACGCGCGCCACCTCGCCGGCCTCCTCCAGGCGCCGCAGCAGCTCGGCGCCGCCCGCGCCGCCCGCGCCCGCGCCGCGCACGCACACCACGCCCGCCGACAGCCACGACATGCGCTGCGCCAAGGTCGCGCCTGATCTGTAGGATCGCAATTTTCTAAATTACTGATCTCTTTACAAATTATAACGTCAACGTTCGATGGATGCAAAGATGTTACAACAGTCGACCTTTTTATGGGTTAACTCATGAGGAATTAGGAATCCTTCGCTTTAGATTTTTGTTCGCCTAAGGGCGAATTTTATCCATCTAATAAATTTTTAATTTTTGAGTTTTTCTACACAAAAACTGTCAGACGACAATTTTATTCCACGGATAAAATATATTGATAAAATCAGTCCTAAATGATATTATTTCGTGTTTATGAGGCCAAGGTCCAGTTTCTCTAACGAAAATTATCGCAAAATTAATGTAACAAATTGTCGAGCAGTTTTATGCTATGTGAAATCTATTACTTACTTATGTAACAGATTTGAATGTAAAGTATTATTGTTGTTAATACATTAACGCCTAAGCGGTGCCACACTAACACACAAGTATCGAACTTACTCAGGTCTGGTAGCAAGTCCTTCCAGCACATGCGCGGCCGCGAGGTGGTCCCCGGCCTTCTCGAGCACCTTCCACAGCAGGTCCAGCAGGTGCAGCGCGGCGGGCGGCGCGGCCGAGCGCGCGGCCGCCTGCAGGTACGTGCGCAGCGACGCGGGCGGCGCCGTGCCCAGCGATAGCAGCTCTGATCAAACACTTTTTGCTATAGTATAATAATACCCACTGCAGATCGAAGCTTTCTTCTCATAAGGAGATGGCATGAGCATTGATCACCATGGTTGCTCAAGACCGGTTGGTGATTTCCGACTTACTAGCTTTTGGCCGAGCCTACGTTCGCGTGGATGTCGGAAAATATCCCACGGGAATGTACTACCGGAATTAAAAGTACCCTATGGTGTTAACTCAAGTTATAACCTATCTGTGTGCCAAATTTCATCCAAATACGTTCAGCCGTGTTCTCGTCCAGACAAAAGGACAAAAATTCTAAATACTTACTATATTTTCGGCATCAGATTCGTTCCCATACGACGTTACGTTACTATTTTATTATTATGTATAGATGAGTTCAGATTTCCTCACGATGTTTTGCCTTCACCGCTGTCAGTAATGTGTAAGATTACTTAAAACTAGTAAATCCATTTGATTGCTTGAAACAACTTTTAAGTATTGCTTGGGTTTTGGTTTCGAGTGAGGTTAATTATGTTTTTGTTTAAAAACTTCATTTTTCTTGGCGATGTTCATAACGTGAGATGAGAATTGATACAGCTCAGGAAATAATCTTGTAGTAAATAATGTGTAAATTACCTGATCCCAGATTTTTCGATACCAGCCACTCGTACACCGCAACATGTAAAAGTTCGTCGTCTCGGGAGAGGCATTCCCAAACCAATTTTCTACCCTGCAAATAAAAAAATGTTAAATTACAAATAAGTCATAGGGATGGACAAACTTTTATCGAATAAAATATAGATAATTTAGAGAATATACCTGGTAGTTAGCGTCTGCAGGTGACATGGTGAGGATGTTGTCATTGGTAGGCTGTGAGCGCAGAGGTGAAGGTTCACTGCTCGACGCCTCTGCACTACGCTCGTACAAACGCTCTAGAGCAGAGCACACTTCACGGTATATCTCCATTCTAAACAATATCAGGAGAATATGTTAGTGAAAGTCATCTATTTCGTACTAATTCTTGAAGGAAGTGTCCATAAGATGAATCATTAAAAAAATATGAGGGGATTAAGATTTCCATTCAAAATTAACACAATTTGAAATACTAGAGTATTTTACCTTCTATAATAAATAAAGTGCCCTTCCCTATCCTGGGAGGGCTGATCGCTCTTGTAATAATGTACGGCTTTGTTCTGCGGGTCCAGTTTAGACGCACACGCCACGCATAATTCAACAACTCCGGAGTAGAAGCCGGCTGACACTAATTTCGAACAGACCAATGGAAGATTCACGTTTGGTGCTACATCCTAGAAAAATAAAGATCAAGTTTTTAATACAGATATGAAAGGTACTAAAAGAGTTGCATTCGTTATTAGCATATTGATGGATTTGCACATTAGTTAGAGGCACAGGGTCCTGAGGCTCTAAGTGGGCGCATTGTTACTTGTTCTATAATTGTCCTGCTCGCCTAGTATCAACTTATATTCTATGGAACAATATACTCACTTTACATAGTTTGAGTGCATGTTGAAGCATTTCTTCTCGTTCAGTTGGATTCTTCTGCTGTTTTGCAAATATTAACAATTCGTTGGCCTGAAATATAAAACCATATAAATATAATATAAGCTCTGATAGATACTTTTTTCTTATACATTTATTACTAACAAATATTTAATTATTACCTTAGAACAAGTAGCGTCTTCTTGCCTATAAAGTGTAGGACAGAGCTGTCTAAGTTTTTGAGAAATGCCATCTACTGATGCGTTGTCTCTTAAATATCCGGCGACGAGCGATCCGAGAAGTAAGCATGCTACTTCTTGTCCACCTACTAATAATTCCCTAAAACAAAAAAAAAACATTTAATTATTTCCAGATTTACAGTAGCTAAAATGAATAGTAATAATTTACTCTGAAGCTATTCTTCCATATTTTCTGAATGTGCATAGATTAGATTAAAGATTTCATACCTATAACTAGCAGCCTGCAACGCATTTTGTTGTTCGGGCGGAAGACTAGCGGCGATCACGTGGAACTGATGCTCACAGAGCACCTTCCATAAACTTAACATTTCTATAGCCATCGCTGGAAACAAAACACAGGTTTATACATTTGAAACTAACCTCTAGGACGTTTATCAAACAGTAGCAGTTCTCACATCAAATTGCAGCTATAATTCTCTGACTAAATAAACTCATTTTTTGACATTCAAAAGTACCCTTTAGATAGTATAATATATATGGTTTTTTGAAATATGATGCTTCAACATTGACAAGAATTCCTTTCAGTAGCTGTAACAGTACACCATAATAAGAATGTAATACATACTAATAAATAATTTAAGAGCGTGTAGAGAGGTGTGCTCATCGGAATGTGGAGGTGCGAGTGTTCGTTGCATGAAAGCAGACACGCGCTGCAACTTTTGAACTATGTACGCGCAGTCCTCGCCCGTCACTTTGCTACTCATCTGTGTAAAATAAGGGATTTCAAATTATTTATCACTTAGTATAGTTGATTTTATATAACAACTAGTTGAAAGAAGCAGAACAGTGAACGTTCTTTTAGAAGATAAATTAAGGTTGCTATAAATAACATCAATATACTTACGAATTCCTTGTGATCAGGTGACTGCGACATCGAAACACATTTTATGCTCCATATCGGAGCCAAGATTCTGCCAATGTAGATATAAAGACCATTATGCTTCGCGCTATATTCTATGGGCATCGGGAAGTTAGGGTCCCTCTGCTGTTGGGTCATATTGCCCACAAACGATGACTGGTTGAACCCTGGACTCAACATGCTCTGGTGGTATGGGGATTGAGGCATCATAGACTGGTTTGGCGATCCAGGGAAGGATTGATTCATAGGGCCCTGTTGGTATGACTGGTTCAGTTTTCCTGGCTGCATTTGTCCTTGTGGTCCTCGCATAGACATTGGAGTCGACATTTGGCGCGGCGAGAATTTTGGCGAATCTGGAATTAACAAAAAAATTAAGTAAGTAAGTCTTTCTTCAGACTTTTTACTGTTTCTATCTTGTGAATTAGTTTACTTACTGATAGCAGAAGGCATCTGTGAAGCCTGTTGGAACATAGGCGTCGGAGACAGCTGGTTGCCGTATAGGAAGAAGGCCCGCGTCGCCCACTCGCTGATAGAGAGGTCGCCACTTGTTATATCTTCGCAGGCTAGGAACAATGCGCACGCACACGCTTGTTCTACGCTGTACAACTGTGGAATGTGTAAATGAAGTGTAAATGAATGGGCAGCTGAATGTGATGGGATAAAATTGATTTAAAAAATCACGATTACTATGGCTTACACAACTATAAAATAGCTGGAGAAAAGTTTTGTTGCTATCTTTTTCAAATATATCGGTCATGTCGCCGATTTAAAAGTAGCAGTAGAGAAAACGAAGAAATTAATAGTGGAAATACCTGGAAGAAGTCCTTGACAGGGTGTGCGTCAGGTCCGCGACAGTCACGCAACAATGCTCGCAGTAGGTCGGGCGCAGCTCCCGCCTCTACCACGCACGCACCCGCACCAGTCACCACCGCCCACCGAGACACGCTCCACACCTCTGTCACATACAATGTAATGTAACATTAGAGTAAATTCTTCTAGTCTTTAATTCAGAATTTTTGTAATGTGACTGTCACTTGTTAAGACTTCAATAGGTATAGTTATTATTCTTTGCTAGCGGAAATTTAATTGTCACCTATACATAAATGTAGTTTTTTTTTTAATAAGGGAATCTTACCTTTTTTGGACAGCATAGCTTGAGAGAGATGCTTAGAGTGATAATGAGGCAACGCGGTGAGTGCCCAGGCTGGTCCATCGAGCGCCAGCAGTGTATGCGACTCGCTGAACGTGGCCGGTGATGCGAGCACGCGGGAGAGGCACCACAGGGTCTCTGCCTCGCCACCGCCGCCCGCAGAACACACCATTACTAACGAACCTAAACAATTAACATATGTATTAATAAACTATTCTAGGTATTTATACAGGATACAGAACAATGTGCCAAAATTTAAAAAAAAACTTTATAGAAGACACAGTAAAAAATATTTCCTCACCATTTTCATAAACGGCGCTATGAACTTGTTTTGGTTTCAATACTGAAGAGTTAGGTGTGAATCCGGGTGGTAGTCGTACATGCAGCAACGTTAGATACTGCGGTCTTAGAGGCCCACCTTGAGTCGCACTGAACACATAAAATTATGTCATTATTTTTATTAAAACACAACTAAAACTGTGTATCAAATTGAATAGAATATTTACTTACTCTGAACTTCCAGTACTAAAATATAAACGAGCGCCCGTCTGTGTAACAGCTACTAAATTGAGATGGTCAGACTCTGATTCCTCTACTGCTGATATAGCTACTACCGGTTTAAAGTTGTTGGGTTCCAAAGTTCTAGAATAATAAATTAAAATAAGAAGTAGTACCTACATTTACTTATAGTTAGAAATCAAATTAGCACCCAATTTTCAGATACCATACCACATGATATTTGAAAAAGAGGGTATCATGTGATCACATAAAAAAAATTGGTGGAATAATAATTATCTCATAACTTACTTCACAATATCAAAAGCTGATGAAACAATTTTCCCCTGTGTTAGTCTCACAACCCTGCTCAGTTCTTCTCCATCGGCGCCTAAATCAAACACTTCTATGCATCCTTTTTCACTCAAAGTGTAAAGAATATGTCTAGAATTGTCTACTTCAATCTTAACTATAGGGTCCTCGTCATACAAGGCCGCACTGAGGAACGTAGGTACTAGGAATGATAGTGTACTTGTTGAGTGATTCACTTTCTTGCAGTGTTTTCCAAACCACCCTAGTTGAGCCTAAAAGAATTATTTGATTTAGTAAAATATCTTACATTTTATCGAATATTTATATAATAAAAGTCTGTAACAATTATAGCTGCTGGAAGATCCAACACAAGCTTTAGAAAACTGATACATTTCTTTGGAGTATCTTAAACAAGATGAAATATGATTGCATGTGCATTTGGCTTATTTATTGTATATAACATACCTGATAAGTGATTTCATACAGACACCCATCTTTGCCTCCCATGAAAATCCTTCCTTTGGCGGTGGACTTGACACACATCATAGAAATACCATCAGTAGGCAACACAAACACTGGCTCTGGAACTAGATGTATCTCTTGTAATTCACCAGATCCATCGTTTTTACTAGAAGAAAATGTTACCCCTGAAATATAAATAATCATTTAGATGCATTATATTATGAATTTTAATTTTCAGTCGGACTCTAAACTGTTTTTTTTTGTGATAAGTATATTTATTTCTGTTTGCGCAAGCATTATTATATGTATATTATTTCAATACAATACTGAAGACTGTCTTCTAAAGATTTTAGATTAATATTATGGAAAAATATTCTTACCTAAGACTACTATTTCTACTGTTGTTGTAAGGACTAATAAATATTTAACAAAATTCTGGAACACTCCAGCCTTGGGTTTCACTAAGCCCACACTAACTATAGTCTCGCCGAGTCCATCAAAGTATGCTACATCACTTCCATGTTCAAAAGCCCATACATATATATTGCTGTCTATCGCAAGCCACACTCTGCTGATTTCTGGAAATACTCCCATTAGACAATGGCACTGCATATCTGATGTTTTTTATAAGGAAATTATTATGTATTTCATAATTATAACACAATAGATTAATTTCGAAACATGTTTACTGGACAATTATTATCAAAACAAAAGCAATAACCATTATTTTCTTTGGATTCTTTACGAATTTAATAACTAAATGTATAATAAATGGTTAAATCAATACTAATGTCTTCATAAATGTGGCTCAAAGCATAATAACATGATCAAATATTTTGTAAAGGATACGGGCAAAGTGTTCCATAATTTCTGGTGGCAGTGGAACTTTATTTAATATCTTCAATTGCGACAAGCTGGGGTGATTCACTAGGGCAGCGAGGTTCCTGTAGTCTCCTGCGTTCAGACCGCTGCATGTTGGACTTCTTTGAGAGGCTATTCCAGTTATCTAGAAAATAACAATTTCTCGACTCTAGTACACAAGTTTGGATCCATGTATTCGCTCAAAATAAGATCAATACACAGTATACGATCTTAGAGGAGGTAAGAATGATTCAACAAACCTCTAAAAACGAAGGGCGCGAATTATCAGCACTAATGTACCGGTCTAGTGTGCAACCAGCCAATTCCAATGATTCTAGTTGCATTTTCGTGCCGTCTGCCGGACGTGTTGCGTCAATACTATTGTTTATTACACTTGGCATCTAAAAACAGCATTATAAAACAATACACAATTATAACAAAGTTTGGACTAGTTTTGTAAGATTTTTAATTCACTTTTTAGGTTAGATTATCTGTCAAAAGTGACACTATAATACCTTTTAAAATAATCTCGGAAAGCGACAAAAGTAGTTTAGTAATTTAATATTAACAAATAATAAACTGAATTTAGAAACCCCATAGGCAATAACACTAAGCGAAAAAAAACACAAGCATTACAATAACAAATAAAAGACTCTCATTCAAAGAATCGCGACGGTTAGACGACAAACAATGCTACCAACTGAAAAGCAGCAGTGCAACAACAACATTTCCTTCAACTATATTTGGTGACACCCCATTATAGTCCTTCGATTTGTTTCTCTTTTCTCAAATTAATGCTAAGTCAATCTGTTAGTTTTACTTTGATCGTTAGATTAAGTTTAGAAAGAGTTTTAAAGCATTACATTTAAAATAAATAAACGTAGGTTGATAAAATTTTCGAACTACCTTCGCTCGTTAAGGTAGCCCGCGAAATTCAAATTTTATTACGTTTTTTGCAATTTGCAGGTCAGTATCAGGTTATATGTTGATCTAAATATTATTAGCGCTCGTAACAAATATGGATTTACAGAATTATAAACATTAGAATCAGCAATACAATTCTCTAAGTTCATGAAAGTGCCAAATGTCATGATTTCATGAAATAGTCATTCAATACACTTCCATGAGCTTAGAGAGTTGTATTGCTGATTTTAATGTTTATAATTCTGTAAATCCATATTTGTTACGAGCGCTAATAATATTTAGATCAACATACAACCTGATACTGACCTGCAAATTGCAAAAAATTTAAGAAAATTTGAATTTCGCGGGCCACCCTAGCGCATCTAGGAGTAATCTAAGAGCAAGAACGCGTACTTATGGCTCGGCGAGCTTAGTCGCCCGTCCGTCATCGCCGCGAGCCGCGAGCCGCAAGCCGCGAGCCAATTTGACAATGAAATTTTGAGCATACTTCACGTGTGTCACCGACGGCGAGCCGAGTAAGGTCGCGAACTTAATGACCGCGTACTTTAAGTACGCACGTCTATCACCCACTTTAAATTTTCTTATTCCTCAAACTTTTATGCATTCTTATACAAAAAGTAACTCGGTGCTTACATTTTAGAGCTCGCTTTGCTCGTTCTTTTCAACATTATCTTAGTATCAGCCTTTTCTGAATAACAAAGCCGACAAAGTAACTCCTTACTTTAGGTAGGAATAGTCAATAGAAAACCTATCCTACACAAGCTGGTGTGCTTACATTTTCGAGCTCACTTCCCTCGCCCTTGCAACCTAGATTCTCTTCGTACTCATGTTTGCTCCGCTGAAGCTCCGCGCCGATATGTCGACAAATTAACTGCTGTATAGATATGTATGGTGTGTGTGTTATGTAGAAGACCATGTATGTTCAGAAGAAAACCTTACCTTTACGAGGCGGGATCAAAAGTTGCTAAAATTTATTAGCTCGCTGCATTCGTTCTTGAATCATATCGTTATTGCACCCGGTGTGCGGGTGCAATGTAACTCCTAAAATAACCCACTGAGGGCATAAATGTCGTTGTGGTTTTGGCGGGTTTTTGTGAACGCTAGTGCGAGAACGTTCTAATTGGTCAGTTGCGCGCGGCCCCCCTACCTCGGTGAAGTTAGCCGCACGATTTCATTATTATGAACTTTTGTTAGTGCTAATCGTTAGAGAGAGTTAGAGAGAAAAGAAAAATCGTTAGAGAGAAATTAGTTTTTATGTAAAAACAATTTTAATTTTTCGTGTGAAGTTGGCCCCCCTTCCCGCAAAAATGGACTTCGACGTAATTTTATTTTTTTAGTCGTTTGCGAATCGTTAGAGAGAGATTGAGAGTTACACAAAATCGTTAGAGAGTTAATATTTTATTTGATATTTAATAATTTCTAAGAGCGTGACGTTAGCCCACCTCAGTGAATTTTGCCCCCGATATAATTATTCTCAACTTTTGTTAATGCTAATCGTTAGAGAGAGTTAGAGAGAAAAGAAAAATCGTTAGAGAGTAATTAGTTTTATTTATCAACGATTTTAATTACTTTTGTGAAATTGGCCCCCATTCCCGCAAAAATGGACGTAGATGTAATTTTTTATTTTTATAATTTGAGAATCGTTAGAGAGAGATAGAGAGTTTAAAAAATCATTAGAGAGTTAATATTTTAATTGATATTAAATTATTTCTGAGAACGCGTTTTACCCTAGGACCTGAGCAGAGTGAGCAGGTTAAAATTTAGAAACGTGCCGCCTCGATAGGAAATAGGGGAGGGAGGAGAGGGGGGAAGGGTTAGTAGATCCCCCCACTCCCCCCTGCCGGAGATACAAAGCTTTTTTAAATGATTTTTAAATATGACAAATCTCTTATAAGCTAGGGCCACACCAACGGATTATCGCGATAGACGTTAACCGTTGGGTACTACACAATGACTAATAAATCCTATGGACTTGGCATACCTACAAGAAAAACGTGTATACCTACGCTCTACTGAGAGGATAAAATGGCGGTTACTAGAGCAGCCCTTATCGATACTTCTTAAAATAACATCGATAAAAGATTGTGAAATGTTTTCATAATGTCACGGTACAATATGTACGGGTAAAAATACCCCAAGTTCTTTAACATGCATGAGTCTTTCATTTAACCGATAGAGTACCGCACCGTTAAGTTGTTTGTTGGATCGTCCTTCTTTCAAGGCTAAACCGCAGAACTGGAGGACAGATATACGCTGCTTTATATCGACGTAGTATTCTATAACGGATTTCACTCCATTGTGTATACAATGGAGTGAAATCCGTTATAATAGTACAATCGACCTAATACAGAACTGCAATTTGCAAAAAATGTATGAAAATTTGAGTTTCACGGATAACCAGTGAAAAACTTTTTTTTTAATGGTTTTGTTCACTATAATTCATATTTTTGATGCTAAGTTTCTAAAAGGAAAAAGATCGAGGGTTAATTATTTAATCAAAAATCAACAATAATTATAATAAAGTTTTATTAAAGAAATCAATTTTATTCATTTCTGAACAATACAATTTAGTTTGGGTAATTTCTATGGGATATTCTCTCAGTAGATTTCTTCCCATAATATTTTTATCTCAAATTCATGTATACCTCTATTACACTTTTAATTAATAAATATTATTATATCCTTTAAAATCTTTGATAATATTACTAAAATGAGCAATTTCTTTCGTCTGTCATCTGACTTTCTCCGTCTCTTTATCTTCTTGGACTGTTTTTGACATTTGTCCTTTAATTTCTTTATCATTTTAAATGTGTGTACCTGAAATCAAATAAAATTAAGCTTTAATAGATATTGAAGACAAGAAGCGAGAGATATCTCCCAGCCAGTCTCAATTCAATCAATGAGATGTTATCAATTAGATTTAAAAAAAACGGAACTGGTCATACCGGTAAATCTGGCGTAGCGGAGGTGCTAGCAGCTAAATCTGGCGCAACGTAGGTGCTAGCAGCTAAATGTAGCGCAACGGAGACTAAATCTAGTGTAGCGGATGTGCTAGGGGCTAAATCTATGCGACTCCTCTTTGAAATTTCTCCAGGTTGATTTTGAGTGGTAGGCACACAAACAGCTTGGACCTGAAAACCACTCTTTATCATTAACATAAATATGAATAAAAATTGAATAATAAATACTTAAAAAATTTATGACTTTTCAAAACAGTAATGATCCTACTGTTTATAATTACAAAAATCAATTACCGTATTAGGAGAACCACATCCAAATATTGATTGTGAGTTTCTCTGATTTTGATCATTCTCAATTAAAATGCCAGACATATTTGTTCGAATCTTAGGCTGTAAACAAGCAATAAAATGATGAGTATTCTTGATGTTTCTTGATTTTATTAATAGGATTTTTAATTAATATTAATTCTTCCAACACATTCTTTACATCACTCTTTGTGTACATTAGACAACTGTTGCAATAGAGGACATCACCATCATTTATCAGCCACTACACAATCATGTTGGAAAAATTTATAATATGCAATGTTACTTACCAATAAGGTTCGTGATAGTAAAGCATCGTCACGTAATGTTACTTTATTCAGTGTCCAAAACATGATTCTTCAAAGTGAAGAGAACAAAATATGTGAATTGTTTTTGTTGACATCTTTAAATTTTCAACACTGATTGTTTCCAGCCAAATTTTCTTTTTCATTCATCAGGCAGTCTTGAAAATAAAACATAAAACCAATAAAGAATCATAAAATAGCTTTATCGATAAATATAAAAATGTCTAAATGCACTACTCTATCCCTTCAATAACAAGAAAATCATTTATGTTGAAAAACTATTAAAAATAAAGGCAAAAGGGAAAATAAGAATGCTTTACTGTTAAAGCTCTTCAACAAATGCAGAATCTTTTGTTTATCATATAAATCTTAAGATATTTCAGCTGAAATTATGTACGTACTGGTGCAAAGTTATGTTCGGGAGATTTCCGCTTCTTTTGATGCCTCATCCGATTATATTGCAATTGGGCATCTTGCTATTGACGATTTCTACTAGAGGACCGAGTTTAAACGCATTATCACTGCAAATTACTCCAACATTTACAATTATAACCACAGCTCAAGAGCATTTGACAGTTGACGTACTCAAGTTTGGTACCAAACAGCGAGAGGATAAAATGGCGACTCGGCCGCAAATAGGTATTCAATGACTCTAGAAATGTAGGGTTGCCAATAAAGTAACTGTCAAAAACACTATTGTCCTTTTTCACTTACGCAAAATTATGAAAGTTAAAAAGAGATGGCAATATTTTTATGATTTTGGCGTCGATATGCCTCATATTTGTATAACTGTTTTTTCTATAGTCAAACATTTCAAGTCCATATGATTTATAAGTCAATGGTACTACACCATGACTTACCTCGAGAATTTGTCAACGGCATTTACATTGGCTTTTGACGTTGGGTAATTGATAACTCTGGTGGCGGCATTTTAGGCAGATCAAATTGATTTACCGCGAGAATTATTGCATTGAATGAAGCGGCCACACTTACGTTTCTCATTGTGCACCGTGAGCTCGAGTACTACCGTGAGTAGTAGGTACTACTGATACATGACATGATGCAGAGGGACGTTATAGTTAAGAATAAGAATAAGAATAAGAATAATTTATTTTTGCAAATATGGGTAGATACATGAATAGGTGTTAGTACAGTACAAAGATCGGCCATATTTTGCCATTCAGCATGCAAATATTTACGTCAAATTATTATCATTATGTTATTTACATCAAATTATTGTCTTAGTTATATTATTTACATCAACTTATTATCGTTATGTTATTTACATCAAATTATTGTCTTAGTTATATTATTTACATCAACTTATTATCATTATGTAATTTACATCAAATTATTATATATCATTAGATCAATTATTATTAAATTATATACTTTTAAATTAATCATTATTCAATTAAAATTAGAGTTCCTTATATACATACTACAAAAGTCAACTAATCTTTTTTTCAGATAGGAACTCAGTCACACTGTAGTACGTTTTATCCGTCAAAAATTTACGTAGCCTATTCTTAAACAGCATAGCATTTAAATCTTTCCAATCTCTTGGTAATTTATTAAAAATAATTGGGCCCATGCAATAAACACTCTTGCGCATCAAAGCGGTTTGACACCTCAATTGACATAACCTACTGTTGTCACGCCTATTTCTTGGGGCTACATCAGCCATACGTTCGAAACGACTTGGATGGAGCTTAACAAACATAGCTACTTCCAAAATATAAATACAAGGGAGTGTCAAAATATTGTACTGCTTAAAATATGGCTCGCAGCTGTCGGTGGTTTTAAGTTTAAACATAGCTCTGAGACATCTTTTTTGAGCTTTAAATGCTGTGTCCTTGTTAGTTGAGTTCGCCCAAAAGTTATGAGTAGTTATGAGTGGTAAAGTTGTGTATTTGATCAACGATCATTAAACAGTGATACCTGATAAGAATACGAAATATTGTTGGTAGTTTCAATTTGATTCGGTACTGATAGTGGTTATTTGAATTATATCATGAAAAAACATATAACCATAATGAAACTTTTAAAGAATTTGTTAAGAAATATTCTAAAACTTTTAAAAGAGCCTGTTCCTCAGCAAAAGCCATACACATTAAAAATAAAATAAAATCTTCTGGAAATAAAATTAAAACAACCTGGAATATTATTAATTCTGAAACGGGAAGAACGACAGTACGGAATCGTGACTTCCATCTAAAAATCAATGATGTAGATATTAAGGCAGACGTGGAGGTGGCAACTGAGTTTGAAAATTTCTTCACTAATTCCAATTTTAACAACCAAAACTCTGTCATCATCGTCCTCGACTTCTGCTTATTCAATAATAAAAGAATGTGTACCAGAATGTGACAAAATTTTGAATTCACAATTGCTACTGCTAAAGATATTATAGAATCTTTTAAACAACTCGATGTAAAAAAAACTGCTGACCTTTGGGGATTATCAGTACATACCATGTCCTCAATAATTGATGTTATTTCACCCTTTTTGGCAATTATTTTTAACTCTTGTATTGCATCTGGTGTATTTCCTGATCTGATGAAACTTAGCAAAGTGATTCCACTGTTCAAGTCTGGCAGCACAACTGATCCCACGTATTTTCGGCCTATTTCGATTTTACCGACGTTGAGCAAAATCTTTGAAAAATAATTTTTTAAACAGATGTTAGGACATTTCAGTGCACATAATTTACTCCATTTAAAACAGTTTGGTTTTACAAAGGGTCGTTCAACGACAGATGCGGGCGTGGAATTACTGAAGAGCATTTTCGAGGCCTGGGAGGAGTCGCAGGATGCTCTTGGCATTTTCTGCGACTTGTCCAAGGCTTTCGATTGCGTACATCATGATACTCTCATCAGGAAACTGTACCACTATGCTATGAGGGACAAGGCTCTCGACCTTCTGACTTCTTATCTGAACAACAGAATTCAGAGGGTCGATGTTAATGGCAAGAGATCTGCAGGATCTACGGTCACCATGGGCGTTCCGCAGGGTTCAATTCTAGGTCCTTTCTTATTTCTCATTTATATTAATGACTTGCCTTACCACATAAGGGATAATCATAAGATCGTATTATTCGCAGATGACACATCCCTCATTTTCAAAATCAAACGCCAGTTAGTCAATTTTGAACAAGTTAACGATGCACTCTCTAAAGTTGTGCATTGGTTTAATGTAAATAATCTCCTCTTGAATGAAAAAAAGACTAAACTCATTAAATTTTCAACGCCAAATGTCAGGCAGCTATCTACCAATGTTAAAGTTAATGGAATAGAGTTGGACCCCGTTGAATCGACAGTTTTTCTTGGAATAACCATTGACGGTAAATTACAATGGGGCCCACACATAGAAAAATTGTCAGGTAGGCTTAGTTCGGCCGCCTATGCCGTTAAAAAAATTAGACAGATAACTGACGTAGATACAGCCAGAATTGCTTATTTTAGTTATTTTCATAGTCTTCTGTCTTATGGGATTCTTCTCTGGGGAGCCTGTGCGGACATTAATGCTATCTTTGTTTTACAGAAAAGGGCTGTTCGAGCCATTTACAACCTAGGTCCAAGAGATTCCCTTCGAGAAAAATTCAAAGAAATAGATATTCTGACTGTAGCCTCACAATATATATTTGAAAACCTATTGAATGTACACAAAAACATATCAAAGTTTAAGAAAATGTCCGATATTCATAGTTTAAATACCAGGAATAAACACAATCTTGCAATCGCACTCGTCTCCACAGAGTAGGCAACTCGTTCATGGGTCAATGTATACGCTTTTATAACAAACTTCCCATTGACATTCGAAACTTACCCATTAAACGATTTAAAAGCTGTATTAAAACCAAACTTTGTAAAAAAGGGTACTATAAAATCACAGATTATTTAGAAGACAAAAATGCATGGGATTGAGCTGCTCGCTCTGCTAAGCATTGTGACATTTTGAATATTATGGAAAGCCATAAAAATATACCTACCAGTTTTATATACAAATTGACATTATTGAATATTATATACAAAATGACATGATGATTACTTATAAGTATTGTTTTATTGTGAATGTGAGGACTATGTGGATATTTATTTTTCGTTCTGTTAGTTTTAGCGAAGGTCTGGCAATTTGAGAACTTTATGCGACCTACCCAAACGTCCTTTCTTTGGTATTGTTCGTCGAGTCGTTGAGCTCCTTTAGTTCTGAGTTGAGCTCCACTATTACTGACAAATGCTTGCACTGACTGGACAGGTCCACTCAAATCTGTGTGGTTCTTTCCTCAAAAGACCATTTCAGACTCTTATCTACATGGTCCTCATATGGCCTGACCAAGATTATGTCTGGACTTTAAAGGAGACGGTGACCTCTGAGTTTGTTTCGGCCTTTCTTCTCAGAGTAGTCAGATAGGAAACGCCGACCTCATCTAGATTATTTTTACAACTTTTTAATATGACGTGTAAAAGTGATTCCAAAATCCTATTTACAGAATAAACAATTTCATTTCATTTCATTTCATCATTTATGCTCAAAACACACAAAAGGTGGGTGCTTGTCGGGAGCTGGTCGGGACGTTCTTAACCCACCGACGGAAAAAGAGGGGTGTTATAAGTTTAACGTGTTGTTTAACAGACACACAGATACCTGTGTGTCTGTATGTTACATAGTAGCTGCCAAACGGCTGAACCGATTCTGATATTTTTTATTTTGTTTGAAAGGTGACTTGATAGAGTGTTCTTAGCTATGATTCAAGAAAATCGGTTCAGCCGTTTGAAGATTATCAGCTCTTTTCAAGTTGATGAATGGATGTGAGCATCTTCCACAGGTCACATCGATTCGAAAGGACATGTCCAAAAATGGTTTTTTATTATTCAATAATACTAAACAAGATTAGTTAAATATATTTGGATAGACATCCCAAAAAGTAGTAGCTCTAACTGTATCATGCATTTTTAAGGATTACCAATTTTGAGAAAAATAGTTTTTTTTAATTTTTAGTGTTAATTTACTCATAAAACGAACAAACTTTGCTAATTATCTAGGCTAATAAAGTCAACACACCCCAGAAAATAACAAACTTTTCAAAATTGACACATGGTACTGTCATTACAGTCAATCAATATTTTGTTGTAAAGAATATGACAATGCAAACAAAAATTATTCTAATCAAGTTATTTACTTTATGTACCATATTCTGAAATAAGATGAAATGGGATATTTTCAGTCAAAAATGTGTAGCATAATTCTTTTAGACCTCTCTTTAGATTTTAGCTACTAGGAATCTATAAGTGCAAGAAGTGCATGTTTCAGCATAGTCCACAGCACAGACTACTTAGAGAACTAACGTGTCCACAGTCATAGCAGGAGTAAAATGATAATAGTATGTACCTACCTACTGATCAAGAACATTTTTTTAATTACGATGGAGAATTGTTGTTTTATGACGGAAGTGGATGAAAAGCCTTTCGACACTTATGATATTTAAAAACTGAATAATATGCTTTGAATGCAAGTGTTACAGATTTTTTATGAAATAAAACTTTTCTTTTTAGTTTTAAATAATGATTTATTGATTTTCTTCATTTTCAATGTCTTCTCTTATTAAAATACTGTTGAGAAACTGAGCAGGTGGAGATATATAATTTTGATGCCGGCCAATCCAAGATACCAGACAATAATACACTCTATAATACTATAGTGGTGTGAATCCTCTGATCAAAGCTGTCTCATGTGATGACGAAATGCCTGGTATCTTCACTAACTTCTAGGTACAGTAAAAGTACCGTTCGGCTGAATATGCTGTCCATAATAAGAGCGAGCCAGTTTAATCTAAAACGCGTTCTCAGAAATAATTTAATATCAATTAAAATATTAACTCTCTAATGATTTTTTTAAACTCTCTATCTCTCTCAAACGATTCTCAAATTATAAAAATAAAACAATTACATCTACGTCCATTTTTGCGGGAATGGGGGCCAATTTCACAAAAGTAATTAAAAACGTTGATAAATAAAACTAATTACTCTCTAACGATTTTTCTTTTCTCTGTAACTCTCTCTAACGATTAGCATTAACAAAAGTTGAGAATAATTATATCGGGGGCAAAATTCACAGAGGTGGGCTAACGTCACGCTATTAGAAATTATTAAATATCAAATAAAATATTAACTCTCTAACAATTTTTCAATTCTGTTGCTCAGCGAGACATCGAGGGGTGTGCCAGAGAGAGCGCACGAAGAAAAGTTCGCGATAACGCGAAGTCTAGCCCCCGCATGAGTAGGAGCAACAACGTCATAAAGGTTTTTGTTTGGTTCGGCCTCTATGACGTTATTGCACAGAAAAGTTCTTCTTTTCTTTTACTTTCAATTTGACTTTCTGCACAATAACGTCTTAAATGTAGGTATCGTTTTTAAAACATTAAAAATGTACCTACCACTTATATAAAATTATTATTTCTGAAACAACCGAAATATAGAGTTTAATTTCAAAATATAGAGTACTGGCTGCCACCAGCGGCGTCGCCCGCGTATAATCTTTATAAATTATAGCCTTTATAATTATGTTACTCAAGGTGAATGTAGCTTTCTAATGGTGAAAGAATTTTTGAAATCGGCGCAGTATTACAAACATACACTTTATTAAAACAACAACTTTTAAATCGATCTCCTGAAAAAAACGTCATTTGTTACTTAAGACGTTGTTGCACCCGGTGTGCGATTATGTTCTTAGCATTCTCTAACTTTCCTACATAAGTCGACGAAGCAACTCCTATTTCCGTGTGTGTTTCAAAAGAAACCTAAACATAACCGAGTACCTACCAATTCCGAGAAGAGCTGAAAAAAAGTCGAGGCGCGGCACTCGCTCTTGAATCCCACAATTCCATGAATAGCATAATGTGGATATGAAAATGCCACGTGCGACTGTGCGACCCACGTTGTATAATTATATTATAGGTGACAGTGAGATTATGGGTAGGATGGCTTTCGCTTTCAGGGGAACAAACATACAAATAGGTACATATTTTTTTAAATTATTTACTCATAATTTAACAACAGCTGGCCTTTAGGTCCACCTATCAGCCCGCCATCAGAGTAGACGAGTTGTCCTCTTACGTACGTCTGCATTACTTTTCCCGTTAACACTCTATTCATGTAAGGACTAATCTGTAATCAGAGAAAAGTATTAAAATTACCTGAATAAGTTTCCGAATCTGCTATTTCAGCAGCACAACGGCGGATATAATTTGGCAGTTCCAAACTTCCGCGCAGAGGGCGGCGCTGCGCAGTAACATTTTTATGAACTCAATCGGTGACATGAGGCGAGCTTATGTTCTGACTTGGCCAGGCTATATTATCGGATCCGCCTTTACAAGGGCCTTGACTAAAACTGATTTAGTCGATAGGTTTAATATTAACGACAACCATTAATAACATAATTATCAATACCTAAGTTTTATAGATACACTAGCTCCGCCCCGAGGTTTCACCCGCGTAAGTCTTGATCCCATTTTAGCGTGAAATGGTAACAAACAAACAAACTCACTTTCGCATTTATAATATTACTTAGTTAGGATAACGCTTGTCACCTTGTTTTTGTATCTTATGATATCGGGCGTAACGACGAATGAGGCGTTAGGATCGAAGAAAATGAGATCAGCATCAAGGCCGGGCCTAAGTGAGCCCTTCTTCTCTTGCAGGCCGCACAGGCGCGCCGGGCCCGCAGAGAAGTAGTGACTCAAGGTACTCAATGAATATCCACGGGCTTTCGCCTCCGTCCAAAATAACGAAAGATCTGGAAATCGACAATAATGAAGTATGATTTTCATGAAATAGGTAGCTGTCCAAAGAACTTATATGAAGGTTTTAATTAATTCGTTTATAATAATGCAATAAAGTAGGTATTATTACCAAATTGAACGGAAGATATTCCACCCCAGGCTGTCATGAAGTTTGGTCCTTTGAGCTCCGCAACGCTGGGTGAGTGATCGGATGTGACTAAATCCAATCTTTCATCTCGAATATACTCCCATAACTTTTGCTATAAATAAAACATAAGGTATAATTATTAGGTTCTACCTACCCCGTAGGTACATACGTCGAGGTATAGGGAGATTGCTAGAACTTTCAAAAAGAATCTCTGCATGAATACCAACCACGTAGATCTCTACCAAGTTCTACCGCGACAGTGTGTATTTAAAGCAACCTTTGCTTTAAATACACACTGTCGACAATTCAGTGCCAAAGAAATACTGTTCACACAGAATTCAAGTTCTCATAGCCCCCCCCCCCCACCTCTCCTTATTGAATTATGAATATTAGAATAAGAATATCATAAGTTAACAAAAAATAAAAAAATGTGTTTGGAAACCATAGAAGTCCCACTTAACCCTCCACCTTCCCTAAACGTAGGTCAAACACGCGAATTTACATGGTATACAAAGATCAGGGTACCTTGTTCGTAATGTTCCTGATAGGCGGTGCGCACTTATACTCGGAGTGCCCGGGAGGGATCTGTTCCGAACTGAGCGTGAGGTAGTGGTTACACGTCTCTGCGGTTACACCTCCCCGCCAACCCTTGTAACCATCCTTGATTCTCTCCTCCCTGGCCGCCTCCAGGATAGGAACCACGCCCTCCGCCGAGACATGCACCACGTGGACATGAACACTGCAAAAATAAATAACGGTAATAAATAAAAAAGAATACCTAATGACCCCAACTTACGAGTTAGGTCGTGAGTTCGAACTCAGGCAGGCGCTTCACTTTGTATAATTTAATTTATATATTCATCACCACTGCTCCAAAACGGTGAAGGAAAACACCGTGACGAAACCTACATGTCCTAGAACCAAAAATTCGAAGACCAATCCGCATTGGGTCTACGTGGTGGATTACAGCCCTCTCCCTCTCACAGGAGGAGGCCTGTGTCGCAGCAGTGGGAACGTTATAATAAAGGCAGATTATGCTAAGTATTGGGAGGTCGATGTCTGTCGAAGAAGGCTGTTGGAGCAGAGGACACCTCAAGTTGAGACTGTGTATGTGAAACACAGTGTGAGACGCCCCCCAGCTAGATGAACTGACCTCAACGCAGAATGAATGCGGAAAGTAGAGAACTGGGTGTTAAGGTGCAACTTGAGAGGCCCATGTTCAGTAGTCATATAGGCAGAGTTGACTGACTGATTGATTGAATAAATAGTAGGTCCACAATTCTACATCCAGTTCAATTCTAAAAGTGACATTCGGTCAACATCGGATGCTCTATTTTTCAACTTGGAGGCCAAGCATATTGCCAGCGAAGCGGATGGATGCATTTTTTGCCTCAGTTTTTTCTCTTCATTTTCGCTGAATTAGTTTTTTACTGTTATTTCGTAGCGTGTATCTGGGTATTTTAACGGTTAGAAAATGTATTCATCGCCATTTAAATGACTACCTATTTAATATTTCTAGCTAGGATCGTCAACTTTTTCCATATAAAACTTGCTTAATGGATTTTTGTTCTTTATGTTATTCAATGACCTGTAAACAAAATTCCAGTTTGCTTAGGTACCAGCAAACTGGAATTTTGTACAATATTCGAATAATGTCAAAATGTCTTACTCAGTTTTGTGTAGTTGTGATGCGATTAATGAGGCAGCTTCTAGCTCCATTATTTCGGGACGGGATGCAAGGTAAGTGTCATACAGCACTGGATCTGAAATGGTAGGATTATTTAATTTAACGTTAAGTCTGTTTATGTACCTATTTCCAATACAGACATTATAAGCATTAGCATAAGTCTGAAACCGGTCAATATTTTTATTACTTCACATTTTATACTAAGAATAGGTACCTAGGTACTTAAGATTTTCTGTATTTTCTTGACAGTTAAAGTAGCTACATAAAAAAAAAGAAAATATTTATCAAGTTTTTGTTTATTTTATAGCACTGAAAGTCAATTCCTAAAATTTTATATAGGTAGTTTATAACTGTTTAAATACCTGGACATAAAGGACCGCTGCATTCAGGTGTCTCATCACCAATTTGTACTTCAGCGTGGAACTGAAAATGTTTCATTTTTAGTACACCTCCCATTAACTGTACCCATTTGTAATTCAAATAAAATAAGAAAATCTTCAATAGTTACAGCTAAAACGGTTCCAGTGCCATTGAGGTAGACCAAGGCTTTCTCCAAATCTTCTGGTGTAACATAGGGGAACTCAGACACGCCGCTATTGATCAAGAAGCATTTGAAACCCACCACACCGGCTTTTACCATGTCTTGTAACTCTTCCTGAAAAAGAAGGAAAATATACAGACGAGGAAACAATAAAATAGGTAGGTACATGACTGAAATATTTAATTACTAAATTACGTCATCTCAGTTATTTTCTGACACGGTTGGCCTCGCACTTGTTGAAGGAAAATGTAGATAGTAGAATTCATTGAAACTTCCGGTTACCGTTTCAGCTACTTTTTACCCGACTACGGCGAAGAAAAAAGGAGGGTTATGATTTTGACCGGTATGTATGTATGTATGTATGTATGTATGTATGTATGTTCATCTGTTCCCTCCTATCTTCCAAACCACTTATCAAAATTTGACAAATGAGGTATCGTTAGAAGCGTCGTGATTGTCCGCTGGTTATAGGCTATGTGAAGTCACGTTAAATATGTAAATAAAAATGGCGCCCTCTAGAGGACATAAAGAGACGAACTTAAAAAAAAAAAATGGTTTAATCGTACCATGTTGGGTATCAAATGAAAAGGCTTAATGAGCATATTTCAAAAATATATATATTATAACCACAAAAGAATTTAAAAAAAAAACAAGTAATAAAAACTAAAACCCAACTACGACTTAAAAGGTATAAACAAGACACCACAGACAGACAAATTAAAAATCCGGAGTCACACGTAATCTGTTCGATTTATGCCCTAACACGTGTGACTCCGGATTTTTAATTTGTCTGTCTGTGGTGTCTTGTTTATACCTTTTAAGTCGTAGTTGGGTTTTAGTTTTTATTACTTGTTTTTTAATCGCAACTGATGAATATGGTCTCCCAAGTCCTCGTTTTTAAAACTCTATAGACAATAAAGTTTCAATCACTGGGGATGTCCTTTTCACAATAGGTACTATTTATGCTGTCTTCCTCTCTATTGTATTTTAACTACTAACGCTAGTAATAAGTTATATTCAAGTATTAATTAGTTGTTTATTATTATTAAAGTATATATAAATAAATAAACATTATTGTTTACTATCACGCTAGATCATTGTTGTCCGAAAATAAAGAATACAGGCTGTAAGGGTAAACAGTCTTGTCATACAAACCATGGGTAGTTGAATTAAATATAAACATAAATGACCGAAAACAACAAAAAAAAAAACGTTATTTTCATTAAAAGATTTTAAAAAGTTTCTATCCGACACCGTGCTCGCTAGCGAAGCAGCTGACTAACTGAGGGAGGGGTCGCGCTCGCGGCCGGCCAGGTCGCGTCCCGCACCCCCCGCCAGTGTTGAGACGGAAGTTCGTTGCCCTAGCGCATAGAGCAACGAACTTACGTCTTTTGTGGAAAAATGTAGTTTAAAAAAAAAGAAAAAAAAGTTGTAATTTTCCATTGAATTTACGTACTATAAATGAAACCAAACCACTGGTTGCAAGGATAACGGTGTTTACCCTAACACCCTGTATAATAATAATAATATTATAGACATGTTTTATAAAAGACTACCTAGCTGTTACCCGCGACTTCCTCCGCGTATTTAACATAAACTGTGGGACCAATTTTGAAATCGCGAAAAAAAGCAGCTTTTCCATACTAAAGATTAATACGTAGGTCTGTACTGTTCTAAACAGTATGATTCCATACTGTTTAGAAGCTGTTTTTTTTTTCACGATTTCAAATTTTTTCCTCGATTTCAAATTTTTTCCCGTAGTAAAGTGATTCAGTGCGATGGTCTAACTAAAGTAATTTCTTAACACGTTATATACAACGTGCCGCTACCATGACGACATTAATTTAACACACGTATACGATTTCGCGTATTCGTTATAAGAAAATATTTGAATTTCATTAAACGTTATTATTTATTGATTTATTTACAATTTTCTAAATTACCATCCTGGAGCAACCTATACTTAAAGAATTGTAGCGAAGAGGTCATTTGCCGGGGTCACGGATCATATGTAGACGAATAGAAGGAAAGCCGCGCAATTTCCTAGAAATTATGCCGACAAAGCCAGCTGGTAGGTAGCTTCATGAATGAATCTTTTACACAGAGTGATCTCAATTTCGCTTATTTTTTTATTATTTAGTTTGTTTGAAAATTTAAATTTTTCAATTTACGAATTATTTTATTTTATTATAATTTTTATGTTTACTGGCCACTAGCCCTTCCCGTGTGGTAAATTAATGTCGCCATTGTAGCGGCACGTTGTATAGCTGTCTGCACTGACTGCCTTTTGTAGTTCGTACCTACCTATAATTATCTACTCTGTGCTACTGTGCTTACTTCTGTATATCGGTTTACTTTCCTATTGGTGTAATTACTGTAGAATAAAGAATAATACTATTACCTCATTTCCAGGGACAACCCCTCCCCAGAAACCAACGTCGACAAATATTTCTTCTTTAGCAATGTTGGCTTTAACTTTCAAGTTTTCAAGAGTCGTTGTAGGGGGGATGGAATTCCTGTAATTTGTAATAAAAGCATCACTACATATTATAAAATAAAGTCCTCCGATGCGTCAATCTGTCTGTCTGTTCGCGATAAACTCAAAAACGACTGCTCCGATTTTCATGCTGTTTTCACCAATGGATAGGTAGCGTAACCGAGCATCAGCGAATATGGTAACCGAGCATCAGCTAGTTTAGTATATAAAAACAAATTAAACAAAAAAACTAAAAAAAAACAAAAGAAAAGAAATATACAGCAGGCCAACAACAACAAGCCCGCTTCCCGCTTCCGCTTATAAGGTAGGAACTTACGTCAAATATTGTATTAGATATCTTGCAAAATATAATATAACTGGATGACATATATTATAAGTAAGTAAGTACAAAAGGTAATACTGAAGTAAAATGTACCCTTCAAAGGCAAAGTCTACTATCCCGGAAGTCTCAATGCAAATCATATAACACACAAACAAACCGTCGACAGTGAACCCAATCCAATACCTACCCATACGATAAGGGAAAGCTAACATTATTGATTAAAGGTTATTAAATTTTTAATTTTTTATCACAGTGCCTGATAACACACTCTCCATGAGTAGATACCTACCCAGCGATCCGGCGCAGTCTAGGTCAATGCCGACTGACTAGTACACACATACATAACTACACATAAATAAACTCACGCCTTCTCCCTATGGGGCTAGGCAGAAACTACAGAACGCCACCTGCTACGATCCCTTCATACTCCTTTTGCCTCGTTACGTTCATACATGGGCCCTGTTTATTAAAAGTTACAAGTCTACACGTTCACAACTTACCTAGAATGTTAGTTTTCGTTAAATTCATAGCTTATCTCCATATTCATAATCAGCCATAATGTTACCACTGCTGAGACACGGGCATCAGGTCACCTCTCTTTTTATCAACTTCAAAAAAGGAGGAGGTACTATGTTCGGATGAGTGTCTTTTATTTTTCACCACATTTTAAGAAAGAAAATCGAATTTAAACATTTATTGCGGTACTAAGCACGAAACTTGTAAACTTGTAAGACGGAATAGGACACTCTCAGGATTTGTTATGATTTTCTACAAGTTGTAACTTACAAATAATTTTTTGATAAATAAAATCACCAATAAAAGTGTCAAAATATAAGTACTTTTGAACTAAATAATGACATTTGGTAATACAAGGCTTGTAAGTTTTGATAAACAGGCCACGGCCATACACGCACGGGCGGCTACTGTATACTGGCTGCACTAGCCAGCCAGTATACAGTAGCCGAGCGTGCGTGTTTGTGTTTTCACTAAAATATGACCTACGGCATTGTATATCTAGTTCGTTCCAATTTCCAATACACGAAAAGAAAAATCAGATTGACATACAAAGGCATATCTATAATGGTGGTCATCCCTCCGGCTGCAGCAGCCTCGGTAGCCGTGACATATCCCTCCCAAGAGGTCCTGCCGGGCTCGTTCACGTGCACATGGGAGTCGACTCCTCCTGCCATTAAGGCCCATGATCCGCCATCTATTAGCTAGAATAGAACAAAAGCAGAGTTGTAAGATTTCCTTTATCTCTACTTAACTGGACCTTGACAGTTTTTGAATAATCTCCAATTCGACTTACCGCTGCATAATGAAGCTCTTGAGACAGACAACGTTTCGATACAATAGGTAACCAAAAGACTAGTAATTAGTGTGGCCGTCACGCCAATAATCTCTGTAAGTCATTCATTACACGATGATGATAGTTTATGTAGGAGTATAGTACAGGTGGTACAATTTCTACATACCTACTTACCTACTGAGTTCTAATATTTGCAAACTTACGTAGGCCGCGATATCCTAATCATTTTGATATTTTTTATTAATTTAATTAAGGTTCACCAACAGTTGTTACAGATAGGAACAATAGAACATAATATAAGTACCTAATAGTGTCATATATGAATCTAACTGCACAAACAATTACAGCCAAACACCACATGCAAAATGACCACATTTAAAATTAAATTTATATTTACAAAGAGGTAAATATAAATTTAATTTTAAAGACTGATTTTAAACATTACAATTACTTAATTTTAAAGATTTAATTTTGAAGACTAATGTACTTGAATTCGTTTATAGACAGAATATTGGGGCATCCAAGCGGTAAGCTAGTTGTAAAACACCAAAAGAATGATTAATAAACACTACAGTTTACTAACAGTAGGTAAGGTGAAAAAAAAACTTATGGATAATCTAACCACATACCTACGTCTACGTGAACTATTAAGTCATAAAAAACTAGGTATTCGTAGCTGTATAATTAGCTCTCTTTATCTTTATTATCCTATATCATACCTAACGGTCAGTCCGTCAGTCGTCGTAAAAAATCTATACAAGTTGCACTTACTTGCCAGTCCTTGCGTTTTTCAGAACCGAGTAACAAATCAACAGTTTCTTTCTTCAGAACAGCTTCAATGACTCCGTTTTCGTCAACCAGGACTCCTCCATCAAACTGCTCGGTTTCGGTAACCACATGGCGACTTAAGAATAATTTCCTTTGTAAGGGTTTTGTTGATAGCCCGATTATACGACAGGTAACTCCCGCTACAAATAAAATTATTTATGTACATTATCAACGTGAAGTTATGTAGCACAAAATCCATTTGATTTATGGTTGCACAGAACTTACACAATAATATTGTTGATAATAAAATGTGCAGGAGCAGCATAGTGGTCAATGCTATGCAGCTGCTTAGTAAAAACTGAATTACAATTAAGACGAGAGCAGCTTTACTTACTGCTGTTCTTTACCTCAATGACAGGCTATTATCTGTTCGAGTAATAATTGCGACCGTGTAAAACCTAATTTGTTGGTAATGAAACACGTTTTTCGACAAATAAGTAGGTAATGTTGTCGAAAGAGCGTTGAAATACGTTCTGTGAATATGAACAATACATAGGTATCAGTCAATTGCATAGCAAAACACCTTATCGCCAGACCATATTATTTGAGATAGTGATAGTCGCTACCGTATCTTTGTAACAGATGAAGATGTCAACCTGGTTCCAATAATCAGATTTCGCCTATGATTTCACCTGTCCAGAATCAGGTTTATTGGATATCTATTTAGGTCGATATTGTTTATCAATGGGTTTGAATTTGGTTTTTGCTATCTCGTTACTCATGTTATTCAGTAAGCTGTTTGCAGTCTTGGGCTAAATACTGAGGCAAGAATGATCTACCGAAAAAAAAAAATTGGAATCTCTGGCAGAATGAACGTGTTTTCCAATGTTTTTATTAATTTAAAAGTATGATTGCTAAATTGAATCGATATCGTTAACCTACATCAGTCAAAAACCATATACTTAAAACTCACGAAGACCTGAACTTGAACTTAATGCAATATTTGGCATGTTTTTTGCTTGGCATTTTGGTAGATACCTAAAACATGTTTTTTCGAGGACCAGCAGGAGTAGGTAGGTAATGTAGGTAAGAAACAACGCTTAAATCTTTTTCCAAGTTTTTTCCTGCATCATCGATACTTGCTTGCACCTCTATTTATCCTATTTTATTGTAGTTTATTTATTTGGTTTTTCCAACAAAGGATATACAGTTGCAATAGAAATCACAATACTTACTACGAAACATTCTTTTACGTGTGCTCCTTCAATTAGTTACTGGAGTATGAAATTATAACTAGGTCTAAACAGGATAAAAATAGAGAAAATAAATGTCGAAATTAGAAAAAAACATTTCGAGACTGAGCATTCATAATTATTAGAATTGGTAAGTAAGAATAAATTATAATTAACTATTCCACGAAGAAACATTAGTTACTTAATTACTAATTTTGCGTTTCTTAAATTCTTTTTGTACCTACTTTGAAATGGGGAGGGCCACCATTGCCCTTTTATTACCGGACTACCAGCCTACTGCAGGGTACCATCGGCACTTGGTTGTTATCCAGTCGTATTCAGCGCTTCCCCTCCACATTTATTAATTATGCGCACGCGCACTCAGCCAAAGTGTGAAACTCTCTACCAGCGTCTGTGTTCCCTATTCCCTCCACATATAACCCATCTGCCTTTAAAGCAAGGGTGAACAAGCATCTTCTGAGCGCGCTCGTTCCATCATATACCTCATCCATCGCTTTCCATCAGGCGAGATTGAGAGCACGAGCCCATTCTAAACAAAAACAAATAAAAAATGTCCAGCATTGCTTACCATCTCACCGTGAAAACTTAGGTGAAGTGAGCGTGGAGTGAGCCGTCATTGTCATCGATACCTACTGCATTTCCATTCTGTAACCATCTCACCGTGAAAACTTAAGTGAAGTGAGCTGTCATTGTCATCGATACCTACTGCATTTCCATTCTGTAACCATCTCACCGTGAAAACTTAAGTGAAGTGAGCGTGGAGTGAGCTGTCATTGTCATCGATACCCACTGCATTGCTATTCTGCAACCATCTCACCGTGAAAACTTAAGTGAAGTGAGCGTGGAGTGAGCTGTCATTGTCATCGATACCCACTGCATTGCTATTCTGTAACCATCTCACCGTGAAAACTTACGTGAAGTGAGCTGTCACTGTCATCGATACCTACTGATAATTAGTTCACTTCACTTGAGATTTCACGGTGAGCTGGTTACAGAAAGCTAAGGCAAGTTAAAACGCTTGGACAAACAAAAAATAAATTGCAAGTTTAAAGCAGGTAAAGAAGGTTTATAAAAAAGGCATCACTGCATCAGGTATTTTATAATAAGGCATTTAACCTTGGTACCTACGTAGTTTTCAAGTGCCAAATACTAGTTGTTCACAGTTGGGAAATGCATTCTGAAAGATAAGCGCGTTAATCTTGAAACTAATTAATTTATGTTCAATTTCCGTGCATTCAGCAACAGCTGATATTGTTGTAGTGTGTTAAAGTATTTAAAAACTTTGTAGTCAACAAGTTTTATGGTTTCTCAAAGTTATCTTACTTGTTTTGACTTTTCTTAAATTCATATGTTTAGAATTCCTGAATCGTATTTTCAATTCTATCAATTTTAAAGACCTAACAGGAATACAGCAAAAATGGACGATAACTTATGTTAAAACAACATTTAATTAAGAGTCTAGAATCTTCCTAACTTTTCCAGAACCTTTAATGAAAATAATCAATTACCTTTATTTTATTTCCTGTGCGTGTGACAAATACCTACAATGTTTTTCTTTCTACGTACTTACCACTGATGACTCCAAATACAGAAGAATCCGTGTCAAAATATTCATAATTTTTAATTTGTGTAAATGACGTCGTGTTTATTTATTCTTTAGACTTTTACCGCCTTACTAATAAACGTTGTATAACGCCTGTATAGTTACACAACGCTTTGTCTTCTTCTTTCAAAAGTCAAATTACTTTTGAAAGAAGAAGACAAAACGTTGTGTAACTATACAGGCGCTATACAACGATTATTAGTAAGGCGGTTAGACTACTGTATCGTCCCTGACACCTTATTAGTACCGTATAACTTAGGATATAGGTGGTACGAAATAGGTCGTTCGAACGGTCGAACGTTAAAAAACCCATACTGATTTAAAAAGATTTTAGTAGATTTTAACGTTTTTATGAGTGCTGGCTGATAGCAAAAGATTCAGTGGACGCAAAAGATTATGATTAATTTAAATTATCTTAAAAACTACCTATTAATCCTTAGGCAAACGCAGTTAATCCTTAGGGGTTACAACTTATTTACGCAACCTTACCCAACTCTATTACCTGCGCTGTTCTTCAACTGCGACAATGTAAGCTATAAATGTACCTATTTAGTGTTCTTTGTAACTGTAGATGACCTTCTACAAACACTTAAATACAAAAAACATAAAATAAAGTTATGGCCTTAAAAAGAAGAAAATATGGATGAATGAATCAATGATGGCATTGAAATACACCATGTTTTTAACATTTCTATATTTTACAGTAAGTAAATAATCAACACTTTGTAATAATAATATCGTATCGTAAAGCTTCAAATATCATTTAATAATAGTTTTCCTTTAGGCTTTTCCACAATTTCTCCGTCTTCGTAAATCAGGCGCCCGCGCAGATAGGTTTGTTTCACGACACCTTTGAACTCCTTACCGATGTATGGCGTCAGCTGAAACAAAGAAATGAGAATCTATCTAACCGATACATTCAGTATAGATACCTTATAGCTTAGCAATAACGGCTGAGCTATAGGTAATGGTCTAATGGAGTTCCATAGTTACTATTATAATAATAGTAACTATGGAATATGGGGAATAACGATCTGAAGGATATTCAGTGCATTAATCAAGTAACCTACTTTTTAGGGCCTTAATCATAGGCTTTTATCAATCTTTTTCATACTATCAGCTGACTCGACAGACTTTGTTCTTAAGTTCATACAAAAAAGCACTTCCCCAATTTTCTGATTTTCCGGGCAACTTTTCCAGATTTTCTTTCCATATAAATCTAATTCAGACTATTACGAACATTTTAACTCAGACCAACAAAAAAGGAAAGACAGATCACGCCGTACATCAAAAGTGAAGCCACCTTTTTATCTATGTGTGTGTAAAAAGGGTTGTCAGTTGTTAAAGTTTTTCCCTATAACTTGGGGAATAATATTTTGGGTAGGCTAATATTGTACGAGTAAGATATTGTTGAGTATGGTATTGTACCTCAATTTTTAGGAAGAATTCCGAAACATAAACATTTTTTTTTACATTGCAAAATAAAATAAAAAAACAATTAAGTACAAAGTGCATTTATGAGATCACCTTTTATGCAAAAATTGCTTGTGTTAGGAGACTCCGCTCTTTCACTTAGAATTATCCATTAATTTTCAATTGAGTGTTAAAAAAAAATATATAATATATGTGTATAAATAGGTTAGTAAATTAGCTACTACCCATTTATTTTTATTTTCAGTATTACATGGAAATCTAAAATATTAAATGCATAAAAAAACAGACATATAATTACTCGAAGTAAAAAATATCGAATGGGGAAATTTGAAATCATATTATGGCAACCCTCGCTCTTTAAATGTCACTGTTTTCGTTCGTTCATTCGTTCAGGTTTTTTGTTCCAAATAACCTAAAATTCATAGTTATCTAAATTAAAAAACGATGTTATTTTAAGTACTTACAAGTGAAAAGTGATTCCGTGAGACTTTTTCTGTGATTTAGTATTGTTTTTACACGTTTCCACTACACAGGAAGGCATAATTATCTATATTTGTTTTGGTGATGTTAGCTAGACGACGACTCGTGACGTACTAGGAGCGATGAGCTTGGTTTTAGTGTAGGTGTGTGCGTGAGCCTGCGTGTTTACTTGCAGGAGCTTGGTTTTGTGGCTTCACTTTTGATGTACGGCGTGATCTGTCTTTCCTTTTTTGTTGGTCTGAGCATTTTAAAACAAAATTATATAAATCGGTCTAGCCGTTCTCAAGTGATGCCCTTTCCAACGAACATTTCATTTTTAATAAATAGTTATTTTTAAATTCATGGACATAATCGATTCGAACTGATTATGACCACTGAATAAGATACAATAGCGACATCTGCCGGACAATTTCAATTTTGTCTGTACCCTACGTCTGACCTGTTTCTGAAATGACTACGGAAGCGAACAAGTAGGTAGGTACAGTCTGTTTATTATTTAATAGTGAGATTACCATTATTGTTTTAAATATATCATCTTAAGTCTTTGAAGTGTACCTAGTAGTACCTACACTAGTTGCAACCAAGAATTTGCTACCAAGTTTTCATTCATAAGTACCTAAATCTCTTCGAAAATATTGAATAGTGTTAACTTTATTCTGTTGCTGTGTGCACTTCTTAATTAATTCCAATTGTGTATGTCTTTGAAAAAAACTTAAATAGGTACCTCTCCATAGTGGGTTGTTCCACTAATCCCCATCAATTCACCAACATTTAATAAAGATTTACAACTGAAAAGTCTACAGACCTGCTGGCATCATGGAGTTGCTAAATAACTACCAAAAAGAGTTATGGTTTTTAAAGAAAGGCTCAGGGCAGACACTCCACACATAAAAGTAAACTATTATAACAATAAACGATATTTACTGCACTACAGATAATGTCCGCATTGGCTGTTATTTACGATACTCAAAATTTATCGTTTACCTTATTCTTGTGTCGTATAATTTCAGTGGTGACTGTGAAGGAGGCTTCAGGGTCGAAGAATATGAGGTCAGCATCAAGGCCAGGCCTCAGTGCTCCCTTGCGGTTCTGCAGCCCGCATAGCTGGGCCGGCCCTGAACTCATGTATTTACTGATCGAGGTCAAGTCGAGGCCACGGGTACTTGCTGCGGTCCAGAATAGTGATAAACCTAGAACAGAAATAAAAGTTTAGTACTTTGCTCATTTACTGTAAGGTTTTCTTAATTCCTAAATCCTATTGCCCTTGGGTCTCCGAAATTGGCACAATTGGCTCAATTTTAATTGTAGTAATATTGTCAATCGCTTCAATTGTATTTGGTATCGATGTATTAATCAAGTAAAAATTGACAACTGCATTGATCGTTTCGGAGACCCACAAATAGATAAATAAAAAAGAGGATAAATTTTATTAATCGTTTATTGTTTTAATTTTGTTTCAACAAAGATAGAGTCGCGAAGGTACCTTGTGCTTTGATACAATTCAGTGGTTACCTTTAGGCAAAATATAGCTAGCCATATTTTGTGATTAAATAGCCGATGGTTTAGTGTTGGTGTACATCTTATAGTGAAATAGTAATAAACGTACCAAATTGTACAGATGAAATCCCGCCCCAAGCCTCCAAATTATTTGAGCATTTGAGGTCCGGAGTGCAAGGAGAGTGGTCGGACACCACCAGGTCTAATTTATCTTCTAATAAGTATTCCCATAGCTTTTCCTGCAGGAAATACACACCAATAAAATAATACACAAAACAAAATACCTACATTTTTTTTAAAATAAACTACGATTTTAAATAAAATACTTTATTATTTCCCTTTTTCTATTGCCGAAGTATACCTAAATAAATACTCTATTGCGTAACCGTTGAGCTACGATTCTAGCTAAATTTTTATGAAATCAAAATTCAGAATAATTATGAAAAAAGTTCGTATACAATAATCTAGCATCGATAATTGTTCAATATGACTGGCAGTTGACAAAATAGTTAGAAGATAATAATTGAAAATCTTAAAAGTTTTCAAACTTCGAATGTGGTTTTGATCATAATATCATTTAATTAATTAGGATAATTTAAAATTAAAACATTATTATAAATACTAAAAAACCTCTTCACTAATTTGTAAATCTAAAAGCTATCCTGTAAGTATAAACTTATCTCTACAGCTCTGTTCACTTGTGATATTTTATGTCAACGATCTTTTAGAATAGTTTGAACGATATGCATGTAAAGTACCTAGATAATTCGAGTTTCTATCTAGGAGTAGGAGTCCAACACAGCCCGTTCTCCGCTCCACTTTCTCATAGAGTTATAGGTATAGCTGCAAGGAAATATATATCGGAATAAAAAATAAATAGGTGGAGCGGTAATACCTTATTATCTTTATCCCTAATAGGTGGAGCGCACTTGTACTCGCTCCGTCCTTTAGGAATCTGGTCGGCGCTGAAGGTGAGGTAATGGTGGCAGGTTTCCGCGGTGACCCCGGCGCGCCAGGCCTCGTGACCTTTTGCCAGCCGGGCTTTCCGCGCCTCCACAAGCAGAGGAACCACCTCCGAAGAAGACACGTGGACTACGTGCACTCGGACGCTGGTGATAAAACAAATTTATAGAATAGAATAGAATTATCTTTATTCAAGTATCATGACTCAAAAAAGGTTAGTAACCGCCACGGGACAGGCGGCGCGAACTGCGGCGCGAATTGCGGTGCGGCAAAACAAGCGGCACGGAATGCAAGCCACGGGCAGAGCGTTCGCCGCCGCGATAAATATAGACTGAGAGCAAAATATCTTTATCTAAGTTATCTCGATATTGCTAGGAGAGTACCTAGGTAGTACTTAGTTTTTTTGGTTCAAGACATAGGTAATATTTGGAAGAGATTGTGGAGTTCATTATTTAAATAAAAGTCGGGGTATAGACGGCGAATTTCACAAGAAGAACTTGTTGGGCTTCTATCAGGGACTTGAATCGTTATAAATTAACGTTAACATACCGTAACGTTACGATCCGTTCCAGTAGCGATAATTTCTACTGTTCCACCCGGATCGTAACTGAATTATAGTTGAGGTCGTTTCGATAGATTTTCGTTATACTGACAAGAAATCTCAGCGTCATGTGTGTGGTCAGTATGTGCCAAATAAGCATAAGTAATAGGGAATATGCATGTGATTCAAATAAGGGTCAAGTATTTTTTTTTATAAACTATATTACTTCAGAATTATGCCTCCAGGTGAGGCTTACGAATTTGTATGCTTAAAGTAATAAATATTTACCAAAAATTAAATACTTTTTATTCTTTCAAAATAGGTACTGTTTATTTTCCTTCTCTTTCGTACTTTATTTCTTGTACAAAAAGTTGGCAGCCCTACATGCCGGACTGATTTGCATTTGTTTTTGCCGCCTGTGCGATCCGCTCGGCAAAATTCGCGAATCGCCCCGCTTGCCGCCGTTGCCTGTGGCATGCTTAGTACATTTCTATACATTTGTTTCTGCCGCAAAACGCACCGAAATTCGCGCCGCGCAAAAATTCGCTACCGCGAATTTCCCGTGTCCAGGCCGTTAAACTTACAACTATGTTAGTAAGAACTCACAATTCACAAAACAAAAGCAAACAAATAGGATCACCGTTGTGGCAACCCATGTGAGATGGCATAACAGTGACCCACGAAAACACACCACAGTTTAGGCGACTCGAAATCATGCTTAGGATACTGTTGGAGCTGCTCCACACCCTGCCTGAAATTCTTAATGGAAAATCCCAATGACACTATACCCGATCTGGGAATCGAACCCAAGACCTCATGCTCAGCAGTAGCCCTTGCAACCACTAGACCAACAAGGCAGTCTAAGTGTAATTAATGTAACCATAAACACTCCAGACTTCCAGAGCACTCCAGTTGATCAACATTTCTCGCCCAAGTGACAAACGTTTGTGTAACTTACTCAGTTTTGTCAACAAAATCTTTAATTAGCGACACCGCATTTAGTTCCATATTAGGCGGCCTTGACTCAAGATATGTTTGATATTCTTCGGGATCTGAATCAAACAAAATAATGAAAAACAACCTTTTAACATATTCAACCGAACATGACAAAAGGAACGCTTGTTTCGGTTAAATTGTTTGTAAGTAAGTTATTCAACTTCAATAAATTCATTTATAAGAAGGGCTCAAGGACAAGGTGATTTGTAAATAAGTTTTGATTTATTATATTATATAACAACGATAATTTATTTAAAAAAATCAATGCTAAGCACTAAGCAGCTTTTCATTTAGTTCACTGTTGGACCGTTTTTGGCGTAAAGCTGTTTGTCAAATTAATAAAATCGATCATAAGTACCTTTCTTTTTAATTTTCTTCTTACTGGGTGGACTGTCATCTTCAAGTTCAGCATGGAACTAAAACATAGTTTTTTACATAACACCTGGACCTGTATTCCCCAAACGATTAGGCAGATGTACACCCACATTTCGCCAGTTATGTTTGTATGCCCCGTGTGTGGTAGAGGGCGAGCCTATATTCCCATTAACCGCGGGCACCACAACTCCAAACTACGGGCTGCTACTGAGAAATTCCTGATGGAAAATCCCAATAGGTAACACATTGCTCGACCCAGGGAACCAACCCAGGATATCATGCTCAACAAGAGCACTTGCGATCACTAGACCAACGAAGCAGAGCAATTCGTCAACTCCTCCTACATGCCTACGGCCCATTTAGAACGTTCTTTTGATTTTCTGCAAGTCGTCTTAGATGGGCCGTAGGCATGTAGGACGAGTTGACGAATTACCCGCGGCGCATTATCTACAAATAAAGCAAAAACAACGATCATTAAAGTATTTGTTATTATAATTACCGCCAACACTGATCCTGTTCCCTCTAAGGCAGCAAAGGCCTTTTCCAAATCTTCAGGCCCTACATTGGGAAACTCGTCGACACCACTCGGACAGAGGAAGCATTTGAAACCCACCACACCAGCCTTCACAAGGTCTCGCAGTGAATCCTGAAAGTAACACGTATATTTTGAAGTTAGGAAATGAAAAACAAATTAATTTCGGTATGATCTAATTTTATCCAAGGCAATATTATTGTTTAATGATTGTGAAGAAATGATAAAACGCCTCCGCTTCAAATAAATTAAAATTAACTACGGGAAGTGATTTGTCGTTTTACAGAGTGAATAACCTAGCTTTGAGTAAAAATACGATTTTTTCGTTTTTTTTTTTTTTGCATAAAGACATATTTAACGAATTCCGATCATCCTTTTGGAAGTTTATTATTATTTTGCTTCTTTATTATGGTACGACAAAACTCAAAACATATAAAACTTGTTCTTTTATCCAATTATGGTAAAAATATGTTAAATGAAAAAGCAAATAATGGTTATGATATGGGAACAAATGCGTCGATCACCGTCATAAACCCTACCTTTTCGTGTTAGATACTAAAATAATTTTATGTAATGGTCTTTTAAATATAAATAACTGCCTAAGGTTCTGGTCTCTTCATACATGGCTTTCGTCCTACGCATGCTTAATTTGTTGGAGGTAATGTACAGCGTATAAACGCCTCATAACCGCCGCTTAAGCGCCGCGTATGAGCCACGTAGCAAAAGTTTAACTCGCGTAGCAGGATCGTAGGGACCGCGTAGCAAGACTGTAGGAGCGTAGGCGCATCGTAGCAGCCGCGTAGCAGCAACCCAGGTGCATAGGCGCGGCATAGCAAAACATAGGTGTCGCGTGGGACGATCTATCATTTCGATACAATAATCGGTTTCGACGAGAAAACAATACATGGATGTGTTGCTAAAAACACAATTGTTATGCACACGAAAAGATTGAGAAAAAAAACAGTCAACCGTAACCGATTATTTTGTACAATTTTCTCAGTAGATATGTATAAAATAACTTCAAACATTTGCATAACTATTGTATAGACCACGTGTTGGTGAGAAAACATGCCGTAGACGCGTCGTCTGCGCTAGACAAGCGCCCAAGGCTCATCTTTAATTATTCATTTATTTTCACACTTACATCGTTTCCTACAATAACTCCGCCCCAGAATCCTACATCCACATAGACGTTTCCTTCGGCGGAAGACGCTTTAGTTTTCAAGTTTTTCAAAGTCGTGGTCGGTGGGATTGAGTTCCTGGAAAAAGATAAGAGGTAATTTGTAAAACAATATAATATTTCTCCGATTTGTTAAATATAATTCTCGAAAAACAAAACAAATAATTCGCGAAGAAAAATAACTTTAATTTCAGAAGTCGGTGTCTTTGGTTTTGTCTTTCGTTTTTTGCCACCAACTTCCGAAATGAAAGTTATTTTTCACGCTGCAGTGTTTTTTTTGGAAGTCAGTTGTTTTATTTTTCACTTTTTAGTTATGGTACTTACTCCACACAAATTCGAATACCACAACCTGCTATGTACATAAATAACAGTGACAGGAAATTATCATAACATCATAGACTAAGTGGGAAAAATACGTTATTGAAGCTTACTCAAAAACTACCCAAGAACCACCACGCACCACCACCACCACCACCACGGACCACCGCGTAAGCTTCTACTAAATGAAAAAAAGAATTTTCAAAATCGGTCCACAATTGACGAAAATATCGCTTAACATCAATTTAAAAAAAGACATACTGACAAACATACAACCTCCTCCTTTTTGGAAGTCAGTTAAAAAGTATAAAAGGGTCGCTGACCTCTGAGCTCTTTCGTAGCAAATCTGAGATAACTAGTACTATCTTGTCTGATAGAAATCATCTTAGTAGGACATCGAAAATAATTGTGATATGTGATAAACTATCTTCTCTGCTGTATTTTATTGAGCGGCGCCCCGCGGTTTCACCCGCGTAAGTCTCGTTCCCGTGGGAATATCGAACGGAAACTGGAACATAAGATACTTTTTAGTATCTTATGTTCCAGGTCATGGTCTACCTATGTGCCACATTTAAACCCGGTCAGCTGTTTTAGCGTGAAAGCGTAGCAAACAAATAAACAAATTCATTTTCGCATTTATAATATTAGTTAGGATTTCGTTCATCATTGGAACTCATTGTAAGCTATAACCAATACGTTTATTTGATTTGATTGATTGATTGCAAAAGATATTCATCATCATCATCATTCTCCTGCCGTTATCGCAATTTATTTGACATCGGCGCAGCATTGTCCTCTTCATCCATACTCCTCTATACATTTCTCAGTAGTCAACCCTTTTCTAGACATATCATTTTTCACACCGTGTATTCATCGTTTCTTTAGTCTTCTTCTGCTCATATAGCTATCCATATTAATACAAAAAATTAAAGGAACTATGTTTTTTAAAATTAAAAAGTAGGTAACATGGGTTAACTATGACAATACCTATACGATACAATAAATTAACATACTTTAATACGTACAGTCACGGACTTTAATTGATGAGCCACCTTCAAACTTTTCAATTTTGCTGTTTCATACATTCACGAGATTACACGATTAAACACGAACTCAAATCGCACGCCATAAACAAGATGACAAATAAATTACTTTTAATCGGAAATAGTCTTATGCATAGAGGTTGACTAATAAGTTCTCAATGATAAAAGTAAATACAATGTTGCATTAAGTTTATCCAATCTATTTGATACCGACCTCCTTTGAATCATAGCTCAATAACTCGATAATTCTGAAAACTTAACTGAAGACAGTGACAGTCGATGTCAGAGACGTTACTTTCGAACTTATCGAAATGACTTTTAATATTTATCCGTACGCTAACGTTACTATCGCAACAGTATCAAGAAAATTATTATTCATAATAATTTCAATAATAATTTTCTTGACGAAGACATGACTTTGCTGGCGGGAACCGAATAAACCCGATTTGCATTACACGGCTAAAATACGAACAGTGCCAGGTGGCTCATCAATTAAAGTCCGTGACTGTACGTACGTACCTACTAATTAAAAAAGTACTTAGTCGATTGACTTTTACTATCGTGCTTAGTTCCAGTTATCAATGAGCGATATAGCCACAATAAGTAGGGTAATGTTTTATCGTATATTAGTAGGCACGTTAGGCACTGCGACTTATAAATGGGGTTAGCAGAACAACTAAACTAACTAGGTATATTGTAACAAAGCATTCAGTAACATTTTTGGTTCATCAACTAATGATCCGTAAGAGTATGCAATTTGTGTGATGTCATTATTAGTGCCAATTATCGATCAACAATGATTGGCACTATTCAATGTTGATAGTTAATTACTGTTCGTGATAGTCGGTGAAACAGTCAAGAGTAGCCAAATCATTGGCTCAGCCAAATCCAAATGAATTCTGTGAGATGTAAGTATACAAAATTCTGTGTATTCTTTGTTTATTTATTAATTACATCCAAATCCTCGTGGAAACATTAAAAAAATCTAGCAATACTACTCTGTGACGTTCACGTAGGTATGGGATGTTTGTAGACTGCGAACCTCATATTACCGTCAGCATTAGGTACTTCTTAAGCCACCTGCTTTCGCCCACCTTTTAAATTGTATAATATTCTCTTTGCCATTACAGTTGAGTGAATTATCTAACTTATAACACGCACTCATCAAGCCATTAAGGATGTTCTTGTTCATTCCAGCTAAAACCAAACTTTGTTCAACTTACAAAGGCATGTCGACGATGGTGGTGATGCCCCCGGCGGCTGCAGCACTGGTGGCTGTACGGAACCCTTCCCATGCCGTGCGACCCGGCTCGTTCACGTGCACATGGGAGTCTACCACACCGGCCAGCAGCGCCAGGTTCCCGCCATCCAGCACCTGAAAGCAGGGGTATGAAAATTTGAATCAACTTTACCTTGGAAGTTAGTTCATAGTCGATGATAGCGGTTTTGTCCTATATGGAGGCCGGTCCGAAACAAATCTGTTTTTTCGAGTACAAAATACAAAAATGATCACAACAAAGGCTCGTGCCTTTATTTTATAAAATATACCATAGATCACCATAGATACGCTATGCAAATTATCCACCAGAAACTAATTACTTTGAAGACTTGTTTGAGGAAAATGATGTGCCTCACATCACGAGGTGCAAACTTTAAGTAGTTGAGAGCTGTAAAATAACACCTTACCTTGATTTTTCCATCGCTTTCAGCTACAATTTTATCTGCCTGTTCCCTAGTAACAATTTGTTCAATGGTACCGCGTTCATCAACCAGCACACCGCCATCAGTGACACCGCTATCAGTGACTAGCCGTTTGCTCAAAAACAAGTGACGCTCAGACAACGCCATCGCAACACCGACTGGCAACAACTTTGCTAATCAAACCACGAGCGTCCAACACCACCGCTGTATAATTTACAACTAACTATTGATCTCATGACCACGCGCTATTAGCGGATTCTGTTATCGTGTAAACTTTGTGACCATTGTAAACAAACAAATGGACGATAGTGATAAAGATGACGAAAGATGTTCGATAAGAGTAAAAATGGTTACTTGTATGCTCTATCTATCTACCTACATCATCATTTTCCTTTTATATAAAATACTAATGAGATCAATGAACCCCTCCGAAGATTTCACTGATAATGATGATTTTTCAATAATCGATTTGATGTAAGTACCTACTCAATGAAAGAATAGCGGCTCTGTAACAAAAGTTGTTAATTTCTGTCCCCATTGTTCCTTATTTAGTCATAATAATAATGATACACAATGAAGTGACTAAGACTACAATAGATAATTTGATTTTAGATTTAATTTCATTTTAAACTGTGAACCCATACTGAGCGTGGGCGCGGAGCATCTGACACCAAAATGTTGACGAATCATACAATAAATGCCAACGGCCTGCCTTGAACTTCGCCTTGAAACAGAGCTCGCAGCACGCGGGGTGCTCCCAGGCCATCGCCCGCCACCACCAACCCCCCCTCGCGGCACACACAATGCTAGTGCACAAGTACTAGTAAACTGTAAACACATACCGGTTCCGGTTTGTCCTTCTTCCAAAGGGCAGGATGATCCAGATTCCAAACGAGCCATTAATAACATAATAATAAAAAAATCTTTTATATCAGCTCATTACGCGCTCACACTTAAATGCGAATAATAAAAACATGTATGGACATAGCAAAACTTCCTAAAAAGCTAGGTCACTCGTTCGGGTCAACTTTGAACATTTGAAAACAAGGGCATTGCCAATTTCAGGGTCCACTTAGTTCGTGAGTGTACAGTTAGGTGGTGTGCCAATGGCGACAGCGTCGTGCCGGTAAACAATGCGAGTGACATTGGCGGTCAGAAAGGAAGAAACGCTCCGTGCATAGTAATGATGGATGAGCCCGGTGCGCCAACGCACCTCGACACCACGTACGCTTGCAATGCGTGAGTCCGGGCTCAGGACCTGACGTCCCACAACTGACAGAGCTTTACTAATAGTGGTATATTATATATATAACTTATAAAAATATTGACGAGTGCAGTCTTAAAAAATTTGGTGCACCTATTACTAAACCAGACACATAAAAGCTGGCTTCATTCTTATGAGGCATATTGCTGTAAATAAGGATTCATTCGTGACAAACTGTGACATCAGCTGATGATCCCTTGCCTAGTCAACCAAAGCATTCGACTCACAAACTGACCCATCATGGAGTGCGCGGTTTCTTTCAATGCAATGTGAAAATGTGGAAAAAGCTTGAATTTTGAGTTTTTGTTGTGAATGTTGTGTTCAAATACTTTCAATACCTACAACGCAACGAAAACAAGGTAAAAGATTTTTTGAACAGTGCTTATCCATACCACAACCTATACCAACTAAGGATATTCTGTAAGATCAACGGGGCAATTCCCTTATTTTTAAGAACGTTCACATGCGCATCTCATTCGCAATCTGTCAAAAAACCATCAATTTACCAACATTTTAGACAAGTTTGACAGATTGCGACTTGAATGTGAATGTTTTTAAGTAAGAGAATTGGCCCTCAATTACTGGTTCTACTAATTTACAAACGTGTCACTGGTCTCGCAATGATGAGTTTTTGACAGATTTTGTATGGCATATCTGTCATAAACTGATAATTGTGAGACCACTGACACGTTTGTAAATTAGTAGACTTGGACCCCTGTAAAAATCCAATGTAGAGCAACTATACTACTTATGTCATGTGTCTATTATTAATATTTTTTACGCTTGAACTTAGGATCGATCCATTCGATTACTGTTTTCTTACGAAATCTTATCAAAAAATTAAAGTTCTGCGATGTTTCATCGATGGAGCACTGAAAATACTAATCCGCTCTGTGCTTACTAAGGGTAGTCGTTCAGTCATGTTTTACATTCCAGCATCCGATTGGATTTTCAATGTTTCGAAGAGATTGTGATCAGTAGTATATTGAAATATTGAATTGCATATTCCTTTCTTTCGGAGTATTTCCGAAAGAAGATAGTTGTTATTATACCTACCAACTGATAAATGCAGTAGCATTTATCAGTTGGTAGGTATAATAAGACAGATTGTATTTATTTCTTTATTTAAACTTTATGCACAAGTAAAAATTAGGGTGATGCAGAGACAGACATGGCAGGTGCAACATAAGATAATACATATAACTTGAAAATAATGAATAATAATTAATACATACATATGAACAAAATAAAATTAGTTGGGAGAAATAACGACAGGTAGAGGAGAAAACGAATCCAGCAAATTAACGCTGGGATGATTCTGCCAACTTCTTACGAATATGTTCACGTGCCTTCACTTTAAAGGATAAGCAACTTGTTGCCGTCCTGATGTCCAGAGAGAGCGCATTCCAAAGAAAGACCGCTTGGACGAAGAAAGAAGAGAGGATGAAACCAGAGCGGTGAGAAGGACATCGTAGAAGACGATTGTTGGTAGAACGAATGCAATTATTGAGAAGGCGATCTAGTTTATTCAGGAGATCTGCATTCAGGTCATAGTAACACACATCACCATAGTCAATTATGGGAAAGATTAGGGACTGTACAAGCATTGCCTTTATGTGCGATGGGAGAAGGTTTTTCAACCGATAGAGCGACCGCAACGTTCCGGTGACTTTCTTCCTAACTGTCATGACCTGCTTTCGCCAGTCAAGACAAGTGTCGACATGCAGACCAAGATCCTTTACATCCGAGCTAAATGGAATTACAGAGTTGTCGAAAATTACAGGCGGAACAGTTATGCCATTCAGCTTCCTCATGTTATAGGGGCTCCCTACTATGATGGCCTGACACTTGCTAGGGTTAACCGCCACCCCAAATCGATCAGACCAGTTTTTAACCGTATCTAAATCCCGGTTCAGCTCCTCGATGGCATTGGAAATGTTGTCAACGCTTGCCTGGTATTTCAATCAGGTTCGTACCTAAATGTAGACAACCTATACAAAACATTTGGCAAATCCTGATGAGATCAAGACATGACAAACAAGATCATAAAACAGGTTAGTAAACTAATTTTTTGTTCATAAAACCAAACCATCGTTAAGTGCAAATTGCAAATTATAATTATTGACTACTCCGATTATTCAAAATCTCATATCGATATCGATAATTCATAATTTCATAATATGATTATATTAGAAATTATTGAAAAATCTAAACCAGTCCATACTTAAAACTGATAATGCCAGTGCACTAACTTCTTAATTGGCAAATCATAATAAAGAAATGCAAAATTCAGGGGACAAAATATTCGGTGATAAAAATTGTTTTCATGTAAAATTTGAGGAGTAACATCCTATAGCAAAGTCCTTTTGCCAGAGCCTGTACCATGAGCTTATACAGTCAAAACTTGCTAGCGTCTCCGTAAATTATAGATATAATGAAATATTGTACAGCGCCCCTAGCGGTCACAAAAATAATTAAAATTCGTACCCTGAACTCAAGAAAACAAATGAAAGCTGCTGGTGGGGAGAGGTTCGCTGCTCGTCTATATTTTTGAATTGAATTGTACCTTTACACATAGAGGTAGTGTACCTAAATAATTTATTGCCAAAAGTCAATAACCATCTTTATGGAAATCTTTACATATTGACATTTTTTTCTTAGTCCATTCATTCTTTTTTTATGTGTCGCTCATTAATTTAATAGACTTGAATAACGGTTTCATTATCCGTTTTTATAAGATGTTTAATTTAAGTGAAATATAGTATCTGTCACATTTTTCCATTTGACAAAATAATCTTAGGGGAAAATAATAATAAGATCTCTATAAATAAATAAAAACCTCCATCCATCAACTATCTTCTTTCGGAAATACTCCGAAAGAAAGGAATATGCAATTCAATATTTCAATATACTACTGATCACAATCTCTTCGAAACATTGAAAATCCAATCGGATGCTGGAATGTAAAACATGACTGAACGACTACCCTTAGTAAGCACAGAGCGGATTAGTATTTTCAGTGCTCCATCGATGAAACATCGCAGAACTTTAATTTTTTGATAAGATTTCGTAAGAAAACAGTAATCGAATGGATACTAACAATTCAAAGCTCCTAAAAAGCTCTGCGAAGCTCTAGCAATGATGAAAGAATAATAAATAGTGTAAAAGCTTTCAAGTAAGCTTTCAAGTAATTCTATTAATAAAGAGCTTTTCAAATCGCTTACAGAGACATAAAAAAACTTATAAATTAACCGGTAGTTTAAAATAATAACATCTTGTCTCATCGTAGGGTAACCATGAATTTCTGACTGTAGATAGATACATTATTGCGCAAAACACCGGCGCAATAGGCTCTGTTGAAAAGGTTAAAATTAGTACCTCTAAAGTATGAAACTCTGTTTTTATCGTGAATAATTAATTTATAGGGTACTTCAAAGACAATTGAGTTTTATTTTAGTCCAGCCATTAGACCCTTGTTCCTTCGATAATGCATTGTTTTTTGCTTCTTGTGGATACTGCTATTGGTAGAGTTGAAAAATTACCGAGATTTTGTTTCCGTTTGAGCTTGTTTCCTCTCTAGCACATGTCCCTAAACATCTCTGATTCTTGTGCACAAACGTGGGTGCGACACGAAGCTCGGCTCGATGACACCGGGGTATTTAACACTAGGTGACGCGAGCGCCGCCCGCTCAGTCGCACCAGACCCGCGCACGCGCAGCTTCACAACACAGGGGTAGTGTTTTATTTATACCCTATTGTAGTTACACAGGATAATTCAAAATAGGTACGTTTATAACTTAATTTTACATTGAATTATGATTTCATCCGTTTTCGGCAAAGCAATAAAAATAAACACTATGGTGTTTAATGTGCATACCTACAGGAAAATGCCGGTAAATTTACAAACAGAAGTTACATTAAGGTATTTTTGGTTTTCAGATATAAGTTCGAAGTATCGCTGAAAGCTCCCCGTCATGGGGCATAACTTTACAGTCTGGGTAAGTGTTATTTTATCGATTTCACTTTATTTTTCTTCAAAGCTCTTTCCTTTTAATGATTTTTTATTAGGTATTTATTATTATTATTACCTAAGTAATAATGTAAGCCTGTGCCTAAAATGTCATAAATTATATTTCCTTTAAACATAACATGTTCCATCTAAATAAATGTGAGTTTATAGCATATCATAAAATTAGGCATTTGTAGATATCGATCACAATGATTGACACCACATTTAAGTTAATAGGAATACCGATTATTGTTTATGGGTCAAGTTTAATGAACCTTTAAATTAACACAACAATAAATTCGAGAAAACATACCGTATTTTGTTATTCCTAGTATGTACTAGGAATCGATACGTATGTACGTATCGATAGAGATGCCGTCGTGTACCTACCTAATACTTAACTGTTAATACATTATTTGAATACTGTCCCAAAATTTGCTTCGGTGAAATAAGTGTCTCTTTGGCTCATTTCATATGCATGACATGCATGCCCACTTATGTATAAAGTCATATGAGAAAGTTAACTGCGGCACCTGCATGATATGAGGCAGTGGGGCACACGTGGTCGGGAGCAAGGTCGGGAGCAGGGTAAACCAGGGCAGTACTTAGTACGAAACCGGTTCATCTTTGTACATATTTTTGTACCTTTGCACGAAAGATGCTCTACTTAACTGTTGTTGTTTATTTATTCACCTAAATGGATAATCGTTTTTGCAATTTAAATTAATGTTTATGGCGGTATTTTCTATGAAATAAAAATAAACCGTTTTGTTTAACGAGTATTCTTACCTATTCGATGATTTACAGTAAACCCCAAATTATTATTAAATTCAATAAAAAGTTATAACTAGGCCGGCAATACTGTAACATGTAACACTCTTTTAATGTTTATTCAAATGATTAGTTCCGGAATATTTTAAGAAGAGATAGCGGTACTCACCTATATAGAAGTGTCTTGAAATATCATCAAAACAACATTAGTTAACAAGTACCAGCAAAACACAAGAACTTAAACAAATAATAGACGCGTGTTATTGACAAAGCTTGCCTAACTGTGGTTTAAAAGCGTTCTTAAAGCAATGACTAATTTCATGTTAAGTTTGAAGAAGTGACATCGTTGTACATGGCTTTATATCCTCACCGTGACTCATTGACATTAATTGACCATTGTTTTTATGGACGGTACTTGCTAATAAGCAAAAGTACCTACTTACTATTAAAAAAGTGAAAGGTTAGTGTTAGGTTAAAGCAGAAGAGTTTAATTTTGCCAATATCTTATGAATTCTAAAGCGCAATTACTCGTACTAATCAAAAAACCATTGTAGAGTACAACAGAGATGTGAATTAGCGCGTACCTTATATGGGTTCTGCGAAATTATCGTTTGGTCCAAGTGCCTAATTTTCGAATAGTCTTCGCAAAAATCTCTTGTTTATCTGGTACCGTCACATAATAACGTACGTTTTCTTGAATTTTGTGGTAGTTCAGTGCCTAGTGAAATACCTGAAAGCCTTTGTAAATAATAAATGCTATTTATCTCCAACTGCATACCGAGAGTAAATTGCTATCGAAGGTAGTGAAGGTACCCATTAAGTCTATTTTATTAAACAGCTAGCAAACATGTAGATAATGACCGTGTCTTCACGTGCTACAGGTATTTTAAAGTAAAATATTACCATATTATAGTTGTCACTATTTTATATGGTAGTATGCAATGCACGCACGGGGACGCATGCTCGTGTGTCGCTCCTTCGGCCTTCATATCAACACAATGTCAAGTCGGATCACTCCAGTTTCCTAGAATAATAAGTTAATATTTAAATCTTAGTGTTGATCACTTCATTGAACTCTATTAGTCCTCTACAGCCAGGCAACAATTCATAAAAATAATAATTCTTGTTCCATTTTGACAAAAAGCTAATCAACATTATTTATCGAGGGCATTTTGCTTGAGATCGGACTATAAATGCAAATTGAATACACATATCTTGACCGTAAAGTTAATGAACTGGGGATTGTAACAATAACAAGGCTGGTGGGATTTATAATCATATTTAAGTTATAACAAATATCGAGTCCAAAAAACATTTAAAAATAAAAACTCAAGTCCTAATCGCCGGCGAAATGTCACGCGAAAAACGTCTTGGACTGGTTGGGATGATGACGATGACCCCGCGGGTAGCCGGGCCGCTACCTGCCTCTGATGCCTGTATGCAAATTGTGTTGTTTTCCGAACGACCCGAGTCAATGTACTAGAGATCGTTTATTAGTAATTTATTAGATCGATTCTCCACACCCAAAATACATCACAAAAGCGTTAGATAATCAGCTATTCCGGTGGTCAAAAATTACCTGTTTAATAATAATACGAGTAAAGCAGGGTTTTGAGAATAACCGCTGCTTATGTAGAGTAGACGATCTCTAAGCTTTATTTATCGTTGTTTCTTGCGAAAACGTCACGGTTTTCCCGTAATAGGTAAGCCACCGATTTTCCTTACCCTTAAAAATAATGTAGGTAAACTTCGCAAGATATTTCTATTCAGTTTCAGATACGTGCTATGAGTAGGCGTTTAGTTACAGATACATACATATACGGTTTCAAAAGATTTCCTTTAATCGCGAGCTTTTACTAAATATTTTCATAGAAGGAAATAGCTGCTGCATAGGTAGGTATGGTATCATTCTGTAAGATGTTTCTTCGTTGCTGTGCTGTTGATTTTTATGTCTAATAAAGACTAATTTATAATGTTTTGGCATAGCTATTTGTTATAACCGAAGGGACCCGGAGATGAAATAACGCAACCGATACGAACAATAGCTCATATATTGGACGGACTCAGCAGTCGTTAACGTTTTAAACTAAGTCGCTAGTCTACCCTACTTATTATTAATTATACATGTATATAGCCATATAACAGTATTAAAACAACTGCACCTATTTATTTTTATGTCAAACTAAATATTTTACTACAAATAATCCGACAGTGATCTAAACAAGTTGCGGCCGTTGACATCGTCACCACAATAAAATGAGAATATACACAAACTTTGGTGAACCAGTCTCTAGTGTTGATCTTAATTCTCGAGTCTGTCAAGTTATGTTAATTACGCAAAGAAGCGGTGCTATACATGATCGAAAGGTCGCTGACCGCTACCGCCTACACTTCATATATTTTCAGTTCGGGCGCCGCACATAGAAAAACCATTCAATCTTTATTAATGGTTCCTTTGTAAGATATCAATTGATTCACTACAAAGACATTGTTAGAAGAGTAAACTTTTTGTAAGCACTTTTTACAATCTCTAGGCACTTAACGGTATTCCCTATAAGGTTTAATTTAAATGTCGCCAGATAATTGACACCATTTGTATTGTTACGGATGTCAACAAACTTTTTTATGATAAAGGTCGATAGCCTTCAAGCCATCTATTCCATGAATTTAATGCGAAACACGATAGCTGCCTCTTGTCGAGAATAAAAATTAAGGAAAGGCAGACAAAACACGAAACCCATACCAAAGTGCTAATATTTTCGAAGCTTTGTTAATAAACAAAAGACCTTTTGCGTCCTTTTCTTGTTTAGTCATTTGAAAATATTTTCATATGATTTTTATTTTGCAGTGCGCTTTAGCATTAACGCTATGCGCGTACGCACTAGCGTCTCCCCGCGCGGGTTTCACGTTCGCACGAAGCGCCGTCGAGACGGTCCCGCAGCACGACCCCATAGCTGCACCGATACGTGCCTCCGTCGAAAGTATACCGTTAAGGTAAATAGAATAAAAATGCTGTAAAAACGGTGTCTTATTATGCACATACAAAGTACCAGAATTGATTTGGGTCTTTACGTTATAGGAGTGTTCGTGATGAAGGAGACGAAAGACTGCCATTACGTGACGCTGTGGAAAAACGGCCGATCTCACTGATAGAACCAGAATCTTCATTTAAATTATTAGAGGTAAATAATATTCAGCAGCAAGAGGTACCTACGAAATATGATCTGATTTGATCGTAATTAATTTGACTTGTCCCTAGGATGCTGAAGTCATTACGGATGAAGAGAGTTTGGGTGCATGGAAATATTACGGAGCTGCTGGCTATCTTAATAAGTAAGTTCTTTCAAATAATAGTACTTAATAATCAACTTCTGGTGTATAAATTGTGAAGTCTATAACTAAGTAATACAATAAATAAATAAATTCAATATTTTCTTGGCAGCAGCACTCGCAATGATGAGAGATTGCAGCTAGGAAATGCGAACTTACAAGGTAACAGACAATTCCATGACTTATTCCTCAATATTTGCATTTATTGTAAGTTTCTCTATATTTATATTATTTGTGTGTTTGTCCAGCGATGCAGCAGACGGTGCCGGGCCCCAGAACACGTAGCTTAGTGGTATGCTACATGGAGTCATGGGCCGCATACAGGGCCCCTCCGCTGGCCTTCACCGCTGGATTGGTGCCCAATTCCTGCACACATCTACACTATGCATTCGCCACTTTGCATCCCCATACATACTCTGTTATTCCCAACAATGAAGATTACGATATCGTTAAAGGTAAGACAATCTATACTAATATTATAAAGCTGAAGAGTTTGTTTGTTTGTTTGAACGCGCTAATCTCAGGAACTACTAGTTAGAATTGAAAAATTCTTTTTGTGTTGGATAGTCCATTTATCGAGGAAGGCTATAGGCTATATAACATCACGCTACGACTAATGGGAGCGGCGCAGAAATGAAAAATGTTGCAAAATCGGGAAAAAATATTCCTTTTTGAGAGCTTCTGTTGCGTGCGCTGCGTAACCGGTTTAAGTTACGCAAATATCATGTATGATGTAATTGTTCCTCTTTAAAAGTTATAAAAAAAAGTCCGCGACAGCATATGTCTATCTTTTAAAATTGACTAACTATACGCATTTTTTATGGTAATCAAATTTGTTCGAAACTGATGCATTATTTGCAAAGGATTTTATTTATTCATAATCAAATAAATAGTTTTAACATCAAGTGTATTTATGTAGCAGCAAAATACTTTTTAATTCATTCGAATCGGACCTTTAATTTCGAAGTAATCATCAATATAAAAATGCAATACGCGAACCGTTCGACGCCGGCGCGACGTTCCCTATGTTCGCGAGGAGAGGATGGGCACACGGGTAGACCATGAACTGGAATAGGACATTTATGATACGTTTTATCCCTATATTCCCACGGGATCGAGACCTACGCGGGTGAAACCGCGGATGATGGTGGAGGTGTTGAATACAATTCCGAATTCTTGCAATTTCTTGAAAACAATAGCTTGTGTCTAGCTACCCTACCTATTTCTTGTGAATCCCTCCATAAGAAATTAAAAAGTCTTGATCTCAATAAAGGGGCAGGGCCAGATGGCATACCTCCAGTATTTATTATAGCATGTTCATCAGAGCTGGTTTACCCACTTATGTTGATTTATAACAAATCATTGACAAGTTGTTCCGGTTCACAAATCGGATGATAATGACGTTGTAACCAATTACAGGCCTATTTCAATTTTATCATCTTTCGCCAAAGATTTCGAGTCGCTGATATGCCCGTATATTCAGGATCATTTAATGATGTATTTAAGCGACCATCAGCACGGATTTGTTAGGACCCGTTCTACTAGTACAAATCTGGTACATTTTACAGAATTTCTCACTAAGGCTATCGATGCAGGCCATCAAGCTGACGTTATTTATACGGACTTCAGCAAAGCGTTTGACGCGCAACTGTTGGAGTGGCTCAGTTCGTATTCAACGGATAGATTTTTCTTTGTTGTCGTAAATGGGTATCAATCAGCCCTGCAATGCATTTCTTCCGGTGTTCCCAGGGTTCACACTTGGGACCAGTTTTGTTTATTTATTTTATAAATGATATTCCAAGGTGTTTTCTGTACTCCGATTTTTTTATGTACGCTGACGATTTAAAGTTTTTGAGAAACATTAAGACCGAGGAAGACTCATTATTACTACAAAGTGACCTCAATAGTCTCGTTCTATGGTGTAACAGTAACGGAATGGAACTGAATTCCAAAAAATGCTATCATGTTAAAACAAGAAGGAACATCCCAATAGGCAGCAATTATCATATATCCGGTGAAAAAGTTAAGGAAGCGGAAACAATAAAGGACCTTGGTGTACTGTTTGACAAGAAGTTAACTTTCACGCCACATCTCGATGGTATTATAAAAAGAGCTTCGAAAATGTTAGGGTTCGTCCTAAGAAATTGCAAAACCTTTCGTCACAATAGAACAAAAATACTACTTTATAACAGTCTCATTCGCAGCATCCTGGAATATAATAGTGTAGTTTGGCGTCCTCACTACGCAACTCAATCATTGCGACTTGAACGTGTCCAGAAACGCTTCGCTTGGCACCTCGCATTTTCCAATGATGTCGCCAAAAAAATACGTTCTTATAATAAAAGACTCGAGCATTTTAACATGGCTTCTCTGGAAAAACGTAGGCACATAATTGATGTAATGTTTGCATATAAAATCATTAAGAATAAAATAAACAGTCCCAGCTTGCTTGCCCTTTTTAATTTTCGTGCCCCCTCTAGAATCTCGCGTAGTGCCATCACGCCCCTTTGTCCACCTTTTAGAAGAACTGTTTTGGGAGCCAATTCGCCTTTTGCAGGAATGTGTAAGGCAGTAAATAGCTACAGTGACATTATAGATCTCCACTTTGACTCTCTTGCCAAATAGAAAGCCATCCTTAATCGTTTACTGAGCAACCCTTAATCCTATTCAAGTTTAAGAATGATCAGAATCATATCACTGTTATAACTTATAACTGTTTTAAATTTATCCATTAAGTATATCTTTTAATTTTACATAATATTATGTTGTCAATTTAATTCAAGCAATCTATCAATTTTTATTTTTATTTTCAATTTTTATTTTTAATGAATCCTATTTGCATCTATTATGAATTTATTTTATGTTATTATTTTAACCATTTTTATTTTTTTTATTTTTTGATTTGTTACTTAATTTTTATAATTTTACTAATGTTATAATGTCAAAGAGTATTCAATTTAACCTATTTTACCAATTATTTTCTGTGTTAGCGCTTATTACTAAGTAAGTTAGCTTATTTCACCGATTCATTGTTTTATGCATGTGGTGTTTACCTATAAGTAACTGATACACTGTTATTATTTTTATTTTTTCAATGTTTTGTTTGTTTGTATCAGTGTAATCAATTGTTGGTAAATCTAATAAAATAAATAAATGAAAAACCGCGGGGCACAGCTAGTAATATATATTGGTGACAATACTTTAGATGTTCTTCTGATTTCTGTTACCTTTGCCACATTGTCAAAATAAAAACAAAGGTCTCTTGAATATTTTGTTAGTACACGTAACATACTACCAATAGGGAAACCGTATTACACTTTGAATTAAGCAGTTAAAATACAAATATTTCTACTAAATAATCGGAACTGTTAAAATCAGTAAGGTAATTTCTTGCAGGTGGTTACCGTATAGCAACCGGGTTGAAACGTCGCCTTCATGGGATGAAAGTGATGATCAGTGTAGGAGGTGAAGGCACAGATCGCCTGTTCAGCGAAATGGTACAAGAACCAAACAGACGAAGTATGTTCATTGAAAGTGCTGTTAACTTAATGAAAGAACATGACTTCGATGGATTGGATCTCCATTGGGTATACCCAGGTATGTCGTTTACATAAACGAAGGTCGAGTATGTATGTGCCACTTCTAAAATAAGGAACATGTACTAAAGCTGATGAATTTTCTTCAGGTGAAGACGAGAAAGAAAAAGAACTTTTGACAGCTTTACTTTACGAGCTCCGAGAGAAGTTTTCGCCTTATGGATTCCTACTATCGACTGTTCTGCCTCCATTCAGGTAAAACAAACCTACCTTCCTATTATATAGTTAAAGAATCTAAACAATTTGTACCAAAATATACTTTGAATAAAAAACAAAAAAAAACGACGAAAAAATACTAACAGGAAATAGCTGAAAACTTAGTAAAAATCAATTTTAAAAACAAAATTTAAAGCAAACTTATTACAAAAACTCGTTATCATCATCAGGTATCAAATAGAAGACGGGTACGACCTAAGCGCAGTGAGCGGAGCTACCGACTACACTGTGTTACAGGCGTGGGACATGACTCACGCCCAGCGTGAGGAAGCGCCTTCGAGGGCCGTGCAGCACAGTCCGTTACACAGAGACCCTGGAGCGGCCGCTCGGGACCAGCGATATGATAATATTGTAAGTACACTGCGGGCTGCAGGTTCGATAATTATATTTTTATCATGTTTCATGGGCTTTTTATTATGGTAAAGTCGTATGTAATATGCAGCTTTAAAATACTCATTGACTAATGACTTCTTTTTCAGTACCTTTATTTGCATACATAATATTTTATTCTAATAAACAATAATAAAAGCTTAGCAAACTTTAGTCTGGCAGAGACTAAAGTTCTCAAACTATTAATAAGTCTCACATATTTCAATAGATCTTGTTTACATCTGAACTCAATTCATTAAGTACAACGTCTTCACTAATTCCTGAATGTCCTGAATTAGTCATAAATCATTTACTTAATAATTTCCGCAGGAATTCATGGTGAAATTCATCCTGCGTCACGGCATGAACGCTGAAAAGTTAGTGCTTGGCGTTCCGTTCTTCGGGCGCACTTACACTCTCGCGCCGTCAACACTGCCCGCACCCGGTGCCGCCGTCAGTGGGTGGGGCGAGGAAGGTGCTTATACACAGACTAAAGGTCTTCTGGCTTACTTCGAAGTAAGTATCACTTTTTGACAAGCATTATGCAAAAGTAATCTTGTCCATACCTTCGTACAATAGCAGGATCCTCATAATTTCTCCTGTAAGAGTAGTTATGCAACTCCTTGCGTATGCTCTACATGGTATAGATATTGCTGCACTCAAAATTAATACGGTTCTGGAAGAATCGCTATGAAAATGTAACATGAATTATTCTAATAATGCTTTCCTATTTATAGATATGTATGGCTGAACGCGAAGGTAAAGGGCCGACTGGTACAGATGAAGGTGGGAACACTTACGCGTTGTTTGACAACCAATGGATCACCTACGATACTCCAACCACTGTCTTAGAGAAGGTACTTATTATTTGTGTTCATCGTCGATTTTGGTAATAGCAACGAATTACTGTTGTTTAAATTGTGGCTATCTTGAATCTGAGTATGTGGCTATATGAAATCTGATCGTAGAGTATCACATTTCTAATGTTAAATATTTCCGAACAGATGAAGTTTGTGGTTACCACGGGCTTGGCAGGAGCTGCAGCGGCATCTATCGATATGGACGACTTCAGAGGACTCTGTGGTCAACCATTCCCAATGCTGACCGCTATTTCAACCACATTGAACGGTAACATTCCCTTCCTATTAAACCAAAGACTTCTTATTTAAACTTTTACAGTACTACTTTTTATAGTAAAACTCACAAACCCATTTTCTTTTAAACAGGTGAAGCCGTTCAAACCGATCAGTCCTCATTGAAACTAGGATCCTGTGATTCGGAGAAAGCTTACTTGGCATCTGACGAAGACTCTTGCGCACACTTCCACTTCTGCACCGGAGGCATCAGTTACAGGATGTCTTGCGAAGACGAACGCCTTTATGATCCCTCTACTGGATTCTGCGGGTAACATGAAGCTATATATGGATACTGAAATAATGGAAATACCTAACAAACAATGATATTAATGGTCCAGTTCTCATCTTTTACCTGAAGGATAAATATTTCGTTTTGACACCTTTTCACAAAAATATTATGTAAAACTGTCATATTTATTCTTCAGATATAGACTACTAGCTTCCGCCCACGGCTTCGCCCGCGTGGTATGTCGATAAAAAGTAGCCTATGTCCTTTCTTAGGCTTTAGACTATCTGTACCAAATTTCATTTAAATCGGTTCAGTAGTTTTGGCGTGAAAGCGCGACAGACAGACAGATAGACAGACCGACAGACAGACAGAGTTACTTTCGCATTTATAATATTAAAAAGTAAGGATTGAAAGATAAATCCTAAATATTGTATTCTTTCAACAGCCACCAAGACGTTGCAAAATGTATGCCAGGACAAAGCCTACGAATCAGCGTTGAGGATGCCGCTCGGTTTCTATCACAAGCATATGAAAATGATTTTGAGGTAAAGCTGAAAGCAATTGTATGTAAGTTATCTTTTCATTTCATTTCTTGAACATGCCATTCGTAACTATGTGTTTTTTTTCAGTGGAATGAGCCTACCAAAGAAATGATAGCAAGTAAAGACCCAGAGCGTTTAGTTACCGAGTTAGATGGCAAAAAGAGTAAGATAAACTAAACATGATTTCCAATTGGAATTATTTGAAGGAAAACGAAAGACTCTTTCTGAAACATGTTTTCATTTTTAGGTAAACAGAGCGACAAACTCGTGGTATGCTACATGACAAACTGGGCGTTCTATCGACGCGGTGATGGGAAATTCGTTCCCGAAAATGTAGACACACGGCTATGTACTCATGTAGTTTACGCTTACGCATCGCTCTCTCCGGATGATCTCATCGCTAAGGAGTTCGACCCTTGGGCTGATGTCACCAACAGTAAGTAAAAATAACAATTAAAGGAAGTTTGAAAGGTAGTTCTCTGAAAATAAGGGTATATTTGGGATGACTATCGTGTCTACTGGGTAGAATACGCAATAGTCATCAGATTTTTAGTACTACACGCAGTACAAAGAGTATGTGAGAGCTTAAAACAGGGTAGCCAAATAAATCTGACTCTTTTTCAGATCTTTATGAACGTGTTACATCCTTGAGAGACGTCAAAGTCATCCTAGGTTTGGGAGGCTGGACGGACTCCGCTGGTGACAAATATTCCCGAATGGTATCCTCTGAAGCGAATCGCAGCAAGTTCATAGAGAAGTTGATTCCATTCCTGCGCATGCACAACTTCAAGGGCCTTCATTTAGATTGGAACTACCCAGTTTGTTGGCAAAGTAACTGCAAGAAAGGTGCAGTTTCTGATAAAGCTAACTTTGCTAAATTCGTTCAGGTATAAAAATATAAACTCTATTTCACTGCTCTTTGAATAAATATTGTTGCGGCAAAATAAGTTATTTCTGTTATTTGTTCCTTTGTAGGAATTATCCGACGCTTTACATAAAGCTGACATGGAACTTGGTGTCGCTCTCTCCGGTTACAAAGAAGTGATCGAGTCTGCATACGATTTACCAGTTCTATCGAAGGCGGCTGATTTCCTCAGCACCATGACTTATGACTACCATGGCGGTTGGGAGAAGGCTACTGGACACCATACTCCGCTAGTACCATCACCCAAAGACACTCTAGCTTATTATTCAATCGTAAGTAAAGAAATTTTAAATACCATTTTAGAATTTTAATCTGAGTGATCTGAATTGTCTCTAAAATATAATTCTTTTTCAGGAATACGCTGTCAAAGCTCTTATAAGTGGTGGAGCAGACCCTAAGAAACTTCTCCTTGGTTTGTCGTTCTATGGTCAGTCGTACAGACTGGCAGACGTGAATGGAGTTAAGGGACCAGGATCTGCAGCCGCCGGACCTGGCGAGCCGGGAGAGTTCACCAAGCAACCGGGGATGTTGGCTTACTATGAAATATGCTACCGAGGTTAGTTATTTAACATTTCTCTCACCCTTCACGACTATATTTTGTTTTTGCAAATGAAGTGAGAGTGTAAAATCTTAGTATCCAAGTTTGCCGTTATAGTCGTATTTTCGGCCACGGCGGCCAATCTCAACGGAGACTAGCCATCGGCGCGGGAGATATTATAGTGCACAAGTGTTTGCGCAGACACAAGTGCACTCTCTCTTCCTTCACTCTCATAGTCCGATGGGACGGCAATCCGACAAGACCGGAGAGAGATCAGGCGTAGGACCAACGGCTTAACGTGCTTTCCGAGGCACGGGGGTATCACACCGCCAACTTCCAAACTCCGGGCTGTTACTACGAAATTCCTAATGGAAAAATCCAATAACACTTTGCCCGACCCAGGAATCGAACCCAGGACCCCACGCTCTGAAGTCGCGCTTGCGTTCACGAGACCTACGGGGCAGTCAAAACTGTGCCCAAAATGAACTGTAGTAGGCAGTAGACTACTCGCCGTGATGAAAAATAATAACTGAATCGTATTTTTATTATAGTGAAGAACTTAAGGTGGAAGACAGGCAAACAGGACAATGCAGGACCCTACACATACTCCGACAACCAATGGGTTGGATACGATGACCCCAAATCTATCACTGAAAAGGTTTGTGTATATTTTTTTCATTAATTAATTATTGCTTCAATACAATGCAATTTAATTGAAATCCCAAACCGCAGTTTGAACTTAATTTGGGTTGCCTTTAATTTCTGTTATTGGTTCTAAATTACTGGCATGACTCGTCACTTATGTCCCGAGAAGTCATCATGACTAATGTTACCTACATTTTGATATAAATTAGTTTTACTTATTCTTAATATACAGCTACTATAAAGCTCCTATTACACGAGCACTCCATTTATCACTCCGTGCGGCGTGGATTGCGGCTGAACGGAGCTCAAAAATCGAACAACCACACGAACACTCCACTTCAAATGGGAGCGCCACTGCACTCCAATTCTCGGTCACCTTCTCCGACGCCTGCGTAATGCCCACTGAGTGCAAAATGGATTGTTGTATGATTGTATCGGCCACAAACGGACGCGCGGGTCGTGGAGTGGGCGCATTCCACGTACGCATCTCGCACACACGGAAAGTTTTTGGAGTGTTGCCGTGGAATTTCATGGAGTTGAGTGCTCGTGTAATAGGAGCTTTACTTTGTGGTGTTGCTACTTCTGAATAACTACTTGCTAGGTGTACTTTTGCGCACAAAATAATACACACCACAAAATAATGTTAATTTTAGGGTTCCTTTAGTTCTTCATCATTATACAATTGATGAAGGGTGTTTCAAAGTAAAGGTATAGCAAATGTAGCTACTAGCTTGGCCTAGAGCTCATGTGTGAATTATGTGCAGGTGGAATGGGCGTTACGTCAAGGCATGGGTGGTGTCACAGCCTGGGCGATAGACCTGGACGACTTCAGAAACCGTTGCTGCGCGGAGCCGTCGCCACTGCTTCGTGCTGCCGGTCGCGCCCTCGGTAGAGGTGTACCTGCGCCACCAACTGCCGCCTGTGAAAAACCGCCTGAACCTGTCACACCTTCACCGCCTACTACTACCACTGCTGCTGCTGATGGTAAGTTTAATTACGATTACATTATTGCTGCTTTTAAAATTTTGAGATCGGCAATAAGCATATCCATTTTGTTCGATGATATATATGAGTTTGCTCAATGTCGGCGTGCACCGCATACGAAAACTTTAGATAAATACTGTTTTTCTGTTAATACAACACACGGTACGTGGTAGGTATTATTTAATTTTGGATCGTTACCAGCGCCACTATAGTACTTTATAATCACTTAACGTCCTCATTCCAGGATCTCTCGGAGGTGGCAGCCACGACCATCACCACAACGACCAAACCTCAACAACCTGGCCGAGCTGGAACCCATCCACCACAACACAGAGCACCACTCAAACATGGTGGCCTGCAGCAACCACTCCCATGACCACTACTACTCCTACCACTACCACGAAACGACCCACCACCACGAAACGTCCCACGACCACTAAAAAGCCTCCAGCTGATTCGGGTAAGTGGAAAAACATTAATTATGTCATTTGTCAAATGACATCATTATCAACGGCGCGGCGGCGTAGCGCTTTTACTAAAATGATAGGGATCAGATCTTGGAAATAAGGTACTACTAGCCGACTTAATTAGGCAACTGTCAATCTTGACGTAAATACACGCGGTAGATACCTTAGTACCGGTGGCTTAGACTAACGCTGGGCCTGAGAAAGTTAACGGGCTAGGAGGCCAGAATTCACCCAGTTGTATTATTGTTCGGATCAAACAGCTCATAAAATCATTAGGCCAAGAGCATAACATAGTAAGTTACTTTATAAGTCAATAATTCATAGGTCTAATACACAATTTATCCATTACAGGCAGCATAGAAGGTCAATCATGTAACGCAGGCGACTACCACTCCGCGGCGGGCGACTGTGAAGGCTACCTGCAGTGCGAGGGCGGCACGTGGCGCAAGCACCGCTGCGCGCCCGGCCTGCACTGGGCCTCCACCGTCAACCGCTGTGACTGGCCTAGCTTCGCCAAGTGCACTGGTAACTATTTTTGAAGTGAACACTTCTTTAGGCGCATTGAGCGATTTTTGGTAAACTTATGGATTCGCTAGTGCTTTACTAGAGAATATAGATGGCGCTAATATAAATTTCAAGTTTTCACTACTGTCGGGAGGGGAGACCCCTTGACTGCTCATTTTGTTTTAATGTAGCCCATTTTGCACCTATTAAATTGAGATAAATTTAACGAGGCAGCTGACTACCACAAATTATTTTCATGTCGAACATCTGACATTTGGCATATTTCTGTTGCTACGTTTTGTTGATGCTATTGATTCATCTGGGCCAGGCATCGTTCTTTTATGTACAAACAAACAGTTCATTGGAAATAACAGCATATTTTTAAATGCTTCATTGCCGTCATAGGAAAATAGGTACACTTACAACATGTCAATTTTTCTTTTAGAAACAGCAAGTAGCGAAGCAAGCGCAGCAACTACGACTCTAGCACCGATGACGTCACGTCCTCCGCCGAGACCGACCACCACCACCAGACGACCCACGAGCACCACCACTACAACTACTACCACACAGCGACCTACCACTAAACCCACCACTGTGCCGGTTCAATCTGGTAAATATATCACCTAACATTAAAACAACTAAACCAAAGATTTAAGGATACATCTTAAGCACCGTCGTGGTATCATTAATATGCACTTTCGCCAAAACGAGATGAAACATATAAGTCCTACGTATATAGAAATTTACCATATTTAGAAAAATACTTATATTTAAAAAAATACTTAACATCAATCCCTGAAGGCACTATGCAGTGCCATTCCAGGCAAATAGCACTTCCATTATTTAATTGTAATTTATTAATTTTTCCTATATTTAGTGTGCTATAAAGAGTATTCTATCTGTTCCCAATTCCCACAGACCCAGTAGAGGGTCCTGCAGACGGAGAGTCATGTGCCGGCGAACAGTACAACTCAGTTCCCGGCGACTGCAATGCGTACTTACACTGTGACGGCAACGTGTGGCACATGCAGCACTGCGCGCCTGGACTACACTGGAGCAACGGACAGAAGCACTGCGACTGGCCCAAGTACGCCAAGTGCGAAGGTGAATACTCTTCTAATTACATGATAGACTTCGTTTCAGACACATTCCATGAAGAAATTTTGATTTTCTGATAAAAAAGGTTACGTCACCGCACCCAAGTGTGAAGAATGTCGAATATGTTCAAAATAAAATACAAAAGACCGCAAAGTCACGCCTGAATTAATAAACTATCGATGTTCAACATGTTTTGATGAAGTGTGTTCGGCAATGAAGCATTAAGATTTAATTTACTTGGATCAATCACAATTCATGACGTTGGAGAGTGTAATGCAATTCTGGCTTGTCCTTTATGAGAACAAAGCCAGGATTTATACAAACTTAAATTTAGCTTTTGGAGTGATTGTTTTATTGTTAGTTTTAATATTGTGTTAATGTTAGAGGGCGACTTTATAGTTCAGCTTTATAGCCCTAAAAAATAAAGAAAAAAAATACATGGCAGCACTTCGTGTCGCAAAAGACAGCTTCAAGAGCAGCACAGACGAAGTAGCTTTCTTTTCAAAAGAAAATATTGCTTGATCTTCAATTAATCATTGTAGACTAAAAATGTATTGTCATTCTGTTACAGTACCTAAATCTACGACGGCTGCTCCTAAACCAACACGACCGGCGACTCGGCCGACCAGGCCTACAACCACATCGACAACTACTAAAGGCAAGTCATAGTGGGACTCTTCATCTTTATAATCGTCTTTTACACCCCAATCCGTATTTTCTATATATTTTAGTTTATTTTATTGATTGGATCTCTAATGGAGGATTATGGTTTAAAGCTGTAGTATACTTTTCTTTATTGCGTTCTGATAGTAGAAGGAAATGAATATTGAATAAGACCTAACCATTTCCCAACAGCTCCTTCATCCGGTTCTCCATCCGAGGACTCATCATGCGGCGGCACCGACGTGCATGCGCCCGCGACGACTTGCGACTCGTACTTGCTCTGTGTTGGAGGACGCTGGCGCAAGCAGATGTGTCCGCCTGGCCTGCACTGGGACAGGCGCACTAGACGCTGTGACTGGGTTGAGTTCGCTATGTGTGAAGGTAATAACAATAACGTTTTCTTAATTTGTTCAGAAACGACTGTATTATAATATAAAGGAAAACTCTAAATAGGCCCCAATTAATCCTTTAGCCCCATTAGATCCAGAAATTGGCTTGCGTATTCCGTTAATCATCAATGTGGAAATTCTTGCAAAAACTAGACTTTTGACAAATTACTGGTTAATGGTGCCAACAGCACCATCTGCTTCTCTACTTCCAAACCTTTTTCTAATATAGATGCACTTTTTCCAACAGTGGGCAAACCGTCCAAATCTCCGATGCCACAGACAACCACATCAACTACCACTAGTACCACTACCACCACCACTACAACGACCACCACTAAACGGCCTACGACATCTAGAAGACCGATGAGACCTACCTCTTCTACAACTAAGAGACCACTCGCCGATGAACCGCAATTGCCTGGCAAGGTAGTTATTAAAAATTTAAGCTATTGCTTTCATTTTCCTAAATATAATTTATAATAGAGCAATAGCTTTCATTTTCCTATATATCAGTCACCGAATCGAAACATCTGTTTACTTTTGTTGACAGGATTTTAATTGAACCACTACCTACAGTGACCGCTATAATTTATCCAATAAACCAAAAATTATACATATACTACCCTGTCATAATGCTCTAGGGCTGCACCACGGGCACATACCACGCTCATCCCAAGTGCGAGAAGTTCTACGTATGTGTGAATGGGCTCCTGATAGCTCAGAGCTGCGCGCCCGGCCTCACGTGGCGCCCCGACCGCAGCCAGTGCGACTTCCCCTCCGCCTCGTCCTGCACTGACAAGCGACAGAGCGATGCTCCCGTGATGGACTCCAACTCCCAGTCTACAGTGATGCAGCAGCTCAATGAAGAACCACCCAGTAAGTTGTTGTTACATACCTAATATTATGTACTTCTATGTCGATAGCCTCTTTCCAGATAAACTCTTACGGACGAACAAGAACTTTTCCGTTATAACTGTTTTCTTCAGAAGGCTTGCATTGCATTGTATTGATATTTCTAATCATCTTCAAAATTGTATATCGTTCCACATCTTTCAGAATACTGTGACTCTGGTTCATATGCCCAGTTGCCCACCGACTGCACTCGATACCTTCATTGCTTGTTTGGAAAATTCGAAGAATTTGCTTGCAGTGCAGGATTACACTGGAATCAGGTAACTATGCCAAATACAAAATATCCATACTCCATAATTTTGTTATGATTGGATAATTTTGTTATTATGGTGAATAGTTTACTGAACATCGTTGTTTTGTTTTGCAGGAGAAACAGATCTGCGATTGGCCCAAGAACGCAAAATGCAAACGAAAGGCCAGCGCAACTACCACTACTACAAGCACAACGACAACATCCCGCCCAGTTCCTATGGACGTGATGCCGGAGCATGATCATGTTCATGACCATGATCATGACCATTCAGGGCATGATCATACACATGACCACGGACACGATCATTCACAACCAGCACCAAATAAGCCAATGGTTTCTTCAACTAGCATCACACAGCCCGACATTAGCTCCAAGCCTGCTCTCCTGAACTGTAGGTTTCGAAGCCGTTAATAATACCAAAGATTGTTAATAATAAAGTAATTTAAATGAACAATAGTTTTTTTTAAATATCAATGTACACTTAAATGACGTTAATTATTTTCCAGCTCGTTATAAACTGGTGTGTTACTACACGAACTGGTCATGGTACCGTCCTGGTATCGGCAAGTATAGTCCAGAGGATATCGACCCAAGTCTTTGCACCCACATCGTCTATGGATTTGCTGTTCTCGGCGAAGACGATGGTCTCATTATGGCCCACGACTCCTGGTCAGACTATGATAACAGTAAGTTTGATATACGACATTCTAAGACTTCTCTAAATATTATTAAAAAGTAGCTTTTTGTGTCTGTCCATGTGACCGCGTTGTTCTTTTAAAATACGCTACAAATTTTAATGCGTTTTACGACAAACATTCGACATTAAATGTTAATGTTCTCAATACAATATTTTCAGGATTCTATGAGAAGGTTGTGGAATACAAACGCTATGGTATCAAGGTATCTCTAGCTATTGGCGGCTGGAATGACTCAGCAGGCGACAAGTACTCTAAGCTGGTCAATGACCCCGCAGCCCGTGCCCGATTCGTCTCACACGTTGTTCTATTCCTCGAGAAATACGGATTTGATGGTTTAGACCTCGACTGGGAGTATCCTAAGTGTTGGCAGGTGAGAATTTTCTTTTAAGTTGTTGTTACATACCTAATATGTACTTTAACACTAAAACACTTTTCACTGCAGTCAATTTTAAAACTATGTAGATCATACACTTTTCCTCTATTGCTGCGTTCACTTGCTATTTCTTTTAAATTTCGCTAAAATTTGCGGGCTATCAAGAGTAAAAAACAAACGTATACTTAAACCATTAGGCAGTAAATAATAAGATAATGGACCTAATAAGGTAAATGCGTAGCATGCAAGAAAGTAATTTTACATTAAGTAAGTAGTTTTACATTAAAGAAGTACCGAACGTTGTACATAAACGTACCTACCTACTTAAAATTGTACAGACAGAACTTGATGCATGAATCAAGACGACTTTACAGTTTATTATTCTTACCAACATTTCCTACAATTTTATTGTCAACAGGTTGATTGCTCAAAGGGTCCTGATTCAGACAAGGAAGGTTTCGCCGACCTCGTCCTGGAGTTATCAGCTAAATTCAAACCCAAGGGTCTGCTTCTATCAGCGGCCGTATCTCCTAACAAGAAAGTCATAGACGCTGGCTATGACGTGCCAGTACTGGCTCGCCACCTCGACTGGATCGCTGTCATGACTTATGACTACCACGGACAGTGGGACAAGCGTACTGGTCATGTAGCACCTTTGTACTACCACCCGGAAGACGGCACCACTTACTTCAATGCGGTACGGACTTAAGTATTTGTTTAACTGCCAAATGGCATAATTTGATTGATCTACATGGCAATGAGTCTAGTTCAGAGTATTCCTGAATGAAACCAACAATGAGACACAAAAAGTAAAGGATTTTTCTCCATCACGATCGCGGAATAATAATATCGATTCTAATAAAACATTTTATTTATTACAGAACTATACAATTCATTATTGGATGCAAAAGGGAGCGCCAGCGAATAAGCTAATAATGGGTATGCCAATGTACGGACAGACGTTCACTTTGGGTGCCGACAATGACTCGCCACAGACCCTCAGTTTGGGCAATGAAGCTACTGGCTTAAACGCTCCAGCTTCAGCCGGCGGTGAAGCAGGAGAATATACTAGAGCTAAAGGCTTCTTGTCTTATTATGAGGTAAGGAAGGAACCACAAATACCTTAATGGATTGCTAATCGACCAAATGAAAGATAATCGTGAATTTATTAATATCTTCTTTCTCGTTTTAGATTTGCGATCGCATCAGATATAATGGATGGAAGGTAGTAAAGGATCCTCACCAGCGTATGGGTCCATACGCATACAAGGGCAACCAATGGGTGTCGTTCGACGATATTGAAATCATTAAAAAGAAAGTGAACTTCATAAAATCATTAGACCTTGCCGGTGGTATGGTCTGGGCTCTAGATCTTGATGATTTTAGAAATAGGTGAGTAGATAGAAAAGTTATAATCCATTTAAATGTGATATATTTTTGGATATGTACAAGCCTACGATTCGCAATCGTATTTAACAATTTCCTATCATCTCTAGATGTGGTCAAGGCAAACACCCACTTGTCAACGCAATCAAGGACGGTTTACTGGATCCTAGCGTAGATGAAGAGACAACAATATTATCTGACCCAATAATTGATCCTCCAAACGAAATAGACGAAGATCTGGATGATATTCAAGTGCGGCCTGTCACGAAGCCGACTCCAAGGCCCACACAAATGACGACGCATAAACAACCCATGGTAGACACGACGACTAAAAAGCCCACGACTGCAGTCAGTACCAATTTGGAAGAACGCTACAAGGTCGTCTGCTATTACACTAATTGGGCTTGGTACAGGTAATTAATTTAATTACTTATGTGTTTTTATGCTCTCACATGGAAACATGGATTAGTTCTATTATATTGTACGTTCCTCTTAAATTTTACAAATTTTAAACTTTTGCCAGACCCGGACCAGGAAAATACACACCTAGCGACATTGATCCCTCGCTTTGCACCCATATAGTGTACGCGTTTGCTGTCCTCGACACAAAGCGCCTAGTGATCAAACCACATGACATGTGGTTGGATGTGGAAAACAGTAAGTAACTAGCTAATAGAACAAGTTCTAGTATTTTATTTCTGTCATAATATTATACCAGAATATTCTAATAACTAACTGGCTACTTTTTCTCATTTTACAGAATTTTATGAAAAGGTTGTATCTCTTAAAGAGAAGGGCGTGAAAGTGGTCCTTGGAATTGGAGGATGGGACGACTCGGCGAGTGACAAGTATTCACGAATGGTGAACAGTCCATCAGCGCGAAGGAAGTTCGTGATTCACGCTGTAGACTTTATCGAACAATATGAATTCGATGGATTAGACCTCGACTGGGAGTATCCTAAGTGCTGGCAGGTAAGTGTTACAAATAATATCAAGAGTTATTTCTGATCCTCATTGCAAATGAACAAAGATAACTTGGGGCATTTATTTTCTAGGTGAACTGTGAAAAGGGTCCGAGCTCTGACAAACAAGGCTTTGCTAGTCTTGTGAAGGAACTACGAGCTGCCTTCAAGCCTCGCGGCTTATTGCTCTCCGCCGCTGTCTCAGCCAGTAAACGTGTCATAGATGCTGGTAAGAATCGATTTTTTTTTCAGCCGTCGTCCATTTATGTCCTTTACGTTAGTTTCAGCATGTTGATATTTATTTCATTTTTCAGGCTATGATGTAGCGACCCTGGCCAAAAATCTGGATTGGATTTCTCTAATGACGTACGACTACCACGGTCAATGGGACAAGAAGACTGGACATGTATCCCCAATGTATGCTAGCGACGGAGACATAGATAAAACATTGAACACTGTAAGTCCTTACCAGAAACTAAAAGTAGAAATGGCTATTATTTCAAAGGACCTAATAATATCAACTGTATTTTCCCGCAGAACTTCACAGTGCACTACTGGATCGACAAAGGAGCACCTCCTGAGAAGCTCATTTTGGGTGTGCCATTCTACGGTCAATCGTTTTCATTGGAAGAAAACGCAGGAACTGGGCTCGGAGTACCTTCCTACGCGGGTGGAGAGGCTGGCGATGAGACCAGAGCTAGAGGCTTCTTGTCATTCTACGAAGTGAGTACAACGAATGATAACATAGTGAACATTAGGAACCTTTTTGTGTTCTGCTGTTACGTACTGAAGTAAACTGTATAAAGTTACAAAATACCCAAGAGGTTCAAGGCACCCAGCAAATCAAATCAAATCATTTATTCCTTTGCAAACATGGGTTATGCACAGCACATTAATGGAATGCTCAATGTGTAAAATGCACTGTATGTGTACTTTTGATTTTATTCATAAAGAAATCCAAGGGCACAGATATTATAATACTACCAAGGGTAATGCTACTACAGAAAAACTTGTTGTATGTGTTTACATACAACAAGTTTTTCTGTGGTAGTCAGATAGGCCTACTTGACAGTTTCTGCTTCAATAATCATATTTTATCTATTCTCCCCTAGATATGCGACCGCATCAGAATGAAGGGCTGGCAAGTATCCCGTGACCCAGGTGGTCGCATGGGTCCGTACGCCAGCTTTGACGACCAATGGGTTTCATTCGACGATGACTTCATGGTACGCCACAAGGCAGAGTATGTCCGTTCCATGGGCTTGGGAGGCAGTATGGCGTGGTCCCTTGACCTTGATGACTTCAGTGGAAGAAACTGCGGCTGTGGAAAGTCACCCCTCCTAGCTACCATCAACCATGTGCTGCGTGGCAGTGAAGCACCACCGAGATGCTCACTTGAAGATTGTAAGTTTAAAATCAGATGTACCAACCATTATACTATCTATATTCAAATCTGGACTTTGGATCAGTCAGCAAAAAAAATTAAGATGTTCAATTAAAATGAAAACATAAACTAATAAACGTTTTATATTCACAGTGCAACCAGATAATGCCGAAACTGACATGGACATCCCAGTTTCAATACCGAGCGCCACTCCCACTCCGGACATTGAGGAAACGGATGATATCCCAGTGATGGCACCAGTTGAAGAAGTTGATACCGATACTGATACTGATGCTAATATTGGCACCGACACGGACTTAGACACTGACAGTGTAAGTAACCCCTATAAAGATTTAACAGCTAAGATTTGAATAAGTAATTCTGTAACATTGTTATTTATCATACTATTGTGATGTTTGACAGGGTCCAAGTCTTGAAGGTATGTCGTGCACTGGAAACGTATTCAAAGCTGACGAGAGTAAATGCAGCAAATATTACTTGTGTCTCAACGGTCACTGGATGCAACTGGAGTGTCCCGCACCGCTACACTGGCATAAGGTATATTTTCAACTTCAAAAAAGTTCTTAAATATTCAGAAACATCCACTGCAAGATATATCGATGCATTGTATTATAACATAAGGCGGAATTAAAGCAGTTTTTTAAACACAGTTACGTGTAATCTTAAAACACATCATTACTAATGAATTTGTTTATGTAGAACCACTGCGACTGGCCAGAGAAGGCTCAATGCAGAACCAAGTCTGCACTGCGGCTAGTAGGATTAGAACCCGAAGAGACGCACGAGGACAAACCTATCGTGGGATGCTACTTCACTAACTGGGCGTTCTATAGGTAAAGACAGAAAACTATATATTGGGTCCCCACCTATGAAATTGGCGTTTTTTTCTCACAAATAGAGAACCTCGTCACTGCTTTGATTTAAAATATTCTTCAATTGCTTGGTATTATATTGAATAGTAACCATCATAGACAACTACCAATAGTAAAAAAACCTTATTATTATTTATAGTTTTTTTAACATAAAAAATACCTTTTAAAAATGACTCCTCATTTTGTTAGCGAAATGACCACTATTTTTTTTTAACTTAGCCAAATCTTATTTTTGTCACTTAATCTAAGTGGCAAGTTTTTAAACATTAGTGCATAAAAGTTTTAAAACATTAGTGTTCATGGTTGTTATATAAATTAAGAAAATGTTAGTATGAAAAATGCAACTTCTTTAAAATTCCCCATACAAAACCCTGATTTCATAGGTGGGAGCTAATATTAGTGAAAAATAACACATAATACGAGTATATTTTTACAACAACATACTTAATCATTTTTAAATCTTAGGCCCGGCAAAGGCAGCTTTGGACCTGAACAAGTAAACCCAACTCTCTGCACTCACATAATATACGCGTGGGCTCATCTTGATGGCAATTCCTTCAATTTGGTGCCTGGAAATCCAGAGCTGGATCTGGAAAATGGTATGTACCTAACTACTTGTAACACAAAAACTTGCCGATTTTATTAGTTCTCATGTAGCTATAATGTATCATGTCCTTCTTCCAGACTTCTACGGCAAGTTGACTCAATTGCAGCAAACAGGGGTCAAAGTTATTATTGGTGCTGGTGGGCTTACGGACTCTGAAAGCAGAAAATGGAGCAGAATGGTATCAAGTCCAGAATACAGAAAAACATTTGTAGACTCCGTATTGAAATTCTTACAAAGATGGCACTTTGATGGAGTTCAGATTGCTTGGCAATATCCTGGATGTAAACAGGTAAACTATGTTACTTTTTCAAAGCAGTTATTTTATTTCTAGAAAAACGCTAGCCCATCAACATCATTATGTACATTACCCCTAGCCATGAAATTCACGTTGTTGTAGAAACTTTCGCTTATTTCAATTATTTAAATATTATTTCATTTCAGACTCCATGCACAAATGCTACAGTGGACACAAAAGAAAGGGACAACTTCGCTGAATTACTGTCAGAGTTATCAAGGACTCTACGTCCTCAGGACCTGGAGCTATCAGCTATGGTCTCCGCTTCCCCAGAAATAGCTCAATTAGCGTACAAGCCTTACGTTCTAGCCGCAGAATTAGACTGGGTCGCGATTGCTGCTAATGATTATTATGCATCCTCGACTGGAAAGACGTCGTATTTAGTACCGCTAGAATCTAGTCATGTCAGAGGAGTCAATAGCTTGGTAAGTGTTGATTTAAAATTAAATATTCTCTTTATTTGCAAGAAATAAGAACGTGAGGTTGGAATCCCATTTCATTTCAATCACTAAAAATACCCGGACAAAGATAAAACTTAAAGATTCTGCTGGCAATAAAGTACCAAATAGCCCCTTCACTTAAAACGCGTGTGAGACAGAGTACCTACACTTTAATAATATTATAATAATATGGCTTCTCTTCCATGAGTCGTACATTAATTAATTATAGCAATCCGGTGATTTTGCCCTCATATCAACTCGTTATATTGCATACAGAAGTTGTTGGTAAACATTTATCAATAAATAAATGTAATTTATTTTCTACAGAACACGTCCCTATCATACTGGACGAGCGTGTTACCGCCTCGTCACGTGGTACTGGGAGTGCCTGCGTATGCGCGGTCCTACAGCTTGCGCAGCGCTGCAAACGCTGGGCTTGGAGCCCCAGTCACCGGCCCCGGAGAACCTGGACCATACACTCGAGTGCCTGGGTTCTTGGCCTACTATGAGGTAAGTAGAGAAAAATAGGTCCAACTTACGATGACCAGAATTACATGATTGCTACGAGTTTGAACCTACGCTTATTCCTATAGTTTGTGCATGACCCCAAACTCACGGCTATTTCTCAGATCAGAAAAACAATAGGTAATTGAACAAACATATTTTCTCCAGTCTCAAGTAATGAGTAAATACGACATAGGTACTTCAATCATTTGTAACTGAATCACTGTCGCCTAGTCGACTCTTCAAAAACGTCCGCGTTCTATATCATAATTGCCTCTTCAAAATTATAAGGGCATTTCATTTTATCAAATAATCAAATAGAAAGGTGAAACATCTAGCAAAGTCAACCTAAAACCGTTTTCTGCTACAGACAATAGACATAGGTAGGTACATATTAGTCCTATCTCGCGACACGGTTCCTATCTGCTGATAAAAAAGATAGTGAATACTTCAATGTTCATCGTATGAACGTAACATGTTAAATGATGCAGAAATCTGAAGCGTAGTAGATCGTAGATCCGCATGAAAAGATTGAGTTCGCTTCCAGTCATCTGCCTAGCCTTTTCCCAACTATGTTGAGGTCGGCTTCCAGTCTAACCGGATGCAGCTGAATACCAGTATTTTACATGGAACGACTGCCTATCTGACCTCCACAACCCAGTAACTGGATACCCCTTGGTAAGACTGGTTGTCATACTTTCGGGCTTCTGACGACCCGTAACGGCTCCTCATTACGTAGCCACGAGCTCCTCCATTGAGTTCGCCTCCAGTGATGGTGCAAAATATGCATGTAGGTACTTGCATCACCTGCAGACATTATTATATCAAGATTTCGATCTTGAGTGCACTTTGTGAACCCAAGATTCTACGAGTCCTACGTACCCAAATCATTATTATGCCTTTTGATTCTGAGAAGGGCCTACTTCGACACAGCCATAGGTACTCCATGTTAGAGACTGCAAAGCTAGTCTGTGCTCTAGGAGCTCTAGTACCTCTAGGAATTATATTTCCCATTGCTGATGTCGGTGCCATTCTAGATTGGAAGATCGATGATTAATGTTATTTAATTTGGCACAGGTTGCAGATGGTTTAGCGACGCATCAGTGGAAGGAGAGTCGAAGTTCTGCGGGTACGTTCAGCGTTCGCGGCGGGCAATGGGCGTCGTACCTAAGTGGAGCGGACGTGGGAAGCGCGGGCGCAGCGGCCAGGCGCGCGGGCGCACGTGGTGCTGCCTTGTGGGCGCTTGACTTAGACGCGCGGGGACAGTGCTCGCTAATGAACGCGATGCGACGAGGTCTCACCGAACCTGACCTACCTCTAGAGCTGTGCGCACCTGCCGCTTGAAACATGTAAACGCGTAAAACGTGGGGTCCAACATCAGGAACTACCCAAACAATTATAATTTTAAAACGGTTACTTCCTTGTGTAAAGTACCGATTATGAGACTGTGACTTGTGGGTGCCTATATAAGACTTAATTTAGGTAAAAATAAACATAATTATTTAGATACTTCAATGTGATATTTTTGATGCGTAGATAAACTTTCTACTAATGTCGTCGTTTTTGAGAATTCCTTGATTTTTACTTGACGGTTACACATGATTGTAGGAGGAGATGTTAATAAGTATTTTGTAATATTTTTCGATATTGATTGTCTAGATTTTCCGATTTAAGTAAAAGTACAAGGAATTAATAATTTTGAATCTGATTTATTAGACAGCAAAAGTCACAACTTTTGTATAGGTATGTATCCCTAACGGTATAAAACCAATACTTTATTGTATGAAATAGATAGTTACCACAACTGTATACTTACAATGAACATGGGTAAAGACAGTGTCTTACAAGATCCCTTATTAAATGGTTCATGTTTTGTCTTGTCTAATAATAAAACGATAACATAATTTTTACATTGTTTACTTTTTTATCGTCACCCTAAACAACGTATTCATGTAATCGCCGTCTGTAGTCTCTCTATGTGCCTACCAACCTACTTTCAAAAACTATTTCATGTGACAATATTTGTAAAAGTGCACATACAAACGTTGAAATGACGCATAACATACAGGAAATACCTACTATGAATTAAATGAATTAATCATTTTATTTATCCGTCTTCATCTCTGGTTCCCATTGCAACCTACCTTGGAAACTACATTATAATTCTCAATACCTTGGTTACCTTTACCTGATTGTCATTAAGTACCTACACTTAATGACAAGATAAAGATAACATCGTTTATAAATAACGCACTTGACATCAGCATAATATTGTTTTGTTCACCTAAAAAATGTACAGGCTAGAGTTAAGACAAGGTATTGATAGGTTTAAAAACAAATAAGTAATTATGATGGCAAAAAAAGGTTTTTTAATATTTTGAAGTAACCATTCGAGGCAGGATGATCATTATTTTACATACCTAAAATAAAAAATATCTGAAAAAAAAAATACATACCGTCTTAGGAAAAGCGTTAGACATTGTTCGTCCAGAGTTTCCATACTACTCAAAATACAACTACTTTGATGATATTTTATTTAATCATGATTAATGCATGATAATTAATTTACCATGGACATCGGACATTTATAAGCTTTCATAAGAGTACACTTTTACTAACCAGTACAAATTTAAGAAGTGTACCCCAAGGCAGTATTATAGGTCTCATATTGATCTTGTAACTGCATATAGAATTTCTAATCCAATGTAATTTAATGGAGTACCTACTATTATTGAGTAGGTAGGTATCTATAATGGATGAATCCGTATGAAGTACCTACTAAAAAGATTGTAAGTAAATCTTGACCTACAAAAAAATCTAACACGCACTTGCAGGCATCCAGCAAGACTTGACTATGTTACCCAGGCATCTTTTATTTACGTTTAGTGAAGTGACTGTCCTGCCATAACACCTGTTACTATGTTTAGGTATACCTACATCATTCTAACATCAAGTCAAGCTAAATCCAAAAATCTACTAAAGTTTTCAAAACAATTTAATACTATGAATGGATTTGACTAGTAATTGTGTCTAATTTTCGGGTTGTCTTTGTAATCTGACTAGACAAGTCAGATTTTCTGTCGCACGATTTCGAAGAATGGCAACAAAGGTAGTTTATTCTTGTCTGGCTCCGGCGCACTGCTCACAAGTTCGTTTAAAGAATAGGCGACCATTGATCTACATACATATACCTACACGTTTGATTTTATTAGCGTTTGCAAGAGTCCTTACGATGACGATAACAATAATGTTACATGATTACATCAGACGTCTAGTGATCTTTGTCGTGACTATTTCTTAGGGATAATTTACATGCTGTGTCACGGTACGTAATACAGTTTAAGTAGTTGTCAAGTCCAAAGTGCAAAATCCAACGTGTGATATATTATGATGATACCAGTTTTGTAAATTGCTAGCCAAGGACACCGACCCGTGCAAAAAACGATAGATATAGTATCCTGGATATGAAAAATAAAATAAGTAATCGTGAGACCAATTGATATGATATCTACGCTAAATACTCTACTGGATATTTTCATAATAAAACTCGATTAGGTATCTGTGTACCTACCTAAGTCCAAACTCCATGCAGTTTAACAGTTGATTCATATAACAGAGCACGACTTTGTGAATATAATATTTGCGTCAAACGTAATATAAACGAAGAGTATCTCAACTAATTATCAGAAGTGACCATTGTTTATTTGTGTACATTCTAAATGTCATTGAATCAAAATATTTAGCCAAATCCACAGTTCAATGGCATTTATGTGTTACCTAAATAATTGTAGGATACATAAGTGAATATCCCTTACAAATTAAATAAGAAAACGATAAATGTTAAGTGATACATTTTTACTCCGTTCCTGAAAGTTACTCCAACTATCTACTTATTTGAAAAACTTGGTATACTCCGAAACATGGCCAAACTCTTCTACACGCTTTTCACGAATAATGTGCCGAAAATCAAGACCCCTCTTACTGCGTTCTATAAAAAACTGAACACTCAGGTAACGGTTCTTTACGAGTTCTGTTTATTTTAGGTTTTAAAATAGGTCATAGTCATACGAATCGAACTCACACAATTGTGATTCGTATTTTCTACGTGCTTACAATCGCGATTATCTAAAGGATAATGACCAAAGTAAGCCCGGAAAGAACATTGTTATATATATTTGTACGATCACGGTGATGACTTTCATAAATTGGGCTACTTTAACATACAACGGTGATGGTTGATTATTGATTGGTACTTATCTCTTCTCTTCTCTTCTTCGTCGTTCCCTCAATGCTGAGGATCGCGACCACATCTGACGCGTCTCCAAGCTATGCGGTCTTCTGCAGTATGGACCGCTTGATAGATGCTGCCTCTAGCAACCTTTTTAATCGCGTCTGACCATCTTGTCGGTGCTCTGCCTTGAGCGCGTTTTCCTTCCACCCGGCCCAGTATCAAAAGTCTTTCCAGACTATGCTTAGGTGAACGCATAATATGTCCGAAAAAGCCGAGGACACGCTCCTGGCATATAGTAGATAGCCGCTTGGTGATGATGATTGGTACTTAGGCAATAGAAAAACTGACTAGACGGTACCTAATGGGCTATAAGGTGTTGGTGTGATATCAGGTAGATGGGTAGCCGCGCGACAGTTGCTGAAAGATTAGATATAGGTTATAGCGATTAAAGATGATGATGTTGTAACGTGAAGGTATAATTTTGCGACTTTCACGAGAAGTCATTTAAAATCAAAATACCGACTAGATCGTCATGATTATTCATTTATTGTTTTTCTTCGACATCAGGTACCAACTAAAGAAATACAGATCCCAGTAAAGTCTGGGCACATCGCGGGCAAGCTATGGGGAAGCGGCGACCAACAACCCATCCTGGCACTACACGGCTGGCAAGACAACGCAGGCACCTGGGACCCCTTGATACCGATGATCATCAAAGATAGACCTATACTAGCTCTGGACTTGCCTGGACATGGGTTTTCGTCTTGGACTCCCGGTACACATACACAATTATAATTAAACTTGTGAGCCTTACATATTACAATAACATAAACAATACCTTCCCTACGTATAGGTACATAATAGTTACTTATAGCCACTCAATACACGTTCCTTGAAAAAAAAAAAAAAAACTCTACCGTGCCGTACGATCATATCAATTTGTATGTTTTTCATTTTCAGGTATGACTTACAACGAATGGGACTGGCCGAGGATGATTTTATATATAAAAGAACACTTCAACTGGGACAAAGTTTCTTTACTGTCTCACTCTATGGGAGCAATCGCTGGTATGCGCTTCGCCAGCATATTTCCTGATGACGTCGATTTTTTTATAGCAATAGACAGTTTTATATTAGAAAACCAAAATTCAAATAAGTTAGTTAACACGATATATCCCAAACTGCTACAAAAGGATTTTGTGTCTAAAGCTTGGTTGGAAAGGAAACCACCAACGTATACTTTAGAAGAAATGACTAAAACATGGCATTTAGGAACGCATAAGTCTATAGCCTTAGAGAGTGTTCAGCACCTACTGAAAAGGGGCGCAAAGCAATCAGAAACCGACCCCAATAAATATTATTACTCGCGGGACTCGAGACTGAAGTACGTCATACTTATTCCTGAAGATAGAAGGTTTGTGGAAGCTCTCGTCAGAAGACTGAAGTGTCCAATGTTATTCCTAAAAGCGACAGACTCTCCATTCTCTACCTCCAAGTTTTCTATTGCAATGCGCGAAATTATAGAAGAACAGAATGACAAGTACGAATTTCATTTTGTGCCTGGCAAACATCACGTTCATTTAAATAACCCTGAAAGAGTGGCACCATTAATTAAAAACTTCATAGAAAAGAATAAATTAAGTTTATGAATATTATTGTTTAATTATTGTGTATGTTATCAATGTAAGTAATTAAAATTATGAATTAAGGTATTAGTATTATTATACCTATATTAGAATGAATATTAGAATGACCTACCTACATCAAAAATATACCTATTCCAAATGCACCCCGAATAAAAAACCATTTAATAAGAGTGAACGACAGGTAGAAAGATGATGAATAGACTTGGTGTCTATATGGTAGTGATTGAAGATAGAACGGATGATGTCAATGTTCCTCACGATGATGACGAGAATCTCATGAAAGTCGAGATTGAAATCAAACTTATCTTGGATTGGCCCTTACCGTGCGTTTGCACTGGCGAAACATTTACGACAAAACATGTTGAAATCTCTAGTTCCTGTCAAAAATTGTATGGAACATAGATAGAAAATAGAGATTTCAACATGTTTTGTCGTAAATGTTTCGCCAGTGCAAACGCACGGTTAGGCTTTTCAACATGTGGGACGTGGACTCTGAAATCGTTACTTATATGATATGTTATATGTACCGTGCAAATAGTAGTTACGGACTCACGGCCAATGGCCTGATAGATAAGAGCCTTGATTTACATCTCAGGAGTCAGAAGGCTCTCATAGCGCGGCTCATATTATACTCATATATTATATACTCTTTGGCGCGGCTAGCTATAGCCAGGATGCGACACATACCTAATGTGAAAGAGGTTATTTTCTACAAAGGTCCGACCACCGATAGCTTGGGTCTTTTTCCAATGTTAATGGGCTATACAGCTTCTTTTTTTTTAAATCCTTATTTAGTAAAAAATAAAATAGTAATTGACATAGGTACGTAAATGACTAAAATACTATGATTAGTATTAGATATAATAGTAATCATCAGTAATCCTCATTCATAAAATAATTTATACTATGCGTCCAAAGTCCATTCTGTCTGAGTGTGAGAACATTCAATCGTACTTAACAGAGAGCCCGGCCTTGGCAATGTTATTCTTGCGCGGTGCGTCACTGCGTTACGTTAAACCGCGCTGTTTTAGTGAAATATCTTCATTAACTGTGCAAAAATTACAGAACTAAAGCAAACTTCATAAAACTCCAAAAAGTACGTGTTAACTCTAAATTGTCATTGGTCGATTTAATCACGGTAAAAATTCGTGAAGGTTCGCGGATCGATAAACTTAACCTCTTCGTGACTATGGTTATTTTAACATGTCATTTTAATAATAGACACAAATAAAGCAGTAGGAAACAAATGCGAATATTATTTCACCGTGTTCTCGTTAACTATATCTCAAAGTTGTGCAGTTATACCTGAAAAATGGCTAAGCGGTTGCTATCACAATTGATTTTGAGCTCTAGTGGTACGACTTTAAAGTCGTCTCTGCCTATTCTCAGTAAAAACCTCCATACTCAGGTGAGTTATATTTTTTTTACCGTAATATTGTTTTTGAAATTCAGTTCAGTAATTTCAAAGATTACTGCGCTATTATAGTCCGTTTTTTTATTTTTTATTATGATTGCTAAAGACTTTTGAATAAAACATCTAAATACCATTTTCTTCGACTAGTCTCATTATTTCTACCTGATTAAAAAAAACACGATTCTGCGGGGCAATGATACCTTCATTGACCTGCAGAATTGTTTCTTTTAAGTAGGTACCTATTTCTTTTTTTTTATACTTACAAGTACTACTTATAAAAATCTTTTTAATTAAGTACAGAACCCTAATTGCGTAAGTAACACACAATCAATCACAAACTGTTTCATTTTGACAGTTCAACAACATTCATTGCGTTATTACCAACGTTGTTGAGCAGACAAATTTTTCGAACATAATGAAGCAATGGATTAGCCATTAAAATGATGTAGATTATGATTGTTCGTGTGTTAAGGTGCTGTTTAAGTGTCATTGTTTTTTTTACAAACCTCGGGCCTAATTTGTTTGTAGTTTCTAACAAAGGAGTAATAGATTTACAGCTAGTGATCTTGAAAAAATACAAAATTAATTATATTCAGGCGTTAGTCTGATGAAATAATCCTCAATGCTTCGAAATAAGTAGTACACTACCACAAAGGTATTTCGAAGCAGTCAAGTTTAGTGATCGTGAGGTAATTTTAATGATAAATCTACTTGCTCCGACAGGTGCCGACTAAAGAAATACAGATCCCAGTAAAGTTTGGGCACATCGCGGGAAAGCTATGGGGCAGCGGCGACCAACAACCCATCCTGGCACTACACGGCTGGCAAGACAACGCAGGCACCTGGGACCCCTTGATACCGATGATCATCAAAGATAGACCTATATTAGCTCTGGACTTCCCTGGACATGGGTTTTCGTCGTGGATTCCCCCTGGTAAGTTCATGACTTGTTTTATTTGTTACATCTATTTAATTTAATGTGGTTGGTATACCGGTTGCACTTATCCTTACATATTATCAAGTCGTCCGCCGCGTCTGTCTGTCGTCCTGTTCGCGATAAACTCAAAAACGACTGCACCGATTTTCATGCTGTTTTCACCAATGGATAGAGTGGTTCTCGAGTAAGGTTTTAGTATATAATTTGGCGGGCGAAGCCGCGGGCATCAGCATGTGTATTGTATTTATAAAGGTAACGGTTACCTACACACCCTTTATTCAATTTAATATTCCATTTTTTCAGGTATGCTGTACTATCAATGGGAATTGCCGAGAATAATCTTATATCTAAAGGAGTACTTCAAGATGGAGAAAGTTGCATTACTGTCTCACTCTATGGGAGCGATAGCAGCCATGCGTTTTGCGACTGTGTTCCCTGATGAGGTCGAATTTTATATTGCAATAGACAGTCTTATTTACGACGACTACGATTTAAATTCTGTAGTAGAAAGAATTTCTAAAACCATGCGGAAAGGATTAGTCGCACAAACACGGTTGGATAAAGAGCCTCCGTTATATACTTTAGAAGATATGATTAAAATTTGGCATGCGGGAACTAGAAAGTCTGTAGCTTTAGAAAGTGTTCCCCACCTACTGAAAAGGGGCGCAAAGCAGTCACAAACTGATCCAACGAAGTATTTTTTCTCACGTGACTCCAGATTGAAGTATTCATTATTTAATGCGGAAGACAAAAAGTTCGTCGAAGCTCTCGTCAGAAGACTGAAATGCCCAACTTTATATGTCAAAGCGATAGACTCTCCTTATTCAGCCGACCCGTATTCTATAGAAATGCGCGAAATTTTAGACCAATCCAATGAAAACTATGAATTTCATTTTGTTCGTGGTACACATCATGTACACTTAAACAATCCTGAACTAGTAGCCCCCCTTGTCAAAAAATTCATTCAAAAGCATAACTTCATTATTTAAATCCTGCAAAATATTAAAATCCCTGAAAATTATTTACTCCTTACTACATCTTAGTGACTATGGAAAGTTTCTAAGGCGATAAGTTATTACTTGCACTCGTTATAATAAACAACTGTTCGAATATATTACTAAGTTGAATTTCGTATTTCGTTCGTAAACCTTGCTCAGTAATCTAGATTGACTCGTGTTTCTAATCTTCACTACATATAGTAGTAATCGTTCTACGAGTAGTAAGAGCATGTACACACGGCTACACATCAAGCTATACATTTCCAGTTTATGCTGATCTCGCATTGTGTAGGATTTTCGTACAATGCGAGGTCAGCTTATACTGGAAATGTATAGCTTGATGTGTAGCCGTGTGTACAAACCACCTCACATAATGATATTATTACATCACAAACATATTCATGAAAAAAACCCAATAAATAAGACCCAGGTCAAAAAAGTACACACGACCGAGATGAGGATGCTGACATGGGCAGGAAGTGTCACTCTTAAGGAAAGAGTAAGAAACGAGCATATCCGAGGAAGTTTTAAAATCCGCCCAATCGAAGAAAAACTCTCTGAAGCGTGCCAGAGGTGGTATGGCCATGTAATGTGAATGCCCCCGAGGAGCACATGACTAAGCAAGTCGTCAACATGAATTTAGGGCCAAAGAAGCGAGGTAAATCCCGTCCCACTTGGATGTCTGTCAGCACCGCCCTGAAGCAAGCCAAAGTTAATGACTCGACGACCCAGAACCGAAACATCTGGCGAAGAATAACGAGGAAAGCCGACCCCAAATGAAATGGCAAAAAGAGAGAGACAAACGTCTTCATTTATTGATTATTGCAGTTTTGCCCACAAATCGCGATATCTTTTCTTATAATATATACCTCCGTATTTAGCTTTTAAGTGTCGTAAAATCAAATGAGACGTAAAGCGGTCCCTAGACGATCATTTGCAGCAATTGTTACGTGAATTATCATGCTGCATGAAGGACCCTGCATGAGGGGCCATCATGCAGTATGATAATTCACAAAATCCTATGGAATTGTCAAAGTTTGCATGTCATTCGCACCAATTAATACAACTAAACGGTCAAGCATGCATGACAGTACGTAACGCATGTCATGCCGCATGATCGTCTAGGGACCGCTTAATAACTCAGTAAGTATACTGCATGATCAACATACAATGTAAAAAAAGTGTTGACTTACTTTACAGGTCCCAAGTCTTGTTTTTACTATGTAAATGCATCATATATATTGATATTTTCTTCTGTGCATTTGATGCAATGAATTCTTTCCGACTCAGTAAGGAACTGCAATTCATCCAGCACTCGAATGCTTTCAGCAAAGACGTTACTTAATTTATAATTGTAAAGTATATTTTGGTGTACGTTAGTAGGTATTTATATAGGTAATAGAACCCTTGCTTTAAAGCTTTCCTTCTACAAAGTTACTTAAAATATAATTATTTTTCTGAATGCCAAAACATGCAAGTATTGTTAGTAGCTGCAATAAACAAAAGTGCTTCTAGTAATAAATAGTTAAATACTATAAAATGTCTACTAGTCACCATTAACTGTTGTGTTTAATAAGATAAGTATTTAAATAAATAAGACTTACACATGTACAATATTGTTTAAAAAAAAATGTTTATTGTTACACAAGTAAACATAACAAGAATTATACATAATACCTAATAAGAATAATTTAATTTGAATGTTCACTGGTACATGAAATGCCTAAGCTGGAATTAGAATTACTAACATTGTCACAAACATGGGCACCTTTCCTCAGTGGCAGAACTTTTAACAGTGCCTCTTGCCATGGCACTCCTTCACACACCCTTAGGACAATCTCAAATACTGTAAAGAAAATATATTATTATTTATTTTCTAGATTAATTAGTTCAAATAAGTAAGTTATGTGCTATGTCTATATTTATAAGATATGTACCATGATCAATTGTCAGCACTTTCCTAGTTTTCATATTTATGTATTTGTCCAATGGCAGTTGTCCATGTCTAATGCCTTGTTCTTCTGCTATTTTATGGCAGAGACCCTGAAAATAGATTTTATTTTCAATGATAATTTGTTCAATGTTTAAGTGTTTTTTATTATTATTGTGATAATGCAGGTAGATTTATATAACATGTACTTTGAACAACTTATAACCAAAGAAACTGTCCAGCATTTAATGCATAGCATTTATTTATTTTGCAGTCTCATATGTCAAAAAAAACGAGTGTTCAGACTGTAGGTATTAATTCAATATTGCAGCATATAAAAGTTTTACCTTATGCTTATTGTGATCAACTAGACCTCCAATAATATAGGCAGTATTCTCTTCAAATTGTTCAATGATATTATCAGATTCACTTGTTAAATAGACTATATTCTCTTTAGGAAATACTTCAAGATATGGTGCTTCATGGAAGTTTATCTGTAAAACATTAAAGATATTTTATTATTAAAAAGATATTATTTATTGTTAATTATATTATTTGTGACTTTATATAATATAGGTATGTTATACTTAATATATATATATATATATACATTATATATTGTGTACAAGATTGATATTATAATACAGGAAGTTGAAAATGAATAAATTATTTTATTTTGGGGGATGTTGGCCGGCACTCCGGCAGTGACTAAACTTTTGTATTACAACTACTTCAATGTTGCTGAAAAGGACAGACGCATTAAAACTAAATATAATGTTTATGAGCCCTGAATTACACCACCCATGAATCTATTAAATTTTAGACTGTTGAAGCTGTACATATATAAAAAAAAGAAATAGATACTGATCATTTTCAGTATCAATTTTTCCAATTCATTACATAAATATTTAACCTAGTACTCAACTCAATAGAATATTTTAATAGCTAAGAGGATATACTTTATATGTTTAAGCAGGACTTGTTGTTTTAATTCCTCAATCTTAGGCAAAACCTCTGATCTTGCCACTAGACTCGCGACAATCTAAGAAGTCCGTTTTGACAGCTATAAAAATGGGTTGTGTAGCGATGAAAAAAATAAATGGTTTCTTAAAAACTAATTCTCGAGACATTACGTTTGAACTTATTTAGAGAGTTTATAATCGACGACATATCTACATTGCTTAAAACTAATTCTCAAGGCTTAACGTTTTAATAAATGTATGAGAACGAAACGTCAAAACGGACTTCTTAGATTGTCACAAGTGTAATTAGCAATTATACAGTGTGGATCCCACAAAACTTGTAAATAAATATTGAATCTAGGTGAGCTACATGGTGTCATAAATAACAAATATAGTGCTTGTCTAGTAGATGAGGAAAAAATTGACAGAACAATTATAATTATTTTTACAATAAGAATCCAACTTACATCCCAATGTTCATATCCATTATGCCTAGACATATCACTTTTAGCTTTTTCTCCAAAACTAGTAATGTGGAATTGAACCGGGGTTTCTGATCTCCTGTTTATTGAGTAACAGCGGAGAATTTGTTTTATTACTTTAAACCTATCTTTTTCCATCATCAAATGATCGAAACTTAGATCTATTACTATTGCAGTACTTCTTTTGGGTCTTTCTAACTTCATTTTCTTTAATGTCTTCCTGTTAGGCCCTAGATCAATATTGGCCTCCCGTGCCTCTCTTCTCCTTTCTTTAGCTTTTGCTTTCTCTCTGGCTCGTTTTTCCGCTTTGCGGTTTTCCCATTTCACTTTTTTTAACCATTTGCGCATTTGATTTTTGGTAAAAGGTCTCGGAACTTCGTTGCCCTCATCGTCTTGCAAACCTGAATCTATCGTAATGTCAAATAGTGTATAATGGGGAAAATTATTTTCCTCCTGTTCCTTGGTGATATCCCCATCATCTTTCGTAGAATTTGCTTCTACGTTATTCATTTTAGCTTTATCTGACTGTATTTTCGTTAAAAAGCTAATTTAGACCATACTTTACGAAGTTTACGAAACACGTGTGGTCACTTTAACTGTCTATTTTATAACACTTCAAGTCCAGGTAGGTTTTTTTTAAGAAACCTCTGTTTCTATTTTTTTTTTTTTATTAATAAATATTTATTTAAAATATTTTTGTCAAGAACGCTGATTTTTAGGTTAAGCTTTTGTATTCGTTGTCAAATGAATGTCAATGTCATTGTCAGCCATCCTCATCTTACTGCGAACTTGTCAAAATAAAGGAACAAAACGTAAAACAAGAGTATTACGTTTAGTTTATTTTATTTTGTATGATCGGTTAGTACTTGTTATTATTTATCAGACTTCAAATAATGATAAATATGTATGTTGGTACTTGTAATTTTATAAAAAGAGGGAAAAGAATCATACGGCATCAAAAAATTCGTCCGCATCGCTGTCAACAAGTGCCATAAGCTGGCAATTACCCTATATATTACTTTACTCTATGCTGGCAATGCTGTCTGCTGGCAGCATTACTACGTTATAAGGGCACGCTGATTCTTTGGCCAAAAAATAGGCCAGCACGATCACGTGAAGAGTCGATCAACCGCTTTGCGATGTCTCGAAAAACAACACTTGGGCACTCGGACCCCATGGGCCTAGTGTTTCAACCTCACAGCACAGAACAGCTCGAACATATTACTCCCAATAAGATTGGAATATTTTAATTTACGTGCTCGTATTACGACAGATGATGACGTTCAGTTTTCATCATACTCATGTTTTCATTTTAAATCACATGTTTATGCAATAGCATGAATAGCAATATTTTTTTATGGGTCCAACTGTATTCCAACTCCAAATGGAGCTCAACTCATCGGAGTTGGACTCCATTTGGCTGCACCTGAGTTGGACTCCATCCCACTCATCCATCGGGATGAGTGCGATGGAGTATGATGGAGGATGCAGTGCGCAACGTAACGCACGCAAAACATTGTGTTTATGGATGCATGCAAGGGTTCAGGCAGGGTTCGTGGGGGTATTGAAAATTAAGGTATAACATTTAAAACTTGCTGTCTTTATAAAACGTCTGAAAAAAATGGAACTTTGACCTTCAATATCTTCGTAACCAGATTCCCAGGTGTGGTCCAGAACAATAAAAAATATCACAATGAAGGGAATAACAAGTGATTTTCGGCTTCGTTTTGCGTCTTTTTACACCCGTTGTGTATACGTAGATGCAAATGTACAAAACACATTCCGACATTAGTGAATGTGTAAATTATTTAGATTGTTTGTAACCTTTCTAACCCCCGTAGATAAGAGAGCACATATAAGATAACTAGCTGTGCCCCGCGGTTTCACCCGCGTAGGTCTCGATCCCGTGGGAATATAGGGATAAAACGTATCCTATGTCCTATTCCAGTTCATGGTCTACCCGTGTGCCCATCCTTTCCTCGCGAACATAGGGAACGTCGCGCCGGCGTCGAACGGCTCGCGTATTGCATTTTTATATTCATGATTACTTCGAAATTAAATATCCGATTCGAATGAATTAATAGTATTTTGCTGCTACATGAATACCCTTGATGTTAAAACTATTTATTTGAATAAGAATTAATATTATGTTGATAAAACTCCTTCGCAAATAATGCATTAGTTTCGAACAAATTTTATTACCATAAAAAATGGTTATAGTGAGTCAATCTTAAAAGATAGACATATGCTGTCGCGGACTTTTATTTAGAACTTTTAAAGAGGAACAATTACATCATACATGATATTTGCGTAACTTAAACCGGTTAGGCAGCGCACGCAACAGAAGCTCTCAAAAAGGAATAATTTTTCCCGTTTTTGCAACATTTTTCATGTATGCTCCGCTCCTATTGGTCGTAGCGTGATGTTATATAGCCTATAGCCTTCCTCGAGAAATGGACTATCCAACACAAAAAGAATTTTTCAATTCCAACCAGTAGTTCCTGAGATTAGCGCGTTCAAACAAACAAACAAACTCTTCAGCTTTATAATATTAGTATAGAAGTATAGATTTAATCATGTTGAACGATCATGTGCCTCAACATTTAATTATCTTAGAAGTCATTCTTTAAAGATAATGTCTACCGTGAGTACACATCTTGTTTGTTTCAGGCTATACTGAACTAATTATAACTATTACACACTAGGTATATTTGTGCTGAAAATCTAAGATCGGGACTTTGGTACTTAGGTACGTATCTAAAAAAATATATCAATTACACTAAAACGTTTTTTTAACTAATTCTCTAGGACAGGTATCAACTATGGGGAGGATGCTTCGAAGAGGAACCCTCGGCCGTGCTACGGAGACTGAACGACTCGCTAGCAGTGGATGCTCGATTGTTCAGAGAGGACATACAAGGCAGTCGCGGCTGGGCTGCCGAGTTACATCGAAGTGGACACCTCTCTGAAGCTGACAATAAAGCCATACAAGAGGGACTTAACAAGGTAAATTTTATATCGAATACTGTACACCGCAGGTCCGTAGGTACCGTAGTTTTAAAATAATATTTCTATCATCATCAGAGGAGCTCGTGGCTAAGTAATAACAGCCGCTCGGGTCGATCCATCAGGTTAAGCTACGCTTGCCGGGGTTGGTCCGTGGATGGGTGACCATTTTCACATATCGAGACTCCTCCGTGCCTCGGAAAGCACGTTAAGCCGTTGGTCCCGGCTGTCATTTTTGGATCTTTGACAGTCGTTACGAGTCGTCAGAAGCACGAAAGTCTGACAACCAGTCTAACCAAGGGGTATCGTATTACCCAGTTTCTGGGTTGTGGAGGTCAGATAGGCAGTCGGTCCATTTAAAATACTGGTATTCAGCTGCATCCGGTTAGACTGGAAGCCGACCCCAACATAGTTGGGAAAAGGCTAGGCAGATTGATTGATTTTTATCATCATCACGCCTTATTCTTCGAGGTGTGTAAGTAGGTTGACACTACAAGCCAATCACATATCTCCAATTATAACCTGGTCCCTGTATCAGGGGGCGCGCTGCGCCGGCTCCACTGTACTTTCTACAACTAGGTAGGTACCATACTTATGGTGAAGTCAGAATTTTATAATCACGTTTGTTATAAAATTTCTGCCCTTAAAGGTGGAGAAGGACATTGAAGAGGAAATGAAACAAAGCGGGCGATTGAATGATCCCGAAGAAGACATCCACTCAGTGGTAGAGCGGCGACTGTACAAATATGCAGGTAATTCAGCGCTGCGCCTGCACACATGCCGAAGTCGGAACGACCAGTCAGCCACCAATACTAGACTGTGGATGCTTGGCAACCTACCTAAGTTGCACGCCGCCCTCAAAGAACTGATCACGGTATGTATTTACAACATTCAACTCTAACAGTAGGTAATAGGTAGTCGAAACCGTTGTCATTCTAATTTATTGTACTTATCAATGTTTGAAGGTCCTGGTGAACCGAGCTAGCAGTGAAATAGATATAATTGCACCAGGTTATACCCATCTTCAACGCGCTCAACCTGTGCGGTGGAGTCACTTTCTCTTGAGGTAACTGAAACCCCGCAACCAAACCACATCATTAAATGTGCTCGAAGCCTCCACTTTATTAACTATTTCACTTGAAATTTCAGTCATGCTTGGGCTCTCCACGACGATGTGACAAGACTAGAACAACAAAAGAGCCGCCTTTCGCGCTGTCCTTTAGGCAGTGGAGCTATTGCCGGTTGTGCGCTGCCTATCGATAGATTGAGACTGGCTAACCATCTAGGATTCGAAGACCTGACGCCTAACTCCATGTTTGCCGTCAGTTCGAGAGATCATCTGGGTAGGTAGCTATGGGAATCCAATTCACGCACGTCTGTAACTGATGGGTGTTCCTTAATCAGCTATTTTTTTTACAGTGGAATTCTTCAACTGGGCTTCCTTATGTGGCCTGCACCTTAGTAGATTAGCAGAAGATCTGATAATCTACAGTTCTCAAGAGTTCGGCATTGTTCGCTTCTCTGACCAGTTCTCGACTGGATCAAGCTTGATGCCCCAGAAACGTAATCCAGACGGATTAGAACTGATTCGAGGAGCTGCGGGACTCCTACTGGGAGAGGCGTTTGCATTCAGTTGCGTTATTAAAGGATTACCGAGCACTTATAATAAAGATCTGCAATCAGATAAGGAGCTCCTGTTTAGATCTTATGATCGACTGCTTGATTGTTTGAAAGTTGCTGTTGGGACTATTTCAACCATGGAAGTAAGTTGGCTTCATAATCTTCGTAATCATATGATTAGGAAGAGGAAATATATATGCTACTAAGATGTCGATTTATGTTCTCAGGTGAATAGTGAAAGAGCAGTAAGTTCCCTGGACCCTGGCATGCTAGCAACAGACCTGGCGCATGCGCTGGTCCGTCGCGGGGTTCCCTTCCGACGAGCACATCACTTCGTCGGGGCAGCCCTGCGTTGCGCATCAAGAGTCGGCGTCGACCTCAAAAATTTGCCTTACCAGGAATACCACAATATTTGGTACTTACGCTATTTCTCTTATAGTAAGATAGGAGCTGATTGATTACGCGCCTTTATTCTTTATTCACGGGAGTCATCAAATAGATTGGTAACGAACAAACGGCATGGGTGGCTATCAATCCCCCACAACAATTTTAACTGAAGAAGAGAGGTAGGTACCTACGTTTAGCAAGTAAAACCACAGAGACAATTTTTTTTTCTATTACAGCCCTGAATTTGGAACAGAGGAGGAACTTCAGAGTATTTTCTCATGGGAGACGAGTGTGGAACAATACACTAGCCTGGGAGGGACTGCCCGAGCTGCCGTGGCTCATCAACTTGACACATTACGCTCATGGCTTGGAGTACAGACAGAATTCACTTGCTCTAAGTAAACTTTATTTTGCATGTATCTGTAGGTATGTTTTTTAACTAATAAAATAAAAAAAACTAAGAATGATTTTTTCGTTCTTCTAATCACAATTAATTCTTTAATCACAAGTCATCACGGAGTTAATGCAGTCAAACAACTTGGGCAGGGCGCCTGGTAAGTAAATGAGTAATAAACTACGTCGTTTATATTTTTGTCACCTACTAGGGGATAACCAAGTTCAATGTAGGTAATGGGAATAGAAAATTTATGAGCCAATGTCAATGGATCACGTCCGCCATCTCTCATCCTTTGTTTACGTAAATAGGGTAAGGATAAAGCAAATAAGTAAAACAAAACCCAATCAGGCCCAAACGATTGGTCACGTAAATGAATGACTAGCCTAGATTAAAAGGTTATCGAGTAGGTATCTGCCTAATAAATTGGTATTGGTAGATATATTTCTATACATAGCATACAATCAAAATGGATCTGCCATTTGATTACACAAACACTGTTTTTTTTCTGTTAAAAATTATGACTTAAACAGCTAGGTACTTAATTAACTTGATCCGTCAGACACGAACGTGTATTTGTACCTACACTTAAAAATTACAACAATCTGGCTTGCCGCTTAGGTGTTTATGACTTTAAACATCTGACGAAATGTGGGTGTACGAAAACCTCTGCCCAATTAGGGGCTTATAGACGTGATGTTATGTCCTTGTTGTGTTGTTGACTATCTAGATTTCACAAAATACCTATCTAATTTTACTTCAGTATATAGACTAGCTGCACGAGATTTACGAAGCCTCTTTGCTCTAGGGCAGGAAAGCAGTTTGTAGACAGAAGTGCCTACATATGATAGAGCTCGTCCTCATAATTAAGTTCTACGTAGTTTCATGGAACGTAGATTACGTTCCATGAAACTTGCATTAGTCATAAAATATCTGCAGTACCAAGGTAAATACGTGCTTGACACCATCGCGCATCGTCATGTCACGTCACTGCATGCTCAATAAGAGTGACAGTAAGAAGAACTATTTTAAAACCATTTCCAATTTTAAACCAATAGGGACTCACTATAAAAGTCCCAAAACATCGTTACACAGAAAAATGGTACAAGGTAGGTAAAGCGAATACTAAGTAACTAGGTAATCGTGCCTTTCCTACTATTTGACCCGCACAATTCGTGAAACAAACTAGAAACCTAATAAAAATAAAGTAGGTCTACGATTGTCATTCTATTTAAAGCCAATATCGTTAAGGTATTTAAAGTAAAAATAAAATATGACGTAAGTTAAGTTGACAAGCACAGATACGGCGAAGGGTTGCAGAGTGCGGTTGAGCTGTCTGTCGCACCGCTCCGTGGGCCGTCGCTCCGGTTCCGCCCGAGTGCGCGCCCCGCGACCCTGCCAGGAAAAACAACTTCGCCCCCCGGCCGGCCGCCCACCATTGCTTGCCCATTTAACCGACGCTACACACTCCACCATTGCCAGTCCGAAAAGCAGGCAGTCGCCAATAAATACAATCCGCATCATTACTTAAGAATACGGCGGACTAGGGTGTACTTTTGCTGACTCTACTTTTAGTGTTGTGTTACTAAGACCACGGATTTAAAACTGAAGTACCTATTCATTTTTGTTCAAGGTAAGGTAGACTATTTATGAAGCGCTTTTCTTATAAATAAGTAAGTTTTTTTTTAATGTCAACGTACCGACAGAAAAATAAATTCAAGAAAGTTCAATGCTGCACCTCTGCATCATTGTTCTTTTGATAGGACTGTACTAAGTTGTGAAAATTGATTTAATAAAATAAAAAAATTAGAGTGGGTGGATTGTTGAAATACTTTCCTCATTAATTTCTGTGCCGAATCTAGCATGCAGCAGTAAGCAGCACGCTACCACCCACGGTTTACGGCATGAGTTTTATGAAGGGACTTAAACTAGTGAATATAGTAATATATTATACAATCCCAGCTTACCTGATAGTGATAACGTAAACCTGACTTATCAATTTAAGCTTATAGGTCCCGGCGGTTGAATGTTAAATATTTATTTACATTCATGCATAATCGATATTTTCTAGTGCTCATTATGAGTGATCCTGTTCTGTGGATAGGTATCATAGGCTGACTAGTCCTCATGGGTGCACACATGCGGGATAACGGGATAGCAAAATGCTCAGTCCAATAATGCAGTAAATAAATTCTACAATATTAAGTGATAAACTTACTTAGTGGATAAACTTACATGGCATTTATTGTTTGTAGTGATACCTACAGAATGATAAACCTGATTCGTCGCGCGGTTTTCCTCTTCATGGCGCTGGTCCTCACGTGTGAAGTATTTGCCAGCGATTACATCGAGGAGCCTGAAATCGAATCATATGGAGAGGAGGATTTAGCCAAAATAATACCATACGTGGAAAATGACAAGGTAATTCTGTAGTGTAGATCGTATTGACAATAATTCAGTCTTTTCAATGTTCCTCTCAACTTAGATAACAAAACTTTATATTTTTGAGCTTTCCGAATTTTCCTTGCAATTCTGCTGATGTGAATTGCAGTAGGTATGTACCTAACTAGGGAAGTAGGTACTTACCTATTTACTGACAAAATTGGCGGTTACGAGAAAAACGCATTTTAATGTTTTGGTATCCAAATACCTGCTGCATTATCGCTAAAAGTTTTTTCATGTCCTTTTCAGAAAAAAAAAGTAGGTAAATAGATGTAAAGTTAGTACCTACCTACCTACTGATATCACTTATGATAAAAACCCGAAAATGCCGATTAGGTGTTAACTGTTTTTGTAATTATGGGGGCATTATTCGCTCCCCCAATTAACAGTTTTATTGCACGCCATCACGCCACTATCGGAACAGGAACATCAGGCGTAGGTCGCACCTGTCGCAAAAATCTGTATGAAAATTACGAGAAGTAGGTGCCTACCTAAGTATACCGGATATAATAATTACAATTCATGGTCTTCCTTTTATTTGTGACACTATGTTATTTATCAAAAAATAATCCTTATGATGAAGCCTTTCGATCGGTATGATAAAGCTACAGGGTGATTATTTTTCTCATGTAACGGGTTCTATTCCCGGTTCAACCATGTAATTATTTAAATATCTATGAATGCAGTTTAAATTGTTTTTTAAACTCAAATAATGTCTTCTTTCAGTATAATGTTCCATCTACAATATTCAAGGTACTTTCCCTCCATGTGGCATATCCGTGGGACGCCTTGTATAATGATGAGTAGGTACATAGCATAGCTAACCCTTTACGGGTTTTCATTTATTTATACACCTTGAATGCAGGTACCTACATATTTATCTGCAAATAAATCTTTGACTTTGACTTCTTAGTCCCACAGATCTGCAAGTCGTGGCTATCATAAATGGTTCAATTATAAATAAACTAATAAAGTAGGGGGTATACATAACAGGGATGATTTAATGAAGTCACATTGATAAGTCTGCTTGCCCGGTTTCGAACCCGCATTCTTGTGTTGCCTTATCCTTTGCGATCCGAGCCATCCCCAAAACGATGAATTGCAATAGTCAATTTTCACGTGATTAATAAACATTGATGCGCATTTGCGAACATTCATCGTCCACCAAATGCAATTGAAGCGATTGATAATATTACTACAATACAAATTGATGGCAATTGATCAATTGCAATTGATCGTTTCGGGGACCCCTTAGCATCTTATTTAGCCGGTGGGTAGGAATTGGGTATCTGCCTTATTATTAACCGACTTCTTCAAAAATCGTTTCGGTTCTTAATTCGTGTTTTTTTTTTTTTTTTTTGTATGTGTTTTACGCGATTACTCCGCCAATATGAATCTATTTTGATGATTCTTTTTTTTTTGGTAGGTCATGCTTCAGAGGTAGCGTAGTTTTTGAGTTAACTTCAATACCTAATTACGTATTTTTTCCACTTTGCTGTAGCACTTTGTAGACTATATAATTATTTCACTCCGTCATGCGTCACTGTTATTTACATAGCAGATAAAGGTATACGGTGGGTATACGCATTTGTGTGAGGTAGGTACCACAACTAAAAAGTGAAAAATAAAAACTTTTTCCAAAAAAAAAACAACCGACTTCAAAAAGTCGGTGGCAAAAAACGAAAATTGAAAAGCAGACACCGACTTCCGAAATTAAAGTTATTTTTCACTTTTTTTGTGCTTGTTTTTTGAAGTCAGTTGTTTTTTTTTGTAAAAAGTTTTATTTTTATTTTTTTACCGCAATTTATATAGAACTGTGAATAAGCTGTGAATTAAATTCCCTGCAGGTAGAATGTTGCAGAATGCAGCAGCGCGCAGCGTTCGTATCCGAACCAACTGCAAGAGATTGGAGTTATGCACATAACTATTTATCGTAAAAAAACCCATAAGGAATGAATCGTTCTCTAAATCTAAAAATTTTTCAACACGGGTGTAGGTCCAATAGGTTTATAGGTACCTATAGCTTCAGTTGCAGTAGGTACTTATAGTTTTTGGTCGAGACTGTGACAGAGGATTCTCTAAGTCTCCATCTCAATTCTTTTGAGAGGTATAAGACTGCAACTACACGTTAGTAAGGCTGCGGACACGATGACGAGAGGTGGCCACCGCACTGCCCCGCTTGGCCATTGCTCTTCGTCGCTGGTTTCGTGTCTACAGCCTTAACTAGAGCCTACGCTCTACGAAGCTGAACTATTTCTAAAACTCCATGGGCCACGTACTGTAGATAAGTGTTTATTATACATTATCACCGGATATGGCTTTGACGGCTATGTAACGCATCAGTGGTAACATAGAATACTTATTTGTATTAATTTTGGGCTAACCAGTCATTTCGATATCCGCTTTGTACATGATTCACAAGTGTCCACCTCGGAAACTTCATAGAGCCTACGCTCTACGAAGCTGAACTATTTCTAAAACTCCATGGGCCACGTACTGTAGATAAGTGTTTATTATACATTATCACCGGATATGGCTTTGACGGCTATGTAACGCATCAGTGGTAACATAGAATACTTATTTGTATTAATTTTGGGCTAACCAGTCATTTCGATATCCGCTTTGTACATGATTCACAAGTGTCCACCTCGGAAACTTCATCAGCAGATTAGATAACTCGAGACGCAGTCATAAGCTACTTATATTTTTATGACTACTTTCACTGAGCTTTACCTACTCATTACTAGTATTGTATTCCTGTTAATCCCTACCGAGTATCCACTTAAGTTTAATAAAGCTAGTGAGTAGGGTTATTGAGTTTACCTACGTCAATATTACAAGTGGGTTTCGAACAGGCGGCGTCTGAACCATTGGTCCGTTTTAAAATATTGAGTCATTTGAAATGAGGAAATGGGGAATACAGGCGTGATGTTATGTTATTATGAGTCATTTGTTTTATTCCCACTATACTTAAATACTCTTTGGTTTTATTAGTAGCCATTCATAATCGCTGGGAAAACTTCAACCCGCATGTACAAATCCTCATAGATCCTCTCTGGAGCGAACAGACTCACGTTACCCTCGGGGCAGGGCACAGAGCACTATATAATACTCGCGCTTTCAGCTGCACCAAAACTACTTACATCCCAAGATTCAGGATGCCCTTTATTAAGCCCAAAACACACACAGAGCGGGTGCGGGGCGGGAGCGGGTCGGGCGCGGGAGTACGGCGGGTATAATAATTTGTAATTCAAGGAATTATATGGATGTCAACACACAGAACGCGGGCGCGGGTCGGGCGCGGAGCGAGCTTGGAGTGAACTGTCACTGCCTTAGCATCAGTAGGTATCGATGACAATGACTCACTCCACTCTCACTTCACCTAAGTTTTCATGGTAAGATGGTTACAGAATAGCAATGTAGGTGTAGCGGCGTTACATTCGTTGCAATACACGTATCGATGATATTCTCCATATTGATGTTTTTTTTTATTAATGTCAAGAACCTACAACTTTTTCCATTTTCGCGTTCTTCTCTTTAAAATAAGTAAAAAATAATAATTCTTCGTCCGTGTCAGAATCACCCAACATTTTCACACTGCAACCGCTGTCGTCTGTCAAAGTACAACCGCGCCCGACCCGCTGCCGCCCCGCGCCCGCGCTCTGTGTGAACACGATGAACCGCGCGACTCACGCGATGAAAACGACCCGACCCGCTCCCGCCCCGCACCCGCTCTGTGTGTGTTTTGGGCTTTATTGTAGAGATTATTACAGTAAAATCTTTTAAATAAATATTTTATTTTCAGTACATCCGGCACATTCATTCAATGATCAACGCGTATAGAGATGACGTCCTGGACCGGCGAATGGTGATTGAAACAAATGCTCTGGTAGACACCAAGTATAAAACGTGGAAACGCAATGGTGACTTGATAAACTCACTACTGGCATTGCCCAAAGGCATGAACGACGCCGGCCGTTAGTCCGGTATCAAGAGTTAAATTAATAATACTATTGTGATAAGTCATTATCTACCAAAATGAACGAGAAAGAAGTTTGATCTAGTCAGTTTAAATAAATCCGCTGCAACTTAAATCTCATGCATCAATCCTTCATGTGCTGGTGATGTATGCCAGATTAAAAATACAAAAACTGTAATCTTAAACAAAATTTAGATTGCTCGAACATCAGTTTAATTTCCTATTTAATTTATCTGTAAGTATCATAGGGGTACATGAGGATATTAAAATAATAATGCCATATCTGTTGAAAACATATAATTATTGTACCATATTTTAATTCTACACTAATTCCACCTTCATTGAGGTACACCACTAAAATTAAGAGGTATTTACACAGTGTAACCTGTAATTTCACAGAAATGTTGAATAATAGTTAGTAACATTATGTGCATTCAACATTTTAATGACTAATATCAGAGGTCGAACGCTATTTACTCAATCCGTTTTATCTTTTGAGCGTTAGACTCTCAATACATTAACTAAATACACGATTACATCAATGATGAAAAAATATTATTTTATGCTATTTTACATATACATACACATACATCAACAATGGCAAAGAGTCACAATGAGATATTTAATTCTATAAATTGTTGTTATGTATTCCGTAAGTACATAAATAACGTTTTATATTATATACACGAGGTTTTTATTTAACGTTTTAGTAATTGTTGTAACGCATGATTTTATTGCAATATACAGAATACTTATGAAAATGGCAGTTTCCTTGAAATCTGATCTGCGCAATTACATCAAATTAAAAAATATATATGTATTAATTAATCGTGTGATTTGTAAAGAATTTGTCATTCCCCTGCATATGTTCTATTTTATTGTGCCATAAAAGGTAACGGCATCTAGCGAGATGGTTAATTAAAATCTCATCATCGCGGCAGTCGCGGTACTTTAGCGGCTCATTTGTTTGGAAAATTAAAGTACCTAGAGCTACGTCCGGCTAATGTTACGTAGCTAGATTAAACGATTTTACACAGTAATAATTAATATTAGCTAAGACTATAGATTCGAGCGTCGCCCGAGAGGCCGTCGCTAGTACTTGAGCGAGAAACCTGGCGCGACATTGAGCGAGCGTTGATGCAGCTGGAAGCCGAGCGTCTCGTCGGAGTCTGCGCGCGCGTACAGCGCGTAGGCGGCGCCGCCGGCGGGCGGGCGCGGGCTGTGCGTGGTGCGCCGGTTGCCCTCCGACTTGGCGGGCCACGTCGGGAACATCGCCGGCTCGATCGCCACCGGCTGCTCCTGCTCACCAAACACGACATTATTTTAGATTAGTGTCTATACCAGTCAACTTCGTGTCATGATTGTAGTTGTAACGAATATTAAGTTCCTATTCAGTATTCGGCGTATTCGGTAATTTTTTTATGTTGGACACTCCAAATTCGCAAACACAGTAAATTAATCATGATTATTGCTAGTTCGACAAAGCATAATTTGTCTATTGCACATCTTTCATTGATCTATTGCAAATAAAACAACAAAACAGCGGCAGCGGTGACAGCGGGACAATCAGAGAATTTCTTGTCATTGCACGCTAATTTTCGAACGTGCATTACGTGCATTAATCAGGCCGAAAATCTAGTTAGGGCGAATATTCAACTATCCGGCCACACAACTGGCCGAATATTCGGTACTTGGCCTGAGGTCGAATATACCATTCGTTGCAACACTAGTCATGATACATCTTTGGGTTGCAGTATTTGGAGCATTTTCGGACATCGTAATTATAACTTTGGTAGTTAAAATGACTAGTTGGGAATTGGAATAAAAGCATTCATAGTTACCTTGAAGTAAGCGTGTTCTAGCGCGGCGTCTGCCGTCACTCTTCTAGCTGGATTATATGTTAGGAAACCTTGCAGTAAAGATAATCCCGTTTCCGATAGTAGATCGGAACCTATTCTTTGCCTCAACCCACCCGAAGGATGTTCAGCGAAAGTCATTTTCTGTACAGCAGGTAGTTCGCTGTAGCCGGGCCAAATCATCTCTGAAGGTGTACCCATATCCTGTAAACAAATCATACATTTATTGAGAACATGTTTTTCTATCCTTTTGATAAAATATTCGATTTATAGGCCAAATAATATACCTTAAATATTCTATTTAATTGATCCACCTCGGACTTTCCAGGAAACAAAGGATTCATGGCTATAAATTCGGCGAATATACACCCTACGCTCCACATATCAATGGGAGTAGAGTATTCTTTACAGCACAAGAGTAACTCGGGCGCACGATACCACAGCGTCACTACGATCGGGGTGTATTGGCGTAGTGGGGAGCCATACTCTCTCGCCAAGCCAAAATCTCCCACCTGAAAACAATTTAGTCGTCGTATACTGAGCAATGAGTAAACATTACTAGGACTATTTTAATTTACTGATTTATTTCGTTTTAAAGAAAAACATCATCTATAATGATACCAACCTTTAATACGCCTTTGTGTGATAATAAAAGATTGCTAGTTTTAAGATCCCTGTGTAATATCCAGTTGTCATGGAGATGATGGACAGCTTTGAGTAGTTGCGTCATTAGACATTTTACTTCTCCTGTAAAGGGCAGAACAACGCTTTATAGTGAATATTACGAATAAAATAAAAAGGTTATTTTGGGCAACAATGATACTAGTGGCCTACCTGGTAAAAATACTTGTTTCTTGCCACGCATAGTCTCCATGAGACTCCTCAAGTCATGTTCTACGTAGTCCATAACAATGAATATCTTATCCATATTGGAGCCTACGACTATCTCCCGCACTGTGACTATGTTCGGGTGCTGGCCCTGCAACAACAGAGCAGAATGTGCGACGTGTTAGTACGGCAGCCATGGCGGACCATTCTTAATCTATGGTATTTCATATCATCGTCCAAACCCTTTCGTTGTCGCGTATGCGATCGAAAATACAAATTATCTGAAAATGAATGCTTCACAATAGTTGATCAGAGATATAATAATGCTGAGGACTGTAAATGGCGCACGTCTTATACAAAACAAACATGCACCGTCATGGGATATTAATGATGTATTAATGTCAACTAATGCAGCTGTAACAGTTTGGGTACATAATGAAGTAGCAGCTATAAGTATTTCGCATCTATATTTTTATGTAATACCAATTTTAAGTGCGTAGGACCTAAGTGGCATAGTCATTCCACCGCCATTTTGATTTTTATTTAAAGTTGCGGCGCACGATGAATCTGGCATGTATGGATTTCTTGTTTGGTTAAGTGTCCTCTACCCACATATGACAGTTTCTTTGTGCGCCGCTTCATTGCAATAAAATCAAATCAAATGGCGATGGGGTGACTATGGCCACCTAATGCCATTAGATCTACAGAGAAACGCCTGTTTAAAATACTTTTTGACACAGTTAAAGCTCCGATATGAAGCGTACATAAGTATGGCTTTAGCATGGACACCATTTATATAATAACAATAAAAAAAACATTGTAATACTAATAAATTACGAAAAGAAATTTTGCTGATGCTGAGGCTCCATAGAAATACTGAGTAAAAAATAAATACATACCATGCACTCCAGAAATGTACCCAAACTACAACATAAATACACATAATTATGCTTATTTCTGATTTTTAAACAAAATTACTTGACAATACAAAACAAAACACGAGTTAGTTTAAAATAAATTCCAGTGCTGTTATATTTAATAACAGTCTTATCTATAAGATCTTTCAAACCCTTGAAATCAATTATAAGAAGAGATGTAAAACGCCATAACTTAATAACAATAGAACAAAAAAGTGAATATTCTAAAATAGCCACTGCCTTAAAAAATACATATTTATTGTGAAGAAAACATTTTCAGATGCCTACATATAATACGAGAAATCGATGTCGTAGTCATAACTGAACGACAACGATTTGAAGAAAATTATACACTGTAAAATTAGTAAACACCATAATGTCTTTTAACTTTTTGTTATATCGCTTTAGCTCCTGAAACTAAACAGATAACAAAATATTATGTTCTAGGAATGAGAAAAATTAAAAAGAAACAGTTCTGAAGACAAAACAGAAACATATCGAGTGATATGGCTTTTACGATGACTAATAAAATTGTTTTATCTACAGTTTAATTAAAACAAACATGGAAACTAAATAAATATTGACAATAATATTCAGATACAAACACTCGTGCCAGGTGTTAAAGCTGTACTTATTTAATCAAACCGTAGATAACAATATACGTGATCCTGATGTCCAATAATTAAAATCACGCAGGATATCGTGTATATATTAAATTTTAATATATAATTATTTGAAGAAGACTTCTTATAATTAAACTGGCACAATCACAAAAAAAAAAAACGTGATTTTAATTTACGAAAGTAAGTTTTCTTACAAATATTTTACAGTATTTGTACATAAACTAGATTGACACAGATAAATATTTAGGTTATAGAAATTATCGTAAGCAATTCGACTTATTAAATGTTTTGATCAGTTATTGCGATAATTTCCACAACAATAATTTTCGAAAAATATAACTTATATAGATATAAGTATGCCCATTGCCATGAAACAATTTTAGTTGAAGTTTGAGTGCAAGATTTGACAACAAAAATGAAGGTTTTATCAAATATTATATGTACATCAATTTATTTATTATGATATACCTAAATTGGAACTTCTGAGGCAAAGGAATACATTGATGGTTTCACAACAATATTAATATTATACTGTAACTGTATCTTATGTACATTTCTTCTTTACCGAGGCTTTATTTATATAGCAATGCCGACTAGAAAATAGATACCGTTTCCAACGAAACAATTAATACAATAATGAATAATGATAATGAAATATTTGAGGCGAATTTAATAACATATGGGAGCATTAAATTCACCTTGGAATATCAAGATGAAACGTTTATTACACAATAATTTAATAAGGGTTATTTCCTTCAAGATAAGGTTTGCAAAAAGGGCAAGTCCACGCATTACCATGCCAGTTGTTATTCGAACTACTGACATGATATGTATATTTTTCGAATATCATAATAGAATTTGATGGCAGAAAACTACGAACATCGAGGGTTAATAACTATGCATTAAAAACGACATATTTCTACGAAAATATGACAAAATAGTCATATTCGGGTGAATTTTCTTAAATAATCAGCGTAACAGGCATGTTTATTAAAACCAAAGCGATTTACTGATGCGTTTTTAGTCTGATTAGAAAGCTATAACAATCTACGTTTCTTCTTATTTTAGTATCGATAGAACTTTCCTTCTACGTTGTGACGAGGCAGTTTAAAAAAGTTTAATAAAATACAATGCTTTTTTCTCACATCAGAAAACGTTCACATTCAAGTCGCAATCTGTCAAACTTGTCAAAAATGTTGTTAAATTGATAGTAATTTTGACAGACTGCGAATGAGACGCGAATGCGAACGTTCTTAAAAATTACAGGAATTGTCCCTCTGCACGCGAAGCATGATCAGTATGATCACCGTCGAAATGGAAGACAATTTCTATTTATTTATTATTTAGAAGACAAAAATAAATTATTACTAATTAAAGGGAAATAATTATACCCTTGTCTTCGTAGAGTAGAAATAGAAGTGGTCATGCTACGCGAATAGGACAGCAACAATGGCTCATCTCTCAAGATGTTTTAAAATAATGTTATCAAAACAAAAATATAGCAAAATCCATGCATCTGTAGTGTGGCTGAAATTACATATTTTCCTAAGTACCGGAGGCAAGGAAAAACAATACTTGGCAGTCGGGTAAAAAAATATAAAGTAGCGTCCGTTTTTCGAGGCTCCATTGGCAATCGCTTTGCCGTCCATAGCGGACCAATGAACGATTGGGCGGCTTTGCCACTGCGGTTTTGCGGTAGCGGTCGCGATCGGAAGAGCACCTTCATCCAACTTCAAACGCATTCCATCATAAATCACTGGGCAGGGTAACATCGGGAAGGATTATACATCAGATTTTTTATTAATAACCGATTCAATGTGTCCTTGTTCTGTTTCATACAACATAATAAAACGAAATACAAAGATTTGATGATTTTTTGGGATCCATGACCGTTGGCATGGTACTTGACGCCTGACATTATCATCCACCAGCCTAATTCCGGAACACACTTACAATTGCAATGCTTTTCATTTTGACAATTCAACAATATTTATTGTTATTTACGTTGTCACTAGAAGAATTCTTCAAACATAATAGAGCAATTGGGATTGAGTGTGTTACGCAATTAGGGTGCTAGTTTGATGTAAAGCACTTCGATCAATATTATAGTAATGGTTCCCCACCCAGATATCCGCTTGATTACACAGAACTTTAGATGCATTATTAAGAAAAACATTTAAAGGCTCCTGCAGGCAGGCGCGATGAGACAGCGCGACGCGACACCAGTAGAACAATGTCCGCTAAGTTTTCATAGAAATTGTTCCACCAAAGTCGTGTCGCGCCTGTCTACGGGAGCCTCAGTGCCAATTTCGCCATACTGTTGAGTTCTTAAATGTCCTGTTAAATATTTTGACGTACTGTCTCACTATGCAAAACCGTTTGTGAAAATGCTTAACAGTACAGATTGACTGATTACGGCCCGGGCCACTCTCAAAGAGAGGTCTGTCTCAGCAGTGGGATCATTATGCTTATGCTATTGCGAAACTGGTTCTTAGAGGTTGCTAGTAGGAAAAAGTACTCATCACTTTCAAACATCAGTGAAAATCACTAAAAATATTCTGAAGTTGAAAGATGTACTACAAAGCAACTATAGAAAATGAAAAACATTTTGTATAGAAGCTGTAGTCTACACTACTAGCGCTATTTGGACAACTTTCGGGGCGTTTGATACGTTGAACTAGTAAGGATATACCAACATGTTCAATCCTAAAAAGTTGAAAGAAGCAGTTACAGCTCTTCAAATTAAAAATAAACAGCATGGTAATAAACGGAAATAGATATTCCAATAAACTCTACAGGCAAAAAAGCAGGGCAGATTATTAATATTGTAAACAATGTTGAAGATAATCTAGACCAGGGGAGCATGCCTCCCGGAGAAATAACATGGCAAAGAAAACGACCCGGTTAAGGCAGCTACTTACACAACTAGAGTATTTTTATCCCACGAAGCGACGCGCGCTTTACTTGTGGTGACCAAGTCTTTGTACACTTGGTTACCACAAATAAAACGCGCGTCGCACACATTTACAGCGCGTTTGTACACACTGTGAATGTGTGCGTGAAGAAGAGTAGTGTCAGCACATTATTAAGTGGTGACGGTACTCGAATGGCGAAGTCGGAAGTGTCACACACACTTCCGACTTCCCCATTGTGTCGGACGGCGCCGAAACCTCCTGCGCTTACACACACATTCACAGGGTGTTTGTACAATTGGTTACCACAAATAAAGCGTACGTCGCTTCGTGAGATAAAAATACTATACAATAATGAGAAGCCTGTAGTAATGTCCGTAGCCACCTTTACTAATATACAATTCAGGTAATTAATTATTCAGTCGCTGTTCAGCTTGATTAGTCCAGAGAAGATAAGTCTTATTTTGCAACCCACAATAAAAATAAAAAAGTCACCAAAATAATGAAGCTCGCTTGTTTCTTTTTTTTTTTTCACGGAAATTAAAGAACAGTTATAATCCAACCCTAAAGACCGAAAAATGGTAGTGGTACCCTGATCTAGATAATCAATCTTCTCGTGGCGTTCGTTGTCTTAGATTCATGGTCAGCAAGCAGGACTTCATTGAACTTTGTAAGAAAAACAAATATGCCGTAGACGCTTCAACCACATCATCGCGGAATCGGAGAAAAAGATGGCGTGTTGTTGAAAACTGCAAAATTACAGATTGTAAAACATTCCCCTGCTTTGTATCTCTTTTCTCATTTAATTTTGTACCAAATTAGTAAAACTAACTAAACTACTAGGACCACATGGCTTTACCAAAAAGGTGCAATAAACGTGTTTGGACTTGGAATATAACCATAAAGCTCTATCATCAAAATACTGGGTCAGGGTCTTCCGGGCTCCGGGCCCATTGGACTGTGTTCGTGTACGTCAGAGCATGCTCAGGAACGGACGGCCCGGAGCTCAGAAAGCCATGACTGTGATATGTGTGGATCTATATTTTCTATAGAATTCACCTCATTCACGCAAGCTAGTCGTGGTTGTTTGACAAAACAACTAATTATGGCGAAAAAAGACAGTATTTGCTGGTAAAATACCTCCAAACAGATAAACTATGATATCGATTCAATTGTAACAAAATTGGTCGAATTAATAGAATCAATTTCCCGCTAATATCTTTGATTTTTTTTGATAAAACAATTGTTCAGGCTTTGGTTCAAACTGGGCACCGATTTGTATTGAATTAGTGCCAATTTGACACTTATTTGTTTCGTTTTAGAGTTAAATGGATACTTTATTTAGTTGGCAATAATCTAAATAACATTTGATTCAATTTAGGTGCTCTGAGAACTAGCTGACTTGCCTTTGAGTAAGCTAGCAGTTCGAAAGAGTGAGGATGTAATATTGACCACAACTTAACGAGCCGCATGAGTTTAGCAGTGGAATGTAACCGGCTGCGTTAATTGATTATAACGGGTGTAAAAAGACGCTTCACGAAGTCGAAAGTCCCTTGTTATTCCCGTCATTGTGATCATTTTTTTGTTCTGGGCCATACCTGGGAATCTGGTTACGGAGATATTGAAGGTCAAAGTTCCAACTTTTTCAGACGTTTTTTAAAGAAAGCAAGTTAAATGTTATAGCTTAATTTTAAATACCCCACAAACCCTGAACCGTTTCGCATGCAACGGAAAATTTTGCAAAAAATGAGTTTATTGGTTCATACCATTTTTTGCGTGCCTGGTTGCGTTGCGCACTACCGTAAACAGCGATTTTTCACACCAAAAATAAAAGTCGTTACCCAGCAATTCTTTTTGTGCAATGTTACATAATGCATGTATGTACAGAATGCGTAGTTGACGGCAATGTAATGGGTCTTTTTACAGCTTGTATGAAGAAATAATAATATTCAGGCAATCTGCATAAACTAGCTAGCGAAACTTCACACTGATGGGAAGTTGAACTTCACACTGATGGGAAGATGTTGCCAGCTATTTTAATTTGATTTTGTATATTAATGAAAAATCCGCATATGCAAGGCTATGCATATGTTAATGGCGGGCTTACCTGAGCATAAGCCGCGCTAGTAGTCTATGATAGTCTATGTGAATTTCAAACCTAAGGTGTAATTTCTCAATCTTCCTCTTTCAAGAACAGTACAATCGAGCACACCTTTTTATTTAACACATATTTAGTTGATTTACATTACGATAGCCCTGATTTTGTTGTGCGGCTAAACTAATAGATTTTTTTTAAACAAAAAAATTGTTTAACTAGGAGTTCATAATGCAAAAAAACAATTAGAAAGTGAACTAATTTTACACATTTAACCAGAACGATCCGTAATATTAAGGATGCGGGTTTATTCGGGCAAATAAATTGCGCAATTCTTGACAACCGCGTTCAACTATGTTGCCACGGTAATACCAAGATTATATAGAAATTGCCAAGGATTGTGGGATTTTAGTTGCCCCTGTTAGCGTAAAATTAAAGCATAGCTATTTACTCATATCTACTGTATATCTATACGAAGCAGGTCGTGCGCGCAAGCGTGTCTGTCGAGTTTTGCCGTCCGTCTCAATCACACACGATGTCAGACGTGTGCATGTACGTCACTATTGGGGGCATTAGCCGCGTCTAGCGTCACACAGCATTTCTAAAAGTGAATATATAAACAGCTGTTGTTGAACTCTGAGAAATAAAAATATATATATGTTGTGCTGGAAACATAAAACATTTCATGATACATTTGCAGGATTTTGGTTCATAGAGTAACCATGACTGTCTTGCATAAGTAAGAACGATTTGAGTGTTCATTTAAGTTTATTTCTAGAAATGTCAGAATGGAATGGGATATGTTTCACAGCACACATATACTTTAAGTCCTGTCATGCTTTTTTGCTTAAAGTGGAAATTATATTTCAAGTGATCATTGAGCAAATTATGCACTCTATGTATTTATGTATGGGTTGCCAGGCCATTGTACCAACACAGAAGATGAGATGAATTTATATAGCCGACTCTTATCATACCAGGATTTACAGGAAACCTTAAGACATTTTTTACTCATTATAATATTCAATCATTGTTTCACAGCTCAGAGAAAAAAAGAACCACACATAGTAGCCAAACAGTTAACCAAGTCGTAGGACAAAGTTGTTAGATATAAAGAGTATAAAAGCCATGAGTTTTCCTAATCCCTAAGATATGTGATACTTAAATTAAAAGTATTGATTAAAAACACTTTTGATTACTTTCGACGTACTTCAGCAGAACTTAAAAATACTCCCTAACTTTACCTGATGATGTTCTTGATGATCTTAATCATAACTTGCATCATTATCTTATAGTAACCTTCGATGTTCGTATTTTAAGCATTGTATATAAAAAAATTACTTTTTGTAGACCATCAAATTCGAAGATGTAGAACGTAACAAGAAAGCATTGAAGGATTGGTCCCCCTGGAATAAATTCCTAAGATACTTTTAGCCCGCCCGTATCGAAGTTGTTAACCCTTGCAATCGGGTCACACCTCTAGCACAACCCTCTTGCAGGTAAGAGGCCGGGCCTGTAGGAATAAAATACAAGGCATTAATGAAATGAATTCAACACAGGAGCCATCGAGTGCTTCACAGCTCGCGGCTCAAACACTAGCACGTATGTAAAGTAAACAAAATAGTTCTAAAATAAAATACCTTCGAGAAAAGAGCAGTGATACATTGTGATGGCTCAAGTGAGCTTACAATAATAAAATTAAAGATTGTGATCTTACCTTGAGTAATGTGTTAATCTCTCTCAGAGAGGTGATGGGGAATCCTTCTTTCTCCTTTTCCATTTTAAGTCGTTTGAGAGCAACAATTTCGTCTGTTGTTTTGTCACGCGCTCTGTAAACGACTCCGTATGCGCCTTCCTCAATTCTATTGAGACATTGAAACTCCTCAACGGATCGACACCCCTATAAAATATTATTAATTACAGATTTATTATGTGTATAGATTTGATTAATATTTTTATAAAATGATCATGATTATTCTATCTAAAAAGGTAGATAGATAGTAGCGTCACTTTACATGAGCAATGATACCTATCGTTCACCTGCAAGCAAACAATGATTTTCTTTGTTCAACAGAGTGATGAAAGATATTTTCTTACGACATTGGGACACATTCAAGGCAATGACAAATAGATGGGCTTAAAAATGCTCCTTAAAACACTTCGAAGACCACGTGAGCAGAGCATAGCGCATGGTACCACGGTACCACCTTAGCACACTGCTACAGTAAAAGACTGCGCTGACGACGTGGGCTGGCTAACATGGCCGCGAGCGACAGGAATCCGTCAAATTAGACTCGTCAACACTCACAGCACAGTGCACGGGTCGACTTAGTCGCTAGTTGTAAGATTGACAACACTCGAATTGCCCTTGTCAGTTCCTCATACTTATTTATTCGTTTACCAAAATATAAAATGATAATTACCTGTAAAGCAGGGTAATAAGGAGGAAGAGCATTAATAGCTTCCTCTCTCTGTCTCGTTTCCTCATCATCTTCATTGGGTTTTTCTTCCTCAGTAGTCTTTCCATTTTCTCCAGGAGGAGGAGGTGAAAAGGAATGTGATCTACTTCTACTCTTAGATCTGGACAGTGACCTGAAAAAGTAACTAAAAATTAACACATATTATGTTGGATGCGGAAGCCGGCCTGAGAGGCGCCTGCAGTGTTCAACACTGCAGGCGCCTCTACGGCCGCCTTGCAGTGGTCCAAAAGTTGACTGCAATAGGCTGAGTTGACTGGTATACAGGGTCAAATTAGCTAGCGAAACTCCGTAGACGTGATATCGATATCTAAACACGACAAAATAAAAAAGATTTGATTTTTCTTTTTTTGGGGCCAAAGAGTAGTGTTGTTAAGCATAAGTTAATAAAATCTGTTTGTTTTTTGTTTTATCGTGTTTAGATATCGATACCCCTCACGTATGTGGAGTTTCTCTAGTTAATTTAATTTAACCCTGTATTATGTTATGCCTTTGGGGATTAAGGGCAAAAATACTTTGGAGAACCTAATATTTGAATCAAGTGATTTACAAGTATTTGGATGTCTAAAATCTCCGCCTTCCTCACACGAAATTGACATTATCCTATCATCAAATCAGAAATCAATAAAGAAATTTACCTGTGCGAGTGTGATCCATGAGATGATGGTAGGGACTCAGGCTTGGCTTTGGACAGGCCTGGGCTGGGTGACTTCGATTTAGATGGAGGTCTAGTCTTATCATTGATCCTGTCTTGCTCTTTTTCCTCCTTATCAGACTTATCGTCATCCATATGTTCCTCGTCTTCTTCTCCCTCAGATTTAGATTCGGCTGCGGAGTCGGACTCCGTGCAGGAGCTGTCCTCCTCTGTTTCACTGTTAGTGTGCTCACCTAAAATAATTTAAATTATGTTGTTTCAATGTATTTGGTTATTTGGTGGTGTAAGCAGATTTATATTTTTGTGCTGGGATTTAAATTGGGCCATATTATTTTTAAATAGGACTACAAAAGTATATTTCGCGCTCTATTTTTCGGGCCGTTTTTGAAGGTAGTATTGGGGAACTAGTGCTTGTTGACCGAAGATGATTACACAAAACATTATTTTGTATCCATAAAATTCAGTGATAATCACTTACCATCTTCAGGCTCAGAGTGCAGTGAATCAGTTTTCATTTCAACATCACTAGAATCAGATACAGTAACTACAGAATCACCATAGTTTGGTGAATCGGTTTTAGTTTTCTTTGTGGTGGTCTCAGTGGGTGACACAGAACGCTTCTTGCCGCGACGACGGTGCTCCTGTCTTCTAGCCTCTAACTCTGTACGGGATTCATGTTTCCTTTTTTCCCTCTCTTTATCTTAAACAAGGTTATAATTTTTATAAGATGCTCATAATACTTAATTTTTTGTTGCTACAATGCATTAGAGGTAGGACGTATATAGTATACTAGCTGTGCCCCGCAGTTTCACCCGCGTAGGTCTCGATCCCGTGGGAATATAGGGATAAAACGTATCCTATGTCATATTCCCGGTCATGATCTACCCGTGTGCCCATCCTCTCCTCTCTAGAGTAGGGAACGTCGCGGCGGCGAGGCGCCGGCGTCGAACGGTTCGCGTATTGAATTTTTTTACTCGTGATAACTTCGAAATTAAATGTCCGATTCGAATGAATTAAAAAGTATTTTACTGCTACATAAATACCCGTGATGTTAAAACTATTTATTTGAATAAGAATTAATATTATGTTGATAAAACTCCTTCGCAAATAATGCATTAATTTTGAAAAAATTGATTACCATAAAAAAAAAGTTATAGTGAGTTAATCTTAAAATATAGACATGCTGTCGCGGACTTTTTTTTAGAACTTTTAAAGAGGAACAATTCCACCATACATGATATTTGCGTAACTTAAACCGTTTACGCAGCGCACGCAACGGAAGCTGTCAAAAAGAAATATTTTTTCCCGTTTTTGCAACATTTTTCATTTATGCTCCGCTCCTATTGGTCGTAGCGTGATGTTGTATAGCCTATAACCTTCCTCGATAAATGGACTATCCAGCATAATTTTTCAATTCCAACCAGTAGTTCCCGAGATTAGCGCGTTCAAACAAACACAAACTCTTCAGCTTTATAATATTAGTATAGATATAGATTATACTAGAATAGGTTTTTGGCTGGACGCGTAAGACCTATTCCGTGCTCACCACATAAAGGCGTCTCGAGTATTTAAGCGTTTGGCACGGTACTGTTGCGACCGACAAGCTCGGTCAGTTCCAGTGTCATTCGGAGACGTTCGGTTCGGCTCTCGAGTCGATTTATTTGTTTTGCGTTTCTAAACCAACCATACTGATACTGATAGAATCACTATAATTTTGTTAAGTAGCGTGCATTATTATTTACCTTTGGTAAGGTATGTACTTACAAAACAATATTTTACGAAAATGTTTAACAATATCACAGATGAATACAGTTGGTTCACTCTGCATTTTAGGTATGAAGCTACAAGTACGCGGCTGGCTCGTCTTGTCGGGCCAATTCAGTAAGCGTAACGGAGTCAGAAGATATGAGTTACGCGAAAGAGAGGCAACCTCTAGGTCTAGGTGAATATAACTGTAGGTAATTAGCGCTGTGGCGACCTCAATTGCACTTTATTGTGTCCTAGCAGATCTCGCTTTTTATTAGGGTTCCGTACCCAAAGGGCAAAACAGGACCCTATTGCTAAGATTTCGCTGTCCGTCTGTCTGTCTGTCAGCAGGCTGTATCTCATGAACCGTGAAAGACAGTTGAAATTTTCACAGATGATGTATTTCTGTTGCCGCTTTAACAAAAACTAAAAAAACATAATAAAATAAATATTTAAGGGGGCTCCCATACGACAAACGTATTTTTTTCCGTTTTTATAGATAATGTATGGAACCCTTCGTGCGCGAGTCCGACTCGCACTTGGCCGGTTTTTTTATTTAAATGATTTCCCGAGTGAACCATCTGTATTCTTCTGTGGCCATATTAGTTTTTTTAAATCAGTATGTTAAAGTCACTGGAACTATACCTATTTGCCTATTGTTTACGTGAACGTATGTTTAAAGATTAAAAGTGACTTTTGGTGTATTTAATAAAGAACTTACTTTTATTCGATTTGTTGAAGTAGCCTGTAAAGTATGAAGGGATCTTTTCAATATGATTTAATTTTAAGTATAATTTACTTGATCTCGATATTACGAAGACTCACTAGTTAAGGAAACGTCAATAATAATAAGAGACGCCTAAATACTCGTGTACCTTGTTTTTGGAATAAGTATTTAGGCAGATGTGTACTTCTAAGACTCAGTATGCATTTTACCTAATACATCTCATGTCTACAATGCATAAAGAAGCATATAATTGTACTACAGGCTACTGATTAACTAAACAGCAGTTTTCTATCCAAGATAAAACAATATTACTAAGTATATTTACAATTATTACCTGCAAACAAAACTTTATTTTTCCTATGTTCTTGATGTTTGTCTAGTGATGAGTGACGAGACGAGGATTTACTCTCCTTCTCATAATATTCAGAACTTTTCTTGCCATCTTGGCCTTGTAACTCTTTGGTTATTCTTTTATTCAGTAGTCTAGTTCTTAAATCCTCCAATTCTTTATCTCCAGATGTCCTATCTCTGTTTTCTTTTTCATTATTATGATTAGTATGGCCTTCTTCAGCTAATGATCTTAATCTAGATTCTATTCTTTCATTGTCAGGACGTTTTCGTTCCGATTCAGCATATTTATTATACTGTCTATCACGGCCAAGATAAGCCTCCCTCTGCATATCTTTCTCTTTATTATACATATCCTTATCTTTATATGACATATCTTTCTCTCTATAGGCTTCTCTAGACCTAGTTGGTTCTCTGAAAGACGGATCCCTGTACATTTCTCTCTCCCTGTAATGCTCCCTCTCTCTATATGGATCCTTTTCACCTCTGTAAACTTCCTTTTCTTTACTATACATTTCTTTTTCTTTATACATTTCCTTTTCTCTCATATCTCTCTCGCGATACATTTCTTTCTCTCGGATATCTTTATTATCCCTATACATGTTATCTTTACCATCTCCTCTATACATTTCTTTTTCTCTGTATGCTTCCTTCTCTCTGTAGACTTCCTTGTCCCTAAATGTTTCTTTGTTTTCTCGATACATTTCCTTCTCCCTATAATATTGTTTTTCTCTATAGTACTCTTTGGCCATATCCTCACGATCAGGATTCTTATTAATCTCTCGCTTTGATTTGTCAGACTTATCTCGTTCCCTGTTGAAAAAGGTTTATGATTGATCTATAACATTCCCAATGTCAGTAGGATGTCAGACCTTAAAGCACATAATATTAGATTTAAAAACATGTTAAAAACAAGGTGACGAAATAGTGAAGATTGGAAAAATATCTCACTAAGCATTGAACAAATAAATTAAAACTTAAAAACAGTCAAAATACTTCACAAATATTCCTTCAAATTCTGCATCAACTGATCTTGGAAGTTCATACACGGCGAACTAGTTATTACTATTGTTTTTCTAAGATGCAAAATTAAGTTAACTTATCAGAATTATATAAACACAAAACAATAATTTATACCAAAAGCAATAAAATCACAATACTGTTAACAGTAATTAAAGCCTTTTATATTACAAGAATTAAATTGATAATCAAAAATATTGTTTAAAAAATAATTACCTGTAGAGATGTTTCTTTTCTTTCCTAGCATTGTCTTTGTATCTATCCTTGACGGTTCTTTTATGACCTCTTTTGTCCCGATGTGTTGTACGAATTACAGCTTGGGGAGGCTTGATAATTAAGGAATCGGCATTGTCGCGATCTTCGTCAGATAAACTATAAAATTACCATAAGTGTCAGAAATTATCAAGTCAAGAGTATCGTGAAATATATAAAAATAAGAAAAAAACTGTTTTTATGTGTACTCATAATTCTGGATAGTGGATAACTTGATGTGGCCAAATACTTAACTACTGACCAGATAATAACTTTACACTACAGACAGCCAACTTGAAATTTATTGCCAATGGTTGATAATATGAAACCTACAAAATTTAGTGACAGAACAAAGTTATTTTTCGATATAACGAACCATATAATTTTTGTAAACATTTGTGATAAACATTAGTTATGCAGACACGAAAACTAGAATTTCATTTCATGTACATACGCATTACTGCAAAACCATTTTCCTCATACGCGATAGGTAAAACCCAATCCAGCTCACAGGAAGGTTTTCATTAACCTCAGGAAGATAATGGGAGACGTAAATAGCTGGTACTGGTTTTACGTAGCAGATGTGAAAACAAATCGTTGAACAAGGAAGAAAAGCAATACGACTAGACTGGATTCACATTGTTTGACAGACACGATATTTCACAACATTTACATTACAATCTTTAGGGAAAAGAACATTACAATATTTGATGATTACTTACCTAAAATCCATTTCATCCTGAGTAGGGCTACGCGCTAATTCTCCATCCTCGCTTTGATCATCTTCGTAATTACTCATGATACAACTTTTTTACTTCGATCTTACTTTTCAAAGTATACAAAGAAAGAGTAACCACAAATCATAAATTTGAGTAAATTAAACAAGTTTGAAGTTTATAAATTAAGAAGAAAATACCAAATGTAAATTGTAAATTACACACGAACGAATTACAAATTCTATACACTCACGCTGGTAACGCCATTTTGTTTAAGATTTTTTTTTAATTTGGTCCATTTTTTAACCATTTTTCAATATGGCATTACAATCTAGCAATTTGGAAGAAGGCCTTTTTGCTTTACTGCTGACACACGATTATGAGACCTAATGCCGGCACCACACCATCGACCAACAGTCCAACACTCCCACATGAATCCAATGTCCACCCACTCATATCAATATGCACGTTCCAACCTCATTGACCTCATTCACTAGGAAGCTCAGTATATATATATTAGTCTATGCTAGGAAGGAAGTTGAAGTGGTAGGTGCTTCTGCGCTATATCTTTTGTTGAGTGCATATTACCACACAGATGTGTGCCAGTCTGTTCGTAAAAGTTAGCAAACTCCTTTGATCTGGGTACGATTTACCGCCATCGGAGCGATCGCGTGCCAACACGATGCAACAGCGACGAACATGCAAACTGTCTCTCTACACGTGGAAGGTTGGACGAACAGTTGGACAATTTATTTATTTATTTTTATTTTATTTATTAGACCAAAAAGAATAAACATGTTACACAATTTGTCTTAGCTACTTAGAATTATGCTTAAGTAAAACAGTTACAATTTGTGTCTAATTATTAGCTTAGTTAATCCAAGATAGAAACTATTGTAATAACGCCTGCACATTCTGCTAACATTGTAACGCTTATTCTATTAACTTCTAATACAAATTGTTTACAAAATATTGGAAGGCGTTTAAATTTATACTAAGTTCTGCAATTTATAAAACCTATTCTATTAACATTTTTTATTGTTTATATTTGATTATGAAAATATATTTGTTATTTGTATAAGTACTTATTGTTTATTTTAAACCAAAATTTTCACTTACTTCGTCAAATTAACTACCTATTCTTAGGTAGATAGGTAAACAAAAACCAAAAAGTGCACCTTTTTCAAAATCATTGTTGGTAATAAAAATAAAAGTTCATAGATGAAGTCTAGGTCTTTTTATAAAGTACTTATTATGCGGCTTTCGTTGGCATACAGAAAAAAAGCATATTTCGTTATATTTGCTGAAAGTAATCCTCCCTAGCCGCGCCACATACTTTAAAGATTAAATAATCAAAATGAATAGTTTCTTGAGAGAAAAAAGTATTAACGAAGAGTAGAGAAAAGGTACTATTATATAAATTGATTTATGGATAGTTAATATTAAATATTGCAAAATCGACTTGCTGCAGAGTATACCTTCCAGCCGGACCACTCCCTATGACTAATAACTCCTTAACTAAAGGGGTTTATTGGACCATATTTGTCGTATGCTAGGTACTCTTTAGGTAGTTTTTTTTCGGAATATTGATTTATTAATAGTTCATTATACTCTATTTAATTTGAGGTGGCGCGGCCAGAGAGCACTACCTGGCGGCCGGACCACATAAATTGTTGATTAAAAAGATATCTCTTGAGGTACTAAATATATATATATATTCCGATGAAAGTAGGCTTTAGGTAGGTATTATTTCGAACTATAGCATCTGAGTACTAAACTGTGGTCCGGCCACAGAGGAACACACAAACTATCTATCTATATCTATATGTTTGCCAAATTTCATCCAAATCCATTCAGCCGTTTTTACGTGAAAGAGTAACAAACATCCATCCATCCATACTTACAAACTTTCGCGTTTCTAATATTAGTTTAGATAGTTTAGATTTAGATATAGATTAGATGACATTGCATGCAATGAAATTTTGATTTAGAAATAAAATCGACTAAGGACTTTAGAAACACTATGGACATCTCTAGACAAAAATTACGAATGCGTTCAGAAATTGTTTTATTATCATAACTTGCGTTCTGATAAATAAGCAAAAGTTGAATTTTGAAGAAGATTTTCCATTAATTCCCTACTTTATAAAATTTACTAATGGTTGCCAGTGATTACATTAAGAATATACTAATTATGGTAACAGTCCTATTTCGGCAAACAACCCTTTTTTTTTAAGGACTAAATTGGCCATGTTGACCACTGCTTTGTTATCTATTCAATTCAAGCAAGATGTCATCCTTCAAAATTACAAATTGGCAGTCAAATACAACAATACAACGAAAGTCAAAAATAAATAATGTTTACCTTTCTATGTAACTTGTAGTTGTTAGAATTTATAAGAATATGTGATATAATTGACTATGTGAATTTCTATTATTGTTATGAGTTACGGGGGCCCAATAACATGGTAAGAAATGACCATTGTCACTCACTAATGTAATTACGATTATTGTATGATTTAAATGAATATAAACTGCACACAAGTGCTTGTTAGAAATAAGGCCAATACCTAATTTTACATGCAAACATTCATGAGTATTTACATTGTCGTATCCAAGTTTTGAACTGAAGTTACATTAATACCTACCCACTTCACTTACATACAAATAAATAACCATTTAATTAGAAGAAGGCTTGCTTATTAACGGTTTTCTGGCTATGACTTATAAACTATAAACATCCATTTTGTTTAAAAGGTAGCAGGTATCAAATTAAAATACTTGATAACTCATTGTGTGTGTGTCCATGCTTTGTTTTGTTAATTAATCATGCTTTGATGTAAAGTACCTAATAGTCAAAATGTTGCACTTAGCAAACTATAATACATCCAAACAGTATTCTCAGCACCAAATAGATGAAGCTGTATGTAGCATTGTAATAAATTGAGAGAGATTAGTGCATAGTGTACCTCCATTAGCAAAATGACTATTGGTTTCTGAAAGCGTCATCAAATTTCTAATTCGCGAATCTTTAGGAGATTACTAATCAGAGTTGATCAAGCTTTTATAAATCCGGGGTTAGTCTAAGTATGAAAGTGTGAATAATATCCTTACGACATACGAATATGTGTTAAATATTTCTATTAAGAATTATAATTGGACAATCCAATGTAAGTTAGTTATTGTAAGATAGCAGTGGAGTATAATGGAATGTGTGTAGTCTTCAGTAAACATCATAGGATGTTTATTATTGAAGTACATGTGTCATTATTCTGTATGTGTTAAAATAGTGGGTTCTTGAATTGTAGTCCGCTCTTATTACCAATGATGCACCCACCAACAGCAAGTGTAAGCCTTCCTACCACATTAAATAATAATTATTAAATAGTTTCTGACTAATCACATTTCTTGGTGAATGTTCTTGGCATTCACCAAGAAATGTGATTAGTAAGAAACTATTTAATAATAATTATTTAGTATATTTTAATAGCTTCTTACAAAAAAAAAGTAATACAAATTGAACAAATTATACTGTATTTAAAATGATTTTGTTTATAGTTCAAAATCAAGAAAGAAAAAAGGAATATAAAATTTAAAACAACTATTTATTTTTCAGAATAGCAAGATACTAAACACAATAGCTAATGCTATAGACAATAGAGAGGAGTTAAAGAAAAGGATTGAAAATGGTAAAAATATTTATCAGGAACTACAAAACTGTGTACAAAATTGTCAAACTCGTTTTGGAGGAAAATCTGAGTTAGCCACTGAAGATGACATAAGGTGATAAAAATAAAAAATAACTTCTATTAATGAATGTTTAAGCAAATTTAATATTAACTAGGTGATTATTTCAGAATAGCACAACTATGCGAAAAATGGGAGAAATTGCTTAGCCATGGAATTAGAACTAATTTATCAAACTCGGCAATTCAGAATTTGGTTACAGCAGGTTTAAACTTCACTTTTAATATTGTTAATGTTGGTAAGATAATGTTATATGATAAATAAATATTCTCGGAAATAGTTTCGCTTTTAATAATACATATTTAATTTTTTTAAATATGTCAATGGAAACTTATTGTAAGTATTGTTTTATTTCAGGTAACTCTCTTTGGAGTTACACTTGCCTACATCTAACGAAGCATGAAAAGGAAAGGTTTAAAATCCTCTCTAACATCAACACACCACTAGGATATTTCAGAGCTTTTCTTAGAGCAACTTTGAATGAGAGATCTCTAGACAGGTAAATATATGAACAAGTTCAAAAAATTTAAAAAATCTGAATATTTTTCCATAGTTTTCTTATTTTTTTATCAGATATCTTCAAAGCTGGGTAGCACATGGTCTGCTAATGGAATATTATGAGGAAGGGGCTCTGGTCAGAGATCCTGATACCTCTCATCTTCTTCCAAGCATGGCTGCAGGTTAAATATTTATCATAATTAATTTTAATGAATAAGATGAAAAAAGGTAGTAAAATTCCTTGTTTAATAAAGCCCCCTTATGAAAAGCTGATGACAGTTTACGTGAGCATAGTATTTTATTAAAAAGACAAAATAGGTACCTACTAATAATAATTTGTATCTGTTATTTCAGGTTTATCAACAGTCTTGTTTGCGTTATCAATCGACAGACCAGAGTTGAATGACTCACAACAAGCTAATCATTCGAACAAAGCAGAACATGTGATACCTTTGCCAATGCCTGTGAAATCATCGAGTAATTTAAAACGAAGGCCTTTGCGCCAAGTTATATCTTTTGATAAAAATGAACAAAAAAATCTTAATGCAAATAAAAGAAAATCTTCTCATGGAGCTGCAGAACAAGGAGATAATTCCGCTTGGAACAGTGCACCGGCGACTTGCCTCAATTCACCAGATCCTAAAATAGTTTCTCAGGCTGCTTCAAGTAGTGAACCCACTAGCTCAGAATACAAGAGCAGTCTGAGACACTTCTTTCCAGACAGTGTCAAAGCTATGGACAGTCCTTCACAAATTCTGTCGAAACTATCAGAATGTGCAAAGGAAATATTCTCATCTTCAAACAGTATTGATGTAAACAACGTTATAAAAGACGATGTATCTGAATTAAGTATAAATAATTTAAAAATATCTGAAAGTGACAGTGAAGAGATTGCAGGAAGTATTGATGGAAGTACATCATGCTTAGAGCTTTGTTTTACAGAAGACGAAGCTGTACCAGAGGATAAGACACTAAGTTTGATTTTAGAAAATAAGGAAAAAGAGTATTTAAACTTGCAAATGAAATTCACCCAAATGGAAGTAGTCAGTAAGGAGAAAATTAAGAAGTTAGAAAATGTAGTACTAGATCTGAGCAAGTAAGTAATACGTGGGTGTTCTGTAGGTAGGACAAAATATCTTCAGAATGTAGTATATATTTTGAAGGTATATTGTCCAACGGTGGTGTGGTCAAGTGGAACTTTTATTCATCAGTTTTAATAAATGTTCATTTTTAGAGAAAATGACCGATTGAAAGACCAATTGCGCCAATACATGTCGGCTGTTGAAATTGGGAAAGCTTTAAAACAAGAATCCGGGGATAGTGCTGAAGTTGATCAGTATGAAAGGAAACTAGTCCAGGTAAACGCGTCAAACGCACTACATTAGTAACACTTGATATACGAACGTAGCCTTTGCTTCGAAATAAAGGTTCTGTTAATAAAACTGTTACTATGGACATGCGTTGACTGCACGTTAATATATTTGTAGGTGGCCGAGATGCACGCCGAGCTTATGGAGTTCAATACATATCTGCAGCAGCGACTCAAAGAATATGAGAGTATATCGGCTATAGAAGTGCTGGATTATCCCGAGTCGAATGTTAAGGCTCACATACCCAGTGCATTCCTGGTTGGGAAGAAAACACATTCATATCATGTTTATCAGGTAAATTAACGCTTTTTATACCCATGCACGAATCCTAGGGCCGGCGCAGACCTGGCTCAGCGCTATTGTCTCTGACAAACGAATATCGACCTTGAGCTGATTGATATAAAGTTCAAAGTTCCAGTGATAAACTGCGTTGGGTGTGATAGCATTTTGTGAGGTCCTTCATATCATGAATGTGTGATTTTCAGATCTACCTGAAGATAGGACAAGAGGAGTGGAACGTTTACCACAGATACGCAAAGTTTCACGAGCTACATATGCAGCTAAGAAAATGTCATCCTGATATTGCGACGTATAAGTTTCCTCCGAAGAAAACATTACGAAAACGGGTAAGTGAAGTGCCTTTACAAGAGCAAATACTTGAAAAAAAACTCAAAAAGTGTTATATATACCTCAAATAAATATAAAATACTATAAATACCAATCACCAACGCCGATTGTGGCAATATTACCTTCCATTCATTGTAACGTTTGCTGGTGCTGGTTGACCACTTTTTAAACTTATTAGGTACCAAGGGCAAAATTGGTCTTTTCCGTTGCCTTTGCCGTAAAATTCATAATAATCTATTATTTATTTTGACTAATATTGGCCTGCTCTTGATCTCGATCTAACATAATGGGAAACGAACGAGCATACATACCCCTCTAAGTAAAAGACGATCTAAGAAATGTATTTTTCTGTTATAGGACGCTCATTTGGTTGAGCAACGGCGAGTGGCTCTCCAGGCGTATCTGCGACACATACTACTCGTGCTTCCAGAACTTAGGGACTGCACCAACCGCGCACAACTCATCACGTTGCTACCTTTCTTTGGGTTCGTATACAATACTTTTATTTCGAACGCGGCAGTTTGTGTGTCTCTGACACTCGTAACTAGAGATGGGCGGTGGGAAAAAACTCGAAGGGAAAAAACCCAGGTTTTAACCCATTTTGGGTAAAAACCCGGTATTTATGTGGGAAAATACCCAATGCACGGGTATTTTCAGTAATTACACTAATACAATAAAGCTGAAGATATTTTTTGTTTGTTCAAACGCGGTAATCTGTGGAACTACCAGCCGGATAGCAAATAATGATTCTTCATAAAAAAAATATAAAAAAAACAGAAATTCACAATTATTTATTAGTTTCGAGCAGCCAATAGCAGATCCATTACATTTGACATATACCTAACCAAAAAATTTGCTCTATAAGTTTTTTATTTAATACTTTAATATTTAAACTACACTATGTCGTATCATCTGCCTAGCCTTTTCCCAACTATGTTGGGGTCGGCTTCCAGTCTAACCGGATGCAGCTCAATACCAGTATTTTACATGGAGCGACTGCTTATCTGACCTCCACAACCCAGTTACTGGGTAACACGACAACCTTGGTAAGACTGGTTGTCAGACTTTCGGGCTTCTGACGACCCGTAACAACTGTCAAAGATCTACAAATGACAGCCCGAATAAACGACTTAACGAGCTTTCCGAGGCACAGAGGGGTCTTGGTATGTCAAGATGTTCATCCATCCATGGACCAACCGCGGCAAGCGTAGCTTAACCTGATTGATCGACCCGTGCAGCAGTTATTTCTTAGCTACAAGCTCCTCCCCTCCTAAACTACACTATGTACAATGTATCAATTACAAAAATAAATAAAGTTAGTTATCAGTTTATCAGAGACAACTTGCACAGTTAGTTGGCTGTATTTAATTAATATTATGAATCATTTTTCATGCTATACTACCTTACCATCTCTACTTATTTATTACTTTACCGTACCATCTGAAACACATGGCTATACATTTCCAGTATAAGCTGACTTCGCATTGTACGGAAATCCTGCTTGACGTGTGTACAGCAATTTTTGCTTTATCACTTCATTCACTGAGTTATAAATGTCACAGGTTCTAAGAAAAGACAAACTTACGTTAACTAGCAGTATAACTTATCTAAGTTGAAATGACGTGACCCACTACTTAATTATTCATACTTCAAATTTGCTTGTGTACGTAAAATGTGGTAGTGCAGTGCGTCATTTCAACCTAGACAAGCTCTAACTAGTAGTAATAAAGTTTAAAAACTATGTGCTATTTGATGTATGTGTATCTAAATATAACATAAGCTAAATTGAAAAACCCGAATATTTTCCCAATCGGGTATTTTCCCGGGAATTTTCCCTCGAATTTACTAATAAATTACTTTAATTTACTTTTGGGTTTTTACCGGGTAAATTCCCATCTCTACTCGTAACTGCCCGACTTTCTTAAGGTGCGTTTCCGCTGCAATTGAAACACCATAAAGCTCGATATAATACGGTTATACCTACATAATTAATTATTATGTTCATTCTTTTATATTTGTTACAGAACTTCATCTACTGCTAAGGAGAATGGTTTAAATAACACACTAGGTCGCCAACAATCGAATGATTCTATTTCTTCATACAATGCACTTTGATGCCAATCTGCTTCCGTAAATAAGTACACAAAGATCCTGTTTCTCAGTTTCCGGATAATCAATATCCGTCAGATAAATTCAAGAATAGAACAGGATTTGTATGAAATGATCCGTTAGATCATTCACAGCCTCCCTCACAAAAAAGGTGGACCGATAACCTTGTGAAGGTCGCAGGAATCCGCTGGATGCGGGAAGCACAGAACCGGTCGAAGCGGCAGTGCTTGGGGGAGGTCTATGTCCAGCAGTGGACTTCTTCGGGCTGAAATGATGATGATCTGTCAGATCAGATAACCGGAACCTATCTATAGGTGGTGAAACAGGCCGTAAAGTTTTGAAACGAATGAGTACATTCTTGACCCAGTTTCTAAGATAACTTGAGTTTTAGATATTATGCACAGTAAAGCTAAAGATACCAACACTACAAAAAATATAATTTATTTTTATGCTAGAAATGATATGTTGTATGTATAGAAGATTAATTAATTAATATACCTTATTCATAAGTTTTGATCGGGCTTGTAATGTTATATTTGCGTATTATAGAAGCCGATCTTTTACAAAGATAATAAAATAAAATAATATATTTTATGTAAATAAAAATGGAATTTATAAGATGTGTATGTATTCACGTGTTCATTGTTGGGAACCTAGAGCTGTATTATGTAGCAAATAGCTGTTTTGGACGTATTATTATTAAAATAACTTATAAGATATTAAAATGAAATTGTATTATAGTGTGTTTAATGTAGATAATAAAAATACGACACATAGGGAAAAGTAAATATATATTTTACATCCAAATAACTTGCTACGTTACATAATCATCTCGGGGTTTCCGTAATGACCTACACGAACTAATGTAATGAATATTTTATACATGTTATTTAGGATGTAGAAATGTTATGTATCAGTAAACCACAATACATAAAGATCACTATTTTATTTCCTTTATAAAAAGACTACTAGCACGGTAACATACTCGGTCCATCTTCCTAGCCTTTTCCCAACTATTTTTGGGCTGTCTTCCGGTATAACCGTATGCAGACTACCCGTAACAACTGTTATGACAGCCGGGACCAATCCAAATCACGGAGGGATAAGTAATCTAACATGGTCACCCGTCCACGAACCGACCGCGGGAAGCGTAGCTTAACCTTCGATAGATCCGTGCGACTGTTATCATATAGCTACGAGCCACCACGTGTACATACTATACCAGGATAAGGAGTATCATAAGTCCTAACCCAGGGCATAGTCTATCTGTGTGTATCCATCCAAATCCGTTTATGAAAAGGTACCTAACAGCCAGAGTTACTTTCGCATTTATAATAATGATAATGTGACAGTCTCGTGTCAGAGGTATTCCCAGATCGAAATTGTGGTTACCCTACTCAAACATTGTATGAGCTAACATTATTTTTGAGATTACACGCGTTGAAGACTGTTCTGAGGGTAAAACGATATGCCATTCTAATGAGGTTAATTTGTCGAATAAATGGACGTTCACACAGAAATCCTAGCAATTATAGATAATGAGATATCAGCGTACAAAGTAACGTTTGGACCGCGCGGCCACGTACTTTTTGTTTTGGACTGATTTCGTCTGACTTTAGTAGTATTTATTGCTTTCGTTACCTTTGACGAATTAAGACCTTTCTTTTTGTAACAGGTTTACTGTGTGAAGTCCTAGTTTTAAAGAAATAATCAACATTATAGAAACAACAAGTGCACGATTGCGCGCCCATAACTTCCAAAGTGAATATTTCGTAAAATATTGATCTTGAGCTTATAATTCTTTTTTCGACAATTTTTGACAAATTCAGTCTTCAATTGACAAAAAGAATTACATCTCTAACCCAAGTAGTTGCTGAGATCTCCATGGCCGCGCAATCCTCCACGTTACGTTCGCGCGGCCAACTTAAAACCCTTATAACTTTTTTATTTCTACTTTGACAAATTTTTGGTTTGTTCCCTTCGATTTTGACAAATTTCGAAAATTTTTTGCCCGAAGTTTTTTTTTGTTTTGGTAACTTGGCCGAGCAATCGTAACGCACACTATCTGTGTGTATCCATCCAAATCCGCTTATGAAAAGGTACCTAACAGCCAGAGTTACTTTCGCATTTATAATAATGATAATGATGAATGGATTCATATGAATAAGTTTATAGGTGAGTGAAGTCGCAAGTAGACACTGGAAGTTATTTTGTATCTCTTCGAGTGTATGTTCTATGTTTAGTATAACAGTCCACGCCGTTTAGTTACACACTATCAATAAGCGCAACACCCTATACGCCCTTACGTAGTGCGCGTGCGAATCCGTGAAATTCCTTTACATCTCGTGATCCTGTGATGTCTGGTACAGTCGAACAAAGCTATTGGTATACAGGCAAACATTTATTGTGTCCAATAACTTTCAAATAATCGCCTAGGAGGAGCACTTGGCCTTAGTAGTTAGACATAAAATATAGAGTATCAGCAGTGGCATTAAATACTATACAATAGGTAATAATAAGGGTCGAGTTCAATAAAAAACGCTTTAGCAAATAAATTCATGATTTTATTTTCATAATAAATAAAAAAAATCAAGAAAACACTCTTTCTGAGAATTTTCCATATATTAAAATACATGATACAAAAGATGTCAATACAAACTAAATCACTTGGTGCAAAGGCAAGCCTGTCGGTTTGGGGTTGCCCACCTTCGGGCGCGTCTGAGGCGCGTCGACCTCCGGCTAGGGCTATCTATGCAACAGGCGAGTGGAAACCGAGGATAGCCTCTTTAACTACATTTTAACAAAACAACTATCTTAAAGATTAACAAAGATACAATGTGCTTTCCTCGTGGAATGCATCTTTGTAGGCATCTCTAATTTTGAATGCAAAATATATGGTATTTGATCATGATTTTAAAATAATGTAACTAGAGGTATATAAAAAGCGCATTTATTACACTTCACAAGTGAAAAAAAAACGAGATAATTTAGTTTTATGTAATACAATAAATAAAATATGATAAAAATCATGTATCTAAATTAAGTGTGAAATAATTTACTACAACTTTACATCTAAACGATATAAATGTATTGCAACACACTAAGGAGCTTTGGAACCATTGAGTAATTCGGGGCTTACATTAAATTTCAGCTGGTAAGTAATCTCGAACAATAAATCTAAAATGTGTTGTGATTCTTCTTTGGTTTTCTGGACATTGAGTCGGCTATAGTTCCATAACTCCTCATAAGGACGCAGCCACATGGGCACTACACTGCTCCGTGTCTAGATGCAGCAAACCTATACTGGTCTGCGATCCGTCGTGATTAATTCATAAGTACTTATATAAGTTACAGATCTACTGCGAAGCTGATGCATCCTAAAGCAAATAGAGAACTTTATTAACCAATCAAACATACTATGTTAGACGCTGTTATTTTTCCAAAGATTATTTATTTTTCATGTGAACAGATGTCAGACGATGATCCGAAGTGAAATATGCCATACATTTAATTAAAAATATACCTTCTTAATTGTTACTATATTATAAGAGCCGATATTGTAACTTAGTGACTAAAATTACTACTGAGACAGTTACAAGAAAGACGCAATACAAAAGTAAAATATTTGCTAAAAAACATCACAGCTCACAAGCTAACGTGAAGGTGACGCGCAGTAGGAGGGACTAAGCGAAAGGTGCAATGAATGATAACCTACAATATGCAACAACTATGTGTGTTATTATGTTTCATAAGCAGTAACAAACGTACTGTTACAGTTTAATATTACAAGTCACTGGAGCTAAATGTGATTAGTTGAAAGAGATTTTCATATTCATGATTGAATACAAAAATCACCCACTAATATCGAATCGCAAGTCAATCTGGCGCAGACAGTGCCTAGTGACAGTGAACTTGCTTGTAGTAGCAAGTCGTCCAGGCACACGCACGTGAAACCAATGCAAACTCACCGGGTATGAGCGGATACCTGAAGCTTTATGTATCTGAATAATTATGAACCTTCTCGTTATCACCCATGACACCTTGTGAACATATACCAAAGGTTTTCGTTTCGTTAACTAAATAAATGCTCGCATGTCGGCATATCAACGCTTATCACAATATATAAAAATATATATATTAAAGAAGCTTAAACTACAACTACACATTGAAGATGCACACTGCTCTGCATTTGCCACCACACGTGGAATTGATAACAACGCCGACAGTAAGTAACATACATATTATTAATATATTTTTTTTACATTTTTTTGTTTTTATTTTATTTGTGCGGCAGCATATGCAATTCTGCAATTAATTTCACAGCATATTCTTAAAGATAACGAGATATTGCATCTTGGAAATTATTGTTTTATATCCATATGAGAAAGAAATGAGAGCATGTAAATCCCGTCTATTTCACACAAATTGGTAACTGGCTCGGTATGTCTTTGTACTGAATGATTGCTCACGTCTCAGTCTGCCGCATTTCTTTCTCATGCAGATAAATAATCTCTAAGTTCATCGAACATTTAATCGAGTTTAAGCATCCATAATGAGAAACTAAATTAATACTTTTTGTCATTTCATAAAAATATTATATCTGATTTAAAAATAGCAACATCAAAAGACCATTGAAGCTTCGGTCTGCTCAAACCGTAATACTTTTATTTTAGAACTGGTACTATATCGAATTTATATGAAACCTGATATATTATATCGCAGAAAGCTATTAACTGTTCTAAATCCATGTGCACTTATAGACTTTAATATTAGGTAGCTCAAAACATTAAGCCTAAGAGAATACTACCAATATTTTTCTTTTTTTTTTGTTGCACTTATTATTAGGCTTTCCATAAACACATAGTTATAATAATGGTTATGATTTTAAAAGAATTATTTTCGTCGCCCCTGTAAGGTACATCTATGAAGTTTCATTTAAATTCTCTATGATGTAACGCTATCTCTTCAACTCTCATCTGTAACAAATGCATAATTATTAAGTAATGAATTGTCATTAATTGTTAAGACAGGTGGACATATATTTTCAAATATAGTTACCTCGCGCGCCCACAATGATAGACTTCCGTTTGATATCTTGCGCGGGCGCAGGTCGCACCACGCCGGGCGCTCCGCCGCCCACTAGGTGCCCACCACCAGCACGGATGGGTTTCGCTGGAAAAAATCGCAATGTTGATATTTTGTATGCCTTGTAGCACAATGCATTATATCAATTTAAATTTCTACTTACCAATTTGGGCTTGTGGGCCTCGCCGTGCGAGGTTCTTAGCACGCACAGCCTCTTTAATTCTATCCACTTCAAATTGATATCTCTTGCGATCACGCATGGCACCGTCCTTTGCCTCCTGCAAATCCAACACATAAAATGATTAGTTAACAATCTTAATATACAGGGTGTAAACATCGTTGTCACTCAAACTTTCTGTGTACAAGAGCTAACTTTTGATAAACAAAAAATGTTTATCAAGTGCGATAAAAGTTCACAAGTGCCAGAGATTCAGGGATTTATTTATAAACGTTGCTTAAAGTTAAGTGACGTTCAAACGTCAAAAGTGTATGGTTAAACAGTCGCTAATCATTACTTAACTTTAAGCAACGTTTATAAATAAACCCCATAATCAACAGAAATAGTAAAAAGCGCGATAGATTGTACCAGAAAAATAACTATCACATCGATCTCATCTCATCTCAATCCGCAGTATGCGCGTAACTAGCAAGCGCAATATTTATGCTCGTAACAAGCATAACCACAAAAAAAAAAAGATTTAAGAGACTGTCCTTGCGTAGTTTCTTGTCCAGTCTTCTCGATAGGAACCTATTATGCTTGGGAATGGGGAAATAGCTTCCTGTGTCTGACTGACTGACTCTTTGACAATTCAAAAGTGCCTGTGAATGTTAATTGATATAAATGCTTTGAGTTTGAGCAATAAATTGTACCTTGAGTGCTGTTTCCAGTGCCTTGACGCGCTCCATAGTTGCTCGCAGACGTTTCTCGAGCTTGGGCACCTCGCAGCGCAGGTCTGCGTTGTCGCGCACAAGTTGCTTGTGCACCTTGGTGAGCTGTTCCAAGTTGTTCTCCAAGAACGATATCTTCTGCTTCTGAGCCAACGAGCCGCCCTCCTCCTCGGCGCCTTCTTCCGAATTGTTGGATTTCTTTATCCTTGCCTGCGCGATACAATGATGTTAATAACAATGATGCACAAAAATTTACAACAATTTTAATCAAACTCATTCCAATATTGTTTGTACTCGCCTGCAGATCCTGTACAAATAATTTGCGCAGATTGTGCAGTGTCTGCAGCTCCTTGGCCACAGTGTCCTCCAATCCTTTGAGGTCAGCGCGGGCTTGTTCACGCCGCTCCACGCTTTGACTACACATAACAACAAGCCTCTCATTAGTACACTTAAATACTAAAGAATTCAATGATAGTCAATGGTCACCCCTTATTACCTGCGAACAGATGTGAGCTATCTAACTCCCAGCACGCACCCATCCATATACATCACCGCTCCTTGTACTTAGGCCGTATGTTTTAGAAAATGCCAACCCTCGGCAGAATGAATATGAATGGGATACGTGCGGAATAAAATGATAACTCAAAAGTAAAAAGCGTAAGGCATTACAAGACCTCGCACTACGTCTACATCGTACTTACATCGATCATAACAATGTGTAACACATATACGTTTTGTCGCTTCTTTCAAGCAATTTAATCTAGAAGAGTGTATTGAAATAGGAATGTTCTAAATATTGCATTGATTAAGTTGCCAGACCAAAGGTACGCTTGGTGTGTTTAAGTTACATGCACATAAAATGTGCGCTTTTAGTATATCGTTTGAAACACTGAGAATTTTTATTTACGGTAGCTTAAACACATGGAGGCGACAATCACTCTTCGGCAGTTCGAGTGCACACAGACTAGGGAAAGTGACATGGACACTAGGAACAATATAATGCGGTAAAATGCAATAGAATACTGAATTGATGGCCAGTATTAGAGTGGAATGAAAAATGTTTCATGCTATATTAAATTATCAGTTAAATGCGTGGTAAATGCTTGGAGGAATGCAAAAATGGCTCATAATAGCAAATGCCTTAAAACAGACATCACAGTTTCAAATGAAATTATTACTAAATGGTTCCATATCGCTTGTCGTCTATCAATAACTTTAAAATACCTACATATATCTATCATCTAAATTGCCTCTAATAACTTTGATTAAGTATACGAGATCTTATTTTTGGACAAACAGTAAGGTGAACACTATTGTTCAGAAACACGATAATATCCATGCGATGTTAGCTATAACGGTTTTCAAATTGTATAAAAAAATAGTTTGATAAAAATATTACTCGCCGACTCTCTATACAAACACTCAGGGTTATTTACAGCTATATTTACATGAAAATATTGTTTTACGTTATCATTCTAATTTGCTGCTTCATATATTTGCGACTAATAATTTGTGCAAGCATCAACGACGATCTATAAAGTACGAGTTGATTATTTACGATACGTATTACAGCGATACAAGCTGTTCTAACAAACGATTAAAGGTTTATTTTTAACTATACGCTATTTGAAGTGTAAATAAATCTAGGAACAGTTTTCAAAACGAAATCCGTAGAGGTAAACTTGCAACTGTACAAATACCTCATTGTTTACAACGCAGTAAGGCAGTGTGACTTGATACCAGCTTAGAAGGCGCGACCTTTCATTAACGATATATTGTATTAACAACCGAAATGATCACAACTCACGAATATAGCTTCATTTATATACTACTACAGTGATTACTGTATTCTTACGGAAAAACTTCATGCTAAATAAATACGAACAACTACAACATTCAAATATTTTAAGTATCTTACAAGCAAAATAATCATTATTATGTAATCTATGATTGACTAGGCATTAAATGCTTTATTGACTAGTGTCATGATTAGTCTTCAAAGCCAAGCGTCAAAAATGCATAAAAAAATATGAACTTATCGTTTTGAATATCAAAACAATAAATACAACTGGCTTACATCGCATTATATTATAACAGATCTAGGTATTTTGTACTATTGCTATACTTCAAAATGTAAGCCAGTTGCGAATGTGATGGCATCGTTATTATTACATCAAATGAATACATGGATCTCTCACACACATTAAATTAATAAACTGAGATAAAGTCAACATTTCATTCAGCAATCCATACATAGAATTTAATTAGTAATCTGAGCTGGTCCTGTCCGACACATTTTCAATAAAATAACATGCCAACTAAAACCAATTCCGATTCTCTATTCAATAATTGCTGATCATGTCATTAAAGGCACTGCAAAAAATATTGTCTGGTGTCTAGAGATCCACATTTATATCACAGAAAACATGTAACGAAGCTTAAACCAAAACAACAATTTGTGGATAACGATGGGTGAGTAGGATCATGGTGACAGATATAAGTAGATGCAGTTGGAGGGGGTGGATGTTGCAGGAGTGGCGGGGGACAGGGGACTTGGGGATTGCCGAGAGCGACTTCTCCTCTTTGGCGGAAGCTTTCTCAATATCAAGGCCCATTCCGTATGCAAATCCTAGTTTCTCCCTCTTCGGCGATATGATGTAATCCCTAAAGATATCGCCCTCCTCTTTCAACACCATCTGTTGATTGACAACCTCTTTCTCGGCTTTATCGAGAGTACGTCGCGGCGAACGTGACACTAACATGAGTTCCTTGAGTTTGGCGGACTTGTCGGCCTCCTCGCGCTTCAGTTTCTCGTAGTCGTCCTGTAGTTGCTGGCGAGCCAGCGTCAGTTCCTGGTAGGTACTGTAAAAAAACAAATACACTTTAGTATTTTGTTTACCTGACGAGTATTATTCATATCTTTGTGACAAACAACAACTACGTAGACGATATTATAGTGCACAAGTGTGTGCAGTTGTGCACAAACACAAGTGCATTCCCTCCTCCTTTACTGTCATAGCCCGATGGAACGGCAATCCCACACAACCAAAGAGAGATCAGAGGGGCAATTTTAAAAACGTTCGCATCTAGGGACAGTCTGTCAATAACCCTCCTTTTTTGGCTTCACCGCAGTCGGGTAAAAATACCTATAATTTCACACTGATTGTCGCTGAGATGATATTGCGACAAGATTTTGAACGTTTTTAATTACGGGAACTGACCGTCAGGTGCAGGACCTACGGCGTGCAATAGTGTAACATTATGTAGATCAAAATTGTTGAAGTTCGAGTTCAGTTCAAAACACATGTATTAGTGTGGGTACTGACTCCTTGAGCTCCTGGTGGTGCCGCTGCAGTGCGGCCAGCTCGTCGCGCAGCGCGGACAGCTGCGTGGCGTGCGCGTTGCGCAGCTGCTCGAGCTGCGCCTCCAGCGCGCTGCGCACCTGCGAGTCGGCGCGCTGCTCGGCGGCGGCCAGTTGCACGCGCTCGGCGGCCTGTACACAGTCAAACATTTATAGGTTTTGGGCTATTGTTTTACTTCTTCATATAATACCTACATGCAGGATTTACGGCTATCGCGTTTGAAATCGCCGCTAGAGGCGCTAGTGTAGAGTAAGGTCTCTAGAAATGTCAATGTTACTGAAGGTTAACGGTATGCGGGCTTTTTTATCGCGAATTTTCACAATTTCTTCATAATTGTTTTAAGATGGGCCATTCCTGATTATTTATGCCTGAGATTTTAAGTAACAAATGAGGATCTAATTTGGACCATAATAATTTAATTTTAGGAACACTAGAATGTAAATATTAATTGAAGTTTTAATATGTAATAGTATAAATATTACATGAAGTTATGGGTACTTTAACATATTATCAAATAAAAGTACTGACAGGACTTTACTCGCCAGTGGCGTCAACTAGTATGCACAAAAATTATAACCCTCATTATTGGCACGAATGTGGGGCAGTGGGGCGACACCAATCCACACAGAGAGGTCTGTGTCCCAATAGTGGCAATATCATATCCCGATTATGCTACGAAGCGAGGCTTAAATCTATAGGTAATCTATTATGTTAAGTGGTCCACATACCTGCAAACGCGCGCATTCCTCGCGCAGAGCGTCAGCGGCCTCCTCCAACTGTCGCTTCTTGTTCTCTGCCTCCCGCATGGACTCGGCGAGCGACGCGCACCGCGCCTCGTGTTGAGAGATCAGGAGCCTGCACTCGCCCAGCGAGCGTTCGTACTCCTCGATCTGTTGGGAAGAGGATTGAATCGAATTCTCGTTTCTTTGTATTTTTTTTCAAGTGTAATTTTACTAAATTGCCTATTTATTGTTAGATAAGTAATGATAGTCATAGGTATTTATTTGCAAAAACATGTGCACATATACAAGAATAAAATCATGCATACATGCACATGTCCTAACAGAGATCGACGAACGAATCGATGTCTAATTGAAATTGTATACAGTTTTGACTTTATAATAGGTCTTTACCTATTAAATTGCCGTTCTGCAGTACTGGCCATTTCAAATCAAAATAATTTTTGTTTGGCTGAGAATTCTAATTTCAAATTAATTTTATTTTAAAAACATGGAATTCTTTTTTCAAAAGAAGTCATTTGTTTAGTGATTAGTGTTACATTTTCATCGCATTTCAATCTTTTTCGTCATCATGGATACGTTAAAAATTCGAGTAATTATGGAATATGAGTACCGTCGTATCAGCAACGCGGCACAAGCGGCACGCAACATCAACGACGTTTACGGAGCTAACACTACAAACCAACGCACCACCAGTTATTGGTTTGCTCGCTTCCGTTCTGGAAATTTCGACCTGAAAAATTAACCTCGCGGTCGTCCGAAGACTTTGGTCGACAATGACGAATTAAAGGCGATTGTGGAAGCTGATGATACACAATCTACGGCTGAATTAGCAGCAGCTTTCGACGTTAGCGTCAAAACAATATTGGTCCATTTGCGTCAAATTGGCAAGGTAAAAAAGCTTGACAAATGGGTGCCCCACGAACTCAATGATCGCCAGCGCGAAGTACGCGTCGAGGCGTGCCTTGCACTGCCCAACAGACACACAAATGAAGGAATTTTGAACCGCATTGTTACCTGCGATGAAAAATGGATTCTGTTTGATAACCGCAAGCGCTCAGCAAGCGCTCAGTTGGTTGGATCCTGGTTCAGTACCTAAACAATGCTCTAAACGAAAACTTACCCCTAGAAAAGTGATGGTCACTGTTTGCTGGTCTAGCGCCGGTGTGATTCATCACAGCTTCTTACCAAACGGGGTGAGCATTACTGCAGATGTGTACTGTGAAGAACTGAACACAATGATGGAGAAGCTGGCACATCTCCAACCAGCATTGGTCAATCGCTCGTCTCCGCTGCTCCTGCACGACAACGCGCGACCTCATACTGCACAGCAGACGGTCTCCAAGTTGCAAGAACTGGGGTTGGAAGCTCTCCGTCATCCGCCCTACTCACCAGACCTTGCGCCTACAGACTACTACTTTTTCCAGAATTTGGATAACTTCTTGACGGGAAAAAAATTCAATACCTGAGAGGCAGTACAAAATGCCTTTGAAGAATTTGTTGCCCGTCCCGTCCAGCTGATTTCTTTAAGAAGGGCATCAATAAACTGCCACTGCGTTGGCAAAGATGTATTGATTGCATGGGTGATTACTTCGATTAATACAAATAAAAAATACATGAAAAAAATTCGTTTAAATTTTTTCATACAAAACGGCAATTTCATAGGTAAAGACCTAATATTACAAGTTGTGCGAGCTTATATTTGTTAGTGTTAAAGAATTTCAGATGGAGACAATTTTTTTTTTTTCCATTTAAATGTCAAGTTTAGTGGTGTCGTGAAAGTGTAAATAGTTAATTGTGCAAGAATAGCAATAATAATGTGGGAGGACAATGTTCACTGACCTTTTGGTTAGCGTCGATGTTGGCCGACTCAAGTGAATGGCATCGCTGCACGATGTTCTTCACCTCGCTCTTCATCTTGCTGATATGAAGACGTGCCACCGTAAACTCTTCTTCCAACTTGCCAACAGTGTCCACGTTCAGTTTGAAGTCGAGTTCGGAGCCTCCGACAGCAGCACCAATCTCTGCGAGATCTCGAAGAAGGTTCGTAAGTAGTTCGGCAATTCGTTTGCGTTGGTGAGCTGATAGGTCGCGCAGTTGTTGGAGTTCGGATGTCGCACTGGCCAAGGCACTCTGAAACAAGTTTTTTTTTTAGTTATGGATCATAGATAGCAACATTCGGGTTTCTTCCGAAAATTAATACGAAATTTGGTAGGACTCTAACTACAACTAATGACTAATTACAATTAATTTCTACCCTTTTATTTATTTTAACTGACCTGCTTGGTCTGCAACTCTTCAGACATCTGGTCGCACTCGCGGCTTTTGCTGTCGACCTCCTGCGACTTCTGGTCGTAGTTGACAGCGAGCTCCTCGAGGGCTTGCAGCACTTCCTTGACCTCCTCCTTAGCGGCTTCGTTCTCCTGCTGGATGCGGTTCATGTCGCCTTGCAGGGCCTCGTAGTCGCGTCTGTTGTAAACATATTTTTGTATGAATATAAATTGCAGATGGGCCGACTATGACCGGCTAGTCAGTTGCAAAAACACTCGACTAGTCCGCCGTTGCTTTCGATGGAGTGCGGTGTACAAAACCGAAACTGTGATTCTAAAATGAATATTAAACAATAGGTTACGTAGATGCTCTTTATAGGTTATAATTATTACAAACTGAAAGGCTAAAACTAAATTATAAATGATTAACAATACAGATTCAGGAAGTCATTACTCACCCTGTATTTTTAAAGCATATAAATATGAATTAATTAACTAGTCGGTGCTTTTTGCCGACTAGCCTCCTAAATCGGCCTGGTCAGTACATCCTAACTAATATTATAAATGCGAAAGTGAGTTTGTTTGTTTGTTACGTTTTCACGCTAAAACGGCTGAACGGATTTGGATGAAATTTAGCACATGACCTGGATTAGGAAATGACGATACTTTTTATACCGGTATTCCCAAGGGATCGAGACTTATGCGGGTGAAACCGCGAGCTAGTCTCTAATATCAAATATCAAGTAAAGAAAGTCTAAATTTTTTGTTCTTCAAACTCTTCAATCAAGAAAATACAACCATCTGCACGCGTAGCATAACCACAATAGAAACGTGTTTTGTCGACGGAAGAATAGACAAAACCTGTAAACAAAATGCGTTTCTATGGTGGTCATGCTACGGTGGTGGTGCAGGATGTAAATAAAACCATAACAATATCTCAAAATATGTTCAAGTATTTTCTGGTATCAGCACGTTTTTATCAGTGTATGTAGAAACATGACGCCTTGTTTATCGCAAATCTAAATGACGTTGCATCATGCATGACAACATGACTGCAAAACTTTACCCGACCGCGGCGAAATCCAAAAAGAGGTTTGTATTTTTGTTTACATTTTAATATTACAGATAAAAATAAATCATTCACGAGAAGATCCATTGAACCAAATACAGGTAAACCAGAAAAGGTATGCGCTTCGGTAATCTTCGTGTTTGCGAATTACACAAACGCGCCACAAGTCAATGCTTCTAAGTTTTGTACTACCGCGCTTATACATTACCTTGTGCAAGCAATGAGTTCCTCTTGTTCCATCATCTGGTCCTTGAGTTTCTCCACCAGCTGCGAGTGCTGGTTGATCTCCTCGTCTTTGTCGTCCAGCTGTTGATACAGGGCTTCCAGTTTGCCCTGCATTGCCGCATCTTCGACTGCGCTAGACACGGCGACTGGCACCGGCTGAGAAAAACAATTTTGCGTTACATAAAACATGTGTTACACATGCACAAACAGAAGCTACAGAAAGTGTATGTTATTTATTTTGTTCCAAACTATAATTTCATTTCATAACATTTGTATTTCCTTTCTTTCTAACTATTGATACATGATCACAGGCGGCGCATATTGCGCACCTGACCTTTTTGAAGGACGTCATGAATAAGGTCGGTATATGACCTTCTATTCGAAGTTTATGGGACTTGGAAGTCAATGAAGATTATGTATATGGCATAAACCATTTTCATGATGGAAAATTGTTTACAATAAAGGAGTGTCCTACACCAATAACAATAGTTGTTATTAATTTCATACCATTCATCTTTGTTACATGGATTCCTATAACTTGCTATAGTTTACAATAGTTCGTAGAGTGAATCATCGCTTACCGCCGCAGGTGGTTTCTCTTCAATGAATGACGTAACGGGAGTGACGGCCTCGATTTCTTGCAAGTTAACTTGTTCCTCGATCCGTACGGTCTCGCCCGAGCGCCAGCGGTTCAACTCTGCCTCCAGTTTTTCGACCTGATAAATTGAATATTGAGAATTAAGAATCCTGTTGTTGAATAATTTTACTTCGTAATGCTATGCTATGGTACTGACCTTGCCCTTCAGCCTGCCCACCTTCTCCTTTTCTCTCTCATAACGGCGCTTCCATTCCTCAGCAGTAAGCTCCTCGTTGACACAGACGACATTTTTGACGGTTTTGGCTCTACAAAGGAAACAATACATAAAGTGCGATTGTCACAAGAGTAGTAAAGATATATGGAATGCTAATTCATTTTTCTTACTGTTATTGGATGTGCATGGGCGATTATGGAATTGAGTGGTGACTGATATGTTGATATTACATTACATTTCCTTATTTCTGCATGGCGTTAGTAAAGCAAAAATGTTAAATAGTGTCTAACACATACCTTTTACCAAAGTCAAGTGTACTCTTGGTCTCGCTCTCGTTGAATGATGCGGGGGAACAACAGATGACGATCGTAGTCCTGGCGTTACCACCGAGCGACTCTTGTAAGATACGCGTCAGTTTTGAGTCTCTGTACGGTATATGTGACTTGTTTCCGTCGGCCAATGCAGAAATGACATTACCCAACGCCGATAGCGATTTGTTAATATTTTTGGCTTCATCAAGGACTGTACCTTCAGCACCAGTTTTAGATACCTGTTAAAACATTTTTCACAATAAGGATTTATGGTTTACTGGACCAGGAAAATTATATTTCCTTATAATAATGTAATAAATATGCATTAACTAGTGAATGTTGATTCAATAACATAATTTCAGTATTAGAATAATAAGTACCTTTTCAGAACCAGCCAAATCCACCAGATATAACTTGCCCGAAAGTTTCTTTTGATTCTCAAGGTTTTCTTGTTTAACGTTTATGAGGAAGACGGAATGAGATCTAGATGAATGTTCATTCATGTCTGTAGTAAAAAGTGTTGGTTAATAACTGAACATACACAGCTTACTTCTACTTTCAACTATGTTCTATACTTACTTGTGACTGCAATGTGTCGATTTGATTTGCCCTCCTCAATAACCTCAAACACTTCTTCAGGACTTGACACAAATCTCTCTGTAGCACCTTTGACAAATGGGACTCTGTTTTTGTCTTCATGGACACTGAGGTTCACTTTTGATACTGTAAATAACGATTTTACCAGTCAGATATGGACACTCTTACCATAGATATCTAGATATTAAATAGTTGAGGTACCAACCGTCTAACAAATCCCTGATCTTGTCCATGTAAATTTCAAAGTATGACACTTTAATGTGAAATTCCAAGTTCTCTTCCATGGCATAAATATGATTGAATATATCATTTACTATCCGTGGAATAATACCCTGTTTGCCTGGATCCCCTGCAAAACAAAAAATAAAGTATTAAAAATTTATTAAACAAGATGAATTTGATGTTCAAGATTTAATTGACACTACATACTCGTACCTATGACACCTTCCATAGTATGTGTTTTTCCTGAACTGGTCTGTCCATATGCAAAAATAGTGCCGTTATAGCCAGCCAGTACGTCAGACACAATACTCTTGGCAGCTTCATTGTAGACCTTTTCTTGGGTTGCATTTGGCTTGAATACTTTGTCAAACAAGTATACTTTTCCCTAAAAAGTAGGAAAATTTATACATTTAGAGCAGAAATGCATTGCATTTATTTTAGAAAATATATTGTGTTAGGAAAAATTAGTAATTGAATTGGCAATTCATACTATATTATTATGAAAGTTTCATTCTAAATAACTCTTGTGTACAGTGCGAGACATTGTAAAGAATATTTATTACCTTAAGTTATAAGATGTATGATATAATAACAACATTATGAATTATACCAGTAGACTAAATACAGAATTACAATTTGTGCTTCAAGACTATGATGAATTTAACAAAGCTATTTAAATACCCTACTTCTTGCAGATAATACTACTCTTGCAAGATTAATAGATTTCTACTTGTTCAAGCATTAGTCACTTGCTGGCATTTCATTATGCAAATGACCTTACAATGTTCAAAACATTCTAACATTTTACACATTAGGATGTTGTTGTATGTGCTTAATAACTTGAAATATTAAATTGTTTTAAACCATTAAAAGTTAGAAAAAGAAAACAGTCTTTATTGCAACATGTAGCATGAAGGCCAAAGGCTTTCATACATAAAAATGTCAAGATTGTTTCGTTTTGTATTGTTATCATTTCCTGTAAGAAAATACCTGAATGCAAAATTAAATAATATCAAAATTAATATACTCAAAATATGATTAACTTTGAAAATTACGGTCCCAAGTTAACTTGACTCATGTTCTCTTCAAATTAGATGTTAAACAAGCACTTCCCTTCCAAGGCTAATTTATTCTGTACTTCATGTAAGGCTGCTATTAAAAAGAGGATCTCTAGTCATGGTCATTTTTCTTGTGGGTTATTGTCCGAATGATTTAGTCTTGAAGAATTTTATGGTGATGCAAAAATACTGAAATACCTTCAGATTTTTGTGGTTAATCAATAAATAAGACTTGAGAATTTTCTGAAACATTATTCTTTAATTATTGTAATAATGTTCAAAGAATTCTCTGCTTTCAGAAGATGACCTAACAAGGTTCAATGTACCTATTGGTGTTGTAGACATATTGAACAGTTTATTTATAGATTCCTCGTTTGCAAATATTTCCTGTGTAGTCTAAAGCAAAAACATACTGTAGATAGAATATATATTCATCCCAAGATGAATCAGGTCAACATAAGTATCTGACATCATCACCTAGACAGGCAATAAACTGTAGGCTGTTACATTTTGAGCCAAAATAAATGCTGAACCAATCTGCTTTCTAAATAAATTCTTGAAAACATAATATTAAATACTTATTTAGTTTTAACATAGATGCTGTTCCTTACGGTGGGCAGGCTATTCTTTTTTAATTTTATACATTTTATTTTGGAAATATTAAAAAAGGAGTCATTCTTACATACATCAAAGAATTTAATACACACATAAATGGAATATTCGAAAAAAAATTGTACATATTGCATTACTGCCGGTCAAATACTGACTTTCTAGTTTTTTAAGATCATTAAGACTACCCTCTTATTAATAAGTATGACCCACATTATCTTTTCTGGTTTCTTTTGTCAGGTGCCAGTTCCTATTAGGTTTTGATTTTAATGGATGCAAAATGTTTACAGAGACATCCTTCAATCATAACTGGTTGTGAATATATCCAGTTCTAATTAGTAGTTTTAATTACATACTTTATAGGATGCAATAAATTATGTAATAATTATAGGGTCAGTGAAGCCAACTATTCTTTATTTATAGCTGTATATCTTTTATAATCACAAGGTATTTGATACATACATTAGGTATTTGAGAATTCTAAATAATTTTCTAATAAGAATCATTATAATGTAGTAGCAGGATAGAAAATTAATATTTTTGATATTTTTTTTAAATAAAATTAGCCTTATGTACATAGTAATTTTCAGAGATTCTTCAACAAGTACAAGATGTTCTTGTGCTTAAAAAAGAGGGTAATTAAGAGAATGATGAGCAAGCGTTCACATTTTTTTCATCTTGGAATTGGAAGTAGGTAATGAGCTAAAATAATTAAGCCTAATAAACAAAATAAATCCATAAAAAATCGTGGTATACCAACTCAGGTCAAGGTCGAGGAGGTATTTGTATTGATTTTCGACAAAACAAAGACGTTCGACTTATGCAGAGATTATTCGGCTAGATTCTTTTAAATTAACACGATCATAATCATGACCATCGAAGCGGAATGAAAAAGAAAGGCCATTTCGTAGCAGGTGAACAACTCGTAATGTATTAGTCATCATGATCTAATTTAGGGCGATGATAGGGGAAAGCAATAGATATTAAAATTATTTGCACTTACCCCTATAGAAATGCAATTGTCATCGGGTCCTGAAGGGAATTTCACAATAAATTTAGATCCAGCTTTTTCTTCAGAGTCATTCAGTGGCCGAAATCGGCAAACCACTCTGATGCTGTCTTCAGCAGCAATCTCGCGATCAGCTGCCATTTTCAAAAAATAAAATAGCTTACACTACACTCCGTCTAAGCAATTAAAAAATAAAACGATTTGGGAACATAAAACCGTGCATGAAGAACTACAAAGTTAAAATTTTGTCACTGAAAAATCTTCATGACAGCAATATCAAAATGTCGGCCATATTCTTCGAAGAAGAAAGGCCAGAAGTGTTTCATTGGCTGAACGAACGACGTGCAACCAACATAATGGAACAAAATCGATTTGGAACTACGTTGCGTTCAAAACCTCTATATGGTCAGTTCTATTCCTTCTGATTACCTATTACACTGTGAATATGTAAGAAAATATAAAATATACAGTTCAAAGCATTCAACAATGCTCTAAGGATCAATCACAGTTTATCAGTTTTCCATAGAAAACATAAAAAACTTCACATAAAGCAGCCTAAATCCTTTGCAAACGTAGTTTCTGAACTTCACTAAAACACAATTGAATGAATGTATTGAGTTTTCTGCTCATAGCCGGAATGAGTGATGAGTAATCCTGTGAATGATTTGTCTGTTTGCTTCAATCACTCATTCATATATTTTGTACATTTTGTGAACTTGGGATTATTTGTTTGATAAAACTAAAATGAATTAAAATGTGTTGGACCATAATTTAGCATCGTTTATAACGGGAAAGCACTGGTAAGTGTTACTTGTGTTGTAATTAGTAATAATATGTGTATTCCTTATTGGTCTGAAACTATGTAAACTTCAGCTGAGTGGTCAGCCCACGAGCGACCTAATTATATTTATTTCGCCCTAAAACAATGCAATTTTACAAAACCAGTTATAGGAAAAATGTTAAAACTTATCTTTTAATTGTCTTCAAGTTTAATACCACCAATATCAACTGGTTTCAACTTTTATCAGCTAACAACATTCCATATTTGTTTTAAAAAGCTGCAACCAATTATTATAAACAAAATGTATGTAGTACCTACTTTTCAGATTTCTTGCCCTATGACATGGACACTGGTTAAAATCAGTAAGCAAAAAATATTTGAATGCACAACTGAGTGAGTTATAAATAAAACATGAACAAGTCACTTCAACCATACCTAATTTACTAAGGAACAGGTTTAAATCCATGATATTGGTGATAAGACCGGTGGGTGACAACAAACAGCTAACTTTATCTTATTTAAGAGATCAGGATTAAGTGTGCTAAGCCTTAAATTGATGTACCTATAATAATTTAATGTGCTACAGTGATAATTATGCATTCAATAATGATACTATACTGGTATTCTTTTATAATTGATGCTTTAGATCTTACACAAGCCCAAACGGTAACACAGAGGTGTACCTATAGTACACCCACATTTTGCCTGTTATGTTTAAGTCTCATGTGGCGAGCCTATTGCCATCAACACAATATTACAGTATAAGTCAATCTTACAATAGTGCGTTATTATATTTTTTTTTTTCATGAGATATGTTTTACTCTAAGCTTAACAGCTTATTTTTATCCTGTAATAATAATGTTTACTTAAGAAGTCACAACAATCAGCTGTGAAAATAGAACTTTCATGAAACCAAGCTTTCAAAATATTAGTCCCAGTAACTACACTGGCCCATAATTGTAGTCTTTTTAATAATTATTCTTTTTTGGGCTTTAATTACTCCTAAACTAACACATATTAATGGTAGGTTATTAAGTATGTTGATTCTTCCGTTTAATTTAACTTTCATTTAATAAATTACTTTCCATTCAACAAAGCAATCAACTTCATGGTAGAATAATCCTTATTTATGAATGGACATAACTAATGTGTTCATAACAATAAATTCAACACATTACATCATGTTCCCATAAAGAACCCATAATTTCACTTGAAAACTTATGATTCTAATTCATGCCATTAGTCATATTTTAAGGAAAATTATTATTCATCCATTTCATAATTTCAACTAGCTTCCGCCCGCGGCTTCGCCCGCGTGGTATGTCGATAAAAAGTAGCCTATGTCCTTCCTCAGGATGCCATCTATCTTCTTGCCAAATTTTGTCGAAATCCGTTCAGTGGTTTAGGCATGAAAAGGTAACATACAGACAGACAGAGTAACTTTCGAATTTATGGATTAGTATGGATATTGAAGACCTTATATACTTCTTGGTTTTATGCAAAAAAGTTTATGTAACCTAGAATGTAAAATTCTAAGAAAACCGAAAAAAGAAATGCAATATTTTAATTGGGGATTCTCTTCCATACATGGCGTTTCATGTCGTGCTCGTGGGGTAATAGTGTTGGCGCCGCGCCCGCCAAAGTAAGCAGGAGCGGTCGATGACCCGGCTGGTACACCCCTTAACCGTTATCGTCGATATAAGGAAACCCGCTGAAGGCTTTGCGGAACTTTATAGGTACTAAGTTCAGATAAACTTGTTAGCTAATCAATTTCCTAGAAAGCGCATCATCAAAAGGCATCATGCTTCTTGTATGAGAACCGTTTATAATTCGCTACTTCTTAAAATATGACGTAATCTGCGTTATAAATGCTTACTACGGAAGTCTGTGTTTAGTTTACGTGTAAGTAAACAAAATTTGTTATCAAACAAAGTAACAACAGATAGTCTGTATAATAGAAAAGTCTGATTATTTTCCTCATAGCTCTGTTCATAATTTAGTCTCGATTGTATTCCGCTTACTCACAAGTGCGAACAACTAATGATTTAAATGTTCGTATGGCCATCAAATGTGACTGTATAAGCGAAAGAATGCTTACGATATCACAACTTGAATCATCGTTTGCTCGGTCAGAGTTGTTAATGACGTAATTTACTCGACCTACAGAAGCACCGGGTTGTCTTCAAACTTGGAGGTTATCTTATCATACGCTAACGATTGACTCTGAAAAGAGTTAACAGTGCATCTTAACCTTGTATTCCCCGAAGGGTTTAGCAGAGGTGTACCTATAGTATACCCATGTTTCGTGCTCAAGCCTTATGTAATAGGGGCGAGCATATTGCCAGCAAACGGGCACAAATCCAGGCTCAGGGCACAGATATTATAATACAGGGATGCTAATATGAAACTCCAAATGGATAAACCAAACCATATTTATAGCACTTGAAATAATTTCGATAACCCCGAGGTTTGTTTTGACTCTACGTATATAAACATTATGCCAAAATCCGCACTGGACCATCCACTGATCCATTATCACAAGCGATGTTCGGTGAAACAGCACTCTTCAAAGTTATTCAGGTACCTACATGTTATTTATTTCTTGTTAATTTTCAATTCAGAGTAGCGCTTCTTACTAAGAACTAATGTGGATCAAGGCCTTGGGTAATTTAATTGTGCCTAATTGCACTGATCCACCAAATACTCCAATAGGTAAAGTTAAAAGGGGTCGCGTAGAATAGATCCCGATGTTGTTTCATTACTGTAAATAATCCTTTCGCTCATTTCCCTAATTGCCATCGTGCAATCGTTTTACACGGACAGCACTACAAGATGTTTCCATTTAAATTAGTGCCTAAGTCATTTGCAGAGAGTCAATTAAGCTGCTAGCTATTACATTTTTATTTATAGCAATTCGGTAGACCATTGCGTTTCTAAATGTAAGGAGCTTCTTGTAGCATAGCGTCATTTACGTCTTTCTTTAGTGGATCTTAAAGTTAAAGCAGATAAGGCAGATATGTTGAATATACCTATGTTGATGTTGAACACACTAATAACAAACGCACATGAAACCTGGACACCTACCGCATAACACTCCGTTATGCACGGTCATGCGTAAAAATGATTGGCCCTAGTATTGAACCTTGAAGAACTACATTGAACGATATGACTTTACATCTTGTCACGAACTACCTGATGGCTATCTTCCAAGTACAATCTTAGTTAGTTAAACAGGGAACTGTTTTCTTATGTTTTACATTATCAATATTGTTCGCATTCGTAGGGAGGGATAATCTCAAGGAGTATGACCTAAATATTCGCAGGGCTTTATGAGTTCTGCCGGCCCTGTCGCAGTGATTATGTTTTGATGAGTGTATTGAGTATCGATTCCGAGAAGAAACTGTGACGGCGCTCGCTGTATCACCCGCTGACGAAGTTATTTTCTGTACAATTAGTCACGCGTGTATCCGGCGCGGGCGCACGTCGCGCTGTGTTTCAAACAATATTACAAATATAATTTGTAGAAATTACTGAGACTGACTAAAATAATTATAATTGTGATAAAAATCCCATAATTTGGGCTATATGTCGTTTTGTTTGGTGAACTGAAAACATATTCCTTTAGGTGATGTGTTATTGGTTTAACTGTAGAGTTAACAAAAGAGCTAAAAGCTACAAGTGATATTATAAATATAAGTTTTGTATAAAATATTATATAGACAGTTATTGTGAAGACTGAAGAGTACACAACTGTGATGATAATACTTTGTGAGCTAACCCAGTGGTATGATAAGTGACTTATCAAGTTGCTGGTGTCAATATGTAAGTGCAAACAAGAGCAGCTTAATACAAACACTGATTACTGAAATCTCTCTTTTAGGTACCTTGAATTGTTTTTTTTTTACGGTCGGTATTAAAAACTTCCAATCTCTAATTTTGAAGTCATACGAAAACTTTATTTAAATAACATCTCGAGGATTTCGAACAATTTATTGTCTATTCGTTCCTAATCTTTGGATACCTGACCTGACATCCTACGAGATTGTTAGTCGGTTACTCAGTTTATAAGTTTGTTTCTCATAAATTGTACTCCTGTAGTCGTGTTATCGTGTACTGGCACGATGTCTCATCTCAACTCAAAGCAACCTAGTTCATTTATTTAACTCCTACATCTTATGCGGAAAGATAAGCATTTATGGCAATTCACATGCTGTTTGCAATTCAAGTTAACAAGGTGAACACATGACCTTATTTAGACTCTGCTGTGTTTGACGCTAGTGTGTAAATTACTCATTTATTTTTATGGAAAAAGTAAAGTTAAAGAGAAAAGTATATAGGTTATATAGGTTTGAAACAACTGATATTATTATAATTTTGGTCAGTAACTCAGAACATGGCATAAAATAGCCGAGGCGGACTGGATACGACTCTGCGTGGGCGGCGCCCTTTCTCACTCGCTGCCGCCGCCCACAGGTGGCCAAATGTCCCAACCGTATCATAACGTTTACTCAACGCTATTTACTACCTGTGAGCCGATGACGGCGTCGTACAATCATTCATACTTTACAGCTAATAGTGCGGTCTACATCCTCGTCACTGGATTTACACAATCTTTATTTATACCACCGTTTTCATCTACATACGCTGCTTTGTTCTATGAATTTGTAAACAAAATTATCCTTTTAGTTGTCCCATTGACCTAGTTGTATTTGAGACCTTGGCCTGTTACGTGTCTAAGAATTTACTTCTTCTAACCAAGTGTTTGCTACTGATGCAATATTCAGTTAGTCAGCAAAAAAGCTATGGTTAAAGGCACCAAATCTCAAATATGTACCTATCAGTCACTGAGTATTGTCTGCATAATTATGTAACATAGACATAAGTATGTTGGTATTATGGTGATAAGCCAATTATCGTTGATAAAACATACAATATTAATTAAGTATCAGAGGAAGTAGTATCGAAGTACCTACTGCGGCTGACCGATAGTAGGTAAATACATACACATCTATAAGGGATTCCGGTCGGGGATTATAAGGCATGATCATTATGTAGGTCATTGTTTAATTTATGAGAGACTGTAATAGCCCATTGCGTTTACTCGCAATGCATTTTATATGAAGCTTGCACGAGTTTATGTAATACCGGTAATGTACTAAATTACAAAAGTATATTGCGTTCAAGATTAAAATAAGTTTTCCTGACGTTCTGGCCTTTAATACCGGGTCACGCGAGTAGAAAGTTATGACTTTATATGAACACGCTGAAACGCTTGTTATATGTATACCAGGACAATATAACAATTAATCTGCAACCGCAACATATTACCCATTAACGTTTTGTTGAAATTACCGACTTTTATAAATATCAAAATTGTTCTTGTTACAGATAATTCATCTGAAATCGAATCTATAGATTAACTACAAAATGTACAAACAACGATCGACTGTTTTACGACTATGTGTGTGGGTGAGCCTGCTGGCGGTATGTTGGGGGCAGCGGGCGGAACAACTCTTGGCGCAGAACCCCTGCTCCAGTAAGACGACTTGCAGCGACTGCATTCGCACTGCCAGCTGTGCTTGGTGCTTCGCGGCAGAGTTCAATGGCCCAAGGTGCTTCAACCCTGCTATGGAGAGGGGCGGAACCGCAGGATGCGATGAAGCCTACATCTTCAATCCGGACAACCAGCGCTCTGTCGATCCCAAGTACAACATTGAGCTGAGTAGAGGTAACCAATATATTCAATAATTGGAACTGACAAAATGATTCTCCCTTTTCTCCAGCAAGTTGGTTACATGCGGTACTTTTGCTTTTCAGCACAGTCCAGAATGGGTATGGCCGCAGGTTCATCATCATTCGAAGAATCTTATAGCTCGAAGGGAAGCAGCTTCTCAGCGTCAGGGTCCTCATCAGCAGCGGCTGGAGGTGCCTCTGGTGCCGCTGGTGGCCAGAGCTTAGTACAGATGAAACCACAGAAAGTGAATCTCAACTTAAGAATGAGTAAGTACATTGTTTTTATACCATTCTGTGTGGGGTTAAGTAATCACTCATAACTCGACTAGTTATGATAAACAGTTCGCGTTCAATGTCATCGCCGAGTTGTATGGTTTAATTAATATTATAATTATCTATGACACAATGTCCTGATTAATTTAACTTGTTATGCTAATCCTACATGTAATTATGTTTTTTTCACAGATCAAATGCAGAAGCTCACCTTTGCTTACTCCAGGGCTCAAGATTATCCCGTCGACTTATACTATCTTATGGACCTCAGTAGATCTATGCAGAACGACAAAGAGAAGCTCAGTACACTGGGAAGTTTGCTCTCTGCTACCATGAGGAACATGACTTCCATGTTCAGAATCGGTTTCGGCTCATTTGTAGATAAACTAGTCATGCCTTACGTATCTACTGTGCCCAAGAAGTAAGTATGATGAAAGATTCTATGAAATAGAGGACTTGGAATTGGTATTGGTTGAATTCATGTTGTATTTTTTTTTTTTTAGTTTGATTTCGCCCTGTACAGGATGTGCTGCGCCTTATGGATACCAAAATCAGATGTCGCTCAGCACTGATACTGATTTCTTCGAGGTAAGTTATCATCATACTATCCCATAAACACCGCCTACTAATCATTGACTTCCCATAGACAGTGAAAATCGCTATAAATTGACGCTTTTCACAAAATAAAGGAATAAGGCAGTGGGAGGGTCATAAGGTCGAGTCTAAGAGATCCAATTCTGAAAATTCTTTAAAGGCGATCATTCATTTTGGGCGAAAATATGAGAGTGCTGATGAATGATATAGTCCGTTAGAACATGTTTCTAACGGAATATATATAATTCTCTTTTCACTAGTGGGCCAAACCTGTAGGGTCTGCGATGTTATACGAGTTTGAAAAATACTGTTTTCAGTATATTTTGTAGCTAAAATAATAAAAAGTAATCTAATTAAAGTTGTAGACTAAAGTCTAGCTTGTAGTAGTACTTAATAAAAAATGAAGGGAAAAACTTAATCAGAATATAGATTTTTTTTTTGTTTGGCCGGTTCTTGTTTTGAAATAAAATCGTACTGCTTGGTATTTAGTACTATTTTGCTTAATTCATGGGTCTTTGACAGTCTGTTTCTCGTCCCACAGCAAGCGGTAGCTAAAGCAGACGTATCAGGTAACTTGGACGCCCCCGAAGGAGGCTTCGACGCTATCATGCAAGCGGTTGTGTGCAAGCAACAGATAGGTTGGCGCCCCCAGGCCAGAAGACTTCTCGTCTTCTCAACGGATGCTGGCTTCCATTACGCTGGAGACGGAAAGGTAATATTATTTTGAGAGGGAATACATATAGTCGATTGCAAGTCATACAAATCTGAAATAAAAAACACCCTAAAATTAAATCTGAAGTAAATACAGAACAATGGCTGTCGAAAAACCGCCCTAAATTAAATTGGGTTTGGTTAATTTTTATGCAGTGCATTTCGGAAGCATATTATTATTGTCATCATGGAGAGAGATAGAAGATAATTTTTTCTGTCCTTTACTACAAGAATACTTAACAAAAGTTGCTATTACAGACGGCACGACATGCTAAGCTTAATGGTTGTTAAATTGCAGCTCGGTGGTATCGTTCAACCCAACGATGGCGAATGTCACATGACGGACAATACCTACACACACTCGACGTTGCAGGATTACCCCAGTATTTCACAGATTAATCATAAGGTTTGTGTTTTGTTTTTAATTGGTTCTAGCTTTTCCACGACCTTTGATTCACGATCGATTTGAGACACGATCTTATTTTCATGAAAGTGACCTATTCCTTATTTAGGTATAGTAGACCTAATAGTATTAGGTCACTTTCATACTTTGGGTAAATTATTACAGTCATCGTTAGTTATAAATTTTCAAACGATTTATTTAAATTTATTTTGGCGATTGCTATCGTATATTTTGTCCAATTCACGCGTTTTGTACCAGAACGATACTAAGGTCCACTTTGTGCAAGTGTAGTGTAAATAACTAATAAAAAATATTAAAACACGTTTAGCGTTCGGTTAAAAAATTTTAAGGGTAAAAGTAATTTTTTCTTCAAAAAAAAAAAAAAAAAAAGTCTTCCGAATTAAACACTAAAAAGTGAAAAATAATATTTATAGAAAAAAATAGTAATTTTTCACTTTGTAGAGTTTTTATAAAACATCATTCTGACTCGTATCATTTTCAAACGATTAACAGAAATAGAACTATGTATTAAATACGTTATGTGTATTTGGTGATTTGTGTTGCAAGCGGGCTTAAGTGGACACCAAGCTATATGTTGTGAATTTCAGTATTTAAAACGGGGAATGTGTTCTTTCCCTATACAATCGTGCATAGCAGGCAGGGACGTCTGTTTGAGGTTTTCTGACGCACAGGCATTTTTATCATCGACCACAATTTTTACAACCTAATACCAGGACTACTATTCTTCCCTTTCCCCAATTCTTTCCGACAAGCTGAAATATTTCATCAAACCATATTTTCATGGGTCTTTCGATGGTGTGTGAGTGGTGATAGAGTGGGGTACGTACCCCACTCTATCACCACTCACACACTATGATTACGATAAACTAAATGACAAATAGTCATATTAAAACGTATGTTTGTAGGTAAAGAAACACGCCATCAATGTGATCTTCGCGGTGACGTCGGAGCAGATCAGTGTATATGAACAGCTGAGCAAGCACATCGAGGGATCGAGTACCGGCGTGCTTAGCAACGACTCTGATAACATCGTCGACCTTGTGCGGGAACAGTATAACGTGAGTACCAGTAGCAACCCTTCTTTAATAATTATAACTTTCAGACATTCATCCATATTTGTGTTACTAATTACTTGAGGCGAAAGCTTCAGGGTAGCCCGCGAAATTCAAATTTTCTTAAGTTTTTTGCAATGTCAGGTAGTATGCATCTTCCTTAAAAATAGCATTTGTTATTTAATTCTGAATACCACCACATTATTTAGGTTAGCTTTATTTTATTAAGTCCAAATAAACGTTATTATCCTACTTAGAGCTACCATTGCGGGAAACTCCCGATAATGTTGTGGTTCCACTGGTTATAAATTATAGGTAAGCCTTCGTAAAATAAAATAAATACCATAAAAATAACAATTAAATAGCTTAAGTATCACATTTTGTAATAATTCAAATTAATTTTAAGCACTGTGCAATAGAATAAATCGTAAAGTTCTTAAAAACCCTTTCTGGAACTGTGACATCATTCGGTCGAATGCCAAGTATATAACAATGCCATCATAAGCATTATAATGATATTTGACAACAAAATAAAGAGTAGGTTTTCAGGAACCATAGGAAGGAATATGAAAATGTGAATAAATCCTGACCTTGGCAAAGAGTGTTTTGATTTGTAACTTTGATGTCTATGACAATAGCTTATCAATGACCTTAAGTTTTATTGCACATATAAAAATAAAGTTACATCGTGATTATTTGCAGAAAATTACGTCAGCGGTGGAAATGAAAGATTCATCGAGTGATGCTGTACAAATAGTGTATTACTCATCTTGTCTTAGCGGCAAAGAGCTCACTCAGACAAACAAATGCGACGGATTAAAGGTACACTACCCAAAAATAGTTATATTATAGTGTTTATATTTTGGGTTATATGTACTAATTTTTCATACATTTGTAGGTGGGAGATGTGGTAGAATTCACAGCTGAAATCACCCTCAAAGAATGCCCCAAGGACCGCAACAAGTGGAAGCAAACCTTCGATATCTCCCCCGTCGGTATCTCAGACAGCCTCACCGTTGACCTCGAGATGGTCTGCGACTGTCCCTGCGAACAGCCTAATCATTTTGTGAGTTATTCATTATTTACACATCAATTTCTTTAAATTCCACTTTGTAGGTTTATAAAAAATCATCATTCATCATCAAAAAACACAACATCACATCATCATCATTTGTGAATCAGAAAAAACACTTTTTCGGTGCATCTAGTATATTCTACTGTTAATTACCGTTTCCTGTTCAATATAATTTCATGCGAGAAGTATCACTATATTTGCTAATTTGTTGCTGCGCCCTTAAAATGTACGTCGCGTTTTGGTCATAGACGTTACGTGACGTGGCATAGACTTTGACGCCGCGTAAATACGCTGCACTACAGTCATTGAAACTTGTTTAGTGATTATAATGTAACGACGTCGCATCGACGCTGTCTTAGCGTCGCTTTCGCGCTACGTTTACGCGACGTATACTATCGACGAACGTCTATGCTGAACCAAAACTAGTCTAACTTAACTAACATGTCAAGGCACCCATATCAAAAACATCTGAATAACTACATCAATAATTCTTTCGTGTGACACTCAGGCCTACAACAACAGTCCCCTAGTCTGCAGCGGCGAAGGTGTCTCAGCGTGCGGAGTATGCGTGTGCCACCCCGGTCGCTTCGGCAAGAACTGCGAATGTTCGGCCCACGGCGGCGTATCAGCCGAACAGGAACGCGGCTGCAGGCCTACTAATGCGAGCTCCGGACCTCTGTGCTCTAACAGAGGGACATGTATCTGTGGTGTCTGCGAGTGTAACAAGATGGATGACTCTCAAAAGGTGTTTTTTTAAATAGTTACATATTATGGATCCTTGATCGGATGTCGTTAGAATGTCGGATTGTGTTCTTGTCCATTGTGAGACATGGCCTTTACCCGGGGGGAAATTAAGGAGGTTACAAATGAAAGCATCAAATTGGATTCTTGCTAGTTACATAATAAATGTCTCCTGAGTATAGATGTTAATTTGTTTGAATCGGTTTTTAAATCACTGCTTTTAGTTTAAAACGGTTTATTTACGATTTAAACAAAAATCCGTGGTTTAAAGACTTTGGTTTAAAACGGTTTATTTGCGACTATACTCCTGAATTGGTAAAGTAGGAACTATAAACACAAACAAACGCTTCAGCTTTATTATTAGTATAGATATTGATATCGGATTTTTATCTGCTTTGAACAAAGTAAGTCTTGGTAAAAAAAAAAAATAAGTACAGAAACTTTAACTCGACTTTTCCACCAGGTGATCTCCGGCCCGTTCTGCGAGTGCGATAACTTCACGTGTGACATGAACAAGGGTTTGCTATGCTCCGGTCCCGAGCATGGCGAATGTGTGTGTGGAAAGTGTAGCTGTACACCTGAGTACACTGGACCAGCCTGCCAGTGTCTGAAGGATCAGACGCCTTGCCGGTCACCTGGTAAGAAGAATATTGATATACCGTTAAGGAAATTAATTGTTCATAACGTACTTCAATTTGCCGTGTGATTAGCTATTTCATACAACTGTTACAAAATCACATTCATTGTTTTGTTTCTCAGTTAGTTTTAATGATGATCTGGCAATTTGAGTAATTTATGCGGCCTACCCAAATGTCCTTTCTTTGGTAAAGTTCTGAGTTGAGCTGCACGATTACTGATAAATGCATGCACTGACTGGACAGGCCCATTCAATCTGTGTGGTTCTTTCCTCAAAAGACCATTTCAGCCACCAATCTAAATGGTCTTCACATGATCCGACCAAGATTATGTCTGGACTTTAAAAGAGACTATGACCTCTGAGTTTGTTTCGGCCTTTCTTTTCAGAGTAGTCAGATAGGAAACGCCGACCTCATCTAGTTTTTAAAATATGATTGAAGTGTTTGTACAAACCTTCTTACAGAAATAAAATCATTTAACACAGTTGTAAAACGGAAATATTATTTAATTGAATATACGGAAAAAAATAATTGGTAGTTAATTTGCTTTACAATTAATTTCAAAATCAAAATATTTTATTTCACATAAACCTACATGGGCACTTATGAAACGTCAGAAGCTAGGTGCACGGTTCCAATTGGTCGTTTCCTATGGAGAAGAGCCGGCAAGAAACTCCATGGTTACTCTTTTCTTCCCTGACTTTACATAAACGCAGCATGTAGAAGGCTTTTCCACGGTACCCTTTGATGTCAGACACGGAGCCTCATTTTACCGTCATGTAATAAACGCAGGATTTGCTAGCGGCGTTTAAAGTAGTCATTACTATGCGAAGGGTAAAAAAAAATGCATTTTAAGCAATCATGAAAATTATACGGCGTTTAAACTGTTAGCTTTGTTTTTTTGCGACAAAACATGCTTGGCGTCGTTTACAGTGCAGTAATTGTATATAATTGTGTCTTAATCAATGTGCTAATTACCGATACCTGAATGTAATACACACTTTCAATTTCAAGGCGCTTATCGTTACGTTTGTTACAGAAAACAACGAAATATGCAGTGGAAACGGGAAATGTGTTTGCGGTCAATGTGTGTGTAATGTTGATGATGACCGTCATTACTCAGGCAAATACTGTGAAAAGTGTCCCGTAAGTACCCATATAAGGACAAAAATACTATTCCTTATCTCAATAACTCCTAACGAAACCGTACTAAAACCTTTATCAATATGTTCTAGACTTGTCCCGGCCGTTGCGGCGAGTTCAAAGACTGCGTACTGTGCGAAGTACACAAGCGAGGACCGCATTACAACCCTGATACTAACACCTGTGGCGATTGTGCGTTGTTCCCTATCATAGAAGAAGGCAAAATTGAAGGTGAGGCAATGCTACTATAAAGATTCTTATAAAGAGTTCAGATATAACAGCCACTACTTGCTAAGTAACGGTAAAAAATACACAGTAAAAACGGTTTAAACGACATCGGATAAGGCTCTTCGTAAGTTCAATAATATAAGCAAAATTATAAAAAAATGATAATTGCACATCACAAAAATTTCAATTGTAAACTTAAATCCCCCATCCTTTGGACATCTCTATGGTTTTCATCATAGGGTGAACCTATTCAACCCTATGGGTTCCCCGGGTGGGTAAGGTGGATACTGTACCTAACCCAGGGAACCGTAATTATAATTGTGTCGAGGAAATGGTTGTAAGTTCAACCCCTGCCCTTTGATGTGCCCTACAGTTACATACAGCTTTAGAAATAAAGATATGACACAATTCTCGTGTCATCAACATCTTCATTGACACGTCTAGTGTGTCATGCGCACTGAATCATAGTCATATCATGCGCATTAACTGCGCGTACCTCAAAGTGCTGTTACCTTAATGTTCGTCTTTTGTTTCAGCCAACGAATCTCGAAACGAGCATCTGTGCTCATTCTACGACGACGAAGACTGTTTGTATGTGTACGTGTACTCTTACAACGAGAACCAGCAACTGGTTATTAGGGCGCAGAAGGAACGAGAATGCCCTAAGAAGGTAATTTATAATTAAAATTATGATACTTCGTTCGACGCTAATTCACTCTAAAGCGTGATTGTTCCTTTATCACAGGATATTAGTCATAGCCATAGTTATTTATAAATTAAGTTTACAAATACATAGATATGGCTGAATTCAAAGAACAATAAATATAGGTACCTATCATTTTCATATCAGCATGTAAACATTCACTACTGACCATCAAATCACCTCTAGAATGAACAACAGACTTAGGGAAAATTCGTAATTCAATGTAAAATAATTTATACTTGCCCTCGTAATAGTATTTGTTGTTCTTTAGCTTATCACTTAAGTTAGACTTATCATACCATTGGGATAACATACACAAATCCTTTCCCGCCATTGTTATATCACTCTAGAGCTAAGACAAATAAAAAGGAGGGACACGGGCCTAGTGCGGGTTTGTGGACATATCTTCCAATTTTTGGCTTCAAACCCTGCTGGTTTCCCAGTGAAGTTATGCTTTTCCGTTTTGAGAGCAGTGGCAATGATCAGTTGCATACTTTACATGCCTGCCTGTGTTCGAACCCATGACGTATTTTGACGATTTTTGCGTGTGGGTATCCTCATTGGTGTCCTGCGTGACTCGGAGGGGCCTGTAAGACTCCTACTGACTTAAACCACACGGTGTTCTGCAACTATCCTTGGCCAGGGTTCTGGAGCACTTGCGCAGTTCGTCACGCTCCCCCATCGCTAATTAGTGGTACAGCTTTTACCACAGGGCCATCACTGCTCTTCCACCTTACCTAACCTGCTATTATTTCATAACTCATAGGTGCCTATCCTGGGTATTGTGCTCGGTGTAATCGCGGCGATCGTGCTTGTGGGTCTAGCGTTACTGATGCTGTGGAAGATGGCGACGACCATCCACGACCGCAGGGAGTTCGCGCGCTTTGAGAAGGAACGCATGATGGCCAAGTGGGACACGGTAAGGAAAATTCTGCGCATGAAATTTCGGAATAAATATCATAGATTTTTTTTATAGTGGGTCATGTAATGCCTAAAAAAACAGGACATTTTGGGTTAAAAATTAAGAATGATTTACACGGTGTGATTCAATTGCCCGTGGCTTGACGACGCAAGTCATTTGTGGCTTCAATTTGAGCATATGCCACAGGCAAGAAACTTGCTTCATGAAAATGAGGCTGAGGTACAAAACATTTTCATTTGGTATGCATTTGGAGCTCACTGCCTTTGCCCGTGGAGATAGGTCGAAACTACAGAGCAGAGCAGAACGTGCTACGATCGACTCCGATACGATGGGGACGCCTTTTGCATCTTTCACGTTATATTTGCGCCGGTTTCAAGTACTACGCACCTGACGTTGCAGAAGGACATCACCGTTATATCATTTGTTTTGTTCGACACTGACAGTACATATCCTGCCTATGTTCCTGCTGTGACTAAGGCAGGCCTCATCTGTGAAACGATGCAGCCGTAATCTACCACCAGTGCGGGCTGGTGGATGCCACGTTTTCGAATTCGTCTTTATTAACTTTTTTTACCCGCCTGCAAAGAATGGTTATGGTTTTTAATAATTTTGTTACCTATTTAGTTTTCACTGTGTACTTTTTGTTTCCTAGGGCGAGAACCCCATTTACAAGCAAGCGACGTCGACCTTCAAAAACCCTACGTATGCTGGAAAATAATTCTATCGTGTATAAATAGTCAAGTCTCAAAATATACAATAATTTATGCCGCATTTATATAATCAAGTTGTCAGTATTCAATGAAATTTCGTGGTTTTTAGAATTTTTATTCAATTATAGTTTTTAGAGTCATGAACTCATGATAATATCTAGAGAGTTGCCTTAAAAATGTGCCTTTCAATAGAATTTTATATTAACTGTGACTAAATTAAATGACTACATACGAAAGCGCAAATTGCTAAAATGTTACCTGCCTACTTGATTACGTTTCAGCGTATATTTTGAAATTATATTTTGTCTACATTGTCGTAGAAATATTTATATAAAACAAATGCAAACAGTCTGTATTTATGCCTTACATTTATTTTAAAATTAATTTTATATAATTATCAGAAGGTCTGTTTAATCTCAGGATGTATATTGTACGCTTTTTGTACTTATGTGTGAATGTATGTCGTATGTACTTATGTGTTTGTGTGTAGCTTCGTAAAATCGAACGTGTCGCGAGGTGTTAAAAATATACACTTTTTCATATGTTAAGACCATACCGCGTTCGATAGGTTGTAGTTTAGAGCTTTATAATTATTATTATTGACGGTAGTAATCCTAATTCACAAAACTGACTAAATCGAGAATAACATTAAATACATTTAAAAGGTAGGGGGGGTGACTTGACTTCATCATCTGCAATGTAAAATCTCATATTGTCGTAAAACTTTTATGAAGAATCTGTGTATGAAGTCAGTCTATCGTTGAGTCAATTCGGTACCCGATATTAATATATCGTAAGTATAATATTAAAAGCAATTTACGTAAATATTTACAATAATATATATTCAAATTAAAACTCATGCATGATCGTCGAATATTGACTCATAGTAAACGTATAACTGTGCGAGTATAAATACAAAAGTTGTTTTGTCTGATCAAATAACTAATTAGTCACTGCCATAAATATAATTCATATTGTAAGGCAGAAAGTGAAATGTATTGTAATCTGCCTTTTGACTGTAAATAATTTGACGTTAAAGTTGAATAAATGATGGAGGCGGAAAGTCTGAAATTGATGATAAGTGTGATCTCACGTATTTCGGATATATTTTTTCAGTCAAGTTCTGATAACATCAATTTATTTCGACGAGACGCCGAATACTCTCGAAGATCCGCAGTGTACCAATAATCGTAATCTTATAAAATATAAAGTACAATAAGTACAGATTCGTTGAGTAATCTCAATCTCCAATACGACGTCGTATGTATGTACGACGTTGCTTTCCATATTCGCCCTTGTGCCTTGTTATAACATGAAAAATAACTAGTGCCATTACTAATATTATAGAGTGTAAAAGAAAACTATTATTTATTTCAAATATTAAAGTTGATATGTAGAAACGTAAATTAATGTAATTTAGTGTTGTAAGTTTTTTTTAAAAATAAGATTTAGTTTTGACGTCCCTTTTTACAACTACATTTATGTTTCATTTTACTTAATATATTGTTGTTAGTCATGGAAAACGCACAATTGGAGTTTTACAATGAATTACATGTACAATTTTCCTTAACAATACATGAAAGACCAGGACAGCAATAAAAAAAAGCTGTATCGCCTTTCCTTGTAACCGTTGTCCCTCCATAATCGTTTTCAATATGAAGCCAATACCGACGCTAATACCGACATTTGGTAGGAACTTGTGTTTGTAAGTAATGGGATATTTATGGTAGCAGGAAAATGTCTATTGAAGTATTTGTGAGCCGTGATTGAACCCGTATTCAATACATTTACAGCTTTTGCAATCATCGCAAAATATTATGTTGTTACCTATCTTCTGTTATTTTCTTTTCTTTTCATCCGATTGTAAATATTTAGGTTTTTATATTCAAAAAAGATTATAAGCAATTGTGGCTTCTAATAGTAGCTAATAAATATTAACACAAATATTTATTTTTGATTTAAGTTCCTACTCCTTTTATTTGTCTAATTATAGAAGGTTGAAAGACCGTGGTGCGTTCAAGAGCCGCATACTGTGGTCAAACTGTTTGACGTCTGCCATAGCTACCTTCAATAGCAGAAACTACAAAGGGGCCAAACAATTATTGTTCAATATTGTTTGTTGATTCTGCTTACCACACGTAGGTAACTGATGAATATTACTTATATCAATTTCTAATCACAGTATAAGATGCTTTTGGTGGTTTTAACGAATTATTACTTGAACAATCCAATTTGAACAAAAAAAGGGGGCTTATGCCTCGGTAAAGTAACTAATTACGAATAAGAAAAAAAAACCTCAGTAAAAAACCGGAAGTGCGCTTCGGACTCGCACGCGAAAGGTTATATTATCACCATACAAAAACACTAGGTACATATTAAAAAAAAAAATACTTCACTACTTTCTTTGCTTTACTTTTCTTACTTCTTTCTTTTGCTTTCTTAAAATAAAATAAAAAATGTTTCTTCTATGGGGTATTTCCGCATTTAACAACAAATCATTGTCGTTTTAATGCGGCAATAGAAATACACAATCTGTCAAAATTTTCAACTGTCCTACCCTTATTACGGTTTATGAGATACAGCCTTCTGACTGACGGACGGACGGACAGCGGAGACTTATTAATAGGTTTCCATTTGGCACCCTTCGGGTACGGAATTCTAAAAATAGAACTCATAAGATCTACCAAAAGCTTACCTAACATAAGCGGAAGCAAATTCAAGCAGTCGGATATTTCGGCGTTACTGGTCGATTAAGTATTTACGTCTCCGAAACTTCTCAACCTGAAATAGAATGGTCATACAAGGAATACGGTACGAACCCGACACAATGTACCTAGGTATAGGTATCTATCTATAAGTGCTTGTATTCTGTCGCTACTTTGATGTGCCCAAAATCAAATGAATTACTTACACAGTAGGCACATGAGTAGGTAATCAATAGGTTTGATGGTATTCATAGAAACTCGTGCTTGCTTGATATTACAACCGTATGAGTTTTATTTATTCTACAACGTGCCGCTACAATGGCGACATTAATTTAACACACATATACGATTTCGCGTATTCGTTTTATGAAAATATTTGAATTTCATTAAACGTTATTATTTATTTTCAATTTTCTAACTTACCATCTTGGAGCAACCTGTACTTAAAGAACTGTAACGAAGAGGTCATTTGCCTGGGTCACGGATCATATCTAGGCGAATAAAAGGAAAGCCGCGTAATTTCTTAGAAATTATGGCCGACAAAGGATTTTACCGATAGAACGACGCCGACGTAAGCCAGCTGGTAGGTAGCTTCATGAATGAATCTTTTACACAGAGTGATCTCAATTTTGGTTAAGTTTTTATTATTTAGTTTGTTTGAAAATTTAAATATTTCAATTTTCGAATTATTTTATTTTATTTAATTTTTTATGTTTACTGGCCACTAGCCCTACCCGTATGTTAAATTAATGTTGCCATTGTAGCGGCACGTTGTATACTAGCTGATGCAGGATAAAAAGTAGCCTATGTCCGTCTCCTGGCCATGGTGGTCTACCCATGTGCCAAATCCGTTTTAGCGTGAAAGCGTAACAAACAAACAAACCAAAATACAAACTCACTTTCGCATTTATAATATTAGAATAAGATGTAAGGTATACTAAAGGTAAGTATGTAGAAATGTGTAAAATACCAACACCTTTTTTATATGAACCCGCGGTAATGTATTTCACACCAATGGCTCGACCGACCGAGTAGGTACGAATGTGGTTGAAATAAGTTGATAGTCTTGGTAGGTACCTACCTAAGCTAAGCACAAAATAAGCAAGCTGAAGTTGCAAGGGGCTGTCTGTCTATATAAGTAAGCCACAGAACTTAGGCTGGGACGCTCTCAAGCTAGGGGAAGTTATGACCTTCGCGGGGTGGCTAGCAACAGCTGGATGCTAGATGAGATTGACCGAGGTTTCAGTTAAATACCTACTTGAATTTTTAACGATATTTTTACGACATCCTTTTTAGGCTGTTTCCAGCTGTAGACTCGACTGCTAAGGCTAAACGGTTCGTTTGTGGTGTAGTTAACTAAAATGCCTTTTTTATGCAGTGTAAAGTTGAGTTTTACATCAAAGAAGCTACCTACGCAATGCCTTTGTGAGATTAGGTACAGACAAACGGGTATCATCCGTTTAATCTAATAAAGCTCCGCTATGCTGAGCTCTAGAAAGCTTCTCGTATATCTTTATTTAAGAACATAAACAAACATAATCATAAAAGATAGTCGTGATCACCTCGAGGTCTCCAGGCTGCGGTTCTTTGATTTGGAATGTACCTATCTACTGTGTAAAAAGTTAAAAAACTAACATTAGGAGTAATGTAAGTTTTTCAATTTCTTAAATTCCAAGATGTACTGCCTACCTAGTTTCTTGCATACATACCTACCTATATTTTAAATTATACTTAAGTATAAAATGTCACTGAATTAAGTCACGACCTGAAATAAACAATCTAAAAACTCCAAGACACACTGGGCACTGGAGCAAGCGCGTGATCAATAATATTTGTTCTTTCTCGATATTATTATGTATTCAAAATAGGTAGGGTAGGTACCTACTATTCATAAGAAAGGTGATTAAATACCTATTAACCTGTACCTCATAAAAGAGTTCTTTATTCGACCTGAGAATTGAACTCATCACTCAATTTGCCTCTTCGGGATTTGCTTCGACTTTTAAAGGTCTAGCTTATAATAGATAATATTGTATACCTACTTTTTAACAATCTTTATATCTATATCATACTGGTAAGTATCTCTACTACCTGTACCTACCCCCGATTTATCATAGATGTTTGCATAACATTGACACTTCCAAAAATTCGTTTAGAAATTCAATTTCCCTGTGCGCTCGTAAATGTGTCGTTATCAGTTCGGCAGCTCATAAGCGGGATTGTTTGCCGTGCATGATTTCATATCATATGGTGCACCGCGCCACAGCGAGGTAATGCCAGAATTAGGCTATTTATATTCGACCAAATTCAGGGCTTTGTAATTGTAAATGAAATAGGAAGACTAAGAGCGTTCGTAGACATGGCAGCATACCTACAGTCGCTGGCCGATTTTTTGTAGTAGCTAAATGAAACTGTCGGGATCAAATGTACACACGGCTACACATCAAGCTATACATTTCCAGTATAAGGTGACCTCGCATTGTACGGAAATCCTATACAATGCGAGATCAGCATAAACTGGAAATGTATAGCTTGATGTGTAGCCGTGTGTACCTACCTATCAACCCACATGATCTACACAACGTAGGTCATTGGAAAAAATATATCTGACCAATTGTAGAATCTACAAAAATAATGCTGTGCGTGTGCGATTGTGCATAATTACCTATTTAGGCTCAATTTACATTACCGCGGAACGAATGGAAGCGAATTTTAATAAACAAAGATAGTGTAACGTACAAACCAGTACATACCTACGAGCCAAATAACAAGTCGCGCGTTTTCTGGAGAATTCTCGCGCATTCTCGATAATTCCTGCAGTTAATAACTTTTTTGTATGTTATACGGTTCCGGTCCCGTTCTCTAGGATGCTACTAAGGTATTCCTGAAGAAAGAGCCAATAATGCCCGACCTAGAAATCAAAGCCAGGACCCCACGTTCAGAAGTCATGCTTGTCAGTTATAGGTAGTCCACCGTGGCAGACAGTGAAAGAAAATGTGCCTATAGTGCGCAGTGTCATGAATCTCAATCTACGTGATCTACAGGTAAGAAAACAACATTAATAATAATTTATCTGCGTAACATCATTCGTCATAGTATTTCTTAGTAAAATAAATTAGATCGCGCACAGGTCGTTCGCGTCTGTCGTCCTGCTCGCTTTAGGAAGCTGTCATTGTCTCATCCTGAGCTCATTCATCGGCTCCGCTCCTCCACCGCACAGATTAATAGTAGTTACGAGTCTGTGTTACGAGTAAAACCTCCGTTCACCATCCCCCCCCCTCATTCCACAGTCATTACTCAACCAACTAAAGAGAAACGACTTTGTTTTATTTGTTTTGTATAAAGTACACTATAAAACTTTATCTCAGTGTATTCAAGATTTATGCTAAACAATCTTTGTGAGAATACGACTACTTACTATTTATTTTGTAAACACTATGCTCACTTAAACTTAATTGGTAGGTATTTTATTTTTGCATTATTTAAGCCAAATTGAAGTTGTATTTTGACAAATTGCTTAGATTTTCTTGACGAGTTTTCCTTATAATAAATGTGGTATCGTACATATGAAAATACCTATAGAGAGTTAATGTGAATTTGATGGAAAATGTCCTATATACCTCATTGTTATTCAAAATTGTTTATAGAGACCAAGCCGAACACATTAACGATATACAAAAGGCTCCGCAGGTGGCTCGACGATTAATCACAGCAAGGAATTCGTCGGCGCGTGGGGCGGGCGGACGCTTGGGCGGGCGGACGCTCGGGCGGGCGGCGGCGGCGCGCGGTAGTGCCGTCGCGACGCCGCGCCACAACGCACGCCCCGCCCGCCCCGCGCCCCGCACGCGACACCCGCCACGCGTGTCCACCGACCTGCCTACCAACTTATAAACAACAAAACTTAAGCTGTCACTAAAGGTAAGTTTAAAACTTTAACTATACTAAGATGATATTCCTTGAATTACAAGGCTGCGGGCGGCCATGCATACTTGCAACATGCACTTAAAAGTTGTGGAGGGTACCTAAAGTTGGTAAACTTATGTTATAAAGTTCCATGTAACAATTGTGTTGTATTGTTAATGAACAAGACGTAAAGTTTCTAGGTTCCTTATCGGGTAACTAAACCAACCTGTTGAACTCAGTTTTATTTCTTCGAAAGTTGTTTGATTCAATTTACAAAGAAACTTCGTACTTACTTTCTTATTTCCTAACTTACATTTGAATGGCTAACTTTTCAATATCGTGCTTCAATTGTATCGTTATTCTTAGATGTTCTACTTTACTTATATTTTTAATGGAATTTGTTCCTATTTATGGAATTTCTAAGCATCATAGCACAAAAGAAAAGTTCTGTAACTTTTGTTTATAGAACAAACAATCAAAGTCGCTCACTGAAATTAAAATGTTTTTCACAAAATAAAATACCCTCGGTACGGTTGACGAAGAAATTGATAAGACTGCTTATAACAATAGGAGATTTGTACGTCAACATAGGGCGATGAGTACGGCAGAGACAGCCTTTGTCTATTATTAAATTAAATAAAAGGTATACTTGGTAACCATTGGTGACTTTTATTCGTACTTTATCATAACAAGAACATTCTTAACATTGGGCAGTGATGGTGTCATGTCCGTTTATTTACGTGGTTTTGACTCACGCGTCGAGAACTTTGTGTCGTCAATACGCTTATATTTTATTACACGACTGCGGCGAAGCAAAAAGGAGGGTTATAATTTTAACCGGTATGTATGTATGGGTGTTGACTCATAACTTCTAAACTACTCATTATAATTTGACAAATGAGGTATCAAATGAGGTATAAGAATATTGATTGATTTATCGTTGGAAGCGTCTTGATCGTCCGCTGTGACGTCGAATTAAATTGAATTTGACGCCCTCTAGAGAACATAAAGTCAAGAACTTAATGATGCCATATTGGGTATCAAATGAAAGGGTTTAATTAGCACATTTCAAAATGATATATATTTAAACCCCCAAAAAAAAAAGGTTAAAAAACTAAAACCTAACTGCGACAAAAAGTCAACTTGTTTCTTGCTCTCTTTTTTATCCACAAGAATATAAGCAGACATCTATCTTTTAACTGACAGACTTCACGAATATTTAAAAGTGGCGAGTTGTAAATGGTATAATGGAAATAAATGCTTTTACCTTGGCTTTGAAAGTGTGTAGGTACCTAGACTAGACTGCCTCGGGAACCGAACTTATACTTACCTACTCAATGTGGTTGAATGTGTTCTGTGGATCCCACATATTATTAATTAAACTCATGCTTCCATAGATAGGTACTCATTCAAGGAAACAATAAACTTCCATGAACTCGTATCATGAGTTCAATACGGAAATTGAAACTCACTGCGCTTGGAAAATTCTGAGGGAAAAAAAATTGTTTCGCTGTGCGATCCATAAAATTCACGGAAGAGCTTTATCCATATTTGATTGTTCCATGCATCGCTTTGCAAAATGAAAGAATAACAAGCTTTGTTGTGCGTGCATTGGATCGTTCAAGTTATCAAGTGGAAAGCGATCTAGGAAATTGGTTGTTCTATGAAACTGAAGCTGAAACTACATTTAATAATTGCATGTTTCTGATGTTTTAATTTAAAAGACTGACAAGATTTGAGCCCATGATATGAGCTGTAACGGCATGGGTTATCTTCTGTTATTTCGTATGCAAAATGAAAGCTTGCGTCTAGTAATTAGGGCTTACCTATAATTAAGGCCTCTGTTAACTTCCACTTACGTAGGCACATGTTAACTTTGTAGGGGTCATGAATCTTTCATGATCTTTCATACCTTCATTATTAGATAGGTAGTAGGCAGATCTCTTTGAACATGTCTTTTATATCTATGTGTGCATGGTCTAGGGTCTAGACCCTAGACCTCCTAGAGGTCCTTAATATTATTGCATTTGACCGACGTCGTCGTCGATGGGAGTACCTACTAATAGGAAAAAATATGAACCAAATAATAGGTTTTTTTATTTGCGAAAGGCCCTAGGACTGAAACCAAACTAACGAACTAAAACCATTGTGCAATACAAAATGTATTGCACAATGGTTTTTGGTTTTAGTTCTTTACAAAAAAAGTTACCAACCAAATTCTAAATAACATAACAACATACCTGTTTTCCCTGGAGGGTTAAGCAGGGGTGTACTACTTATAGTACACCTACATTTCGCCAGTTAAATAAAATTCAATATATTCACAATCAACACAATAATATACTGATTAATCTCTTTCCATTTGCGCAACGATGTGATAATATCCGATGCGCTTTTCCTAGAATTAATCAAGGCAGGCTTTCATTAAATACGGTTAATAATTATCGGTAATTCATCGCCAGTTTAAATATGAATGTCATTTGTCTGTAAATACATACAACGAAGCTACAAAGTACATTATAATCCAAAGGTATTGATTTATTATTGTCCTTTGTGCTTGGTTTGCTTTGCAGCATTCACTTACAAAGGGTCGCAGGTTGTTTCCCCGAACTGAACAATTGTGTGATTTGCAAATATTATATTATTCGTTTCGCGTGTCATAAAATTAGATTCTGTACTTGCACCCCTTGTCTGCACAACCAATAGATACAACTAAGTGTACTAGTAAGCTTAATCTATGTAAAAAAGGTGTTTTAAGAACATTTAAATCCAATAACTACCTGTATTTAAAAAAAATAACGGACGAATAAAAAATTAGCTATTATTGTACTAGCTTTTGAATTCGAATTCACCAGCACCAGCATTTTACTAAAACTATGTAGTTTGAGTAAAATATTGTGAGCCTTTTCTAAAACAAAGCTGATTCACAAAATCGACACTCTGGTAACAAACATCCCCTTGATCTCCGTTCCTGCACAGGAAAATGGGTCAAAATGTCCAATATTTTACAGTATTTTTAATAACTACGTTCGTTCTTTGTAGAATCTGCGAAGTTGTTATGTAAAATGCGTTTCTCATTTTGTCATTTTATTAAAAGATTCCGAGGATCCGTTTATAATACCTGTTTGTTAGCTATGTGAGCTTAATACGTGCCTCACTTCGTGTATGATTTATTAATTTTGCCTTGTAAACACTGTTTGTATAATTAAATATGCGGCGCATAGCTTTTTTTTGCGTATTAATTAATTTACCATCTATTAAAGCTAAAGCCTTATTGGTAGGTATTATTTATAATTTGAAAAAAGCAATAAGTACTAGCCATCTGAACAAAAAAAAGTAATGATGCCATAAAAGATTACTTTTTTTTAAATTTTGTTTTTCACAACAATAAAGCTTTCAATATTTTTTTCAGTCTGAACCGGTCAGTATGATTAATATTATTTGATAAAAACCTATTTTTTGAATCCACCTTTTCAAAACCTTGACTGTTTGTGTCTGTTTTATGACCTATAGAAACTACCTATATACGTTATTAATTCTTAATTATGTAAGCAGGCTTTCTTTGACTTCGTTTTTGCAGATCATTTTCAAACACCACTTACCTACTTACCTCTACCTACTGTATGTAATACAGCTGAAAATGTATCGAATACTACTTTAATTAGTGTTGCTGCTTTTCATTCATGCAAAGCCGTGCACCCAGAGCCCTGTTTTCTGATACCTCAAACTCAGATGGAGCCGTGTAAATGCAATAGCAAACTGCAGCGGTGGCGAAAACAAGCAAGTTCAGAGGGCTGTGTGGTGTTCAGTGAGCGAATTAAGCACCGAACTATACATTTGTGTGTTCACACAGTGCAGTTGATGTAATGATGTCGGAGGATGGTGTTCGCTTAGCGATGCATATCGACGGGACTGACTGCTGTCCGGAGCCCCCCCCCCCGCTCGCGCCCGTCACTGCCTCCGAGCCCAGCCACAGACAATACTCATTTTGTTTTTAGTTACCCTACCCGAAGTTTTCATAGTTCGCCGTTGTTTTGTTGGACTGCGTTTGTAATTCATCCACTCCTATTTTGGGCAAAGAGAAATAAAACATTTTTTTTATTTGGTTTGTAGGACAGTTCCTTTTGCTTGTTATCTAGAATAAACAATAGGCCTCGCTATAAACAAAACCTATTAGCATACTCAGCATAATAATTATCTATGCTTATCTTAATAATTCAAAGTAGGTAATAAATTAACATAGATAAGTACTTACCTAATGAACTACGTTGATTTTGACGTTGAGATAGTAGTGATTGAACGGTCGGTCGCTGCAAAATGCAAAAGTATAGGTACACGCCACTCTGTAAAGTAAAATTAATTTATAAAGCAAAACTAGTGTATCTAGACATAAATGAGAGGCATTTACCGCGAAAGCTTCATGAATCATGAGCACAAATTTAATTTAAGTAAAATTAAATTTCAGACTTAAGACGGCTTCACTACATTGCAAGTTCTGTTCTTCGACGAAACTGTTTCATACCAAATTCTACGAAATAACAGAATACCTAAGAGTCTACCAACGATGAGTATTGCTACTATGCAATGTGCGCTTCAGCAGAAACACATAATGGACTTTGATAGCGGCGCAGTATATTTATTGATCTCCTAATTAATTACGTAACATTCGCGTGTAATCTATTCGTAGACCTACATGTTAACCTACCATTTTAGTGTAATCGCTTTCTAAGCAACACCTACCTACCTTACCTTGGGTGCACTTTTCTTCAACAGCGATTTCATTTTATCGTTCCATTTGTGAACAATTATTTTCGAATTAGCCCCCAATACGATATACGAAGTACATACGTAAATGTCACTTATTGAGATTGATGTGTATTCCGCGGTCGTGGAGAGAACCAAACATTTTCATCGTGGAATCGTTTCCGCGGAGTGTTAATCGAGACGAGTTGGTTATTCGTAGTAAACCATTAGCAATGCACGCTCGCAGTACGCCTCACGGACATTCCGATGTAAATGTATTTTATTACGTCATTTACCTAACGAAATTCATTACTGCAGTTTTTTTTCATCGGGAAAGCGGATTATTAACCGACTTGTAATTTTAATACAGTTTTCCTTTGAGGTTTACCGTTTAAATACTATAATTAATACATTTGCACGTACGTTATGGTAAGTTGTGCTGATTCAATTCGGTAGGCACCAACTTACTTTCAATTAAATCTTTTGTAAACAAATACTGAGATACTGTGTTTCCTTATAGGTTTACACGCGCTCAAGCCATCCTTTCATGTAAAATATTGCTCGAAGATAGCCTCCTATTATTCTTCTATACCTAGCCATAGTCACAAAGTAGTGTATCAGCATTTTAGTCCTCACAGGGTGGGTATTATTCGAATGAATGGTGGAAAGCTGAGACGACTACGGAGAGCATTGTAACATTTGTAGTGTGCTTTTAGCGGGACCACTCGGCAGCCGGTCCAATATCACCCCGCACCCCGCCCATTTGTGGAATGACTCGCTGAAAACTTTCGCGTTAATTGTTGACGTGCAATCAATAACTTTATCATTTTATATAAATGCTGGTTGTGGCCAGTTGCCAATATTAAGGAAACCAATAGAGAGGTGTATTTATTGTTTTGGTGTAGCTATACCTACCTTTAAAGTATATACCTACTACTTATAAATTACAGTACTAACTACCTACATTATGTAAGCTAAGTAATGGTGCCGATTCTCTTGTCACAAATTCTCTAAACTAAACTAAAAAACACTAAAATATAGTTTATTCCTGTCAAACGACGATTTCCCATTCTGAAAATAGACTTAACTATAATTTAGTTTGACAGAATCAATTTATTTTTAATCACGATTAAAAATGTGTGGAATAAAATTAGATGTCATGAACTAAAATTCAAACCAACACCTCGAATTCAGTTGCAAAACGGTACTGTATCTTTTTTATTTTCTTTTGCTTATATCTCGCAAATGGTATGTCCTATCGCAAAAATAATGAACATTTTGACCCCCTTTGCAACCCGCAAACCCGTAATACTCAACATGTTGATAATTTTTTTTTTTTTTCTTCCAAAAGTTTAGTTCGGTGTAGAGACCTTTGTGACAAGAGAATCGGCACCATTGGTGCCGATTCTCTTGTCACAAAGGTCTCTAAACTAGACTAAAAATCACTAAAATTTAATTTATTCCTGTCAAACGACGATTTCCTATTCTGAATGAAATAGACTATATTGACACAACTTACCTATATTTTAGTTTGACAGCAATAAGATGGCACTGAGTTTTAATTTAGTGAAAAAGCTATTCTGAATTTGACGTTTTAACCTAAAATTTTGTTCTTTATCTTAAATCTTCTAACTCAATCTGACTATTTTTAATCGCGATTAAAAATGTGTGGAATAAAATTAGATGATGTGAACTAAAATTCAAACCAGCACCTCGATTTCAGTTGCAAATGAGTACCGTATCTTATTTTATTTGCTTTTTCTTATATCTCGAAAATGGTGTGTCCTATCGCAAAAATAATGAAAATTTTGACCCCCATTGCAACCCGTAAACCCCTGATACTTTACATGACGGTAATTTTAATTTTTTTTTTTCGTCCAACAATTGAAAAATTCCATACAAAATACGTCGAGATGGCTAGATTACGCGCCTCTCCGACTCTAAAAAAAATCACGGGGTAGGGCAAACAAGTAGGTACCAAGTGGAGTCGCGATTGTCAAATTCGATTTTAGTTGTGTCAAAATAATTTTTCAATTTAGAGACTTTTTTTGGCAGAATAGCTCTAAGATTCTCATAGTAAAAAGTAAGGAATTTTAGTGATAGTTTAGTTCGGTGTACAAGAGAATCGGCACCAATGTTTAACTTATGACCGAGTGGACTGATTTTAATTAAAATTACTAAATGTTACCTCAAGATACGGATTATGACTATATTTCCAATCCCTTAAATCTCAAACTTACATACCTACAATAATAAATGTGAATTTAAAACCGACCCCTTTTTGGTTACCCGTTTTGGTACCCCTTAGGGTTTGATTTTTCAAAAACACTGAAAGACGTACACACGGCTACACATCAAGCTATACATTTCCAGTTTATGCTGATCTCGCATTGTATAGAATTTCCTTACAATGCGAGGTCAGCTTATGTTGAAAATGTGTAGCTTGATGTGTAGCCGTGTGTACCTACTTACTTCTTTATTTCTTACCAAAAGTATAAATTTGAATTTTCATATCCCTACCTAACTTAAGAAATGCTGGGTTTCCCATACAAACTTTCATTCCCTACATCACCCCTTTACGATTATTTTTCAATCATAAAGTAACGTAGAAACGTCCTTCCCCTTTTTCTTCCTGCACCCTAATTGGGTAATACCATCTATCTCCTTGACAAATTTTATTGATATCCGTTCAGTTGTTTAGGCGTGAAAAGGTAAAGTACTTTGTAATTTATAATATTATAAATATTAATAGTATGGATTACTGAAATTTATATAATTCCGAAAACTAAACAAAGTATTATACAATCTTCACTACGGCGTGCCAATTATTATACTTAGGGATTATTTTAAACAAACGATGAAACCATCATCAATTTATAAATCTTATAAACATTTAAAGATTATTACACACGTTACCAACCTATTTTTAACAACAGAAAAATAGACTGAGAAAATATTTATTTCGATTACATTTGGAAACTCTATGATTGTTCGCTAGCGCTACAATTGTATACATGTATACATTGGTAACAATTTTCCTTTCATGTTTCAAACAAGTTTTCAGCGGCAAAGCCAGTCTTGTTGAAAAAGAACACCAACTACCTACCGTACGAGCGGAAGAAATAAATCTGATATCACAAAAAGTATGCAGCGGGGAGGTATTCCACCGCAGGTGAGGGGGGGAGGGGTGAATGTGGTCGAAATGCCACCAGGGCTCCGGAAGGCGGTCTCATGCTGTACCTTATCACCGCACGTGTAACCGTTTTGCATTCATTGACGGACTAACGACATTTTTGAATAAGTACCTACCCATTTTATACTTCCCACAAAAACAAAAATTTTCGTACTTCTTATCTGCTACTTTGCCTTTTCTTAGTGCATTTCGCAGTTACACAAAAGTCATCATAAAAAGTCGCAGCTGTTCTGAAATATTACTTACTTAAGTTGGCTTCTCACTCTCCTCGAAAATTAAATTTGGCCAGTGCCTTTATTTTCACTTAACGCACAAAGTGCCGGAACCGGTCTTAAATTCGATTAAACCGACAACTAATGGAGTCGTTCAGATAAATGCGGACCACTGACACGTCTTCGTTTATCGATGCGAAATATTGTTGCTTTGTCTTCGGAAAAAGATTGGTATTCGGTTTCTACTCTACTCTAATGTATCTGATGGATACTACTTATGGTAGGTACATGCCGTTCAACAATCTTTTAAAATCTTAATTGCCGATGTCGACATTTTATCGCCATTCTGTGTAGTCAGTTAATGGAGAATACTTATCTATAAAGAGAAGAATTCACACGGATAAGTCATTGTCATAGCAAATTAATGCTCGGTTATTTTTCTTGTTGTAACCGCAAGGTGCCATCTGTCTCCGCCCGGCTTTTATATTGCCCACCTATTTTCGAGGAAAATTTAGAACCGTCACCACTCATTGTTAATCTTATTAGAGTAGCTACTTATTTCACAGGTAAATACAATAAACAGGTGTTTGTGCGAACACTCTGGATGCTTTTCGTGTAATCTCGCGCATTTAACTAAAATAGAATATTTAAGTGAGCTACTTATTTCGGTTTACCTACTTGAGAGTATAAATAAATTAAATTGAAGTGTCTGTTTGTAAAATAACTGCTTTTTACTAAATGGATATGTATACGTATATACCAGAAAAACTTTTTTTTTTTATTGTCTGAAAAAATCTGTTTGTCCCGGCTAATCTCCGAAACGGACCGATTTTGACGGGACTTTCATTGGCAGATAGCTGATTTCATAAGGAGTACATTTTAATTTAGAAAAAATATATTATGTTCCACGCGAGCGAAGCCGCGGGCTGTTATGTTATAGTTATGTATAAATGTTATAACTACCCTCCAGTGTTTGTCCTTGTAGGTTGTTTTCTACATTACTGTTCGGTATAATTAACATAAACATTAGCCCCCTTAGAGTCTGTTTCTCTAACAAGTCTTTCGTCTGCCTGCGAACGACTATATAGGTACCTACATTAGTAGGTTAGGTGCCTTCTTGCCTACCCACATATTACATGGTAACAATCTCTACCACACGTAAACGGTTCCCGGCAAAAACATCCGCAAGGCTCTATTGAGTTATCGTTTTCTTATTTGTTCAGAATTAGATTGAAGGTACCCTGTTTTATAAGGTACAAGCTTCCCAAGATTCAAATCTATACACAGTACACACTTTAGTGTATTACCACAATCTCGAAAGTAACTTGTGAAAGTAATAAGTGGGGGTTATGTTGGCGTGTTATCATTTAATTAAATATTTTCTAGACAATAAAATTAATGCAAACTCGGACTATTACAGATTTACAGTCACAATAACAATTTACAGAATCAGATGATGTAGAAATATTTACAGCAGGGTCGGGGATAATAGTTCACGAGTTATGGGGTCGAATTCTCAAGTACAGCGTTCTGAACAATGTTTGAGAGAGATCGCGCTCCTGGCGAGCTTCCGTAGGTTACACGGAGGGAGAATGGCATAACATTCCATCACATTGTGTGAAAGTTGGTCGCATAATTGTTTGTACTTAGGTGGACAAATGGCACGTATTTGCTTAGGTGTAATTCATGGATATACCTACTCGAAGAACCAAATATATAATTATGCATGCAGCAAATATTTCTTACAGATTCAGAAATACCCTGAGTTAAAACTAAAATTAGCCAAGACATCAATAAAACGTAAAAGCTGTAGTACCTAAATGTGCCGACGATTAAACACACAAACATGAACCGCATCTGAACAAGCACAGAAGTTCTGAAGCGTGCAAACATTAATCTTCATAAAACATATAGCCAACAAAAAGGGGACTTTAGCGGCAAGTTGCTCCCTCATCAGAAGCACTAAACAAGCTGTTATATATTGCAGTTAGAACGATCCCGAGCCGCCGAGGTGCCGACTGCAGCGCGACACGAAACAGAGATAGCACGGAAATAGTTCGGAATTTCGCGACAAGTTCACCCGGCTCGCTTTAAACCAGGCTTATCTCAGCTACCGCTAGCAATACCATAAGTGACTTCCTTGCGACTTGCGACAATATCCAATAGTTTAAGGCCGACGTTTAAAGCGCATCTCGCTCTTTAACCGCGCGCATTTCAGATTTATGTAACTTAAAAGCACTTGAGTTTCATAGAATAGGTCTGTATTCTGAAGATTGGCCCAATGTAAATGGTTTCTTGAATAGATAAATCGTTTACGCAGGCTAAATACTCGTATACCTAATACCTACCAACCAATTAAATTATTAATGTTAATTGAGTGATGTGGCTGTCCAGATTATAATAGAGTGCGGTGTGTTGCGAAATGAAGTAATCCCTTTGGATTATCCGCATCAGTGCCGTTACATTATTAAATAATTTATAGATCGTTTGGACGGAATAGTCAAATATCATCAGTAGATTTAGTAATCAAATCCAAACTCATTAATTTAACTATTTGACTTGATAAAATTCTCACATGTTTTAACCGAAAAGTTTGGCACCGCCATTATTAATTCAGGTCAGCTTTATGGCTTTAGGTGAGCTTGAAAAAGCGTTTAGATCGTCAATGTAATGGACAATTAATTAAAAAGTGGAAGTAAACAAAACATTTAATTAGAATTGCTCTCTGAATACCGTAATGCCCGTAGTCCGTACCTACATGTAAAGTTGCTTTTTGATCCTTTGCAACATGTTTAAATAACTTTATGAAGATTATATTTACGCAAAAGTAGCAGGTCTGACTTTACATATTAATTTACACGTTATACCTATATTTATCTTGTACCTACCTACTATTTACTAATAAGTAAGATCTTACAGATAAGGCAAGCTCTACATTTTGGCCGCAACTCGCCTTGTCTGCCCTGTGCCAAATTAAGAACGTATCCTGTCATAATAAAGTGCTATTTTGCAAAGGTTCAGTAGACTCTTCAAGTAATCTGCCTGGCCTAGAGAATATCTAAACACATTAAAGTCATAATTGAGTCAAAAGGGGTTCACAGACGCAGACGCCAAGAAATTAATTTACTTAGCACATTATGTACTATACACGTAAGCAGGTAGGTAAATATGTAATGGGATTATGGGAATCGCAATCCTTGGATTCTGAAATTGTTGTGAAATTCGTACAAGTTCGTGTTTCTGATCTTTAAATATTCATACGTAAGTAGGTACCTACGTGTGCCTTTCTATTTTTATTCCTAATTACAGTTTGTGTCTTTCGAACGAGGCACAGATATTATAATACTACGTACGAGGGCAGCTCCTGCACTTCATTGTTAAGATTTGCTGTAACATTGTCGCAATATGTGCTCATCAAAATGATCTGCCAATGAATAATGTACAAATGAAGCGACCGAGTTATTAGTATTAACTATTAACTAAGTCGCTTCATTTGTCGAGTCTGAATGTAAACCTCAACATGATAAAAACTTTCCTAATTTCTGGTAACAGGAAGCGTTTAGCGAGGTCGAGTCGAGTCTAGCGATCTATTTCAATAGCATCCCTTCAGTTCTAGTGCCCCTCAAGGGTTGGGTTTGACACCGGCCGCCACACACTTAACACCTGTCCCTGACTATGTAAGCTGTTTTAGTCGTTATAATAATAAAATAAATAAGCTTCATTGCTTATTTTTTTTAAATTACAAAAGTATGATGGAGCAAAAAAATCGTATTTATTCAAAAGCTTAGTAGCTGCTCATTGTTAACGAGTCGCTCCATGAATTGCGCGATTTGTAAAGCCAATTTTAACAGTAGGCTCAGTTCAATTACTTGTAAGAATATAGCTTGGTTCTTATTTGACGTAATAGGCCGGGGGCCCGGGGCATAAACACGACAGCACTGGTGTGGTGGCTCACCTACTGCTAAGTCTTGACCTTGCCACAGAAAAGTGCCGTAATGCTACGGCTACACTTCGCGTTATCGCGAACTTTTCTTCGTGCGCTCTCTCTTGCACACCCCTCGATTACTCGCTGTGCAACAGAGAGCGCACGAAGAAAAGTTCGCGATAACGCGAAATGTAGCCGTAGCATTAGGTACTGTACCAAGTAATTGTTGGCTGCGCTTCCGTTCGTAATTTCAAACCTTTTGATAACAAATCGCAATTAGTAAAACGTTGAAAAGGTACAAAAAAATAAGAAATAATTGAGCAATACATGCAATTAGGTACTTCAGTGTTCATTATGTAAGTATGTGCTTACAATAGACATGAATTTCAAAAATATTAATTCAAGACATACACAGACATTTAAAATGATATTCCCAATTTCCTAAATTCGGGTCGCCCTCGGGGTAGTAATTTATTTCCTGCAGTCATTACAGCTTCGCGGGAACAAAAGCTCTTGAGAATTTATTTTTCTCGTCCCTCCCCCCCTTCAGCATGAATATTTTACGTCCTTTAATATCCTCTTTATTCATTTAATTATTCAACGTAACTAGGTTATTTAAAAATAACCTCGCTAATTGCTATAATTACAAGAGGCAGCTACGTTACCAGGAAATTCGAAGTGTATTTTAACGGGCTCGGAGATATTAAATTCCATATTCACTTGAATATTCACAGAAAACTGAGATGAGAGACGCCGAGGAAAATCGGTCAAGAATCAACAGGCGAAACGGTTTAAAAGTTAAATTTGTTTGACATTTCCTCCGTGGCGAGCTGGCGAGTGGCGACATGTTAATTTAGTAAGATTCCTTTTGCGCTACTAAAATATGAACAGATGAATATGAAAATGTGGTGCCCACGGTATATTAGGTCAAAGTCGTTTAAATTGGGTGAAAGATTTTGACTTAATTTTAGTACTACTTCAGCGTATTTTATCCTGCTTCTATAGCCACTTAAATTAGTTTATAGGTAAATAAAATTAAAACTCCCTACATGTATGACTTATATTATAACTTCACAGTAGGACGTGTCAGCCAGCAGTAAATAAAAATAATAATATGTAATGTAAGTATTGTGCAGAAATACTTTAAGCGATCAACTTATAGAAATAGTTTGAACACGCGATGCGGGAAAGTTATTATTAAAAGACCTTAACAACTTTTTCGCTATTATTTCCGAATACACAGGAGAAAGTTCATAAGGGGCGTTTGTTGTCGGTGGGGGCATGCGGGCCGGGTGTCGGGGCGGGGGGAGCGCACAATGCTCATTTTATATTGCTCCACTCAATTGAACCCTGTACCCTGGTCATGCCATTAATCACGTCAACACTATTGTATTGCTGACTACTTGCTTCTCACTTCATATTGAACACTTTGACACATTTAAATCGACTTAATTGAAATCGTTTGATCGATGCTGTAGAGTAGTGTTTAGAAGTTCGAATAAAGGGCATTGTTATTTAATTTTAAAGCGTCGCCTCACGTATGACGCGCTGGCTTTTACTCGTAATACGTTAGAGTATTTTAGTGACAACAAAGAAAGGATTTTCCTCATAAAAAAGAAGCTGATCCTCTTACTGTGCCTAAACACAAGATCTCCATGATGTGGTTAGTTAATTCTGATAGCGGTTCGTTATCCCCAACTTATGTATCAAACTTGTAAAGTAATCATAATCCTGTAGATGTGGCAGACTGACCCTCAGCCCCGAGGGATCTTGATGACCCAAAACTTACGTTAATTTATATTAAAAGTACAAACTTCGATGGCTGATATTATCTGAGACCAAGTTTAGGCAACATTAAAATTGCAATAGAGAACTTCCACCGTTGTTAGAAGATATGAAATGCAATTCTATTTTCCTTAACGCTTATCACTACCTATGTGTTGCGTGCAATCCGCGGCAAGATACCTTATCGTAAGCTCCGCTGGATCTTACTAAGCGTAGGTTGTATCAAATACAATTTATTAAATAAACGAGCTTTTGTAAACTTGAGCCGTTACAACAAATTGCAAATATTCATTTAATAGGTGTTTTAATGCACTATCGGGTCAAGGGTGGTATTTAACTGGTATTATGGAATGATTATCCAAAGTCTGGGCAGGAGTAATAGAGGGAGGCACGCGATCACTATTTGCCTACAATCAGCGGCATGCTCTACGCTCGTAGGCTTGTGTAGCGGACGCTACGCTACGGTGTGTCTACGGTCGGTCATTGTCTCTGAAGATTTTAAAAAGTTGGACATTCCGATACGTTTCTCTTTTTCTGTTAGTTTCTTCAGTCTTGTATATTTAATCTCTCTACTATTGTGACATAATTACTTAAATATTATTTGGATATTTTTATTTTCGGTTTTCGGTGACTTTATAAATATTGCTTTTTACATTTATAAAGTAAATGTAGATATTCTAACACCTTACATTTTAAAACTTAGTTTTTCTTCACATAATAACAAGCTCGCAGCTGGGTTAAGGCCTCCTATTGTTTATGGCAGTTATAAACAATGTACGTTTTATTTTTATGCCAACTCTATTACGCGACGCGCATGATTAATTTATGTTCTAACAATATTTAAAAAAAAACTCGCGCTGACCCCGCCATGCTATTACATTTTAAGCCATTTATCCGGACTTAATTGATGCTCAATTTAGCTGAATCCAATTTTGAGGAAAACCAATCTGTCGGCCACAAACGACAAACGCTTTTTTTCCACGAGGGCTTTCTAGTCATCACGCGATCCCTTCGTCTTTGGCGTATCAGATCAGTTCATCAAGGGAACTCAATTATCTGCTAATAGTTCTGCTTAAAACGACCGAATAATTACTATTATTACCTAACAAAAATAAACTTACAGGCGAATACTCAAACGCAACTCAATGTTACGTGATCTTCAGTCTCATGCATTTCTTGATACTTTTATGAAGTATATTGTGATGACAGAAAATGTTTTAAAACGTCTTGTAATTAGGTGTTGTTTTTGTATTTGGTGGTTAATCTCCCTATATATTATGCTAGTGGAATTGAAAGGATTTGTCTCATAAAGCATCATGTAAAGCAGGTATCTCCGTCATAACTTCTTAGCACAAACAGTGAGCCGTATAAGCTTCTCCATTCTATGATATTGTTCGTTGAAAAGAGGGCTTAAACTAGAAATAATAATTAGGGTGTCGAGAGCCTTTGAGCTTAATTTGATTGTAATTTACTAAAATAATTACACTCTTAGCTTTCGTAAGTAAGTGAACTCTTCTATAATATGTAGTCGTGGGATTCCAAATTTAACAAGAATTATGTATAGGTACGTAAATTAGATACAGAAACCTTTCGAGAAGGTTAAGGAATGTTTAATGAGAATGACCATTAGGTACATAATATACTTGTCTAATTAATTAGCCATAGTTTGAAATCGCCTACGCAGTTAATTGCCGAACCATTCCGTACACCTGAATGATAGATATGTTAGTTAATTGATTCAGGCGTGACTTTGCGGAAATCCATTAGAAGATTCAACAGACGTAGAGATTTATTTAGTAACCTATTCCGCTTAACTATTTCTAAAGAGTAATAAACAACCCAGACGACTCTGCGTCCAGTGCTCGGCGTGGCAACACGTTGTGTTCTGCCTCGTTGAGAGGTGAAACATGTGTCAATTTCTTACAGGGTTTTTTTATGATTAGGTTTCTAAATATACCTACCTACGTAGGTATATTTAGAAACCTATTTATATCTGGTAGATATGTTGTTTGCAGCTTTGCTACTCGAGTATTTGCTGGTTAATATATATTAGCTAATAAACCGACGATCTGTCAGTCGAAACACCTTCCTTGTTCAGTGCAGGTCGTACCGCTAGCATATGGTTTTTCTTATGGCATTCTGAAATTGAATGCTTTAATATTTTACTGACCACCAAGTAATTTCCACGCAGTAAGCAATCCGCTGGATGCGGGAAGTATAGAACCGGCCGAAGTGGCGGTTCTTGGGGGAGGCCTGTGTCTTATTCGTACGTCTTTCGGCTGAAATGATGATGATAATGAAGTAAATAGAGTATAATAGATGTTTCTCTTGGTTTTCTACCTTGGCTTGGACCCTAAAGTTATTCAAACCAAAAGGCTCAGAACTCTTGTTTACACAAAAGTAGTCGCAACGAAAGCTTAAAATAATTTACATAGATTTTCACAGTTACTGTTTAAAGCAGCGCATGATTAAAAGGAGTACAAAGTCATCAATCTTTGTCTGTTGCTGCGTACCTATTCAGCATTCTGGCCTACCTTTCAAGGCCATCTGTGAAAGGCTGAAAGAGGCTGTAGGTATTATTAATTATGTTAAAGCTAGCTTTAAAGAGCAGTGGTAGCCTAGTGGAAATTACCTCGAGTTACGAGTTGTAGGTCGTATAGGTTCGAATCAGGCAGGCACTTTACTAAAGTGTGAATTATTTCCTCACCACTGCTCTTAAAACGGTAAAGGAAAACATTGTGAGGAAACCGGCATGTGCTAGAACCAAAAATTCGAAGATATGTAACATCTACCCATCCGCACTGGTGGTTTACGGCCGACTCCCTCTGAGAGAGAGGAGGGATTTCACATTTGAAAAATGGAAATGTGGGATCATTATAGGCTAGCTTTAAAAGTAACTAAATAATAAAGGAAATTAAAGTCCTGTTTATGAATAAGCAGTCAGTTTTTAAATAACATTTTATAGTACCTAATTACTTTTTCTGTAAGTAAGTTTTTTTAATTTTGATGCACTAGTAAAAGTATTTGTATGCAAAACAGAGGCGGACTGCCTGAATCGGGATGTAGCAGTCCATATAGACCTCGTAGCATCTTGCTACGAAGCCTACGCAAATAGCTACGAACTATGCATGACTGTGTTTTCATCTACGAAAGGGTATTTACCTACGTCAGAATAGATGCTCTAAGATGTAGAGCATCTATTTATATGTACAGTCGAAAAAAATTAATTCTGACCCACCATAAGCTTATTTTTTTACAGAAATTCAAATACAATTAGGTCTACATTCGCGTAAACATACATTTCCTTGGTAACGAACTTGTCATCTGCCATCTTTGTTATTTCGACGGTTTCAAACGATTTACCGTCCGAACCTTAAATAATTCCCATTTTGCTTTCCTAAAAATATTATTGAACATCACTCTAAAATGAATGGGCCTCTATTTGTAAATCTCAAGTAATTCCTCTTTTGGGGTTCTAAGAGGATCAGTTGAATTTTTTCAGACGAGTTAGTCAGAAGGTGCTAAAAGAGGCCGCAAAAGTTGTTTCCAGCCATGAGTTTGAGATACGATGGGTAACTCTAGCATAATCAGCCTTTAATGTTCCCACTACTGGGACACAGGCCTCCTCTCATGTGTGGATGGATGTCACATATCTTTGAATTAACTACTCCTATGGCTATGACCCCATAGCTACTATGGGGTCTAAAACTCAGTGTATGAATTTAGTTGTCCCAATCACGGATCCCTCTTTTGGCCCAAAATGCACTAGATATTTTTGTTATGTTTGACGCCATCGATCTGTAGCGTTATGTAATAAAAACTTTTTTATCTCAGCTCTACGTCTCCACTGTAATTTCCCGCAAACCTGTTCAAAGAAAATACGTTAGTAATAAAAGAAGAAGTTTTTTAATAAATACGAGGAAAAATCTGCCTTCAGTCTTTGATATAAATAAGTACGATAACTCGCTCCAACTTGTAGAAGTATGTATATTCAAGAAGTTTTCATGTATACATATGCCTAATAAAATCGAAGTCAAAACTGTACATTGATATTTTTGCAGAAAAGTAAGTGCTACGAGGTATGCAATGGGAACAGATTTTTATTTTTCTATGTCTGGGAACGATTCTAATGCCGAAAATATATTTGAATTTTTCCAGCATCACACAAATAACGCTGGATGATGTTCAAATAGACATTCCGTATAAATATGGTCGGTCTGTAGGCTATAAACTATCTCGCTATTTATTGCTTAGGAAGATGAGCAATATTGCATTATGTTCGTATTCTTCTACAGTTTGCCGCAAATTGTAAAAAGACGAGCCAAAAGGTTAGAATTATCAACTACGTTCATACAGTTTGTATTGGTTAGTACAAAACTCACACAAGGTTGAAGAGAGCACTTCTATGATAACGAAGAGGTTTTTGTATCGGTCCGTAGCACGTCCGTAGGCTTCGTAGCAAGTTGCTACGAAGCCTACGCAGTTTACATTACCAACCAGACATGATTTACTATAAAAATAAACTATTGTATCTATGGATGACTTAATCATAATGAATCAATCTGCCTAGCCTTTTCCCAAGTCGGGTCGGCTGCCAGTCTAACCGTATGTCTATCTGAGTCTATCTGACCTCCACAACCTAGTTATTGGATAATACGATACCTCTTGGTAAGACTGGTTGTAAGACTTTCGGGCTTCTGATGACCCATAATGACTGCCAAAGATCCACGAATGACAGTCGGGACCAACGGCTTAACGTGCTTTCCGAGGTACGGCGGTGGCGTCTTGGTATTAAAAGATGGTCAACCATCTACGGACCAACCACGGCAAGCGTAGCTTAACCTGATCGATTTATCCGTGCGGCTGTTATTACTTAGACACAAGCCCCCCCCCCCCCCCCCCCTTAGTAACAAGCGTCGGGATGACTTAATCATAATAACAAGCGTAAATTGTCCTACTGTTTACTAAAACACCATTAAAATGTGTACATAGTGCAGTTACTAATCAGTTTGCTAATGTATTGATTAAGGCATTACTTCATAATCACCGGTCGTTATCGTTCGCACCAACGTTCACCACAAAATCAGCAGAATGATATGATGGATGCATTCATGTACGTCACCGCAGATGCCGTCTCCCGTGCCGGTAACGAAGTTATATACCGACATCAGACTCGTCCGTAACACCTCCATCGAGCAAAATACAGTAGTTATATATGTAGTTAACGTTACTGTATTCACCGTTTTCGTGTCGCTATCGAGACTAAAATGTAGTAGATATGAAAATGTAATTTTATGCAGAAATTGAGCGTCATGTGAACGTATTTGGAAGTAAACAAGACAATATGAGTGTCTTATATCTTGACAACTATATGGAAATTGCTAGCGAGATATACGTAATGAACAACTTAAATCTTTTCTCACGAATTTCGTGACCAGCGAAGAAGTAACTTTTTTGTCCAGCAGTGGACTACTGTAGGAAATCATAAGTTTACAAAATATAATATTTTATTTTATATAAAAGGTTGAATATAACAATTCGTGTAGAGCATAATATCAGTGTGAGTAACTCGATACGGTTACAGCTAATGACGTTATTTTCTTATCGCTCATCTATACGATTCACCCTACACCGGTACACAAGTTTCCGTATCACATTAGTGGCCCTTGACCGATTTCGTAATATCGATTAAGGGGAGCACAGGAGCGTAAATGTTGCTTAGCGTTACATATTTTAAGTATATTAGGTAAACCTACTTATTAGGTATGTCTTCATCTTAACATTCGACAAGATTCGACCTAATACACAAATTAACTATTTCTACAAACGCTTACTGATACTGTAGAAGCGTAGAATAATTATATCCAAAAAAAAAAGATTCGGACCGTTTGATTAACTTCGGCTTGACAAGAAACCAGCCTACTTACAAAACTGCTTTCCGTACCCTGAAGCACTCTTTAGTATTTATAAAACCCAGTCACCCCTAATAATGCTGCTTTCCCTTGATAGACAAATTGACCTCCTGGTGGCAGACATTTAGCTATAAAGGCTCAGACTCTTCTTCTTGGCTTATGTATTGTTTGACAGGAACAAAAGCAAGGAAAGAGTTAACTTAATCTCTATAAAAGTAAAATGAAAGGAAGGTTTCCTTCCTCTTTCTATATGCTAATGCAAGATTGAGAACCCAAGGGGTTAATCCTCCCCGATTTTAAGGCTTGCATCTATAAATTGTAGCATCAATAAAAATCGCTGAGTTTTTTGGGGTCACGAACTAAAAACAAATGGGCACTTAAAAACACGGTTTAGCAACGCTTCTCATTTTCTTAGAAAGTGTTAGTTTTAGAAGATTAAGATTAATCGCACAAACCAATTACGGAAAGACTAATGGCCTAAGATAGCCTACGTCACTTCGATGAAAGTGAGAGCTAGTAATAAATATTGAAAACAATATAGAACAACAAAAACATTTTCTCTTAGCGTGGGTAGGTAACAAATAAGTACCTAAGCATCTAATATCCGCCCAACACAAATATCAGGCATTGATACCGAAACTCCGTAACAGAATCTGCGACCTACGGATTTGTTTGTCAATATACAAGGTGTAAGTATAAGCTATAAGTTTTTATTAAGGTCGGGCGCGGTGCTGATGGCTGCGATGGCTGTACAGTCACCATCTTATATATCTAGGTACCTTACGCTTACGCAAAACTCAAAAGCAATTCTCGTGAAGAAAAAAACGTCAGGCGCAATAATAACGATTGCGCCTGACCTTTTTATAATAGTATGGCTTCGGTAATACGCTCGTGGCTAAGTAATAACAGCTGCACGGTTCGATCGACCAGGTTAAGCTATTGCCTTGCTTGGTCCGTAGATGGGTGACCATCGTTACATACCGAGACCCCTTCGTGTGTCGGTCCCGGCCCCGGCTGTCATTCCAGGATATTTGACAGTAGTTACGGGGCGTCAAGGGTATCGTATTACCCAGTAACTGGCTTGTGTAGATTATATAGGCAGTCGCTCCATATAAAATGCTGGTATTCAGCTGCATCCAGTTAGACTGGAAGCCGACCCCAACATAGTTGGGAAAAGGCAGGCAGATGATGGTTTCGATAATACTATGTTCGTAACACCATACAATAATAACAATACTCATTTGAATCTTGCGTAAATGTAAATGTAAGGTAATGCTCGTGACTGTACATAAACGAGTGGGCGGTGCAGTGTCATGGTTTCAATTTCCGGTAAGCTTTGGCGTCGGCACGGGCTCGTCGATGCGATGTTAGCGAATCATTCGATTTGTTTTTGATAGCATCTAAAGGGCCTGTGGTCGGTTGAAATGTTCCGCTTGTGGAAAAGAACAAAAAGGTTAATAATGTTTATTTCAGATAACGGTTTGTGTTTATTTTGTGTCTGGTTTGAATTTAAGTAACTGGAACGTAGGTTCTGAAAATGGTGGCATGGCACTGTGGCAGTCAGCTAGCAATAAGTTTGGTGTTTCTATATTTAAAGTAAAAAAAAAAAAAAACTATAAAAATACATTCAAACACCAATATCAGTAGGTACTTGTATTGTGTGATTGTAGCTGGTATTTCGCATAGACTCACACAAAAACATTTCATTACTCAGAAGAGCTACCTTCATGTTGTGAAGTTCATCTTCAGTCATCTCTTTAATTTAATTAAGAGCTTACCTTTTAGAATTCTCAATCGTAAACGGCTCTCTGTTATAATTACTTTTTGCGTTTCTAAATACGCCGTCTCTTGAAAAATACAACGCTCAAAGTTTTTATCTTTTTTCTTCGAACCTCTATGCTCCATTTATTTATAACATTAGACGAATAACCGTTATCACCCTTTCGTTATTTCAATATAAACGTATTATAATAAATATATGTTTAAAAAAACTCTAAAGTGCGGTCATTTCAAAAATATAACACAATAACTGTTGATATTTAGCCGTTTCCATATCTATACATATTAAAAATTAAGGTCGTTTTTCTTGTTTGTCCGTATGTCCGCGTTGTTCTTCTAAACCACACAACAGATTTTGATGAGGTTTTCACCATCGTTTAGAGAATTTATTCCGGAAGGTTTATGTGTATCACAAGTAAAGTAACATATACCTGACTAAGAAATCTCGATGTTTTGTCAAGTCGTAGAAACCTTGCAAAATAGGTCGCTAGTGCTATAATAAATGGATATAAGTAGGAATTTATTTGTGGAAACTGCGGCATGAACGCGTTCAGTCATCATAACTGATAGTTTCGCAATCCCTTCGGATTATCGAAGAGCAGCTGTCTTGTTATTTCAGGACCATAATAGAATTGTTTGATTTCGATCAGAAATGATGTCTACAAACGTTCGGCGAAATTGAAATCGATATGAGACAGTGTAATACTGTACTTATCCGCGTGTATTTAATTTATATGCAAATACACTGGAACATTAACATACAAGGACTGGTTACGTCGGACGTTGGAGAAGACATTAGGGCTTGAACTTGATTAATAATCACAATGTTTAGGTATTTAGACAATCTGTGTTTCTTTATTATTTGAGAATTAGGCATCGAGTATCTACAATAATTTTATTGGCTTTGAAAAACGCGTGTGCCTTATTGCTTTTTCTCTTTTACAATAAATACGCATTCTAGCCTTTTCCCAACTATTTTGAGATCGTCTTCCAATCTAACCGGATGCAGCTGGATACCAGTATTTTACATGGAGCGACTGCTTATCTGACCTCCACAATCCAGTAACTGGGTATTATTATACCCCTTGCCAAGGCCCTTTCTAAGGCAGCTTGTCAGACTTTCGGGCTTCTGACAATCCGTAACGGCTGTTAAAGATCTACGAATAACGTGCTTTCCTAGGCAATGAATACGCATAATAATATATACGAGTACCTTCGTTTAATTTGTAATTTTTCCACCACCACGGTAGACAACTAATAAAGCTTAGGCTTGGCGGGCTCTCGCGGCGCGACTCAAACAGAATCCTTGATGATGCTGTAATACGCTGTTAATAAGTGCCTCCTTCTTTGTACTCAGTACCACATTATGAACTTGAATCATCAAGGAAGGAATAGGTACATGGGAAAGGAAATTGCTGTGCTACAATGGAACGTAATGAACTCGAACATGCAACAAGCTTTGACAAATACTTACAGCGATACAAAATCAAACAGAGATACAAAATTAGCAATTAATGTACCTATAGTAATAATGTGTATGCGGTACACATGGGTACATGTACTAATATGCTTTCACGCAAAAGCTTTCATAACTTTACCAATCAGAACCATGTTAATTGATTCAACATCAGAGCTATTCGAGTAGGTATACAAAGGGTAGCTTCAATAACAATATTAAACAGGCACCGCTAGATATTACTTTAACATCAATCTTTTCCTTTCATTATGATTAAATTGTTACAATATTTCTCAGATACGGGCTTTAACTTAATGTAAATAAGTAGGCAAGTTACCTGCTTGTTTTAACAATGTTAGAAAATGATTTTGTTAGCAAAGAAAACAGACAATCTGTTTATACTAACCGAAACAAATTTTGAAGGAAACTTTGGAGAAGTTTACGGAGAAAATAGCGTTCTGATTACAATGAGCTCATGAAGTGAAGAATAATTCATTTTGTTTCAAATATAACGAAATTAATGGAAGTTATAACAGGGGAATAGTAAAGTAAAAAGTCAGGATTTTCATGATGAAATCCTTTCATTACGCAAAACATGTCGTTTCAAAACGTATTGATATAAGAGTAAAGTATTTTCCGACCTTTTGTTAAAAAAAAATAATTAAAAATCTCATGATCACATACCAAATACCTATAAAAATTAAAATCCAAGCAGATTTATATAATAAAGGCGCGTGGTGTATATACAGCCACAGTTCCTTAATTAACACCTTGTTCGTATGAAAACAAACTAATGACTGGAATGGTGGAGCTTGCCTTGAAATCTCCGAACTACTTAAGTACTACAACAACCCACTTATTGGGCAGGCGATCCTATATTTGAGTTGTAGTTCACTCTTATGAGATTTAAACTTCAGGCGCGCTCTACAGGGGCTCCGCGCCCTTATACATTACCAGGTCGAATAAAGAAAGATGAGACCTACCTGTTGAGTTTTATAGAATAATTAAATTTATTGTTCAATCCAAAGATTTACATTGTTAGATTAGCCGTATCGCGTCAAAAGATGGTCGCATTTCTGTTTCGTTTATTCATCTCTGCCACACACAATGTTTCATGCTGTCATGGAAACGCCATATGCGGGATATGTGAAGTCACTCTTCTCAGTACGGACACTTTTCACGCGACATTAAGCGAGTTGAGAGCAATTCTAACGATTTAAATCTATGGTTCAATCCACATTTTTACATCATGACGCGCTCTGTCAGCTGTCCAAGCTGTTCTCACTCAAGTCATTTATCTTCTAAATATGAAATAGTGTATAAAATCTCACTATTTATGCCAACGACTCATAAAATATTCGCGAACGTCGGCTATGAAAGGCAACAGGACAAGACCTTAACAGTACGTACACAAACATGTAGATAGGTAGTACTTGTAAGTAGGTACTTACCTATACAGCAAAGAAACGGATTGCCAACAGCACGATCTCTAATGCTCGACATTAGTTTCAAGCTGCCTCAAGTAAGTACCTAGTTCTAAACTTTCGTTTAACAGCAATACTTTATTTCTCTGATCTTTCTAAGACTTTCTCAGTCTTACAGCTCACTGCTGTTATATAGATACAGGGTGTATTTTTGAGACGGGGCAGCCGTTGTAGCTACAGGAAAACGTTCTTAGGAGAAAAACGTCAATCGCACGTTTATTTCATGATGCTTTGCGTTGCAAATTCGTATAAGGGTGAAAAGTCTCTTCTGGACCAGCTGAGGTTACAGTACCTTCAGACCTACTAGAAAAGCCACAAATCGCAAAAAATCTTTTTCCATACATTCCGTACTGATCATTCCTCATAAAAAATCAAAATCAAAAGTAATTTTTAATCAAACTAGGCTGAGTATCAGCACTTTTCGAACGTCATAATTACATAAGACAGTCTCCCAAAACGCCCACCCTTCACCACTTCCTAGTGCTTTAGCATACTACGATCATTTCAACGATCATTTCATCATACTACGAACTTTACAAGGTAAGTATGTATACAGGGTGAAATTGAAGTCATGGGCATCGTCTTAAGGGGTCATTGTACTCATCATTACGAACAACTTCACTATGGGTCCAAAACTGAAAAAGCGACAAAATAAAACAGCTGTTCCCTACATTTTGACGAGCTATGCGAACATAAAAGTAGAGATAGAGAATAGCAGATTTTTTTTTGAATATTTTTAATCGAGTGAGTAATTGCCGGGCCGTTGGCCCCAGGTCCCAGCTGTCATTCGTGGCTCTTTGACACTTGACAGTTGTTACGGATCTGACAACCAATCTTACCAATGGGTATCGTATCGAAAACTAACAGTTAGTGATCAATACGATACCCCTGGGTTGTGGAGGTCAGATATGCAGTCGCTGCATGTAAAATACTGGTCTTCAGCTGCATCCGGTTAGTTTGGAAGCTGATCCCAACATAGTTGGGAAAAGGCTAGGCAGATTGATTGATTTTTTCATGTATATATAAAAAAAAAACTTACTTACGTTTTTTAAATAACACACTTGTGTATATAAGCTATTTTGTTGTTTTCAGAGAGCCTAGACAAGTGACAATCGCTTCGAAAGCGTTTCGTATTTCTACAATGACTTTGACATTATTCTCGATAGCATATGTCTGTCCTATACAATATTTTTGCCTTTACTATCATCGTTATCGGTGATAGAAAAGGCAAAAATAGGTGTGAAATTGGCCTAGTCTAATCTGAGGCCCTCCTCAGATTAGACTAGGCCAATTACCTACTAAAACTCAGCAAGTAAGGTAGAGGACAACTCTACACTTACCAAGTTTACTCTCCAACTTTCCGTATGTGTAGACTGTAGGTAATTAAATTTGCCTTGATTAAAAGATAAACAAACTTCTGAATCGACTGGCTGGCACTTATCGGAAACGAAACTTCCTTAATTTCCCTCGCTAAATAGATCTCTTTGTGGATAGTAAAGTTACACGAAACTCTGTGGAACAACACTCATAAATCAAGAAGAATATAGACAAACTTAATTAGGAAACATATTGGATAAGATAATGTGTCGCTATGTGATTATCAATCTGTTATTTAATGTTGACCTTATCAACAGACTTAATTGGTTAATTAGTATTCTTTTGGGTAATGTTTTGACTGGCGTCTAGCAGCTACACGAACAAGACTCCAGCTAGTCTATGTAGAGTTACCTACTAGGAGCGCAATTGCTGTCCTCGCTGTACCTACGCTAATATTAGAATTATCTGTACCTTGGCGTAGGTTTGAATCCCAGGTCGGGCAGTGTAATAACACTGCTCGGGCGGTGCTGGGTTTTCGATTAGAAAATATTTCAGTAGCAGCTTAGAATTCGAATTTGGCCTGGTATTTTATTAAGGGACTCCTAAACGTAACGTAAGAGCAGTGGTGCCGTGGTGGCCCAGTAGTAAAGGTCCTGACTTACGAGTTGTGTAGATCGTGGGTTCGAACCCACGCAGGCGCTTTACTTTGTGTAAATAATTTCATCACCACTGCTCTCAAAACGGTGAAAGAAAAGAACCATAATTTCGAAGACATGTGTTCTACCAACCCGCCCTGGGCCCGCGTGGTAGATTACAGCCCGAGGCCTGTGTCCCAGCAGTGGGAAAATTATAGACACATTATGCTAAACGTAACAGGCAAAATGTGGGTGTAAGATACACCTCTGCCTCCTGGTGCAAATACAGGCGTGATTTTATGTTATTTCTTTTTCTATTTCATTAAATAACATAAACCTTGATAATTATAATGTTTACTCTTTGATCTGTGTCCAAATAAATATTTATCATTCCATTTAAACCTAATTTATTCAGGAGACTTTTAACTGAACGTGTGTGTACACAAGGCTAGCTGATGACAAGCAAGCTACAAGAAATACGAGAATGAGTAGACAGCAAAATTAGGACAAAAATAGCAAAATTAGGAGTTGACCAGAGGTAATAACAGTCCATGCTAAAATAGCGTCGCTATAGTTGGCTGGCAATTATTTAGGTAGATTTCCGATAATTGAAACTGATTTATTCGTCAAATAAAAGTTAGTTTTTTAATCCTTTGAGATAGTGCGGTGTATTATACTAACTAGGAAATCAATGGTTGTTCATTAGTGTCAAAGTCTTCAATCGTATTTCGACCACATTCACATTCACCAAAAGGTTGAGTGTTCATAGTTTAGTTTGTAATAGTTTTAGATACTTATGTTTGTTATATTATTATCATATTGTTGTGTTAGGTATATCTATTATTTAATTGGGTATACTTACTTTGTATTGTTACTTGAATAAACCATGTTGATTGTTCTATAATAAGAAAGAGCGACCGATAATACCTACCGACCTAGGTATTATCTTACCTACTTGCGCTTAGTATTATCTTACCTACTTGCGCTTAGTATTATCTTACCTACTTGCGCTTAGTATTTCCATTTGATCGTCAGAAGCGAAGCAATAATGTCACAACCTCTAAGTAAAGAACGATGAAAGAAAGTTACGCTAACATGAAGTTAAGTTAACAACAAAATTTCACAATTAGAACAAAACTTCGTACCACCAAAATTAGTGGTGTAATGTTATAATAATATAATCAATTCAATTTATGTACCCGCGATAAAACATTTAAGTTTAGCTTGCTTATTTATTTATAGAATCGACTTACGAGGTAGTTTGGTGAATTTAATGCGCTGTTAGGCAATAGTCGGCCGAATATTTGAGATTGGCACGAATGGAATCGTGGAATAAAACCTAGTCACAAATACATTCTCAGTTCGAAGAAGCGATCGTCATAATGACCTATTTATTGTTCTAACATTTTCTCGCTTTTCCAGAAATACGAGAAGTTGAGTGCTCAGATAATTGGAGGAACAATATAAATGCTACTTACGATCATCAAGAGTAGGACCTACTGGAGTCTATTACAGAACCAATTGTATTCATTCAATTCCACAGAGAATCTGGATAAAAATAAGCCTCGTTAATGATATGTCCTACATAAAAATCCCAACCCAAGGCACATCATACACATCACAAGAAAGTTTAGCCCAACTTATTCATGTCATAACGAAGTTTACAAGATGAATTCCGAATTTCCCTGAAATAATTTGATTTCCGGCTCACTGAAGAAATACTCAATACTTACTTAGGTATATAAGTTATTCCCAAATTCGAAATGTTCAATAGCGACCGTACCTCGCATTTAATTTAAGGTAATTTTATGAAGGTTTACAAAGATATATTTTATAATAATAATAATAATAAACCAGTTATTTTATTACATTATGTATTATCTAGTACATCTCTAAAGTTTTACATAACGTGGCAAGTACCTTTCTCTTACTAAGTTCTTACGCATGTTTCAAACAATTTATTTTGAAATTGGAATTTTTGAAACCTGATAAGTTGTCATTTAAAAATCGAAAAGACTTTAAATTCGTATCATTATATTATGTTAGTTAATTATTTAATTTAATTAAACACAATTACCTACCTGCTAAAATGGGTACTTTTAAGTACACATTGCATACAAAGTGTTTGTTATTACTGGAGTGGTACCAAGACTGGGAGTACATTGACAAATGTATCTGGGTATGTATTATTTACGAGATTTATTGTACCTACCTACATTGATTGATTACATAATTGTTTTTTGATGACGAGAATATCCGACGCTGACTTTAACAGTGTTTGTTGAAAATTTCAAATGAATTTGCCTGAAATATCAACAGACGTAAAAGAATTTGATTAATCTGTCAGATACCTCTTACTTTTAATTAAATCTTAATGATCCTAACTTTCGTATATATTATCCCATTACCATTAAAATTTTGTATGGGACAGTTTTTATTTTTTCGCGATTACGATTATGGCCCCATGGGTAAGTTAGGTATGGGTAGTTTCAGTCGATCAATCGTTACAGACGATCAATGGTCTGTACTGTACCACATCCCCACGCACACCTCTCTGATACACCCTGTATAAGTAATCGTTAAATAATTAGCGATAATTTAACACTTACTAACTAACACTATCTACGTGTTGCTACGTACGTAGATCATAATTACGAAGGGAAATTAAAAGTTTTCATGATGCTAATTATAGGATTTCATGATATTTAGGAATTTAAATCTGTACGTAAGTAATCACAATGTGATAATGGAAGTTCTACACAAACTCCCCCGCCGACAGGCGCGACGCGACACTGGTAAAACAATTTCTATGAAAACTTCACGAAAATCCGTTGTCATTTTCCGAATCAGCAGCTTTGCTGACTAAGGTACGTACCTACCTAAAAAAAACATATTTCAATTCTTCATGTGTAGGTATGTACATATCGTCGGTAGTATTAAAACTGAAATGAACGTTTTTAATACCTACAAAGTACTCACCTAGAAACAAAATAATTAAAAGGCCAAGTTACACGCTGAAATCCTGGAATTGCTGGCGCTTTGAGCTTTTCCGACTTTTCTTTTTAAACTTTTTGGTAATGTGACACTCTCTGGACCCTTTGAAATAGAAGAGGGTAGACAATTAGTAGTTTGAGAGCATCTCTATACCTACCTACAGAGTTTTAATTGTTGTCTTCTTATTTTCACCTCGTTGTTTGGCTGGTTCACTATTTAAAATTCTATGAATTCCTTTGTGTAATGTTCAATGTACCAATCTGTTGTACCTACTTCCAGGGACTTTTGTATCTCCTTCATCATCATTCTCCTGCCCTTATCCAAATGTATTTCTATCCCTATTTTAATTAATAATTTCTTTCAATGAACATATTAATGCTGGCATTTACTTCTGTTATTATTCTATTTCTGGGTGCGAAAGTTTAAAATACTGATTCGTTTCATATTCCGCTTCCAACCGACATCTAGTGCAAAGTTTCCTCAACTGCCGATTGGAGGGGAACATAACGATAAACTACATTCCATGGACTTGCCAACGAATTCACAGGCAGTCGTCAGCCCCGTAACGTAGTCATTTGTATGCCACACTACGTCAACAGATGGCGTTGTCCGTTTAAACTTTCCGACTTTTAAGCGATGCTTTATTATTTTAAAACTCGTTTCAAGCCATTTATTGATCATTTTGAGCAGTAGTGAATCACGTCTTTGTCATTTTGAAGTGGAACTTGTTGATACTTAAATTTACCTACTATAACCATCCCATTGTTTCCATAAATAATCAATTTCGGGATTCGTTTCGTGGTTTTGAAAAGCAATTTTAATATTTTATGTAGGTAAAGGACGATCGGGATTTAATCCATAAGTATTTATAGATTATTTACGATAACGAGGGCTAAAACAATGTAGGTATTCAATTTTGCAAACCCAGTAAGTGTACCTAAATACGTAAAAGTATTTAAGACATTTCGCGGACCTACACACATTGAGAGTTTTATACCCTCATGTAACAATGAAATATATCCGCTCTAGTTGTCACACATACTCGTGTTGGGGGCCGGGGTCCACACAGCCACAGCTGTGGGGATAAAAAACGTCCATTTGTAACCCAGACAGATGAATGCAACTTATTTTACGTTTTCGCTGCTTAGCGGTCATGATTAAAGCATGTAATAACTACTTAGGGTAGGTACAGTCACGGACTTTAATTGATGAGCCACCTTCAAACTTTTCAATTTTGCAGTTTCATACATTCACGAGATTACACGATTAAACACGAACTCAAATCGCAAGCTCGTAAACAAGATGACAAATAAATTACTTTTAATCGGAAATATCCATAGAGGTTGACTAATAAGTTCTCAATGATAAAAATAAATACAATGTTGCATTAAGTTTATCCAATCTATTTGATACCGACCTCCTTTGAAGCATAGCTCATTAACTCGATAATTATGAAAACATAACTGAAGACAGTGACAGTTGAAATATCAAGATGACAAATAAATTACTTTTAATCGGAAATAGTCTTATCCATAGAGGTTGACTAATAAGTTCTTAATGATAAAAATAAATACAATGTTGCATTAAGTTTATCCAATCTATTTGATACTGACCTCCTTTGAATCATAGCTCATTAACTCAATAATTCTGAAAACTTAACTGAAGACAGTGACAGTTAAAATATCGATGTCAGAGAATTTCTCCGTACGCTAACGTTACTATGCAGCAGTAACCTAGCAACAATTGTTTATCGTTGCTAGGTTACTGTTAGACCTGCAATTGGTTGACTTTGAGTAGTCATTGCTGTCAAGTTTGTAGTTCTGCTCTCAGGTTAGCCAACCGGTAAAGATATGAAATATAATTTTCTTCTTCCAATACGAAGACATATGACTTGGCGTGTCGGGAACCGAATAAACCCGATTTGCATTACACGGCTAAAATGCGAACTGTACTAGGTGGCTCATCAATTAAAGTCCGTGACTGTACCTATTTTAATAACCTGTATTGAAACAAAAAATCCGAAGTGATACCTATGTAGGTATTTTAGTATCACTTCGGATTTTTTATTATCTATGTAGGTATTTTAAACTTACCCGTATTCTTTAATTAGTTTAAATTGGTAGGTACATAATCAGACGCAGGACGCTCTTAATATATTTTTTTAGATGGTCCACTTATCACAAACTGTTGGTCATTTTTAATTATATATAACTAGCAACTTCCTGTGACAAATAATTATTGTAATAAAAGAGAGGTGGGGGGGATTCACCAGTCAACTTTTTGATAAAATAGTAAATCTCTCACAAAAACGTTTGCAGTTTCCGAGATAAAAATAGACAGACTAACAGACGTGGTAGTTGTAACTTATTGGTGTCGAGTAGCGAGAAGCTGTGAGGTCAACAATTTATTGTAATGTGGTACCTACCCGACAACTTCCTTTGTTTGTGAGAACATTATTATTTGTACAGTAGGTACCGTCCGTCAGCTCGATTTTTTTTTTTTTTTTTTGCATAGTTTGGTAGGTAGCTCCCATTATTTCGAATGGTGGCCTGAACGAACAGTGTTAGTTGGTACTTACCTACCATTTAATTTAAGTCAAACCTACCTAGCTATACTTACCTACTCAGTAAGCAGCACTGTCAGTGCCTTACCGTAAATACATGAACATAAGCATCATTTATGCAGATACTGTGCCAATTATGTGAGAAACTATGTGAGTATCTACTAGGTACATAGTTTTTCAATTCAAGGAAGCATTCTCAGGTTCTTAGAGCCTTTTCCAAACTTGGTACCGTTTCGAACATAACGAAAGCAACCTTATAAATAAGTACTGTATCTAGATCGTAAATTCCGTTTACAACAAAAATACAATATCTTATACTTATCAAATCCATGGGTGAACGTGAGACGAGAGTAGGTAAGTAAATGCGAAATGAGATGAGAGGACGCGAGAGGGAGCGCGCGGAGCACAGAGGTTGGGATGACGCCGGGTCCGGGCGGGGGGCCCGGGAACGATTCATTGATCCGAACCGTTCTCGGCACTGCGACAGGGACAACAAAGGGAGGGCCCGCTACCGTGCAGTTTCTCTCTCACTCCATTCAATTTAATCGTACATAATCATCACTAGAACATAAACTACAGAAATTGCTTTATTTTGGCAGATAAATAGATAAGTCATTACTATTATTATTTTATTTCTCGCTTGGAATTTAGCTTTGACCTTGATATTCAACACAACCGACGTTTATTTTGAGCTTTTTTTTGTAAACAGCATACCTTTGTAAGAAGTAATAAAAAGAAAGAAAACCTAGTAAAATATCTATGTTATGATAAACCACCAGTACTAAATTGTTCTTATTGAGAGTTGTGCTTGTGACCGAAAAGTTAAAAACCATCCGTAATTATGTGTAAAAGGAACGGCAACATCACCTGTCACGCTTCGAATGTCGAATCAAACCGACTCGATTCTCTATCCTTGTCTTTCACACAGGGATTCGCACGGGCGAGGCGACTCGCTGAGTAGCCACGCGTGCTCGTAGCCGTCCGTTGTTGCACATCGACATTAACCGCTTTCAGTGCTAGAGCGCGTTCCTCCGCGCTATACTCACATAACCTCAAAGTTAAACAACCCTGATTATTTTAGTACTATTCATTGTAATACCATTAAATACTCATGATTACCTCGAATTTATAAGTTAGTGTTGTGAAAGTTTACGCCCAGCTAAAGGGCGTACGTGGAGTGTATTTTTGTGCAACACAAAGTAAATACAAACGGCAAGCTGTGGGGATCAGGGGCCTTTTTTTTGCCGCCGCAGGGGATGTACTATCCTGTGAGTATACACTTCAATATCTTTATCGATAAATAATACATAAATAGGAGCATAGATAATAATTTGTTTTTCGAGCCCGGGACGTAATAAAGATAACCCTGGTGTCAGACGGCGGAGCACAATGTTATGGCACTTATGGCGCATGGCGTTACATACCTACTTCACGGTTTCACTGGCATAAAAAGATCATAACTGTTAATTGCTCTCCATTGTTATTGTCATATAAAATATTTTAATTCATAATAAACTATAATAATTATAACCTTTATTTAGGTCTCTGGACTCGCATAGCACCTGATAACTATTTATTTATAGATTTTTGTTTCATTTATTGTTAATCATAAATATTTACCTACCTACCTATCGAAAATACGGATCATTGAATTTCTTCTAGCATCCACTGTTGACAATGAAGTTGAATGAATTCGTTGGTACTTGTCCTTTTCTGCTCCACTAAAATGACGTAAGATAAAAAGAGACGTTTTCATTTCTCACAACGTTGTATCAATATTCGTACTCATAATTGTACATAATTTTGTTTACTTACGTATTTTTGTAGTCATTTGTTTTATTCCTGTGTGTTAAAAATGTGTCTTGTCATGGCCCAATTCATGGGTATACCTTGTAAGTAAACAGTGTTTATTTACTTACTAATAAATAATACTAACTTACAACTTTTATGCCGTGGAGAACAAACTGACCCTATGATAAAATAGCTAATAAAGCTACCAATTATCAAATATATTAAAAAATACATACATTGCATACATACTACGCATACTAATTAATATTATTATTAATTATTGAACGTAACTTTTTACACAAAATAATATATTAAGTATTGTCAAAAAATAGTAGAACAATCTACAAATTGTCAAATTGTTTGTTATTGAATCTGTCAAATGTTGTATTTGTCTAAAACAATTTGTATCATGAATACAAGGCTTTTGACCGCGTAGCGAACGCGGTCAAAAGCCTTGTATTCATATATTCAGTATGACAATAGTAACAGGCACGTTGATTTCAAATGTAAGCCAATACCTAGGCAGTTTTAGCTTCATTAACTAGATAGAAATACGTCTGAAATTTAACACCTCATTGCTAATGTATAAGCGTCCGTTCTTCATTATTATACGCTTTATAATAATAGCGTGGAATTTTTATCTGTCTGCTTGCTGTGCTGCCCAACAAGATATTCTACAAATCCTGTCAAACACTAAATCTCAGATTTAAATGATTTGGATGAATAAATGGTTTATGAGGTATTTAAATTGATAAAATGTTGAGGTATCCACCTACTTTGTACTGTACTGCACCACACCACGTCTATGTTTGGATCGCTGCTCTTGACGACTCGGCTCCACCGAATTGACTGTTGAGAAACAAATTTTATTAATAATCCTAACCCACTTTATAGATATTTTGAAGTCGTCAGATACGTACCTAGCGTTTTTTCATAAATACGAAACATTTTACTCTAAACGTGCAATCCGTAGGTACCTACCTACCTAACCTGTACCTATAGGTAACCATAATATCTGTGATGCCAAAAACCCAAACACTGTTCATGCCTAGACAACAAACCTACGCTAAACCTAAACCTATACTCATGTAAACTCATGCTAGACCCAAAAAATTGATTAATAGATTTCGTACGGGATTTGACCAAACTACCAAAGTATGAAAAGTATCACGTATTTTTTTAAACACCTAACAACATGCTCAGCATCTTTCAAACCAAGATACGTAAACAAAAGACCTTCAGTGATCGGCAAAATAGTCCTGGTAGTTGGTACTCCTATATCGACAAGAATTCGTATAATATTGCCTTCAATCCTTATTCTTGTATTCATTGTATGTACTTGTATAGTCACAACAAAACATTTATTATACATTGGGTACTTAATTATAGCTACACATTGATACAGTATTGTTAACTACACATTGTAGACAATCAAATGAATTCTAGTCAGTTTACAGGTACCTACCTATATTTTTTGAGGCAGACTACAGTCGGGTAATTCGTCAACTCGTCCTACATGCCTACGGCCCATCTAAGAAGACTTGCAGAAAATCAGAAGAAAGTCCTAAATGGGCCGTAGGCATGTAGGACGAGTTGACGAATTACTCCTACAGTCCGTCGGGTAATTCGTCAACTCGTCCTACATACCTGCGGCCCATATAAGACGACTTGCAGAAAATCAAAAGAATGTCCTTAATGGGCCGTAGGCATGTAGGAAGAGTTGACGAATTACTCAGTCTGTCAGTGACGATGCCAGTAACAAGACGGATATTAACTCAGTATAGGTACCTAAGATGTCAGACGTCTAAAAATTTGAAATAAAATTTATAAAAAGCAGCGTCTTGCTTGCTCCCCTCATTTTGAATATTTGGAGCGAGCCGCCGCGCCATTGCCAGAGACGGAAGGGGAGATTACAGGAACCCGTTCATGGCTCAAGGTGAACGCGAACCTCCACCAGTGATGGTAATAAGGACAAATTATTCGCATACCGGTCTTTTGTTCACATCTCCCTGTTCATGGATGTATTAACTTCACGACTTTGGGTCGACTACCTGCCACTAAACATTGAAACATCGAACACGCAGGTAGCAGCAAGCCAAACTTCGTTCCAAATCGCAGCTGGCCTCTTTAATACTGGCTCATTATTATTATTTTGAACCGTATTTAACTTTTGGATGGAATAACCTAGGGGATCACCCCAACAATAAACACGTGTGAACAAACACTAAATAACCAAGAACATAAGATTTCAATTCAACGTCGATAAAAATGGTCCAGACTCAAGACGCATAATGTGTCAAATACAGCATGCTTGCTCTGATGCATCTGTAAAATAAGTAGTAATCATTATTCTGTATAGTGTGTGACAGATATTGGATATTGCTCGCCTACCTGAAGTATTATTTGCTTCCCTGCTAACCACGGCGGCAGGTAACCATGAGAGTGAGACTAAAGAGTTTCATACCGTGTTCATATTGATTTACTACAAAAGGACACTACCTGCTTAAATCAAAATCACAGCAATACAAGCAAGGATACGACAGCTGAACGAAATGAAAAAATCTTTTTGTCCGATATCAGCGATGTAGAAAAGTTATCAAGCATTAGCAGTTCCTTTTAGAAATGTTCAGAATATACCTAACTATAAAAAAATACTCTCAAGTTTTACTAATTTCGTTACGGGGCAGCCGAGCCGATTCTAATGGCAGCAGATCTGTTGGTGTTCGGCATCCCTGAAAGTTACAAATTAATTTAAATGTTCGAAACACAGCCGGCCAGAGTCGTCCTTGTTGGATCCGTTAATGACTTACTTATTTCGCTCGTTTGGAACTCCATCGAAATGACGGAAATTTACTTATCTAGCCCTTTTGGGGATAAACTTTTCAATTATTTGTTGTATCATTATTACCTAGTTATACTAAAAGTTACAGCTTACTTTCAGTAAAATGTTGCCCAACCGCAGCTTTTGGTATAGTGTGGGTACATACCAGAAGAACCTAATCAATGTGATATTATATGCAGGCTACGTAGGTTTTCTCCTAGGTCGAGGTAAAATGATATCTGCCACTGGAATTTTAGTAATAGTACATACTTAAAACATTTACAACGTACTTTATTAAATTTATTCTGCTAATAGATCTAACTTTAAAGTTATAAGAAGTTAAAGTGAACGGAACTTACATTTTCTCGCCCCGTGAGAACAAGCACTTACTCGCTACGATATGGCAAATAGGTTTCCGTCCCACATCTTGCCTCGGATGACGGCTTGGTTTCTGCTATTTAAATCTTGACGCGTCAAGAAAATGTGTGCGGCTTTTCTCTCTGTACATAACATGTACACATGAAATGAGCGCATTACGTATTATTGAATTCGTAAATTGTTCATGCATGGTCGGTGTGTGTAAATAAAGCTGTCGTACAACTTTCCGAAGTGATGTAAATTGTAAATACAAACAATGCTTGCTTTTAATGACGGGCTCATAGGCGCTGTTAGATTTATAGGCCGGAGATTTTGTGGTAGACCCTGATTGCAACAGAAATTGCGAGCAAGCTGTAAGCTGGCAGGCAACGGCATTTAACACAAAATATTGTTACAGAATATTGACCATCGATATTTTCGTCGGCGCCATTAAAGCTTTAAAACTGCCAATTACTACTGAACACTTCTTCCTTGATTCCTTCCATGATAAATTCATACGGGTTCGTCGTAAACGCTCTCGTCTGTCAGCCACCCTGCATTGAGCCATACGCGATCCCTCATTTGTTTACTGGCGGAAGCTTTCTTTTACCATTCGCTTGCTGATGTTTGCTGAATAAATACATCATTCTCATAAAATAAACATTACCAAGAAATTTTGTAAACCTTGCAAGTTTGGCTAATTTTGTAATGCTACAGATACGTGGATAGTTACGTCAGTAATACACGTTCATTTCACCATGGCATCCCGCATCCATCGAATATTATAAGAGAAAAAAAAACCTTTTGCTTCTGTGAGAGAACAATATTGCTCCAAGACACAAGCTCACTGCTGAGCGAGACAATGGCACACACGGAGGGATCAATATCGTGCAAACATACCATAGTTACTTACCTTTATTTATTTTTAGAATAGGAATAAATATAATATCTAAATTGTGCCTCTGCCTATGCAAATCTTGCTTATTCGAAGATAGGCCTTTTGTTTAATGTGAGATTAATAATTATAATAAATGCTAAAGAGGCAGTTAATAGTTATACATAATGTATAAATTATCAAAAACATACCAATAAGTTATACATACGAGGTCGGCCCAGGAAGAAGTGGCGAGACGACCTAGACTCATACCGCAAAGGTTGGGTCGAGGTGGCCCTGGAAAAGGATGCTTGGAGGGATTTGGGGGAAGGCCTTTGCTCAGAAGTGACAGTGTAAGTTAACATTTTAAAAAAAGTTGTTAAATGTCTTCCAAAGCGGAAGGTTTGTATCGTGTTTTGTATCAATATTAGGAATAAGTACCTCATACGTCTTGTCTCGATGTCATTTCGGTAAATTGATTGGATTGTATCCGTTTCACTTACACGCATTTTATTGTATTCAGAGCACCGTAATACCATCTCGGCGAAACCGAAATAATATTAAATTACGATATTCCAATGGAATTTAGGTAAGTGATGTTCGACAGTGCGAGCATATTCCAGAAAATGTAATTGTATTCTATAAGTTCGTAAAGCCAACCAAGTTTTGCTTATCATTGAAAAGTTTTCCCGATTGTGCTTTAGAGTGCGACTCGTGACCACTACCGGATCAAACTTCTGGGGTCTTTGACTATTGCAATCGGAAGTCTCAAAGCGATCCACTCGAAAGTTGAAACTAATGTTTATGAGCAAAATATAATATCATGTCTTTGGCACTTACGACTGCTCGTATTATTGCTATCCCTAGAGGTAAAAGGCGTAACAGGATCAATAAAACTATAACAAGCCACAACGGAACTATATTTACTTACAATGGAATCTATTTTAATGTGATGCCCTTCAGCAGTAAACTGAAGACGAATTTAAATTGCGCATTAAAATCAAAAGCTGCGGTATCATTTCCCATGTGTTCTTACTAAAGACGTGCACACAATGTTAAACTTTACAGAGTGAGCTTTTGTGATAAAACTTCTACACAAAACCCAAATTATGAAGAAAACAAATAATTCTCCAAAGAGACGTGAGCTCGAGTTCTGAAAAACTCGTTCTCATGATTTCGCTTTTCGCTCTGCAGTCATCTCAAATACTAAGTCTGATATGATTTGCCGGCTGGGTTTATATATATTTATAATACTAATTCGCTGGACTTTATAATAGGGATAAAAGTTTGGTCGAATTCGCCCTAAGTGTAAGCAGTTTTGGTTTTTAAACTAGTGAAAGAAAAAGCGTAACCTGCGCGACACATCTACCTATTATTAGTTTATTGTACACACCTCCTTGGTACAGACCTACCTATTTAATCAGTCGTTCTACGCGAAGATCAAATAATCACTGAGCAAAATGTGAATACCTAGTTACGGCTTTGTTTTCTATAATAAAACTGATAATATTGGCTTGAAAAGAAATCTTTAATAAAAAATAACACAGGTCATTTAAATATCCGATACCGATTCAATATTGATTCGATACCTTCTGAAAAACAGAAATATCAGGAATTTCACTTATTCTTAGATTTTGCATACGGTATATGTTGTGAAGTGTATGTTTCTGTTAGATGTTGTATAGTTCGATGTAAATATTTGTCGTAAATACATATCAGCTATGTGTAACGTCGCCAAGCGTAATGCCAGGCCACCTACTTTCTTTGTAGTTTGATGGCAGCCGTCTCCAGCGGGCGTTCATTTGTCTACCGACCGCTCGTTGACGCTCGCTAATCAACAGGCCGACATAAAGTACTACAACATTTAAAATTATAGTATCTTCTAAATGGATCATTCTTTCGACAATATTGATAGGTACATAAATTAGTTATAGGTTGACTAGGAACTTTAGACCAGTTCCCACATAAAATTATTAAAAATCGGTGGTACCCTACATATCTATTCTTGCTTAAAGCTCAAAAAACCACCACTGCCATGGTTATTTTGAGACCCCGATGTATCATGAAAATCATGATGCTCTAATATTTTTCCGATTCATAACAATAGTGAGTAGATTTTGTGCTAACTTGAGCATTTATTTATACATATAGACAACGCTCTGAATTCCATCATTTCCGAAGAAGCATAAATGTTTCAAAAATAGTCTCAATTTGTATCAATTTTTCAATTGATATTACATTCTTTAAACAAAATCATTGAACTTGGAGCAAATGGTTGTTTAGATAGAAGAATAAATGTATAAATTGAAGAATTTTATGAGAGAATTTAATATCAGTAAGGAGGAGTTAACGGAAACTTGTGTAGTTACTATGTTATTAAACTCTAGCGTCGTGTTTGAACAATCTTTTAAAACATTTCTGTGGTGTGGTCTGTGTAATGTTTTTTTGTGGTTCGTTAACCGCTTGTTCTATTCCTCACTTTGTCACGCGCGTGTTGCGGTTTTCTCTCGACTATTTTTATAAAACACTAACTAAGAGGTGACATCAATTCTTTATTACTTACTTCTTTTAGCACCCGATCTTGATGTGATGATTCGACTTTATAGGTTGGTATCAACATATCTCAAAATTATTGTCAAAATTCTTTTTGGATACATTGGCCATGGTCCAACAGCAGCTTAGATATCTAGTTTAAATATCGTCGTATCAGACGTCCGTCTACGACTTGAGTGCTATTACACACATGATTTACAGCTCCCAGTGTCAATTTAGAATAGATACTTACACATAAGTACCTAAAATATTTTTGATGTGCTCCTATTTTTATTAGAGGTAGGTATTATAATGCGCATCACATCATTGCGAAATGATGATTATTTTGATGGGTTGGCCTGTGGTTTGGCTCATTGCTCTAAGTACAAAACACACACAATTTATTAGATTACTGTTTTATTTTAACTGGACCCAATTTTCATAATTGTTATGAAAACATTAGGAATACTCAGATAGATTTACTAACTGTGATCTCTATTGTATGTTATGTGGGATAGGACCTACCTACAAATGAGATAGTTCAGATCAGGGGCTGTTCGCGAGCAGTTAATGACATTGAATCGTGAGCATTGTATTTACCAGGTAGATCGTATTAAACGTTAATCCACGCTGTAAAGCTGCTGAATACAGCGCAGCTTTGTTCAGCTTATAGTATTTTAATCCTTAGAGATTTCCTCAGGTGTTCAATTCCAAGTAGGCATACCTACTGTTTTGTTCTTTTATGTTTCCTAATCAATTTGAAATTAAAAACATTTAAGATAGCAGTAGAACACAACAACATCACCCCTGTTTTTCCCCGAAGGGTTAGGCAGTATGTTTAAGTCGCATGTCATCATCATCATCATCATTTCAGCCAAAAGACGTCCACTGCTGGACATAGGCATCCAGCATGTAATAGGTAGCAGTAGAAATTGCTAAAAAAAAATGATCTTCTAATCCTAACTATTAGATGAAAATGCGAAAGTGAGTTTGTTTGTTTGTAACGCTTTCAAGCTAAAACGGCTGAACGGATTTGGATGAAATTTGGCACAGGGGTAGACCTTGACCTGGAGAAGGACATAGGCTTTTCATCCTGGATCGCAGACGAAGTCGCAGGCAACAGCTAGTTTCTAATAACGGTACAAGATATTATACTTAAAACTAATACCCAACTACGACAAAAAGTCAACTAAAAAGACAGACAAATTAAAAATCCGGAGTCACACGTATCTCTGTCTGATTTATATAACACGTGTGACTCCGGATTTTTAATTTGTCTGTCTTTGACATACCAGTCAAAATCATAACCCTCCTTTTTGCTTCGCCGTAGTCGGGTAATAAATAAAACAAAATGAAAGAAAGAAATCTTCGTTTGTATTTCTATTGATTTATTATAATAATGAAGAAGATAGTGTTCAGTTCTTCCTGTTAGTATCTTCAGCTTCGGTCACTGATTGGAAGTAGTTGCGTGTTTATACACAGATAATGGGGTCAAACATTTATCTGTGAGCTGATAACAAGCATTATAAGGTTTTTAAATGACATTTCATTTGAATGTAAATACGACGTATGATATCTAAATGGGGAGATTAAAGTACCGCCTAGACAATAACAAGAATAATAGTTAGTAGGTATATCTAAGTTAAATAATAATCAGAAAAGCAGTCAATTAAAGAATTAATTAATTAGACAATTAAATAGATCTTCTTCATAATCAGATTTTCTTCGAAATTTTGTTTCGCTTATTCTTGTACCTACGTTAGAAAAGTGTACGTACCATGCGCAATGAAGGGTTCCGTAGTTGGGATGAATATCGTAAGAACAAACTTAACATTGTAGTTGTAAGACGTGTCATTTGAACCGCAAATGTACGCACAATATTGACAGATTTACCATGTTATTTTAAGACCAAAGATTACTTATAGGTTTTCCTGTAATCTATTTAGTATACTTAGAACAAAAGTTTAGGCTAGGCAAAAAATAAATATACCATTCCCCCCCATTATCTCCCTGTTAAGGGGTTTTTTTTAGTAACTTTGAAGCTACCTATTTAAAAATTATTAGAATAATAGATACCCTCACAGTAAGCCATTTGATGTCACGTCACGGTCCAGTTTACTAAACTTTTTTTATTCTTATTTGTCTCATTTACATTTCAGCCGAAAGACGTCCACTGCTGGACATAAGCCTCTCCCAAGCACCGCCACTTCGACCGGTTCTGCCTCATTTACCCCAATATATTCAAAATCCCTTAATTTACGTTACGCGTCCTAGTTTGGCTTAAAGAAATTAATACATATACATATGTACAACTTAATTTGTCCATTAGATTCGGAGCAAATTGGCTGTGATAGACGGACAGACACGAGTGATCCTATAAGGATTCCGTTTTCTCATTCGGACGTGCGGAACCCTAATAACAACCGGGATTAATATGTTGTGTGAATTTGCCGCTATACTAGATAATTCTTTGCCCTCAGCACCAAAATAGATCGGTATCCAATCACGAGACAAAGACTGATGACAGCAGCATTATAAGATTGAATTCAGTGCGGTTAATTAAGCGTGTCGAGTCGAGGTGCGGCTTGAGTGCGTACGTGGCAATATACCTGGACTACCAGTTCATAGTGTTTACTTGGTTGCATAGCGAGCTTTGATTGCACGGTGCACCCGCAGTCGCCAGGCCTGCGTCGAACTGCACGGGTGAAAGGAAGCGTTACCAATATTTCCGCACTCACGGGACCTTGATCCACCCATATTTATGCGAGTAACTTTGTACACACGGCTACACATCAAACTATACATTTCCAGTATAAGCTCTCCTCGCATTGTACGGAAATCCTATACAATGCGAGATCAGCATAAACTGGAAATGTATAGCTGGATGTGTAGCCGTGTGTACTTACCATGTTGAATCAGCGAAACAACTTTTTTATACGACTCGTTTCCACAAGATGATGGGCTTACATTTACACAGTTGACCACTCATGAGACTATTTATTGTTCTTTATCATTGTCTCTACGAGAACCAATGTTATTGACTTGTTTGCCTTTGACACGTATATTGTCATAAATAATCTACCCAAAGGGTGAAAGTCCTTGAAATAACTTTATTATCGGCGTTGTTTGTGCTGTTAGCGTCTTCGTATTATTAATATTATCATTAATAGGTATTGGAAGTTTCCAGCATCTACTAAATGTTCACTCTCCAAATGGCATCGGTTAATCAGCAGTTTATCTCATAGAGTAAATCAATAAGTGACGGGTTTATGGTTCTAGTGGTTTCTAAACAATAATTTGGTTAGATGCAGTCTGTGGTATGCGTCTGCTATTGAAGGCAAACCGGTAGGTATTAATGTAGTAAATAGTTGCAAGTACCAGATTAACTATCATTCCGTTTATATCATGGCCGCCACTGTTTGAGCTTCGTTCAATCGGAGCGATGGCGATGCACTGTCGACGTGCGTGTAATAGACCGTCTAATGGAAAGCGGCTCAAGATTACATACACGGTCAACGTTACTAATTGTACACTTAAAGACACGTTTGTTTCTCTGAAGAACAAGACGGAACACTTTCACTTTTTATACTTTTCAATCTTTATTGTCTCGATATCATAGTTATTGTGAGTGTGTGTGTAATGACGGCATTTCTAGCCTTGAAACAAAGGCACTTATTTCAGAGAAGTACTCTAACTAAAGACGGGCCTCATTGGTAATGTCTTAATTTTTACGTTGAGCAATAATAGGACTTACAATTTAATTGGAATTAAAATAAATCTCCATTGTTTTAAGTTACTTAATAAAATCGTTCTCGAAGCCCCGTGTTCATAAAAGGTTTTATAACGGTAATTATTAAGGTATTAGCAACAAAGAAATTAAACGATTAAATACCCATAAAAAGTACTTACTTATTTACTGTTTTATATTTTAGCGTCTTATTCTTTACATAATTGGTATATTATATTATATCCCTACTATTTTCAATAATCCGTAGTAACTAGGTATGATAATCTGTTCTCATTTTTCATGATTTAATTGACAATGTCTATTAGCATAATGGCCATGCCATAGAAACCCCAAGGTACTTTCCTGACGACATAAATGCCTTCAGTAATATTATGAAAAACTAAACATCGTAAAAATGTATTAACAATCCATCATGCATCCACACACTGGGAACGCCCACTCAGGAGCGCAACCCATGCTCAGACCAACAAAAAAGGAAAGACGGAGCACGCCGTACAGCAAAAGTGAAGCCACCTTTTTATCTATGTGTGTGTAAAAAGGGTTGTCAGTTGTTAGTTTTTCCCTATAACTTGGGGAATAATATTTTGGGTAGGCTAATATTGTACGAGTAAGATATTGTTGAGTATGGTATTGTACCTCAATTGTTGGGAAGAATTCCGAAACAAAAACATTTTTTTTACATCTCAAAATAAAACAAAAAAACAATTAAGTACAAAGTGCATTTAGGAGATCACCTTTTATGCAAGAATTGCTTAAAAGGTAGAAGACTCCGCTCTTTCACTTAGAATTATCCATTAATTTTCAATTGAGTGTTAATAAATATATATATATAATTATATATATTTATTAACACTCAAGTTAGTAAATTAGCTACTATCCATTTATTTTTATTTTCAGTATTACTTGGAAATCTAAAATATTAAATGCATAAAAAAACAGACATATAATTACTCGAAGTAAAAAATTTAGAATGGGGAAATTTGAAATCATATTATAGCAACCCTCGCTCTTTAAATGTCTCTGTTTTCGTTCGTTCATTCGTTCAGGTTTTTTGTTCCAAGTAACCTAAAATTCATAGTTATCTAAATTAAAAATTGATGTTATTTGAAGTACATACAAGTGAAAAGTGATTCCGTGAGACTTTTTCTGTGATTTACTATTGTTTTTACACGTTTTCACTACACAGGAAGGCATAATTATATTTGTTTTGGTGATGTTAACTAGACGACGATTCGTGACGTACTAGGAGCGATGAGCATGGTTTTAGTGTAGGTGTGTGCGTGAGCCTGTGTGTTTACTTGCAGGAGCATGGTTTTGTGGCTTCACTTTTGATGTACGGCGTGATCCGTCTTTCCTTTTTTGTTGGTCTGAGTACCCATGGCTATTCGGCGTTGAATAATAAATAAACGCGAAACAAGAAGCAGGATATTCGAAAACATAGTTTTAATACACTGAATTGGTATCGAACTCAAAACTACATCGATTGGGTAATGTGACGATAACGTGTTTTAGAGCTAAATGGATACTCAAAAAATAACTCACGCAAAAGACGAAAATGTATGATCGTTTCATCGAGAAGTAATTTGCGAAAGGAGATTAGAATGCAGTCTGGACCACACCACAAGGTTGCAGTTCTTTCGAAAATTGCCATCATCTAGATTCGGGCTCCGACCAAATAAAAAACCAAGACAGAGCGCTGTCAATCAACAGTGACGTGAGGCCGGTTTCGTACATGTGTGCACTGAGTGAGGTGTAGTTTGATTGTAAATGTGTGCTGTGAGCCAGTATGCACAGAGCGGTGAGGCGGTGTAGTTTTGGCATGCTTCACTGTATTGTTCGCAGCGCTCTGTCTTGTTTTTTTATTTGGTCAGCAGGCGTAGCATGAGCACCGTTTTGTCGACGGAAGAGTAGACAAAAATGACTCTTCCTGTAAACAGTTGACAATACGAGACGGCAGCAAAGTAGAAAGAGTCAACTGCACTTTTTACGAAATTCACTCTTTTACATAATTCGACTCAGAATTCTTTGTTTTGTCATAGGATTTATCGGTTGTCAGTGTGATTTTGACAGTAAGGATAGAAAACTTTCTTCTGAAATAGTCTACCTACAAAAAGACCTAGACAAAGATTGTTAGAAATGAAAGACAAAATTGACAGATTGTAGAAAGATTTCTACGGTGAATGTCAAAAATGAAGAAACGAACTGTCACTTTGTATAGAAAAAGCTATGTCTATTCTTCGTAGAGATAGAAAGCGCCATGCTACGCCTGCTGAGGATTCGGGTACCACTTTTTTTGCCTGAAAAAGTCAAAAACTTCATGCGTACTAAAACTCCTAATTATGTAAGAGTATCTACTATGTCCATCCACTTTGAAGTAATGCGTTTACCTTTCCCAAATGTATATTTTACAAACTTTCATCAAACGTTTGTGATGCTTGGGTATCTACTGAAATAGAAGCGGAGCAGCTGTAAACAAATGAAGTAAAAATAAGCATTTTCTGTTTTACATTTTAGGTATAAACTCACTCACAAAATGAGTTTACATCGTTATGTATGAAAAATATGTAGTAAATGGATCTGGCACGATTTGTGCAATATTGTTTGCAAACGTGTAGTGGAGGGCCGCCAGACGTGACGCGCTCACTGCTAAACAGATGTACGAGTATACACATTAATCCGTATACTCTGGATGATTTATAAGTACATGTTACGTGTTATCAATTAGCCCTAGTTAACCACCACTTCATTTATGATGAATGTACATAGTTCAGAAGCTCCGCGAAACTTAATGTTGTTAGATTAACTACTGTCCTCGTCCTCGAAGATAAGGAAAATAAGAACACTAACTGATGAATTCAGTTTTCTTTTATCGCGTTCTGCCATTGTTATTATCAGCAAACCAATATCTAAGAGTTTATTTACTGTCTGCTATTGATTACTAATTGAATGTTTGAGGATAAATTGACGACGAGGATAGTCCGATATCACAGGGTCAAACATGCCATCTACAAAAGACAGCCTGCCGTGAAACATATCCGAAAAGGATCGATGCGCGTTCATTGTACCCTATGGTTGTACCAGTTGAGCAACGATATCGGCGATATATCTATAATTCTTTGATTTAAATCTATTCGTATTCCGATTCAGGTGAATAGGGCAACTTATCCCGGTGTAGAGTCAGGCGCATGAAAAATATTTGGAACTGTGCCAACGTTGCTCGGTCCGTGGCCGACGGCGGCGTCGCAACGCCCCTTGACTCGACCATCGGACTCGATAACGCAATGCAATACCTGACGTCGAAAGTGCATCACTTACGTTTGCTCTCAACTCAAAATATCTTTGAATAACAATTCCTTAATTCAATGTTAGCTACAGTGTTTCTTTAATTATCTCCACAAGGAAGACACATTGTTTGTTTCTTTTAATGATCAGTAATCAATTACTTATTCGTGGTTTCCATTCAAACATTTGCGGCTTCAAATGTTATGTGCGTTCCAAAATAAGCAAAAAGGAACTCGTAGGGAATCACTCCATTGTTTGCCTGTCAAAGGCGATTTTGTCTGAAACAATTTCAGAATTAATTTGTCCCCTTTTCCCATAATGTTTCAGTGTTGTTTTCGTTCATAATAAAAGAAAGGTTTTCGTCGAACTTTGTTGTACGTTTGTTACATAAATAGCGCAGAAAAAAATGCACTTATTTGGCTTTTTATATTTTTACTTTACTTTGTAAGACTCATTTTATAATTGTCACGTTGTTATGAAGGTTTTGGTGTATATTCAGTACCAATTGAGCTTTGCGATATGCTGAAGTCTCACGTTTACAAAATAACAACCGTATTTTTATATTCTCGTAATGGGAAATGTTGCAAAAGGCTACAATTTTTATATTTAGTTACTAGAGGATCGTATTCCAGCGTCTTTCTTTGTTTGCCTAGCGTACTGTTTTCTTCTGGAAATATTCTACATACACGAGTAGGTCTGTACCTAGGTAAACGACCGTCAATTTGTTGCTGGTGCTCGCTTTCAGCCGAGTCATGTATTTAGTAACTTCTCCTTCGTAGTAATTATTTACTAAGTTATGTAGGCAGTAGGAAGATAGGTTAATGTATGTTGTTTCCGGTAGAGTATGTAGGTACAAATTTTCATTACCTACTTGCATACTTTGCATTTTTAGACTTGTGAGGCTTTCAAAGGCGATGTTGATTCATAAATTGTCTAGACCTATCAAGTGGTCAATATTAAAGTTTTGCCAGTTGAACCGTTATCAGCCGTACACCTCCGGGCTTACTTAGTAATCATTAATCACTTACTCATCTTGAAACCTATCACTATACATATAAAGATTAACACCTCTATTGGGGTTGCGAAAACATTATGCATACCTTAGTTGTGCAATCGCTATAACTTCTAGTTATTTTGAAATAGGTAGATTTTAATGTAACGTAACATCCATCCGAAGCCGATGCTTAAAGATGTTTACTTTAAGATCAGACACTACTGTCAGCTCTCTGATAAGATTAAACTATTTGAAGAAGTTATGATATACAAAATAAACAGAACCGTTTCATCGATTCATTCCATCGGTTACGTTATCACAATGTTACATGAACGACTTGTTTTAATTTCATGAAATACATCACCTAATCAAAGTTAGAAGTCACTTAGTGAGTTTTGTTTCTTTCAGGTGAGTAACGGCAATGTCATCGATACAGGAACACCTACCCTGCTGGTATTTACCGTTTATTATTTTAGCACTACTTTACTTACGCATGTGGATGCATTCACATTTAACATGTCTGAATGATTACTGTTTATAATTTACTAACCGTAAGTTAGCTGATCTCATTTCATGTCTGCCAATTCGATTTATACAAGGAACGCCTACTCACTCGCCCGCACGACTAATCCTCATTTTTAAACGTCGTAGTACTTTTTTAAGCTTCATTTTCTTGTTCTTATGCGAGAGGTTAATTTTCTTTTATACCGTTTACATTTAATTCCGTAGAACGCCATGATACATTGTACTTCGTGGTACAATAATAAGGCATAACCCGAATTCTCTATATTTTACTGTACGATTCTTGTTTTTGGAAAATTATTAGATCTGTCCTCTTAGTTTATGATCTTGTAGTAGTAGATCAAAGCATTTTAGACAACGAATTAATGTTTCGCTTCCATTAGATAAACCTGTTTATCTTTTCTAGTAGATTTATGTCAAAACCTAGCGTTACTTCATAATTAATTGCGATGCGTCTAAATACTGGTTGCTAATGTGTATAATATTATTATCAAGGAAATCTCCGCAAGAAAAGATGAAAATTGTTACATTAATAATAGCTAAGTGAAAATGAACACGACCTCAGGGACCAAGTAAAATTCAAGGTTATGTGTGGCGCGTTACAAAAGTTTTCTTTCAGGCTCTTCTCACGTACGAGTAGGTATATAGTAGAATTTTCACAAGTCCTTTTACCACAGCAATTTAAATGCTACATATTTTGTGGCAGCACATGAGCGTTATACCGATTATAAACTGACTGTTAATTTGACTTCTGCATTTCTTCATTGTTTGAGACTTCTTTATTCATACTGTCTCGCTATCCGTTCAACGCTTCTATTTCATCCATGCATGTTAGTGTAATCTCATCAAAATCCTTATGTAATAAATAAATTAAATTGCCTCAATCTCCAAGTGACATTGATATAGGCCAGGAGCCTGCTACGAGACACCAGACACGCTTTGATCTGTACACGTAATGCTATTTATTACATAACACACATTTATTCATTATTTACCTTTCCTATTGATGTTTCCACACACGATTTTTAATATATCTTCGTATTTGTAGCTACGTAATATTTGACGAGAGCAGTTTTGTTAATACTGTTTTTTCTGTTGATATTTTGTTAAGATCGTAAACTGATTTGATTATGCGCATTATAAAAACAAAAGGTGCTCAGTATTCCTAAGAAGTGTTGACGACCAAACGTTTTCGTATAAGAATCAAGACATTATTAAACTTAAGTATCCGCTTTGCATATAAACAAGTTTTAAATATTTAATCGATAGTACTAGCTGTCTGCTAATCGCGAATCTTTTTGTGCGTAACCTGCATATCTGGTTTTATATGCAGACATTAATAGTAGTGCGTTGAGTTTCCAACTTACATATACAGTCATATGCATCGAATGCATATTTTTGTTGACGTTCGGTATGCGGAGTTTAAATTGGAATATTGCCCTCGAATAATTCTGGAATACATTTGAATGTTTTTCTGCTTCGTTATAGTATGTAAAATTGTCAAAAGTAGCCAGTATTGTCAGTAATAATTACTGAATACAATGCTGTACGGACTCGTGGCTTTAGTTTTGTAAATGCAGGATGTTTTTAGAAGGCCCATGGGGCAAATTAGCGTGGTTGCCGCGTGTGCCTACGAACATACGCACAGATTCTAACGGTAATTGGGGTGTCACTAATTTACATAAAGGCGTGGATGTACATTTATACCGTGAAATATAGTGTCATCTCTATCTCTGTAATGAATCAAATCGAATCAAATATATAGTGTGTCACCTTTGAAAATTATCGTGTATCGAAGTACCATTAAGACCTCGCCTGGACCGGTGCCAGAGTTTGGGTATTATTAGCATCGTCGACAACGACAAAGTTAATCAAGCTCAAATAAGATCAATATTTCCCGTAGGTGAAGTGATAGCGTTATCTCAGGGCCAGGTGCTCGGCCCACTTATAGCCTGTCAGCCAGGATTACTAGCCGCTGCGGACGAAGATGGGCGCCGTCACACTGTCGGAATTTCTATACATCATTTGACACTAATAACAGTATGTTTACTCGAGAATAGTTTGATAGCATAGGCGCGGGATACCCATCGGTACAATTTGTTTCTTTCGTTGCTTGATTCTATAAAATTCGTGCCTGTAGCAATTTTTCTCGACGATTAAGTAACTTTCATTTGTTTCTATATCAAGTTAACTGCTATATATATTTTAATCGTTTAATTAACTTAAAGCTAAGTCAACATTGTTAAAAATACCTGAACTGTGATTTCTGTTTTATTTTATTATAAGCACACACAGTCAATCGTCAACAACCTTATTTGATAAAATCTATACCTACCTACTTTCCATGTTATGTTGCGTGGCGTGACCATTCGCGTGAGATGCCTGCGTGCGCCAGGAGAAATTCCTTAGTTATATAGCATTCGAAGAAGTATCTATCTTGGTATTATGTATGTATGCTTATGACTCCATGTAACTATCTGTGTGACATATTTATAACAGCACAGTTTGTCAAATTGTTTACTTAGGCATTATTTCCTGAACGTGGTACATAATGTATAACTTTCACCTACATAAAAAAACTATATCGGCTACAAAATTCATTGAGTGATAATAATTGCAGCAACATTTTTCATCGAGAACACTTCTGAATTTTCACTTTAACAAATGGTATGATTTATCATGTGTCAAGCATTGCTGTATTTTCGTCGCATTATGTAACTGTAAGCTGTACATAAAATGTGGCATATAAATTGAAAACGCTTAATTAACGCGATCGGCGGTCCGTTAAATAGGGTAGACCTCGGGTGCAGTTTCAAAGAGATTGGCTCGGCGAACCGAGCGAACGCCCCGTGATGCAACCAACGTCAACGATCTTTTTTCCTCCGTAATAGTACACCATCATTTTTTAACGCTTGAACGATGGCGTTCTAGATTTTCCATTCAAACGGCAATTGTAAAATTTTCCGGGAAAATATTCGTAGCATTTATGGCATTGAAATCAAAATATGCAGCGGTATCGTATAGATATGAATCGATTTGTATTCCAGCACCTATTTTAATATTTCGGAGATTGTTAAAGTCCAACCGAAAACGGTTTTTTTTTCGGCCGAAAATGAAAATTGCCGAATATGGATATTTCAGTAGAAAATGCTGAAAAAAAAAACGAAATGACGTCGGACTTCAGTGATTGTTTGGTGCCTATTGGTACAGACAGACAGCATTCCATTAATTTCTTCAGTCTGATTCACGATCAGGAATACTCAAAGCCGAGCGTACATTACTTTACATTGGTCTAAATATAAAGCAGAATACGTGGTTGCCATATTATCTGTTTCTGCCCGGCATGGAACGGAACTCTTTCGGATCAGGAATGTTGCAGATAACTGAACCCTGGTCGGAGTATATAATGTAAACTAGCCGGTATTTACTCTTTGGAGTAGGTACAACAACAAAAAAACGAAGTTGAGTCGTAGACTATGTAAATACATTTTATTATTTAACATGGGTTATTAAATGAATGCAAACACATTGTTATATTCCAATTTATTGTTGTATAAAGACTTTAATGTCTCAGCAATAAATAAAATGTATTATATTATTCTCAAATATTTTGTTTATGATTGAATAGGTACCTATTTTCTCATTTATTCATTTGCTAATTAATTTGACCTGTCCAATAATTTTATTAGGTACTATGTACTATTTTATTTATTTTATACCACACCCACAGATAGATAGTAAGCCCCCCCCGCCCGTTCGATAGTAATCTGCGCTCATGAAAAAATCTAATAGACACTCTTGGTAATGATTTTTGTCGATAGATATCTTCTAGCAACGATATCATAATTTGACGTGTGAATAGCAACTCGTATTGGCGTGAAGTTGCCATACGCGTGCCTGATTTGCATACATAACTAACAGGCGCACGTACACTGCTTACTAACTGCATGTTATGTTCATCCTGTGGCTTCCAATCCATTATTAATTTTCATTTCTGTCACACTCAAAAGCACAGCGGAAGAAGTATGTCTGGGAGAGTGCACGATCTATAATATTTATGAGTTAGAGGCCTGTTCACAGGACTAACGGAAATTGAATTTATGGACTGATGTGTCGTAAAATTGAGATCTCTTTGCCTATAAATCACAATACTGTACCTTACACAATTTGAAATGTAACTAACCGTGCGTTTGCACTGGCGAAACATTTGCGACAAAACATGTTGAAATCGCTATCTTCTGTCAATGTTCCATACAATTTTTGACAGGAACTAGAGATTTAAACATGTTTTGTTGTAGGTAATGTTTCGCCAGTGCAAAGGCACGGTAATGAATTGTGGTGAACATTAAACAAAGGATACAAGGAACAGGGATAGGTTTACCGCAGGAATTTACAAAGACCCAAAGTAAATAATATGAATTTGGAACCTTCTTTTTTGACACATTCTGTTCTCCCTAAAATGCCGTTCAAAATGTAATCAAATATTTATTGATTCCGGTAATTCGTTGAGCGGCAGACCGACGTGTGGGGACGAATGGAGATGGGAATTATTGATGATATACTTATAGGTACCTATTGTGAGGCAGTTACCCTGCGCCGTAAAATTGATTCTAACTTTTTTTTTCTTATTTCGGAAATATGCTTCGGTTTTTTTGTAAAGTGTAGCAAGGTAATAAAAGTGTAAATGATTATCTTCGAGAAAATATGAACTGTACTCACAGAATTTTCTAAGAGAGAATTACATACAGCTAATTACTGGTTTATTATCAGTTTTTTTCGTGAAATAATATAGTTGCTTTTTACCATAAAATAAATCGTATTGTAATTTTAGAATGCCTTTTCCAGCTGGCGAAATAATGTATTCTGGCTCAGAAAGAGGTAGGTACTAAGTCAAACTGGGCCAAGTCAAATGATCCCCGCTCTTCAGGCTTCTCGTGTGGAACCGAACAAGAAAACTACGGTAGAAAGGGTGAACCCAAACCATTCATTCCGTACCCAAACGTTCAGTTCGGGCTTGTAACTTTCAATCATTCAACTGTTATCTTTCATCAATCCGTACAATTATGTCTGTAGTTTCAAGATCTAAAGCTTTCCTGAAAGTTATGAATATCATATTCATAACTTTCAGGAAAGCTTTAGATCTTATCCTAATAGCACTTTGCCTGCGCTTTTGTCTGCGTAGAATTCGGACTTTCCCACCCAAACTTTCATCCCTTATTTGACCGCCTTTAGAGTAGTTTTCGTAAATTCTGAAACACGTATTCATATTTCTAAACCAAAAGCCCAAATACTCATTCATTTTAATTAAAAAAATTGCGGATTTACATACAAACTTTGATCCGTTATTTTACCCTCAAGGGTATGGAATTTCCAAAAATGCTAAACCATTTGTTTCGTAGTTTTCAACCGAAAACCTAAATTCCAATTTTCATTGAAGTTTTATCTTATACAAACTTTTATCATTAAGCATCCACAATCAATGAAAATTGAAAAAAAAAATCATTACGTCGATAATCTAGCAAATACAGCATCACACGCGAGCGCTATTTTGAAAATCGATATCAGAATACATACGCCATCTAGAGTTACCTAAAACATTGCGGTTTATAGTGTAAGCATTGCGGAGTAAATTGCCACTCGCTCGAGGTATCCTAAGTATCCCACACATTTATGGGACCAAAAGCATTGACAGTGCACTTTTATCACTCAATACGACTAGTAAGTAATTCAATTTCGACCAATACTTTTTGAATTAGAATAGGTTGTATCAGTTTTTATGGAAGTTATAATTTTTATTAGAATTTAATATACACGACTCGAGTTATACACGCGTTTGAAATTCATAAGTACATTTTTTTCTTCTAATTTTCCAATTTAATTTCAACTTGTAAGTTTACATGCATCAGAAATAATGTGTATTTTGCGCTCAATTTTCCTTTAGAGTTTCTGGATTTGCACTTAAAGAAAGTGTAACAGTAGTGTTTTTCTGTGTAGTAATTTAAATAACATAATAGAGCGGTATTCACACGGATATTGGCTCGGCGTGGAGCGGCTGCCGTCGTTGCAGCGCCCGGAAGAGAGCTATTCCCGCCGTTTACGAGTGAGCTCTGAATGCCCATCTCCATTGTTGCGAGGACATTACCGAGTGACGCCCTCAGATCGGCCTTGTATACATGTACGCACAGCACTCTAAGTGGGGTCGGGATTCGGGTCGCATTCACCCAACACAATCTGCGTATTGTTACAACATGACAAATGATGAAACCTAATGTTTTTATCGGTAGAATAAAATGCGGGTAATTTATTACCATTATGTGAAGTCAATTTGTACTACTTATCTGTGGTTGTAGCTTATAACTGTAGGCTATCACTATCATCAGAAATCAGTTGTTCATAGATTCTGCATCATTCATTTTGATTTTTTTTAACTCATCGTGTAATTCTTCACCAGCACACCAGATGTATCCTAATTCCTAACCATTTTTCAATAAATTCCAATAATTTATTTAGTGATGGTATCGGTACAGAAACTTTGTAGTGAAGATACTTGATCCTCACACAAAAGACAAAAGATTTGGTCAATAAGAAGGTCAAGGTAATCACAAAATCACACACACACCGGGACCGAAGCAAAGTTCGTTTAGCTTCGCTCATGCATGTAGCTACCGCGGCATACTTCGGACCGAAGTTCTACTTTGAACCTTCTACTTTGAACCGAAGTATGGAAAGACGCAGTAGCTACATGTGAGCAAAGCTCAACGAACTTAGGTTCGTTCCTAGTGTGGCCTTCTGTGGATTAAGGCCACAGCATGCCTTTGCAAACGATCTACCTACACGAAGAATACTAATTTGTACATTTTGGATTCGGTGTTACATACGCTGCTGCGACAATAATAGGTACTCGTAACACCGAGCTCCTTTAGTTCTGAGTTGAGCTCCACTATTACTGACAAATGCTTGCACTGACTGGACAGGTCCACTCAAATCTGTGTGGTTCTTTCCTCAAAAGACCATTTCAGACTCTTATCTACATGGTCCTCATATGGCCTGACCAAGATTATGTCTGGACTTTAAAGGAGACGGTGACCTCTGAGTTTGTTTCGGCCTTTCTTCTCAGAGTAGTCAGATAGGAAACGCAACTTTTTAATATGACGTGTAAAAGTGATTCCAATATCCTATTTACAGAATAAACAATTTCATTTCATTTCATTTCCGAATCCTTCCTCGCTCATGCGTTAGCACTACTTAAATTGAATGTGCGATTATCTCCAGTCAAGCAAATGAGTTTAATAGATAATTCGGTGCTTAAATATCGTTAATCTTTATCGCGAACCGTCAAGATCATTCATATGCATAATGTCGGTGTAGGTAGCGGGCATTAGGGTGGCCGGGCGGAGGCTGGGTTGCGCGGTTCGCTAAGCATTGTAAATACTCTCCCGGTCACGTAGCGCCGCTGCAAACTGTTGAATATTAATACAAAATAATATTCACCAGAAGAAATCCCAAACGCAAGCTCTATCCATGCCTGAGAGGGCGAAACCCGGACGCAAATCTTGGAGCGTTCACTTAAAATTTGAAATATTGAACTGAACTACCCTTCTCTACGTATGCACTACATTATGAACAATGTGGCCGTTGGTACATATATTATTATTTAAAACTTCGGTATCAAGTTTCAGACGTTTCATTAGACGTAGGATACAGAAGTCAAATATTGAAAAGTGGTCCATCGAAGAAAATTTGTAGATCAATTCCAATACTAAATACATATATTAAGTGACAGACAGAATGAAAAAATAGTAAGTCCATTAGGAAATGTAGTAGAAAATAATTACATCTGTTTTGAAAATGTCTCACCATGAAAAATTCAGGTTCTATGCCACGTTTCTGTTTCAAAGTGTTAACAGCTTAGCAGCAAACTATAGTTCTCCGAATTGAACTCCATGAACTCTTATTAGTACTCATGTTGACTCACATGACGACAACCTATGGCGGGGAAATCATGTGATCACTAAAAAAAAATACATGATCTTGTGCAAAATTTCAGATAACTAGGTGTAAAATATTCCGAAATAACTAATTAATTATAGTAGACGAGAAGGAAAATGATGTTATTAAAATACTCGCTGTCCCAGTATCAGCTCAAATATTTTGTGTAACTTCACTGTAAACTTGAATTATGTAGACAGTATTTAAATTTTACAGATTAGCTTATTTTATTAGATAAGGCGATTAAACTTGTATTCAAAAATTTTTTGTTACTTTCGTATTCTATTATTATCCAAGCCAAGACCAAAAAATTATGTGAACATTTTCATTGTCATAGCACATTTCAGTTAAACGCCAAGGGATATCATTATTTTCATTGTGTAGTTTTATCGTGCCGTCGGCTTAAAAGGGGTCTGTGTTTGTGTTTACTCAGATCAGACTCAGCATCTGTTCAGTGTGAGGGTGTCAGGGTAGCAGGCGGGCCGCGGGTGGCATACGGGGGGCGCAGGCGCAGCATGAGGGGAGGGGGGAGGTAGGAGGGACAGGGAGTTACACCAACATCCACAGTCCACATACTTCAATGAAGCGGCTTGTCATTAATCCACGCTTTTGTGAACAATTATTACCATGATAACTAGGTATCTAATTATGTTTGAATTGTCCTCATGTTTGTCCATTATTATTGGAAATTGATCCGAATAATGATGTAATGAGTAAAGAACACAATGTAAAGTAGCAATAACTGTACCTATTGGTCAAATTCATCTTTATGGTGACAAAAACAATGTACAAGGAAAGCATGGTTAGATTTATTTCTCAACTAAAGCTGTTCATATCCAATCGGTTAATCACTTATGCTCGATTCCTACAATTTACGGACCGTTATTGGTTAAAATTAAGACTCTTCTATCTTTACCAATAATGAAGCTAAGACCTCATAGCTTTCTAAAGTAGACCCTTCCCATAGGGAAGTAGCTATGACAGGTAACATTAGCTCAGGAATCTATATAAATATCCAGTTTGACACTTAAAAACGCTACCATTGGTAGGCAAAACGATTCGTTTTGTTTATAGAAACCGAGCATAAATGGTTCCCACTTCCATTCAGGACACGGATATGTATTAAAGTTTGAATAAACCTAACACAGTTTTCATCACACTAACGTCATTTAAAACTTAGATGATCAATCATACGGGTATTGAAAGTTGCACTTAGCTGGGTGTATTTTTTCCTCGGAAACTGTTGCAGCTGCATCACTGCTCTAATTCTTTGTTAAGCAGCGCATAATTTTATTAAGTACTTACTATTTATCGTCGCATTTGCAGAAAGCGCTAATGCTGTTCAGTTTACATCTGCTAAATATAGGAAGTTTATTGAACTCTTTGAACTCTTCTCGGAGCAAATAGGCGGGAAAATATATCTAGAAATATGTCGAGCCGTTATTCGTGTATAAGGTTTGAAGTTGAGAATACGATACAACGGCTAGAAATAACGTTTACATTCATAATAGTTACTTTACGAGGAGTTACATCCTAAATTTCCCGTTTTTAGGTTTTCTGTAAGCGGGAAAACACGATGATTATTTACTTCATGTTTTATAATTATATTGGTAACATAATATTTTTAATTGGTCATCGGGTGTGGTTTTTGTATGAATAAGGTATGTGTAACAATTACGTTTTCATGCTTAGACGGCTACTTCTTTATCTTCGGGTACCAAACAATTCTAATAAAACTGTCACACTACAATCGTTGAATTTAAATATACAACTGCATTCATAAGAATGTAAATAATAATTGAGGAGCAATGAAACAACCTACGTAGACGTATCGTAAATCATAATTTAACGATTTCTAAAAATAACTGCACGAATTTACTTCATTGATCGCTATTTTACAAACATTGCTACGTATTTTTAATACTTTAATTTCAGCGACTAGCACGTTTTAGTTGCCGCCATGTGTATATACGCAAATAAGAAATTATTGCTATTTTAGAACAATATTATATCAAACTAGCGGTCCAGATCCAGATGTATAATATTGTTCGAGATGACGCATGTTTTGAACAAGTGTCCCTCCGTGCGTTGCCCGTAACTTGTGTCGTGTTCAATTACATTTAATCGCTCCTCGTATAATTGCCTAATTGTGAATCAGCCCGCGCCTCGTCCTATTGGAACATTCAAGTTTTAAGCATAGCTTTTTATCAAGTAGTTTTAACGACACTTATATTTGTATGGTTGACCGACTGGACTTACTTCCTTACAAATTATGTTCTTTGAAATTTTCAATCGAACGTTCCTTAGCCCATTTTACGTATTTCCACTGAGTGAGTACGACAGGATGCATCAGGGAATGCCAGGACTAGTTGAATTCAATTTCAGATTTATTCAGAAGGAAGATCCTGGATATACATATTTCAAGATATCTCTTTGCACATTCAATTCGAATAAAATATGGTTCTGTTTACCTATTCGTAGCCGACTATCTGCTACTGATTAGTCTACTCTACATGTACTTACTAAAATAATGATACAAGCACTGTACCATTACAATTTCTTTCCGTAATAAAATTTCAAGCATTTTTAGTATGTTTATATTCATGCTACCTATGATCCAATTTAGTTATTGTTCTATTTTTTTTTTATGTGACTGGTCTTTGATGTATAACACTTCTTATTTTCGATGATATCACTAGAGTATTGCATGTTCCAATGTTCCTGATTGACTAAAAAAATCCATTAGAAATAATAATGTATGAAAATGAAAGCTTGCAAATAATGCACTTTTACTTATCCATGAAGCATAATAACAACAACAACATTAATATAAAATAACACATTTCAGTATGATAACGTTAAGACTAGCTCATTCTGTATTCTTCTTCCATCATTTCAGTATCCATCCAGACCATTATACACGGGGGAGTTGCAAAATTGATACATTCGTCCTGAGTAGCGAGCGACTGAAACACATCCCTCCCTGTGCTTACTTTTACGACGGGTTCGGAAACGTGGATGCTGTTAGACTTCAATGTTTTTTAAACTCAATACTTTTTTCATAAATATTATTATCTCGTGAACGCTTTAAGACCGCGACGTTATCGAATTACTTTTAAATAACGTTTTGACAATTGTAATACTATGCTCTTCACATGTAGCGCCTACCATACGATATCAGAATTTAAATTCACTTAAATGGTATTGTTTCTCCTAAAATGCTCTTTGTTTGGTAAACCTTTGGCTATACTTTTAGTAACAGCCATTTAGTGGGTATTTAAAGAAACGATAATATAAACTGAGCCTAGCCGTTTACAAACATAATTATACAGTTTCCGAAGCAAACGAGACTAAGCAGCAAGGCGGTTGTGCGAGACGAATCGCAGGCGTGCTCTATAAAAAGTCAGTTTGTTTACAGGACTGCCGGATACAACTGGAAGGTGGCCCACCACATGTGTAGTGGTTTGCTTATTCTAACCTTATTCCAAGTATTCACCAAGGGGTACACAGTAGCATCCATCTTGTTTCATCTCTAATATCAACACCATTAATAAGTAGTGCATATTTGTCAGCAGTCAGCACTTTATTATCATTTATTCAGTACCTGCTTCAGGCTACCATATGTCCTCTTATATAAACTTAACGCTATAAAAATCGTATTGTAATTTAAATAAAGTTGTAGCCGTTGGGCCATGTGACTAGAATATGCATGAAGTTAGTTGAGTATTACTGATGTGTTGTATTATACGTAGCCTCTTTCGCTGCTACGGAATGAGTCACGACTATTGTGTCGTCGTGTTACCATAAATAGCAACAAGATCTGGAGGGTGCTAAAGCAACTTGACACATGTACTAAATCATCGTCCGCCTCGGACCGGTGTCGGAGGCGGTGTCACGGTTGGAAAATTAGAACTCAAAAACGAAGTGCCCTTCGTTCTCTCGCAGAAGAGCTGAGACACTCCACTCCGTCTTGCGTGTGTCGTCTCGAGTGTCTTGGCACAATGACTTTCTTCTCTATATACTATTGCTTCATGTTGTTTCGTATCGTCTTAAAAATAACTAACAGTCACATGTTACTTTATTGGCTGGTAAGCTTGTGACACTATCGTTTAATAAGCATCGCCACGCAGGACATTATTATTTTTATTTTTCTTCTCACCAATATATTGCAAACGTTATTACTTTTCCCAACGTAGGTGAGGTTATTATAACAGGACTTAATTGGCGATAAATGTTAGTTTATTGGCGATTATCTTAATCATTTCTATTACAATGTCTTGTGTGATATTATATAGGTAGGACTTTTATTATCCGCCAAGAAGTATTTGGAAGGTAAAAGAAAATAATTTTATTATTCTAAACTGAGCGAAGTAGAGACGTCAAAATCGATAAAAGAAGAAGTCGTAGAACCGTCATCAAAGGGTCATTATTAAAAATATTTCTATTATTTCTACCGCCCGTTGACTGGTTTCATACTATTGACATTACCGGTATCGCCTCCTGATCTTTTACCGAAAGAAATTGCGCGTTGCTTTTTCAGACAGAACCTCAAGTTTCAAATCATTCGTTATAAAAGTCACTCGCAAATTCCAGATTTGCTTTAAGTTGAGTGAAAGAGGACTTCGGGGATGCAACCATACTATATCTGCAAACAAGCAGCCAAGTTGCCTAAGCGCCTAAGCCAAGCTTATAGTAGCCTTGGTGTTTCTTGTCATATTATATCATACTAAAATATTTCCATTTTCTTTTCTTTTCCACGGTTTGCTTTGTGAATTTGATTTTTCCAACCGCCAAATTCAACATTCACATAAGGTATCTTCTTGTTTACCTGAAAATAAAACCTTTTTATCGAGGTGAAAACGAATAACGATAACGGCTGCTTCTCAAATGGAGCCCCTAGCCTGTTGTTAAGGCGACACAATGGTAGAATTGTACTATTCACTAAACGTTGTATTTATTTTTTTGGGAGGGAGGAATTACACCGTATTGTTAAGGGATTTAAATTTAGAAGCCGTTAAAAGAAAGAAAGAAAGAAAAATTGTTTATTCTGCACAAACTAAACGCACAATACAAAATAAAAAATGACATTTACTAAAACTACAAATAAGCCAAAAGCCTCGTATTTAATACCAAGAATATTAGACAATTATCTGTGGATGAGAGGCCAAAAACAAATTAGTTGCGTAATGTGTTGCGACATTAACAAATGAAAACAAACAAAACAATCACAAATTAAACGAAATCGAATTGAATGAAACGTTAGGCGGTCTTTGTGGGATATCACATAATTACTTAATAGTTTGCTTTGAGAATTCGCATAAAAAGTAAATGGTAAAATATAAATATTTTATGTCATGGAATTCTTGGAGAATATCCATAAAAAAGACACGAAAGGAAAAGTAATTTCAAGAAAATATTACACTAACTTCTTACATTTATATTCCAAAAAATTCTACATGGGTTCGAGGTGTCGCATCATTATTGATGAGGTTTCCGGTGCGCGGAGGCCTACGCGTGACGAACGTATCAATTGGGTACCTACCTAGTCTACGATTGCCAGTATTCATATTTCATATTTACTAGTTTGAGGCTCAACTATTACCAACACATAACGGAAGATTGTTGTAATCCAACTAGCCAAGCTTTAAATTAGTTCACTAAATCTTAACAGTGGAGTTAGCAACATTAAGTATCTTCAGTGTTGTGTATATACAAGCACAAAAACAGATTTGAAACTTTACAAGTTTACAGTAGGAGGCAGTGTTATGAAACTTTAACAAGATTCTTGTCATTGCGTTACTTAAAGGGCTGTAGTTTGGGTTTCAATTTCAGGGTCTGTAAAGTTACGATGTGATACAAATATAAATTAGTTTGTAATTTTTTTTTTTTTTTTTTTGAGAAAATAAACTGTTACACATTCAGTACCTATTACACAAAATTTGATCTACAGAGTGAATAAACATATTGCATTCGATTCGTTTTCAATCTTCGTAAATATGACCATGTATCAGCGCATCGAGTGCTTTTAAAATGGTTACCCATTCGTCAGCGCAGAGAGTTAAGGGCTTTGTCTATGTTGTTTTCTATACTCGACAAACCCACTTCTCCTTCTTACCTGACTTCCCATGTACAATACTTATGCTCTGCCCATAGTAAAAATCTTCGTTCTACCAACAATCTTCTTCTACGATGTCCTTCTCACCGCTCTGGTTTCATCCACTCTTCTTTCTTCGTCCAAGCGGTCTTTCTTTGGAATGCGCTCCCTCTGGACATCAGGACGGCAACTAGTCGCTTATCCTTTAAAGTGAAGGCACGTGAACATATTCGTAAGAAGTTGGCAGAATCATCCCAGCGTTAAGGGGGCGTGTATTGACAGCAAAAAATCATATTTCACCCGCGCAACCCTTACCTACCCCTCTCATTAAACACGACGAAAACAAAACACAATGCCTTCCCGCCAGCAGAAACTTTTCGTCTGGCGTTTATAGAATCCGAATTTCAATCTTCTGTAGTTTATTTTGCTTATACGATACGCTAAGCTTGAATTCAGAACTGTTGACGTGAAAAAGTTCAAATTTAAATGTTACCAAATTTTATTTAGGACCTTGTACAATTTGTACCTAATGACGTCTTTGTGGAAAACTGTGTTACCAAGTAATAAATATAATGCTATATCGTGGATTTCTCTCTTTGGAGGATCGTGCAAAGTGATACCCAAGTAAAAAATAATATTCGTATAATGAATTTTGCACTGTATTGTGCAACGAATATGGCATGTGTCATGAAAACCTTTCCTGCGCCAAACGCGAACAATCCCCTTCGAAAACATTTGAAACATGTGAAAAAGAGGCCGAATTCTGTACAAAAGAAATAAATGTAGGATTATCGGCTTCACCACTAAAATAATTGACATCTATTCAGCTATGTAAATGGGTGGCAAAGTACCAAAGGGACTAATTATAACAAGGGCCCGAGGTACGCGCTCAGTACCTGTGTTTTGGGCGCGCGCCCGGCGCGTTTTCGATGCTCGTCAAACGCAACAAGATTTCCACATTTTGTTGTAACTTTTGAACCGTGTTTCTTTTAAGTTTATTACTAATGCGGAAAAAATGATAAGTAAAAATAGTGAAAAAGGAACTGGCGTCCAAGCGTCAAGGGCACGGTTAGTCTTCATTTACGGAGACGCAAGGAGTCGCGCGTAGCTTTGGGCGGCGCGGCCCGCACTGAATTCAAACATATGGCGTTGTATGAGTGCGTTTACGGAGACGCGATTTTACACGCGTTTGTTTGAAATGGAGCGTTTTTTGCGGCGGAGCCCGCGAATAGCATAGCCGCGTCACACGCGGCGTTTCATCACGGTGGCGCACGCAGCAGCAATTCTCGATGAAGCGATGCCCGCGGCGTACCTTCTCCCAGTCTTATTTGTAAATCGCACAACGGAGATGCAATTTGGGAGTGGCAAGTTGCGACATGTGGAGGCCTAACGGCGCCCGGCATGGGCGCTCGCTTAGACTGCAGCGCTTGATATAATTCGTTACATAGGAATTCATACAATTTTATTGAGCGCCCGAAACGCAGCGTACAAAATGCGCGTCTCGGGCGCTTGTTATAACTAATCCCTTAGTAGAAAGTTTAGTATGGTCCCTCTTTGTAACTGTTGAAATTGTAGCTTTGAAAAAATGCCAAGTTGCATTATAACTTTAGGCCTCATTTACGGAGACTCGGGGCGTCGCGCGTCGCGTGCTGTGTGGCGTCACGCGGCGCGTCTGACGTTTTTTCTGTTTACGGTGCGGCGGCGCGTGAAGCGGCACTTATCATCCCACGCGTTAACATAAACATATGGCAATATACGTCTTGATTGTCGCTGCTTTTTTTTGGGGTTATAATATATATTTTTGAAATGTGCTAATTAATACCTTTCGTTTGATACCCAACATGGTATGATTAAAAAATATTTTTTGTTGTTCATGATATGTCACCTAAAGGGCGCCATTTTCAATTTAATGTGTCTTCATATAGTCGATGACCAGCGGACGATCAAGAAGCTTCGAACGATGCCGCATTTGTCAAATTGTGATGAGTCTTTTAGAAGATAATATGAGTGAACAGACATAGATAAATACATAGAAACCTGTCAAAATCATAACCCTCCTTTTTGCTTCGCCGTAGTCAGGTAAAAACTAAAACCCAACTACGACAAAAAAGTCAAATAAAGAGATATAAACAAGACATCACGGACAGACAAATTAAAAATCCGGAGTCATACGTAATCTGTTCGAGTTCGTTCGTTATACCAATAACCGAAGAATAAAGGTATTATTCTAAACAAGTTTTATTTAGGGGCGGTCAGTCGCTCCAATTGTTCGTCTAAGGGTCACCTTACAAGAAGTTTCTCAAAAAAAGTGGGAGTAAACGAATTCGGATCCAGAGTAAATCGCAATAAGATTTAATCTCCAGTGCGAACTTTCAAATGAACGTGGAATGGGCTCGTTGGCTATGTTGTAAATTTTCTCCGCAAGAAAATTCACCGCAATAAAGAGCAATGGCGCTAGTTGTACCTACTTCTTTCTATACTCCGTGCTACTATACCAGTCAAAAATCTGTCAAATAAAATGTATGTCATCTTGAGTTTTCAAATATCAACATTGAATTTTATATGTTTATTTAGACTCGGTATTTATTTATTTATCAATCAATAACACTTGTAATATTCGTTTTGGAAGTGGTTTTAGTGTTTTTTTTCATGTTTTCTATGTCTCAGTTTCTTTTGTGGAATGTGATAAATTACGAAAATATTATTTACGAAAATAAATAATATCTCAGCGCAGCTAAATATTTGAGCGTAGTCCTCTCGTCTCAACAGAGCGACGCCGACTGATTTGTGAAACAAAAATATGCTTGAAGTTTCCGTAATGTGCGACGGAAGATGGCTTCTTCCACGAACTAAGAACGTCGTAAGTCCTACAAGCTTTGATTCGTAATTAAACCAAAAATAAAAGGAATAAAAAAAAAGCCTACACAATTTTTTTTGCCTTGTTTTAATACATATAATCATCTAATTTTTATCATAATAGGCATTAGCATTTTAAGTACAAATCGAAAATACGTGAAAATTAGAGGTAACTTCGTGATATTTTTTTATCGAGAAAATTTTAATATTTTGTGTTTCTGTTCCACAAAAAGTTTGGAAATATCATGTAGTTATTCATACTATTTTTATTTTATACCTAAGTCTTATCAATTTTATGAAAAATCAAATTGAAGACAGGCAATTTTGGTTCCGACCCGGCCTTAATTTGCTGGATTCGTTTTCTCCCCTACCTGTCGTTATTTCTCCCAACTAAGTTTATTTTGTTCATATGTATGTATCTATGTATGTTTATGATGTTTATGTATGTATCTATGTATGTTTATTTAATTATTATTCATTATTTTCAAGTTACATGTATTATCTTATATTGCACCTGCCATGTCTGTCTGCCTCACCCTAAGGTTGACTGGTAGAAAATGCCTCAGGCATTAAGTCCGCCTTTGTACAGTAGTTTTTACTTGTGCATAAAGTTTTAATAAAAATAAATAATAAATAAATAAACCCACGACATTTTCCGACAATTTGAAGAATTTGTGCGGTACAATAAAGTTGCATAATGTGTTAACGATAAAACTAACAGGACAGGCGAAAAAAAAACAAGAAATTGTAAAGATACAGTCTAGAGCAATATTAAAATAGTTTCATGAACAAGGCCTCTACTCTAAGTTTACCAAGTTGGAAAAGCGAAGATATCAATATTTTGAAACGGATTATTATATTGACCAGTAAGACGACGTAGGGGTGGTCGTAAGGGGCTATAACGCTATAAGCCTCTTTGTCTTGTGCAATAAGTACTGACTGATAAAAAATGCTCATTATCGTAGACCCCGATGCGATGCTGAACACCATCGTCGCCTCGACGAATTTGTGTTTCCAGCAGTGCGTCTCGGCGCTATCTATCTCAAAATCCAGGCGTGAAGATTATGTATTTACATCTCAGGAACCGGGTACAATAGTAATCTATGGGACGCTCTCGGGATTTCCCCGCTGCCTACCCGTCTTTAATCCCGCTCTCCCGTTAATGGTTGTTTGACTGTTGTAAACATAAACAACTATTACTTTGGACTTAGCGCTTTACAAGTTTTACATACGCTCACTGAAAATTTCAAGATTGCATGTTCTTTAAATTCACTAAATTGGTTTTAATACATAATGAAATTGCCTAAGTGATATTATAACATACTAAATGAGATAATTCTCAACTCATCGTGAGTAGCAAAAAAATAGGGAATAGTAAAAACCGTTCCATTTTTCAGTCACTTATCGCCTGGCATAGCATAGACATACAGCCTATAATGTTCCCAATGCTGGAACACAGGCCTCTCTTCGAGAGGGATTGGGACCACACGGGCCCAGTGCGGGTTGGTAATGTCACATGACGTTGAATTTTGGGTTCTAGGACATGCAGTTTGCTCCACGATGTTTTCCTTCACCGTAGTGGTGATGAAATTATTTACACAAAGTAAATCGCCTGCCTGTGTTTGAACTCACGACCTAAACCCATAAGTCGGGGCCGTTACCCCTGGGCTACCACTGCTCTCGGGCTACCATACTTTTGTAAAATAGTGCGTAAAGTAGTGTACGTTCCTATCTCAAGTTTAATATGTTACTTCCGCGTAAAGATTCTATAGTCATTCTTTCAATACTAGCGGAAAAGGACGTCATCTAATACTGCGGGGTTGAACGAATATGTGGCAGATATCAGATGCATATGGTATATTCGTGCGTGGCAAAAACATTATTTCAATATGATAATTTGCGACGAGGTCTGTGAGCCAGCGAGCGCGGAGTTAGCCGGCGTTCTATGCAATTGTGTCCAATGGCCACTTCCTAATTTTCTCGTATCCGGCGCTGTGCTACGTAGATAGAGGGTACTTGCTGTATTCTGTTCTGTTAAATTGGTTCAATGTAGCGTACAACATTACTTAAAACTTATTATGTATGATAAAATAACTGGAATAAATTTTTAATATAGGGATGTAGCTTAAAACTTTATTAATGCCCAGGGCTACAGTTTTTCAGCGGCGACGAGCCACCCTTGGCCGAGGGTGTTCTCTGTTAGATTTCATTCGCAATTTAATTTTGTTACCGACCGACAGGCTTTTCGGACGTAAAATAAAATTAAAGGGAGAGAGCGTGTGTATTAAAAATAACAACAGGCTGTGTAGCCATGTTGGAAATTCGACTTTAACTCCTACTAATTTGAATACTTAATTAAAAATATACATTATATAGGTTTATACACATTAAATGTATTTTAACGTGTATATAAATAATTGTCATTGTAACAATGGCATCAACTTAAGGTAACTGGCAAGTTATATACACAGGCAGGTGCGTTGTTTGGGATTCTCTTTGAGTTGTGACTTGGGAACTTTATATTCTAAGAATTAAGAACTTACCTACTTCTCAAAATAAAGATCTGGTAAAAGTCTCTCATCCTTTTGTTCTCTAGGTTTTATACACTCTGCGGCCCTGGTGCCATGTGAATTTACTGTTTGTGAAGGAGCCAGTGCAAAGCGGCTCGTGTTTTGGCACGAGTTCTTCGCGTCAATATTTCGATTCGCAGCCCAGAAACGTCAACTATAAGCGGGTTTATTTATTACGACAGAATTAGTTCATAAGCTACCTAGACCGCGTCCCTGAGATAAATAGCTCTGAATTCTTTGATGATCAATGTCGTTCTGCTGACACATATACGGGTAGTTAATGTAGTTATAGGTGAACACTGAACAGTTTCTATAGCTTTGTTTTATTTGTTAATTTCAGCATATGGTGGGGACGGGTATGGCGACCCCGTTCCCTGCGGCGGCGGCGGCTGCGGCAGCCGCTGCCCAGTTCGCAGCCAACGGCGACGCGCTCGCAGGAGTGAAGGCCGAGGCTGCCGGCCCGACGGCGCCGCCACAACCCCCGCTCGTGAAGAGTGAAGGACCGCCACCGCCTGCGCCGCTACCGCCCGCTAACTTCTCACCTCAACCGCCGCCACAAACGCACACGCAGAATTCAATAGAAAATCAAAATAATAACTCAGTAAGTTTAATTCATTCTTTAAATAATTGTAGCTCAACTAAACAAAAGCGACCTATTGCATTGACTATGTGCAAACAATAACTTTTAAAAACGAAATTGTTGAATACTATTCTCAGGTCTACTACCTGTCTGTTTCTGGGACAAAAAAGTACATCCAAGCGGTGTAGGCCCTGCTCGCCCCTGATTACCTAAGTGTACCCACTCGCCCCTTGGAATATTAGGTGGGCCCGGTTGCCCCCGATTGCTAGTAGGTTTAAAGTACAGTCAGCAGTCTTAAGTTTTTAAATATTAAAATAAATATTGTTTTCTTTAAACTTCAATCAAAACCTAACAAAAAGTACTAGGCTTGCATGAATTCAAGATGGTATTGCAATCATTAGTATTATCCCCATTAAGATTTGGATGAAAGGCACACAAATATTTTATAACTACAAAAAAAGGTACTAAGCTTGCATAAATTCACGTTTAGTTATACTTGGAGATAAGTACTAAACTAATTAGCAAATAACGCAAAACGCATCCCTTCCACATTATAATACGAACATAGAATAAAAACTTTTTACAAAAAAAAAAAAACAACCGATTTCAATAAAATAACACAAAAAAAATATTTTTCACTTTTTTAGTGTTATTTTTTTGAAGTCGATTGTTTTTTTTTTGTATAAAGTTTTTATTTTCCACTATTTAGTTGTGGTACCTACCCCACACAAATTCGAATACCACTACCTGCTATGTAAATAACAGTGAAAGACTGAAATAATTATATCGTCTACATACGCAAAGTGGGAAAAATACGTAATTATTGAAGCTAACTCAAAAACTACGCAAACAAAATGAATAAAATTTATATGGGACCACCTCTGAAGCATGACCTACCAAACAAAAAAGAAACATCAAAATCGATTCATAATTGGTGGAGTAATCGCGTAACATACATACAGACGAATTGAGAAAGTCCTCCTTTTTGAAGAAGTCTGTAAAAAGAAAGCATTATATATACGACTCTCTCAACGGGTAACATATTTTAACAAACGTCTTGTTTATTGGACCCATGAAAATGGTTCCTTTTGTTATAATAGGTAAGCCAGGTAGCAAAAACTATCACAAATGTCACGAGTTGGTGAGATTATAGATAGATAGAGTCATTAAAGTAATCAAATATAGCGTTATTCATAACTTGTGCATTTTTCTGTCTGACTGTACCTTTTTTGGTTAAATTTCAAAGGAAATGCCGTAAGGGGCGAGTCGGTACATAAAAATAATAATTTAAATGTCAATTTTCCACTCGCCCCTTCGTAAGGGGCGAATCGGTACACAAAAATAATAAAAAACGGGGCGAGTGGGACATTTTAATCTAAGGGGCAAGATCCAAGGGGCGAGCGGGGCCTTCACCATCCAAGCTTCATTCCCATTGTGCTCGTATTTATGATAACGATAACAATACTTTTTTTATATACTCGCCTGAATACTGAGCTTGTAAGATTGCAAAGAAATAATGATTAATAGATACACTACCTAAGTACCTGTATGTAGACAGTGTTCTGCATTATCCAAGACTTTGAAAGGTCCTTGGATCCAGGTCTATTTACTTACATAAAGAGAGGAAAAAAACGTATAAAAATATGACCGCTTGTATTCACCGTTTCTCGGTTGGGGAAATGTAATATCTCATGTCCTGCTCAGCTATGTGAAATGGGGCGGCACACTCGTATGTTGCCGGAGAGTGACAGATGATTTTCGATAACTGACCCATGTCTGTAAATACTTTTACTACCAAACTGTTTCTACGTCAATTAGATATAAAAATATTTCATATAAATATTGGGTCGTAGGTGAAATGTCTACAAAATGTTTTCTCTATAGTTAGGTACGATACACTTGATTAGAGTGGTTTGTTTGGTTCACAAAGAACGGTCTCACGGGGATCTAGACTCATTTCGTTCGTGTCTAAATGTTTTGCCTTTGTATTAGTTAATGATTAGTTCCAATGTATTGATCCAGGGTTTACTGATCAAAATTGTTGGTCCTTCATCATTTGATGCTCAATGACTCTTCATCATCAGCCTATAAGCAGTCCACTGCTGGACATCGGCCTTCAATCCTTTTTCCAATTTATCGGCATCGTGGTCAATCCTCGACCATGGTGATTTATGAAGAAAATCACCTACCTTTGTTAGTTACAGACTGAAACTAAACATAGGTAATTTCAAGAAATTCCGATAGTGTCTAACTCAATTCTATTCCTGATCAAATACCAATATAATTACTCATGTCAAATATTTTCCATCCCCAGCAAAGCGAAGGCGAATCAAATGAAGAGAGCACACCAGTGAGTGTGGCGGCGGCGGTAGTGGCGCAGCAGGCGGCGGCCGTGGTCGCGCAGCAAGCAGCCGCTGCGCACGCGGCGGCTGCGGCCGTCAGCGCCGCCGTCGCCGCCGGCAATGCCGCAGGCACGCCCGAAAAGACACTAGTGCCCGTCTCACAAGCATCTCAGCCCAAACGGTTACACGTCTCCAATATACCCTTCAGATTTAGGGACCCTGATCTTAGAAATATGTTTGGGGTATGTATACACTTCCACTTTTTATATCCTTCAAGCATGGCAAAACCAAACCAGTTATCGTTGTAAACAACCAGCTATTTAATTTCTAACCTTTTACATTTCAGCAATATGGCACAATACTTGATGTAGAAATTATCTTCAACGAACGTGGCTCGAAGGTAAGCAATATTTTCAGCAATATTGAGCTGAAAATCAAGTGGCTCATTGAAATCTGTTGATACACAGATTTTATTGTGGCCACTTTTTAAAATTGTTTAAGTTCAGAAACAAAAAATACAAACTTGTTAACTTGTTATTTTTGTTTTAGTAACAAATTAATTCTTAATTCAACCTAAAATAAAACAATAAATTTTAAAGATCAGCTTAATACTTTTTGTTTCTTTACAAATCTTTAAGTCAATTAAAGGAATAATTAATAACTATAATATTTTAACGAGGTCATTATGTTTCCAACTCTAAACAAGGCAGTAGAGCAAGAGTAAGGTTTCCTTGACTGACAGACTCGTCGGGTACGTTTGTCAAGGTTAACCAAAGCAGATAATATTGCACTTATTATTTACTTATCAGTCTCACGCACTGCTACGGTGCCTCACCTCATCAACATGCTAGGCAAAGCCATCTGCCAAGGTGAGACCTGACGAAATATTATACTTTCTTTTTCGTTTTAAATTCAGAAATGGACATTTAATAACCTCGTTAAAGCAAGTCAGGGTTAGAATTTACAAGTTATATCACTTTTTTATAATTTCTGAATGAATATTATTAAAATGAAAATTATTCCTTTAATTTATATACCAATCTTGCACTTCATAGCTATTGACTTGTAATACTTGTATTGTTAGACTTTACCACATTTGGACTAAATTAACATTGATAAATGACTAGTAATGAACGATATAATGGCAAGCAGAAGTGCAGTAGCTAAGAGGTCTTACTAACAATTATTAGTTATCGCTGCCCAAACCAAAGTAACTACCGATTTTATACAAATATTTCCTAATAATAATATGTTCTAAAGTTTTACTTCTCTTCAAGTCATGCGATTTGATTAATTATTCCTTGCTTAACAGAAATTTGAAGGCAAATGGGCTTAGTTAATATAATCATAATTGTGTTTTAAAACAAACTTCTTTCTCATAGCATATTGGTTTTAATGTTTGGTGCAGTATCTCTAATTGCATTGTATATTTTCATTGAATAATAATGTCTATTATTCTGATTTTGAACAAATCTGAACTATATTTACTTGATTGCACTAACGACATACTTATTGTATCATTTTAGTAACTTTCCATATTGGTTCAAATGTAAGAGTGTTTCTTTCATAACCTTCGCAAAATGATGTGCCTGAAGTAAGTCATTGGTGCAATATATTGATATTTAGCAACATTAATTTTACATTTCAAATATACTCAAAAAACAACTCACTGTAAATGATAATTCCCATGAAATTTAAAGAGTTATTATCGAAATATTTTTATAATAATTGATTGGATTGAACGCTTTTTCGTGTTTACTGCTTTCCTTGTGTCAGTTTGGTGACCGCCCCTAAAGTAGTCCATGCTCGCTCATGTCAAGAAGTATTTTACTCTTTTAAATAATAGCTCCAAGTTATTTTTTCTTCAATGCCTCACATTGGGATATGCAGTATTAGAGAATGATGCATCGTCACTATAACAGCTGATTTCCTAAGTCATATTTTCAGGACAGCTCTATTATTCATCACTAATGAGGTTGTTACAATCGTCCAAACTGCTTCGATCTTCATATTGTTGTATTTTCTTATATCTTTATTATGTTTATAACCTGATTTTAAACTGCTATGTACAAACCTTTTAATGCATCTATGTTGTAGTTTGGATGATCAGTCATTCTGATGTATTTAGTCTATTAGATTGACAGTGTACTTACTATTTTCTGTCCACTATGTTATTAATAAATAATACAAAAATTCGTTCAGTCATATGCTTCCTAACAAGGGAATATAATTTTTATTAGTTTTGGGCATGTATATTTTGCTGAACCCTGGACACACAATGTTATATAATGTAACGCAATGACTATATGATGTAAGTTATTTTCCTAGAAGTAACTTTTAGGGTGCATCACTTAGTTTGGCTTTATCTCGTATAACTTCGGTAACATTTCGTTTTCACTTGGGAAAATTCTAACCGGTTTTGGCTATATAACTCATAATTTGTTCTTACAGTTGCTGTTGTGTTTGCAAATATATATAAACAATTATTAAAATATTGAAACATTATGTAGCTAAGATAAGACTTGAATAATTTAAAAACTCTTCTCCTTATTTATTTTTATATATTCGATCATTGTATCTCATTGATCATTGTATTGTGTTGATTTATCTTGAAAACATCCAACGGTATAAAAATAACAATATATAAAAGAGATACCAACATTCAGTGGTAAATAAATGTTAACAAACGAACCGGTTTAGAATGCTCCGAGTCGAGATGAACGTAATGTCCCCGAGCTGTACGTCACGTTGTGTCTTCCTCGTCCGTCGGATCGATTGTGTCTGTCAACATACTGAGAGCTTGTTGCACTGTGTGCGTTGTGTTACAGTCCGGTCGGGTACCGCGGTAACGCGTTGGACGGCCTCTTCGTAAATTATTATGTTTTCTTTCTCTTTCTCTCTGCCCAGATTTAATGTTTACGTTAAGTATTTGCACTCAGAATGGTAATAATAGAGCTGTCATTTGCTTTTATAAGTGTAAGCGTTTCGTACAATCAGCAACTTGTTTGCCACTTTCACAACTCGTCTCTTCCACTGTATTGTGTGCTGTGCTAGCTGCTTTTTGTATCTATGGGTTATCACCATTTATTGAAAGTAAGTAGTTTCATTTGTCTGAGCACGATCGATTGATTCAATAATATTTAACGAAATTGTATAACGCGTACTGAATGCCATTTACGACAATTTTGACAGTAATTTGTGTGATTCACCTATTGTAATTAATTAGGATGTACCAGGTGTATATTTATCGATATCTAATAAATCTAAGTATCGCTTATGTTTAACGTGTTAGTTTTGGGCACTGTAAAGTACATGCACAATGTTATATTGTAAAATAATATAGGTGTAATATTGGTATGATTCCAAAGTTAGTTTATTTTTACTTAATAATAGTATCTAAATGTAAAAATAAGTACTGTATCGATGTTTGATTTTTGTACTGTGGTTGCTCCGTAAAGGAATATCAAGTCCGTTTGGGTATACCTGTGTTCCTAGATCCAATTAGTTCATCTTAGCCACTGCATGATCGGTGAGTTTTCTGTATAGAACAAATCGCAGCTAACATCTCACACAATGACTTGTCATTTTGAATAAAGTAAGTAGTGTCTATGAATTAGTGTCGAACAATCCTTAAGACTCGTTGTATACAGTGATACAAACTCTCCTACCAATAGTACAGACTACTAGGTCGAGCGACGTTACATTAATTTATTACTGTGATCCAAACGCTTATGTGTACCCATACAGCTAGAATACGCTCAAAGTATCAACGTAATCGACTCGATAATATTTTCTCGATATTTCACTAGAATATTTAAAAAGAATATGCAATGCATAAATGTTAATTTTTGTTGCACGTTGTTTTTTGAGCGACGCTGTTTTTAATGCATGTTTTGTCTGTCTTGCATGCAGGGATTCGGTTTTGTAACATTCGCAAATAGTGGTGATGCGGAGCGAGCACGAGAGCGTCTTCACGGCACCGTGGTTGAGGGCAGAAAGATAGAGGTGTGCATGACTCAATGAATACCATCCGTAGCACTATGTAACTTATAACATCCCGCTCCTACGCCCACCGCCCACCGCAACCTGCGCTCGTCTGCTCTGTAGTTACTGTCATGCTAGCGTGCCGCGCCGCGGTCCCGCATATTAGCACTAAGTATGCCGGCGTCTAATCCACAAACAAACCTTATTTATTTTATCCCTTTACTCTCTAGACGGTCATTTAATATGCCGATCGAAAGAGAGAGTGTCTCACAGAGAAATGTAGAACGAACCGTATCGTCACAATGCCGCAGAGGTAAGATTGCTAAACAAATTTTAGTTCCATTCTATCTATTCATTTTAAATTTAAATAGAAGCGCTGAAAAGTGGTCTTGTAGACGAGTCAGTCTGCGCCTAAGAAGAGAGTGAATGTGGTTAAGAGTGGAAAAGTATGCTCACTTTAATATTCTTAAATATCCCTTATTAATGTCAAAAGTAAATCCCAAGTTTCCTTTATTTTATGTTCACATATCAGATGTCTGCGGCTAAATATAAAAGTTTTAAATAAAAATTCTTTTTGTTTGATATTTAATAATTTATATTAGTTTTTTTTTTTCTATCTGTACGACATCTGGTATCCAATTGGCTGATTTTCACATTAGAAGTTTGTTCAAAATACTTTTGTATTCCTGTTTTAGAGAAGAAGCTGAAGTGGGTTCGAATCTCACAATAAATCTGATTGGCGAGTTTGAATCAAGCGCTTCTTGAATACTATCCATATCCCTGCAGTTGTAATCTATTCTGTGAAATAAAAACCCTGTTTTAAAAATGTATAATTTTTTTTAATGTATAAAGTTTATTTAAAATCAGCCAATGTTTTTGTTTTTGGTGTAAACCCAAACGTATTCTCATATAGATTTTACTTCAAATCAGGTTAATAATGCGACAGCGAGAGTGCAGACAAAGAAACCTCCAACCGTTCCTAACGGTAAGTAACCCAACGATCGTTCATGAAATACATTCAATGAGTTCAATTAAAACTTCCATAATAAAGTTATAAAGTTGACACATTACTATAATAACAATACCTTATTGTATCACACCTGTACAAATATAATGCATCTTGGGATTTTCTCTTTTAATCCATCCAGTTATTCTGGCTAGAAATGGATCAGTTCCCACTTTGGGTGAGAGAGCTGAACTTGTAACATCGGTGTTGTCCATGTTAATGTACTTACTTATTCCTACATGTGGCTAGTTCCGTTGTCTGAATGCTCCTAGGTGAATGCTATTTAGAGAATGAGTCCACTGTCAGCTCCGGAGACAGTCTCGCCGAGCACTCGTCACACGCGGTACATTTGAGTCGCATCATACAGACATGAACTTCACTCAGTATTACAGACAAATATATCCGAACGTTGCAGAAGGCTGTCTCCGGCGTCGCATTGCCTGGCGATCTTAACTCACTGTATTGATATACGGATGACACCGTCAATTAGACAGCTTGCTAGATAAATTGACACAGTTTTGTACAGCTACAAGACACATGAATGTTCATACCTTGACGTTTGCTGGAATGAATGCAACTTCCGTAATGCACTATATTCATATTTCAATTTTGTAGTAGAGAATGTCTTATAGGTATGTTCTTTGTTTTAGATCTAGCGAAATCCTCCATCTAACTTGTGAAATTTATATATAAATATCATATTTATTTTGTTCCAGTGTGTGTCCAGTGGCCGGAAGGTGAGAACCTTCATTACGATTTTGGTATGATATTTAATCGATAAACTAAATTAAGCTTTCGCGTTTACATTACCATAACAATCATTCGAGCATGAACCTCCTTCACTCAATGTGGTGGGATTACTCGGTTATTAAGATTCTAGTCCCTATCTGTCGAATCGAATCCAATAAATATAATAGCACCCTCTGCGGTGACTGCAGCCCCGCCGCATCAGTGCTGGCACTCGAATCCCACGCCCGCTCGGAGTCAATAGCGTGGAGATGAGCCTAACGACATCGTCGTCGAAACCGTAATGTATAGCCAACCGAGCGGGTAGTGTGTCGCATGACGTGGGCTCGTGTGTATGCGCGGTGCCCCGGTGCGCGTGTGTGCTCACGCGGTGTGTGCGCAGGGCTGCGGGTGTCGGGCGTGTCGTGGCCGTGGCTGGGCGCCGCGCCGGCCGCCGCGCCCGCGCCGCCGCTCGTGCTGGCGCCGCGCGCCGCCCAGCGCCGCAGGTAACGCATGCCCCCCCACTCCACTGCCGTGTGTTGCATGTAGCGCTGCGCCGAGAGCCGCGCGCCGCGCCGCCGCAGCACGCGCACGCCCCGCACGCCTCGCCCCACGCGCTCTCGCACGCCGTGCTCAACCGCGCCGCCGCCTACGCCTCGCAGATGCACGCCTACGCACCGTGAGTAAACGCACCGCACTACCTCCCTCCTCCTGCCCGAGACTATAAGTCGCTGTCCTCCACACGAAACTTTATGATCTTGACCGATTGCACCACAGCATTTATATCTAACTAATGACAAAATTGATATATCCAAAATCTGCCAAAATTATTTAGGTTAAATTGATTCGATTATTATCAGTCTCCAAAACAGCAATATTTTAATGACCACTAATTCGCTAACGATGCCAAATAGTCCTCATTTCCTGAACACAATTCTTAGTCCGAAACCGTAACTCAACCGATAAATTATTCCAAAAAGGTCTATGGCCCATTACAGTGGTCAGTAGAACTTCACAACAGCAACGTATTATTATGATGAAGGATAAAATTTAAAATTGAAGCGGTCCAATCAGTCTGATTTCAGATACCTTCCAAATTATGCTGCAAAGTCATGCCACATTATTTTAAAATCCATTAATTGTCTACTTCGAGTAGAAACATAGCTTATTTGTCTCTGGTCAAATATCAGAATCGAATATATTCATAGTCTTAGGATAAATTATAATACGCAGTCAAAAGCAGTTTGAATGAAAAGAAGCTTTGGACGGACAAGATATCGTCGCACTCGCGACCTATTTTCGTCGCCGTCTTCGGAAAAGTCACTCCACGGACTATTATAGTCCCATGGGGTACAACCATTGATATATAAAATTGAATATAATTTAGTATATCAATGGGTAAAACCTACTTTTCTTTGTTAACAACATACAACGACAGGTGCATTCACTGACACGATGTGCCGAAGTTTTCAGCATAGCGAAATTACGCTAATAAGACAGCGTAGATAATTGATAAATTGATGTGTTTTTACTAGTTTGAGTGAATGGCAATAAACTAAAGATACATGATAGATAATCAGGTAACACGAAGGAACCACTTTCAACCTTGAGATACAATTTCCTCATAACTTTTTTGCAGTTACATTTTGTTTCATAAAGTTAATTCGACAATAAATTATGCTACATCTGCCTAGCAATTTCCCAAGTACGTTGGGGTCGGCTTCCAGTCTAACCGGCTGCAGCTGAATACGTGTATTCGACCATGTAAATTAGTTAAACATTAACAGCAACATTTATACAACAGGGCGCAAGTCTCCTCCACGTTCCCAGACACCCCAATCCCTTGTCCCCGATTCACCTAACTTTGGTATGAGTTATTTTCTGTTTATAATATTAACTACACCAGCACATCACGTAATTATTGAGTGTAAATGTGTAACTAACAATAGTCACGTTAATTCTAACTGGATTGTTCGCTAAGCTTATAGATAACATGTGTAATGCTTATCCCAACGTTGTAATATTGTGTTGATTAGTCAACTATCAGTAGATGACGGTTGTATAGTCTCTTCCTTGATATTTCTCTGCACTAATAGCACTTGAATGAACGTTAATGTTCGTTGCACTAAGTAGATTAGACATTTTATTAACTACGTGCTTTTATTCAATTACAATTTGATATAAATATGAAATCAATTTGCAATATTATTACAGCGATGTCAAAAATATAAATGTTCTGTATAATGTTATTTTATTTCGCAGTGTGTATTACGACCCGTTCTTAGCCGCGGCCGCAACGGCTGACTCCAACTACAGACTGCAGGTAAATAAAGTTTTTGTTTTTACTCCCTATGCCAATGTCAGTTCCATTATTAATTAATATTTGAGTACCTAATGATTGAGTGTACTGACTAGTCTGCTCTGACACCGTTGAGTGAGGGCCCAGGAGGTGACAGTGCGTGTGTTGTTACAGGCCGCGAAGCCGGCAGCCGAGGTAAACGTCACGCCTTTAGAGTTCAGTTTCGCTCGATACGCGACTGTATCTGTATCTCTATCGCTTCCTGATTCATGTTCCACCACGCTAGTATAAGTTCGATATCCATCATGGAGTGAGTGCTGGGATTTTGTTTGCTCCTTTATTATATTCGTATGGTCCTATTGGTTGGTAATCCACCGTAATGCAGGGTGCACATTGTGTTTGTGGTAACCAGATGGACTTGGCACACGCGCGGCCGGTCGGCTCGCGCGGTTTGCTTTCTGTTGAGTTTATCCTTGTTCGTTGGTATTGTGGTGGGTGATTTAGTTTTAGGCATATGTTGAGGCTGTACGTTGAATCTATCTGATGCTAATACCATGCTGCGAGTAGAACATTGAGCCCACAAATGTAATTGCAATTATTAAGTACACTAACAATCACCGATAATAATCTGTAGCTAGATTTAGAATACTTCGACGTTTTGATTTATTTTGGATCGATTCAGTCATAATTGTTTCTTTAAATGCATGTACTTGTTCATCGACCACATTAACAATATCGTCTGCATCTCATTCTAAAAGTCGACAACTGAAATCGATGGTTTGTTGTTGCAGAAGATTTAACACCAAACATCATAGAAACGTGTGCCGGCAGAGTTGCATGTGAATCGATTTTTATATGTAAATAAATAGACAAACGTGCACAATCTTTTTCTTGTATGTAGTTCCTACTTTCTGCATCGTTTTCGCTTTCAACTTATGGCTATGCAGATCGCTATTCAATCTGACATGGAAATCATCTTTGCGCCAATATGTCGTCTGTGGATCTCCCCATACCGGTAAGATAACTTCCGCGATCGAATACGCCCGAAAGCCGTAGATCTTCGACGAAGAAAAAGGTGATCGTCTTCGTGCCTTTTGTGGGCTCACTGTTCGGATAAGAACGTTCTCCTGCGGGGCGAGCAGATGCTAGAGCGCGCGCTGACGAGTGGTGTGTTCCGCAGGCGGCAGCCGCAGCGGCGGCGGCGGCGGCGCCCCTGCTGAAGTCCCCGCTGACGTCGGCGCAGCACGCGGCGGCGGCGGCGGCGGCCGCTAACTACGGTGCGGCCGCGCGCGCCGCCGCCGCTGCCGCCGGCGCCGCGCCCGCGCCCACGCTCGCGCCGCTCGGGGCCACGTCAGTACCCACGTCCACCTCCAACACTTTGATGTCGCTCATGTAAATACGAAGCTTCAAGGACTTAACTAACATTACTTATAACGTACTATAATCCGACACTAACACTTGACCTTCTTTTGAGCGTCCATCGCTATCCCCGAAGTATATTTATTTTGATTGAATTGATTAAATTAACCTCATCAAGTCATAAAAAAATAAATAGCATCCCTAGTGAGTATTGCTCATGTTAAATACCTGATTTACGCGATGAGAAACAATCTTGACCACCAATTACAGTTCGATCGGAACTTAGCTACTGGCTGTGCAGTAACCAGTAACCCACCTCTCACCCCCGCTGACACATTAAATTATTACTGTGCAGCGACTCGCCTCATGTTCCGAGCCGCCATTAAGTTTGAATCGAACTGTACTTGAAATAAGACAGTATCTACACTATTTTTGTGTTATCGCAAACTATTTCATTAGTATAGTTTTACAATACTTATGCAATAAACTAAATACAGTGGAGAAGGAGTACTGCATTACTTTTATGATATGTGTAGAACATTAGACCGTAGTACACATATAGAGATACAAAAAATTGCTTGTTCTGCACTGAAGTAAAAAATAATTAATTAGTATAATGTTGTCTAACACAAGAAAACATGTTGCGTGTTGCAGGTACGGCAGAGAATACGCAGATCCATACTTAGGCCACGGTATCGGACCGGTGTCGGGATACGGGGTAAGATCGTCTTTTAATTTAATTTGTCGGCGCTTTGATTCTCGAAACACACGATATGTACAAAGGATACTAACAATGATAATATTTAACTTACAGACTGCAGTGTACAGAAGTGGATACAACAGATTTGCGCCATACTAAAGCCAGTGGATCATGAAACGATTAACTCGAATATTACCTTCGCCACCTTCACCTTAACATGACAATGAACTCTCTTTGTAAACGTACAAACATAATTCATAAATTTAAGGATCAATAATAAACGCTAGCCGACTACCGTATAAGTAACTAAGCTTGGGTAGCGAACTAATGAGTAATAAGCGAGCGTCGTTGAGTCGTCGAAGCGTTCGCTGCGGACTCCGCAGCCGCGCCGTACACAACTTATGAAATACCAAAGTCATTAAAATTTCTAACAGAAATACTTTATTAAGTTATATGATTTGTGTACCTAATGCTATACAAGTGCGAGCAGCTAAAGTGAGTGCTTTCGTTCTATTTAGATATTCTAAGGGTTACTATAATTTTACTAATTACACACAAGTGAATTCATATTACGATTAGAGTACCGTACTATCTAGTGTAGATGTTACACTTGTATCATTGACAATAGAAGAAATATTTACTATAATGATATATTTAGTGAGCTTTGCACTTGCATATCATAAAAATTGTAAATACTAAACGGGAAACACATTTTATTGGGTCACAATATTTTTTTTATTCAAAATTTCCAAAATGTTGTTTCCTAAATACATATTCAGCGATCTTATTCTAAATAATAATATACTCGTTAACTTAAAAGGTAATTCTCCACTCATAATTATTACATTAGAGGTTTTTCGATTATAAACGCGAGTGAGTTAACGTTCAATCCGTAATAAATTATCAATCATAGTAACGTCACCGTTATTATCTAGTAAGTAGACATACACAGAGACAATAGAAATTTCAGAACATCTATTTTGGACTAACAAGTTATTTGGTGCGATATTAATGTGGTGCCATTTGTTTGGTTGTTATTTTTACACATACGTATTATATTTTCTCTAAAGTTACCTTGTACCCGATACAATTTAAGTCGCGTAGTTGTAGGCTATCCCCAAGAACGTGACCAACGACGCAGTTATACGGTGTTCATAGTCGCGGCCACTTCCATTGCCCCGCTAACAGTGTCTCCTGGCGTTTGATATGCGAGTTTGAATATTGATATGACGGTGTCGTTAGTCGGTAGTACTAACATTGTCGTTTTGGTTCGTACATTACGCTTGACGCTTACCTTGTCGATAGTCCCCGTTCCTTTCGTCAGTCCTGTGCGGTGGCGAGCCGCATGAGACGCCACACACGGTGCAGTTCGCTTCTCGTACGGATTCTAATCTCTGACCCGGGAGTGTTTACTTGAGGTCCTGTTAGTTGTAAATCGAATAATCGGTTGCTAGTTTATAAATAAGCTAATGTTTTACAGAATGTAATGTAGGCGAAACGCTTTAGCTGTAGTCTATAAGGGAAGAAGGGAACTCCGTCGAGTTCTTACATATCATTGAGATTTTCTCCTTGTATGTAGTTATGTTTAATCAATAATTCTATTGTCTTTTAACGATGTCTTATTTTTACAGTGCTATTTTAATATTTTTGTCTGGCGTACGGACTTTCATTTTATAGAACAAACACGCATACGGGTCCAACCCTTTTAGAAGTTGTAAATTTTAGATCTAACATTTGCATTAGGATTTTAAAGTATTGTAACATCTATGAATTCGCTCAACGTTTATACCAAAGCACAAAAACCCATCGATTCATACGTATTCGGAGAAGTGTTGCATGACATTAACCTCTTTTCGATAGATTTAATAGTCTTTCAGTGAGAAAAACTTACGAAATCTATAATTCGTGGTGTAGATAGATAACTAGAACAAAACAACAGACTTTTATTTTACTTCATTTTGTTAAAAGTTTTCATTACTTACACCTAAGTAATTTTTTTCTAAGGACATATCTACATGTTTGCCATCTAGAGTAGTTTAATCTTAACGTAGTTCAATGACTATATACATAAATATATAGATCTGAATTGATTAATTCATAGTTGATTGTCAATCTTCTCATGTTGTTGTAAATTCCTAAGGAATATGGTACACATTGTGTTACAGATGTGTCTGTATGAGAGGTTGCGTCGACGTCGACGGATTAGAGCTTTGTCCGTTTATTTTCCAAACCTTTACGTAGCAAGTAGAGATAATGTACCGAATACGTTGGGACTGGTGCAGACGCGTCGCCCTGCCCCGCGCGACACCCTCGCCGACATATCAACACAGACCGTGTAGTGCCGAGCTCGTCTGCGGACAGGCGGCGCGTCGCGGCTCGGTGTCGTCTGATGATGATAGCTTTAATTAATTAAAGGTGTTAAGGTGATGTTCTCACCCAGTTGTGTCATCTTGAAACCAGAATTAGAATAACTAACTCAGTTTGTAGCATTTCCATGACATTATTATTGTTTGTCTTGCAGAATTCTAGTCTTCGCGCACAATCTTTAATTAAAATAATAGTAAAGGTGCTTACTCGTAAAGGTTTCATGTGATATTTACGGAATTAGTTGTCGTCTCTTTATCTCGATTCGTATTCTATTTTCTTTCCGTACGATATGTAATAAGCGGTTCGTGTCATATTTTCCTTTTACTGATTATTACTCTCACCTTTTAGTGCCACTGGCTTTATATTATTATAAGTTATATTTACTTTTATCGTATCGTTATTGTAGTCTCGTTGCAGCTTCGAACAATATTTTGTGCTTTACTGCTGAATACTCATGCGTGGATGCGTTATTTTAAGTAATTCTTAGGTTTGTAGGAATTGTCTGATTAATGCAAGATTTTGTATCTGAGTACAGAAAAAAGTACATGTGATTCTATTTGATTTTATTGTTTAGTTTTAGTATTTTTTATCAATGAAAGTCACAAATATTTGTGAATTGTGTATTTTTAATCATCAAGTTTTATAAAAGTTAACAGGACCTGTTTTGGAATAATTATATTAATTACAAACAATGTATTCATGTCTATTCGTAACTGTATAATTTAATCAAGTTCTGACCAAAACCTGTCTTGTTTGCTTCATTCTAAAAGATACATAATTTTTGATTATGTTATTTTAAGTCTTTTATGTATGATTTTAATGATAATATAATAAATCACAAAAGCAAAATACCTAAGTTTTGTATAAAGTTACATAATATAAGCCAAATTGTTGTTACTTGGAGAAAAATCAGAATTTAAATTACATATCTGACAAAATGGTTAGTGTGCTACAATAAGATTGAAAAAAAAAAATAACATCAAGAACAATGTATTATAAATATTATAATCATAAAATTAAGGATATGTATTTTGTAACGCGATTTGTTTCTCAGTTTTTATGAGATGTTAAATTAAAGTTTCATACTACTCTCTTGTTTTATGCTGTGCACAACTTATACGATCGACGGCTTCGATACTGTATTCATTAGATCTAAAGCGAATTGTTATATTGTGCATAATAAATCATATCAGTAGTGGTGTTAGCCAGTTGCGCCGTTCGCTAGCGGCACTGACGGCAACACCGCCGCAGAGCCGGCGCGTGCGCCGTCCGGCTGCTGTCGACTGTATATAGTGTTACGGCGGATCTGCCGCCTCATGTTGTGCGTATAACCTGTACCCGTGGGTTCATATTGTTAAAGTAGCCAGAGTTAATAAGTATCACTTGTTCGTCAATTGCACTCGTCAAAGCTGTTCCGTTGGTGTTGTAGATTATTCAGATATTAGCGGGGTAATGTTTGCTCCCGTGTGTCAAACTGTAAAGTCGTAGACGTGCCATGACACTCATTGTAACGCACGACATCGTCACACATCACGTCTATGATTTTAATAGTTTCGATTAACCCGTACATAGTTAGATGTTGTAACGCATACTGATTGTGAAATTAATTAGCTGCTTGTCTAGTTTTTAACTTGCGACATTATCACCAAAAAATAATCACTATGACTAAGTATATTGTGAAAATATTTTACGTTCTGAGTTTCACATGCTGATGTAAAATATAACAGGTAATAAAATACATTAATTCATATATTGTACCATCTATAGTAAGATGATGTTTTGGTAAAGTTGCTAGTAGTAAAAGCAATCAGTATGCGTTGCAGTTGCATAGTGGGCCACAAAAATGCGCGTGCTCGCGACTGCGCGCGAGTCCCGTGCACACTGTGCACACTGTCGCAGCCGGCCAGTATTTGAAATATTATAACAATACCGTGCTCAATTCCTGTATCTGTACATTGTAAGTATAATGTTGACAAAATGTTTTTGAAGTTTAATGTAAACTACAATAGATTTGTTACATATTGAATGTCTTCCGTTTGGCACATTTTATAGATACCTACTTTGCACATTTTATTAATGCACAGATCTACATAAAGAATACTAGTTCGATATTATTTAACCGAGATTTTTCAAGCCAAGTGCACAGCGAGCCCCCTCATATACGATTTGTGATACCTAAAGTAAATTAATAATACGAATTTTCCTTTTTGTGTGGCAATTTTTAATGGATTGCAAAGCTGAGTTTTCTCTTTTAACTTGTAAATATTTTTTTTTTTCTAATGAAAAATATTGAATGAAGTGAATCATTTTAAAGCCTTTGGCATTGTGTACTCATTTACGTTATAAATAAATTATAGTATAAAATACTCGTATTTTATTTCACCCATCAGCTTTTAATTCCCGGTACTGGTTTACCAAAAATTTATTTCACAGGATAGCAGATTTAATTGCTCTTTTGTGAATAATACTGATTGGGTGACAATCCTATTATGTCGATAAGATTGCAAGGCTCCCTGATAAAACATAGTAGGTAATGATTCTTTAGTGTGAAATAATTAAAACAATCGGAATGGTGAGATTATCTGGTAAGAGCGATAAGGGCTGCGGTTGCGTCGTTCAAGCAGTGTCGGGCCGGCGCGAGCGCTCCTCAGTGGTTCGCTACTCTGTTATGCAGTGCTGTGTATAATGCAATTTAATTTCTTGTAAAAACAATTAAAAATGGTGTTGTGTCCGCCGTTCAGATGGGCTCATCGAGCGAGGTACAAGTTCACTGTACCTGCTGAAATCAACCCTGATGAACGCCGTGAAACGATCTTTGTAAGTAAAACAATAGAATACTAGGTAGGTACTCTTGTCTGACGCCTAGCGTGTTTATATTACTACGATTATGTGACGGAGAAATGCAACCTACTTCCTCTGACATCCACTCTACCTACTCTCATCCTGACGTGACATAAATAATACAATATGTAACTGTTACCTAGTATTATTTTCACCTTAATGATTGGTCATATACATATAGGTGTCATAGTGTCTGTAACAATATCTACCATTGTAATTAAACCCACAAACACATATTGCTTAATTGAGGGCGAAAAGTACTCCCACCTTTTTTATTTTTGATATTGAGAAATGAGATCTTTCTTTGGTAGACGTATCTTTGCACGTAAAACATAGCCTATGTGGAAGAAACCTCGGCAGAATCGTGGTTCTTAAAAGATCGATGTTCATATATTGTAAGTACCCAGGTAGCCAGCGTCTATTGATACCAACGGTTAGAACAAAGAGCTTACAAATAAAAAAAATCTAAAATTACCTTGTTGGTTATCAGAATGCCATCTTAAATAACTAAAAATCAAACGAAATGTTTGATAAAATAATGTGATAAGTTATTCGAATCACTGCAGATAGCAATCATGAAAAAATAATGAGGGATTAAGTTTTTATCGATTTTTAGACTTGTTTATTGTAAATTGGAAAATTAAATCTTCTGAGTATACTGATTGAATGTACCGCCTATTACTGCTAAGTGTATGCCAACCTATATTGTTTTCGTCTAGTAATGAAGAAGGCAATTATTTTGCGGTTGAAAGGGTCACGTTATGCCAGAATCATCGCAATTAGAAAACTAGGTGTTGCTTATTGGCATAGGTTTATTTTCTTGAAATAAGTAATACATAAGGGCGTAGCCAAGTCAAGACTGCTATAAATAATTACGGTTATGTGAAAGAAATTACCTTAACAAACCATCTCGATATGCAACAGTGTTTTTTTAACGATAGACAAAATTAATAGATTTGCGCACAGCCTTATTATTTTAGGGGCTAGTCTTATTCGCAAATCATATATTACCTTAAATGTAAAACCAAATAATAAATATAATAATGTTTTCCCAGAAAAGTGAGGCAGAGATGTACCTATCTATAGTACACCCACATTTCGTTAAAGTCCTAGTAATCCTCAGCTATGTGTAATTAGGGGGAAAGCCTAGCCTAATGCCATCAACCTGGCACAAATCCAGACACCGGGTTGCTACTAAGAAACTCCTGATAGAAAACCCAAAAATAGATAGTTATCTACTTTACCTGACCTGGCAATCGAACCCAGGTCCTCATGCTCAGCAGTAGCGCCACTGGCCAATGAGACTATCAGCCAATCCCAACGATAGATGGGAATTTAGAGTAGTTAGTTAGGACTCGTTCAGTAAATACTTTCCGTGCATACATAATCGTGTAGTCATACTAATATTTATTCACTGAAGGTGATAATATTAAACTCTATCTTGATTTTACATCGGTACAGTCCCGATAATATCGAAGCAGAAAAATGAATTAAGTATCATAATCAGCGAAATATCACGGCCGGTTTGAGGTCGAAATCAAGGATACATAATAAAAATAAATAAAAAAGTCGTTAATTCATTAGATCATAATTGAAATAATCTTTCATGTTGTGCATTTGAACCTATAGAAACACAGTATTTTAACTGTAAAAGCACGCCTGTAAAATCACGTAAATTAGCCAAATCGGCATATACGGCCTCTTGAATGTCCTACGAGTTACGACAGATTTACGTGCTGCGATAGAAAGTTACTTGCTACGACAAACAGTACGTGCTACGAACAGTTATCTGTGGTGCTTCTATATTAGTAACGCGGTACGACTGTGGTTACATGCTACGACAGTCGCTACGCGCTACGACAGTGTGCGTATGATAGAAAAAGTTATGTGCTACGAGTGCTACGTACGACACTTGTTACTTGCTACGACTGATGCTACGTGCTACGATATTAGTTACATGCTACGTCACACGCTAAGCACTACGGTAGAAGTAGGTACGTGCTACGATTGACGTTACATGCTACGCAGTTAGCTACGACACGAGTCTTGAGGTTAGGCTAATAATAAGTCCTACCAGGGTTGCGCGAAAGCCCGAAAGGGATACCGGGACCTTGGCAATAGGCAACTGAAGGAACACGGGTGGGTTTTAGTCGGTAAAAGTCTGACACACCCTTCCGCTCCGCCCAGAGCGGGAGAAGTCATTGGATGATTGTTTTCAGTTTTCGTATTTGTCTGTGTTCTTTTAAACTACGCAACAGATTTTGACGCGGTATGCACTGCCCCTTAGAGAATTTACTCTATAAGGTTCTGTTGCGCGTATGCATAAGTATTAAACTTACATAATATGTAAGTTTAAAAATTTAGAAAAAATATATGTTTAGGTATCAAATAGGTACAACATTTTTGTAAAGGCGAATTTAAATTTTGGAGCCCTTACGTGAAGATTCTAAATGTGGGCAGTCACCCTGACATCAGAATGACTGCCCATTTAGTTGTTAATTAGGTACCAATTATTTAAACAAAGGTATCAAATAGTAGCAAATAGGCTGATTTTAGTAATATTTTAAAGCTGATCGGTCATTTTGGCCAGTCATTCTGATGTTCACCAGTTCTTTCATCCGACATTGTCAGTGCCAGTTGTAGACAATTTTTTTAAATTTTTTACAATTTCAATTTTTTAAACAAATCTCGATGACAAAACATCGAGATTTGTTTATTATATTATAATAAACAAATCTCGATGTTTTGTCAAGTCGTAAAAACCGTACGTAGCAGGGGCGGGTCACTAGTTAATAATAAAATAGAGTAATAAATTAAATTATGGCAGTGATTAACACCCATTGCCATTCATGAAAATAAACCAATTAATAAAATAAGAATGAAAGAACAAACAATAAAAAATTTAAAAAAATTGTCTACAACTGGCACTGACAATGTCGGATGAAAGAACTGGTGAACATCAGAATGACTGGCCAAAATGACCGATCAGCTTTAAAATATTACTAAAATCAGCCTATTTGCTACTATTTGATACCTTTGTTTAAATAATTGGTACCTAATTAACAACTAAATGGGCAGTCATTCTGATGTCAGGGTGACTGCCCACATTTAGAATCTTCACGTAAGGGCTCCAAAATTTAAATTCGCCTTTACAAAAATTTTGTACCTATTTGATACCTAAACATATATTTTTTCTAAATTTTTAGGGCAAATAATAAAGATTATATATAGAAATATAGTTCTACCCACATGTTAGCTTTTATCAGTATCTCGCAGTCGGAAATTGTTATTGATTAGTAGTAATATTAATAATCGTGTAAATTGAACTTAATTGCAAAGAATTGAAAAAAAATCACTTGACTTTCTGTATTATTTAACATAGTAAAAAAAAAAATCTCTAATAAACTCTTTGTTCTTTACCCTAAAAATCTCGAAAAAATATATTATGTTTATGTATCAAATAGGTACTAAATTTTTGTAAAGGCGAATTTAAATTTTGGAGCCCTTGCGTGGAGATTCTAAATGTGGGCAGTCATCCTGACATCAGAATGACTGCCCATTTTGTAAATTCATTTTCTCAGTTGGTTATTAGGTACCAATTATTTAAACAAAGGTATCAAATAGTAGCAAATAGGTATTAGATTTTAGTAATATTTTAAAGTGGCCAGGTCATTTTGGCCAGTCATTCTATAAAAAAATCTTTATTATTTGCCCTAAAAATCTAGACAAAAAAATATATGTTTAGGTATCAAATAGGTACTAAATTTTTGTAAAGTCGAATTTAAATTTTGGAGCCCTTACGTGGAGATTCTAAATGTGGGCAGTCATCCTGACATCAGAATGACTGCCCATTTTGTAAATTCATTTTCTCAGTTGTTAATTAGGTACCAATTATTTAAACAAAGGTATCAAATAGTAGCAAATAGGTATTAGATTTTAGTAATACTTTAAAACTGATCCGTCATTTTGGCCAGTCATTCTGATGTTCACAAAGAACTGTCCTGGCACTAGGAACTGGCCTTTCTCCAATCATTGCCAACAGGATGTTCGAGTTGGGAAAACTGTTGTAGTCAATTGGCCTAGACTACTGTCTAGGCCAATTGACTACAACAGTTTTCCCAGGTAAGAGTTTAAAAGTCAAAACGTTAGATTTTTCGGAGAGGTAAGCTTGAGAACAGCTATAGCAGCTACCCCAAAAATTAACATTAACATAACATCACGCCTGTATTCCGCAAGGGTTAGGCAGAGGTGTACCTACAGTACCTACACCCACATTTCGCCAGTTATGCCCCACAACATTATAGTCCCATTATACTTAATTATTAACCTAATAGGTAGTGATTACTGCCAGGGTTGCGGGTTAGTCCGAAAGGGATACCGGGACCTTGGCAACAGGCAACTGAAGGAACACGGGTGGGTTTTAGTCAGTAAAAGTCTGACACGCCCTTCCGCTCCGCCCAGAGTGGGAGAAGTCATTGGATTTCCCACCTTCAAAACAAAAAAAAAGGTAGTGATTAAGAGTGTAACACCACAATATGTATAAATTATAGTCTGATATTGACTAGATAAACGACTGAGGTTTTTTCAATATTTTAAGATCATTATTAAAACTGAAAGTATTCACTACTATGCCATAGGCATCCATCTTCAAAGATTGAAGAGGCGGACTTTAATTTAATAATACTGTGTCATCACATCATAGTGTGGCTAAGGACACAGCCTATGGAACCACACCTATATTGTAGGTACGACTTACGAACATACGCTCCTGAGTAGGTCAATCAATCTGCCTAGCCTTTTCCCAGCAGCTCAATACTAGTATTTTACTGCTAAATAGGTATTCCATGGAATCATTCGCCATAAAACGTAGCTTACTTTTACGATTCGCTGTAGTACAGATAATACAACTAGCAACGACAATTACCTACTACGAGACTAATTGCATTATTTTTTGTCACTATCAGTGATCGTCATCGATTTAATTCCAACAAAAATTTTATAATGTTTTGATTTGATTTCACTATCGCGTCCTTTCAGATAATACCTGAGGGTGGCACAGATACATTTCACAGCAACATAATGGAATTACCGAATGATAGTGAAGATGAGCCCGTCAAACCTGAAAATAGAAATAGTAGTGGTATCAATGGTGAGGCGGTAAGAGACGACAAGAAGATCAGTACTACCTTGAGCATACAGAGTAGAAATCCGTCGAGATATAGTAGAGACTCTGACACTGATTTTGACGAACGCAAGAGCAGCGCTGGTCGTAAGACTATATCTGAGCTGGTGCAGCAGCAGAAGCGGACGAAGAAGCGCCGCCGCAAGAGCGGTGTGATTGCCCCCCACACGCCCACGGACCCCTCGCGCCTTAATGATCTGCACTATGACAAATACGAAAAGGATAAGACGTAAGTTAGCTCACATTCTTGAATACTATTTAATAATATACATAGAAGTTTAAAATTTAGATTAGCTACACGATCAGAATCAAGGCGGGTATTCCCTTGCTATCTAATTTATAGCTTTATAACTTGCATAAACCCATATACCTAATTTATTACTGTTTATAGGTCAGCTGAACAAATAAGAAAGGCTGTTATGGCTAATGACTTCTTAAGGAACTTGATGGATGATGAGCGACTTGCAGCAGTAGTCGAAGCGATGAGTCGCCAGGAGTTCCCAGCAGGCAGCTTGATCATCAGGGAGGGGGAGAGCGGCAGCCATCTTTTTGTTTCAGCAAACGGACAGTTTGAAGTCCTCAAAGGCGGACAGGTTGTAAAAACCTTCGGACAAGGAGAAGTATTTGGTGAACTTGCTATTCTTTACAAAGCTAAACGTTTCGCCTCCATACGATGTAAGTAGATTTTTCTAAGGATTATATTATCGAAGCAAAAAAAAAATACCTACATTATATTCTTCTTAAATTAGGTATAACAGAAGCACAAGTATGGATGTTGGAGCGAAGAGTTTTCCAAAAGATTATGGTACGCAGTCTACAACAAGAGCAAGATGCCAATATGCGTTTTCTGGCTTCAGTGCCTCTACTTCAAGGCATTCATCCTATCGAACTCTCGAAAATCTCCGAATTCCTCAAGAGGGTATGAAATAATAATCTACATAAATATATAAAATCAAATAAGCAGGAGAAAAGAGGAACACGGTCTCATGATTACATATTTCAGGAATTCTTTTCGGCGGGTACGCCGGTTGTACGACAAGGCGATCGGGGTGACAAATTCTACATCATTCGGGGTGGTATGGTGGTGGTGACGAAGCGGGAAGGTGAGAGTGGCGAGAAGCGTGTGGGGGTGCTCGGGCGTGGGCAGTTCTTTGGCGAGCAGGCGCTGCTGCACGAGGACCGCAGGCTGGCCACCGTCACCGCACAGCCGCCGGGAGTCGAGTGTCTGACGCTGGAACGAGGGTAAAGAACTACTGATGTCTTAAATGATGATTAACTAGCTCCGTCTTTTTGACTGACCGACTCCTTGTCAATTCAAAAGTGCCTGTAATTGGTTTAATTTATATAAATGTTTTGAGTTTGATGATCTCTTGATAAAAAGTTGCAATGTAGTTATTTCTGATTAAGTACTTATTTCAAACTCGTATAGAGATCTCGATTTGTGACGTTGTCGCCGCGTTATGTGCTCGTAAAAACATAAGCGTGATTAAAAACCATAAAGTTACCTACCTATTCTGAATATAATAAAAAATGGTTACGTACTTTTTATCTAATGGGGTTACAATTACAAGCATAGAAACTGATAACAAGAATCACATTTTTATTTATTTACTAGTCTGCCCGCGACTCCGGTCGCATGAAAGTCGTAAGACAACACAATATGCTAAAATAACAGCCACATTTTGTAAAAGCTCCCTATAAACTACGTTTGTAGTTTTGGTCTCAGCAGCCAAAATATACAGAGAGTCAGGACGGGTGACGCGGGAGCAAGAGACTTACGTACATTTGTCCGTGTGAGAAGCAGCTCGTCCTGAGGACGACACCCGCAGCCATTTCCCATTGCTTTCGAACCTAATGGGACAACAATAATAGGTACACTAACTGATGCATTCTTACAGATTATTCCTGACGAACGGCTATTACTAAAATAATTTAACAGTAGATTGTAAACATCGGATAGTGTAACAAACAAACATAGGTACCTACTCACCTACTCACTTTCGCATTTTATAGTTAGGATTAGGATCAGTTTTGACTACGCTACGATTTTATTACAATTATTATGTTTATGAAGATTGTAATTTAAGTTCTAGGTCCTTGAAGTTTTACAAAGTAGGTACTTAGTAGGAAGGTTTCGATAAGGAAGTTTAGGAAATATCGGTTGATTTGTTTTTATAGTTTTTGAAAATCCTGCAAATTGCTTAGCATGATCCTCCGATATGCCGAAAATACTGCAGCATTTATTTTGAAATAAATATATGTTGATTTGGCGAAAACTCGATAAAAATAAATTCCAAAGTTACCTCTAAACAGAACTATAAACCGCTGGTATTAAAAAAAAACTTCAAATTAGATCATGAAACTTTGCATAATAATAACTCAACTATCTATAAAGCAGGTCTTACTTTATTTTTTTTTAATTATCATTATTTTCACCGTAAAAAGCAATTACCTAAACTTTTCGACGCTTTAGAGCCGCTAGCGCCCCACTCCGTCTCGTTCTCACTCAGGTCGTGAGTAGTATGGTGCGAGCGGGATAAAATCTGAGGTAGGGTGCGCCCTTAAAATACCTAATTACAAATGTCACGTTTCTTTCACTTAACAGACCATTCACGGAATTATTGGGCGATCTAAAAGAACTGAAGAAAATTCGTCATGATGTGCCGAGACCATCGCAACAAAAGAAAACATCGCAAGTTAAAAGCGGTAAGTAATGTAAACTGTGTATCTACTTATCTATCGAAGAATGGTTTATGAACGGCCGGTTCCTCTTCACCTTATTTATTTCTGATATAGCCCATCGCCTAAAACCATTAATAGATACATTAGATACCCACACCTACACCACAATTTATGTAAGTATGCAAAAGTTTTAAACGAAGTGATAACAACTACTTGGATGACCTTATTAAACCGACCATTTGATCAAGCAAATTGGGCGAAATTACCTAACTACATAAATGCTGGCGAATCTTCTTTAGGAATTCCGTGACATGATTATTTTTAACACAGATAAACGTTTAAGGCGTATTTGAACGAAAAAAAATAACATTGACCGGGATATTTATTATTTAGCACGCGAAAAACAATCGTTTCTTTAATATGGATGACTGGACGATCAACTATTGCTTTCAGAATTCGAATACGTGGAACTCAAAGACTTGGAGATTGTGGGCACCATGGGTGTGGGAGGGTTTGGTCGCGTCGAGCTGGTGCAGTACAAACCCGACAAGTCCCTCACGTTTGCTCTTAAGTGCCTCAAGAAGATCGACATGGTGCAGCAACAGCAGCAGGAGCATGCGTACAATGAGAAACATATCATGATGTCGTGCAAAAGTCCGTTTATTTGCAGGTACCTGTTTGCTTTGGTACAGCTGGTATATTTTTAAATATTATGACAGAAATAGGACAAGGTAATGTTGAGTGCTGTGCCCGTTATTATTTACTTACATTACACATTTACTTACATTTAAATATGAACATAAGAATAAGAACAACTAAAAATGCCACTCTGCGTACCTACCTTTAGAGATATCTGACAGGAAGGAAAGAAATATAATACATTTTATTTCCACTAAATATGACGCATTAAGAAAAAAGTTAAAAACACAAACACAATAAAACAAATTGGGATAAAACATACGATACGTACGACACATTATAAAACGGCCATCGGAAGATCTAACTAATAAAATTCTTCTGACAAACAACGCACCACTCGGGCTAAAAGCGTGTTTTGTGGAAGAGCACGTTTTATAATAAAAGTTAGCACTAAGGAAGGACTTATGGAAATTCATGCCCTGCTATGTCTGGCGCCGGCTTTAGCCGGCGCCAGACATAGCAACAATATTTGAACAATTGTTTGAACACATGTGAGGCCCGTGCCTCACATGTGTTTGGTTATTAGATCAAAGTTTGATCTCACATTTATTACCGTACCTCATAAGTGTTAAAATATGTAACTGTATCCGGCGCCGGCTTAATTAAAGGGGTTTAATAGGTGATGAGAGTTTTTTCTGATGGGAAAACCCATCGGGCACATGAGGCTATATAGTCATTGGGCACATGGCTTGTCATATTATAAAACTGGAATAAGGTGTCTACAATGATCACAATGTGGCCTTGCAATACAAATAAATTGAAATACTTCAATGCCTGGGTCCTTTTTATTTGTTTTAGTATTTAATTTGTATACTTAGCTAGTGTAAATAGTTGTGTTATATAATATTGTAAATAAGCATTTAACCTATCTAAATTATGTTTTTCAAAACTAATTGAAATTAGGTACCTACATAAAGCCTACGATTTTGAAGCATTGCCATTCTATCGCATGTTGTTTTTAGTGTTACCTAATTTCCGTTAAATATTTACAAAAAAGAAAAATATGCCGTACCTGCTTAAAGAATGCAAATATCACATGTCACCCTTATCTAATGTGCCTTGAGATAACTGGTTTACGTACGCCTGACGAAACATTTGTCCAAATTAAAAATCAATTAATTACAGCAACTACTTACGTTAAACGAAAATTAAATGATTATTATCAATGATTTACTGGAAATGGTTTCGCTTTTTCAGATTATATCGCACATTCAAAGACAATAAATATATTTACTTCCTTATGGAGCCGGTGCTGGGTGGAGACGTTTGGACTATTCTTCAGAAGCAGCGCTACTTTCCTGAGAACATTGCTCGCTTCATGATGGCTTGTGTCGTCGAAGCATTCCTATATCTGCACTCTAAAGATATTATTTATAGGGATCTCAAGCCTGAAAATTTAATGCTCGACAAACAAGGATATATTAAATTGGTACCTACCTAAATTAATTGTTAACCAAACATTCATATTTAAGTTTGACAATGTGGAATACCTTTATGACCGATATGTTTTTGTAGGTTGACTTTGGATTTTCCAAACGGATTTCACCAAATAGCAAGACTTGGACATTTGCTGGCACACCCGAATACGTAGCTCCAGAAATAGTGCTTAATAAGGTTTGTTGATTACTAAACGCCATCCTTTGTTTTTTTTTAATCGTCCTTTTTTTAACTTTTGCACTCGATGCAGGGTCACGACCGAGCTGTGGACTGTTGGGCATTAGGTGTGCTGATCCATGAGCTGTTAGTTGGCAAGCCTCCATTCCGTGCGGCCGGTGGGGACCACATGAAGACGTACACGCTGATCCTGCGTGGTATCGACGCCGTTGCGTTCCACCCGCGGGTCGCCAAATCTGCACAATTGCTCATTCGCAGACTGTGCCGGGCTGTGCCCGCCGAACGACTTGGATACCTCAAAAACGGAATAGCAGACATCAAAAATCATAAGTACGTTCAAGGTTACATAACTTCATAATATAGTCATCAACACGGCTAAAACGTGCAGGACAAGGACACGTAACGAATTTATATAAGTAAATTCATTTCATGTCTCATAGACACTACAAAGAATCAAACACAAAGTTCCTATGTATTGTTTGACTCCAAAATCTTGATATTCTATTATCATGTTAATTTTATGACATCGTGATTTGTATAATTCATAGTTTATCACACAGGTACCGCCCGAGCGGTGAAGTTAAATGTCCCTTCGAAATCGATATACAAGATGGCTATGAAACATTTGTCATGTAAAGATAGTTTGGTCACTTGTGACACTGAATGAATGTATCTTTTGATCGCGAACCATCATCCTAATTACGCAACCCGCGATCAATCTAATCTGAATCATTTTGAAGGATATTGCTAATCCATGGCTTCTTATGTTCGAAAAATTTGTCTGATCAACAACGTAAATAACGCATCGAATGTTGTTGAACTGTCAAAATTAAACAGACTATGATTGATCGTATGTTACGCAGGATGCTGCGCTTCTACCAAAACCTCATCTTATCATTAATTGTGACTGTTCCACTGTGCAGGTGGTTCCTGGGCTTCGACTGGGAAGGGCTCCTGGACAGGCGACTGAAGGCTCCTCTCATACAGCCCGTGGCTAACGACCTGGACCTCGTCCACTTTGAGAAGTACCCCAAGGATAAACTGCCACCAGACGAAACTTCCGGCTGGGATTTAGATTTCTAATCATCTTTTTAATGACTTAGGTACTTGAATTCTAATGAATGTTTAGGCTATTTAGTACCTACCTATGTATTTACGGATATTGTATTGTCCACAGTCATTTTAAGTGCTTCAGTAAGTAGATTTAAGTGATCATTATATTTTATATAGTCAATATATGTATACCTCTTTTACTAATCATTTTGCTTTTTCTTTATCTATTATTATGACATACCTGTATCTCTACCGCTAGTCAGTAACAAAATAAAAAACTTTGTTACTACAAAAAACAAACGACTTCCAAAAAACAGACTACAAAGTGAAAAATAACTTTAATAATGGAAGTATGTAGAGGTGTCTTTGAATCTGTATTTTAGTTTTTTGCCACCGAGAAAAAGTTGTATTATTTTTCACTTTTTAGTTATGGTACCTACCCCACACCAATTCGTCTACCACTACTTGCTATGTAAACAACAGTGACAGGAAGTATTATAACATCATCAAGATACAAAAAGTGGATTAATACGTATTATCGAAGCTGACTCAAAAACAACTCAAGCAAAGAATTATGGGACCATCGCGCAAGCTTCCTTATTGAAAATCGGTCCTTATTGACGAAAATATCGATGAAAATACATTTGGAAAAAAAAACATAAGACCTCCTCCTTTTTTGAAGTCGGTTAAAAACTGCCAAGTGATCGATCATTCGTATGCAGGTAAAGCAGGGCTATGATAGCGTGAGTGCAAGCGAAAAGCCGTGGAATGAGAATAAGGTCAGTAGGGAGAATAACAGGCGGCATATGTGTGCCAGTGAACTACTGCGCGCGCGCAATACGTCGCCATGTTTATGCGAACCACTGCTATTTGAATATCGAGTGCTAACAGCCATTATGTATCGAGTGCGTAAGCTACGCACTTGAACCAAAAACGTATTTGAAAAATGGCCTCTCGATGAGGTCACAACACAACTCATAAAATTGGTTGTTAAGGAATACCAATAGTAAAACTTATACATAAGTACGACACGAACCGTTTCGGGGTTTCCCCTGATGAATCACTTTTGTAAAAAAAGAGAAAGACAATTTTTTATTGTCTCAGAAACACGTGAATATAAAAATACCGTACAAGTGCGAGTTGAACTCGCGGGGAGCCACGAGCCCGAAAGGTCCCGTACCACCATACAATATTTATCACATTTTTTTAATGGGTACTTTATTAAAAATCGTTTAGAAAAAAACATATTCCTTGTTTCCCTGCCATTTTCAACATTATTTTATTTTTATTATTTTGTTGTTATATCGGCCATTAGTAGTACCTACACTCTGTGAAAATTTGATCATGACAGACGGACGGACGGGACGGTGGGACAGCGGAGCGGAAAAGTTTTTCTCAAGTAGGTACAAAGTAAAAGCTAAGCTATGCGTGCGATACTGGCTTACCTACATTATAATTAATTTCAGACTTTAGTAGGTAGAACGATCCGGTTTCAATACGAGTGCTGAAAACTTTCAGACCTGAAACAAAAGGTATATCAATCTGCCTAGCCTTTTCCCAACTATGTTGGAGTTGGCTTCCAGTCTAACCGGATGCAGCTGAATACCAGTATTTTAAATGGAGCGATTGCCTATCTGACCTCCACAACCCAGTAACTGGGTAATACGATACCCCTTGGAAAGACTGGTTGTCAGACTTTCGGGCTTCTGACGACCTATAACGACTGTCAAAGATTCTCGAATGACAACCAGGACCAACGGCTTAACGTGCTTTCCGAGCCACGGAGGAGTCTCGATATGTAAAGATGGTCACCTATCCACGGACCAACCCCGGCAAGCGTAGCTTAACCTGATGGATCGACCCGTGCGTCTGTTATTATTTAGCCACGAGCTCCTCATTATGAGCTGTGCTAGGTAAGAATATTTCGGTAACAATTTCACAAAATATGATCTAGTCAGACACATAATACTGTGCCCATGTGCCCCTACAACATGAGAGCAATGATCTCAAGTTGCATATAAGTAGGAGCAACTTTCGAATGTTCCACAAAACAACCAGTTAGTAAATAAAAGAAATAAATAAAAAACATCACTGAGCATCTGCGGTAGCAGGTCAATCACTGCTTGTGGAATAGAATGCTGGCTTGTACATAGTAATGCTGGGAAGACGACACGACGAGATGCGATGCCCTCCAGCCGGTCGCCGGACGCCGGGCGTCGGCGTCGCCGTCGGGATCCGTGCCGGCTCCGGCCCAGCCTCGAGTCGACTCAGTGCAACTTCAGCGAGCCGACACACTCCGCACAGTTCGAGCGGCATGCGGCACTCCGACCACTGGGCGGCCAGTCGCCACCGTAGTAACCGGCTGTTATCACGCGCCGCTCGTGCCACGCTTTAAACGCGATGCAAATTCACACAAACTGATCGAATAATAACAACCACAAAATGCCATAAACCCAACATAATAATTTTCAATATAATGGGAAGCGGATGAACGTCAAATTCTCAAACTAGTGACATTCGGATGGTGACCAGTGATTGTTTTGCAGTGAAATTAAAATTATTTTGGAGGTGAGTTTTGTTGTGAATACCGGCCGAAGTGGAATGACGCTGAGTGACGTAGTCCATTTACAAAATAATCATCTTACCAAATCAATATTCCGAGTTTGGATAGTTAGTCATTAAACATTCTTCACAATACCCTCGTTGTTACCCTCTTCGTGATGGGACAGTTTAGAAACTTGGCGACCAACAGCTATACATTGCTATTTATGCTAGTCTTTTGACTGAATATTCAAATAATGTTTAATATATTACAGTTGCCTAAATATATTACAGTTGGTCGGAATCTGAACTAAAGTGAAAATATTTCACGCATTATCAACATGCCGCTGATCAACCTACTTATTATCCTCAGTGCTCTCGTAATTTTGTAAAGCGTAACATGTAAATAAAAACACAATGAAACTCTTTACTAACATGTTACGCCTGTAAGAAGGTTGACATACCTACTTACTGAATATTATAATAATCACAAAGTATTTCCGGCAATAAAGGCCCAGCCCAGCCAGACCCAACTTCTGCCAGTCCTATATTACTGCTGAAAGTAGTTACAACCTCGATACAAGAATCGAAATCGCTTTTATACATGACTAGCCTACTTACCAAATATAATATTTGTGTTTCATTAGAATCGCCTACACGCAAATGGTAGCTATCGTAAAAGCAGTAGTGGACAGTGAGAGTGCGTGATATCACCGAAATAGTTGTCATCGAGGAGGGATGGACGCGGTGTGCGCGCGCGCCGACGCGGCGTGTGAGGTGCGCGCGCTGGTGGCGGCGCTGCACTCCATCAACCTATACTGCGCCTCCATCAGCGCCGCGCTGATGTGCTGCTGTGCTCCTATACACAAACACTACAGGTACACAGGACATATCAATACTATCCCCATAAACCAAATCCGCCTTCCTAAGCCTTCGTTTATCATTATACCAGAAATTGGATAAATCATTAATGAGATATGATTGAAGTGCAAACATATCGATGTAAATAAAAACAGTTTCCTTATTTCTTTTTAAATATTTTATCGCGAATGCTGTGAGCCGCTTTATTTGGTTTACAAATAAGGAAAGATAATATAAAACTCGGCTGTTGAATGAACTTGAATGTTTAGAATAATTACATGTGATTCATTTTTTGCAAATAGAAAACAAATTGTTTAATATTTTAACGTTATCCATACCGAATACCAATTCTTACGTTACTATTTAAAAATAACTTTGCTTTTGACTGCAATATTATATCACTACATATTATAAAACAAAGTCCTCCGCCGCGTCTGTTTGTCCGTTCGCGATAAACTCAAAAATTACAGAACGAATCATCTTTACTGGGAGCGAATCAAAATTAAACATCAAAATTCAACGCAGGCACTCAAAACGATGGCGTGGACAAAATGTACGTGGAATAGCCAGCCTTGTACTGGGAGTGGCTTGGTGTTGCGACGCGGCTGCGGCGATGCTCCGGCCCGCAGACACCGTCCGGCTGGTGGCCGCTCTGATGGCCCCCTGGTCGTGGCTAGCCGCGGCCGCCTTTCACGTGGCCCTGTGGACCCGGCGCTCCGCAGCCCCCATCCTTTACCTCGCTATATACTGGATGCTCGCCACCATCTCTGCGGGGACAATCCTGTGGCAACACTTCGTCACGGGCGCTGCATCTACTCACGTAGAACTATACGTTCAAGGAGTTTCGTTACTGATGACATTACTGATATTCGCAGTTGACTGCATTTGTTTCTATGACGAGGTAATTTAACCAACATACTAAATGCAATATTATAGTTTCAAAGGTTCCAATTAGATAGTACCTAAAATAGGGATGCCTCATATATTTTGCCAAGGGCTTCAGAGCAGAATTGAACTGACCATGGTTAATACTAGCAGATGTTTGACGTGTACCTAATTACGATAAAATTATGAATATTATAACAATTTGTAATCCTTAGGAATGCTTTTTCCTATAGGCTGCTGTAGTAACATTATTACAAGCCAACTTCATACAATAACAAAAAGGTACCATTGCGATGGATCATAATAATAGATCATTAAACAAAAGCGGTGAAATTGAATGGGGTGACCATTAGGCCTTGGGACGTCATTCCATTTATTAGGTTCAGCAAATAATAAAGATTAGACAATGCTTACGTTCGGATGATGGCAGTGTTTGCCATAGAATGAGAACGTACTGCGTGGTAGTGAGCACGTATCTCACGCACGTCTCTCCTACTATCAACAGTATATTTTAAGTTTTACTGTTGATAGTAGGCTGGTATGCTAATTGATTCTAGTAGCTATGTTAACTGATCCACCCTTAGTGCTAGCACTTATCGACTTAGCACATATAACTTGATAAGCGTTCCGCTTCCGTTTAAGCCGATCATCCTACGATTCAGCAAGTCTCCGATTAAAAACACCTTACCGTGCCGTAATATGGTAAGAGTACCTACTTAGCCTCTTAATTTTGCAAACAAAATATTTGAAATATTGGTTCTGAAAATTATATTTCAGTCTGGAGCCAGACTAGAACTTATCATTCATTAATTCTTTTCGAACAGGAAAACATCAGTCATTCATTCACCGCTCGAATGCTTCCAACACTTTATGCAAATATAGATATTGAATTACTACATAAACTTATTTGGCTGTATTATGTGTAGATATATACTAATGTAAATGTCCTCCATACTATTCAAATTAAGTAGTCTATAACACGGCTCCTCGTGGCTAAATTAGTTAGCGTGAATGATAATTTAGCTGATTGAAATTTAAATATTGGTGTATAAAATTTCGTCCAAAAATTTTATCTCGGAGATAGGTCAGTGTTGATTCGCTTACCAGACTTATAAAATTATGACTTCCGTTCCGTTTGTAGATACCGTGTGGTGGTGATACGTGCGTAACAATTTGATGTGCGTGTTAGTCGCATATCATTATCCTCTAGTAGCGTAACGTTATATGCCATGGCACTTTCTCTTTAATAGAACTAAATTATATGACAGATTATTGAGCTTAAAACTGGGAGCACTGATATAGAAGCATAGGTATGTGGTGTATGAGTCAGGTCGGGCCGCCGCCGCCGGCGCCAGCCGTCGCGCAAGGAGCACATCGGAGGAGACGATTTCCACAATGCGTCTGGCGCCGCTCTCAGATGGCATTTCCCATGAGTGCACGTGCGGTCAATACGAACGAGATTTTACGTGATAGTTATCAAAGCCCTCTCTCTCTACTAGATCACGCGTTATAATATTAAAAGTTAATGATGTTTTGATGTGGGAAAGCTGGAATTTAGTGGCGTTGCTCAATGTAGCGTTGAAAATGATTTTGGCATAATTATATTTTACTAAGAGATCCTTATTTATAATCTTGATACTAAATACTTATATTTCAGGTCACAAAACGTTTCAGAAACGATCTTAAGTCAGGCGACCCCAATATTTGTTACAAACATAACGACACACACTTCTATTCTAAAATCACGTTCTTTTGGCTAAATTCTCTATTGAAAAAGGGATATAAATCACCACTGGAACCACATTATTTGGGAGAACTTCCAGAGGAGGAACGCTCGGTTATATATTATAAGGAATTTGTGAAAATATATCAAGACCTAGACGTACGTACCAATTCTGATGTCATCGAATTATAGTATATCTTACTAAGTAAAAAACTTATCATCACATTGTTGTTCCACATTTCAGGATTCTAAAGCAAAAGAAGCAAGCCCCAGTCTGTGGTCATGTTACATTCGTAAAGTATGGCCAAACTTTTATATTGCGGGAATATTGAAATTGTTTGGCGATTTGATCGGTGTAGTGCCCCCTTTAGGACTGGCCATTATAATCCAGTACATTGAAGATCCGACTAAAATATATGACCCCAGTGCACAAGTGACTCTTGAAGAATTCTTTAACAACGGATATGTAATGCTTCTAATAATTACTATGGCACTAATTAGCCAAGCATTCTTATCTCAGAATTCGACACATTTAGTGACGGTTGAAGGCACAAGACTAAAGACAGCTCTACAAGTTCGTTCATTTGTTACAACTCAGCTTTTGTTAATGAACATGTTGTTGCTGTGATATTTTGAATATTCACTGTAATATAAATAATAGTTGCATTTTATGCAGTTTTTTATTGACAGAGCATGGTGTACGATAAGTGTATGAGGCTGGCCCCGTGGTCATCGACGGACTCTGGCGAGGACGAGGAGTCCCGCCTGCTGCACGACAACGAGGACAACAGCACCACGAGGAGTGGTCTCATCACAAATCTAGTCTCGCAGGACACGTATAATGTCATGTCTTGTGTTTGGATCTGTCACTATATCTGGGCCATACCTTTAAAGGTAAACCGTCGCTTTTGATAGAGACAGTCGATAATAACTTCTCAATATTTTTGATTACTTTTTTTGTATTACAGGTAGTTGTTATATTGTATTTATTATACACAAAACTAGGTGTGAGTGCAATCATAGGCACCGCTGCAAGCGTTCTTGTAATCACGCCATTGCAGTTTTATATCGGTAAGAAATTATCGGACAATTCAAAGGATATCGCAAAATGTACCGACCATAGATTATCGAAAATGACGGAAATATTACACGGCATAGATGTAATCAAACTTTACGTTTGGGAGGATTTGTTCAATGAGAAAATTTTGCAACTGAGAGAACTTGAACTGAAACTCCTTAATAAGGATTCTATTTACTGGAGTTTCTTAAGTAAGCGCATAATTTAATCAGTTTACTCAATGATATACTAAAAATTGTGTTTGAGTAAAACATTTTCAATATCATTTCAGCTTTCACAACTCAAATATCGACGATAATGATAACAGTTATCACTTTTACCGTATACTATTTTATAGAAAATAACAGTCAGTTAACAGCTACTAATGTATTCGCCGGATTAGCGTTCTTTAATCAACTCACTGTTCCCCTTCTCATACTGCCTGTAACAGTGCTAATGGTGATTCAAGCGATGGTAAGGAAAAAATATTAATATTCATTTATGTAAAATTGATGTATTAGTTCCAACTAACCAACTACCAGTAAATAAAGATTATGTTTTTGTTAAATAGGTTAGTACGAAGAGAATTAGAGATTTCTTGGAACTTCCCGAATCGAACAATGTAAATGAATGTAATGATATTGAGGATCAAAAGAAAACGACCAAAGAAGATATAAACCAAGAAACTTCTATTGATAGAAACGGAGTTGACGAAACTTACATAATCAATAAAGATGAACCCGACGGAGCTGAATGTGCTGATCAGTTTTCTGATGATGAAGTATTCACAATGCCAACTCGTAGAGCGGATTCGTTAGTTAGATTTAGAAACGCAGCCTTCACTTGGGGCAAAAGGAACGACATGTTGTTAGAAGTAGACGATCTAGAAATTCCAGCAGGTGAGAGTCGATTACCTACCTGTTTTATTTTAGTGGTTCTTGTCGTGCCATGATGCGTTCGTAGACAAATGACATTAATTGCCGCTGATTCTGGGATAATTTATCAATTTAATAACATTATCGTAACAGGAAAACTGATTATGGTTGTTGGAACTACCGGAGCTGGGAAGTCTTCGTTGCTGTCTGCGATCCTCGGAGAGATGTATCTGGACAGAGGTGACGTCGTTTATAACAAGTAATAATAACAATTTTCGCAATACAGCCTTTATCGTAATGACCGCTGAAATATACCAAAGGGGGTAGGTATCACAGGCATTTATCTTAGGCCTTTCTAAATCATTGAACTGTTGCAAACTTGACTGGAAAGGAATCTATATTAGATTATTTTACCTACATTAGGAATAAACGTATTCTCTAGTACCTACATTTATACGCTGTTTAGTAGTGTGTTAGTCGACTAACGACTCTCCTGGGACGAGAAGCGATGGAATGTTCCTATCCGTAAACGAAAATAGCGTGGCAATTTAAAACTAATTATCTTAATTAAAACAGTAACGTTGTACGTATCATCTCATAGCTAAATTCGTGAACGACTGACAAATATAATATTGTACTGAGGACATATTTTATTACATGCTGCAATTACAATAAACGAATAATCTTACACCCACTGTCAAGACAGAGACTTTTTATCTACACAGGTTCTAGACATTCTTAATCCTTTGTCAGATAACCTAGTAGGTACCTACATATAACCTTTATATATAGCACAAATGGTGTTACTACTAGCTGCTAGCGTACCTACTACTACCTGGCGAAGGATAGAAGTGATGGTTACAAATCGTACCATACCACTAGAATTCACAGAAGTAGAATAGGTACTGGGTTATCATTAGGTATGCAAATATTTTATTATATGTTCTGTTACTATTTTATTACCTAGGTTCACTACTTCGACTAAAAATGCAAGATCACGACTGCATAAAATATACAATCACAGCTGGATGGTCTGAGAAATTAAAGCTTTATTGTTTAGTAGTAATAATGTTTATTTTATTTTATTGCTTTCGGGAAACCTATAGCTAACTTATCAATTACAGTAACTTATTACAAATTAAGGTTGAAGGGCATTTACAAATTTTTATAATTATCGTCTGTTTGTCCACAGGAACTGTTCTACGTGGTATGCGGGACAACCACCGTGGCTGCTGGAAGGGTCTGTGCGCAACAACATCGTTATGGACAGCTCCTGGTGCCAGAGAAAATACGGGCGCGTGTTGAGAGCGACCGGTTTGAGACCCGACCTGCAGCTTTTACCAGGCAAGAAAGCAGAATGGACGTTCAACAGATTTAGCTATACTTATCAGGCAACCTTGTCAACACAATAATAAGCGTAGATCATAATCAAACTGCAAACGAATGAATCAAGGCACGTGTATACAGTTACAAATGAAATCATTAATCTGGAACGATCGAACAATGATGGTTATTATTATGCGTATGGATATGTATGTAACATATCACATACATTTGTGTATGACGTGTAGTGTGTGCTGTGTATAGTAGGATACATAATGAGACCGGCTTGTTTCCAAACAGAGGGTGACGCAACTCGGCTGGGCAGCCGCGGCGCGCCGCTGTCAGGCGGGCAGCGCATCCGCGTGTGCGTGGCGCGCGCGCTGTACTCCGACGCGCAGCTACTGGCGCTGGATGAGCCACTGGCCGCGCTGGATGCGCCATTAGCACGCCACCTGGTCGCCCGCGCGCTAGTGCCGGCTACGCGCGCCGGACGCACGGTCGTCGTTGCTACCAACAGACTTGAACTTCTCCATTATGCTGATTTGGTAGGTTCCATCTCCAACACAGATAGAGGGCATTTAGCATATAAGCATAATCAACCTATAATGATGTCCAACTGCTGGGACACAGGCCCCCTCTCTTCGAGAGGGAGTGGGCTATAATCAACCTCGTCCATGCGGGCCCAGTGCGGGTTGGTAGATGTCACATTTCTTAGATTTTTTTGGTTCTAGCTAGGATATGCCAGTTTCCTAACGATGTTTTCTTTCAGCAGTTTGAGAGCAATGATGATAAAATGATATACTTACCTAAGTAAAGCGCCTGCCTGGGTGAGTTGTAGCTCATGGGTTCAAAACTTCATTTTGAACCCATGACCTACAACTCGTAAGTCGGGGCCGTTTCCAATGGGCCACCACTGCTCTATAAGAGGGAGCATTGTTGAACAAAATTCGAGAATATATGGAACTTTAGAAACAAATCAAGCTGCGGCTAATGTCGGCAATTAGATAGGCTGAACCTTGGGACAGGAGGACAAAAAAAAAATTGTTACTTGTTGTATCAAATTGCAATATTCCGATACTGTACCTACTTTGTATTTTGTAAGTATTTGTATTTCAAAATTGGTTTATTGCAAATAAACTCATATAATCATAAAATAACAACATTGGTAAAAATCCATCTATATATCTCTTGCGCTCTGTCGTTCAACCGCATTTAATTCCACGTCATTTCGATGTTCCTAGATAATAGCAATGGAAGAAGGTCGCGTGGCCGGCATTGGGCGCGGCGCAGCTTGTGAAGGCGCGCTGGCTCGCTGGGCGCGGCTGGCGGGCGAAGCGCGCGCCTCGGCCGCCCGCGCTGGCGCCGGCCCGCCCGGCGGCACGGCACGGGAGCGGTCGCGACTCGTGCGAGCGCTAAGCCGGGCCCGGTTTCACAGCAACTCTGAAGAGACCACGGTAAATACAACTTGTAGGTAGCCAAGTAGTCCGAAGGCTCGCTTTCTCCCAAATATTGATAGTACCGGAACATGAAATGTGTCGCTAACGGATAAACTTAATCAATCAACACTCATTGAAAGTTTGGAACCTACAATTTTAGGTATTTCAAATTGAAGCCAATTAGCCAAAGTCATTTTTAGGCAATAAAAATATTTGTGGAAATACCTACACGCTTACTGAAACTGTGGAACATCAAGTCACTTCATCCTATTCATTCTTAGATACAGAAGGCGCATGCGACTGTGGTGTTTATCTAGAATCTTAAAATATCAAGCATTTGTTACACATACCTAAATGTCAGATTTACAGCACCTTAGAAGCCAACCACAGTATAGACGCAACGGGCCGCAGCGCAACACATTTTCAGGGAGAGAGACCATTCTCAGAGGGCGTTGCGTTGCGTCCGGCCGAGCCTGCCCTAATTTGCGGTAGCTTTAATACTTATTTTGTACTGCGCAGGTGGGCATCAGTGAAGCAGCAGGAGCTCACCTTCTGCCAGAAGTCTCGACGTGTGCAGGCGGTAGCTGGCGACGTCGGGTGTCCTCTCATCCGCGAGTACCTCTCTCCAGGCAGCTGTCCTCACCGCCACCATCCATGTATAACTCAAAGTAAGTTCTTAGAGAACCTACTGACAAGGTGATATTATTGTAATTTATTAGAATGGGCAGATAAATGAAATTGATTGACTGATGCCAACTCCAAACACACTAGCCTTAAGCGCTACCGTGTTATTTTGGCGCGTTGTCAAAATAGGAACTAACACCACCGCTATCTTGTTTTAATCAAGATATTGCACAAAATATGTTAACCAACAGCGCCCCTGTGTCAACGCTATCCGAGCACCAATTGTAGCAATGTATTTTGCTGACCATTCAGATTGAGAGAACCCTAGACCAGACAAAAACCCTAACGCTCCAAGTCTTTTTAAGAAGTGGTTCAGTTGTTTATAATCTTACAGATGGCGTCCGGATGTCCGACGCGCTGTGAGCGCAGACGAGTCTAATGTTGCTTTACACAGAGAAGCCAGCTATCTACGCCGGTTACTGAAGCCCAGGGCTCCACGCAGTGTCAACAGGTGCTCTTCGATTTTAAACATGTCAAAGTAAAAATTAACTGCAATAGAAAGATGTTTTTAGCTCTTAAATACCAACTTCAAAGAGCCAATTCTCGTTGGTTCTCTAGTTGCCCCTCTTTAAAATTTTATCACGGATGGTTTGGTTTGGATTCAAAATATAAGTGAATAATTGACTAAATAATTAAAATGTTGTTCTAGATGGACACCAAAAACTTTACGACGGCTTATAAGCTCAGATTCCGAAACCGCTATAGAAGACAACCAAAGTAACGGTTTGTATACTTTTCACCTCCAACATGAGCTAAAATTCCAATTGACTAACTAACTGTTGTTCTTGATCATTTAACCTGCTTATTCCATTTTAGATGTCGTTGATGACTCCATGGTTGACACGACGCCTTATAGTTCTCTGACCTCCAATGGGATTGAACCTACTAACACTATCGTCGTTGATGAAGACTCCAACACATCGCAGAAACCAGAACTTGTAAGCGAGGTGAGTTGTGTTGAGACATAAGTTGGAGCTCTCCAACTTATGTTTCCTTAATTTTAATTATAAAAACACTTTTACCTATATCTTAAATAAATTCGATGTTTGTATTGACTGCTTTTCGGTATAGTTTTAACCTATACTGTAAGTAAATGCGTATGTGACTCGTCTGAATGTGGACCTACAATAGTTCTACATCATTGGTCCCCAAGAATCATCCTGAAAACTGTTGGTCACACAACATTGCAATAGGTAAGTATATTATAAATCGTTCATTTGTTAAAATTAACGATTTTCACTTATTTGTTTCACTTATTAATACTTATTCACTTTTTGTTCATCAGTGTGCGATATGGTGGGAATACGCGCGAGCATGTCGCTGGTGGGGCGCCGCGTACTGGGTGACAGCGGCGGCTGCGCAGGCGCTGGCGTTGGCTGCAGACTACTGGCTCACACACACCACGACACAGAGCGCGGGCACTGAGCTCTCAGATCAACAGGTTTGTAAAAAAAAACCTGTTATTTTATTCAAGTTAAAAAATTCTGCCTAAGTCAAATATGGTGGTAATTATTGCCTACAGGGCAATAATTACCACCTAACCTAACCAATTTCAGCGATTTAGAAGAAATTGTATTCCATCAATAACGGGAACAGGTACAGGTTACTGATGGTCAGGACTCTAGAGAGAAGAACCTCCTATTTATAACAGTAAGCGAAACGCTGTGTCCAATACTGGCGCGGTCGCAGCCCAAGATTTTGGGGGGGTCACCATTGGTGCCGAGGAATATTTTTAGGGAAATGGTTACCTAATTGATAAGTAGGTACTCTAAAAACTTTTTTCTGTATATGACTACAGTGACCCCAATGGGCATTGGGGTCACTGTGGCTCAGCTACCTACAGTTTTTAGTTAGTAAAGCACGTAAATCATTTAGTTTCTCGACAGTTTGAATGATTTTGGGGGGTCATGACCCCTAGGACCGCGCCTGGTCCAATAGCACCGCTATCTGAATCGAGCCCTGGATCCGACTACCTAACAAAACCCTCCTCAGGTGTTGGTCCAAGCTGGCAGGGTTGGTGGACTTTTGGTTTGCCTGTAACAACTATTATATTCGTTTTCGAAGATTGGTGTTTCACATAACTGGCGAAATGTGGTACCTACTATAGGTATAGGTACACCTCTGCCTTACCCTCTGGTGAATTGGTACAGGCGTGTGCGCATGATAAACCACAAAAGTGGTTATTCATCTTAAATAAAAAGCCACTTTTGCTGTTTTCATGTTGACTTGATGGTGTGTACAATCAATTCATCACAGTTTTCCAAAAAATACCTTTTCATATCGAAAGGAAAGGCGACTGCAACGAATTATGTCTCCTTTTGTCAGACATGGAGCGGCGTGCGCACATACGCGATGTGGTGCGGGGGCGGCGCACTGGCGGCGGGCGCGGCGCAGGCGGCGAGTGCGTGCGCGTCGGCCAAGGCGCGCCGCACTGTACACGACCGCCTGCTGCGGGCCACGCTACGGGCCCCCCCGCATCATCTGCGCACCGCGCCGTTGGGCGACACGCTGCATCGGTTCTCTGCTGATATTTTGGTTATCGATAAGGTAAAAAAAATCCCTGATGCAAATAGTAAATAATTACATATGACGTCACTCATATCTGCTTTTATACGTCATATTAGGCGAAAAGGATCAAAAGTGATTTGCTTATCTCCGATGGAATTCGAGGTAGATTCGCTGAATCACCATAATTTAAAAAAAGTATCTTTCTTTTTCATTTTATCAGTTTCCCTCCCAAAAAAACTATTTATAATTATTGGACAAGACTTCCCGAAAAGATCACCTTTCACGATTCGGAACCAGGTTGACCGAACTCTTTGTCATTGTTTTTTCATTGGTGAGAATGAATGAATGAATGAGTGAATGAAGGAAATGCACCGACCCCAGCGTGGCTTAACCAGACTCGATAAATCGAATGAACCCCAGGATTTGCACTAGCCCCTGAAGCCTCATGGTTCATGGAGCTACAGAAGCCATTGCATATCGAAGAGTAGTCCGGGGGGCGCGGGTAATGGTAGGGATAGACTGTGCCCTTAGGAATAGGAACGGACTTGCGAGCCTACCGGATATGCATCCTTGAGTAAGCAATGGACTAGTGGAGAGACGGGTAATATTTATCTAGGGATGGGCATCTTTTTACGACGTCGCCGCCAGTTGACTTCGTTCGATCTTCGCCGTTGAATCCATTGGCGGAAATATTTTGCTTCGTTCTCGGCTCTTTTCTAACACCTTGCTGTACTATGCTCCAATTTGCTGTTTTCTGTATCTTCGTCTGAGCTCTCGCTGCTGTCCGTTTCAGGTTTCTTGTATATCTCGCTAGCTGCTTTCCTGATCTTGTTTCGGTCTTCCGCCGCGTCCATCCAGAAGTCAATTTCCTTGTCGAAGCCCGCCATGTCCTGTTTTAGGTTGTCGTTCCATGTGTAAATCGGTCGGCCTACTTTCTTGGATTTGGCCCTGTACTTTATTGCTGCATGTAATAGGTGTGGTTTACTGCGTCTGTGAACATGTGCGAGATAGCACATCCTGTGGTTCTTGATGCGTTTGGTTACTGTCTTTCCGTCTAAGATTTCATGCATTTTCTTTAGTCTTGGTTTGTTCCTAGCGTGACTAATCAAGTCCCTCATGATGACTCTCTCATATTTCCTCAGTCTTGACCTGTTAGCTTTGGTGATTGTCGATACTTTCAGACCGTATATCATACACGGTACGATCACCATTCTACACATGAGCCTGGCTAGTTGCCAGTCCATCTTTGAGTTTTCTATGAATGGTAATAGTGACTTTGCGTTTCTAGTGGCCTGCTCACATCGTTTTCTGATTGTGTTCCTCCTGTCTAATGTAGATGTTATGTATGTGCCTAGGTATTTAATTTCATCGACTGTAGGTAGACTTAATCCATTCATTGACACGTGGGTCACTTTCCTTGTAGTTAAGGGGTCTCTGATAAGTATTTTAGTTTTTGTTTCGTTTATTTGTAAGCCAACACTAGCTAGTAGGGGTTTAATGTGGTATACGATTCTTTCTAACCCTTCTAGGTCATCTGTAATGAAGATGAGATCATCCGCGAATGATAGCACCAGAGAGAGTGAGATTCCATTATCTTGGTCAAGTTTGATTAGTTGGGTTTCTTCTTCGAGGGTTCTGAGGACCTCATCCATGACCAGTGTAAAAAGGCGAGGGGATAACGGGCAACCTTGTTTAACTCCCTTTCCTTTGATGATCCGCCTACTTTGCTGGCCACACCATTTGATGTGTGTTCTTTCATTCATGCATACCTTGATTATCCTGTTGGTTACTGTTATGTTCGTCCTTTGTATTAGAATGTCGCGCAGTGCATGAAGGTCGACATTGTCGAAAGCTTTTTCTATGTCCAGAGCGAGTACATAAATTCTTTTTCCTTCACCCCATTCTTCGTCCAGTACCCTTTTCATCGTAAATATGTGGTCGTCTGTAGATCTATTGTTTAAAAAGGCTGACATAAATTATTTCTTCAGAAACTGCCGACAGCAATCAGCCGCTGGGCGCAGCTGGCCCTCCTATGTACCGCAGCCGTGCTGGTGAACGCCATCATCGCGCCATGGACCCTGCTGGCGTCGATACCAGCGCTGGTGTGCTACCTCACCCTGCAGTCGGTCTATCTGAGTAACGCTAGGTACATACGCAGTAAGTAAATATTAGCTAGGACGACGGTCAATAGGTGGCGACGTGCTATTTTGTAGGAAGGCGGTCAAAAGACTGGTGATGACACTCAAACGTAACATCTTGTCGTGCGTATGTATGGTTCATTAATAGGTAACTCTAGAATTATCAGAAATAAACTTTTCTAAAAAGTACTAAAAACTTATCGAACTCCAACGGATTTAGATTAGGGGTTTTTTATTTTATTTAGTAGACTAGCTGTTCGTGCCCAGCGTTGCCCGGGTGTAATTCCGACTTTTCCGGTGGATTAACAAAAAACATTTTTTATACAAATACAAATATACGATATATAGTATTGCAGATACGAATAGAACAAAAAAGTGAGTGATGTACTTAAAATAATCTAAACGTGAATTCATGCAAGCCTAGTACTTTTTGTCAGTTATAATTATTTGATATCCTGTTAGTTAATACTATCGTGAATTCATGCAAGCCTAGTACTTTCTGTTAGGTTACAGCTCGGAAACTGCACAATTTTTTGTGAACAGAATACCGTCAAGCGCTGCACGTAATACCCAGATAAAAAAAAAATCATAAGTGTTAAATCCATATATCTTTTGATTCTGCTGATTTTGGTGAAATAAAGACTAAAAGTTACTGACAATAAAGCTTCTTATTGTTCAGTAATTCAATTTGGAATCCAATGAGTGGCTTTTACGTGATGCGCTCACAAACGAACAAACAAACAGACAAAAATATCAAAAAATATTTTTTTACTTTCTATTACTTATTTCCCGCGGCTTCCAGTACTTTTTTTGCAAAAATCTTTAATGTACAGACACGGACCGTTTACGATTTTATTATATGTATAGATAGATAGATACCTAGTGCAAGTGCCATTAAGTTTTCGAGGAAGCTCGATAACCTAAGCATGTTTTCGAAATCCAGGGAGCTTCAATGCGCGGAGGCTCACAGCGCAGCGGTTGTGGTGTCTCTGTGTGCTCAAACCTGCGCAGGCGGCAGTACGATCCGCGCAGGCCGGCTGCAGCCGCGTATGCGCGCCACGTTCCAGCGAAGTCTTGACACCAATCATAATACGCTACTCCTGTTGAATTCAGCCAACCGCTGGCTTGGACTGACTTTGGTAAGTGAATTAAAGTTAAGCAGCATTTTACTTATTTATAAAAGAAAATATCCATGTTCTTCTGCAAGCAATTTAGTTCAAGTGCGAGGCTAGAGGCTGGCGACTCACCCAATCTGTTTAGCTCCTCTTAGTTCCTCAGATCTCCAGCAGTAGGTATGTCATAATTATCTTTAACCGTAATTCTGAACATATTACAGGACCTGGTAGGAGCAGGCTGCGTATGTGTGGTACTGACGGTGTGCCTGCAAGGGGGCGCGAGTGGCGCGGCGGCGGGACTTGCCGGTGCGTACGCGCTGCTGCTGCCCGCCTACCTCGCGCATCTCGCCAAGTGTCGCGCCGACCTGCACCTGCAACTGGCAGCGCTTGAGCGCGTGCATGACGATACCAATGTGCCGCAAGAGGATTATAGGGATGACTGTAAGCAAAAACGTTATTATTCAAGAGAGCATTACAAAATGTAAATAGCACTAGCCTCCATAGTCCATACTAGGATTCCCTGTGCCGTGGAGAAGTATGAATCGAATCGAAAAAAGAATTTATCTGTTCATAATGTTTTTTATTTACTTATTAATAATGAAAGACAAAGAACAAAACGAACAAAGAATATAAATAAATGTGTGGGAATATGATTCCTAATGAATAAGTATATTATGCTGATGAATTTCAATATCTTTGTTGTAGCAATCGTTTGTCTTGTTTATTTTCAGGTCCAATACCTGTCGGATGGCAGAGGAACGGAAAAATAGAATTCGAAAATGTCAGTATTCAGCACGAACCGGGCTCGACGTCAATACTTAAAAATATCAACCTGACGATTTCACCTGGTGAAAAGGTAATCCAACCCTAATTATGTTTCCATCTTATTATAATTTATCTGTGTATAGTTAACCTTTTTATGGAATGATACCTACCTACTGAAATTAATCCATTCTAAAATAGTCATAACACTAAAAATTACATAGATAATCATGAATTAAGATTACTTACCCACTCCTACAAAATCAGGTAGCAATCTGTGGCCGGAGCGGTAGCGGGAAGTCCACATTGCTATTGACCTGCGCCGGCGCAACCACAATCAGCGGCGGCCGAGTGCTGATCGACGGTGAGGATATCACGCGCGTTCCGCTGCGCGCGCTCCGGCACCGCGTCGTGCTAGTGCCACAGGACCCCGCCATGTTCTCGGGCACGCTTCGGGAGAACCTCGACCCTCTGGCCGTGCATACTGATGAAGAGATTTGGCACAGTTTGAGAGCCGTCGGGCTGTTCGACTTTGTGTCCGCTCAGCCTGCTGGATTAGGTATGCGAACCTACTTAAATTAAGTATTATCATACCGCCTAACATATTATTGGAAATTATCTAATGTCAAATTATATGATTATGCCACTTAGCCTAAAGTAAGTAATTATAGCCCTAGGGTCTAGCCTAGAGATTAGCCAGTCAGCATGAGGTTGCTAGCCGGAGTGCGCCCTGTAAGAACCTCCACAAGAAGACAAATAGTATAGTAGAATAGAAAGGATCAGAAACTTCATTACCACATCTAGATTCACATGAAGGAAGGTAGGCTTTTGTTTGATACTTGCTAACATTCTGGGAGTATACTTTTGCAGAGTGCAGCGTATGCAGTCGCTCCGGCAGCTCAGGATGGAGTGCAGGACGCACGGGTCGCGTGGCGGCTGCCCGCGCAGCGCTTCACGCGCGACTTGCAGGTGCTCTACTGCTAGACGAGCCCGCTGCAGCGCTGGACGCTACCGCTGAAAGAGCGTTGCTTGCGGCTCTGGCAGCAGTCGCACCTCACACCACCATCATCACTGTTGCGGTAATCATTTATCTTATCAAATAATTTACATTATAGCTTACTTATTATGATATACGATTACGGCCCACTCCCTCTTAATATGAACCTTATTTGCACATATATAAAGTCCTTCGTATGGAACGCTGACTGTGCTTAAATAAAGTCTAGGCACGCTTTATAGATCTCAGCCTCAGGCTCACAGCGTACATATTTCAACGCAATTAGGTATAGGTAGTTAGCTTAGGTATGTATTAAAGCTAACTTGTCTCTTTTATTTGCACGTGTTTCTGTGACAAAATAATCATACCTACATTATTTAAATTTAAAATGCTCTCTTAACTTTGCAGCATCGCATATCGTCAGTGCGCGGGTACGAGCGCGGCGTTGTCCTCGATAGCGGCTGCATGGTGGAGCAGGGCGTTGTTGCCGCTCTGCTCGCGCAGCCATCCTCGCGACTCGCGCGCATGCTCGCCGCTGCGCAACGACCCAACTAACCCACCGCGTCACCAAATGTCCCTCTCTAACTTCGCAAGTGTAAGCGAGATAAAAAAGATGAATCTCATATGCACAGATGAAGGTTTCGTAAAGCAGCGTGACGGTGTCTAGACCTTGAGTGAGGTTTTACTCAATAAGGTTGGTAGAACTCAAAATGGCTGACCCAGTCACCCACTGCCCGATAGGCAGTACTTATGCATTTTTTTTATTGACTGGTCTAAAGTTTGCACCTATCAAAGGAGACACAGCTTTGCATTCGCATGCCCAGTATTTAGTAACTTAAAAGACAAATGATTTTTTTCTATTAAACTAGTATCAATCTTGTATTTCAAAAATATGCGCAAGTTTCGTCCGATTACTTCAAACACGCTAGGTTTTTGCACCTACCCATCTTTTTGATTTACAAGTATGATTCAGTGCAGTTTTACGCAGCGACCCTTGGAGCAAAGGAAGCCCTCGAATTTCAAATTCTTTTTCATGAAATCATGACATTTGAGAACAAAATCTAAGTGATCCTAATGAGTATAATGCTGTTAATACATAGGTATTTGTTATGTTAAAAAAAAATGATTAGAGGTATGTTATATCATGCAAGCTATGACATTCTCGTGCTGATATTGAATAATTATATCAAGAATAGTGTATCATCCACCAGAGTGATTCTATTTACCAATTCAATATATCAAACAATTATAATATGACCCTGAAAGTCAGATAATAAACGATTCATACGTGAGGAATTTAAGCTATTTATAAAGGTGTTGACATTGAATCTCAATTAGCCATTTAACACACTATGTTTGCAATGACTACAGACGAGTTGAAGGCAAAAAACGATTGAACTAATTAAGGTTGTAATCAATCGCGACTATTATACGATGTAATAATTTATTTTCAATTGTACCTTGTTTGTTCCAAATAAATGACAATTAAAACAGCCGTTGGTATGTTTCCAGATTGTATTTCCAATAGAACAACAATTGCACTTAACCTCATTTAAAGCTCACGAGCGCGGCGCGGCGCCGACGCTAACAAACGACAACGTGCTGCCAGAGTCAACGATACTTCATAAAATTATATCACTACATAACAAATTACAACAATATTTACGTTGGCACCGAGTTATATATAGTTATATAAAAACATTTGTGTTATCACACAATATAAAAATATTTACTTAAAGTACTTACGTAAATACACTTAGACAATTCTAAATTAAATCTCGACAAGTTCAATAAATTCATTGTTTCTTACGAACTACATTGGTATTCACGGGTTATCGGACAGGACGGGCACATAAATGTTTTACAACATGATGCACTCGCTCAACAATGCGTTCTGCGGGTGTTATATCTTTGGTAAAGTTATTTCCTGTAATTCGCCCATTGGTTAGGTTGCAGCCAGTATTGCTGCAGACCTTTCCTGGGATCTTTCAAGGTTGGACTAAAAAGGTTAGTAATATTTTAAGAAAATATGTAGTCCAAGATTGGAATTATTTAAATGGGATTTCATAGGCAAACAGAAGAATGTACCAAGCAACAATAATATCAGACTATCGATTGGCCGCTAATAATAAGCCTTGTGCTCAACTATGTGGCTAACATTAGTACAGCAATCCTAAGTAGTCTTAGAATACGAAGAAAAATACGAAGACATGTGCCATCTACCAACCCGCAGTGGCCTCGCGAGGTGGATTACAGCCCACTCCGAGAGGAGGCCTGTGTCCCAACAGTGGGAACAATTATAGGCTGATTGTGCTTATTTCTAGTTACATATTTACGCTCGATAGTCAGGTTATTATTGCTGGCAACTACAACATTCTCCTCCGCCGAATTCTGTGAGAATCACAAATTATGTGAAGGTTATGTATTTACAATAATATTACATTTAATTACCACGTACAAGGCACTAGATTAGGACACTTCATTTATCACCTCCACAAACACAAGTCGCGGGCAATGTTATTCTGCCCGAAATTTCACAATAAAGGTTCATTTACACGAGGAGAGTTTCTCGTTCGTCGAGAGTGAGACTGTCTGCCTCGCATAAATGAGCCATAAGACAGGTCTCAGTATAAAAACTACAAATTTTGGACTGACTCTTGTTTTACAATACCACATAAAAGATAATGTTGACAATGTGATACCTTTTTAAATTATATTTCTTTCTTGTGATGCGACACCAAATATTTTACCCATTATTCATTTTACAGCTAAGTTTTATACAAACATAAGCCTTCATATCTATAATATGACTATATTTATGTTGGCATTAACAATCATGATAATTTAGTTCAATCCAAAAAAATACACAATTTATAAACTTAATAAAGTATACAAAACGAAGTAACAATTTAGATGTAAGTTTACACTTCAAGCAAGGCAGTGTTTGAACACTTCGATGATAGTCAAAATACAAAACTAGACATTACGATTAAGTTCAGTTGTAACTATTTTTTTCGCATTTTAACGATCGTTGAAAATATTTGCTACAAAACAGTCAAAATATAGAGCCCAAACGATGTATTTAAATTTCAAAATTATTATTTTTTCGTGAAGTATGGCAGAGTCAAAATTAAGGCAAACGTGGATCGAAACACGCAATAGAAGTTATAGGCCGAACCGTAATATTTGATTTGAACAAAAATAATTAAAACACAACAAAGATAAGACGATCGACCTCACAAATCACTATGTGGTTTAGTATTTTTTTTGTATTCAATGTTTTTGTCGGTCGAATATGTAACATTCTGCATTGATACGCACTAACAATGACCGCACCGACTTCTGGTCCGAGCCGACGCAGGAGATGTTAAATGTGAGGATTCTCGGAACAACGTTGACGGCGTCTCCTACGAGAAAGTTGTCGAGATAGTATATTTTTTTCGGGAGCCTCCCGCTCCGTCGCGTTGCTCGCGCGGCCCCTACGTGGGCTCCGTCTTGACGCCGGCGCTGGCGGCCACGGCGGCGCGCGCCTCGTCGGGCAGGCGCTCCGGGCTCGTCAGGATGTCCGTCGTCGTGCACAGCACGCGCAGGGAGTTCAACACCGCTAGGAACAAAGACGAACATCTAAATAATATAACCTGTCTTCTGCAGGTAGACTGTGACGTCTGAACATGCAAGAAAAGATTAGTGGTAAGCATTAAGAACAGTGTAACTATTCACACCATACAGCATAAGGCGTCGTCCTATTTGGCGAAGATCGCACGATGACACGATGCGTTCTCGTCGTGGGATGAGTTGAAACATACAGATTTCATCAGAGTGTCCTATTTGAACCTCGCAAGTAATCGTGCGAGCACAAGAAATGCTTAATAACGATCGTACGATGCGTTTGATCGTGCGATCATGTAATCAAAGCAACAGATCTCTTTTGAGTGTCCTAATCGGTTACCTACGCGATGCGTCGACGCGCGAGGGCATCACACGATGGACATCGCGCGATCTATTAGGACACCTGTTAGGTCATCGCACGACCACTTTGATCGTGAGATGAAAAACGCATCGCGCCATCGTACGATCGCTCCCAATTAGGACGCCGCCTATCAGTTTTACACTATTATAATCACCACACAAGGTCGAGGAAAGCGGTTAAACGCTGCACCAATTATTTTGGCGATGCCTAGACCTTCCCAAGGAAGTCTACGTCCACAAGTGAACGTCTTTGTGCGGAATGATGATGTTGACCATATAAGGTAGTTTTAGTAATTAGCACGCCAACTTAACCACGATCTGCTGATGTTGGAAATATAAAATAAAGGATTTTAAAATATTTCCGTAGTATCCATCAAGTGTTACCTGGGCGCATCTCGACGAGCGAGCAGTGCTGCTCGGCCCACAGCAGCGTGGTGCGCACGAGGTCGGCCGCGCTGCTGCACGACACGCACGCGCTGAACGACTCCACCAGCGCCGCGCTCACTACGCTAAACTGTATGCGCTTGATAAGGACATGTATTCTTTGTTTATAAACGTGATCCTTTAGAACTTGAATGTAATTCAGATTGCAATAGACTTGACAAGCCCAAAAAAAAAAACTATTAAAATGATGGTGGTTGATTGGTGATAATTTGTAATCTTGAACTAATACAATCTCTGAATGTACTCTAACTTACACGATTTTGTGGTTATCTGACAGATTTGTCAAAAAAAAACCATACCATATTGTTTTATTATTGACTTCACTAACAAACAAATAGGTAACGAACGAGAACGAGATAGGTGACAAACGAATTTATAATAAATAATTAAATCAAAATAATTTTGAATACATGATTTATCTACATTAAGGGGGATGCGCTAGGGTGGCCTGCGAAATTCAATCAAAATCGATATCAAAATTCAATAAGTGTATTTAATGACAATTTCATGAAATCATGACATTTGGCACTTTCATGAACTTAGAGAGTTGTATAGCTGATTCTAATGTTTATAATTCTGTAAATCCATATTTGTTACGAGCGCTAATAATATTTAGATCAACATACAACCTGATACTGACCTGCAAATTGCAAAAAACGTAAGAAAATTTGAATTTCGCGGGCCACGCTAGCGCGTCAACCTTAATGTTATAAAGAGAAAAGATTTTTGTTTGTAATGAATAAATTCAAAAACTACTGGACCGGTTTTAAAAATTCTTTCATCAGTTGTATGCTATATTATCACTGAGTTTAAGGCTATAATTTATGAAGATATCACGCGGGCGAACCGCTGGCGGAAGCTATCTTAAATAAAAACCTAATCTAAAATATCCTAGATTAATAGCCATGTGTTACAAACTGAAAAGTTATGAGTAAGCTTCCATTTTTCCGACAGGTACTATGAGAAAGTAATAACATTTGTTGTCATGCGGAAAATAGAAGCCCACTCAAAGTTAATATCTAGTAAAACCATGATGTGAAGATAAGTATTGTTCATGAGATAACTCATTTTTATTGACTAGGCATATTATTTGGCTTTATCAGTTATTTTTTATCATTGACGTAGGTATATCGCGCCCGCTGTGTAAAACATAGACGAGCAGTAAATAGTACAGATTGCCTGCAAAACGAGTGCGATAACATATCTATCGTCCTCGATCGGAAGCCCTCACGAGACTCACTAGTGGCACTCGCATGCTTTGTAAAAAAAAAGTCTGTTTAAAATATCGTTATCTTAGACAAGACGAGGAAAAAATGTTATTTTTTAATTCAAGCTTTGTCTTTTTTCTTGAGGGGTAGATTCTGAATAATTATTAACGGAAGCAGCTCAACTTAAAAGACAACACAAAATTAAAAGTGTCAATGGAGTATTTTAATTTCTCGAAACGTAGAAAAGATAAGGAAAAATAAATTGTTTCAATATCTCACGTTCACGTTTCGTCTATGCTAGACAGAGCATTACTGCGATCTGACGTCACAACAAATTAACACCATACTAACTTAGCGCTAGTCTTCGCGTATTCTAAACTTATCATTGCAAGATTGGTAGCAATAGATCTCTGCATTGCAACACCTATCCCACCAACCTTTAAATTTTAGTAAACGTTTTAGAACCAGCTTTCCTTATAAAAACTTTAACTTCTGTCTGATTTGAAGTTATTAATTCAGAACACACGAATTACAAACGTTTTACCAAATACTTACGTGATGATAAATAATGTGAATTTTAAAGTATATTGTTACAAAAGGATACGAGCCAATACTTCCAGTTGTGCATGGTCCTGTTGGCGACATGTCGCGCGAACATCTCGCGCAGGCGCCCCGAGCGCGCGCGCGACACCGGCGCGCCCGTGGCGGGCAGCAACGAGTGGCAGTTGCTGCAAAATTACGTTTCGGGTTGTTGCATACAGCTATCCAAAGAAAAGTATACGCTTCGTGCGTCATCGTCTATCTTCGGCAATACAAACACGGTATACTGAGATCTAATCTAATCGTGCTGTTTCCGAAAAACACGAAGTTTTATTTGCATGACACGATGCTTATTTTGAAGATAGTCCAAAGGTAAATCGTAAATTGGTTAGAGTTAGACGGTTCTTTTTCAGTCGAACGTACAACTGTAAGCAGTTGAATATATCGACTGCGCGCGGTTGCTGCGATACAGTCCATCTGATGTCAGCCAGGTAAGAACGCTACACCTTTCAAGTGAATATAGGGACGCTTGAAAATTTCGAATAAGACACGGCGGATTGTTAGCGATATCAATATTAGCATAGGGATACACTTCATCGGCCGCCAAAGCGATATTTGGCGATTATTTAAATCGCCAAATTCCACACGAATGTAGCGTGTTAAATAAAATAATATGCTCGTTCGTATCTTTTGATTTGTCTGTTGTTTTTTATATGACCTACTGGTAAACAAAAAGTGTGTATACGTACGTGATAGAATTGTTTAAGCATTCTATTTGCTGTCGCAAGCTCTCCATTTCTTCTTTGATTTGGTTCCTCTCGGCTTTCAACTGCTTAATATACTCGGCACCCTTCTGCAGCATTGCAGCTTTGCTTATCTAGAAATGTTTATTCATTTTATTTCATTTTTACATATTAAGAAGCAGTGGTGACCCTGTGGTAACGGCCCTGACTTACTAGTTGTAGGTCGTGGGTTCGAACCTAATAGAAAGGCGGTTTACTTTGTGTAAATGATTTCATCACCACTGCTCTCAAAACGGTGAAGGAAAACATCGTGAGGAAACCGGCATGTCCTAGAACCAAAAATTCGAAGACATGTGAAATCTACCAACCGTGGTAGATTACAGCCCATTCCTTCTCGAAACATTATAAGCTCATTAAGACTTATAAAAAGCCTATTGATACTATAATGGTATAAGTCTGTATAATAGCGTTATAGTAACAATAATACACAACTAGATTGCTAATAACAAGCCTTCACAGATAAATAGTAGCATGTTTTAGAGAACGGGTAATTAATTTTACTTTTTTCGAAAAGGTGTTTTTTTTTACTGCTTTTTGATGAGACTTCTGAAAGAACTTTGGTTCGATCTCCGATTCGGCCAGTGCGTTATTGCGTTCATACATTAGGAGATTCTCAGTAGCAACCCGGAGTCTGGAATTGTGTCCTTTAGTGGCTATAGGGCTCACCATTTATTACATGAAACCTAACATAACTGGCGAAATGTAGATGCAATGGACTCATTATAAACATTAGCTCCTTCTCCCCTTTCGGAGGAGAGCTGGGCAGGGAGAGGTTGGAGGAGTCGGATAATCTTGTAAAAACTTTCAGCAATTTGTATCAACCTCTAGTATAGTACAGATATCCGAAGTAAAGTATGCGCTTCGGGAATCATCGATATCTTTGGAAATACGAACGCGTGATGGTGAGATACTAGAGATGTTACAACCAAGGAAGTACTTGCCTATTTTGTATTACCTTGATAACAAAATATAGATAATATGCAATTCCAAAAATCGTTCCAAAACTTTTGATTGACAAATGACGATCGGAGTTGGTAACCTGACCGAGAGCACATTTCATACAAACGCGCAATAATATGTACGCCACTACAAAGCGCGGCATGCGGTAGCACAGAGCAAACTTTGTGGGGGATTACACTGTAATGCGACGATCGTGCTAATTCGAAAACACGAAGATTAGCGAAGCGTATACTTTTTTTGGTTTAACTGTAAGTTTGGTTACAAACCTTAGCGGCAGGGTTAGTGTTGAGATGCGGTATGAGCGCCTGCAGCGTGTCGAAGCCGTTCTTGATGTTGTAGCGCCGCTTCTGCTCGGCGTGCAGGTGCGTGCGGCGCGGCTCGCGCGGGCTGCCCGCGCGCGGCGAGCCCGCGCCCGCGCCGCCCGGCGACGTCGGCGGGGACAGGGACTGCCACATACTACTTTGTTAGCTATCTTCGCATCGTAATAAAGATCATGATGATTATTAGTAGTATCCTTTGAAAGCGACTTCATATTTTTCTGGCTTTTACCGTCCGCAAAGCTTAACTAACGACACGCACACGATATGCCGCACCCTAAATTATCGTGAAGGCTGAGTGTTTAACGGATGTAAAAAGCCGAATAACGAAGACTTGTACTCCCGGTCATTGTGATATTTTTTTTTGTACAGGTTTATATCTGGGTGGGAAACCTTTGGTTACAGAGAAATTGAAGATCAATGTTCTATCAATTTTATCCTTTTTTTTTAAATTACAGTTCAGGACATGGCATATTATTATGTTGTCGCTACTTTGCTGGCCTAATGATAGACGTCGAAAAATATCGAACCACTTGAGACACATACCTATAACCATCGTGATAATCAGTTCAGAAATAAGAAAAAAAAAAATGATGAAAATGTTCCTTTGAGTCACAATGAGGTGCGTCTAAAGAGTCTGATCGTATTACCCAGTTACTCACGTGATGCGGCGACATGACGTCGCTGCCGATGGGCGACGCCTGCGCGCGCCGGCTCGGCGACCGCGTGGGCTCCGGGCCCGCGCTCTCCTCGCAGCTGTTCAACTTGTACAGGCTTTGGGCTGCAATTTGACAAACGAACGAGGTCAGAGGAAGTCGCGGGTTTTAGTAGGGACTTTATATGGGTACAGATCGGAACTGTGGAAATAGAAGAAGTTTGGTGACCGTTGTTTGAAAGCTTGGTTTGAACTTCGTCAACAAAGTCGTCGAGACTACTCGAGACTTATACCTGTTTTTACCCGACTACGGCGAAGAAAAAAGGAGGGTTATGATTTTGTTATCAATTATTGTTATTCCAAGCTGTACCCAACTTATGAAAAGCGTGCAGCGAGTGACGTAAAAAAATAAATTAGCATATTGACTGACAGTGTTGCGCTGAGAGTAGCTGCGCGAGCATTACGCTAGCTTGCGGCAGCGTGGGCTCGGACGCGACGCTGTTGAGCGGCGGCGGGCGGCGCGCAGGCCCGGCCGGCCCGCCAGCCCCGCCAGCCCCGCCAGCCCCGCCGGCCCCGCCAGCCCCGCCGGCCCCGCCTTCCACTACGCCGCTCGACGTCGAACGCGACCGAATGCGAATGCCGCCCGGGTTCGACTCGCGAGCCTGCAAATTGTCAACTTTGTACGTTACACGTACACTCGTACTTACCATTTCAAATGATTCGAGCGTTTGCCGAGATTTCATTGCACGAGGATACGAGCGATTAAATCACTCTTCACTTCCACAGACATCTGTTGGGTAATATAAAGGAAATCTTGTAGTTGGCCCATGGAAAATTGAATAACAAATTTGTAATTTTAAAACGTCAGCAATTCAAAACTTGACAAGCTCGATGCGTGGACAATCTCGGGAGGAGCAGTGGTGGTTGTTAGGACGTAGAACAATTACTCCGGGGATCTTACTCGGGAATAAGTTTTCCGTCCGGATGGTCCTGGCAAAAAATGTGATATTGTAAAAGCGCATACCCTCGCGTTGTGCTTAGCGACCGACACGTCATGCGGCGAGGGCGCGGGCGCGGGCGCGACCTGCGCAGGCGCGCTCACGGTCCAGTCGGGGTTCAGCTGCGAGCCCAGCGGCAGGCTGTGCGAGCGGAACTGCTCCTTGTTGACGCGCGACACTCCGCCCGCACTTGAGCTCGCCCCTGACGACATCTGTCCACACAAACACGATGGGTAAGACTCGATATACAAATAGTCGAAATACACATAAACACTTCATCAGATATCACCTGTGGAGCTGTGACGGGCACCAGTGGCGGCGAAGGCATCTTAAACGAGCGAGGGTTCACCGTAGATGACACGGGCTTCCCCTTGTAAGAGTCCTGTGGACTCGGCTGCAAGTACTGCATCTGCGGCGACGTCTGGCGCGAGCCCACAGAGCGCGACTCGTAGCCCTGCGGGGACACCGGCGGCCCCGACTGGCTCATGGACTGGCCGTAACTCTGATACTGATTGTTTTGCACCTGTCCCGAGTAGTGGGACACCCTCTGTCGCGGCTTCTCTCGCCCGTACCCGCCCCGCCCTTGAATCACTATAGTAGACGCGTACTTAGAATTCTGTAGCGGTTGCTGCAGCAATGAGACAGTTTCCGGCGCAGTTTGTGAAGGCGGTACTACACCTGTAAACATAAACGTAAAAGTATTGTACCTTATTGCAAATGGACAACGAAAGAAATAATACCGCGGTAATCGACTTACCTGTATTATATTTATAAGGCTCGGATTGCGCAACAATCTTTGGAGTATTAACATATTGTAACCTAGATGATTTTCCAACGTAAACATTGTGCATTTGTTGGTCTGACTGTGAAGTGTTCTGTTGTTCATAACTGATGGGTTGGTATGGAGATAGCATCTCTTGAGCATTCATCATATTGTTCTGTAGTTCCGACTGTGAAAATAGCCTGTTATTGTCGTACATTCCCATCTGCTGCTCATTCTTTATTGTTTGTTCTGCCATCGACATCATTTGAGTATTGTTACTTGTGCCTAGAAAAGTAGTGCTGTTTAGAAATTTACTTTTTTTTTTTCAAAGGTTTATTCAATAAATCGAATTATATGTAGGGGATTTACATTACATGATGACGAATGCTGTCACTTTTATGACATTGATAAGCTTGACGTGAAACGATACTCGCGTCATCATGAAATGTGCAAACTATAAATAGTACCGTGCAAAGACATCTGACTGGTCGGCATTGTGACTGCTGTGTTGCTCTGGCTGCTGTTCATAAAACTCTGTGGAGAGTAGGTGTCCACGGACATGCCCCCACGATACATCGAATCTTCGGAAGTTAGCGCAGATTCCTCTGGCACTGACGGTAATAATCTGGGCGTCAACAAATCTGAAACATTTAATGACACATTAGTATTGAAACAGGTAGAAAAATAGAAAACTTATTTAATATTCAAAATAACAGTTACCCTGCAGTGGTTCCAATGTGTCCATAAAATCATCAAGATTGGGTTGCAGTGGGCCTAAACTTGGTTGAATGAAGTCTGCTAAACTTGCTCCTCTGGCTGAAAACGTAATTCAATTTAGATTATTGCAATGTCTTAAAATAAAACATACAGTATTATATATAATTTATTTAGGGATGAGCGATTAACAGACTTTAACGTATGCATTTGTAATCCTCAGTTGCTCCATTCCTTTTTAATGTAAACTTGACCTTATTTTCATCACTACAAAATTGAATTCACCTATTTCTCTACAGTCGGGGAAGGCGAAGGGTTGATGGCTGGTGATGGTGGAGAAGAGTGTGTCAGTCATGAAGTTCAGATAGTCCTCGTCCGTGAGCATGTTGCCTGCAAGGTCGCTGCACTGCGAGAACGATTCCACCGTGTCCATGTCCGATATCTAAGCAAAAAGCAACAATATTACCTCCAATATTAGATCTATTTTTCAGTAAAGAATATGTCAGTCATTAAAATTGTTTCTTACCGTATCCTGAACGGAAGTGTCTCCCTTTCCAAGGAGTCGCATTATATGAAACTTGCGCCATTTTTTATATTCTGCAATAACCGCCTCGGCCCTTCGTTTCCAATATTTACCTTCTAGTATTGTTGCCTAAAAGTATGTAAAGTGATATGTAAGTATTATTATTTTTATATACTTACCGTTAGTTTTGTATAAAAAATAATTATAAATTATGCTTATAAATTACCTCTGGTTTTACGTGCGTGTCAACATCTAACGGGGAAGCGAATTGGCATACCAATGTATTTTGTTTCTTTATAACTGCAAACATAATTTATGCAGTTATGATTTAATTAAACATAATACTTACTAAAATAATATAAATGGTAGAATATTATCGGCACCTTCAGTGTTCAAGGTGTCAATAGACGATATCGCTGTTTTAACATTGTTATGAATTACATCACACCACCTTCTGGGCCTTTGGCGTTTCATTAATATCTAAACATGTGCTGTTCAACTATTTAATGATAGATGAAATAGATTTTAGATAAATTATTTGGCCTACATATTCTTCATTATCGGTAAATTGTTAATCGCGCAGACGTAGTTCACTTCGCATAAATCTGAAAGGTTTTTCTATATCGTAATTTATTACTCAACCAGATATGAATGTGATAAAATGTCCTCATACGTCTCGTAGTAGGTTATAGGTACCGACACGCCTTCAATACGTGGGCGTGGCTTGCTATATTTAGCTTCTAAATAACTGAATTAAAATAAATACTTAATACAATTAGAAAACTAATGTATGTGACCTCCGCAAACCGCTTTTTATTCATTTAAACTAATTTAAATTGCAAAAATAACTAAGAATCTGAACTCTTAAAATCACTTTATTTATTCCAACAATTAAAAAAAAACTTTTGTTTTTAAAAACACCAATCAACCGGCCTCCAAATGAATTACTGAATTAAACAGCAGAACAAAATTATTGTATTTAAATTAATGTACCTAAATACGCATTATATCACCGTGGTAGCAGCAATCAAGTATAAATCAACCTTGTCTTTATTTTAATGTCCAGTTTGGGGTCACCGTTATCTCCTGTATCTTATAACTATGTAGGTGCTCCAGTCTGTTTGGCGCTACTTGTACAGGTGTTCAATTTCCCAGACAAGAATTATGTATCCGAAACTTCGCGCCTACAAGCAATTTCATATCAGCATCATTATCACAATATTGCTTTTAGCACGCGTCTAGTGCATGCCTGCTCGAGGTTTTATTTTTTATAAGTACAGTAAGTTTAGCAATCAGCTTGCAGATATTAATAATTATGAACGTTGATTAAAAGCAACGAAACCTAAGCGTTTCAGACGCTTAGGTTTCGTTGCTTTTACTTAACATTAACAATTCAAGTCCGAACTACGGAAAGCCTATCACGCAGACACATAATGAGAGATGAGTCACTTTAAAAATAAAATCTGTCACAGAACATGCCGCCTAGTAACAGATAAAAAAATACGTAGGCACCAAGAAACCTCATCAAGGCTCCCGCAGACAGGCGCGACGCGACTCTGGTGGAACAATATCTATGAAAACTTCACGGAAATTGTTCTGCCGGTATCGCGTTACGCTCATGTTACTTTTGGGCTACCCGGGGTAGATGGTAAAAACCGTTTTCAATGCCTCTAAAATGTCAAAATGTCTCTATGATGTTCCTATCTTTGATGATTTTATTTTAATAATATATTTAAAATATAAAATGAATACACTTACACTGCATATGCCAGCACCGCCATATGACGTTGTTCAATCGAATCTTGTCCTTCCACCGGAGTTTTATACCTTTAAAACGATTCCATTTTGGCGAAGTTAATTTTTGTCTGAGAAAAACAAAACATAAAAATATATTTAGAAATAATAAACTCACCATGCTCTTCCCGCGTTCACCCAGTCACAAAATAATGTTAGATAAATTAACTCTCATAAAAATGTTAACTATAAAGGTCCTCGAACTAAGAAGAAGCATTTTTACTTTGAACGAATTTAAAACAGCCATGATTAAAAAAAAATAAAAAAAATATTTGTCAAAAGTGTAGACAATATTACAGACTGTGCTACACAGTGGAAACAAATTGTCAGACAATCAAGTGGTAAGCTGGTTATCAGGATCGCTATCAATATGTGATCTTAAGCTTATTGCAAATAGCAGTTTGATAAGAAAGAAACATAGCCTATCTTATCTACGGTCTCTACTTGTACAAATAAAAGGCAGAAGGTAAATTAGAAAAGCTATTTGTAACAATAAATTTGATATAGATATCAATTATAAGATTCAACAGGCTTGAAGGAATACTTATTGCATAACGCACTTTACGGCAAGCGGCCTTACATAACATTATTTATAGCCAATTCATAACATCGGTTAAGTAGGCCCACTCATAAATACAGGTTTTAATGTCCTTAGGGTGTATTAACACGCTGGATGTCGCTGAATCGAATTTGCATGGTTGGGTTGGAACCATCATATCGTTGAGTGTCGATCGATTCATGTTGCTATACCACCAAATCGATCTCTTGAAATGAGAATAACGCATCAAATTCAATCAACCAGTTCCAAGTATTAATTGAGCGATGATTGCGACGAAATTTATGTAGAGAGTAAGAGACCCTATAAATCGAAGCAATCCTGATCTAGCAATACATTTCAAGACATAACTTCGATCCATCAAATAAATGCTTTTATAAGATGGATAATCTGTACTCCCAAGCTTTTTAATTCACCGCAAGATGACCACGATATTGATAGCTCCATTGCGTCGTCGATCTCGTTTGTGTTATCATATCACACCCTTACTTTTTTGTGTTTCAAAATTTAAAGAAAGCGTGGTGTCGTCATCCTCTGCTCGTATATTACCGTATGCGTAGTTCCATACGAACCATTTTTTATTTTCCTATGCATGTACTTAGCGAAATACTAATAGTGACAACATTTGACCATAATTTGGATAGAAGTCTCGCACGCCTGACCAAGACCTAGGTCTAGTTGTCGCAAGCGTGACGTCTAAGCGCAATGTGCTGGGTTTGATCTGTTCTCAGTTGCCTGATTTTGTCGATTTTTTTTTTTCAGTACGGTTCATGTGCTGATAGTTACCATTGTAGCATGTCGCGAAAAGGATTTAGTTTACTCTCGCGTGCATTGTTACGCAATATAAGGGTGTTGGAGATTGTGTTTATTAAGTTACCTAGGTACCTATTTTTATTTTGGTAATCTCAGTAGCAGCTTGCTAAAAAGCAAGAGGCCAACAAAAAAGTCAAATGATACTTATTTATTTTGGAAAACAACGCCGCAATCGTCGCGAAATCTCTAAAAATATAAAATCCTTCGATTTTGTTTCAATGAGTGAAGTTAAAAAAAACTGTGAATATGGAGGTAAAAACCCACACACCAAGCGCGGTGCGGAGCAGCACGGTTTAGTTACTTTTGCTTTCATCTTTTCTCATGACCATACTTTCGATTTTGTATGAAACGCTTTACAATGCGACCGCGTTTGGTGTGTGGAGCAGGGAACTCCTTAGTCATCAGAAATGTAACTAAAGACTTAGACTCAATCTTGCTGCAGACATGGCGAAATTCTTTGGTTTTCCTGTAATGAATACCTCTCTATTGAAGTGATTCCGAGAGGTACCTAAACCTATATTTTTTGTTATTTTATGTGCAGAACACAAGGCAAGTTTCTGTTTAGTTTTGATTACTATATTTTTGGGCGAAACTCGAAAAAATATGTGATTTTATGGGCATGGCCACATTTCTTTTTCAGTTAAAAACATGGAAATCAATGAACTTATGGAAACAATAAAAGGCTTAGTTAGTATATTCCCATTATGTACATTCTATTACGTTAATAGGTAATTAAGTAGTACCTAAGTAAATAAATCTGTAACATTATTTAAAATCTTCCACATTTTATCTGCAATACCATTAAATTAAGTATGAGTAATTGTGACAAAAAAAAGGGAAAACACGAAAAATTAGTTAATTGACTGTCAAGACTCTACTCCTCTGCTGATGTACCTTTTATTTTTATTAAAGTTTTTGGCATTTAGTAGAACTAAAAGCACTACAAATACAGTAAGGAATAACAGATGGAAAACAAGGTGAATAACCTGAGAATGAGTGACTTGTATACTCTTAGATACCGACATACATCACAAGTATGTTGGTGATGGTTAAGATATAACAATTTTGAGTGGTATCCTAAAATCTAATACACCAGATATTTTTTGATAAGGTCAACAACTTCATACATTATTTCACTGGACCACAAGTCTCATGACTCCATTATTTTGGGAAATAACAACTTTTTAAATATAAACTATATATATGTATAATTGTGTAGTTCTAATATCATCCTTTTTTTACTACTGTACTATAAGTACACCTTTGCCTAACCCTTCGGGGAATACAGGTGTGATGGTATGTTTCAAATACAATATCTCAGTACATTAATGTGGTTATTACCCAAGAACTGCTCATCTATAAGCTTAGATGAGCCATATAAAAAGCAGCTTGAAAACTATAAATCTAATATGCTCGGCTTTTAACCAACAGATCACAATATTACACAAGCATCATGCAAATTAATTTATTTATAAACTTGTTACAACCACTTGTAGTGCAAAGCATGTTAATATGTTTACAGATTCAATCATTGTATAAGTAGGTTTCAACATAATATGGCATAATAAAGTAGTATCAAGAGAAAGGATTAAGTCAGCTAAATGGTTGTTTTGTTCATTCATCATACATTTATTTGAATACGTAATAGGCGAAAAATAGTGGAGAATAACACTAAAGCTTTAATAAAAATTAAAAGTAAATTATTAATAAGCAAGTAAGTATTCATAGAGTGAGTTATCTCAGCACATGACCTGTGTCTTTTGTACTGACTATGATGACCCTCTTATCTTTGCACGCTAAACCCAATGGAAACATACTGTTTCCTTATTTTTAGAGAACATTTGATGCTTTACTGATAAGATGTTTGATATTATAATAAATATATAATAATCTCAATAACCTTAAGATATGAAATTATAGTTAAAATGTATAAACTTCAATATGCCAAATTGAAGTCGAGATTACAAATTGAAACTGAAATGTTATGCATTTGAAGTAATTATTCTTCGTAAATAATGCATCTTGTAATCAATATTTGAGGTATTTCCAAGCACAATAGTGAAACATGTTTGTGATTTAGATAACCATGCAACAACAACTACTAGAATCGTAAGTTAGGCATGTTCAACTAACTAAACATGTACCAGGAAAACATCAATGCCAATTAACAGCTACAGTATGTCTACTCTATAATCATCTATGTGAATATAAATTTGTGAGGACTTACCTATAGGCCAAAGTCATACATTTGAATAACTTTGTTAGAGATATCTCTATAGAAAGTTGCTGAATACTTTCCTCTTTATCAGGCGTGTATGGTATCATCGCTCCGGGCATCGTATAGGTGGCCACAGCTGTGACTTTTTGAATGTTTTGTTTCTCATCTTCTTCGGGAACCGTGACCAAGTCGTCAAAGTCGTCTTGGGCTTCAGCTTCAAAATGTGACACCATGAAGTGTCCCGAGTGTATTGTCTCCTTTTCAGGTCGGGACTGCCGTTTCTCAACATCGTTCATTTTGGTGATCTGAATGTTGGTGTGTATCAAAGTAATAAGTTATAACTTGAGGTTTTATTGAATTACGTTTGATAAAAGGTCTATCAACATTTGGACTTGTCCTTATTTTTACTTATCACTCACACTCACAGACACATTGTTTTTTTCATCTGACAGCTAATGTTGCTAGTTGCTATTTACATTATGTAGAGATGTCATTAAAATTTGTTTTTTTTTCAGGATGGCAATTTGACCACATCTAAGTTTTATACACACGTATGTAATTTCCAAATCGAAGCGAGAAGGTACTAAAAACGATATCACTGTAAAGTGGGTGATAGACAAAGTACGCGGTTTTTATGTTCGCGACCTTACACGCCTTCGGTGACACACGTGAAGCTTGCTCAAAATTTCATTGTTGGTGATCCGCCGCAGTGGTCTTTAAGTCCATGTACTTAGCATGACACTCGGGTGAGTAAGCTCACCAAGCCATAATAAGTACGCGTACTTGCTCGCACGTCTGTCACCTCTTTTAGAGTCTGGCCAGCGAAAGTTGAGCTAATCGCTTGGAAACATTTAAAACTACACTATTGAGTAAATGACCAGAGGCTATAGACAAAATCCCTTTTCTGTAAGCGTTAACGCCAAAGGAAAGATCAAATTGTATGGAGTTGACATTAGTTTTAGAGATGTCACGTGACTGCTGCTGTCAACTGCATACAATTTGATCTTTCCGTTGGCGTTAACGCTTATAGAAAAGGGATTTTGTCTAGGCCCCCAGATCCGTCAACTAATGATGACCCTAATCACACACAATATTTAATATGAATACATATTCTACCAGGGGTGATAGACGTGCGAGCAAGTACGCGTACCGCGTTTGTAACTCCCCCCGCTTCGCCGCACGGCGATGGCGGGGCGCGGCGCGGGTAGCGGGGAGTATTGAGTTCCAAGCCAGGTGTCATGTTAATGCGTATGGGTTGTACTTATGGCTCGACGAGCTTACTCGCCCGTCTGTCAACGCCGCGGGGCGCCAGCCAATTTGACAATGAAATTTTGCGCAAACTTCACGTGTGTCACCGACGGCGAGCCGAGTAAGGTCGCGAACTTAAAAGCGCGGTCTTTTAAGTTCGCGACCTTACTATGTTGACAAACTAGACTAATTTTTCAAAACTACACTTTAAAGACCCATCGTCTGGGAAATGTATGTTAGAAAGGGACAGGGAAAGTACGAATTCTACGTAGACGAAGTGCTAGTTAGAAATAAACGTATTTTGCTAACTATTGCGCAAAAAACAACATGAAACTAATCCTAAATCAATAAATAAAATAAAATAGTGTACACTAACCAATAGTAACACGTTCCTGTTCTGTTCACTATCAGCAAGCTGTCAATGTCTACATGACATGACGAAATGACTCATTTTTGTTATATTGACATTGACACTTATTTTGTATTAATTAGCGCCAACTTGTGTTTTTGCAAATTAAATTTTATACTGTTGTCTGATTTTTACAACCATTAAAATTGTTACTGTACTTTCTTGAATATGACTTCATCCCCAAAATTCAAAAATTTATGTTTCTCACCAAAACAATCTCCAAAAGAGTTGAAAGAAAAAATGAGAAAGGTAAGTTGGTACCTACTTCAAAATAATAATGTTCAGGTCTTAGAATATAAGGTTTTTTATTAGGCTGTTACTATCTGCATGGTACTCCAAATTATTTACTATATGCCCTTGTATTAATTATATTATGCGTGACCAATATTATGTAGCCATAGTTAATCTGAACCAAGTAAACATTAGCTTTGTATCAGCTGGTTTAAAAACAGGCCTATTCATAAAAAAACAACAGATAAAGCTGCAATTATTATTTAATTAATTTACTTTTAATTAACTCTTAGTGGCTTTTGTGGACATGATTATAATAATTATTCAATTTGTTACAGTTGTAATAGCAATCAATAGGTTTTTATTATTATTAGTCTTTTAGATAGATTCTTTTCTATTTTGTGAATGTGAGAATGTTGTAGGCTTATTGGACTGTAGATTTATTGAACATCTTCTATTTTGTTAAGTACCTGGTACTTACTTGTAGAAAGGCCTACATTGTCCTCCCATGCCACCAACACTGTAATTTGAAAGTATTGTAAAAGCCAATTATTTTTAAAAGAGTAACCATGGAGTTACTTGCCGGCTCTTTTCCATAGGAAACAACCAATTAGAATCGTGCACCTAGCTTCTGACGTTTCATAAATGCCCATGTAGGTTTATGTGAAATAAAATATTTTGATTTTGATTTTTATAATCATTTTATTGTTTACATGCTGCACTGAATCAGTATGAGTAATATTATGGTAATAATGTTTCAGAATTACAAACACAAAATTCAAAACTGCCGTGGTTTGTTGATGGATAAACTACGGGGGTCATTAATAGAAAAAGATTTATGCAACACTTTAACTGATATTTACAAAGATATGTTCAATTATTCTGAAGAAATTATCAATGATGAAGAATATGAACTTATGGAGGAACTCAGAAAAGAGCTTGTACAAGAAGAGTTGGAATGGTATGTCCTCGTCACCATTATATAACTTGTCTGTCTGGTCTGAACATAGGTGCATATAACTTACGCGCATGTTCTCTCACACACTCGGTCATGTCACCATTTGGTTCCTAAAAATGTTACTCCTCTGTGGGAAGTTAAAAACTGCCAAGTTATAACAGCCGTACCATATTGTAAACACCATTATCCTTTATAAAAATCACATAATTAGACAAAAATAAATATAACTTCATGAGACAGAAGGAGTAGAGATACTTACATGTCAAATTAATTTGCCCAAATTATAATTGCAACTGCATGCTGACCTGTATGACCTGGGCCTCTGTTGCACATGCAGCAGGAAGTTTTTTACTTACTTAATTTCATGTTACTAATGTTATGTTATAAAACAATACCTTACAGGTGTATCAAAGAGTATGAAAAAAGCCAACTGGAAAATGTGGATTGGTCCTCAGTTGAAGAAGATAACAATGTTATATGCCCAGTGTGCCAGAAGACTAATGTTCAGCTTAAAAATGGTCACCTGAGTTGTTCTCAATGCAACAGTGCTATTAAAACACATAAATCACTAGCAGAAATAAAAAAATCTCTTTTGAGTGTTGTGGATGGTCATAATGCTATGTGCAGTAGTGATGCACAATTTTGTATGGTTTCAGAAGAAAATGAAAGTCATGTTTACCTTATTTGTGAAAATTGTACAGAAATGAAAGTAATTGTTTAATATTTTGTAGACCTTTAGACATTTTCTTTAAAATATGTCCATTTGTGGCAAATAGAATAAGTTGTTAAATTTCTTGTTGTGTTTAGGTTTTCTTTGTTTGTTTTTCTTTCCATTGCAATATAATAATAAGTTTAAAAATGCTATTGTTTTGCTCTGGTTAACATTTTCTTAATTCAGCAGTGCTGGAATATCCAATCTTATTTATGGTTCATATTTTACTGATAATTTCAGGAATTGTTTTTATCTTCCTTTCGAGTATTTTTTTTTAGGGTAAGAATGGTATTAGCTTTTGCACAATCCCTACTGAGTGGGTAATGCAGTTGAAAGTGCTTTATTTCCTTTGACTAAATAGTACACAGTGGAGTATCCCTTGTCTGTGTTGGAGTTTAATGTTCCCACCTTGCATTATAAAGCTTAAATGATTATATTGTTATAAAATTATAGCTATTAGCCGAGTAGATGTAAGCATGTGATATAATTATATTGATTAGTTGTAAGTTAATACTACTTATTCCATAGCTTTTGAATACTAATTCGATTTTGATGTCAGTTTATTACGAAGTAACCTCCTAGCAGTGGTTACATAGTACAATGCAGCTGTGTGTATTTATAACAATGTAAAAGCTTTTATATAGATATTTATAAAGAATTTATTTTGTTTAGATACTTAATTTGTTATTTGATTATTAATAAATAAGGAAAAAAAAAACTACTGGTTACAAAATAAAAAATGACATTTTAATCAATTCATGAAGCATGGTAACAAGGTATATTGTAAATTATTATTTTGTCATATCGGGGTTAGAACATTTTATTACATGTGATTAATTCCTACCAAAAGATTAGACTAAACGGTAACTTGTATAAAATGTACATTAATTATAATATGTAGTATAAAACAGTACCATCATTTTTCCGATATTATTACATGGGCATCTTTTGTAGTTGAATTCATCCTTAGCATAAAATGGTCAACTATATGAATTTACTCTAGGCCTGAAAATAAAAGCTTTTCAGTCAATTCTATAATTGTAATAGTCAACAACTCTGTGTAATGTATTTAAGGCATATAGTATAATCTGTACAATCAGTAAATATCACTAATACAACGCAGCACTTGATCCATGTTTAAGACTTGCTCTGCTCTGTATTACCCTTTATTATTTCACTTTCAAATAACAATCATTCTTATAACTTAAACACATCTTTATTACGATATAATATAGTTATACATTATTATTGCATTCCAATTCTCATAAGCTTTTTGTAGGAAGTTCGTTTGATTATTATAATAAATTACAAAAAAAAAAGAAATATTATTGTACAGATTATAAAAGTAAACAATGACACACTTCTGTATCTTTCCAAACAGAAGGTTGGTGACGACAAATTATAATAAGGAGTGACACAAAAAAATCAGACATTTAATTAAATAAAAGAAATTATAGTGTTATACTAAAATTATATCCTCTATAATAACCTATGTATTAATTCATTTTCTATGTTTATTAACTAACGTTAGTTTTGGCGGGTCTCGTGGGGGTTTTTTACAATTGAACTAGGGCACTTAATATCAGAAAACAATTCCTTTATTAAATTTAACAGTAATATGCAATGCAGTATAAAAAATAAAATCGGAATTAAGTAAATCAGTGAATGAATGTTAGCAAAATATATGAATGCCGCAAATTTTTAAATGTACTTACTTAATTATTTGTTCATACTATTTCTGAATGAAATTAAAACACAAAAGTCTGTCTTAAATTCTTACACAACTCTCTCTTAATTTGTAACAATGTAGAGAGGTTCTCTACACTTCAATCAAACAATTGTGATTAATTTTCGTAATTCAGGATATCTATGTAACAAAGTTAACAGGAAGGATAAACCCGCTTTTTCTCATTAATACAGACCAGTAGTTAAATTAACACAACACTTATCTATTTCCAATTATTTCTACGGGTAGGTACTTACTATATAGGTAAACCTTGAACGTCCATGAGGTCTTCATGTTGAGCGTGAGAGTGTGGGTGCGCAGTGGAAGCTGGCGGCACTGCGAAGTGGTGGTGTTGAGGTCTCGGGCGTCGTGGGGAACGTGCAGTTATAACACGCGGTTTGTGGATTTCATCCATTACAGATGGCGCCACGTAGGTAAAGCCCTGACAAATTATTTCATTTGAGATAAAAGTTATAGCACTACAAGTTTCTGTTTGGCGCGTGGTCAAACCGAAACTAATAACGCCATCTTGATTTTTCGCTGAGCGAGTACCTAATAGTAATGAAATTATTATTGTCTTGTCTACATCTGCGCTGATACCTACTTTTAATTATAAACAAAATTACATTATAGACCAAAATCGATTAAAATATAAAATGAACAATGCAGTTACCTGGAACATTAGGTTGGCACTTTCACTAAGAGTAGACTCATCAGGTGAATCAATTGGTGTCTGCAGAGTAAATCTTGTATCAAACTGCGAAACGTCATCATCACTTGTCTGAAAATAGTAATTACTAACATGCTTATTTATTCAAAAGTTTTACACGAAAAGGCCTACATCTATATCTATACAAATTAAAGTCGATTTTCGTGCAACGGATTTTGATGCGGTTTTCACCATCATTTGGATAATTTATTCCTTCCGGAAAGTTTATGTGTATTATATTAAAATTAATCTTACAAATAATAAAGAAATTTAGATGTTTTGACACGTGGATCGTTTAACCGTGCGAAGCAGGGGCGGGTCGCTAGTAAAATGATCAAATGTAATTGTACTATTCTATAACTTACCAAGTACACTTCTTGCAAAAATACTAGTGAGACAGAGTGTAGTAAGCGGAAGGAGAGAGATTTGTTTTTATTTTAATAACTCATACGAAGTGTAAAAACCCATCACAAAGCCCAAATCACTCTGTAGGTATATTGTAACATTGAACAAAAATAATAGGGAATATGCATGTGATTCAAATATGGGTCAAATATTTTTTTTGTATAAACTATATTACTTCAGAATTATGCCTCCATCAATATTTTTGAATACAATTTATTTTTGAGCAAGAAATTAATTTTTAAAAAGCCCCAAAAAACTGTGGGTAATTCAAATACTTGAAAAGCTAAGAGCGGATGTGACGTAACAAGCCAGGATAACAATCAAAATGTCAAGTCAATCAACAAGTATCAAGTCAATGTCAAACGCTCCTACAAAAAGGAGTGTTTGACGTTGACTTGACAGTTGCTTGTTTGTTTTCATGGTCTGTGACGTCACCACACCAAGCGCGCCAAATGGAGGGCGTTTAAGAACACGGTGACCGATGAATTCTCCATACAAACGTAATACCAAAATCATTTGCAATTTGAGCATATTTCCACCATATTGTGTTGTTATTCGGATTGAGACAGTATTTATCTAGGCTTCTAAATCCTTTTTTTTTCAAAAAACCTACCTAAAGTAAAGTTATAGCGAATTGAATTTCGATCATTTTTACAGCGTAAATGACATGTTTTCATACTGTTTTTTCTGTATTATAAACAACAATATTTGTAATATTGTTTCAGCAGAAGCACAGTCTATTTTATCAAGTTACAAATTATCGATAAAGAATTGGAAAAAAATTAAGTTTTCATTAATCATTTTTGGTATTACGGAACACATCCAAATTTCTCATAAAAATTCAATAGAATTCTATTCGCTTCACGCGTGTCAATGTGTGCGTGGTCGTGGTAGCTGTCTGTATCGCTCCGACAGGCACATTAGCGTAACGTGCCTCTACTACACGCGGGGTTTGTGTGGGATTCTTTCGGGGTGTTTGTTATCTTATCAGTGAAGTTTTGTTTTGTTTACGGACTTGGAATATTTCTTATGATTTTGATTTGGTTGAAGACATGGACTCCGAACGTTGGGATTTGGGATGTACTTACCTACTTATCTCACAGTAAGTATTACCCAATGATATAGGTACCTATTATAACGTTATAGGTACCTCTTTAGCTACTAATTGTTTACTTATAAACTCAGCCTAAGAAAATAAAGACATTTTTGAAGTGAAAACTTCTTTAGGCGCGTTGAGCACTTTTTGGGTGAACAAAAAACATGGAACTCGCGTCATCGTCACCGACAGTGCCCGTCCACACGACGCCGCGACCACGTCGCCGCCGCACCTCTAAACTGTTCACACGACACCACAGCCACGCCGCGACCGCGCCGCCCGCCGCCACGCCATTCCACTTGATCGCCGGCTGCTTGCAAAAGTGCAAGCTACCGGCAGCGGCGCGGCGACGGTGAGGCGGCGGTGCGCTACCGCCGCACGGCATAATTATATCAAGAACACTACTCAATACTTGACAGTGATGTTTGTCCAGCGTACCCGGGGTAGGGTGATTTGTTTGGACAAGTGCGGCTTTATGGCCTCGGCCTCGGTACGGTTTTTGATCGAACTTTTTTGTGAAATTCCTATTACATAGTATACATACATTACATTGATAAAACTAAAATGAAAAGTTCAAAGTCGTTGAAGTTTATACACTTTTAGTGCCAAGCACCCGGCTCGCAGGTAGAACGATAATTCGTATGAATCAATAGCAGTGCGCCGATGGACTTGACTGACCGGCTGTTATAGATTTGTGAGAGTTGTTGTAAAATAAGTCAGTCTAATTGTTGTAAAACAAGTCATTATTTAACTGTTGGACTTTTTTGCATGTTTGTTTACGCATAAAATGATGTCGAAAGTAAGGGAATAGGAGTGCACCTGTGTCTTTACGCACACACGTAGGTATAATAAAACTTCTTGCCGTTTGATTACGGTGGATTATCATCTTATGTAATAGTACTGCAGATAACATAAGGTAACAAGCCAAATCCTATAAATCTGCGTGTTTTGTGTGGATCTTTGAGACTACATTATGTATTCTGATAATTGTATTTTTTGTAAATAATTCGTTCACTCGATAATTAACCCTACATGACTTCATCACGATTTGACTTATATTTTTTAAATTATGAATTATCATTATCTCTGAAGTAAGAACCTAAACAAAAGTTTTGTCTTTAACTAATACTTTGCCAATGTACACTTTTATTATTTGACTTGTATTCAGTATTTCAATCACAATATTTAAAGTTTAGTAGGTAAAAGAAATAAGTAAGTACCTACTTACTGAAATAACAAAGAAAAGCCTTAGTTTTTTAAAGTTGAGGCCACCCACCCTAAAGAAAATAAATAAACTTGTACAGGCTTTAAATAAAGACAATAATAATAAATATATCCTAATCCTATTAGTTTATAATTACGCGCCGTGGGAGGTCAACTTTAGCGCCGCCCGTTCGTCTGTCGATTTCCAAGGCCACTCTCGATAACGATGCAAAGGTACTAGGTAGGTACCTTATTTGAATGAAGTAAGTACCTATCTACTTACTAGATTTTCTCTACGAGGCGTAGATCTCGAGATCCTAACTTTATATCCATACTATAATATTATAAACTCGAAAGTAACTCTGTCTGTCTGTCTGTATGTTACCTTTTCGCGCCCAAACCACTGAACGGATTACGATAAAATTTGGCAAGGAGATAGATGGCCGCCCGGGGAAGGACATAGGTTACTTTTTATCACGCGGGTGACGCCGCGGGCGGATGCTAGTATAAACATTCATAATATTAGTAGGATTAGTGATATGTAAATATTATATACATAATATCACTAATCCTACTAATATTATAAATGTGAAAGTTTGTGTGTTTGTTACTCAATCACGTAAAAACGGCTGAATGGATTTGGATGAAAGGCAAACAGATAGTTTATAACCTGGATTAACACATAGGATAGTTTTTATCCCGATATTCCCACGGGATCGAGACTTACGCGGGTGAAACCGCGGGGCGCAGCTAGTAGATATATAAAACTCGTGTCACAGTGTTAGTTGCCATACTCCTCCGAAACGGCTTGACCGATTGTTATGAAATTTTTTATGTATATGCCGTGGGTCTAAGAATCGGTCGTAATCTATTTTTCATACCCCTAAGTGGTAGGTAGACTAGGTAGGTAGGTAGGGTAGGCAGGTACTTAGTGCTACCCGTGCGAAGCCGGAGCGGGCAGCTAGTAATATTATAAATTCTAAACTATTCGAAAGTGAGTTTGTTTGTTTATTTATTTGTTTGTTACTCTTTCACGCTATAACGGCTGAACGGATTTAGATGAAATTTAGCACATGGGTAGACCATTACTTGGAATAGGACATAAGATACTTTTTATCCCGATATTCGTACGGAATCAAGACTTACGCAGGTGAACTCGAAGGGCGCAGATAGTAATCTAATATCTTGAGATATTGGCATGGTAAAGAAATTACCAAAAAACGCATTACTAGTCTGCACATTCAATAACGATTCCCCAAATTAGTCAACAAAAATATAGCAAATAATGAACATACCTAATTATTAATAATAAATATAAAAGCCGATTGAACGACTCGATAAGAATGAATGGCAAATAATAATATCTACTTATCTCTTATCTCACCACGCACACATACACGGCGGCGCACCGAACGAAGTTTGCACGAACTCCAAATTGTAGTTGAGAGCATCATTCGGTGGCCCCTTAAATAGCCCGGATCGATTGGATATTTTTAAAGTACTTTAAATTGCTTTTTTACTATTATTTGACGATTTAAACTATATAACTGACGATGTAATATTAAAAAAATACATGCATATTCCCTATTGCTGGAACAAACTTTTTGGTAATCTGTAGGACTTGGTAATCGTAATTATAACGCACTTAAAAACAGTCGTGCGTGCAAAGGCGAGCCGAACTGAACATTCCCAATGTATATTTATCGGCCATCGGCCTGAACGATTAGTTGGAAGAATGGTGGCTGGTGGCGTATTTTTTTTTAAATCGCAATTACTTTGCGAGTAATACGTGACTCTCGGCTTGGTGATGGGCTCTTTACAGCCGTTATATTCATCATATGATGCTCTACAGGCGTCTATCAGAAATGTAAGCGTCATATTTTCGGATGTGGACATACCATCAAACTGAACAACTTTCTCCATGCGACCAACATCGTAATCGCGAAAAAATTATCAGCTGCCCCATACAAAACTTCAATACCTGCATTACTTACCTAAGTATTCAATTAAAATGAATGGGACAGATGATTATTTTTTCGAACTACTGAAACAAAATCATCTTACCAGTCTGGGTTTTATAGGTGGTTCCAATCTCCTAGCAAACACTTCATCCCAATGAACATGTTTGAAAAATGCATGACCTCTGACGGCAGCCGCGCCCTGTGCTCCTAGACGTTGCGTTTCCGAACGTTTCATTAAGCGTCTTATCAAGTCGCGTGCGTCTTGTGTGAGGTAGGCAGGAAGCATTAGTTTACCTTTTAAAATTTTCTCTATTGTTTTTGTACGATTATCTCCGGTAAATGGTGGCTGAAATATAATATTAAACTTTGTACTTATACATAGTGACATTATTTTATACACTACTCTTATACGAGGCATGCCTTTTAAGTTCTGTCGTTTCCATATTTCCCGACAATTTTGAATTTGTAACTGTTCTATATTCGAATGTGTTTAAATTTGGAATCTCAAAACAGTTGAAAGTATTAGGATTAATGCTATTGTTTAGTCACAGCGTCGATTGGAATCTGTCAGGTTACCTACGAAAATGAATCTTTCTAAGGAAAATGTTCGTGCAATAATTTTCTACAACTTTAGAAGAGGCCTGACACGGCTTCAGGACTACGGTTTTGAAGAGCTAACATCTGTGTTCAGTGATGAAGCCCCATGTCTGCGGACTGTCGAACGCTGGTATTTAGAATTCCAGCGTGGACATACTAGTGTTAGTGACAAATCTCGCGAAGGACGCCCAAAATCCGCCTTCACTGAAGATAACATCATTGCTGTGAGACAACTAATTCTCGAAGATCGTCATGTGAGGTATCGAGAGATACAGGCTGTATTAGGCATCTCAGGGACAAACATTCAGAAGATCTTGCATTAAGCGCTTGGTGTGAGAAAGCTAGTTTGCCGTTGGATACCGCATCTGCTTTCCGACGATCACAAGGCGGCCCGCGTCAGATGGTATAAGAAAACTATGCAAAGGTTCAACCGAGGACAGTCAAATCACGTCTACGATATCATCAGTGGTGACGGATCTTGGATCTATGCCTACGATCCTGATTCCAAACAACAATCTCCAATCTGGGTCTTACAAGACGAGCCAAAGCCGACTAAAGTTGTTCGTTCTCGAAGCACTTCAAAGAAGATGGTGGTCACGTTCGTTGGAAAAACCGGCCATGTTGCGACTATTGCACTTGAAGATCGTAGAACGGTTAACGCAGAGTGGTATACCACAGTTTGTTTACCACAAGTCATCGCCGAACTTCGAAATTCTAACTCAAAGCGACGCATCATCCTGCACCACGACAACGCAAGCTCACACAGCGCTCGTCAAACGATTGAGTATTTGAAGCAGGAAAAAGTAGAAATTCTTGACCATCCTCCATACAGTCCTAACCTAAGCCCTAACGATTTTTTTACATTTCCTAAAATTAAGAAAAGTCTTCGTGGTCAAAGGTTCCAGTCCCGTGAAGAAGCAGTCGACGCTTTCAAGTCAGCCATTTTGAACACCCCCACTTTAGAGTGGAATAAATGTTATAATAACTGGTTTGAGCGAATGGAAAAGTGTATTAAGCTACGTGGTGAATACTTTGAAAAACAATAAAAAGTACTATAAGGTTCTAGTTGTGTTTTTTTCTTCAAACGACCAAACTTAAAAGGCATGCCTCGTAATGTAAAAGTATTCAATGTCATTTGTGATTGTGACGGACATATTATTATATACATAAGCTTAATGAAACAAAACAAAGCCTCAGTGAGTGACACTGGAGCTGCACCTCATATCTCTATAGCGCCCTAGAACCCGGGTGCCACCCAATGTGGAGAAATCAACGCACCATAGCTTTTAGCGAACAGTCTTCTGGCAGCGAGCTTCTAAGGCTACAAATGGTGCCGTCGCCGTTACCAAAGATTGAACTTGAGTTAGTAGTCTTTTTGGCGTCAAGCTGGGGAAATAAGCCATAGCGCGAAAGACCGCCTGTAATGGCCATCCCTGAGGATACTGAGGCTAAACACATTATTTTGGGACGAATGTAAAGCTACAGGCTCAGCGCGGGCTGGTAATGCCGCCACCAAAGATTCCGCGACAGAAGAAGGACTGTGTTCACCATAATGCTCTAACTAAAGGCTTGCATGCAGGGCTCCCAGATTGTATAATTGGACACAAAACGTTAACCCAATAGCCAGGGTCGATCCGGCCCCAGGGCATCGGACAGCGGAGCCTTAGTAGTTTTAGGGTCCCATTGCGTTAGCACCCACGCAACGGGACCCTAAAACTACTAAGGCTCCGCTGTCCGTCTGGGATTGGGCGAAAAACCCTAAAAAGAGCTAACATACAGAGTGTTAACTAAGCGTTTCCTGCTGATTCTTTGTTGCCTTGGAATCAGTGTGTGATGAGTCATCACAGAGAGGCTATCGGAGTTTTAGGCTTATGCTAATTACATAAAGGTTCAAAGAATTCGGAGATTTCAAAATAGAAATCTCAACGCAACTGCGCGTACGTGCAGCCTCAGCGCAGCGTCCAATCTACGCATATACGGTCGACTGCACTTCAGTGGTAAACCTTGAGCTGTCCTAGCATAGTACGGAGTTTTAATAGAACTAGAGGCCAGCTTTTACTGGTTTTGCCATTGACCTGTACACTACTGTACCCCGATCCCCCACTGTTGCTCTTTGCATACTCGTGTGACATTCCTTTTTGTTTAATGGGGCTGTTTGGGGGCTGCACATTCGCGGTTTGAAGACGCGGTTACGGGTGCGGCGTGTTTGTGGTTTATAAGCGTGGTCATACAAACGCGCCTTAAGGATGCCCGAGAGCTCTTAACTTGATCAAATAGCTAATAGAAGATACTAGAACTCTACCTGTACTGAAGGTCATCAAGAGGACAACCATAAGTTATACGTAAACACCAACCTGTCCAATGAGCATGTCATACATTAATGCTCCAAGACTCCACCAATCTACAGCTTTCCCATGACCACTTCGTGTTAAGATCTCTGGTGCCCTGAAATATTTACAATATTCTTGCTTATTTTGAGGTTGGTATTACAAGATTATTATGTTTAGGGAAATTAAAATTGATTGCAGGCCCAAAGTACAACAGTATTACTTACATGTACTCAATTGTGCCACAGAAAGTATGAGTAACTATTCCTTCTTGAATATGTTCCTTACATAATCCAAAATCCGTAAGTTTCACATGACCTTGAGCATCCAATAGCACATTTTCTGGTTTTAGATCACGATAAATTATACCAAGGCTGTGTAAGTGCTCTAAGGCCAAGATAATTTCTGACAAATAAAAACTGAAACAGAATAAATAGTAAACATTTCTATTGTGTATTCTATTTAAACATTTATATCCCCGAAACTAACTTATTTACACATAAATGAACTCACCATGCTGTATCTTCTAGAAATATACCTTCACGTTCAAGATGCATAAAAAGTTCACCACCACTCAAATATTCTAATATTAAGTATAACTTGCCTCCAGTTTGGAAAGCATATACTAATTCCACTATAAAAGGATGCTGAAATATTTATAAAATTTTATTATTCTATACTAATTAGGTACCAACAAATTGTGTCTACTAAATATAGATCAACAATATAATATATAAAATAGTACTTATAAACAAAACATATATCATCTTTAATTACCTTCACAGCTTCCAAAATATTTCTTTCAGCTTTTGTATGGGCAGTATCTTTTTGATTGCGTACTATAGACGCTTTTTTCAGAACTTTCATAGCAAAGTGTGCACTTGCATCAGGACCAGTAATTTTTCGAACTTGAAACACTTTTCCATATCCTCCCTTCCCCAAAACTTTGCGTAATTCAAAGTCTTGAGGACCAAGACGTTTACATTGGCCTGGATTTACATTATCTTCACATAATTGAATAGTTTCAGATCCTTCAGTCCTGAAAGAAAAAGTTTCAGATATATTTTAGTTAGTATATAAATGCAGGATAAAAGAAACTATTATGTTAAGGTTTTACTTACTCTACAATAGCATTTACATGTAGCTCAGGCTCATAATCCACCTAGGAAAACAAAATATAATTTTACTATGCTGTAAAATAAATCAAGACTTTTTGATAGACATTTTATAACACAAACAATTAGCATTTGCAAAAAGGAACAGTAGATAAAAAAATTACAGGTATTTTATACTTCAAAAAGTTAAAACCCTATGGCATTTTTAATTTCTTTCTATCAAAATAAATTTAATCAACTGCGACGAATTTTATCCTTGACAATGGAGAGAATATGGAACAAGGTTTTAGGTTAAGTAATAATGAGGCGTCTTTAATTTTATATCATATACTATTATGAATACCTCGTCGACTTCAATTATATCGTCTTCATCTGAATCTCCAACAGTAACTGTATCCACATCTAAATCTAAATCAAAAACACCAGCCATATACGATGACATTTCAAGAATATCACATCAGCAGCCACTGTTCTCTAGAATATTGTAAATGCATAAAAAACCTAATGTTTGTTTTGGGAAAAGATATAACTGTTCGATTTTATGAAAACGTTTTTAATTGTTAATAGATTTTTTCGTTCGCATTTCTCAAGCAAGTTTTTATCAACAGTAGTGGTAGTGAATTTGAGAATGTGATGAACATAATCGCGACGTATGATCTGTGCGCATAATACAACACTAGTATAGAGTATAGACCGTCGATGTCGATTCCAAGATATCGATAAAAGAATACTATCAGTCTATCACATAAAAGATAGTCGAAAAAACAAAATGTTAAAATAGAAAGAAAACCGAGAAAAATCTATTTGCTGACATGCGCTTGAAATAATGTATGCAAAGGTTTAACTATAGCAAACTATGCAAAAATGCAAAGTTTTCCTGTCGAGACGTTTCATTAGTTGGATAGGTACTTAGCACTATTTAGATTTGAAAGGATTCGCCACTTGAAGAAGTAGCTGCAGTAGGCTGCAGTCTGAGGCGGAAGACCTGTATTACAGAACCTCACTCAAGACTGAAGCATTACAACTAGTTTCAACCAATCAAAAGGCTATAAACAAGTTATAAGTAATGCTTGAGTTTTTAGTGAGGTTCTGTAATACGGGCCTACGACTGTAGTAGATTGAATGCGGACTGTAATGTAATGCTATATAGTAAAGAAAATCTTACAGGCATATTGTGATTTTGTTGGCAACGGTCTCGTAGCTAAATGGTCTGACTGAACATGAAAAATAATTTATTGAAGCTTTTTTTGGCGCACCGCAATCCATCTGGCTATAGCGGGCCATAGACGCTCAATCTGGCATTTGTTTATTTAGAAGCTATTTTTAATTAGTCTTGCTTGAATTCGATGTCTCAATCTCATTTATCTGTTTGGTGTCTAAATCAATGAAATAGATGGAATACATTTGAAATGCACACCAGCTGCAAAATTGCAGTTTGAATTCAGCAGATGCTGATATAACTGCACCGATGCTGCCAACAATTTTCATATATCCTGCCCTATGCATTATTGTGGCAGGCTTGTCAAAATAGTTTTTTATTTATTTGAACGCGCCTTTTGATAAGATTTTAGAGTTTCTGACATTCTAACTTTCTGTCATCTGTCTGACACAGGGCTGTGACAGAGGGTGTAAACATGATTTACCTCTGAGAGAGTGCTTTTTTACTTTTATAGTTGTTTTTACATAATAGTGAAAATATAAAACATGTTTGCAATGAACAATAGCTTGTGATACTTTTTATCTGTTACATTAACCACTTTAATCCTTTCAATGGCTAGTGACAACGATAAAAGTTCGAGTAATCATAACTTGGATGGTTCTCTAAAGAGTAACAAGAAACTAGCGAATAGTGGAAGTATTGGTAAGCGTCTAAATGTATTATTATATTATATTTATTATTGCTTGTTTGGGAAGTCGGATCGCGAAGTTTTTGATTACAAATAACCTCGATGGACAGGAGAGTGCTGCCATTATTGTTAGTCCTAGTACTAAAAACTTTACAATCTCTTCAATTACCGTACTGTCACTGATACTGTTGGTTTTAAGTAAAACTATGTTTATTTATACTATGTCGTACTTATTGCATGTGATTTCAGTAAGAAGTTGCAAAACCATGTTTTAAAGTTTTGAACTTAGGACAGCTTGTGCAAACCACTGAATTTAATTTACAATGTACGCTAGAGTATGTCAGTGCCAGTAAACAAGTAGTAATTGTTAAAATAACAAATTATAAATACCTACTTCTGCCATGTGATAAAAACTACTTCATCAAGCATTTATAAAAAAATATATTCCTCAGTAGGCTGTTCATATACTGATAATGTTTATTTATGATACAAAAGTAATAATATGAAAAAAAAACAAATAAAGTGTAAATTTTATTAGTTTGCATAATGATTTAAAAATAAAAACAATTCTAAAGAAAACAATAGATGAATATCATTTAATTAATTTTTAGTGAAAACATGAATAGACTTTTAACACTTTGACTTTTCACTTATTTATGGTAATAAAATAAAAATAGTTGCTATTTAAGGACCTACTAGTTTTGTTTCTTGTAGGACTCTTCTTTCATTTATGCATATTTTTAGTGAATGAAATAATGATGCATATTTTTAATTACATAACCTTTTTATTAATCTTCTCTTACAATTGTTTTCAACTTTTTTGGCCCTACTGTAATGTACTCAGTAGCTTTTGTGGCCCAAGTCATCTCAACAAGCAAGAAATTTAGGTGGTATTCAGGTGGTGTTCTACTAGTGTTGAACTCAAGTTCATTGTTAGTAGCCAAAATAAATACTTTGCTGTATACTAAGCCTCCCACAAGAATAGCCATGACATTTAAAACAGGTTTTAATCACAGTCAGCCAGACATTGTATGAAACCTACAAAATTAATAAAAATACCCAAACTTGTAGTAGTGCGAGTCTTATAAGTATAACATAGAAGTATGTTTTATGTACCTACTTCTTTTTATATCAATAGCGTAGAATTTATTCCTTTCTGGAACCAGAAAAATGTTGTTCTGTAAATATTTAACAAGGTAAACTCATAACGGACTTGAATATAGATCATTTGTAAGGAACCATTTACAAAATGTTTTAATAATCTCTCTTCTCTTCCCTCATTTACATTTTCCACAAACTTAAAACTTGCTTGCTTAGCTGTAGCATTTGCAAAGCATGCTTTTTATTTTATTGCAATAGGTTTTTTAGGTATTATTAAAACAAGAGGAATACAATATGAAGTTTTTATTTGATGATACCTACTACATTACAAAACATGATTATTTGAATGATTATGATAACATATTTCGAAAACGGCGGCGTTAAGATTAATTTTAATTAATTACGTATAATATTGAAACTAGAACAACATTAAAATAAGTCATAGTCTATTCAAGTATTAAAATATTCGTGCTAAAATCATACAATATTCATCATCATACCTATTTAGAGAATATCAGAGAATATCAAAACTACCTGTGTAAACGCAACTCGTCATGTCATTGTCGGCTGAGTTTGACGTTTGTTACCTGTACAATGACATTCATTTTAGGTAAACAATCGTTGTTCAGTCAAATTTGCCCGAAAATTCTTGTTTGTTCTGCTATATTCCCTTCAAAATGAATTAAAGTAAAATTGATGTGATAAGCCATGGAAATCACATTAGAGGAAAGTACTACAGAGAAGATATCACCCCTGTTGCATGAAATTGTACAGCGAATTTTATCTGAGAGCAAAAGTTATGATTCCATCCAAAAAGATTTTTTATTTGTTTTGATCATAGTATTAATGATAGAGAATGGATTTTTACTTGTTAATAGTAACTTGGAGGTGATTGATCCCATGAAATCTTTTGATATTGTGCAATTATCCAAATGGAAGTTACCCTGTGGAGTATACGAAACTACATTCATAATGTCCGGATTTAAAAGTATTACACTGAAACTAATCATGAGTCCACTGGGAGCGACTGTGTTAGTGAATTTAGTGGTCAATGAATTAAACTTTGATACTTATTCTATTTGTGTACCCATCAGTCGCTATGTGGTTTCACCTCAAGCTACATCAATTCCAATGATATTTCGGGACCTGAAACACTTCTCAACAACTTTTAAAAATAAAACTGTATCTGCTATCAAAAGCACAATACTAAGTCACCATGGTTATGCAAGTGCAAGTTTAATTGGGCTACCAGAGGAAGTGCTCTTGAATATTATGCTCAACCTGTCTGTGGTGGACATCCTCAATTGCTGTAAAACAAGTACAAGATTGAAAGTTTTACTTGAAAATGATAGATTGTGGTATTCTTTATGTAAAAGAGATTTTGATTGTAATTTTCAATCAGATGTCAGTAATTGGAAGGAATTGTACAAGAATCTCTATGTTGTGGAGCAGGACAAGAAATTTAGAACTCGGAATCAAGGAGCTGGAAGCATGCATGACTATATGGACTATTCAGATTATGTTTCTTACATTGATAATCCACTGTGGAATGTTATAATTTGAATTGAAATTATGATGTAAATTAATGTTTTAGCTTGTATGTAAATCAATTTAATTATTCACAATAAAAGTATCAAATAAGGTTTAAAAATTGTTAATAATTTCAACCTCATAAAACTAGAACTTCATTATAGCTTCAAATTAGGATTCTTTTGCTTCCTTTTTACATGAACATAAAAGCTTTATATATTTTGCATAGGTGACAACGAGGACAAATCAAATCTGGGTGTGCATCCTGTGGGAAAAGGTGGTCGTCATTTATCTATTCCATTTGATTCAACAACAGCTAATGGTGACATAAGTGAGTACAAGTTTTTTGTCAAACTATTTCAAATTTGTCATAATGGGTTTTACGCACAGATATGACTTGTCCAGGTTATGCTGTCTAGTGTGGAATTATGTTTACTTGTTAGTGATCCCTGAAGACTAGAAAATTTCCTGCTCACTAGCAGAACTAAAGTTTAACTGAACTTGTAGCAGCACTGTCAATTATTATATGGTATACTTAATAATTATTTGTTAACATGTCATTACAATATAGGTTTGTTCGTGGCAAGAATATTTATCGAACAGTGAGTAGGTAGGTAAACCCTAATTAGAAACATCATGTTTTCTGAACTGCCCAACATAATGGTTCCTGGTGGTCATAACTTGAAGGGGGCTGAAAGAAGGTGCTGAAATAATAATGTGGAAAAAGCGTCGATAAGAAATTTATAGGTGTTATATGGATAAAAAAGGTTAGAATAGTAGGTACATTGAATTTTCTAAATTTCACTTAATTTTTTAATTAAATATGCGTGAAAAATATTATGGTAATTAAATTACGAAGTTAGAAATGTCTACTTAATAATGAATGAGAGTTTACGATTTAAATCATCACCTAAGTATTCGAGGTATAAAATAATCATGACAATAGTATACATAGAGATATCATAATATTGGGCGTTTACTACATAGAAAGGATCACGTTAACACAGTACACGTGTTTGCATGGGGGACGGAGGGCTTGGCGGCGGGTGACGGGCGCCGGGCTTAGAGAAACAAAAAGGGTGAGGGATGCGCGCGGAAGATGCGCCGCGCAGCCTCCATTCGCTCTCGCCGTCTATGTGGCGCCGCCATCGTTGAGTTGACGTGGGTTCTGTGAGCTGGACGCCACGCTGAGAGTGCTACGTAGATGTAGGCCCGAGTGCCGTGTTTATTGTGCTGATGGGCTGGCGTAGGTGAACGGCCGTGGAGGGCCCACGGGCGCTGCGCGACCGACCGCCGTGGCGGTGCTACGGACCCATGCTTACTCACAGTCGATCCGACGGCGATTTCCCAGTGTACACTAGAGCAGGTGAGATTGCCCTCTCTTTCTGATCATATTATTGCCTCAGGGGATTTGTTATTTAATACTATTTGTAGTAAATATTCTTCCTTGAGATGCTTTTTCTAGTAATTAGGACCGACTCATCCAATGTAGCTTTCTGCATTTTATTTCAATGGGTACTGGTATCCATTAATGCTTTATGAAATAACGTCGTCGATGAATAAACGGCATCGGACTGTCCTAGAGTTATGTTCTAGGTAATCGATATCTTAAATCGCCGCTTTTGCCACTATTCCACATCTTTTTATAAAGATTTATATATGTAACGAATGTCATATATGCCATATAGGAATAAGGCAGTTGTTACATATAACTATTAATTTGTTATTTTAATAATGTATGTTTTACACAGGGTGTTTAGTATTTTATAGGGTGTTTGTACTGCTTCACTGCTTGCATTTAACGCTACGTAGGTTTCTAGCATGAAAATATGGTTCGCTTATTTTCTAGGGCAATATACATCTATTTATAAAAAAGGGACTACACGCTTAATCTAACCGAGCTCATCATCAAAAGCGAACACTGTGTTCATTCAAGCTCGTTTTTTTTTTAAACATTTTTATAGTTACCACGTCAATTCTGATCAAATTTGTGTTAGTTGAACATCATTTTTGTGGTTTGTGGTTGACTATTTTATGCCAATATGCTTCACGAAAGCCAAACAGGAAGAAAATAAGGATCATGCGAGTATTTATTGTGAAACTGAATTTCAGAAAAATAAGACGCTAGACGGGAAAACCGCGAACTGTGTTGTTAGTTTGTTACTATTGTAGCATCTGCCCGTCTATCGTCTGGCTCATATGTATTGCACTGGGTTCTAATTAAAGCATATAATTAAAGAAATATTTTTTGGAGTATCATAAATAATTAAATACTTATCATCTTTTCTTATGTTAATTTCTAATCGTATTGCATATTTTGCTTCCTTGTATTTATACTTACATTACATAACATATAGGTACATTATGTGTTAATGAGTAACATAAGTACCTACCTACCTATCATTTTTTGTTGACCTTGTAAATAAGTTGATTGCTATTTATTGTGACGAAATCAATACGATCAAGCACCAATAGAAAAACATTTTGATAAGTTGATGCTATCAATTGCTATCTAATCTCAGAATTCAATGCGTAATGTCTTAGTGTTATTTTAAATTTTGTACAACTAGGATATTGAAGTGTATTGTAAGATGTTAATATTTGGTGTGTGTATTGGCAGTGGGCAGCTGAGTGTACTGTGATCGACAGCATGACAATATGGATGTTAGAAATCAAAAGATTAAAACGAGGCACAGGCCAGTAGACGATGAAACGAGCAGTGATTCTGAAATTATAGACGAAGTTTACTGTAAGTCTCATTCCCTCCTTAGTAATCTTGAGTATACGCCTAAATATTATTGTTTATACATTTTTAAGTAAATAGGTAATTTTTCCATACTTTTTGCTACCGTTAACATTTATGAAATCAACTTTGCATTTTCCATCCCCGTATTAGATACAACCGAACATTTTTCAAATATTGCATTCCATTGACATCTTCATATCCGGTTTTGCGTTATGTATGTTGAGTGTATAAGGTAAAGCATCTGTTTACTACCTTTTTCTTGATAGTACAGTCCACCTTATGGAGTTGTTAATTACGTTCTCAATCAATGTAATCTTGTTATTGAACTCGGTCTTAACAGTCTGTCGCATAAACGTGTTTATTTGTCATTCATGTGTGGCGTTAAATGGCACTCTCGCGTTGAAGTTTAAGCACTTGGTTTCTGTTCACATTTTAATGTTGTCTTATCTGTTATACTAATCTACTAAGTCCAGAGCTCCTGAATCATTATCATAATTAAAATATGAAAGTAGATGTAGTCAAAATCCTTAGATCTTATAAACAAGATATGCTTACTTATTCATAAAATGTTAAAACGACATCCTAAACATTTGCAAAGGAGAAGTTTTAAACCCTACAATTCGCAAGTTATATTTAAAATCCAGGTAATAGTTTGAAATCTGTATTAAGAGGGTGCATTCTGAAAGTTGGCAACGTCGCAGATAGCTGTCAAATATTTCGCTGTTTTGATTCAGTTATCAATATTACTTAATGAAATTATGAAATGTTGCTCTGTAGTGCACTAAAGAGTTATTATGAATTGTAATAAAATAATCGATAGGTAGATATCGTAATACTGAATATTTCGTTTTAAGATTAAAAAACGAGAGCTTACAGTAGTCGCTATGATGTGTAACATCTGACATCTTGGTTGACGTACTTATATGTATATGATATACACAATATTCAACATCATCATCGTTATATCAAATAGCACGCGCTTCCCCGGCTTCCTGTTACACACTTCCGTCCCTTTTCACGAATAACTCCCACGGCTTTCAAGAAAGCGAGATTGCAGGAAAGCGAGAGGAAAGATGTTACAAATAAAAAAAGGAATCTTACTACACCTCATTCAGTGATATTATTATTGCAATTCATAATCAATATTTTGGTGCACTATAGACTATAGTAGAGCGATATTGATTATAATTTCATATAGAAAGCCCGACAAGTAGATCCCCACCCAATATAATACATTTTCAGGAATGGCTGATAGGGTTTTGCAGACTTTTACAAAATCGTCTTACGTTTGTTAAACACAATGTGAAAATATTCACCTTGCTCCAAACCTGAAGACCCAAAATATAAATGCATGTTTATCATGTTCCACGCACCGGTCTTGCCACCGCCCATAACTTATTCATGGAGAAGGACCTTTGTAACAAGCCTAATACAAATCTTGTTCTGTTAAATATAATTACCTATAATCAACTTGCCTAAACCAACTTCAAATAGGTACGAATATATGCTATACAATAAGAAACTTCAAATGTTTAGCAGATGGTTTAGGCACGCACGAAAGTAAATGTAAAGTTTAAGTAATCTTAAAAACTTGAAATATGTACATACAGTATGTGTGTATGTAAATTGCAATTATGTATTTATCGCAGATTCACGAAGCAATCTCCAAACTATAATCTATACTTCTATACTAATATTATAAAGCTGAAGAGTTTGTTTGTTTGTTTGAACGCGCTAATCTCAGGAACTACTGGTTGGAATTGAAAAAATCTTTTTGTGCTGGGTAGTCCATTTATCGACGAAGGCTATAGGCTATATATCATCACGCTACGGCCAATAGGAGCGGAGCATAAATGAAATATGTTGCAAAAACGGGAAAAAATATTCCTTTTTGAGAGCTTTAGTTGCGTGCGCTGCGTAAACGGTTTATGTTACGTAAATATCATGTATGATGGAATTTTTCCAAAGTTCAAAAAAAAAGTCCGCGACAGCATATGTCTACCGTTTAAGATTGACTCACTATAACCTTTTTTATGGTAATCAAATTTGTTCGAAAGTAATGCATTATTTGCGAAGGAGTTTTATCAAAATGATATTAATTCTTATTCAAATAAATAGTTTTAACATCAAGGGTATTTATGTAGCAGTAAAATACTTTTTAATTCATTCGAATCGGACATTTAATTTCGAAATTATCACGAGTATGAAAATGCAATACGCAAACCGTTCGCCGCCGGCGCCGCCCCGCCGCGACGTTCCCTACTCTAGAGAAGAGAGGAGAGGATGGGCACACGGGTAGATCATGACCTAGAATAGGACATAAGATACCTAAGTTTTATCCCTATATTCCCACGGGATCGAGACCTACGCGGGTGAAACCGCGGGGCACAGCTAGTATGATATAAACCGCTAATTTGCGATCAGTGAATATCCTAACTAATAGCGACTTTGTTTGTTATGCTTTCACGCTAAAACGGCTCAACGGATTTGGATGAAATTTGGCACATGGGTGCCAATTTGGCACAAACCATGACCTGGCTTAGCACATAGAATATTTTTCATCTTGGTTCGCAGACGAAGTCGTGGGCAACAACTAGTTCAAAATAACTTAAGTACATCATTTGTTTGAGTAATAAACTGTAGCGACTGAAATCTAGACCGCTTTTGGAATAAGTACCTACCCTCCTCCCCAGGTACTTTGGTTAAAATACCGGTTCAAATGTTAATAACAAGTTACACTTGAAGTTTTTAATAAGAGTTTTGCTTGTCAATCAATATTCTATCAGCGAGCGAACAGAATAAATCTCCAAAATGATTAATAACAGAAAAGTAGAAAGTACCTAGAATCATAATTACATCTTAAACTAATACATAAATTGTATTCAAAGAAGAAAGAAACAAAATAAGGTCCTATAGATATTTTTGCCAATTTAACTTTAAAATTAGAGTAATGGCAAATAGAAAAGTAGACAACTAATGTTAGTGTTGGATGGTCACGGGTCGACACTTCACAGCGAAAGTGGCAAACGAAATGTTATGTCATTGTAAATTTTGAACAAATAGACGACCATTGTGTAGGCTTTGTTTATATTTGGCGATAAAAATATTTCCTATTTCATAATACTTACTTTGATATCTCCGCGCACCGGAAGACGTAACGTTGTAAGGTGGACCAATGACCTGGTGAAGGCTGCAGGAATCTACTGGATGCGAGAAGCACAGAACCGGTCGAAGTGGCGGTGATTGGGGGAGGCCTATGTCCAGTGGACGTCTTTCGGTTGAAATGATGATGATGATGACTTTGATATGTTTTATTTGTTTAATGACAAAGCTATTTCACAAATTATGCTAAAAGTACTGAACTAATGTAAAGGCTAAAAGGTATATTGTGATGCTAAAATTAATTAAACGATAAAATGTTACTTTACTGAAGTCAAACAAGAGTAATAGAATTACGTGTGTATATCACGATATTTTGCATTGCGACATGACATATTATTATGTCGCGTGACTTGCGCCTATCCAATATGTGGGTATCTACTCGCATTCTGTTCTGTACGGCACAGTCAAAGGCACTCATGTTAACCCCTTTTTATCTTTCTACGTACTATGTCAATAGGCTGAGGGTGCTGGTCTACTGCTGGACTGGCCACGCCATCCACAAGCTGTGCCACAGCATTGAGTCCACCGCTTTCTGCATCAGGTTCACAGTTCACACCATTATAATCGCCAGTCAGAAAAGGTGCCTGAACACATATTTAGAAACCCGTGGTTTCGCCCGCGTGTATGTTGGAAATTTTCCCACGAGAACGTACTGCAAGGATATAAAAGCATCCTACATCCTTACCCAGGTCGCGGTTTATCCGTGTGCTAAATTTTACGCATATACGAATATCAAGTTTCATAACATCCGTCCATAATAGACAAAAAGTTTTCAACTTCAGTTGATTGGATGTCAGTCAGTTTTTGTCTAAAGAAAACAACCTCGACAGTACCATTGCAATATCGAGTAGGTATGAAATAAATAGCCTGGTGATCTAAAATGTACGTCTGGCGGAGGGCGCACCTTAGGCAGACAGCCTCACTTCCACCTGTCTGGCTCATATTTTTATTTTACCTTGCGGTAATAGCGTCATACACCTACCTGTTAGTAGGTTAGTACTATGTGAGGAGCTCGTGGCTAAGTAATAACAGCCGCACTTGTCGATCCATGAGGTAAACCCACGCTTGCCGGGGTTCATCCGTGGATGGGTGACCATCTTTACATACCGACTTACCGAGACTCTTCCGTGCCTCGGAAAGCACGTTAAGCCGTTGGTCCCGGTTGTCATTCGTCGATCTTTGAATGTCGTTACGGGTAGTCAGAAGCCCGAAAGTCTGACAACTAGTCTTACCAAGGGGTATCGGTAAAGGGTCAAATACGCTGTCGCTCCATGTAAAATACTGGTATCCAGCTGCATCCGGTTAGACTGAAAACCGACTCCAACATAGTTGGAAAAAGGCTAGGCAGATTGATTGATTGAGGTTAGTACTATGTGCCGGTAAAAGAGAAAAAATGTAGTCTCAATTCTAGCGGCAAAAATGCCAACTTTACTAGCTGTAATTAATTTTTGGTTTTGAACAAACTCAGGACGAAACTTTAAAAAAAACCTGCTGAGGATAGCTTTCTCAGGCTCGATGGTTCATTCTTATTTGACGCAGAAAGTTATTAGTCAAAACAGCTGGCAAACCACAGTGTATTGATCAGGGAAGGTTTTTCTTAAAAGTAATTTATTATAGGCAAAATTCAAATGATGCAGTTTAATTTGACCAAACTCGGCTCCGAGGCTCCTTTGCGTATCTTTCGCTATTCCTATATGAAGGGTGTCTCAATAAGAGAGCACTTTTTAAAATGTTGTGTCATTTCTTTTTCGTGCAAGTGGCAACTCTGAAATTTCATAGCTGTCACCTATGTTTATTCCGATTATTAAAAATGAAGCGCTTTACGAAAGAACAACGCGTTATAAATGTGAAAACTTATTACAAAAATTTGGAAAGACCGCTCGACTGTAAATGGCATTAGTTACAGGAACGTGACCTATGTTTATTCCGATTATTAAAAATGAAGCGCTTTACGAAAGAACAACGCGTTATAAATGTGAAAACTTATTACAAAAATTTGGAAAGACCGCTCGACTGTAAATGGCATTAGTTACAGGAACGTGATAACAGAGTTCTTGTGGCCTCAACTGAACGGCATGGATCTGGACGACATGTGGTTTCAGCAAGACAGTGCCACCTCCCACACCGCGTATGAAACAATCGATTTATTGCAGCAACGATTTTCAACTGGCCACCAAGATCATGCGATATAACGCTGTGCAATTTTTTTCTTTGGGATTTTGTGAAATCTCGGGTTTATGCGAATAAACCAGAAACAATTCCTGAGTTCAAATCCGAGATCCAACGCGTCATTGGTGAGATACAACCACATCTTTATGAAATAGTCATGGAAAATTTCATGAAAAAAGTAATAGCCTGTCACCTGTCATATATTTTATTTCATTCTTAATTGGAACATGTCTTCATCTAATATCTGCCTAGTCTTTTCCCAACTATGTTGGGGTCGGCTTCCAGTCTAACCGGATGCAGCTGAATACCAGTATTTTACATGGAGCGACTGCCTATCTGACCTCCACAACCCAGTAACTGGGTAATACGATACCCCTTGGTTAGACTGGTTGTCAGACTTTCGTGCTTCTGACGACTCGTAACGACTGTCAAAGATCCACAAATGACAGCCGGGACCAACGGCTTAACGTGCTTTCCGAGGCACGGAGGAGTCTAGATATGTGAAAATGGTCACCCATCCACGGACCAACCCCGGCAAGCGTAGCTTAACCTGATGGATCGACCCAAGCGGCTGTTATTACTTAGCCACGAGCTCCTCCATCCTGGAACATGTTTTTACAATCCAATAAAAAAATCACAACTCTCAAAAAATACCTGTTTTTATTTTAAAATAAAAAAGTGCACTCTTGTTGAGACACCCTAATTTCGGATTAGGCAATCCACCACATTTGGAAAAATAAAATTCACCCTGTTTTACTATCCTCGGTTGACCTAAACGCTGTTTTAGGTTTTAGGTCAACGGCTTATTGTGTCTGTGTAGTAGAGTGTGTATTCAGCTCTACCACATCTCGACACTCCAGTCAACTTGAGTGCCAGACCGCCTCGTGTTCATCATTCGAGACTTCGCCTGCTCGCAGTTTCGTATTGAGGTTGTACTTTTGTACAATAGCTTCCACATCCCTTTGAAATTACCTTACTTAACCACTTCTCTTCACGCTGAACACCTTCAAAATGGCCCGATTACGGATAGGTGTGATTCAGCTCACAAACTGCTGCCATAGTGCCTAGGCAGTAGCTGAATTGTGAGTACAACCAGATAAAATGCTCGACTTTCAGGCCCCATTTCTATGCTCATTTAACAGATGTCTTGAAACTAACAATTAAATCTCTTGGTGTAATTCTTAATCTCTTACTACCTTTACAAAGGCATACCTACCAAAATATTATCCACATACACGCACATTTTTCTTGACCACATAAAAGGAAACCCAACGTCATTGACTCTTCGCAGTATGGAACTCATCAATTTACCTGCAAATAATCAAGTCAACCTTGAACTTATAACGACCCTACCATTTAGAACTCGAGGCTTGATTGTTCACATAATTATCTCCATGTAAAACTAAATGAATACGCTTGTAAAACTCGAGTACCAAACAAAGGTATCATATGAAGCGAAGTTGTCAGTATCTGCGTACAAATGTTACAATACAAATAGAGCAAAACGTTCATAATTCCGGCGGGCCTGACGCCGCCGCCACGACGCGACGTACCGTAGTTCGTTGTAGGCCGGTTGTGTCTGTGTTGGTTGACGTGACGGCGCGCGGCGCGGCAGATACTCGCCCGTCGTCTCTCTATACGACTACAGCCCGAGAGGCGAGCTGAGTGCATTGCAACATGCAGGAGGGACAGAGGCAGGCAGCCGGGCCCCCACTCTGCCCCGCGTTACCGGCCGCCCGCACGCCAGTTTGCCGTTGAGCGTCTCTAGCGGCGCAGGCATTTCGCAATGAAAACGTCGTGATCGGCGTTGTTCGCGTCGGTTTCACATCTAGTGTGCCTTTGTTTAGTGTTCATTGACAGTGTAATTGGTGTTATTACAATAGTGAAGATGCCGTCTGTACGACATGGCGACGCGTAGTTGACATGTCGCTGAGCGCGCCCGTCCAGGCGGTGCGCGGGACTAGGACCAACAGCCTCGACCAACTCGATTTTCAGGAGCGCAGGCAACTGATTGCGAGTTCTTTATCTCTTACTGATTTCTTACATGTCGGGGCAAAGGAGGTGGCAGCAGTCGCCGGTCAGTTCCCCTTCTCTTATATCTCTACGCCCAGGCGCATTCCTAACAATAGCTTTGCGAAATTAAAACTAACGTGCATACTCTTACACAGCTTATTGTAACATACATAGTTTCAACAAAAAATGATCTCCCTTTCTATGTCATAGAATGTTGTGTTGACAATGTGGTTTAGATTTTACATGTTGGTTGTGCCTCTGATGGAATCAACAATACCATTTTTTTCCATGTATATGTGATCACGGCTGATAAAGTAACGGGCCTATCCCAACACTTCCCATGAAGTTTCAGAAGCGACAAGTGGTCAATGATGCCCATCAACCTAAAGACAAATATAGGATGATGGTGGGCATCATCAATCCTATTGTATCACAACATATCAATAATGGTACCACGATTATGGACCTACATATGCACAGTATGAAGATCACTGTCTCTACAGTTAGCTTTTGAGGATGCTCAAAAACTGTATGATCCCCTATCGACACATTGATACCCAAGAAGTCTGAATAAAACAATAATATATTCAGCCGTAGAAGTTGACCAAGGTGTTTTAACTCGGAACAATGAATGATATTATTATTGGCATCACGCTACCTGCAGGAGTGGTTTGGGTTAGTCACGAGTCACGACAGCCCACAATGTCTACCTATTTTTCATTAGCACTTGCGTGTCATTCAATATATTTTTTAATTGTTTTAACGGGCACACATTTTAATGAAATGGAATATGAAGAACAAAATCCAAAACCCCTTGCAAAGGCCATTTACAATTTGTATCTCTCAACATTCGGTTGGCCAAATCGTCCAAAAAAGTAAAAACAAATTCTTACCTGAAAGAATACCAGTAACTTGTATATGTAAGTCCAAAATTGTATCATCCGAAATTCTGCCAGAGATATTGGCAATAGCCAACAGCATAACCATCGTTTTTTTCGGGTTGCTACATTAGCGATAGTGGCGCCTTATTGTGTCTTTTTTAGCCCAAGCTGAAATATATTGCACCTGAATTACAAATTCTCTGATGCTTTTGGTATTATGCTTTAATTATGGCAGAAGGTAAAGATCTCGGAATTATACTTAAGTAAGTATAAACTTGGAAAAGTTGGAAATCATGCCGCAAAGCAAATATTAAGGCCAGTCTTAAGGTTATATTGAATTGATCTTATTTGTTTCTTTTAAATCATTGTAAGAGACTGTCTGTTTCAATTCAGTTTTAAACTGAATGCAAAAAAGGAAGAGTTTCTGCAATAGAGGAGCTTTTTTTTTCTTTGCATTTCTTTGCTTCTCTACATTTCTGATCCAATTTACGTTATTCTTTTTTAATAGGCAGAAGAAGCCCGTGAATTGATCCCACAAAAATGTAATCGACATTCATTCGTTTTTTAACTAGCTTCAAAATGAATTGTATATAATTTGTCTATATCGACGATATTCTTTTTGCAACTTACCGAGTAGTACCTAGTACACGAACTCGTGAAGGAAATTGGAATCTTCTCGGCATAAAGTAGTGAAACGCGAGAAAAAAGAGAAACAAAAACCAAACCAAAACCTCCGACCAACGATGACGACGGAGACTCCGATAAAAACCTGAAAATGACATCTCAGAAAATGCAATATAAAGCTATATATTATAATATAGCTTTACTAGACGACCGAGGTGACCATTCCATTGATGCAATGCGAACCGATGTAACATTGTTATCAATTAAAATGAAAAATAGATTCTATTGTATTCTGTGGAGTTGACCGTAGAGACGTATAAACTACGCAATTATTATACGATTACTATGTGAAAATGCTAATTTATGCCATTTTAAACAACTTGTTTCTTCGTAGATACTTGGTTTTATATACCTCGAACACAAAAGAGGCTCAACTTGATGGGAGACTGATTTTACTCACGTTTTCTCGTAGCTTATCTACATGGTGTGTCTATTGAAAGTGAAATGCTAACTCATACATTTCTTAGAACTATATGTGCTGGTTCGCGACTACTACAAACAGCTTGATTGATACCGATCAATCTTAGGTGACAGTGTATTCATAGTAACACATTGTTAGCATCATTGATGTTAGCTTATTGCGCCATAACGCATAATGAAGTGGACAGGATAAACTACTTGTTTACTTCTTTTCTTGTGTCTTGTTGATATGACATTAGACAGTTTGAACTGCTTTACTTAAATCTATACAGATACCAGCAGCTCTACGAAAAATATGCATTTCGGAAAATCTAAATAAAATGAAAACTAGTAAATACAGGATTGATTGGTAAATTCCTATCGTTTTGAATCTGTAGATGAACAATCTTACTATAGAATGAAAGTTGCTAAAGTATAATTGAATGCAAAAATACAATTTTGAATAGTTCTACGTGTAGGGTTCAAAGTTTGATATTGTTCTAGTAAAAGCTTCAAACTTACTGGCTACCAAAAGCGATAATTTTACCGCAAGCATCTCATCCCACGACCATCGTACTTAGCAGGTAGACACCCCCGAAATCTCACAATAACCTTACGAGACCCTACTTCGATTTTATTTATGTTACCCAGTTTTTTGTTTACTACCTGTTACCCATTTCCATAAAAGTTTTGTGATTGTTACCGTTATTCGGTATTGTGTATAACAACGTATGTAAAAAGTATACAATTAATTATGGATATTAGTGATTATCTCTTGTATTATTCACAGCTCGATGAGGTCACATTGTAGCTCTCGCTGTATCCATTTGTCATATCCATATAGGCTCAGTATTTCCAAAACATAGGTACTGTAACTTTGTTTCGAAATATAATAATAATACTCGCTTATTTAATTTGCGGATTGAGGAAAAATTGCATTACACAACAATACTTACACAATAAATTTTATAGTAAAAAGGATTAGTAACCGTTTGAATGAGAATATATAAAATAGGTTAATTTCCGTCGTCATTATGAAGATAAATAAATTATACATGACTTGACTAATTTTATTAAAATTGAATTATCGTATTTTTATATAATTCAAGTCCTCAATAAAGTAGTAAAGTATTTGAGAAAAGTAATAGATTTTTTAAACAAGATTCAGTATAGAAATACCATTGATTCTGAACACATCGCGTCCTACGTGCCCGCTGATTGGCCAGCGCTAATTGAAGTCAACGTTGACATTCATTCTGATGAACAAACAGTAGCAATATTTTAAACCCAATTATCGGGACGTAGCGGGTACTACTTCATATTGAATTATTTGCATTCCTGGGAGGATATTGTTTTATTTTGTCAGTGACATTTCTAATCAAAAGGTCAGCGAGTATCACTGCACGGACACTTTCACACATACATTTTACTCACAGTACCTATATAAAGTGGAATTGATGCTTATAAATAACATTACAAGAACCTATCGAAATGTTGATAAGTTCGCATGTAGTCTACAGGTATTTAGTAATGTCCCTTTGTTACCGCAGGTGACACTCGAGAAGCATATTAACTATGGTACCTATTCGTTACGCAAAGGTGCTGTTGAATCATTGCAAGTATAATTGAATGATGTTTGAACACTCCCTTCTTGCCCACCACCACGGCCATAACTTTAATAAACATATAGTACAATTAAGTACTTGGCAGTTAACTGATTTGTTCCATGGAAGCATACGTAGTTAACTATAATACGTTTATTTTGGGTCATCTTTAATACTTAATGCTACTGATTAACCCCTAAAGATGTAAAATTCATAATATGAGTTGGGTTCGGATCGAAGGACCAACATTTTAACGCAGCATCTTTTAATTTTAACTAAAAGTGTCTGCTTTTTTATTTACACAGTTTTACTGTTATTGTTCTATGTTGTCCCTACGTAGGTTACAATTGCAAATGGAAAATTATAGAGTCGCAATAAAAGCTACTTTATGATGGAATTTTTCTGTATTTATTTTTCAATCATCATCTTAATCATTCTTCAAATATCAAACACGTTTTAGTACTGACTTCCGTTAGCACTAGAGGTAATGTACCTAAGTTTATATAGCTTGATTGAACATACGTTTTACTCTCCCCAAATACTAAGGTTTTCATTTCCCTTTCCTCGAACGAATGACTATTTTAATTTACTTCTCATTAACTCTGACAATTTTAACATTGCACCACATTATAAAATACTTTCCTTTTCGTGTTTTACTTCAAGTGCTGCCTGTTCACGTTCAGAATAAAAACATTGAATGCTTGATATATTCATTAGATTGCTGGTAGTAATTATTTCTATATGATTGTTTAAACCTGTCACAGTATCTATAATCTATCATGCATATTGCATAAAGTCGAGGTCTTAGAAGGTAAGGACCTCAAATCTTGTAACAAGGTGAGAGAAGTGAGGACGCAAGGTGCGTTGGTGGGCTCTGACAATTGTTGTGGGCGAGTCACTTCGTCACGAACCGGTGACTCATGTTTGGCGAATTAAACGTTACTGGCATCACACCCATCATAACCCCTTCATTTGCCTTTTCGATTGGTCACGTATGTTGTGTTAGTGTTGATGAGATTTTTTTTCTAATAAGTTACACCTACACACTTTTCTTGCAAAGATACTGTACCAAATAACCCTTTATGCAATCATGTTATGTATATTGGCGAGAAATTAGTAAGAAATGACAAATAAAATTAATCCGTGACACAGATGTAGACTAATACTTTCTTGATAATGTCTTCTCTGATTAATACTTTTGGTGATGAGCTAAAGGGATAGCATTTTTGATAGATGTGATCCGTTAAATATTTTTGGTTTTCGAATTCATGGGTCAACGTCGAATGTGTTTCATATCTCCTTTTTTACCCTATAAATTATGAACCTCTAGAAGCGAAATATTGCCTTTTGTTTGATTGGGCTACCATTCTGCCACGGTCTATCACGTCGCGAAAATTTATATTTTAATTTCAACCACTTTTAGAGAAATTCACTTGCAAATGCATGGTGACAAACAGACTATTTTCGTTACCGTTTTGCCAATTTTAGCATATAACACATACGACTCTTGAGACAATCATAAAATGTAATGGGTACCTAAATTGGTGTGAAATTAAGTATTATGTTATAAATATTAATATAAAGAAGTATTATTATTTTTATGGAACATGGAACATAAAAATACCTCGAGTAAACAGAGTACTTGTATGCGTTCTTGTGCGGGTTTATAATAAAATCTTCTAATAGCGTTTCGCCCGTTATTTATAACCAGCAAAATACATAGATGATTCATGTGTAAATTATTTGAATAATGATGAATATCAAAATAAGCTATTTCTGTAATATTCGTAGTAAACAATGAATAACTCTTTAACTTTTATAAATGTATTTATACATTTTTGGCTCCATGAGATCAATTGAAGCTTGAACTGATTGAGATGAGAGCTCAATCAATTTAGAACTCGCCAACAGACGGTTTTGAACTGAATTCATAAATTAATTAATTATAAATTGCCAATTGGATAATATTATTATAAGAGTTAAGTAGGAAACAATAAAAAAATATTAATAACGTATGTAAGTACTTATTTTATGGTTTTCTGGAACGCAATTCAGCTCAGGATCTTTGAATCTTACATAATTTATCACAATTCACAATTTACCGACCCACATAAAAATATTGAGTGACAGTGCTGTAAAATGCTAAGTACGCAGATAATTTGTTTTCTTTGTTGATAAGGTAATGGCTGCTTCGAAAAATGAATTGTCGCTTATCTGGGGCCGAATTCTTCCGACAAATATTCTTAGATTGTCGAGTCATACTAGCGTCCTTTTTAGATATTTTATCTTAAACACACACGCAGCTTTATTTGAAAATATCTAATGGTAGTAATATTATCATATTTGTTTTGTCAGTAAACAATCACGCTCAAAATAATTAACATTTTGAATCTAAAACGCCATTAGCTCAATTAGGTGATTTGTGCTAACATTGTGTTAATAAATATATTCCGTTACGGGATTACTAGTAGCGGTTACACAATGTAAGGTGCATGTTGCATAATAGCTCGAAGCCACATAAATGATGAACGCACTGCGGCTGAAAGAATGGGAACCTGTAGGTTGAAGAAAAGCCACTAACGACGCTTTTACATTTTCCTCTCTCTTTTTTTACACTCTCTCTCTTATTTATAAATATTTAATTTATATTTTAAATAATTTAATTTATTTATTTACTTAATCATTTATGCACACCCATATAAACAGACAAGAAGAAAGGAATGGAATGAATGTTGTGTTCAGGATACTCTTGAATTGGACGCTCGCTGTTAAGGTTTTGTTTGTAGGAATATACATACAAGTTTCGTTTAAATTGTTGCAAGATTTTACTTCCCCAAGTGATCATCTTATTCTGTACAAGTTTTTGTTCTGTATTTCTTGGAAAATTGAAGTTGAAGTTATTTCGACTCGGCACTACAGACGCCAGCAGCATATCAATGACTTGTTCCTATAGTTTGTTATGCATACCTTGTAAGTCCTGCCTTTCTCGTGATCATCCTATCCTGTTTCTTGATTATTCTCAGAGAGAATTAATTGTATAACCGACAGTACACCATCGTTAATTTTTTATATTCTATTATACATATAAGTTCAATTCCACATGAATTGATAAATGCAACTGAAATACAATGGTACTAAATGTATAGATTTGTGGTCTTGGCAGCAACGGGAAAATTTCTCTTTTGTAGGTATACTTAGTTCTCCTTGGTATTGTGTTGTGATAGGCGCGGACAGTTCATAACAATAGTCTCTCGACATAATGGGGCCATTGATTGTGTGGATGTATCATGAATGTGTGAGTACTATTTGTACCGATCTTGCTGGTACCTATTTTGTATCAACGTTGTCTTTCAAAGTATGTTTCACTTTGCTCTTGGTTTTTTGACCTTCATGCGAATATTTCTTAAAATTTTGCTTAATGCATCATTAGGAGTTCCTGCACAAAGTGATGTTCCAATACCTGCCTACTCGTTCTTTCATTGTATGAAAAGAGGGTTTTGCCTGGCAGTGAGACAATAACAGCCTGATATCTTTTGTTATTTACTCACAAGAAACTGGCAGAAAAGAGACTAAAATGTATATAACAGTTACCTAATATATAGCTACACTTAAAGTTCGATGACACAACCATTAGTTTTTTTTAACCTACTAAGTGACACAGACATCCTTTTTGAGAATGGTCCTTTTGTCCGTGTGGCGAAATTGATAGACAAAGTCAAATAAGGCTTGAAAGATGAGACAAAAATAACAGTTTCGTTTGATTGACGTTGAAAATGTTTTGTTGCAGCAAAGAAACAAAATGGTTCTGCGGTACGCACGAACAGCCTGGGGTCGGGCGCGCGCACGCCTCCGGCTGAGCGAACCAAGTCCAAATTCTCAGCTTTTGGTAGACTTTTCAAGCCATGGAAGTGGAAACGGAAAAAGAAATCAGAAAAGTTCGAAGCTGCTTCTAGAAGTGAGTACATCTTAAATATCTGTTATCTTAACACACGAGGTGATAAACGGTCATTATGATAACCGTAACCGGACATGATTCACAGCGGTGAAGTGAAATCTAAACAATTTTTTGTTTTATCGGTTAACACAATAAAATCTCCTTTGCGGTCTTGTAAGATGATACCTGAGATAACATCTGGAGTTGAACCTTGGAATAACATTCATGACATACTTTACTTATCAATAATGGTAAAAACAAGCGACCCGTCATTTAATAAAAATGCCCGGTTTCTGAAAGCCAGATCAAGCTATGTATCATTATAAATTAAATTTTGTGAATTGTTGAATCAGATGAGAACACTGGGTACGCTGACATATGATTTGAAATCTAATTAATGAATCAGTGTTTCAGATGTTGTATAAACCTGAAAATGTTATTCCGTGTTATCTACGAATAAACACATTAGAAAACGACGTTTATTCGGATAACTCGGCCTTAAGGCGAAAGCGCCATGGTAGCCCGCGAAATTCGAATTTTCTTACGTTTGCAATTTGCAGGTCATTATTAGGTTGTATCGCGGTGTGTCGATAAAAAGTAGCCTATGTCCTTCCCCAGGGTGCCATCTATCTCCTTGCCAAATTTTGCCGACATCCGTTCAGTGGTTTAGGCGTGAAAGTTAACATACGACAGACAGTGTTACTTCAGAATTTATAATATTAATATGGATTATTAAAATCAACCACAAAACACCACAACCAAAATACAACTCTCTCAAGTTCAAATTACCCTACTGAATGAGTATTTCATGAAATCATGACGTTTGAGGCCAATTCTAACTTAGAGTTGTATTGATTATTCACAATTACGGTCGCGAATCATATTTAGATCAACATACAACCTGACACTGATCTGCAAACGCGGGCTACTATTATAGTACTTATTATTATGTTTTTATTTCTTTCAAATTCTTAGTAATGAACTTAATAATTAAGTGAATTATGAAATGTACAATACAATTTTATTTTACTGTTTGCAGCCTTAGAGAGGAAGATATCCGTCCGAGCGAATAGAGATGAGTTGGTGCAGAAAGGTATACTTTTACCAGAAAGCCCGGTCACGCCTGTTCCCGAAGTCGGTGAGTTGTGACCTTTGAACTTAAAATAATATAAATTGCTCCCGGTTTTACTCGCTTCCTAGGGAAACCGCATAAAAAGATTAAAATATCCAGACACAAAGATTCACGATGACCTGGCTTAAGCCTCTAAACAACTGGCCGGAGCGCGCGCGCAACCAATTAACTAATTAGTTATTGAAAAAAGGTGTTTACCGGTTTAAAGTATCCTATATTTACCGACGAACTTAAGAAAGTGGCTGGGACAAACTGGATGCGGAAGGCGGAGGACAGAGTGTTGTGGCGTAGCTTGGGAGAGGCCTATGTCCAGCGGTGGACTGCCATAAGCTCAGTTGATTTAATATTTTAATTCAGGTCATAGTCCACCTGTGCACCAAATTTCGTTCAAATTCGTGTAGCGGTTAAACCGTAATTGAGTAACAAACACCCAAACTAAGAAGGTCAGTAAAATTCTAACTTTTAGGATACCTATACCGATAATGTGCATTATGCTGCTGTGTCAGACTCAGAACGCAGACATTCTGCGGTTAGAAAGAACAAGAAAGACGTGAAGGTCCGATAGCTCCATTATATTGATCAGATTCTTGGACTGGCAGCTGATGATCATACCACGAAATGGATAAAGGGAAAGACACTAAAAATAGGTTTATTTGTCACAGACACACGTGCATACAAAAAGATAAGACAAATAAAAACGAAGTAGCTCTCTGATCATGAGCTCCTCTGACTTTTCGGATTTATGCGGCATTAAAACTCTGACAGCAGGGGCCAGGTTTGTCGCCAACCCCACGGAAAAGAAAGATCACGAGCACAATACAGCAATATTCGGCCGATGGAGAAAGATTCAGACATTGAATCAGACAGCCTACTGGAAACTTAAAGTCTGAAATCACAGTAAAACCTGTTACTAGGACATGTTTATTTCCCTGCCAGGGTTGCGGGAAAGTCCGAAAGGGATACCGGGGCCCTTGGCAACAGGCTGAAGGAACATGGGTGGGTTTTAGTCAGTAAAAGTCTGACACCTTTCTCCTGCTCCACCCAGAGCGGGAGAAGTCATTTGATGGGAAGTCGTCACCAACACACTCAAAAAATAAAGGACATGTTTATTTATTTTATGCTTATTTTAAGAAATTCAGTTCAAGTTTGCAAGTACTGAGAGCACTTTAGGAGATAGATAAGTATTCTATTTATCAATACAATATTAGTTGAAATATCAATGTTTATCGAAATCAGTATACTTTAATGGCAACGGTAAACAGGATAATGCTTCTCTCATAAATTCCTTTGAAGTCGGTTTTCCTTAATGTAATTATTATTATTCTAAGAAAACCCAGAGGCTTACGGAAAACAAAAGATTTATTAATAATGATAATTTCTAATGAATCATAGACTTTTGATTGTCGAAGTACAGATATAAAACTGATTGCCAAATGTTACGTAAGTTTCAGTCAATGACTATCCGAATTTTTTGTTTGTTACTTGTCGTCTTAGTTATTGAAAAGGTACTGAAAAGGTCTCAGTTATTGGCTCTGAGCTTAAACACGAACCAGACAAGGACATAGGATACTTTATATCCGGGTACATGAAGTATTAGCCCTTAGAAAAGTAAAACCACGGGCAACATCTAGTTAATATTATTGTTATCAAAAGACATTTGAGTCGTGTTATTCATAACAATTATTTAACGCAGCTGTTGCATAAAGTAACAGTAGATAATAATTATGTTTAATTAGTATAACACCCGCGACTGGTACCGTTGAAACAACAAAAAACGGACTTCTTAAAAATGAACTTGTGCCTACTTATTGTTGAAGTAACGAGATACCTAATTATTTCCTCGTAATTAATTATAATGCACGTCATCACATCTCCTTTTCATTGCGAAAAAAAGAATTAAAATTTTGTTGTTCATAACTTCCGTACCGATGTGAACGATAACAATAATACTTACTACTAGCTGCGCCCCGCGGTTTCACCCGCGTAATACTCGATCCTGTGGGAATTTTGGGTTAAAAAGTATCCTATATCCTAATCCAGGTCATGGTCTACCCATGTGCCAAACTTCATCCAAATCTGTTCAGCCGTTTTAGCGTGAAAGCGTAACAAACAAACTTTCGCATTTATAATTTAGTTAGGATTACTACGCACTTATCGTTATCACTTACCGATCGATTTCCTATGTTGGAATCGTGGTGCTGTATCACGAAGTTCTGTTGAACATCAAACCGGTACCTATTGGGTTGACAGCAAGCATCTAATTCAACATGTTACCGGTACGTTGACTTTCGATTCTAAAGAGACCCAATCTTGGTATCATTCACGCTCTCAAGTAGACAACAATACCAGTTCAATTACTACAGATGTGGTTCAATGGGCCCGAAAGAATTACTGTCAAACGTTTTCAACGAAATGGTTCACGGTCGGAAAGGTTTTGGAACAAAGATGATCCCCACAACACTTTTTCTTCGGATTCCGGATCCTTTTTCGCCTATACGTAATTTCAAAGGTGTCATTTCGAATGTGTTCCTAAGCAGAATTACTGATATGTGCAAAAAACATCGCATGCAATTAGGTGAAGATACATTATTGTCGAAACTAACATGTTCTTTTTTCTAGATGAGCCAGTGTCTCCACCGAGCGGCGAGGAGGCGCGGAGCGACGTCAGCGCTGCGCAGGCGGCGCAAGACCGGCTCGTGGGCATGCACGCGGCGCTACAGGCGCAGCTAGCGTCGCAGCTGCAGCACCAACACCAACACCAGCAAGCAGCAATGGCGGCCGCCGTCGCCGCTGCCGCTGCCGCGCACCACCATCAAAACAATAATGTCATAGGTCAGTGTTTGCATCTATTTAGTATTAAGCCAAAATCTTCTTTTGTTCGGGGAAATGATGGGCATCTATCAACTTCGATAATATTATGTAGAATGAATGAAGAATGACCAAGAATGGACTTCGTCAAAATATTTGCTGCTATCCAGACATACTTAAAAATTATAAAAGTAGGGAACAATTTCCTAGGAACCCGTTTGTAAAAGAGAGATCAATGACGTGAAAATCTGTAGACGAGGCGCAAGATCATCCACTTCATTTTCGTCTTGCAAAACTGCTTGAAAGCTACGGCAATAGTGCTGAACGGGTTAATGGTCCCTCGGTATGCCTCGTGCTGTTCAATGAAGGTGTGCACTACACGATTTTAAAAAGCCGATAAACTCAACACAGGCTTTGAAAGTTTGACCGTCTCTAGATTTTTAGTGCACAATTGAATGGATGCTGCAGCTCGAATAGGTAGAGTCAAACACACATTGACACCAGTGATAAAAAAAAACAAGTAATAAAAACTAAAACCCAACTACGACTTAAAAGGTATAAACAAGACACCACAGACAGACAAATTAAAAATCCGGAGTCACACATGTTAGGGCATAAATCGAACATATTACGTGTGACTCCGGATTTTTAATTTGTCTGTCTGTGGTGTCTTGTTTATACCTTTTAAGTCGTAGTTGGGTTTTAGTTTTTATTACTTGTTTTTTTTTTTAATTCTTTTGGGGTTATAATATATATATTTTTGAAATGTGCGCATTAAGCCCTTTCATTCGATACCCAACATGGTACGATTAAACCATTTTTTTTTTAAGTTCCTCACTTTATGTCCTCTAGAGGGCGCCATTTTTAATTTAATGTGCCTTCACATAGCCTATAACCAGCGGACAATCACGACGCTTCTAACGATACCTCATTTGTCAAATTGTGATAATTGGTTTGGAAGATAGGAGGGAACAGATGAACATACATACATACATACATACATACCGGTCAAAATCATAAACCTCCTTTTTTCTTCGCCGTAGTCGGGTAAAAATGTGACATTGACAGCGCCTTTATATCGTAGCTGTAAGAGTGGTTTACGCAGAGCAAATGTTATCATTGATGTGCGGTTGACTGCACTACACAAACATATTACTTATCGCTTGTAAATAACATCAAAATGCGTGGATATTTGTAGTGTTCCGTTTTCAATCACTTGTACAAATTGATTGTTCACAAGACAGCCCCCAAAAAGGGTTCCGCCAAGAATCACTGTTCGTTGGAAAAGGTATAATTATTGTTCAGTTAGGTAAGCTTGTTGGGTTCATGAGTAATGGGATTTTCCCAAAAAAACACTGTTTGGGGCAACATGCATTTCCTCACTAGAGTTGGGGCTTCTAATTAAATATGTACATGTTTATTTCTTGGATTGGAAATCAATAATTAGATCATATAATTTACAAAGTAATAGTCAATACACGTGAATTTTTTTAGCGGTAAAGTGATTCCCTGATTAAACAATTATGATGGTTTTTGAAATATCTTCATATCCTATCTTTCTAAAAACAAGATAATTATCAACGCGAAGTAGGAAAAATACCTGTGTTGTTAAGTAATATTTTATTTGCATATTCAGATGACAAATAAATTTGCATTTGCCGTCTATTTGTTAGTTACACCTGCGTAAAACTGATTGTAGGTACACGTACAGGGCTATGCAAAGCTCAATAAATATTATGCTACTTGAGATATGAGACAAGATAAGTATACGCAAACACATGCAAGGGCGCCTCATAGAAAAGTTTACAATGCTCGTCCGATCTCCATGGTTTAGGAATATTTATGTTAATATGAACTTCGTTAGTTTATAATCTATCAGTATTATTTTCGTTAGAAACAGTCGAAAAATTGTGAACTGAAACAAGCCATTTACAATTTAACGCATTATTTTTCAATAGTTGATACTCTATCCATGGGAAAGCGACAAATGTAAACTGGGGGCCTACCACCACCGCTGACACCGGTTACAGTTAGAACCTAACCTAACCTAACCCATTTCACCTAATTCACAATTTTTCGGCAGTTTATAATTAGATTTAATTATTTAAAGAGTGTTATCCGTTAGTAATAGAAAATAAATATGAGTTGAAACTAATACCAGTGGTATTAGTTTTTGGTATTAGAATGGAATGACTCTTATAAACTAACGGTTCTCACAACCTTACGGTGACATTAACAAAATGCAGGAGTGCTCGTTGTGACCATTGATAAATGCTATATTCCTCTGGATGCAATCTTCACTGAACCCTAATCACTTCTATTGGAATCCCCAAATTGTAGCAATGAGCTTTTTTGGCTTTGCATTCCCTTGTGAGAAGTATATTATCCCCTTCTGAAACCAGTACATAGATTCGTATTAAACCCAGTGTCCCAAAGCCTAATTTAGGTGTTTCCCGGCTAAGCGCTGTATAAAACACAATTTACTGTCGCTATTATCTCTTGCATAGCACCGGTCAGTATTCATTCGTACAACATTGTCTGTATTTTCGTCTATTACATGGCTAATTCGTGACTGTTATGATTATTATTAGCTGCTCCAGATTTGTATCAATCAAATTATGTTTTTGTACACCAACTTTTACTAAAACTTGCTCCATGCATTTCGTACTCTACCGTGTAGCAATTGTTCATAGATCTCTTTTTATTTTGACTTTTGGATTTGCAAGTTATGAGTCACAAGCATTTGCAAGTCTTGTAATAAATATAGTTTACTGGCTAAGTTACAAGAAAGAAGTACTGTAACTTGAAGTACCGTATTCGAGGAATAATAATGTTTTAAAAGCTGCAGTAGTTCTTAAGTAGCGGTGCACCTAGGTACTTAGCATACGACAAGGACCAGTCTCTATTGGGTGATTGAATGTAATTGAAAAACAATTGAACAGATATTGTTGAACACTACTAGCCCATTCAATATTTTTCAATTGGCATATATAGGTAATAAGTAAAATAATTTAACCCTTTTCTTTTATGACAACTGGACTCAAAACTACGGATCTCATATTCTATATTAATAATTTTATTTTAGTGTACTTGAAATTATTGAATCGGATTAAATTTAATTGTAGAATAGGTAGTGACGCGTGGCGGGAATTAATGACATCCTGGCAGGACGGGCGTCGAACGTTGACCCACCACAAGCTGTCTAGCTGTCACACAGCCACCGCAATAACGTGACGTTATTGTACATGACATTATACTTAACAGCATTGTCATTAAATATTATTTTTTGAACCCGTCATTTAATTAACTTTCATTTTACTACTATTCATTGGAAGTTTGGTTAATTTGTTGCCTATATGTTGCCGTTATTCTAACCCCAATTTGAAACACGCGAGCAAAATTATTTTCGGCACTTTTATTGAACCGAACTTAATTCAGTTAAATTCGTACTAGATTTTTTCTATTTCAGTTGTATAACAATTTACTTTGTCTAAAGAATTTTCTGTTTATTCTGGTAAATGACTTATTCTCACATATGATTGGTACAGTATCTAAGTCAACAAGACATTGAGATTTCAAAACTAGACAAATGGGTGCTCTACTTTACAGATGGAGAGGTTACATAACTCATTATAATTTATTTATGAAATCTTCTACTGTTCTGTCAGCGCTAAATGGGTCGGTGGGCTAAAATTGAAATACGCAAGTTCAGAATGTTAGGAGCACGTCTAGGTGGGATAGTGTGGCGGCGATTCTGTGAGGCAGTCGTCGAAGTCTAGATTGAGGAGCCGGCCGGCGTCTGGGGGTTGGGTAACTTTGGTACCGACTGTGCGCGGGGTGCGGTGCGGCCGTGCGGCGCGCGCCTCAGTGTCGGTACGCCCGCGCCCGCGCCCGCCCGCGCCGCCGGCCGCGACCTGCCGCAAACCGACCCTCGCGTCTGCTGCCCTAACCTCACTCGAATACCTGCCCACATACATATACCACCTGTCAAATCACACGGTGAAAAGCGGCATTCTATGCTTTTATGCTGTCTTACCTAATCTTCGTTGAGATCATTGCAACAAGCGCATGACTGTATCACTTAAACCGAAATGACTTGAAAGCTTTTGGAGGTGCAGTGTACCGTTTGTTTTTAATTGATGAATCTGAAACAGTAAAACGCTTTTGGTTGATGATGGACGCGAAAATAACCAGCTCAAAGAATTAAGACAAAGCAATTTGTGTTTTTGTAATCAAATGTAGAGACGGCGCGAAATAACGATTAAGCTTAATAACAGGTCTGCTTGATATGTCTTATGATAATGCTTATAAATAAATAATAGAAACCATTGCTATTTGAGCACATAATGCCTCGGCGTAGCTTAGTTTATTCCTTATCTTTTATTTATAACATAACGATTGACATGACGGCACATTGAGCTGATTCCATAAATAGTTTAACATGCAGATAACATGTATTAGGTTTATTGTTACTGCTATATAGATATCATTCTAGTGACAAACCAATGTAAAATAAGTGTTCATCACAGCTAGACAATACGGAAATAAACCATAGACTTTCAAGGTTCATGAAATAAGTATACTGATTTGACGGAAACCACGCAAAATTTTGGCCGTCTCGTTCTTCGTTGGTGCAGTAGTATCGATTGCATTTTTTTCTGTATTCTCGACATATGTTTTAGTTATGGTCGGTGGTTAGACCTGAGGCGCGAACTTTACGTGCGGTATCGATCGGGTTGGCGCCAGCACGCGATACAACCGCTGCACCAGCATCGTTGCCCCGCGACGCTTGCACGATATGTTCCACTGACTAACAATATCGAATATTCATGTCAATTATTTCAAATTGCTATTGAGTCATAAAGTATCATGATGGACTCAATACCTTTTATATACCTTTACCTTTCCGCATTGCGCACGCTTTCTTTCCTAACATCCAAGAATTTTCAGTGATGCAGTTGTAACTTCAGAAAGTGCATGTAGGTAAACTGAAAGTCGGATTACAATAAATTAAATGTCAAATTCCTTGTTATTAAAACAATGCTCAAGAATTTTGGGGGTATTCTTTGCTCACATTTCTTATTCGTTAAAATGCCTTGATGGGGTACGATGTAGTGAGAATGTGCGGGCCGGGGACGGTTAAGAGTGGTGGGTAATAGCTGGCGCGGTGTCACGAGCGCCTCCTCGCGGCAGGCGCGTGCCGCCGCCTCCGCCGCCGCCGCCGCCGCCACCTCCGCCGCCTGCGCAGCGCCTCTCCATGATGGGCTTCATCATGGGATGTGCCTGCCTAAGAGGTTCGTAATTCTGGTTCGAATACACCAATTTCAAGCAGAGCAGAGTGTAGGCACTGAAGGTAGTCCACTTGATCCTTTATTTTCGGAAAAAATTGTGACAAATGCATTTTTCTTGGAATTTTTGTCAACAATTTTGCTAGTGGCTTGGAGTGGAATTAACCTAGGCGAGCCCCTTCTGAAACGTTCAGGCTGCCAGCTAGCCGGGTTTCTCGTAACGAGTATGTATATGTAGGTATCGAGTAAGGGAGTGACCAAACTTAACGACGCGGACTGCAATTAAAACAAATAGTCCGACGCGGTTTCGAGTCCTGTCGACCAAACCGAGACGAATTACGTGTTTTTCGCTATCATTGTATGGACATAAAGCTCTTTCTGGCTGACAAACTGATTCCGCGTCGATAAATGTAACTCTCTAAACCGAATGATTCATGCGGGACCGTGTGAAAAGTTTCATACTTGTCCACTCCTACAACGTCAACTAACCAGCTGCTTGAGCGTTTGAAAAGACTCGCAGAGTATAAGAAATTAGGTCTTCAATCAGTACATACTTCCTGAAACTATAAGTGTTAAGCTGAGACGTGGCCAGGGCTCTTCGCAAGGAGACTGGTAGTAGCCGATGGATGAGTGTGGCTCAGTTCAAGCTCAGTGGAGTGCGATAAAATAGTCGAAAAATAGTCATTATATTACCGGTAGGTCATGAATGCGCTTTTCAAGTGTAGGCGTTGACACAGCAGCGAGAGTGTCGTGAAAACCCTTAGGTACAGTTTCGGTACAATCATTTATGGTATAATAAAATATTTATTCAGTCATCAAAATCGGTTCAGTCGTTTGGCAGCTACGATGGCGCAGACAGACACACAGATACACACGTTAAACTTATAACACTCCTCTTTTTCCGTCGGGCCTTAAAAATATAGATTAACACAATTTTTGGCTTTGTCTTAAAAAGAAAACTACTACGAAAACGAAAGACGATAAAAATTAAATAATTACAAGCTATGAGAGGAACATAAAATAAGCTTTCGGTCAACGGACTGGAATTACTAGCAAGATTCTCAGCGTCTAGGTAACCAAACACTCACAGACTCACAGTTTACGTTAATTTTCAATTTAATTTCGTTTCTTGAAAAACTAATTTAAAATAAAATTATGGTAGCTATCGTCAACGAACTAAATTTACCGGTAACGTCTCTATTGCATATAAAAACTATGAAATCGGATAGTTCTGAACTCAATATAAGAGCTAAAAGATAATGTTGGTCACCCAAATAGCGGTCCAGTATACACCGTGACAGATTCGCTGTTTTGTTGTTTTTTTTTAATAAAACTTTCATGTCTTTCGGCTGATTTTGATGCTTAATTTAAAAGTAAAACAACACATTTTAAATTCAGAATGATAGTGGTTACCCAAAGTAGGAGAGGAGCTCATGGCTAAGTAATAAGAGCCGTACCGGGATATCCATCAGGTTAAGCTACGCTTACCCGAGTTGGTACCGACCAATGGGCTTGGGTGGGTGACTAACTGTACATACCGAGACTCCTCCGTGCCTCGGAAAGCTCGTTAAGCCGTTGGTCCCGGCTGTCATTCGTGGATCTTTGACAGTCGCTACGGGTCGTCAGAAGCCCGAAAGTCTGACAACCAGTCTTACCAAGGGGTATCGTATTACCCAGTTACTGGGTTGTGGAGGTCAGATACGCAGTCGCTCCATGTAAAATACTGGTATTCAGCTGCATCCGGTTAGACTAGAACTGGAAGCCGACCTTAACATAGTTGGGAAATGGCTAGGCAGATGATGAGTGGTTACCCAAACCGGTGCATCATAAATTATCCATAGCTTATGTTCAGCACCTCTGTAGCCAAGAGACGTGTAGGTGAAGCTTCTTGATGCAGTGGTACATAAGATATAAACGCGTAAGACGATAAAACTATCGTGTAACGTAATCTACTTCCGTCATTTCGTTGCTTTATGTAAGTGAAAAATCAAAAGTAGAAATGTATGTACTAGTGTAGTATTTTTGTCTTGATTGATAAATAAATTACTTACAGGTTGAAAATAATTAAAATTCACTTTAAGCCATATCATAGCCTAGGGCCTAGGCTAAAACGTCTGGCCTAGGCCATAGTTTCAGAAGAAGAATGTCTTGGAAGTTTTGGATTTGACGGCAACTATCAATCCTGCGGCAAATATTAAGGTTTAAAGTGAACAAAGGGAACCAGCTGCTCTACCTTCAATAGTCTTCTAAAGCTATCTTGTTTAGAAGGTATAGTCGACCTGGTTGGTGGCTTTACCATTTTTGACAACAATTACTAGAAAATTGAAACTTCACTAAGGCTGAAATTATCTGATTGTCACATAGACAAATAGACCTTGTCGTTTCATGATGTTAAATCCTCTTAACTTTAATCAATGCTTTCTAAATAAACCCCATAATTACATTCATAATATCGTTATCGTTTATCTTCAGTATTTCATGCAACTGTAAACCGTAAACTAATTGCACTTTAATTCAGAACCTGTGTTATCTCCACGGAGCAACTTCTAACTACACAGTTAATAATTTACGAAGTGTTTAACCGTTCATGATGCAGTTTTAGTTGTTACCAACAGTCTGACGTCATGCCATGCGGTCGCAGATAACACATGAGGTAAATAGAATGCTCCTTTTGCTTGAGATGACGTTTGCTTTAGGTTGTGGCGATAGCCGCGAACAACGGACAAAGTTTATCGAAATAATTATAGAAATTACAGAGACCTAATATTTGCTTATTATTTTGGTTGTATTTATTTATTCAGGATCTCTTTTTTAAATATGATTTTAATTTATCTTTATCAATTTTCAATTTCTCTGGGGTAAAAGTGTTAATTTAAGTGTTGTGGCTCTACACCCTATACTGTCATTTTCGAAGATTGTGTAAGTAGTGTCCCGACGTAGGTCCAGACACAATATTCTTTTAATCGAACGAGTGTAGAATTATTATCATCCATGTCAGCGGTCTGCGGCGTGTAGTTAGGTATTAGTATTTTGCTAACCAAGGTCTTAACATTTTGTTATAAACCCCATATTTCTGATAATACGACCTGCTTATATCTACCTGTGTATCCTGTGTGTTAAGTCGAGCGCAGCTCCGGCGACATTTTCCAGTGAAACGGGAGTCTGCATCAATGAACAAGTCTTTTCAACTGCAACACTCTTGTTGCTGTTTTTTCCAGTTCTCGTTTTGTAGTTTCCGAATTTTTTGTAGTTTTCTTTCTTGTTTTTGACCTTTAACCTTCTTAGCATCTATTTTCCTGACACTTATTTTATTGACTTAAAACATCTAAAAAATCATTAGCTATGTATAGGCAAGGCATAAGCTTTACTATCCTACTATCTTATCCATTAATTAGTAAATCGACTAGCCTATTACCATTTGCAGATCATAAGATAGGGTCGACTCGATGTTTATCATAACCAAATCACCATCAATAACACTACTCGACCTGGTGGTCAAAATCACCTCGCGTTTGGCCACTCTTCCTTCCACTCCTTGACACGATAAGCAGAAGAGCATTATTTCATCAAATTATAATGTTGGTAAAAGATAAACCCAACGCATCATTATCCGAGTTAGGATTTTAGCCCAGGATTAAGGGGTATTAGCAGTTTGAAACCATGCCAGTTACCATTAAATCCATAGCAGTGACACATGAGGAAATGTACATGGTACATTTAGCACAACAGTATGTTTTATCAAAAGGTTATGGGTCCAAAATGTATGCTCCCATCATCGTAAAGGCAGCGAAACATATATAAAAGGTAACAGGGGTTAAATGGAGCATAAACCTAGAAATAAAACTGCCAATAACAAAATTCATGAATGAGAGCAAACACCTATGTATTTTCAGCTTGGTTTGTGTTTCTAGGTAAGCTCACGATAACGTATGCATAAATACATAATAATATGTGGTGTTTGTAGTTTGCTGTCATTCAGAGCAAACTCCGATACCTGTGTTACGAAAACTTATGAATATGAATAAACTATCGTAGCGTTGTGTAGTTTTAGTAACTGCTGTTTGTAGTTCCATTGTTTTAGCGAGGTTTCCGGCTGCTTGTAACTGGAATGATCCCTCATACAATCGGTGTACATTATTTTAGAGGAGCTCGTAGAGAAAGAGCAGTGGACCGTCCCAGGCTGTAGCGCTGCGGCTCGAGACATGTTCTCGTCCGTACGTACCTATGTGTGCTAATTTTGTAATAAATTATTTAGGTAAATAATATTTAAAACCTTTTTTAATTTTATATTTGAACCCTGGGTAAATGTCAAAGGCGCTGGATCACTGTATGTGTAGCTAGATACGGCTGGGCAGCTACAATTTACTCAAAGCTTCGCCCACATAGAATTCAAAATATTTAACTAAGGACTTTAATATTTGAACAGTAGGAATAAGCTTAGGGAGTATTGAAGTTTAACAAACAGGCTTGCGTTTATAGTACTGCCAAGGAGAATTAAATCTACATAATTCCTTGGAAAATGAATGCTTTTTATTCAGAACTTGAATGACGTAACTACCTGTATTTGGATTTAGGACTCGGAGGCTGATAGAAACGATCTAAATACAACTTACAGTTATTCTATCTAACGTTTTAATTGCCCACATTGAAATCATTTTAGTGTTTCGATAGTGTAACGATGACCCTACTATCGTCTCATGCAAATGCACTGTCACGTAATACTAAAATAATAAATGAGGGTTACCGGCACACCGTGGCGCATTCCATGCTTGATAGATCAGAATGTAGCGGGGGGGCTTTGTAGTCCTTAAACCTAGGTCATTGCACTCTTTAAACCCTAGGGTTGCTCATTTTCTGGTTATACTCTCAACGAGTGCTAGATGAATGGCGATAAATTAAAAATTCAAAACAAAGCGAAGCAGCGTGTGGGCGGGCGGACGGCAAACGCGGAGGGCGGGCGGCGATCGAAGAGCGCGCGCGGTGCCGGGGGCTGGGGGGAGCAGTAACGATCGTGCGGCCGGCCGCAGTCTTCCAGCCGCGAGCGCGCCGCGAGCATGAGCGACGTCGGCACGCTCGCCGCTATGGACGCGTTCGCGGGCGGCGCGAGGCGCAGGCCCGCACGCCTGCCACCACCGCCGCCCTTCGTGCCTCCGCCGCCGCCCCAGCGCCACGACCACTACTACGTGCGCCGCAAGTCACCTATCCCAAGACACACCGCGAACCTTACGCTGTTCGCGCGTAACAATGGTACCCCAGCACCAGACATCCGCATGCACTTGCACACGCTCGCACGCACCTGCCAGTTCAGTTCTTCAGCTCCAGCCCCCCGCCCGCCGGCACGTGCATTGCCAATGTCAATGTCACGCATCCCTCGTTGCATGTACCCTTTGGCATTTAGGATCTTGTTTTTACTATTGGTTCCTTTTCAACCTTTGTCCTATACCATTCAGTAGATTTTTTGTATAAATTCCCTTTTCCTAGGCCGTACTTAATGTGATCTGTATATGGCGTTATTTAGATAAATCGAAGTAGCCATCAAAGCCATAACAGAAGTTACTATTCCGAAAACAGCTTGTATCTGAATATAAATCATGAAAATATACAAGTTCAAAGTGCCCGTACATAGTGAAACTTGGTAGACTTAGATTACTTATTTATTCAGTAAGGAGTGAAAGTCATGAAGCAACAGACAAGGTTATAGTTGATTTCAGTGGTCCAACACTTTTAAGTCATCTTTTGCAAACGATTTCATAATTATCTGTTAAGTAAACAGCTTACTTATTTGGAATCAAAGAATTATCTTAATTCTTTAAGTAGCTATTTTAATTAAATTTTTAACCATGTTACTATAATCGATATATTTTCGCACGTTTTATTGGCTTAACCATCTTACTTTTCGATATGCACTGCAAAGTAAAATAATCTTGCTATTTGAGATCGTACAACCTTCAATTACCAGCAGTGCTATATTCTTCACGGTACGTGTAAATAACATACCTAATCATACTTAGATATCTTGTAGTACCTATTATTTGTCTTCGCATTGCATCTTCATTGCTCAAGATTATTTCTGTCGTGGTATTCATGCTTTATGGCAATCGATCATTTAGAGGAATTTAGATTTATCCATGTTTATCGTTCCACGAAATTATGGCCAAAAGTTCGTACAATTTCGAATACTTCATACGTTCTACATTCATGTTTTAAGAATATTTATTTATACGGCAAAGAGGCAATTGTAATGAAATCGATACAAATTATGAAGTCAATCGATTGGGCAACGGACGGAAAATTCAGCTCCGAAAATATTGATTTGAAACGCGAGTAGAGCCACTCGGTCGTACTGACAAGGCTTATGGAAGTTGTGGGAAACGGCGATTTTATTAAATAAAGTGTCGAAGGATGGCGGATGTTTGTAAGAATGTAACGTGGTTAGTTAGGCGCCGCCGACGTCGATGTCGATAAATAACGGAGAAGGCGTCTTGTGGCCTTGCGTAACTATTTGCGGCAGCGGTGTGCTTGCGAGCGGAGCCGGCGATGCAAGCCACATACACACGCCATTTTAATTGCCCCACCGTCGAATGTCAAACAGCACATTGCTCCAATAATGACGTCCGTTTAATATAGATAACCTCGTCAGTCACGCTAAACTTATATTTAGAGAGCAATGTCACACTTACTTCCTATTTCACCAAGAAAATAACCTCTCGCTGTCGTATGAAATATCAAAACCCGTTAGCCTCTTGTTGTTAGATAGAAATACGGAACAGCTTATTTTTTTTAAAATTATTTGTATAGCATACTAGCATTTCCTATTTAGCCATAAACGTAAAATTACTTATACCTTTTATCCGTATTGTAATGGTAGAGGAATTACGTCAAAGGGGAGAGAAATAATTCGCAGAATTCGGCAAAGGCAGCTTCCTGAACTGCGAGCGTCCGCTGCCGCAGTCTGCCCTTGACCTACCGTAGCTGCTGATTCTGACTGAACATTTATCGCTGCATTGCGTCTCCACTTCGATGTCGAAATCGTTAAATGTTTGTTTGGTTTCCATTAAATACAAATCTTTTTCTCTTTATGAAACTCTACCATTTTCATTTTCCAAAGTCTTTCTTAAATCAATATTATGTTTTGGCATAACTATTCCCACGTTAGCATTTTTATTCGAAATGCCTAACGTAAAGTCGGAGTTTCTAAGAGGGCAGATTATGGATATTTTCTGTTCCACTTCCACCTGAACATAAGCTTACGTTTTCCACTTTTTGGGCCGATAAACTCAATTACACGTGCGCGCGCTTAAAATATAAACCAAGTTGATTGGATCGACTAGGTGCTGCACCATTATTTGCTATTACATTTTATATTAGAATTGAGCACAACATAATGTTTCATTTCATACTCGGCATTTTTGTAGGGCAATGGTGGGTGACGAATGAGAGCATGAAATATCTTTAGTAGGTACCTACTATGCACGCGACTCTATTTGTCCAAAATGACTCAGATGAGATTAATTGTGCCAGCAAGTGAGCAAGTGTGACTAGCAATCGAAGCCAGAGTATTGCAGAAAGTTACAACGACGCGACGTGACCAAGTTTAATGCTCAAAATGGCTTGATTACATCCATAATTACTATGCTCGATATTTTTACGATTCTCCACCCAATAAAAACGTATTTGTGTAAACAACCACGTGGAGTAGGAGTAATTTTAGGCACAAATAGACTGATATAAATATCTACAATCTTAGCTTAGCGTATCTAACTACAACTAAAGTTTATTTTTGAGACTGAGAATGCTACACAGACTAAACTCAAGAAAATTCTATTGAAGTTTACGCTGTCTTAACTTTTTTCATTTTGCAATTAACTCTTGAAGAATTGCTGAAAGAGATGTTATTTCACCCGTCACCGCCCGCCCACGTACGTCAATGTCGCAAATGCTTTCTTATGTTCGTCGCACAAATTCCTCTTGCTTGCGCGTACCTATCGCGTGCGACCCAGTTTGTTGATCTTACTTAACATAATTTGTCCATACATCTCGATTTCTGAGCAGTTGTCGTAGATAATGATATCCCCTAACAATCGCATGTTTTTCTCGAAAACTCAACTCTGCTTTTCTTTAATGGTATTGCTGATTGGACAGTTTTGTTTCGGCTACTTTCCATTTTCAGAATCAATGCAGATGCAGGGTGTATTATTTAAATGGAAGAATTTTTAAGTAGTTAATTTAATGGAAGATGGCGTTAAAGGCCTGTGGAATTTTTATAAATGTGGGCGCGTAAACCGTCTGAAAACATTAACGTGTAATAAAGTATTCGTTTAACATTATGTGTAGCGTAAACAGGCCAAATACCTACTTGACGTGGCGATGAGTGTTTTCTGTTTTTATCGTGCTAAATGTATTTTTAACGAGTGTGGTGTCACAGCGTTTTACGCGACATGACAAGCAAGTCGAGCATGTGGCCAGGTCGCGAGTAGCCACCTCGCGTACTCTTGACATTGTCCATTGTTGTGATACAAGTTGGTGTCTGCTGATCCTTTCGACTGCGTTGATTGACAATCAGCTGAAGCTTTACTCGCAACATATTTCACAACAAGACTATGCATGCACAGAGTCTGTAAATAGTAGTTAAATTGAATGATTATTTACATAATAAGCCGAGTAATAAAACATTGAAAGTAGAGCAATTAAACAGATTTTGTTTTCCTGTATAGAAACGGTGGCAGCTGATAACGAGCTAGTCTTGTGACATTACTAGGTTGTGCACATAATTCACTTTGGCTTTGACGGGGCTCTAGATTTTAGCGGATTTATTCTGAGAGGTTTAATAGTGTCGAATAAATGAATAACTTTATTTGTCCTAAATTGAAATTGGGAAAATTCCAATCACGTCTGTGAGTGTTTGCAGCGATGTCATCGCTCTATCCCGTTCGTTTGATGTTGCACGTCGCCAGCATTAAGAATGTACTTAATGGCCTCCATTTGGCAGGAAAATTGTGAGCAAGACGATACATGGCATCTTTAATGTGCAGGCAAAATGTTTGTTTACTAAACCTTGTATGTGCTCGAACTTATTTATTGTGTTGTTTGTTGATGGCACTAGAGTTATTAGAATGACCTACCCCATCGTCTCGCTATGATTCTAAAAACAATGCAGATAGTCAAGATATATGATTGAAAAGACGATGTCCTACGTTTTTCCTAAAGTACTGAATCATTGTCGGTCAGAAAGGGAGTTACCTACAATACACGTGCCTAAGATAGCGGTTAACCTTCAGAGCTGTGGGTCCGTAGGAGTGAAGGACGACGTAGGTTACATAACGCTGCAGCGAACGACGTCCTCGAAGTGTCGGTGCGAACGCGGACGGCCAAGGGCGGGCGGCATCGATCCGCCCAGTCCCGGACCAACCGCGTCCCGCGCCTCTCAGCGCTAGCGCAACCTCTCGCTCCTGTAAAGCCTGTTTATTTAACTAACGTTAATTAATTCATACTTTTAATAATGATAGTATTGGAACCGGTAACATTATTTTATAGAGCGGCTCTTCCGATCAGCAATGAAATCAAATATAAACTAGCGAGTATTTTGACAACTATGATGAAACATGGTACCTAATATTAAAACTTAACTTGGATTTCATGGTCATGTCCGATTCTCAGCTTAAATAAACGAAAGTAGGTTGTGAAAATCGATCAGTTTAACCTTGGCTGATAATGTAGCGCTTACTTATATCGAAGAAGAAGTTTTCTGCTATCTTGAGCTTTTTGTGGTTGTAGAATGATGAAGTATGAACAATGAACTCTTAAAGTCACGTGTTGATGAACTTTATATACTTTTGCTTGTAATGGGTAGGAACTGATCTTAATTAGATATACTTACAATGAACTAATTAACTCATTAAGTTTTCGTTAGGCCACAAGCACTCTGTATTAGTAGTCATTGAAAATATAAAAAGTGTACCTAATACAACAGCTTTTGGCGTGAGTAATTCATGAATCAATCAGAAACGGTAGTAAACGTTTGTTTATTAACTGTTTGTAGTAACTTCTACGTTCACGGTGCGCAACCGTTACTCATCATTTATACGGGTCGTTTACGATATTTTTAGGATTTTGTTGATTTTAATCATTTCGTTATTTACCTACTCATGTCCTAAAAATAGCACCGAAAAGTACTATTTATATACTAAATACTAATGTTTCAACACATTCATAGATGTCACGGTCATGTATCTGATTTATTGCTACTGATTTTCTGGCGACTTGATCACGAAAACATTTCAGTTCATATTTACACAAAGTGTTATAGCATAGCACAATATTATTTTTAGATTTGGGGGCTTATTTAACAATAGGACCTTTAAAAGATTTATACAAAGCATAGAATCTGTCGAAACCAAATTTTTGCATAGTTGATCTATGTCGCAATAGCTAACTAAGCCGCGTTCGGTCACGAAAATTGCGAGGCTGGCGGTGCCTGGTGCGCTATGTTAAATGTTGCCTCACATGGGTGAGGGCCTAATAGCTCTGCTCATTGTGTATGTATAACGTAGGTACTACTAACAATGTACACATGCTTATAGGGCCAGCTAACATGCAAAAATGTTATGATCGGTAATGGAAATGTTTGAAGTGTTTTTTTTTTATCGAAAATCCAGTTTTCTAATCTTCTTTTACTTAGGAGTTAACTCTTGCTGGTTCAGCATTTAAAACTTCTCTTTTATCATCATTTTCCTGCTCTTGTTTTACTAAACAAGAGCAGGGAGTACCTTGTCTCCGGTCCCTCCGGTCACTAAACTTAGGGTCGGCGTCACACGTTTTTTACTTCCATTCTTCACGCTTTTTTAAATGCTATTTCTTTCCCCTCTCATAGGTACTTGTTACTGTTATTGTTAGCCTGTATCATCCCACTGCTGGGCAAAGGTCTCTCCCCATAACTTCCAGTGCTTCCGATCCAGGGCTAATGTGGACCACTGGTCGTTTTTGTTTTGTCCAGCTCGTCTCGTAGTCCCGTAATCTTGTACCTACATGTTATCAGATAATAAAGTAAGGTTGGCAATGTGTAATAATTTATTAAGATATACAATTATGGGTGATTCCCTGCAACCGCGTTTTCGTGCGTGATTTGACAACATAAGTTATGCATACTTTTATCTCGGGAATGATAGCGGCGGAGATGCGTCAATAACACAGTTCCATGGCGAGGCCAAGGCCGACGCCGACGCCGTCGCGCGGTGAATGGAGGCGCGTGCCACGCCGTCACTCGTTTATCGACTATTATTAGAACATAGCCATAGTGTACCTAGAAATTCTATATTGCTCATCGCTACTCACGCTCGTACTCGCAACGGAATTGTTCATTTGTGCTATACCAACAATACTACCTATACAATGACGTGCACTACATAATATATGCAAAATATTACACACGTTCTGAAATGTTTATGCCTTACTTCGAGCATTTGAGCTCTTGGCTTACTGTCAAATTCTTGTTGCCACATTTGAACATGCTTTCATTTGTAAAATGCTAAAGATCGATGATTGTTATTGAACGCTCAGTAATTTATGTACGGACATGGTAGAAAACACTTGCTTAAATCTGGAATATTTATTTTAGGATACTGTTTTTCTTTGGAAATGGGGATATACGTATATACTTACGTATAAATTCGTACGGTATTTCTCAGCTGGCGCCTCACTATTTCACGCTTCTTGAAACTTGAAGGTGTTTTATTATTCTATCTGCTCTGTTCATTCTTGTTTTGAGATAGCATTGAACTACGTAAATACTATAGCTTACAATGTTGCCAACTTGAGGTTAATCAAAATCTAGACTAATCTTGGATAAAGAATTGGTGGAAACTTAGGAAAATAATTTTACTACATCAGATTAAATTAATTATAATTAAAATACTTTTTCTCTTATTTATAAAATATATTTTTTTCATTCCAGAACCAAAGAAGGACAAATTGGAAAATGGTGGTGAGCTTATGAGGCCCGAGCGACCCAACTCCTTGACTGGCAAGGTCCCACGACGAATATGCTACCAAGGAGATGTCGGTATGTATTGTCATGAACAATTAAGCTAGACATACCATATGAATAAATAAGGGTCAAGGTCATGGTCAGAATCGTGACAACAGACATCGTATATATAGCGCTTAAAGCCCCCAAACATTATTCCAAATGGCTGTTCCAGATACTTATAGCTGATGCAGTGTTTACTTCGACCCTTTATCGGACAAACGTGTAAATGGATTGGCCCATAAAAGTCCATAGGCTTGGCTTTACCACATCGGTAATGATAATGAATAACGCCTAAAAGTGAACCGATTGGGGATTACAGGCGGGTTAGCTAATTAATTAATGAAAACTAAATTACTTTTTATTGTGGTGTGTGTAGGCTTGTAAATAGATATATAGAATACTCTTTAAATGTTGTGCAATCTTACAGCAGGTCAGGCAATATTTGACAAAAAGCGAAGCGTGAAACGATTTTGAATCATGCGCTGTGCAACTACTAACGGACACTGTCACTGACTTACCCTGCACTTCACAGGTTTTACAATAAAAAAGTAACACAATGGGCGGTCTTTCTTATCGCAAACAGCGATTTGTGCATGTCTATCTTAGGATGAACAGAATTAGCATTAGCAAACAAATCTACATTCATGCACTGACAGACAATGCACTGCCTAAACGGCTGGGTCTAGGATCATACAATTTTGCACAAGAGTTCCGCAACTGCTACCAAACACCAAGGAAACATTTTTGAAAATTAATTCCCTAAAGGGGTTAAATGGGGGATGAAAATTTGTTTGGAAGCTCGTAATATTTCTCGATGGGTTTGTCCAAAAATAAAACTGTAAATTTAAAATGTGTAAAAGACTGCATTCACATAAATGTTCCAGTGGGTGGATACGGGTCGACGACGGACGGCGGCGGCCACGGCCATGGCCACGGCCACGGCGACGCGGAGGAGCAGCTGATGCTTTCCGAGCTGCCCGAGCCGCCCATAGCCCTGTCGGAGATCGGGCCCATCCCGCCGCCGCCCATGTTCAGCTCGCCCAGCCCCACGCGCCACCACCACCAGCACCAACACCAGCACCAGCATGCGCACGCGCACAACCAACACCCCCTCGCGCAACATCCTCTCTCTGACTGTAAGGATTGATGTTTTTTAGATTCTATTTACAGCAGGCGTAGCATGAGCACCGTTTTGTCGACGGAAGAGTAGACAAAAATGACGTTTCCTGTAGACAGTAGACAGAACGAGACGGCAGCAAAGTAGAAAGAGTCAAATGCACTTTTTACGAAATTCACTCTTTTACATAATTCGACTCAGAATTCTTTGTTTTATCATAGGATTTATCGGTTGTCAGTGTGATTTTGTCAGTAAGGATAGAAAAATTTCTTCTGAAATAGTCTACATTATAAAAAGACCTAAACAAAGATCGTTAGAAATGAAAGACAAAATGACAGTTTGTAGAAGGATTTCTTCGGTGGATGTCAAAAATGAAGAAACGAACTGTCACTTTGTATAGAAAAAGCTATGTCTATTCTTCGTAGAGATAGAAAGCGCCATGCTACGCCTGCTGACATGTTATCTGCAAAGATTTATAATAATTACGCGAGAATCAAAACCGTTGCGCAATGTTCACATTTTTTATTTTAGCAGCGTACTCGTTTGAGTGTTTCTGTGAAATCTGTGATAAACTGATCACTAAACTGCTTATCCTATTACGGTTTTTATCTTCAATATCGCTCTTCGGAGAGCCCCAATTCAGGTACTGTACCACAAGTAACCGTCGAATTAATTACGACACTATTAATCGATAGTAAATGCATTGTTATCTTTTTCGTTCCCAGCCGAAGAGGAGGACGAACAGGAGGACGACGACATAGAGCCACTTAATCTCGGTGCAGACACGACCCGCGTGGAGGAGATCCCGCCGAAAGAGCCCATCTTCAACGCGGTCCCGCTCAAGTCGGCGCTCAAGAAGAGACCCGCGCCGTCGGCTTCGCCTTCCGCGACCCCGCTGGCAACGCCGCTGGCGCCCCGGCAGGACCATCACCATACTAGCTTCAAGTCAGTATACTCACTACTGCTACTTAGCCCCCAACTTGTACACTTCCATATCGACACTTAGTCATTGCTGCCGATTCTGTTGTGAATATAAATTGGTTATTAATAAATAAACAAAGTGAACTTAATTGAAGCTATTGCTATCTTTTTCTCTCTAATAGAAGAAAGAGATGGACATTAAATAAATGCTGTCAATTTTAGTTGAACTCTCGAGTACAAACAGGTCAGAAGACAGAACGTGTCGACTAAAAACACGCGAAGTTCAAGGTGCGAATGTATGACCGTCCTCTTCTCACGCTGTCTGTTTGTAAGAGGAAGCATTTTATTTCAGTTGATCAACAAGAGATTCGGCACCAGGTTTCCTTGCTTAACTTTAACTATCCATCTGAAGTTATAAATTACACGTATTATTTACTCTTTGGTCACGATATTGTCAAAATGAATATTATAGTTATTTAGCTTTAAAAACACCCGCTGTGATCCCAAATCGCTGGCCCCGCAATACCACGACGACGTTTAATTTGAAATTTTTGTCCTTTTGTTTTTACTTCGACTTATCATTTTGACGTAATTGTGAGCGAGGAGATAGTACAGCTGCAGTTCATTGATGTTCATATAAAATGTTGGGCGTGATAGTGAAAGTTACGTTTATTTCCACCATGCGTCGGCGAGCAGGCGGCCGCCGCCTAAACCGAGGATCCGCATATGGTAACAGTCCCATACGTTATGCCAGTGTTGTTGACCACGCATCGCCACCGACCTCCCGACGGTCCGCTTCGCCTTTAGTCCATGCATCGTGCTGTGCACGCTTCCGAATCTCATCTCTCTCTTATTTTAACTGTCGATATCTCTAACTGTCTACACACTAACGCCATTATAGATGCATATGATAATGACATACGATTGTGATGCTTTCAAGTCAAAATAAATTATTGTTAAAAGTGTAAAGAGCCGAAATTTTAAAACAGAAATCCTGAATGAAATCTTTGGAGTCACGAGTTCACGACCTACATGTGACGTGTGTGCTGTTGTTAAAGTTATGGCTGTTTTCTCTTGTACTCTTGCTCTAAACGTCGTTATTCTATGTTGCATGTACGTGTACTTTCATATAGTTTGACGATCATAGATTTTTGATTATTTTACTCCTTGGCCACGACATCACCGCTCGCGCGACCTGCGTCTTGCGCCTGCGACAGCGGCGAGAACAAAATGTTAGAAGTTATTTAGACCGTGGCATGAGTGGCCGCGGTGCGACTTGCGGAGAGGAGCGCGGCGCGGGAACATTCGAGCGCCGCCCCGCGCCGCAAGACGCACCGCCCTATGTCGTGGCCCTGGCCTTAGTTTACATATTATGAAGGACATTATACTAATCCAATCAGTATTAGTTCATTGTTTTCAAATTGAGTTTAATTTTATTGATTTTAGTAGTTATAAATGTGTCAGTTACATATTTTTCTTCGTATTGTTCTGTAATGAATGACAGAAGGCTTACAGCCTTCCTTGAAAGTGCATACTAGGTCTGTGACTTGTCGAGTAACTAAGACTCATCAATGATTGGTACTAATTTCAATCCATTTTGTGGAGCACATGCATGGTCACGGTGCTGGTTCGGTCGTCAATTCCAAAAAAAATGCTCATATCATAATAATGTACCTGCTAAGTGACACTCACCACTATTCCATAAATCCACACTGAATCCAACTCCAAGAGAAAAAAAAAACAGTCTTGATGATCCAGAATAACTTTCAAACCGAGAAATGATTAAAAAAATGATCTCTTTAAAAAAACTTAAATGCCTGTCATAGACCCCTTATTACTTTTATTTTCTGCATTATTAGCTTACACATGTAAAAGCACATGGTAGCATAAGTATTATCTCCTAAAACCTTCCTTCTCTAACACTTTTGTTACGTTTAGCACGCGGCCGGTGCGTGTGGGCAACGGGATGGAGAACAAAGAGAACGCGCGGCCGTGGGAGGAGTACGAGACGTCCAACGAGTCCGACCGTGTGGCGGCTAAGTTGGCGCGCAAGGAGAGCCTCAACATCAAGCTCGCGCTGCGCCCTGACCGCCAGGAGCTTATCAACAGGTAAAAAAATAAAAATAAAATAAAATAAAATTTATTGTGTCAAATAATTGGTCTTACAAATTGTTGTGTTCGGAATCTTCTTTTAGACAAATAATGCCTGTAGTAGAAGACTCCGCCCCTCCCTATTTTGTATAGCGTGATAATTAACACAATATTTTTAAAATGTAAAAGAATATTAAGTCTAGGCTAACCAAAATAAGAAATTAAAAAAGAAAAACAGGTATGTTACACGACGTACCATCGCAGGCACAGGTGGTTTCAACCTTATTGCTTAGGGCATAAGGGTGAAAAGTGCTCCTCTACCATTTGTCCGCGTTAGTTACAGCAACGATCTTTTGGCGCTCGAATGACGTTGACAGGGAGGCGCTGTTGATGAATATTTGTGCAATTGTTTTGTGAAATGAATTGCAAAAACAAGATGGCGGCGTTAGTTCCTATTTTGTCCACGCGCCAAGAGAACCTTGAACCTTGAGAACCTTGTAGCGCTTTACTGTAGTACGTGGCTTGATGTGCCTGAGGGATGTAGTTGACGCTCTACAAAGCGACTGTAACAAAGCTTCGTATTTAGTGAGTCTCTGCTCTTGGACTCATGGATTATAAGAACCGATAGTACATATTTGTGTGCACAAGGACTTTAAATTAATATTTGTATCATGGTGATATCTTTCTGAATGTGTTAACAACGGACTGACTACGTAGGTTCGGGGCACAGGTTGGAGATAGTATTTGTGACAGACCTACATCATCTGCCTAGTATCATCTAGCTTCCAGTCTAACCGGATGCAGCTGAATACTTGGAACGACTTCCTATCTGACCTCCACAACCCAGTTACTGGTACGATACCCGAAATTCTGATATCAAGTCTTGCGATACTTCATGGCAAGACTAGATATCAGACTTTCGGGCTTCTGACTACCCGTAATCCCTGTTAAAGATCTACAAATGACAGCCGGAACCAACGGCTTATCGTGCTTTCCGAGACACGGAGGGGTGTCGATATGTAAAGGATGGTCACGAATCCATGGACCGACCTTAGCAAAGTAGCGTACGGCTGTCATTATTTAGCCGCGGGCCCCTCCCCTCGCCCCTCCTGTAGCTCTGTTTGTGACAGAGCTACAGTATGGCTGAAAACAGATCATGGTCAACAGGTCATATCAGCAATGTCATTGAGTGATAAAACAACGTCATTAATTATAATTGTATCTAAATCCATAATTAAGTTAACCACGTTAGCAATCGTGATAGTCTATTCTTAACAGCTATCGCCTAACGTAGCCTTGTCCGAATTAAGTTGGCTTCCAGTCTGACCGATTGCTTGCTATCTAGCATTTGACCTTCGTAAAGCAAGCTGCGTTTCTTTTGTATCTACTTCCTGCTGATGTCGTGACATGTGTTTTGGCACTGCACTGACAATATAATGACAGATGTTGTTTGGCTAAAATTATCCCGGAACCATCATTATGGTGTACATTAGAAGAGGTTCGTTTGAAAAGCAATTGATTAATTATGTTTTCCATAAAGCCAGCAAGTTTAAGCTAAAGAAAACATTGAATTATAAAAGTTTTTGGTTGATCTCGGCATGTCAAGCTGCTGTGAATGTGTCCATAGTGAAAGTTGGTTGCGGAACTCTTGCATAAGTGACAGAATCATTCAAAACTTCAGGTGCGTTTGCCAAATAGTAAGACTCATAACTGTTTGTAAGGAATTACGTAAAAATTACACAAATTCCTTTGTATGATATCATAGTCACAACATTGTCAATGTCACTACCTACGTTCTAGCTAATGAGGGTTGGCAGTATTACGTGCTCATTTAATTTTTACTACGATATTTATTTATGTCTGTCTATATTGTGTACCTACATCATCATACACTATTATTATCATAAACAAATAATCATAAGGAAAACAAAACACTCGCTACTGCCATAAACTGTAAATTATATTTCTAATTTGGTAAACATTAAGGAAAAACTACTGAACCGTATAACATTATTGATTACACATCGATTTTTATTTTAGTGTTCGTTTGCACAGTTAGATAGGCAGATAATGTGCGAACTGCTTTTTAATTTTTAAACGATTAATATATTCAAGAGTTTGTGACGCAAGAATATGGTTCAGTGAGTATACACACACGTACATCGTAAAATAAAGTCGTACGGGTATAAAGTAAAACCTGTGTCTCGATTATAATTTCCAAGCTATTTTTATCCGACTGCCCCAGAAGGAGGGTAATGTTTTATTAATACTGACTATAGATGCAAAATATATTTTAACCGTTTTAAACCATTAGGTTTTAAACCGTCTTTTTGGTTTAAAACGTTTTAAACCACAATAAGCGGTTTAAATGATTTAAAATGTTTTTTTTATTTCAATAGAATGCATTGAGGCTTAACACGAAGTGATCTGGATCACACCTACTCCCTGATATTTTTTCGAAATAATCTCGATATGTCTATGTATACAATTTTATTGCATATTTACAAGAAAATACATTCTAAAAATATGCAGTAGCTGAGTAAAAACCTAATCAGACAATTTTTTACTGATACTTAGCTACAACTTATTTTTTAAATGTATATTTGAATAAATACGCATATCAAGATTGTTTTTAATCTGTCTAATCATAAAAAAGTAGTTACCTATGTGACATGACGTATGACTTACATAAATTAATAAAAATTTTGAATGATTTCAATTAGCCTTTCGAACTTAATTTTTAATGTAATGTGTAATCTATGTACGGCCCACGTGGTTTTAAACAAATTTAAAACGGGTTTTAAACCATTGATTTTAGTTTAAAACGTTTTATTTACAACTATAATACTGACTATACAGCTACCTGAGGATAGATGCACTACTTTTTGAATTAACACACGCACGGGCCGAACATCAACACATGCACGTGTAGTGTTACGCAACGCACAGTTCGGCACAGTAATAGTCCACTCCACACCGTCTGGCAACAATGCACGCCTGGGAGCGTTATTTTAGTCAGCACCGTCAAAGTCATTGTTATCACTGTTTTATTTCTTCCTGTTTCCAAGAGCTCGCTCTTGCTCTTGGCATTGGCATTGTTGTAATTTTGACTAATAGCTATTGAATTTACTATGTCTATTTCAGCTCATTTATCGTACAAACTGAGTTTACTAAACTAAATCTACATCGTGATATTAGTCAGCTGTTAATTTCTAGAACAACCCTAATTTATTAATTGAACCTGCGAGCTAAATTACGGGTCTTGGGAATTAGCCAAGTGTGTAATGTAAATCGGATATTATGAAAACATTTTCGGACTCACGTAAGCTTTGGCTTTTATGTTGTCGGTCGGTTGGTGCACGGGATTAGGTGCAGAAAATAAATGTTGTTAGTGTTCGGAGAAAGTTAGGTCAGTGCGCGCGGGCGTGCGATAATCAATAGAGTAATTGTGTATGTGTGTGTGATGTGTGCGCAGGAACATCCTGGTGGTGCAGAGTGAGCACGAGCGGCAGGAGTCGTGGGAGGCCATCGGCGCGCGCCTCATCCGCCGCCTGTCCATGCGGCCCACCGCCGAGGAGCTCGTCGAGAGGAACATACTCAAAAGTAACTACATAATACTTCTCCTTTTCGAATCTAGAGATATATGTCTGAACTGGACGACAGTTGTTTATTCCATAAAAAGTTCAAACTCTAAAGGGTGCATAATTGTGCATTGCAAACGCGCTGTTAATTGCGCACATGCATTGATTTTTCGTCAGTTACATAAAACACTGCGTGTTACACACGCAGTGTTTTTTGCTATGCTTAGCTATGTTCTCTATTTAGGAGTCAATAATAATATTATTAGATACGAAATATCGTATGAAAGTAGTGCTCTGGCTTTCCTGCATCAAGCAATTCGTACACACTTTTGTTTTTCACAATTCAAATTCAAATTCCTGATCTTTAATTCGAGGCAAGACTCATAAAGGTTTAGTAACATTTTCCTTAAAACTACGTGTTAGTAAACAACACAATACGGTGACACATGTAACTGACAGCAATGAATTATGTAGGGACAGTCCACTCTGCCAGCTATCATTCAAACCCCGTTGGGGCTGGCCATGACTCGTGCTACCATTGATGCAGCGCGCTTGCGCATTATTGTATAAAAACGAATCTACATGCGCCGCCGCAAACATCCCTGATGCACTGCAACGCCATGGCAGCCCCATCAGTTTTCTGAACGCATTATTAAATTGAACACGAAGGGCTCCATACGATGCCCGCGAATACTTCAATACTCATTACAATACTTATTAGTTTTTCAGTTTCGATTTGTTGTTAAACTTCACATAGTCTATCAAATTGAAGCTTTCCAACTACTGCGTGGTGGATTCTGTGTAACACCAGATACACACTGTCACACATGTTATTAAATAATGTTCCGTTGCAGGCCAGTCACCCGCCGAGGAGAAGAAACAAAAGGAGGAGAAGAAGCGCTATCTGTTGCGCAAGCTCAGCTTCCGACCCACTGTCGACGAGCTCAAGGAGAAGAAGATCATCCGCTTCAGTGATTACATCGAAGTCACTCAGGTACTATAATAAATAAATAATAATAAATAAATATATAAATATAAACGCCTAACGAAACCGAGAGTCACTTGTTCTCCCTGTCGTTGTATTATTTTCTTACAATACCTAATATTTCAGTTAGTTTCAAAGTTTCATTTTTTTTTACTTTTTTCACGAAATCTACTTTTAAATGTTCAAACTACCCCCATAACTCCTAATATATATAAGGCCAACGGTTTGCGTGTGCGTTTAAATTGCCGAAAAACAGCGATTTTTCACACCAAACATAAAAGTCGTTTCCCAGTAATCATTTTGATCAGTTTGATGTACCGAATGTGTAGATAACGGGTATGTGGTGGATGTAGGGTATGCTATAAATGTATAATCGTAACATATAATTGTTCTGGCCCTTCTTTCCTGGGTCTGCTTGACGCTTGCTGTATTTAAAAAATGTGAGTTCGATAACGATATCGATATTCAATAATTAATAATAATAATGAATCGAATATTTAAGAACCAATATTAGAAATTCATTTTTTTTTGCAAGTTTTTTTAAAATTTATGCGTAATTGCGTCCCTACAAAAGGAACGGTGTCATCTGTGAAAGATGTCAACCGAGCCGACCTTCACGATATATTTCTGGTAGTGGTTCATCATCATAACTTTGTTTATTTTTTGGCAACATAGAAATATCTTGTAAAAAACTTCACTAGCCGAGAACTTGTAGTAATTACCTCTATTTTTGGCTACAGACATGTAAATCCTTTTATATGAGTTGTGTACTAGCGGGTCAATGTTCAATTATTTCATATTCCAATACTGTTTGTCCAGGCGCATGACTATGACCGTCGCGCGGACAAGCCGTGGACTCGCCTGACTCCGCGGGACAAGGCCGCCATCAGACGGGAGCTCAACGAATTTAAGAGTTCGGAGATGGCCGTACACGAGGAAAGCAAGCACCTTACCAGGTATGTCCGTTTATTTGTAGGAATACCGACCCGACTGAGAACCGTATAATTCATTTTTTTTTTTACCTTAATTTATAATATTTAATTCAGGTTTCAGTCCTCAGACCAACAAAAAAGGAAAGACAGATCACGCCGTACGTCAAAAGTGAAGCCACTTGTTTATCTATGTGTGTGTAAAAAGGGTTGTCAGTTGTTAAAGTTTTTCCCTATAACTTGGGGAATAATATTTTGGGTAGGCTAATATTGTACGAGTAAGATATTGTTGAGTATGGTATTGTACCTCAATTGTAAGGAAGAATTCCGAAACAAAAACATTTTTTTTTACATCGCAAAATAAAATAAAAAAACAATTAAGTACAAAGTGCATTTAGGAGATCACCTTTTATGCAAGAATTGCTTGTGTTAGGAGACTCCGCTCTTTCACTTAGAATTATTCATTAATTTTCAATAGAGTGTTAAAAATATATATATATATATATAAATAGGTTAGTAAATTACAGAAAAATCAATCTGTATATAAATGAATGAGCGTAATACAGCTTCTTCCAATAACCATGCACACAGAAATTAAACTATAAGTTATAAGGTAGTTGAAGCGTAAATCATATCATCGTCGTGGGTATGAGTCTTTAAGTAAATTGTTTTGAAATAAAATAGGTACTTAATTATATTTTTAATCAACTTTATTAAATTCAAAAACACCACGATAACAAAATCAATGACTATAGAAAGTACGTAAAAAGCGTCCGCAATTATAAAATAAAAACAATTCAAAAATTAAAATAAGCCATGGCTACTAAGAGATGACCAGTGACAACTGACGGCGCCCGTTCACGAACATGACGCACACCTGTGCTATGCAATTATGTAATACAAAGGAGATTGAGTTTATGCAAAGATGGTCTTACAATCTTCAGCAGCTCCAACAGTATTTTCAAATGTTAATTAGTTAGTTGTGGTTGTGGAGCAGGACCAGCATTAAGCCAAGCATTTTTATCAGCGATGTAATCCTCCAACTTATAATAAATGTCTGCATGCATAGTGTGCGTTTTACACAAGTTTTGAATTTCGTCTCATTCAGTTGAAGTATGTGGGGAGGAATTTTATTGCAACATTTTAAACAGTACCCCATGAAAGATGAGTCTACTTTAGCCAGCCTGAAACCTGATTGAACTAATAGGTCCCTATTTCTAGTACAATAATTATGTCTATCACTTCGTTGACTAAAAAGATGCAATTTTTTTCTTAAAGAAAAAAATATCAAGAAAATGGGAACAAAAAAAAAATTTTTTTTAGTCGTCTGCTCATATGTATATTTCTATTCTCCGTTTAAAAACCTTGTTGTTGTGTTAATTTTTTGAATTGCTACCTTTTAGATTTTAGTGTCTGTGAAATTGTTTCTAATTTTGAAATGTGGTGAAAGCGTATTGTTAAATATTTTTCAATGATACATTTAATTAAATGGACCTTATGCTCATAGCCTACAAAATTATGGTCCAGATCCAAGTTTACAAAAATGTTATCCTTCCCTAAAAATGATTCTAAAATTTTTGTTACTATATATTTGTACTGATTTACTTTTATTTTTATTTATTTATCCATTTATTTTTATTTTCAGTATTACTTGGAAATCTAAAATATTAAATGCATAAAAAAACAGACATAATAATTACTCGAAGTAAAAAATATCGAATGGGGAAATTTGAAATCATATTATGGCAACCCTCGCTCTTTAAATGTCACTGTTTTCGTTCGTTCATTCGTTCAGGTTTTTTGTTCCAAATAACCTAAAATTCATAGTTATCTAAATTAAAAAACGATGTTATTTTAAGTACTTACAAGTGAAAAGTGATTCCGTGAGACTATTTCTGTGATTTAGTATTGTTTTTACACGTCTTCACTACACAGGAAGGCATAATTATATTTGTTTTGGTGATGTTAGCTAGACGACGACTCGTGACGTACTAGGAGCGATGAGCTTGGTTTTAGTGTATGTGTGTGCGTGAGCCTGTGTGTTTACTTGCAGGAGCTTGGTTTTGTGGCTTCACTCTCGATGTACGGCGTGATCTGTCTTTCCTTTTTTGTTGGTCTGAGTTTCAGTCATAAGAAGCTGTTAACAGCAGACCCCGTCCAAATTAGATTACCGGTTTGAAGTTTGTTTTCTCTAGAAAAATGTAAGTGCTATGTCAACGTTGACATGTGACGTTGGTGTCCGCAGATTCCACAGACCATGACGGCTGTGCCTTAGAGCCGGAGCGGAGCGAAGCGCGAGCGCGCGCGGCTGAGCGCTGGGCCACACGGCGCGAGTGTCGCGGCGCTAGTGTCGCGGCGGCCCGCCGCCTGCTACTACAAGGAGCGACTCTTCCCGACCACCGGCCGTGGCCGCGCCTGTGATTTTTAATGTTATTTATATTGACTTCTTCCGTTTTCTGGAAGATTTGTATGCAATAACTTACCAGAACGCATCGGTAAAGTGTTGAATATTCTAAAGTTGCGTTGTACCGCCGTCTGACGTTACGTTTTGTACATGCGTACCGAGAGTGCAATTTCGTTTTTTTAATTTACCTACTATGTATCGTAGTTATTGCCGAGTACAATTATTGTCATTATGGTATCGTTTATTATAATTAAGTTGACGTATTCTAAGCATAACTATACATTCTTTGAATTGACCTTCGAGAAAGGTTAGTGATACTGTTTATTGTGGTGGAGATTATGCGCTTTCAAACTATGTGAATTGTATTTAACGTTTACAAGTGAATTATTTTGATATGTGAGACGTATCCAACATATTGTATTTTTTGTAAACTTGTGATTTTTCTTATATTGCTAGCTCTTAGCTCCGTAGTCGTTAAGCTAGATTTCAACTTTAAACTATTTATTTGGCGTAAAATTTATACTGTATTATGTTACGGTCACAAATTGTATTGTTTTTCTTTGTGTGTCGTATTTTATAAGGTAGACGCGATCACAACACCATTTTTTGCCGAAAGCGGCGCTAAATGCAACGTTTTATAATAAGTACAGATAATTTTATACTTCCCGAATAAAATGTTGAGTCGTTCTAAATCAATGTTACAAGTTGTGGCATTTCTTTGAAGATGAGTTTGGATTTTGGAGATACTACCACAGTATTTCAATCATTAGTTTTAAATTATATTTGTGAACTTGAAAACGTATAATTTGTATTCTCATGACACTGACTGGGTTTTCTATTAGATTTTGTAATATTTTGTTGAGATGTGATTATAGGTGTTATATTGGTTAGAAACGTTTTAAAAGCGCGTGTGTGCGATGTAGGTACTACTTTGGAATGTTCACTTGATGTTCTTAAAGTGCTTCCAAATATGTGAATAAACATTTTTCAATAATGAAGAATGTCGCACAGATGTTAGTGCAATTCGTTATGGTTGTCCGTTACACGCGCCGTGTTTGTTTGCTCAATCGTAGCCAACCGCACAATTGTGTACTACTGCCACTAATATACCACCTATTATCTCCCGAAGTTACATTTTAATATTAATTCCTGTAAAGTTTACTTGATATCATTAAAATAATCAAGACATAGTTTGCCACAAATATGTATGAATTGTAGTAAATATAATTTACTGAATAGATAAATAATTCCATAATCACTTATAAATGAAACAATAGCAAAATAAACGTTAACCATCTAAACAGAGGCAATTAATTTGTGATTATTCGATAAGACTATACTGGTCCAGTTATGAGATTCCTAAGTACAGGAAGAACTCAGTGATTATAACGCACTAATAGAACACTGTTGTTATTAAAGTAACACTGAATATTGAGCTCAATGTAAGGCGTGTTAAATAGTTAGGCTTTATTATGTCCATCGTGTGCGTGACGCGTGACGCAACCTCGGCGGGAACAACTTGTTAGCATCGCGTCGCTCTAGCCTAGCTGTAGTGTAAGTTACTCAAACGTTGAACGAACTAAATCACTAATTAATGATTCAATAAGCTATTATAAAGCTGTAGCTGTTAAATACATAATTATACGCCTTCTGAGATTAAACTGATTATTTGATACGTTTTGTGTCAAGTCGAGACTATTTCCCGGTCGGCTCGACACTACATAGAGAGCAATAATACTGCTATCAGCTTGTTTGGCAAACGAGTGACATTATTTGAACTAGCGTTGAAAACCTTTTATATTACTGTATAGATTAATTCTTCTTAGTATAACTAATAGATAGGAATCAGTTATAAATATTTTTTAAAACGATGTATTGTTCAGTAGCGGTGCCATTTCGTGTGAAGTGTTTTCATGAGTAAGTCATCCGGGTTCTGATTGCGAGGGACGGAGTCCGTGTAAGTTAGTACCGCCGACGATGTTAGTGTCGGCAGTACTGAAGTCAATTTGGTAACACGAACTTTGCATCAGTGAAGAATGTTTTCACTACTCGTGTTTTTATATAGCGATTATTCTTTTATGTTAAGTCAATGCGTAATTACAGTACATTATACAAAATTATAATAGCAAGCTACAAAAATGTTGATATAATGGTTATTCTTGCGACCATTCCATTATAGAATAAAGTGGAAGCCAAAATGACGACTTATTTTTCTAAACGATTTTGTTAGATTTGCAATTAAAGCTAATAAGGTAAAATGTAGATGTTTATCGATATATAATATTATTTAGTAAGACATTCAGATTTTCCAAAGATCTAAGGCTCAACTAAATTCTTGTAACGCTTACATATTATGACATCTGCTGTGTATGTATGTGAAAATCAATTTATCGAAAAACATAAGCCTTCCTCAGGCAATACACCCCACAAGTGTATAATTGCGATATTATTTTTTATAAAATCAAATGTGATATAATTATTTTTATTTCTAGTGTTAAATATTACACATTTTTTTACATTCACTATGTTATTTAATCATTTCCTTCGAGAATTAATAGCCAGACTTGCAAGCGCAGACACTTCTGTATATTCACCATAAATCAATACCTACCTAATTATCTTTTTTCACAATGCAAAGAGCATCACAGACACTGCAATGTGTCGTACATGAGGCGTTGAAACATAGGTTCTTCGTGTAATTAATAATTTTATATATCTCACAAAGTATTTTGATAACAAGCGCAGGCAAACTGTTGAAATGTTGACTTAAATATTTTTCCATATTTACACTTAGAGCCATACCTAATCCTGACGCCATGGCGGCGCAGCCAGGTCGCGTCGCCAACAAAATGTATGGTTGTCAGCGCGACCAGGCGACGTCGCCATGGCGTCCCGGTGAGGTTTGGCTCTTACGGTGTACGTATAATCTAGTAGTGTTTAATATACCCTATTATATTTATGTGACGCTGAATAAACATACAGACTAGTTGAAAAATGATGAAAGTTTGCTAACATATTTGGTCTATTTTGCCGATCGATTAACTATCTGTCAATCTCTGAAAAAGTCCAAGAGCACGATATAATTTATTGCTCGCATCGATCGACAGAGGTATAGCAACTTTATAAGCTCTGTAAAATGATGAAGATCTAATCATCTACGGCATAATCCATGTATTGCGATAGTGATTTTAAAGCAATTATATCGATAAACATTCTTTTAAAATTATGTCTGTATATAATTTTATTATAATGTAAATTATGGAATCTCTCATTTCCAATAATATCGTTCATAAATTTTTGTGCTATTACGATTTATAATTGCTAATCTTCAGTAATCTGTATACTGTTGCTTTTATTTTAAACATCATGTAAATTATTAATGACTTGTTGTAATGAGTATATATTGATAGCTATAAAATTACTTGTTTTATATAAAGTAAGTCTGTAAATATCATAATTATACATTAAGTTTTATACAATATTGTTTTTGTTTCTACCCCAACCCTGGTTTAAATTCCAATATTATTTTTGTACTTCAAACTACATTCAAAACAATAACCACTATTCATACATACAACTAAAACATGGAAACACAAAAGTCGTGTGTACCTACCCAAGCAAAGCGAACTATTGTTTTGGGGAGGTTTAATGAAATATTAATGAAGGCTTTGACCCGTGAGGCTGTGCCAGTGTCGACTTTCGATGGCGCTAACTTATGGTCGTGCGACTGGGTTGAGAGAAAGTTAACTGTAGTGCGTGCCCGTTACCGCGAGACGCCGCGCTCAGTCCGCGCCGGCCCGCCTCGCGACTGCACCTCCGCACCGCCGCGCTGCGCACGCGCCGAGCCATGTTTACCTTGCAACCGACGAGCCCGCAAAAACATAACAGAAAGTGACAGTGTTCAATAACAAAAGCTTATCCAGAAAACCGTGAATACAGTGTGTGTTGTGCCGACAGTCCATGAGTCCAGTGCGAGGGGTCATCGAGTGAAAGTGCAACGGCCTGAACAAAGGATCATTGCTATGACGTTCTCTGGAAACATGAAGGAGAGTAAACCGCGACCCGTGAAAGATGCATGGGAGTCAGAGGTGAGTGTAACCCACCATGATTTCTAATTTCTCATGCATGTGTCGCAGCGGTTAATTTCATTGACACGCGTGGGATCAATGGTATTGTTATGGTATCATAGATTTCATCTCACTTAATTATTCGTGTGACAGTTATCTGTATTTAATCACCACTTTCTCTTTATTATTAGACTAGGTTTTGCCCGCAGCTTCGCCAACGTGAATGTCGGAAAATATCCCATGAAAATGTACTACCGGGATTTGTACCCTATGATGTGTGCCAAATTTCATAGACATCCGTTTAGCCGTTTTTGCGCCAATCCGGAACGCACATCCAGACCAACGGACAAAAATTTTACTAAATATAATTTCGGCATCAGACTCGTTCCAACACAATTGATAAGTCTTACTTTTTAAAACAGAATGCATTTAATGATGCATGTATCGAAATTTAAATACTTGTGGGCCTTGAAATTGAATGCTACATCTGACTTACAATAGCACAAAAAACTGAACTGCACAAGACAAGAATAATTCCGTGAATTTGGATATTCGGTTCCTAAAATTAGAAAACCTACACTCGAAGCTCAGAGTTTCAAAAGATTTCGAAATCGGAACTATTCTTGATTAACCTACTCCAATAAAAAACGAAAACGAATGTTATCTGCTACATTGCTTAGATCGTCCAGTTACAATTTAGGTAATAAGGTTGCCGGTAAGATTTAATTAAAAGCTGTATGAAATTGAGTAATGCGTTAATTATTAACGCATTACTCAATTTCATACAGGTAGGTAGATTAAACAATAATGATGATAACTTTTAGTCTACAATTTATACCTATTATAAATCAACGTTGCTTTTCGAGACAGCGTTGTTCTTCTAAACTTCACAACGTATTTTGATGGGGTTTTCAACATCATTTCGAGGAGTGTAAAACTTCTATACATATTATAAACTAGCTTCCGCCCGCGGCTTCGCCCGCGTGGTATGTCTATAAAAAGTAGCCTATGTCCTTCCCCGGGATGCCATCTATCTCCTTGCCAAATTTGATCGAAATCCGTTCAGCGGTTTAGGCGTGAAAAGGTAACATACAGACAGACAGAGTTACTTTCGAAAATTAAACTCGCTTTTCGTGTTTTTCTGTATGTCCACGTTGTTCTTCTAAACCACGCAACAGATTTTGATGAGGTTTTCACCATCGTTTAGAGAATTTATTCCGGAAGATTTATGTGTAGGTAATACGTTGATATGAAAGTTACATTTGTATCTAAGTAATCTTGATGTTTTGTAGAGTCGACAAACCGTGCAAAGCAGGGCAGGTCGCTAGTAATAAATAAATAAAAAATCGTATTTCAGACACGGTCCATTACTTGTTCGTGATGAATTAGGAACAGATTATGCTTTATATGCTTTACTGCTGCCCGAGGCATCACCCGCGTGGACCCTAATTATTTTTTTTAAATAAAAGTAACCTTAGTTACTCTTTATAACATCAGCTGTCAGCTCCATCAAAATCTGTCCAGCTGTTTCGGATATTAGCCAGCACATTCACATGGACAAAAAAAAATGTTTTTTGTTTATAAGTAGGTACCGTAGGTACACTTTGTTATTTTGACATTATTAACAGACTCCTCAATTTTATTTATTTGTATAGATTAGGTATTGTTTTATATTAGTAGCTACCTACTTAAATTAGTGATTTTTTTTAAGTACTGAATTCGTGTACAGTTCGATTCAAACTTAATGGCGGCTCGGAACAGGAGGCGAGTCACTGCGCAGTAACATTTCATGGATCAGCGGGAGTGAGGGGTGGGGTACTGCGCAGCGAGTAGCTAACTTCCGTGCTACCATTAGGTTTGAATGGAACTGTACCTATAGATACCTACACCCAGTGAATCTACATGTGTTAATGTGCATATTTTTCCATGTGTTTCTTATGGCCTGAAACTACTGCCATAAAAACGAATCTTTAAAATTCTCATAAAAGCCGGAAACGACCGTAATAACACTAAATTATTATCATGGCAATATAATAAGTATTCATCAAACTTCCTAAAAGAGATTTCAATACTGCATTGTATGTTAATTAATAATTCAATTAAAGCACTCCGGTTTAAGCATCTATGAGGCTAGTTACATGTGAGTGATACGTTCATCAATAGGTTATGTACTCAACTATAGGATCCTGTTGATCGCGTTTTAAAGTAAAGCTTATTATATCACTGATGGCTCATCACCACACCAAGCCTCTCGTGCAGAACTTCAAGACACCGCTTCCGCTTTTAACTTACAGCAGTTTCCCGCCATTCGTGGTGTGGTGTCTGACAGTTGACAGTTGTGACGGCTACCCTCCATTGCTCTCTCTACTGTGGTGCATGAGATAATATTTACATAACTAATCACACCTCTATCTATAGATACACTACACCAACTACGAGATATATAATATACTAGCTTCCGCCCGCGGCTTTGCCCGCGTGGTATGTCGATAAAAAGTAGCCTATGTCTTTTCTAAGGCTCTAAACTATCTGTGTACCAAATTTAATTTATATCGGTTCAGTAGTTTTGGCGTGAAAGCGCGACAGACAGACAGACAGATTTACTTTCGCATTTATAATATTAGTAAAGATTAGTCCTCCGTCAGATCCTCAGTCCGATGGGATGGCAATCCGACACGACCGGAGAGAGATCAGGCGCAGGACCAACGGCTTAACGTGCTTTCCGAGACACGGGGGTATCACACCACCAACTTACAAACTCCAGGCTGTTACTAAGAAATTCCTTATGGAAAAACCCAATAACACGTTTCCCGACCCGGGAATCGAACCCAGAACTATTACAAGAACAATGTTAATGTACAACAAATAGTTACCTACAGCTTTAACTAATATTAATACTGTGCCGGCTGGCGACCCCAAGACTTTAGGTACGTACAGCAGAAGCGCGTACGACTACTAGACCAACTTTGCAATCGAGGAATACATACTTGTAAACAATATTATCATCACGCTTTCGCTCAGACAGCAACATCAAATAAGCTATGCTTTAGGGACAACTTACTTTTGCTCTTAGAACTCACGGTCCGCGGCATTTGAAATCTACGTTGCATGTCGTTATTTTCTATAAATAGATCAGCTGTCGTGTCAGTATTTTCACTTCCTCCCTGATTATATTATTATCGTCTTTCACTAAATGAATAGGTTCGTAGACCTTGTAAAACAGGACAACTTTAGCTATATACCTTTTAATTACTAAGAGCAATAGAGAGCTAGCTATGTCTTAGATTAATCTAGAAAAGAACATCTTCTGCAACGGTTAGGAAACGTGATCTTGTAGTTTTTTAAACAAGGAAGCTCTATGATGAGAGCGGGTTTCCTTAAGGGGGAGTAGTTTGACAGCAAAAAATCATATTTCACCCGCGCAACCCTTACCTACCCCTCTCATTAAACACGACGAAAACAAAACACAATGCCTTCCCGCCAGCAGAAACTTTTCGTCTGGCGTTTATAGAATTCGAATTTCAATCTTCTGTAGTTTATTTTGCTTATACGATACGCTAAGCTTGAATTCAGAACTATAGATCATGTTCATGTTTTGGAACTAGAAACTCAATGTTGACGTGAAAAAGTTCAAATTTAAATGTTACCAAATTTTATTTAGGACCTTGTACAATTTGTACCTAATGACGTCTTTGTGGAAAACTGTGTTACCAAGTAATAAATATAATGCTATATCGTGGATTTCTCTCTTTGGAGGATCGTGCAAAGTGATACCCAAGTAAAAAAAAATATTCGTATAATGAATTTTGCACTGTATTGTGCAACGAATATGGCATGTGTCATGAAAACCTTTCCTGCGCCAAACGCGAACGATCCCCTTCGAAAACATTTGAAACATGTGAAAAAGAGGCCGAGTTCTGTACAAAAGAAATAAATGTAGGATTGTCGGCTGCACCACTAAAAGAATTGACATCTATTCATCTATGTAAATGGGTGCCAAAGTACCAAAGGGACTAATTATAACAAAGGCCCGAGGTACGCGCTCAGTACCTGCGCTGTGTTTTGGGCGCGCGCCCGGCGCGTTTCGGACGCTCGTCAAACGCAACAAGATTTCCACATTTTGTTGTAACTTTTGAACCGTGTTTCTTTTAAGTTTATTACTAATGCGGAGAAAATGACAAGGAAAAATAGTGAAAAAGGAACTCGCGTCCAAGCGTCAAGGGCACGGTTAGGCTTCATTTACGGAGACGCGAGGAGTCGCGCGTGGCTTTGGGCGGCGCGGCTCGCACTGAATTCAAACATATAGCGTTGTATGAGTGCGTTTACGGAGACGCGATTTTACACGCGTTTGTTTGAAATGGAGTGTTTTTTACGGCGGAGCCCGCGAATGGCATAGCCGCGTCATACGCGGCGTTTCATCACGGCGGCGCACGCAGCAGCAATGCCCGCGGCATACCTTCTCCCAGTCTTATTTGTAAATCGCACAACGGAGATGCAAGTTGAGAGTGGCAAGTTGCGACATGTGCAGGCCTAACGGCGCCCGGCATGGGCGCTCGCTTAGACTGCAGCGCTTGATATAATTCGTTACATAGGAATTCATACAATTTTATTGAGCACCCGAAACGCAGCGTACAAAATACGCGTCTCGGGCGCTTGTTATAACTAGTCCCTTAGTAGAAAGTTTAGTATGGTCCCTCTTTGTAACTGTTGAAATTGTAGCTTTGAAAACATGCCAAGTTGCTTTAGGCCTCATTTACGGAGACGCGGGGCGTGGCACGTCGCGTGCAGTGTGGCGTCACGCGGCGCGTCTGACGTTTTTTCTGTTTACGGTGCGGCGGCGCGTGTAGCGGCAGTTATCATCCCACGCGTTAACATAAACATATGGCAATATACGTCTTGATTGTCGCTGCTTTTTTTTGGGGTTATAATATATATTTTTGAAATATGCTAATTAAAACCTTTCATTTGATACCCAACATGGTATGATTAAAAAATATTTTTGGTTGTTCATGATATGTCACCTAGAGGGCGCAATTTTCAATTTAATGTGTCTTCATATAGCCTTTGACCAGCGGACGATCAAGAAGCTTCCAACGATACCTCATTTGTCAAATTGTGATGAGTCTTTTAGAAGATAATATGTGGGAACAGACATAGATAAATACATAGAAACCGGTCAAAATTATGACCCTCCTTTTTGCTTCGCCGTAGTCAGGTAAAAACTAAAACCCAACTGCGACAAAAAAGTCAACTAAAGAGATATAAACAAGACATCACGGACAGACAAATTAAAAATCGGGAGTCATACGGAATCTGTTCGAATTCGTTCGTTATACCAATAACCGAAGAATAAAGGTATTATTCTAAACAAGTTTTATTTAGGGGCGGTTAGTCGCTCCAATTGTTCGTCTAAGGGTCACCTTACAAGAAGTTTGTCAAAAAAAGTGGGAGTAAACGAATTTGGATCCTGAGTAAATCGCAATAAGATTTAATCTCCAGTGCGAACTTTCAAATGAACGTAGAATAGGCTCGTTGGCTATGTTGTAAATTTTCTCCGCAAGAAAATTCACCGCAATACAGAGCAATGGCGCTAGTTTTACCTACTTCTTTCTATACTCCGTGCTACTATACCAGTCAAAAATCTGTCAAATAAAATGTATGTCATCTTGAGTTTTCAAATATCAACATTGAATTTTATATGTTTATTTAGACTCGGTATTTATTTATTTATCAATCAATAACACTTGTAATATTCGTTTTGGAAGTGGTTTTAGTGTTTTTTTCATGTTTTCTATGTCTCAGTTTCTTTTGTGGAATGTGATAAATTACGAAAATATTATTTACGAAAATAAATAATATCTCAGCGCAGCTAAAAATTTGAGCGTAGTCCTCTCGTCTCAACAGAGCGACGCCGACTGATTTGTGAAACAAAAATATGCTTGAAGTTCCCGTAATGTGCGACGGAAGATGGCTTCTTCCACGAACTAAGAACGTCGTAAGTCCTACAAGCTTTGATTCGTAATAAAACCAAAAATAAAAGGAATAAAAAAAAAAGCCTACACAATTTTTTTTGCCTTGTTTTAATACATATAATCATCTAATTTTTATTATAATAGGCATTAGCATTTTAAGTACAAATCGAAAATACGTGAAAATTAGAGGTAACTTCGTGATATTTTTTTATCGAGAAAATTTTAATATTTTGTGTTTCTGTTCCACAAAAAGTTTGGAAATATCATGTAGTTACTCATACTATTTTTATTTTACACCTAAGTCTTATCAATTTCATGAAAAATCAAATTGAAGACAGGCAATTTTGCTTACTACCCGCCCTTAATGATTGTTTGTTTATTGTAGATCCAGCTGTAGTGGAGTCAATGATTAATTATTTTCGGCTTCTAGCTTGAGTGGGTAGTAGTAGACAAGTCGTCTTGTGATCCTTCACAAGACAAGTCTACTACTACCCACTCCACTCATCCGGGGAAATACCACCACCAAACATCGTTGGCGTTTGTGTTCCGTTTTATACGAGACTTTTCAGGCTGAGACTTTTCAGCTTTATCTCTACAATGGCAAAACATCAATGTTCTATTCTATAGGCTATCGTGAATTAAGAATCTTACATAGTAAATTGCAGCTAGGTATTTTTTCTCTCTAAACGTGCAAAATACGTATAATCATCTTTGATGGCTTTGTAAAACGAGTTTTAAAGACGAGACGGTAAAGTAACAAGCTCGACCGTTCTTTAGTAGCCTTGGTAGGAAAAGTGATCGGGAGTCGACTATCCGAGATTACCTACTATAACTACTAGCTAGCTATTGCAGTAATAAATTGTCTTAGTTTTGCACCTATCGTAACATAAAGTTAAAGGAAAGAATGATGCTGTGAATGATATACTAAGATTGCAAATGGCCTCAAAAAACGTCAAACTAGGTATCCCTCTCCATTCATGTATAGGTAATTAATATTTTAGAAACTTCTATGTAAACGCATACTTGGATATATACTACTCATATACCTAAGTAAGATGAATGTCTTTTCTAGATAACATCTATTCCTTGAAATTATAATATTAAGCTGTATAGACACATGAGTATCCGAACGCTATCTTATGCTCACTTAAGCATAGTGCTTTAATGTAATGTAAAAATACTAAAAAGTTAATCTAAACATGCTCCCTCGCCGGAAGCATTCGCTGTAATGTAACATTTCAGATTATATTTTGAGCATTACGTTACAATACTGCCTCCCTGACTGAGGAACATTCGCTTGTAATGTAACATTTCCAATTCGATTTTGAGCAACAGATAGCGCACTGTAATGCTCGGTTCGACACTCGACTCCTTCACTGATGTAATGCTTGAATTGTACGAACTTTATTGCCTCGCAGTGAGGGAGCACCTTTATGTTTCAAATTTTCTCTGACTAACGCGTGCGTAGATCCTGTCGAATACCTACTGCAAAACTCTTTAGAATAAACAGAATTGAAAAAGTATTAGAAAATATATAGGTATTTCAAACACCCACCTAACCTAGTAGATTTAGAAATCGAGAAACATTGCGACAGTGAATCAGATAAGGAATTTCTTTCTATACTTAAAGCTTTTTCTGACTTTTTGGCGAATGATATGAATTAAGTGAGAGGGAAGTGTGTCAGTGTTGATATTAACGGCGCGGGCGCAGCGATGTCATCCGTGATCCGGGTCGCCGCCGGCCCAGTATTGGCTGACCGCACTCAGCAGCGTAGCGGCCTCTCTACATTACAAATTAGAATTTTTCTACCGGTATCCACTAAGACTCAGATGTATTGATGCCAATTTAAAAAGTAATTTATTAATAATAATTATGTAATTCTTAATTGGTGTGAGCCAATAATGAATTTATCAACTTTCAAAAGTTTCAAAACTCTTCGATCGTCGTCTTCATCATAGAGTGATTATTTGCACTTATGTTAATAATATAATGAAAACACATAATTAGGTACTTAATGTACTTATACACCTATTTACAAACCACGTAGATACTTAGTACTTAGATATTATTATATATAAGTGCTTCTAGAACTCTACCTATGGTACGATGAATTATTATTTTCCTGGCACTAGACCACCATTTCAAAAAATCATCATTCAAATTACTTATACACCTAAATATAAATAAGTATTAACTTACGACATTCAAATACAATAAAAACTAGTAATAAGCAAGGTGAACAAATTCTAAAAGTTCACGACCTTCTGCAGTTTTGTTTGTCACGAAGTTCATCTCAAAAAGCGCTTTCAAGATTTTAAACGCAACGAAAATTCTGTCACTTTTACGAAATGCTAAATGTACATAGTTAGCCACTAGTTGCTGAGTATTACTTACTGAGAACTAGGTGAGCATTGAATATACAGACATAGATATGCGTACCACTTGGTTTAAAACAGATCCATATACAGGTTGCTCGCAGGTAGTATTTCAAAACGGTCGGTCAGCGGTCCGGTTACTTACAGACTTAGGTACAACTACAACAACACCAACATAGATAAAGAGATGAGTGATGCGCGGATGAATACTTACATAATTATTTACATTACCGATGTTTAGATTTGTTTTTTTAATTTGGTATTTATGAAAATTATTGAAGGAGTAGGTATACGAGTGAGCCAAAATATGTAAAAATACTTGGACTGGTTTGACCAGGGTTATACTTAAGTTTATAACAAAAGATTCGCTTGCGTATCTAGTTGGAAAGGCCACGAATATATTTTATTATTAATAGTCCGGCTACAGCTACGTGCACGTATATAGCTGTAGCCGGACCATAAAATATATTTCAGAACAAAATTCGTATTCGTAAACATATGCAATATTATAACTCTAGTCTGCAGACTATTAGAGTCAAATGTTAGGGTTCCGTCGCTGTTTTTTGCTATACTACGTTGCTACGCAGTTTGGTGTACAAGCCCTATGTCAAAATTCGTATTCGTAAACATAGGCAGTATATGACTCTGTACAAGTCTTTATATTGCCTATGGCAAAGTTCACGGACCTGAGCCTATAACGTACTATGTGACTGTTCTGAAATCTTCTCTTTAGCCATTTTATATTTGGAGTACCTCCTTACTCTTACATAGGTAGGTATTTTAGAGTACCTGTCATTTCACGGGGCATACGTAGCGTTATAGCGTACTCTACGACTCTACGCACTCTACGCTATGCGTGCCCATATTGCCCATCCATACTACGCCGCCGTAGCTAGGATGTGTAGACGCTGAAAATCACGTAGACGCAGCGTAAAGGCTGGACGTCGCTTAAACACTTTGCAAACACTTAAGTAAGTACCTATAATTTCGATAAAATCATTAAAGACGTAAAGTGCTTCGTTGCTAAAAAAAATATTACTAAAACAAAATTAGGAATTAGGACAAATATTATTATATGTAGGTACAGAGGTGAATTAAATGTCGAGAGCGCCCTTAAGGCAAGCACCACATCGACGCCCCTCTAACAGCCATAAATTATTGTTATACATTTAAACTAGTACTTATACATATAATAACTAAAGGTACAAGTCTGTAGCCGACTGCAGGCAGCAGCAGCAGGCGACATGTCGTCGCGATATTGCTGGTTTCTGTATTTCTATGAAATACCTTCCGTAGCTACCGACAAGTCGGTAGATATTAGAAATTTAAAGTTATTTGAGGACCATTTCCTTCACGATGAAGTTAGTGTTTCCGTAAATAGAGATAAAAAAAAACTTATTATGTAAGTATATAAACCCGTTCAGAGGAATGGCTTCAATTAAATAAGCTTGAAATATCTGTAAAATTGATTAAACTACCTTCCAATGTCATGTAAATTGATGATTAATTATTAATCTCTAGCGTAAACAATCACGTAACGTTAACCAGTCAGTAACGTACTTGCAGCAGTTAAAAAAATTGTAGATACTTATCCAACTTTCGCAGCGACACCTTTCTGTTTTAATTACTGCTTTCTTTACCGGTAGTGACATTTTATTTCGAGTGTAATACTTTGTATTCACAATTTCCGAATGAAGCGGTCGTCTAACAAGTCTTGCCCCAGATTTATAAAACAAGCGATTAGGTGAGTTAGTTTTCCATTAATGTAACAATATTTGCCGTTTTCTGTCAACAAGACGTCACCTGTCGCCGTGGGGGATACTGATTCACGCTTAAATTAGTGTTCGGTCGTCGCTAGCGCCATTATCTGCAAATGAGCACGTACCAAACGAAAGTGAGGGCGTCCGCATTGTTAAAGTTAGAGATCTTAATAGAAACCAGCGAAAAGGCTGCGGCGTGCGCGGAGCTCAGCTCGTGGCGGCTTTGTTGTTGCAGCGCCGAGCAAAAACGTGAGGCTGAGGCGGGATGTAGGTCGCGACAAGTGCACGCTGCTCGCTGCACGCGCATTGTACGCAGTATTCAGGCAGGCAGGTATTCTGTAGCTCCACAGTCTCGGCTCTCCTTCGGCTGCGAACAATAAAACACACAATAATAGAGTGGCATTTCTTTCCGCTTTGCTCAATCCCAGAATCAGAGAGGTCTAAAAGTAGTAGTTTTAACTATGAGTAATTCAGTGGACGTCACGTCATGGTATGATATCCCTACTTACACTGTGTACCTACGACAAGAGCGTGCGTTAATATTCTACTAAAATATCATAAAATAAATTATCGTAGCTATGCACTCAAATAGTCCGTTCGCACAGTAGGTTTTTAGAAAAAGCACTTCTCTCGCTATGAGTGTCGCCTATGCGGTGCGCCGCGAGCAGTGTCCTGAGTCCTGATGCTCGTATCCGTCCGTATTAGGACCTAAAATACCGCAAAGTATGATGATGAAGAAAGATGAAAAACTACATGTACAGGGAAAGTTTCATTTCGATATGACAATTAGAAGTTGATGAAAATTACGTTGAAAGATTCCGTTACATAGATACTGGTCCAGCTAATAAAAGCGTGTTAAAAAGGGTCCTAATATGTCTCCAGAAAATATCAGGAGACGCTTAGTGGAACCGTGGACCGATCTCAAATCTGAATAGCCAGTTCATTACTGAGAAACTTTAAAAAACACTAAAAGATCGCCTCATGCTAAACCTGATCAAAAGTATTTGGGCGTTGGATGTGTGTAAAAAAAAAAAACATATTTGCCGAACTTAAACGTAACATAAAATTGATATGGATGTCATTTTACTGCGATCCCTTATAAATTGTAGTGGGAAAATGTCTAAAACATCTTTGAGGCCTTTCCCATGTCCTGTCATCACAGGCGATTACCAGACAAGGGAGGTTTCCGGAAAGCGTACTGATAATAATGCATTGAAGTAGGTATACTTATGAATCCCGAACCACCATTTCAAACGCCTAAATCATTTTTTTTAATTTTAGACATGCACTCTCTTGTCGTACAGACTGTAGATTCTCTGACTTTTCTAAATAAAATAACATGCGTGTCGTATTGTAGTTCTCTGCCTAACTCTTCAGGGAAAACAGTCCGGAGTAAACCCTAATAAAACCATTTTCTATCTAGGATATCGGAGTACTCGGAGTCTTTACATTCTGTTCTGAAACAATCTAACCAAGTTCCCACTTATTACTCGACTGTAGATACAATTACTTGCGTTAAGTTTATTATTTTACTGAAAAAGTAGGTAGTTATGTACAGTCAATTAAGTACATGGGTTTCGTCAACGTTTAAATATAAAACCGTAGGGGTGCGAATATTACTTGCAGCTTTTAATGAAGGCCGCACGAGCGGAACATCGTGCAAAAACTGTTCAAAGTGTTTCATGAAAATATATTTTATTTTTAGCCGGCTTAGTTAGTTGAACCTGCGAAACAACTCTGTCTATGTAGGTATTGAAGTAAATAATATCGTTCTAATAAAACTTGAAAATGAAGATTAAAGATAGGTTTAAATAAAGGGTTATTTGGGCTTAAACAAAATAAACGTTATGTTAATTTATGTAATTCATTTTTTACCTAACTATGGGAGTTTAAACTCCCACTACACAATATAATTTTATTGTTATCGACTTATACAGTTGAGGGGATAATAAATAAATACACGTACCTAAACGAGTGAAACATATAAGGAAATAATTGAAATAGATTATTTTTGCTGTGATGTTGATGATTTTTTTGCATGCTGTCTCGGTAGGGCAGCATGTAAAAAATAAAACATATTGCAACTGCAACTACTGCATGTTACCTACTAAATAACTGCAATACAAATACCTAATTGTTTTTTTATATTCTTGCCTCCCATGGAAATACATGCATCAAACCGACATCAATTAGTAACAACAATGTAGGTACACAAAGGAGTGTAATAAAATGCTTATTTTTTACTAGCTGCAGCTCGCGACTTCGTTCGCGTGGACCCTAATTATTTTTCTAAATTAATAGTAGCCTAAGGTAGCTTTATAATACAGCAGCTGTCTGCCAGTGAAAGTTCCGTCAAAATCGAACCCGGAAAAAGCAGAGACAAAAATTTTTAAAAATGTTTTTTTTTGTAATACGTACCTAGGTAGTAGGTAGGTACCGTACATACTTTCATGTGCATTTAGTAAAAAGCTTTTATATTAACATTACAAACAGATGAACAGACACTACAATTTTATTTATTTGTATAGATTACAAAACTGCTAATAAGTAATAAACTTTAGTTGATACGTCAATAATTTGCCATTATTTATCAGTTATTTAAAGTTTCATCATCATACAATACCAAGCTTTCCTCATCCGCACACAGACAGCCTGACCTTGCTAGTACCGCTTGAGAGAAGGAACTGTTCGCTCGAAATGCTTCCAAATATTCTCTTTGTTCTGCACGTTTGTGTCCAAATGCCATTTGTATGTCAGGCTTGTCACGCTTTTGTGGTCGCTAAACGGCAGACTCGCATAACTAAGCCTTACTTACCCTAAAATCTTCTGATAATTTTCATAGTAAACAAACATCATTTGGAAATGTCTTGCAACATAAACTTTTAACTTTCCTTCCATGTTCCTTCCAGTATTGTAGATTCAATCGTCATTCTGTCGGTAGGTTCACAGTTCGTTTTCAATACTCGCACTTTTCGGTTGCAAAATAACAGTAATTGAATACGACAGTTTCCATGTTTTTTGCTATACGCTCATAATAGTCAGTCACAGTATTTCTTTAAGGCCAAATCAAATTGTGAGGGCGATCAGGCAAGACGAATAAATTAATAAGTGCTACGATACCTTGCAAGCAAAGTTATCTTTTCAAATAAGTTACTGAATGTCTGTGTAACCTTAGAGCCACGCCTATGATAACTTGAATTAATAACTTCAACGTTAATTGTAAATAGACGTTGTCTAAAGTTCTAAAGTAACCTTTACAACAAACATAGACACAATGGGGTAAGTAATTGAATCCAAAATGGCATTTTAAAGTTCGAACGTTAACCTGCAGCCATATTCCGTTGACGCAACCGAACTATTTTCTCGCTGTTTGAAATCTAGAGCTCGAGACTCGAGACTACGGAGAAATAGTAATGCACCTTACGACATTACACGAAACAACATCGCCGCTAATCTACATTATTATTAACGCGTTACAACAGCTTCTTATTGTAACAATTAATTATAATGTAAGTACAATCAACTTACATTATCATAAATTAAGTAATTTTACGTAAGTACTGTCTACGAATGTTTAAAGGTTTGTATGAATAGTGAACGTATCGTGCGTAGGAACCAAGGTTGTTCTCGTGTGCGTCTCATCTCATCCTTGTAAGGATTCGCAACAAATAGGATTGATTATAGCTAAAGTCTGTTTTTTAATCTCGTAGACGACATTTCCAGTGATTGTTGTTTGTTTTTTTTTCAATTTGGAGGTTGCCATTTGCACCTGTCAGATTAGCCTACGAGAAAAAAAAAATCAAGTAATAAAAACTAAAACCCAACTACGACTTAAAAGGTATAAACAAGACCCCACAGACAGACAAATTAAAAATCCGGAGTCACACGTGTTAGGGCATAAATCGAACAGATTACGTGTGACTCCGGATTTTTAATTTGTCTGTTTGTGGGGTCTTGTTTATACCTTTTAAGTCGTAGTTGGGTTTTAGTTTTTACCCGACTACGGCGAAAAAAAAAGGAGGGTTATGATTTTGACCGGTATGTATGTATGTATGTATATATATCATAATCCCAAAAGAATTTAAAAAAAAATCAAGTAATTAAAACTAAAACCCAACTACGACTTAAAAGGTATAAACAAGACACCACAAACGGACAAATTAAAAATCCGGATTCGATAAATCTGTTCGATTTATGCCCTAACACGTGTGACTCCGGATTTTTAATTTGTCCGTTTGTGGTGTCTTGTTTATAGGTACCTTTTAAGTCGTAGTTGGGTTTTAGTTTTAATTACTTGATTTTTTTTTTAATTCTTTTGGGGTTATGATATATATACATACATACATACCGGTCAAAATCATAACCCTCCTTTTTTCTTCACCGTAGTCGGGTAAAAAATCAAGAAAAAAGAAAAATGACTTCCGAAATTAAAGTTATTTTTCAGTTTTTTTGTGTTTTTTTTGGAAGTCGGTTGTTGTTTTTTTGTAAAATGTTTTTATTTTTCTCTTTTTAGTTGTGGTACCTACCCCACACAAACTCGTATACCGTTATCTGCTATGTAAATTAAAACTTCGTCTACCTAAGTGGGAAAAATACGTCATATTGAAGCTAACTCAAAAACTACGTAAGCAAAGTAAACAAAATTTATATGGGACCACCTCTGAAGCATGACCTACCAAACAAAAAAAGAATCAGAAAAATCAATTCATAATTGGCGGAGTAATCGCGTAATATACACACAAAAAAAACATACAGACGAATTGAGAACCGCCTCCTTTTTGAAGAAGTCGGTTAAAAACAGACTATTACAATGATCACCATAGATTTAAAAAAGCCGAAGATCACGATTTGGTATTATAATTGGTTTGCGATTTAGCGATTTGTAAATCATAATTGTCATTATCTATTCCAGTTTTTAAAATTGATTTGAAGTCTAACCAATTGTAGTAATATGCCGGAAGTGTTTACTAACCAAATTATTCTATGCCGACAATGTCGTGCTATTTGTATTTAGTAATGGAAGTACCTACGTGCTAAAATAACGTTAAGTAGGTATGTACCTTTCCTATCTACATACCAACTTCGTCATGGCGATAAGCAAGTATGTTCAATAAACATAATAATGTGCGTGTAACACACTATTTGGCCACACCATAATCACATAAAATAATTACATGCCTATTAGATACGAATAAATGCCATAACTGTTATTTATTGCCTGCCTACTTACTGTACCTATGGTGTGACTGCGTGAATTTATTAAAAACGGTTTATATTACGTAGGCCCGTTGTGAGAGAGCCATAGAATAGACATACATTTGGGTAGGTTCATGACACGTAAACTTTGATACTACCGCTAAACTGTCTAGACTCGTCGCGAAAAAGGAACGCCTACGGGGGGCTATGCTACGGTCTAATTAACATAGAAATAAACAGCTGGACGGCCTCCCCGAAAGTTGTGCTACAATTTAAAAGTAATAGGTAAGTAGTTTTCGGTTTAGCAGGGCCTCTTGACCAATTTATTTTATCAGCAAAATATTTTGGGCCGTCTCATGGGGAAGTCTTGTGAAAAGTTTGGCGTAGCCAAACGTAGGCCGCAACCGCTACGCAGGTCTTAGCACTCGTAGCAAAAATTGGGCGACTACGCCTGAATTATATGTAATATTATTATTATGTAGGTCAGAAAATAACTAGCATTTTGCATTTGCCTTGATAATATTCAATGTAAAAAACTCGTTCTTGTTTTTTTATTATATTTAAAGGTATTATTTTAAAAGTCCTACCCAATAAATTATTTTTATTTTTTGTGCGAGATATATTACTTTTACTAGCAGGGATTAAAGACCTAGGAAGTCCCTCGTAGAACCCACCCATCTATTGTGTTATAACAGACGCCTCAACACTTATATCACATCACGTAACGCAGTAATTATGAGATAAGTGCGACAAATCAATATGGCTGCCGCAAACTCCGCAAAATAATGAGTCTTGTAATGTAATTATCAGGAAATGGGAAGTAATTATGTTAAGCTTGAGCAGTCATCTGTGTGTCAGTCTGTCACTGTTTACGTTATGAACTTTCTTACTGAAAAACTTCGTCCGCAATAAATCTTTGACACTGTTAGATTTAACTTTATTTTCTGTTTCGTGTTTTTCAAGCAGTGTTGTACAAGATTGTTTACGTAATTTGTTTAACAAAGAATGACTTCAGTACTTACGAGCTTCGACATTATATAGATCACAAAAGGTAATGGAGCGTGTCATTCAATCTTCAACTTGAAATCTATTGTACCGAATGAATACTGACGCTGAATTTACTCTAATGATATTGCTTGAAATATCTGATGAAGAATTAGCTAGCTCAAACCTTGCTAATTTAGTATGGCTATTGCAGTGGAATTTATATGTATTCGCTTCAGTAATATCCATATACTTTCGTTTCACAAGTAGGTCGTAACTTATGTGACAAATTACCTAAGGCTTTAAATTGTTCATTTGTGTGTCTATGCGGTATGCACATAGGTAGTGAGACATTACGCAGGTAGGGTTAATTATACACATTATGTGTTACTATAGTGGTCGCTGTAGTTATCTTGATGTGTCGTTATATCACGCTTTCACATGCAGCAGTATTTCCCGGAATTTACCGTTGCTCCGTAGACTTGTAGGTAAAATAGATGAAAAGAACCGACACATTGTTTACTTTTATTTATTTTTTTATTTTGGGAAAACAAACAATCGTACATTGTATATTACAACTAGATACACAGTATGCTATAAGTAAAAGTACAATCCACTACGTTTCCACATGTTACTAGTTTATATTTGATACAGTTTTGGTAAAATGAAGTAAAATCAATACACACTTTAACAAAAATACATCTTTTGCCTTGATTAATGCTTTTTTTTGTTCACCAGCTGGAATACGGGTGGACCCGGAACGGAAATCAGCGATGTGTGCGGCACCGTGCACCGGAGTCGACGATGTCAGTAAGCAGCGACATCAGGTTCACGCGGCGCAAGCTGAGCCGGCCCTGCCGCGGCTGCTGCGCTGCGCTCGCGTCGCTGCTCGTGTTGCTGCTGCTTGCTGCAGTGGCAGTGTACCTCGGACGTACGTATTATTATAGAGAACACTACGACTGTGAGCAGTGAGCTAGTGATATTAGGTTCACGTGGGTGCAAGTTGAGCTGGTCATGTACTTAAACCTGAACCTCCAAGACCTTATAGTGGCACTAAGAAACAGTTTTATACGCTCTATTTATGACATACTTAAATTATCTACAAAGATAAAATTACTCTATCGATCAAGACATTCTTGCGACAAGTGTTCGCTGTTGCAATCTAGGTAAATATTTATGTTTGTAAGCTCAGGTTTTTGCCAACATGATTTCTAAAGTTGCGTTTGTAATGCACACTCCTTCCTTTGCATACCAACTAAGCATAAAAACGTTGGCGATAAGATGGGGTCCTACACACATTAATATGCACTACGCAATATAAACACCTGCTGCAATTTGTGCAGTTATAAAATTTAAAATAACTGAAATTACCCATGGATGAATTTAAGCGAATGTTGCAACAATTTTGTCAGACATTCCGAGTAATTTTAGGTCTACACGTTACGACCATAAATGGTAACATTACTCAATGTCTGACCTAAAGGACTGTGTTGCATTGCAAAACATCTTAGATGAAGTGTAGCCTAGAGCCTAGAGCCAATGGTGTACATTATCTACCAGTCATGATTTCGGATATTTTCAGTGTAAGTAGTTTATATAAAACATGCGGAAACGAGAACGTTTCATAATATTTTAAAATGGAGCAAAAATATTCATTGAGTTCAGTTATTACAATCCAAACGATCGATATCAATCAGTAATCGATTCTCCGCAAGTAACTAGCAGTGTCGTAATTCTGTTTCGCTGTTCTGTCGACTAGTATAACTATCATCTGATTTAGATTCCTTTGTTAGTAAACAGTGGGTATTCATAGTTCCAGTAGAGGCGTAAACTGAGCGACATTTGCCCGTCACCGCCTGAGCAAAGGCCAGTAAGCTGTGTGGCCTTGCGCATGCGCAGCCCACCACGGAGACAAGTGCACTCCTTATAACAGGCTCGTGCTATTAACTATGCTGGCATATTAAATGATCATTATCTTGAAGGCTTAAATATCTAATTTGCTTCTAATTAGGTCTTGCAATCGAATCGATCAATCGATTTGAAAGTTTATATAATATTACAGGGAAACTTTTATGTGCAGGAGCCACATCATCAAAAGCCTATGTTATATTGACTAAAGTCACGAAAATAAAACTTGATTACCTCAATTAAAATCTGAGAGTGATCGATAAAGAAAAGAGATTGTACTTCCGCGAGTTTCGTGACTTGTGAATGTTACTCCAAAACTTTGTTATTTCTGTATCAATAGGTGTTATTGAAAATTATATAATCATGTGTCTGTATCACGTTATTCACGTTATCGTTAATCTTTCATGGTTGTGTGCCTCTCGGAACGAATAGGCAACCTACTTCCTATGCCTCCGTCATGCCATGACAGTAGTGTCGTGTCTCAGTATATAGCTGTTGGTAGGAAAGACATGGGTTATAATTACTAAAAGGTACATTAGGTAAAAGTCTGACATGCCCTCCCGCTCCGCCCCAAATCTAACCCTCTGAATTTTCTTCACCAGTCGTGGAGAGTTTCTTCAAGCAGTCTATTTGCTCTGTTTTTGCTGCAGGCTCCTTGTCCTCTATTTTTTGGGTCCACTGGGTCCAGTCTGTCGCTTTTTTGCCCATGACTTAACATCACGCCTTGTTTCCCCGAAGGGTCGCCAGTTATGGTTCGAGTCCCATGTAATAGGGGGCGAGCCTATTGCCATCAACCGGAAACAAAGCCAGACTCCGGGCTGCTACTGAGAAATTCCAGATAGAAAAACCCAATAACACTTTGCCCGACCTAGGAATCGAACCCAAGACCTCATGGTCAACAATAGCGTTTGCGACCACTAGACCACGACTACCACGAGGCATTCTGGTCGTATATGTTCCAAGTGATTACCTACAGGTTACTACGAACAACTTGTTTACCCTTTTTTAGAGATCAGAAATTCTTGGCTGCCCATCCATCAGTTCGTTACTTCCAAATGCTCGAATGAATCACTACAGTCAACGTAAAATACTAATTGGAGAAAAACAAATACACATGAGTGCTACCCAAATACTTGCGTATACATGGGGTACCGTAAATTTTATTGATCCAACAGAACACTGCCAAACATGACCTACTTACTGCATTGGACAACCCATGACAGGCTCTGTATGCATAGTGCCTAACTTAGGCTATAAAACACGATGTGCGTTCCATACGCTTCGACGGCGCGTTTGCTTTGATAAACACTAGTTGCGTTAGAAGCGCGTTGACGGCGCGTAAAAAATCGCCATCGGCGTGTGCATAAGCCCTCTCAGTTTTCTAAGTAATAATGTTGTATTTACAGACATGTACCTGTTCGGAGATCCCCTTAACCGGCAAACGTTCCGGGGCTCGTTCGTCGTTACCTCGTGGGGAGCTGGCGACGAAGAGGGCGAGAAGGGCAACGACCTTGAGTCCAGAGCCAACCGGACACGTGAAAATGAACTGCAGCAGGCGCTATTCAATTTATATTTAAACTCTGAATTGAAATCCTGTTTTGTTTCTGCAGACATACTAGCTTTGGACAGGTAAGATTGCTATTGTGTGCTGTTTATAAGTCACGCACGTCTCACTGCTTAGTTCCGGCATCAAATGATCGATGACTGATTAAGAAAAAAGTATACATATAAACGGTTTAAGTAAGCATTAATAAAAGCAATTTTTTAGGCTTATGTAACTAAAATGTTGAATTTATGCATTTAGGGAAAGAATACAGTCGAAAGGAAAGGGCCCGGTTAAGCACTCCGTACAGTAGATTAGGTAATAGATACCTCTTAAAAAATATAAAGTACGTAGGTACTTATCTACCTACAGTTGATCGTCCGGAAGTCAGAAGTCAAACAAGACATAACAATATCATAAAATAGTCGTAAAAAGAAAAGGTTATTAAAATCGAAATGGTCAGAAATAACGATGCAATTTTATGATTAAAAAACGATACACGCGACACAATTAGTCAGCTTTTAATTGCAACCTCGCTTCGTTGAAACTCAGCATTGATTAATATATACTTACCTAAGTTTTTATCTTGGATCCGAGACTTCTTCTTGTAGAACGACTATATAAAAGCAAAACTCTATGAGTTCAAACCACATGTAGTAAACATTGACGGTGACGAACAGACGAGTGACCTCTTTTAAGTCTTTGCTTTACAAAAAAACTTCATTTAAAACCTGTTCAGTGCCAACTCGAATCACGGTCAAATAAAAATCCTATCAGGCTAAAAACCACCTACTTCGTTTAACCGCTAAAATCATTTAAAAGATTTTATTAACATGTAAATTAATAATATGTTAATGGGTGCTGACTAGTAATGTCTTTACCGATGGATGGAGAAAGTACACTTTCTCGAAATCTCCGAGGTCCGTAATCGAGCGTGCGCCTGCGCATGCCATGTTTTAGTAAAACGCTACAATTTCAAGTTGTGCCTTATGATGATGATGGTTATACAATCAGTTAATTTGACGAACAGACGGCTACATTATGATTTTGATAAATAACCATTCCACCTAAAGTCAATTGAAAATTCTTTGTTAAAGAGTGTTCAACGTGTTCAATAAGGTATTTGATTTGACCTTATTGGTTTTTGTGTCCATTTCATATTTTACCGGTAGCATTGGCATAGAGACAAGCTCGACAACTTTATAGGAATTTAGTTTTTATACATTAGTCACACAAAGTATCTCTATATACATACATAGGTCGTAGAAATCGAGACCATTTTTATATAAAACAACTTTTACTTTTTATGTACTATATAAAACGTCGGCGATCCTTTTAAATAAAGTGTCAAACGATATCATATCGCTACATTGCTATGTATTTGACACAAGAAAGTTCTATACGTGCTTTGTTTTAGAGCTTCGTTAGTAGATAGGTACTTTCTACGCGGCGCACGTTGTCTGTACTATGTAGGTAATCCACATTGAAGGTTGTTCCCGATGTTTTATGTCCGGCCCTTTCCTTTTGCGAGCTGAATTCAAATCGAAAATTGTATTGTTACAACGGTAGCCGTAAATCTTTTCACTGCTGGAAATCCTGGCCACTTACATACCCGGATAAGATTGACGGTGATAGCCTAGTTGTTTTAATTTCTTTTTACAATGGGCACATACACATGGCTCCAGTCATAAACATGAATCATAAGATGTGAGGTAAAAACTTGAATAAGTTTTTAATTGTAAAAACGATTTCACAAACTTACGCAGCAGTATAGGCACATCCCTGAGAACGTGAAGCTGTCGAAATGTTATTCAAACATATAAGAAATCCTCATTCCCAGCACTAAGATTTAGCTGGCGGAAGTACTAAAACAGATTTGCTGTGCCAATAGTTGTCCCAGTTTTTTAAATTTTATTATATCTTACGTGACTTCCAGTTCTTTTGCTCTTGTTAATGCTTTTCTAGCATATAATAGTTATTTATTGACCGTAACTGTTACGCAATGAATATTTAAGCGTTAGCATTAACATAACAACCGTAAACAAAAACCTTGTGAAGCCACAAATAGGGAAAAATACCTACGTACCTAATACTTACCTTATTAAAATGCCTCTAGGTTTACTTAACTATTTTAATGAGGTAATTAACCTAATGGGATAAACAAAATGGCATCTAGATTGTCTATCTCTAGATCCCTGAAGCAAACTCTTAGTTAGAGATCCTTGAAGTGCTTGGAAACTTTGACACAAACTCAATTCAGAAGTTTGGCAAAGAGGCGACGTGACTGACTAGTTTCTCACACAACTCTCTAAAGACATTATCTCATGAGCTCTTGAGACAATCAAAACAGCCAGAAACGCGGGTCGGCGACCGCTGTGCTCCGCACCGGTGACTCTTCTGTCTGCCCATTATATAACTAGGCTAACTACTAAATCAAAATATAAATTCCAGTTCTACGCAAGGAATTCGCGTCCACTTCGAGGTGTCGTTCGAGCCGATCTTCACCGCGGTGAGCACCCCAGAGGTGACAGCTGTGTTGGCGCGCGAGCTGTCCATGCCCACAGCTTTCCTGAGCAAGATAACCACGTTGCCGGAGACACTACATATTGAGGTAAGCGGTTCAATTAGCACCTTATAACATTACTTTATCTTTACGCTCTTTTTGCTGTGAATTGGTTCCAAACGGTTGACGTTTGTTACGAGTACGTAGGTACCGTGTGAAAACAAATATTGACTGTATTGACCAATAAAATTTTAACCAATTCCTCATCTTTTTATTTTCTTACTAGCTGCGCCCCGCGGTTTCACAGATAAAAGTATTCTATGTCCTATTCCAGGTCTTGGTCCTCCCATGTGCCAAATTTCTTCCAAATCTGTTCAGCCGTTTTAGCGTGAAAGCGTAACAAACAAACAAATTCACTTTCGCATTTATAATAAAAAGTCGCCTATGTCCTTCCCTAGGGTGATCCTTGCCAAATTTTGTCGAATTCCGTTCAGTGGTTTAGGCGTGAAAAGGTAACATACGGACAGACAGAAAGACGGACAGAGTTACTTTCGAATTTGTAATATTAGTATGGATTAGTTAGGATAGCTATGGTTAAATCCCTTTTAACAAGTAACCGGCAAGTCAAACAAACCCCTTTCCACGGTCTTATAATCAAACAAAACAGGCGATGTAAATGTTAACCTTGCTTTTCGTTCATTTCGCATTTTCATTGAACATTATTAATTAATGAGATAATAATGTGAGCATCTCAAATTCCTCATGGCGAGCTAGATTTCAGCGCTAAATAGCAAGGCAAGCAACTCATTGTGAAACATCGCAGTCTTTACGTTTAGGTGATCTTTATTTGCACAAATTCATATTCTCCTTTTTCTTTAGTTGCCGATAGGTAAGTAGGTATTTTTTGTTGCCGAATCCTGTTTTGGAATATTAAACAAAGTGCAATCAAATTGCAAATCTTATTCGTACATGATGCTAATTACACGGTTTCGCAGTTCGATTTAAGTTTAATTTTAGGTAGATTTGCTACTATTGTTTCATGCGAATGTTAACTAACGGTAATTCTTTTTTTTTGCTCTTGAAATGCATTGCAGTGGGGCAGTCACCCCGTCGAATTAACATAACTATCTGATTTGTTTGTATATTGTTTGCGACGAACAATGAACTTTAATACATTTTCGTAAGATTGAAAGCCGTGATTAGGTATGTATGCGGTAGCTGGAATTTGTATGTTGACGACACATAAAGGCTCTTACATACTGTGAAGTTTTCTCAGAAATTGTTTTGTTAAAAGTCGCGTCGCGCGACAAGTCGCGCCAGTATATAAGGGCCTTAAGTAGTTAACCACCGTGACCCAAAGCACACCTACAGAAAATGTTTTCCGAGGTAAATGGATACGGCACTGTTTCAATGTTTTTAGATTAGCTTTGCCCGCGGCTTCGCCCGCGTGGCTGTTGGAAAATATCCCAAGGGAACGTTTACCGGGATTAAAAGTACCCTATGTGTTGATCCAGGTTATAAACTATAACTATCTGTGTGCCATATTTCATCCAAATCAATTCAGCCGTTTTTGCCCCAATCGGGAACATACATCCAGACAAGCAGGCAAAAATTCTAAGAACTATATTTTCGGCATCAGACTCGTTCCCACACCTAGTTTTTTTTTTTTTTTTTTCAAAAATTTTCATTGTACAGTTTTGACTTCATTACAATTTTACATAAACCTATAGAAATGTCACCTAGCCGCGGAGTGACCTCGGTAAGCGCAGTGTAAGTAACCTCGCAGAATGATCAATCGAGCGACAATTAAATTATTAAACCAGAGCCTTTGAAGATACATTTCATTCTATTCCCTTTCATCTTCCTAATCAAATAGATACTTAGATAGGTATAATGTACAGCATCGTTAATAAAATGGCTATGAATAGTGGTTTACGATTACCACATAAATAATTATTCAATCATAGTCAATACTTATATTATTATATTATGCTAAATGAATAGAATGGAAAAAACGTAGCTACTTACCTACTCTTTTCAACCGTCAAGGTTTTGAGAGCGCAGACCTGCATTCTGAAAGGATAGTTAATGAATTCATTTTAAATAACAATCTAGGTTTTTTCCCTTGGTTGAGATCCTTCGAACTAGTGGAGGGTTTACAGGAAGGCAAGGAGGTACCGAGAAGCTAGAGCAGGTGACACTCACAAGGATGTCCATATTTGTAAGACAGGAAATGACGATTGAATGATTTTGACAAAGTAGGTAACATAGGTTGGAAGTAGTCTGGCATGCATGGTTATTGATCCAAGACTTCCTGAAGCTAATCGAGCGATAGACATAAATATCTGTGTAAATTACTAATTACGAGCTACGGTTAATTTAAGTAATTACGCCTATTTGTAAAGGTACTAGCTTTAACTGTTGTTAATTTGTTACAGGAAAGCTCAGTAATATCGTCGTTACAGCTGAAAGAGACAGAGACAACACCAATCGAGACTCCTACCACCGAAGCAGTGACCCCTGACTCGGTGGAGGAGGTCAGGGAGTGCTCCTCAGTGACATTGTCGTTATGCTCCAGCCTGCCGTACAACACCACTTCGTACCCTAACCTAGTGGGACACACCTCGAAAGACGGGCTGATGAGAGACCTCGTGGCTTTCAGAGAACTCCTTGATGCTGAATGTTCGCATCTTGCTCAGGTAATTAAAAAAAAAGGACCGAGTGCGTGTCGAACCACGCACAGTGCCGGGCATAAATAAATTATTGTGGTTGAAAAACATGTTCTCCCATACGTTCCAACTGTAAATATAAGTTTTTACGCACAATATTGGGAAAACCATGCTATTTTGAGTCCATTGACTTCTCATAGGTTTTTCTGTAATGTATAAGAAATGGTCGTTGAGATGAGATTTTTTTTATCGTTAGGTACTTACACCATATTTCAGGTTAATGGTTTGTCTCCGCCTGTGATACCAACATTCTATAAATTATAAAGCTTGTTTTTCTTTTTTCAGTTATTATTTTTAGACCGTCGTTACGGCAAAAATCTTGATTTGTTATCGCAACAGTGCATGAAATAACGAAGACGAATGCTCGGAACTGTATCCTATTGATTACAATTGCATTAAAAAGCCTTATTAAATATTGCCGTCTGAAACTATGATACCTACTTAGGAGATTTTGGAAACCTCATAGTTATAGGCCAAACCACAACCTTGAGGTCTGGCTTCGTATATAGAATTAGGTTTAATACGGTCTCATGTCACGTGTAAGGTTTAATCATTTTTCATTCACAAGGCCTCCATAGGTAGGTAGCTACTGCTAAATCACATGGACAATTTATTGCCTACTGTGATTTCGGAGAGGTACATAGAGGTACACTGCTCATTACAGACCATTACCATGCCTTGCATGCATTCATAATTTTGAAGTTTAGAGGTAAAGTAGCTCACTATAAGTATCTTCTTATATTCCAGGATTTCGTGTGCCAAATGCTCCAGCCACGTTGTTCAGAGGACCGTCTAGTCCGGCCGTGCCGTGCCTACTGCCGAGCCTTCCACGCGGGCTGCGGGGCGCGCCTTCCCGACCGGTTGCGCCCACACTTCGACTGTGCACGATTCCCGGACTACTTCGGCAAAGGATCCTGTGCTCCTGAACCAGGTATGCTTTAGAGTTTATTAGTATAAAGTCTGAAAAAAATACCTGAACAAACTCTTGCAGAAATTACTTTCATTAAGACAGTTAGATATGAGAATCGCCATACTGGGACAAGACAAAAAATTAAAAAAGAAATCAGTTGCTCTCGCGCATGTATCGCATTTTGTAAGTTAATCAACGCTAAGCCTGCCTCGCCATGGATCCCGATTTTCCGAAATCATTATTATGGGAAACAACCGAATTTACATTATTCTATTTATGTTTCTTCTACAGGATGCTCTAACGGCCTGCAAAGGCTCGCCCTATCTCGTCGAGAGTGCGATGGAATCCCCGACTGCGCAGGAGCAGAAGACGAACGAAGTTGCGCGCACTGTTCTGCAGCAGGCGCCGGAGGTTTACGCTGCGCATTGCACACACGCTGTTTGCCCCCTCATCTGCGATGTGACGGCACACCTGACTGTCCTGATGGTAGCGATGAAGCTGGATGCCGTAAGTTTTTTGTTAATTCCGAACAAAAATAGCATCGAAAATGGTTCCAAAATATTAAATTATTAACGGAACAAATACTTGGTAGGAATCTGCAGGAGTGCTACTAGGCACTGTCGTTGGCCCCATATTGATACACATTTATTACGAAAACCATTTTCAGACAAATAATATGTTTGCCACGAAATTGGAGTACGAAAAGGCACTTTCGTTGGGCCTATCAATCTGCCTAGCCTTTTCCCAAGGCTAGGCAGATTGGGCCTATATTGATACATAAATAATTCGAAAACCATGTACGGCATTAAACAATGTTCTCCACGAAATTGGAGGACTACTACAAGGCACTGTCGTTGGGCCTATATTGATACATATTCATTACGAAAACATGTTAAGAAGAAATTAATGTTTGCCAGGAAATTGGAATACCACAAGACACTATCGTTGGGCCTATATTGATACCGTACAAATTAATTTTGAAAACCATATTATGAAAACAAATATGTTTGTCCCGAAATTAAAGGAGGCACTATCGTTGGACCTATATAGATAAATGCATTCATTATTTTTTACTTTTTTTATACCTACGTTCTTCAGCCACGACTAATCTTAGTATTGATTTGGAACTAAAATTATCCGAAGATAATGAAACGCATGTGTTTTCAATCACAGTTTGGATTGCTCGCTCCCTGTCATCCTGGCGAAGAGAGAACAGTGAGTCAACGCTGGGGGCCATTCGTAGCCGCAGCGGGTACGCGGTATGGGCGGAGGGAGGACGCGATGGCAAGATCTGCGCGGCTCCTTATGAACACGACAAACGTGCGCTCACCAGTGTCGCCGCATCGCTCTGTAAAGCGCTCACCTTCAAGTTAGTACTCACCTTTATTTTACATATACCTAGATAATTGGTATAGGTACCTGCCTATTAAGTAAACAAAATTCGAGAGACATATATACGCGTTTCGGTCTCTCGCATTCCATCGAATTGCTAATAAAAAATCTAACAAACGAATGACACGTTACCAGGTGGTACCTAATGTTACAACCGCTCCGAATCAGAAGGTCCAAGTTAAATCCGTATTGTAGGTAGTTGTAACTACCTACAATACGGATTTAACTTGGCAGTTCCGAACTTTGCGCAGAGGGCTGCGCTGTAACATTTTTAGGAACCAAATTGTAACATGAGTGTGAGTGAGGAAACATGCGCGAAAGTTATAAGTATGCGCCTATATTCAGATCTGCTAAGTTATAACGGCCGTATTGTAATTAGTATTTGTCTATATTCATACCTACAAAGCATTGTGGATAGAAGTAGTAATAACACAATCACTGCATTGTTATTTCTTTACAGAGTCATAAAGATCTATGCGTAGGTGTTCATAAATGCTCAGAAGACCTTGATAAAAAGATAAAACAAGAATAGTTACATTTAATTACTTTAACAAACTAAGCAAGGATACGAAAAATATGTGTGTTCTGTTCATATAATAATAGACAAATTACCTTTATTTCAGGGCTTCATTTAGCGCAGAAGTAGTTCCTGATGCAGAAGACGTGGACCAGGACGGAAAGACTAATCAAAAGAAAGAAAAACCACAATATGTCGAAATAGTGGACCCATTTGCCGCAGAAATATCATTCCTTAAAAGTGAATGTCCTGAACGAAAAGTGATAAAAGTTATATGCGACCATTTAGGTGAGTTTTGATTTATGTAAAGGCCGTGCTTTTGCCCACCACCATGGGTGGTATATGCACCACCGTCGAAAAACGTTGAAATAAAGATTTTACCTCCCTGCTTATAATATTGTAACGATCCAGAATGTGGAGTGACATCGGCTCGCGGCGGCAGTGCGGTGGCGGGCGTGGAGGGTCTGCCACGCTCGGCACGCCCGGGCGACTGGCCGTGGCACGCCGCGCTTCTGCGAACGCACGTACACGCCTGCGACGCCGCGCTCATACACCCGTCCTGGCTCATCACTACTGCCTCCTGCTTCCAAGTAAGTACACCTTTAGTCCCCTGTTAATACTAGTAAACAACTATCTTTCTGCCACAGTTCTTGAGTACCCAGAAAGGTAAAATCTAAATGATTACCGCATGGTTACAGGGACAACCAAAAGCTGAATGGACTGCTAGGTTTGGAACAGTGCGTATACAAAGCACGACACCTTGGCAACAGGAAAGGCGAATAGTTGGCATGGTCCGTTCTCCGGTAGAGGGAAGTATGCTCGCGCTAGTACGTCTGGAGGAGCCGGTAGAGATGACGGACTTCGTGAGACCTATATGTCTACCTGAAAACGGCGCAGAACAAGCGACTCCAAATGTCTGCAACACCCTCGGATGGACCAGAAATAAAGACCAACTGCAAAGGGTTCACGTGGTGACCAGTCCCATGAATACGTGCGAGAATGTCAGCATTGCCACTGTGAATGGAATATGCGCCGAGCCTTTGTATGACCAGGATGACTGTGACGTAAGTATCTAGAGAAATATGAATTGAACTTACCAATAAAGGCCTCTATAATAAGACCTCTTAATTTTTTGCAGGAAGAGGAATATGCAGGCAGTTCAATGATGTGCTTCAACGATAAAACAAAGCAATGGTCACTGGAAGGAGTCAGTGGTTGGCGCATTGCTTGTACAAAAATAGGATTAGGAAGACCTCGCATATACGACTCCATTAGTTCTCATGTCGATTGGATTCGACGAACTATATCAAATTCAGCAAGATGACCTAATGCTGTACAATATTTTACATTTTAAAAGACTGCATTTTATGCTTTGGGTGTATAGTTTCTTTATACGCCATACAAAACTAACTGTAAAAGAGATGACAGAAATGTGTTTATCTAATTTTAAGATTCAGAGTTAAATGGTTAATATTGTTGGGTATGGGCTGGATTCAAGAATACTGTAGTCAGTCTACATGATGTACAACTACATCAACTAATTTGTAATGTGACAAAAATAGTGCATCATGTTGTTAACAATACTCATTAAACTGAGACCAAGATGATTTCATTATTATTATTTGTAATATTTTGTTTATAACAAAGTGTAAGTTGTTAGTAACTATGTATAATATTTTGTTTGTAAGATAACTAAGTTGTTAATCTAATTTCTATAAAAAATGACTTGTAAGTGCCTATTTTATTGTAGTTATAAAATTTTAAGATAATTTATTGAATATAAAGTTTATTGTTAAAATAATGTACCTATGTAAATATTATTATAAGAGTGGAGCCAAAATTTATAGCTAGCTATAATAATACATTTTACAAATAATTATAATTGTTTTATTTGTCAATGGGTTGATTTAAGTTATAGCACAAAATATATTTCTAAATAATTTACAAAAATTGGAATTAGAGGGAATGGCAGAAGAATCACTTACCATGATAATTGTAAAAAAAAAATTGGATAAATGTTAGCAAAATTATAGCTATGGTAATTAAAGATAATGAATTATTTTTGAATAACAACTTTATTTACATACTGATCATCACACATCAAAAGTTAACGCACTACAATTATTGATTCTAACTTTTACTTAACACACCTTCCTCCTGCAATTCTTGCCTAATTTTAACTTGTACATTATCTGGTAGACTCTTGAGTTCTCTGTTAATGTATTCATTTAAATCTCGTAAAGGTTTGTAGTGCTGATGCACAATTTGCGATCCTGCAAACATAGACAGCATAGCTGCCGATGAAAATGCTATATATTGACCCCAAGTCACTCCGGCTGGCATCTTAAGCTGCTGCGTATTTCTTTATCTTTTCTTCAACAATGTCGTGAGCTTGCCTCCTCTTAAAACTGCTGTAAAAGTTTACTTCTCCGACTTTCCAGTTGATCATAGAAAACTCTAAAGCGGCTCCAAGTACGAAAAACATGGGAAGAAACCTATACATCCCAAGGGTGTTTTTCCCGGGCCATTTGTTTACTAATTTGTGGACCCAGCCTATTCTCATTGAATCCGATTGAGTGAAATCTCGTTTATTTTAATGATACTGAGCGTATATAAATTATATAAGCTAGAATTATGCACAATAAGATCACAATACGTCCAAAATAACCTCCAAATGCCAAAACACAAATGTCACTTCGTCTGTCATGTCATGTCACTTATGTCAGTTTATTTATCGCGTCTGATTGATTGATTCAGTGCTGCCAGTAAACTCACTCTGCGCAGACTACAGAAACTGCACGATGCTGGCAGTAATTATGTATACCACCACAAACACAAACTACAATAATATTAAATCAATGAACATCCTCAGATTCAGCGATGTAAATTCTTTGCCTTTGGTTGGTCTAAAACCAACTGTTATTTTTTAAGTCAGATACATTACCCTATCAATCAATCTGCCTAGCCTTTTCCAACTATGTTGGGGTCGGCTTCCAGTCTAACCGGATGCAGCTGAATACCAGTATTTTACATGGAGCGACTGCCTATCTGACCTCCACAACCCACTAACTGGGTAATACGATAGACTGCCCCTTGGTTAGACTGGTTGTCAGACTTTCGTGCTTCTGACGACTCGTAACGACTGTCAAAGATCCATAAATGACAGCCGGGACCAACGGCTTAACGTGCTTTCCGAGGCACGGAGGAGTCTCGATATGTGAAAATGGTCACCCATCCACGGACCAACCCCGGCAAGCGTAGCTTAACCTGATGGATCGACCCGAGCGGCTGTTATTACTTAGCCACGAGCTCCTATATAATAGTAATCTATGCAATGGACTGATAGATCGATAATTCAAGCAATAAACAATAAAATTGGAATCTTCATAACTGATGAACACTCTCAAGTTTTTTTACTGCTGAAACTAACGCGATGATGTGGTTTTTGAAAAATACTACAAAAACATTTTATTTTTTATCCTTCACGAAAGCTGCACATTTCGTCACGGTAGTAATAATTTGTAAACAATGGTTTATTAGTGCTTACACTACTTTACAGTAGTAAAGTGGGCGATAGACGTGCGTACATAGCGGCGCCACACGTGACGTGCGGCGTTGCGTGCGGCGTGCGGCGTGCAGCGGTTAAAGTACGCGGTCTTTAACCTCTCTCGTACAGCGCCCGCCGCTATGTTCGCGACCTTACTCGGCTTGCCGTCGGTGACACTCGTGAAGCTTGTTCAAAATTTGATGACAGACGGGCAAGTAACCTCGCCGAGCCATAAGTACTTGCTCGCACATCTATCACCCCTTTTAGAGTGTTACGCAATTACCCCGCAGATGGAATGCCGATGCCGCTGTTGCATGCATTGCTCCGTGTCGTCGGGCTCCCAACATAGAAACTTATAAAATAACTAATATGTTTATTCCAGGCGAAAGTGCTGACAGGGTGTGCACTGGCAACCAATCTATCAATCAGACGTTGATCTGTAGATGGTTGACATGACAGTGACACTGACACGATACCGACCGCGTAATGTCATAGCTTGATATTCTTTCGAATTTGAAAGTTTTTGAAATGTTTTTATTCAAGCCAGTCAGTTTGGTCAAGGAATGTATCTCCTCTCTGGTTTATTGAGATGTGTTGTTCAAACAACTAGCCACACAACCAGCTTTAAAAGCATTAACTTAAGTGGCTAAAGCGGAAACACAGAGTATTGCAGCACTCTGCATTGAATTCACTAATTCAGTAAGTACCTACTACCTACTGGCTACTCACTTCACTTGTTCCAATAAATAAACAGCAAGATTCCCATGAATCAGAAAGAAGTCGACAGTAATTTTTACCACTCTGTTGTTTCTTTGAAACTAACTGAGACACGACAGCTTAAACTTAACACAAAGGGATGGGGATTGCTGACAGAATACTACCTGGAGTCTGTCAAGATCAGTAACTACAAAGGGAGAGTAACATCATGTGCTACTATAAGAATAAGTGATAGATCTGGACAAGTATCATGCGCAGTCAAAGGTCCTCAAATAGGTTTGCTGTTTGGGTTGACTACCACACAATGGACAGAAGTGGAAAATATGTGTAACTATGAAGAACAACTATTCTATAGATATTTCAAAAATGGTATCAACAACAGTTATAGTATTGAGCAAAAAATCTTTTATAACTTTTGTATGACAAGCCAAAAACATGATGTTTTGGTTGTCAAGTACCGAAGATGTGTGAACATGAGAAACAAGTTCAAAAGTGATGCCTTTCTTGACATTTTAGAATTAAGAAGATGTGATAATAATTTATTAGATTTGTATGTTAGTCAACTAAGAAGTAAATCTGAAATTAAATTCCTGGCAAGTTCAACTAATCATCAAAGAAATACTTAACTGTTGAATCATCAAAGTTGTTTTTTATAATGTTCTTCTAAGGAATTTTATAAAACCTTAAATGGTACAATAATGTCAACATCAAAAAAAATCATGTCAATTCCCTCAATTGTTTCTACTAGGTACTAAATAATGTACTTAATTCGAACAAAATTAATGATTTTATTGTTAGGATCAAAATTAATTATTAGGATATAAAATTTTACTCAAAGAAAATAAAATGAGTGTATGATGAAGTTATTGTATTTATGTAATAATGTTTAATAAAAAAGGTTTAAAATAAAGGTCACTGGCTATTATTATTAAACTATTTGATTCACCCCCCCCCCCCCCCCCCCCCCCTCCACACTAAACCTGGTTACCTAATTTCTTGAAATTGCATTGCTTCTAACTATACAATGTTAGGGTAAACACCGTTATCCTTGTAACCAGTGGTTTGGTTTCATTTACAGAACGTAAAATCAATGGAAAATTACATTTTTTTTTTTTTTTTTTAAACTACATTTTCCACAAAAGACGCAACTTCGTTGCCCTATGTGCTAGGGCAACGAAATTGCGTCTCAACACGGGTGGGGGGTGCGGGAAGCGAACTGACCGGCCGCGAGCTCGACCACTCCCTCAGTTAGTCAGCTGTTTCGCTAGCGAACACGGTGTCGGATAGAAACTTTTTAAAATCTTTTAATGAAAATAACGTTTTTTTGTTGTTTTCGGTCATTTATTTTTATATTTAAGTCAACTACCCATGGTTTGAATGACAAGACTTATGCCTGTATGTTTACGTAATAACCAGAAAATATTTTATTTTTTTAAAAACAAAAGTTTTTTTCTTACGGCGAAATACTGCTTCCTTCGAAAAGATAATAATTATGTTAATAGCAACACAGATTCTATAAGGGCAGAGGCGACGGAAGGCGTGGGCGATGTGGGCGAACGCCTACGGCCTCGAGGTCCGAGGGGCCTCGCACCACAACGGTTTATGCATTGCTTAAAAACGTGAACGAATAAAGTTTACTCTTCATAAAACGATAAATATATTGACATGTTTTTATTTAGTTTAGCAACATTTGCTAGCGTCTTGGGGAATCCCCGCCGGCCAGAACTGGGAATTTCCCATTCTGTTTGTTTACGTTATTTTCAACGGCTAGGAAGCCAATCAAAGTATCGGGTGCGGTCCTACCAGGGCCCCCGATTCTGGGTGGGGCCCAAATCTTTAGAAAAAACTTTTAATCAAATCTCAAACAAGGCCAAATTATCTTCAGTAAGTAAAAGGCAGTATTTGTTGGGGGCCCCCTAAATATAAGCGTAGAGAGCAAAAATTTTCGAGCTCTTTTCTCAGTTTTTTTTTTTGTAAAAGTCGACAAAGTAACTCCTATTTATGTATGAACGTATTGTCAAAGAAAACCGTACCTGTCAGGGGCGGGGTCCTAAAATTTTCGAGCTCGCTTCGCTCGCTCTAGCATTATTCGTTTAATGCTCCTACTTTTTCGTTTAAGTCAAATTATCAAAAGAAAACGTAACCTGTTTAAGGTAGTGTGCCAAAATTTCGAGCTCGCTTCTATCACTAGTCAATTCTACGTTCTTCCTAATTTTCAAAGTTTTAAGTATTCAGAAACCACCCCCCCTTTAGTTTGCCACTCCGGACCCAGACCCAGACAGTCTTCAAGCGTAGTCCGGCACTGCCTATCTCGACCTAAAAATAATAATAAGACAGTCTCAACTGTTTTTTTTTTATCTTCTTGCTCCACCAGAGGGCCTCGCGAAATGTACCTCGCCCACACTAAATTTAGATCTTGCACCACCAATGTATAAGGGCTCCCTTCGAGTCCGATATTAGATGTCAAATCACGAAACTAGTAAAACTACACAAACCATAAAATGATTATGAAATTAATGACGAATAATGTCCTAGATAACGTTGTCCAGGGCCGTACCTATGTTTTTCCTCCCTAACAGTGAACAAGCTTGATGGCTTCCGCCGATGTGCAACTCATATCAGTAAGGTGCGGCTTCGCTCGCGTGCACAGAGCACTATAGTATAATACTGGTACGCATGGAAGTCGAAAAATATCCCACGGGGACGTACTACCGGAATTAAAAGTGTTAAAGTAGTACTCTATGTGTTATGCCTGCTTATAAAATATCTGTGTGCCAAATTTAATTCAAAGCGTTCAGCCGTTTTTGCGCCAATTTGGAAAATACATCCAGACGAACGTACAAAAATTCTTCGTTACTATTTTATTTATTAGGTACCAAACAAAAGTATAAGTAGGTATGTCAGTAAATGAAAAGAGACATCTTCATTTGTAGGCTCTTTCTCTGTTCCTCGACTTCGTTTTCACTCCACTCCCCTGTTTTTTACTTCGCTAAAGCTCAAAGATCGTCCAAACTTGACTGGTGGAAAATAAAATTATAGCGCTTGAAGGAGAACTCTTCCATATGACATCAAACAGCACCCTACCCAAATCGGAGTTAGGTATAAAAATTATTGACACGGGTAACGTGTTTATTGCAGAAACATGAAACGTCCCTTTTAAATGTTCACTAATTAAGGCTGATCCTAAACCTAAAACTGTCGAAAGACTCGAAAGTTATGTAGAGCACATCTGCAGCCTATGAAAGAGTCGCAAACTCCACACAAAGTTCGAAGGAGGACTGAAAGTGTGTGGGTAGGTACTCCTTGTCAGTATGCGCCGCTTGAATTTAGGAATACATATTCCCATTGTAAACCCTGAACATATCGAGCGTCTGTATCTCTAAAAAACCTATACTGAAAACAGAAAAACAAGCATTGAACTTTGTTTTTTGTAAGGAATTGCAGGCGGGGACAAACCAATAACCTGAAATGGTGTAACTTTTGTTTGTCCCCCGCCTGCAATTACTTCCAGTTTATGTTTTTGCAGTCGGGTTTTTTGTTTTTTATTTAAATAATTTGTTTTATTTCAAGCTTTTAAGTTTTATTAATTTATAATTGTGCAGATTCTCTTGTACACCGAACTAAACTATCACTAAAATTCCTTACTTTTTACTATGAGAATCTTAGAGCTATTCTGCCAAAAAAAATCTCTAAATTTAAAAATTATTTTGACACAACTAAAATCGAATTTGACAATCGCGACTTCACTTGGTACTTATTTGTTTGCCTACCACGTGATTTTTTTTGAGCCGGAGAGGCGCGCAATGTGGCCGTCTCGACGTATTTTATATGGAATTTTTCACTTTTTGGAAGAAAACAAAAAAAAAATATTACCAACACGTTGAGTACCTAATACGGGTTTGCTAGTTGCAAAGGGGGTCAAAATTTTCATTATTTTTGCGATAGGACACACCATTTTCGAGATATAAGCAAAAGAAAATAAAAAAAAGATACAGTACCGTTTTGCAACTGAATTCGAGGTGTTGGTTTGTTGAATTTTAGTTCATGACATCTAATTTTATTCCACACATTTTTAATCGCGATTAAAAATAGTCAGAGTTAGAGGTTTGGAGATTTTAGATATAGAACAAAATTTTTGGTTAAAACGTCAAATTCAGAATAGCATTTTCACTAAATTAAAACTCAGTGCTATCTTAGTGCTGTCAAACTAAATTATAGTTAAGTTGTGTCACTTTAGTCTATTTTCAGAATGGGAAATCGTCGTTTGACAGGAATAAACTAAATTTTTGTGATTTTTAGTTTAGTTTAGAGCAGTGGTTCTCAAACTTTTTAAATGACGGAACCCTTTTGGGAAGCAAAATACTTGATGGAACCCTACAATAAAACAATTGTTTTTATAAGTGTATTTTTTATTAATCAACATAATAAAAGTACAATGTAACAGTTACTAATTATTATTTACTTCACCACTTGGCAAGGACAACAATAGAAAACATTAAAAAAGAAAAAAATCTAACTAGTGGGAGGTATGAAACTGTTTTTTATTTTTCATCAATTGGTTGATATCAGGTTTGATGGAAGAAAGTTGGAGTCTCATATCAGCTTCGGCGTCCAGTCTATTGCGATATTTTGTTTTCGTGGCTGCGTAGGTAGAGAATCCTGTTTCGCACAAATATGTAGTTGGGAACGGGAGCAGAATATCCAGAGCCATTTGGCCAAGCATTGCATATTCATCTTGGATTCTGCACCAAAAATCATTGAGAGGCGTCGTTTTGAACAGTGACTCCATACTTGTGTCTGATGACATTTCTAAAAGAGATTCATATATCTCGTTTGACATGTTTTCAGGCTTTTCCAAGTTGGGTAAAAAAGGATTATGAATCCATGAATTCACTTTAATTTTTGTATTGTGTTCTTCGGGAAAATACTTTTCAAAAGATGCGCGCATCGAACTGAGATATTGGACCAATTCAAACACATCATCTTCAAACATTACTGAGTCGTTTTCGCTAACAAACTCACTGAGTAACGTAAAGCTTTCTATTTCTTTCTTACCAATGCAAATGATCCAAAAATCTAATTTTCTTTTAAAAGCAGTTATTTTATTATAGGCCTGAAACACTGTTGTCTGTTTACCTTGCAACGATAAATTCAATTCGTTAAGTTTTTGAAAGATATCCGCCATAAAAGACAATCGGAACAACCAAGTTTTATCATACAAACGGTCCTTCAAATTAAAAGAAGTATCTGCTGAAAGAAACATTTGTAACTCGGCTCTAAGTTCAAATAGCCTTGTTAAAGTTTTACCCCGAGACAGCCATCGCACTTCTGTATGGAGCAGCAGTGTTTTATGTTTGCTGCCATAATCTTCACACAATAATGAGAACAATCGGGATTGTAGTGGTCGTGATTTGATAAAATTAATTATTTTTACCGCTTCATCCATAACTAATTTTAGATTTGACGGCATTTGCTTCATCGCAAGTGCTTGTCTATGCAGAATACAATGACTGGAACTACAATTACGCGCTTTATTTTTAATTCGTGACACTGCTCCTGCTGTTTTACCTGTCATCGCCTTGGCCCCATCTGTACAAATGTCAATGCAATTGTTCCAACTGAGATTATTTTCTTCAAAAATATATTCAAAACTGAGACAACAGAATACAGCAGGCAGTAAAACAATGAACACTAGTTTCTCGCTAGCGAGCTTGTAAGTAGGCAGTAACTTATCGCTCCGAACGCTAATCGTCAACTGACGACGGGCGACGCTTTTATACTTATACCTAGACTCGATCTCAAATATTCTCGAAAATACTCGAGTCGGCACCTTTGATAAACAAAAAGCAAAAATAAAAACAGAAATTTAAAAATTGCGTTGTAAACAATATCGACTTTATCCTTTGAAGTTAGAGTCGAAAGTCGCTTGTTGACAACTATAGCGTCTAATTCAGAGGCGGCTTTTATCAAAGAGACTACGCGCTCACAAGTATTCTACCCGCTCGTTTTAAGTTTACCGCTGGCGATAGGTATGACGTTCGAAAAGTAGCGTCAGCAAAACATAATATAAAAATATTTTTTATTTAATTGTAACAATAAAAATTGTAATATTTGGGTAAAACTATGACACATTATAAGTTTTGTTGTCACGTGGGGGAGGGTGCGCGCAATCCACAGAACGGCAACCTTAGAGCGAACGGGTTGTACAAGTATAAAATTGTTGATACCAAACTTATGAGATATTGTACCAGCTATTGTAACACATGTTTCTACAAATACAAATAAATAAATAAATAACGTTCATAGCGTTTTGTCTCCGCGCGGCCGCGGAGTCCGCGCGGCCGCGGAGTGCGCGCGGCCGCGGAGCGACCAGAGAGAGGTGTTTTGATTTTTTTTTCTAAATTCTTACGGAACCCCGACAGAGGTATCACGGAACCCTAGGGTTCCGCGGAACACACTTAGAGTATAGCTGGTTTAGAGAATTTGTGACAAGAGGATCGGCACCATTATTTGGAATTCTCATTACTAGCTTTTATTAATTGATAGGTACCAATATTGTAATTTATTTTTAAAAAAAATTCTTCCCCATTTCTTTTTTTTGTTTGCAGATGAAATATATAAAAAAATATAGCCTATGTCATTCCCACAATTAAGACGAACTTAACGACACCTCGTATGTTAAAATCCATCAAGCCGTTTATGCTACAGAGCGTGCCAAAGAAATAGACATACATACATACATACAAACATACCTACATACATACTCTCAAAAAACATTACCCTTCTTCTGGGGCAGTCGGGTAAAAACCTTAAAATAAATAGGTATGGGTTTATTTATAGGTACTAAAGGCTGGTTTGACTAGGTACCTTAGGATAAAGTTAGAAAAATACCCGTCACAAAAAATATTATGAACGTTGAACGAAATAAGATTGATTTATGATCACTTGATCACTAAAAGCTTTCTGACATCTACCTATGTAGGTATATTTTATTGTATTCTAAAGTTAACCAAAGTTTATACATTTGTTTCCATAATGCAGTACCTATCTATCTCGATAAAGCGTGGGTCGCTTCCTACGTGAGAGGTACCTTATACTGACGGTGGGCGTTGACATTAAGTAGGTACGGTTTTTGTCAACGGAAGGCAATGACGAATTGGCGATATTTAAATTTATTTTGTGGGCTGAGGCTGTACCGCGTCTCGCGCGCCGAAGGCAGTGGAAGTGACTGGCAGTAGGCTTCGTGCTGGCGCGCAGCAATAACGTGCGTGTGCGCTTCTATCGAACGAGCCCGAGCTCCCGAGTGTAGCTGCATTATCGAAAAACGACACAAACAAACTCATTGACATGGAAGTGGCAGATCAATGGCGGCGAGAGTGGGCTGGAACCGCCGAATATGGCAAGGTGAGGTCAAACAACCCCTAAGTATAGTGTAAAGTTTGAGCTTTGCCAATGTTAAATATTTTATTTTCACACAAAGTTTGTCAACAACTAATTTAAATGCATTAAATTAAAGAAAAGTTCAAACAAAGCAGCATAAATTAGACAGTATCGCGTGATGTAAGCTTTCTAATTTGCATATTTCTTATATAAAAGAAAGATGTGATGTTAAAATACAAAGTGAACTTAGCTATCGAATAATGTAAGTAAATAAGTTAAGATTGTGGCATTTCGATTAACAAGAGGTCATTGCCAAAAGGCTAAAGTGGTCATTTCCTTTTACGGTGTTAAAACTCAGGACGACGAGACGTTCGAGCTATATTATGGATATTTATTCAATTTTAAAGAATGAGACTTGTGTGTCATTGCATAAGGTTTAATGTCGAGAGGAAATGTTCAAACAAACCAGTCTGAGAGCTAGTTTAGTAATTTTTTTTTGTTGTGTTCCTATTATTCGTGTGGAAGAGATAAACTAAAATGCAAGTGTTGCAGAACCGTATGTAACAGTTATGTCACTGTCGTTTATTATTCTTGTGCGTTTCCGTACCAACATACTTTTCATTACTCTGTGCGAGTTCTATGACGAACAAATTCAATTGAAAGGTCCATTTTAAGAGCTTTTATTTAACTGATGTTAAATAAAAGCTCTTAAAATGGACCTTTCAATTGATCGATAGTTCGGCTCAGATAGTTTTTTCGTGGGCCATTCTTGTATGATTTTGCTATATATAAGTAGCTTGATAGCTACTTACATATAGCATAGCAAAATCATACAAGAATAGCCCACGAAAAAACTATCTGAGCCGAAGCATCGCCAAGTTAAGTAGGTAAGTAGGATACCACTGACAAGATTATTATGGTCTTAGAACCTCGTAAAATGAGTAAAATGGCTATCTACAGGCTTAAATCTCTGGACAGTCGAACCAATAGGCATAAAGGAACGCCGTGCATCTATTACGAAAAACCGGTACCTACCTACCATTTGGTAGACCGAATTCCAACTTAGATTCCTTGCAAGCCAAGTGACTGTATAGATATGTGCAGATGAAAATCGAAATTATGAATCAAATCTGGGATTGAGAAGAAATGCAGCTAATTGATTAAGTTGCAATTATTATCTTCTAGGAAGGTGTTCTACCTAGAAGATAATAATTGCAACTTATAACGCAATCACCAATGCTATTACAACAGGTGATGTGAACACAATAGTAAGCTCGATCCCAACGCTTGATTGTCGAACAGTGAAAGTGAAGAAATAGACGTGAGGAAGCTACTGATCGCATTTCCTATAAGTATTTTCAACCAGGAAACTATAAAACGTCAATCTAGCTCTACATGTGAACTTTAATAAAGCGTTTGAGTCATTGGATCGTGACGATTATAAAAATGGAAATAAAAACAAATATTCTTGCTAACTATAACCAGTAAGTTACCACAGTTCTTTGGTACAACGCTCTCACCTAACTACATTAAACCGTAAGTTAACGAACCGTTGTTAGCTCAAAATGGTTATTCGGGTTCGTGTGCAGACTGCCGGAAATCCTGCGCAGCGGCCGTGGCCCGCGAGGCTGTGCTGCACCGCGCCATCCGTTGTTTGTCTCGTATTATTTGTGTATACGCCAACTAATCATCATTTGCGTGAATGTCACATAATGATGAGCTTCGCTACGCAACTATTATGTTATGCACGTAAAGGGCACACGTTAGTATCGCTATTCGCAAAAACGCTTTTTATTTTGTCTAAATTTTGTCTCTCGTTTAGGTACCTCCTACAAAGTCGAAATATGTACCTAGGCTAGGTGCTTTAGCGCCCCATCTAAAGTATTAAAAAACCCTACCTACTTACCAATTTTTACAAAAACCTTCGGAAAATAATAGATTTCTACTGTGTTGTATCTTATAGAAAAACACATAAAAGCAACAACAAATTGGAAACCATCCTTGCTAAACTTTCACAGCCTTCATTAGTTTTAGGAAAATCCATGACGATGCTAGCTATCTATCTACACAATTGCGGTTTACTACGTGATTGATACGAGTTTATGACGCGCCACTGTCCTCTACTTGGTTCATTTTTAATAAATAATCCATATTAATGAGAAGATTGATGAATCATTGGAAACTAAGATGTTCAGATTTGTGGATTTTCCTGCATCATTTCTTGTAAAACATCGATATTGCGCGATACCCGCACGCCCGCGCAGGAGTCGACGACCGCTAACGTCACGGACCCCTCCCCCTCCTCTTGCCAAATTAAGCCTTCCGTCTTCCATTTGGAAATATTCTCACAATTCAAAACATGCATTTGTTACAAATTCGCGCGTTCTGATTAATACTAATAAGTCTGTCAAGTTTACCGTTAACTATGCAAAAACCACGTGTGGTCGTTAATCGTCTGAGTGCCAATAGATCGTGCAGTTATCGTTATTCTGTGTACAGAACTATTATTCTATTTCAGTTTGTTTCTACTAGGAAGAGCTAGTAACATACTAACACTAAATAAATGATCAGTTTTCAGGTTTTAAAGCCATAACGAACAACCTTTACTTCGCTATTACCTTCATGAATTAATTAAACTAGGCCGTGGCGGCAACGGAACCGGTTGTAAAATAATTGACAGGCACCGATTCTCTTTTGGTAACTTGTAATTACGGTTATTTCATTCATCAAAAACTAGGTACCTATGATTTTATTTGCCCACCATGCATCGATTTAAATAAACAAGTATCGATATATGGATAACCTACCTATAGAGCTGGTAGAGTGCTCATAGTGGGTCGCATGCGACCTTCTGGTTTTAGTTGGCGTTCGATTATACAGATGACGTCAGTTTTTCTTCTGAAATAAATCGCCTTGATCAGGCTCATAGTAAAAGGCTGCGCGGTTCCAAACTGACAGTGCTCCCTGCCAATAAGGCTTTATCTTTTTCTCTAAATGGAACGAATTATTAGAGCAAAAAACCTCAGATAAATTGCCTACATAAAATAAACAATATATGTAAATTAGGTTTTTTTGCTTTTGTTTGTCTTAGTTAGTTAAGAATGCTTACACATTAACATAGATTGGTGAACACATACTTATTTAACTGGAATTGTCCTTGTTGCTGCATCTGTCCAAATATTATTGATGATGACTAGGTACAATATTGCTTAGGTATAGGTGGTATAGATATAGGCTGGCCTACAATTGACGGTTCTATGCTATTACCTAGAAGTATCTCTCGAACTCGAACCTTTCAAAACTCGATTTCCAAAGAATCCAGCCAGTTCAAGATCCTTTTTTGTCCTGTTATTCAAAGTCAAGGGCAAGCCCGCAATAATTCCGGCAATATGGAAGGCTATCCTCTGCGAATCCCCGAATAAGCGTTAAAGTATTTTACCTTAAGTTTATTAAGTGGTTCTGTGGCTACAATGCAAATATTGAAATGTCTCTGACACCCACTTAAATTCAAAAGTGAGTTGATCATTGAAAAGATCGCAATCACAACACGCCGCAATTTCATTTCGCCCCCGCAAGAAGGATCACGTCACAAGTAACAATAAATACATACTTTAATACCTGTGAAGGCCACAACAACTGTGCGTAACACACTAACTTGTAAATGGCTTCGTATTTATTTAATAAAATATGCTTACCAATAAACGTAACATTAATTTAAAAAATTGTTAGTATAAAACCGCTGCCTCATGCCTTCTTTGTCTTGGGTGCGTTGATAAACAAAACTCATGCAGACACCGAGACCCGGAACAAAATTAAATATTAGCCTTATGGTATCTTTGTACGCTACTGCGACAATATTATCTGTTGGCGGTCCACAGTAGGCCAGACAAATATTTTCGTGCAGAGATTGAACCCGCGCCCGTGGTCCGTTGCTCAGAAGGTAAGCTCGCAGGCTATATGACAATCGTATCTTTGTTCTGAAAGGTTTTTGTGAATTAGAGTTTAAGACATTACATTTAAAAACATAGATACTAATTATTATAGGTATAATGTAAGTACTTATGGTACTAAAACTAGTATCCGGCGAGCAGTTCCACAGGACACGAAAGCTGTCGAACAACATTCGTCACGACGACTAAGCAAGAAGTTCTCGGGCACGCACACATTGCATTTTGACAATGATTTACACTGGCTACAGTCAAACAAAGTCTACGGTGCACTGTAGTGTAGCCACTGGCCGGACAGTTATAATAACAGTTGAGGTCATCACATGCTTGGTCATGAATATTTCATACACTACTTTGAAAGTTCAATTGCTAAGCAACGGTAAGATTAACTCAACAAGTTGCTATTAAATATTTGAAGTATATTTCCATTTTGTAGAACATTCACAAACACGGTTACTTTAAGAACTGGTAGATTAGTCATCAATATAAGTACGAACAGTTACCCAGGTGTCCACGCCTTATCGAACTGATCTTAAATCAGTAGGTATACCTATTTTTGTTTTTATGATTAATTCGGTTTTAAATCAGTCTTTGTTTGTACCACGCCATGCTCTCCTTAAAGTCAGGATTCCATGACTGCATAATCAGTAGGTACCTACCTAGCATACATGTAAAATTTAATCTAATGATACACACGGCTACACATCATAAGCTATACATTTCCAGTTTATGCTGATCTCGCATTATATAGGATTTCCCTACAATGCGAGGTCAGCTTATACTGGAAATGCCGTGTGTACCTAGATTCGAAGCCTGCTAGCGCATTCTGCTCCTCGAAGGTTTGCGCTAGTTCTGTTACCATTTTTTTAATTTTAATTAAAAATGATGTTGTTATTAATTTCAGGTAACAGAAGGAGGCGTGACGCGTCGCATTGCGCGTGCGATGGAGGTGCTCCACGCAAGCGGGCCGGGCGCGCGCGTGCGTGTCATGCGCGCCGCCTACCACTCGTCCGCAGCCCCAGGAGCACCCGCTGCCTCCTTTATGCTGCACTCTTCACGAAGGGTATGTTATACATTTTATGTTATTGGATTGCAACGCATACACGATGCCTATGAACAAACCATAGGCATCGTATATGCTATGCCATTCTATAGTCCGCGCGCAACTGCTAATCACCTGCACCTGCTTAAACAGCCTGAGGTATACGAGCTGTCTGACGGGGGACTTTGACAAAATTGGCAAACTGAGTTAGCTTGGCCTTTGTCTACTTCCCCCGTCTCACCGCTCATATACCTCGAAAATGTGGCAGTTCTTACTTCCTACCACAATCTAAGTCTTATGACTAAGTCAGGAGTGCCTACGGAGTTGTTTCAACGATATTTGCACACTAATCGCAAAAGTAAAACAAACAGTACTTATTAACATTAAAAAACGCCTTATCCATTAGTACAAGGTCCAGTTAAAAACGACTGAGCGGCAAGGATTATTTTGCCATATTTAGTAAGTTGCATTGTTTCATCCAATCTTTGTTTTTCAGGTAATATCGTCCGGTTTTAACATGCTAGAGTCACCAACATCCCCTATGAAACCGTTGGAGATATCATCTACCCCGTTTGAATCATCACCTGAACCTATTGCAGAATCAGAAAATTATAAAGTAACTGAACCAGATGATTTCGAAATCTCGGAGCCTTCGAAATGGAGAGGTTCTACCAAAGGAAGCTCGATTCGGATGCCAAGTGAAGAGTCATCTTCCACTGACAATGCTAGTATTATCGATCTGGATTCAAGACTTGGTAGAAACCTTCACAGAAAATATTCCTACGATTCAGAAAGCAGTGATATTCAATTTGGCAGTAGAAATAATAGCCGAAACTCACCACTATTGGACACCCCTGTAACCTTAAGCACTCTTAAATATAAATCACTTTTAAACAGCAGTAATGAATGGAACACAAGAAGAAAAAGTTATAGTTTTGAAGACACATCCCCACTAGACGAAACTATTACACACAGTAATGACACATTAGCGATGGAATCTTCTACTGATAGCGGCATTTGTAAATCAACGGAAATTGTAAACGACCAACTGGATGACAACACACATAATAAATATTTACCTCGAGACGAAAGAAAGACAAATAATAATGAAGAATCCTTTAGAGATTGGCTTTCCAAAAACCGACCGACTTCACACTACAGAGGAATTAAGTTCAAGACTTATCGAGAACATGATATTGTAATGGAGGACCCATTAGAAAACAATATAACTCTGCAATCATCAGGAAAAGTGTCAATAACCTTGCCTATTACCATTGAAGCAGATGGAGACGAGTACAAAAAGCAACAAACGATTGAAGAAGGTGACAAAAGAGTTAAAAGGGTGGAATTCTGCAAAACTGAAGTACATTTCACCGCAGATTCGGGTAAAGTTAATATAATTGCAACAGATGAGAAACCTCCACCCTCAAATGATTTTAGAAAACGACGAAGTGCTTTTGTGCCCATGCAAGTAATGATTGACAAACCTATAACATTGTTTGGCGAGAAGAACGATTTCCCAACGATGAATGGAGTTGGCACTCCTATAAATATTAGTGTTAGTGAGTTTGGTGAATCCGATGAGAATACAGCAGCTACAAAGAGTATTCTCAAAAACAAAATTCCGAAACCCAAACCATATCTTTTAGGAGAGAACATGGCATTTGGGATGTCAGAAGATCTTTTAAACAAAGATTCTTCTAATGATTCTGTACTGTCGGCAGTTTCTTTAGTAAATAAGCAATTGAAATCAGAGAAACACTACAACGCTGAAGTGAAATCTGTATTCCCGAGAGGAGCAGTTGAATCTGTATTGAAATCCAACGTTTTACGGACAATTAAAGCAGGTATTTATGCACATTATGTAATATCGCATACTAGTCGCAACTTGAAACTTAAATATGAACATTCTATTAATAAAAAGCTTAGTATTGGGTCCCCACCTATGAAATTGGCGTTTTTTTCGTCACAAATAGAGAATCTCGTCACTTCTATGATTTAAGATATTCATCAATTGCTTGGTATTATATCGAATAATGACCATCATAGACAACAGCTACCAATAGTAAAAAAAACTTATTACTTATAGTTTTCTAAACATAAAAAATACCTTAAAAATGTCTGCACATTTTGTTGATCGAAATGACCATTTTTTTTTTTTTTAACTTAGCCAGTACTTATTTTTGTCGCTTAATCTAAGTGGCATACGTTATCCTAGTTTTTAAACATTGGTGCATAAAAGTTTTAAAACATTAGTGTTCATGGTTGTTATATAAATTAAGACAATGTTAGTATGAAAAATGCAGCTTCTTTAAAATTCCCCATACAAAACGCTGATTTCATAGGTAGGGCCCTAATATTAATAAAAAGCGTAGTAGTAAATAAATATTAAATTATTTATTATGTCGTAGGTCCTACTAATCAAGACAGTTTAAAACGTGAGAAGCAGGTGGTAACACATATAAAAATCAATAAGGCCACTGAAGATCCTATCGACGATGTTAAAACTAAGTTCAATGGTCTGCAAGTGTCGCCAGCGCAAAGGAAGCCTCAAACCAGGCAACTACGGGACAGTGAACTAACATACTTCGGTGTTGACCACGGCAGAACAGATTCATATAAAAGCAGAAACCATGTTAAAAGTACATTGGGACGCAATGATAATGTCGTCGAGAATACATTTCAGTCCGTCAAGTTAATACAGCAAGTCTCAAACAGCGTGTGTAATAGTGAACATGATTCTGATGAGACGCCTGAGTATCAAAACATACCTTTAAATATAAACTATGCTCCGGTCCCGACCCCGAGATTACGATCAAAGTATGAAGACAAACCTAATGAAATACACGAAATTGAGGTCTTCAAACCGATTATTGAAAAAGAAAGCCAAGAAACAAATGATGTTGTATCTTGTACGCGACGAACTAAGTTTCGTAGACAAGATGAGGTTACAACAAGTAGGAGTATTTCCGCACCACCGAAGGCTTATAGACGTGAACGTGAAATAATGGCAACGTCTCATCAACGCGAAGATCAATCGATACGGTATGTATTTCAAAACATTTTCTGAAAAAGTAACAATACAATTTAACAAATATTTACTAATTATGATATACTTAGTGGTCTATTAAATACAAACTATTTGATTATTTTTAGTTCGAGTCGATCATTAAGAGGAAATCCCAAAAACGACGTGGAAAAGATTGGTTATAACATCGAAAAACATTTATCCGAGGACGAGAATCCAATATATGTCAATCTAAATGTTAACAAGGAAAAATCCAACACGTTGGAGAACCGAGACACCCATAAACTAAAAACCAACTCGCTCAACTCACGTCAAAGAAAATCGCATAAAACGGAAATAAGTAAACACAAAACCGAACGTACAGCAGATATTAATTCTTCTGATGTAAGTAACAGTGATCGCACAAAAGAACGTCGATCAGATTCTGGGACCGATAGTAGTTTCCGAACAAAACACTCGGTAAACAAAGACACCATCTCACGCTCTGCCTACAAAGATACCCTTTCAAGACGAGCTGAGAAGAGTGATAAACAGCGTCATGCTAGTGATATCCGAGGAAAGGTAACTGAGGAGCTGAACACAACCAACCAAGCCCGAAAATCTCGAGAAGGTAAATCTTCAAACGAGAAAAAATCGACCATTGAAAAGAAAGATCATAGAAGTAGGTCATTGCAAAGACCTACAACAAAAGATGTACCCGACGTAATATCCAAGGACTTAAGTGGTATAATTGTTAAGAAAGCAGGACATCAAGTTAAAGATAGTCTAGATGACAACCACAGTGTAAACAGTAATCGTAAGAGAAACTCATCAAGGGATAAGTCTACAAAAGAAACTATAAAACCATCACAAAAACAAGATTCAAGTTACACAGTGCTAATCCCTCCAGTAAACTCGAAGAGCAATGGAAAAGATTATGCCACAAAACCGAACGGTTATAAGACAAATATGCGTAAAGAATACGTTATTAATTATGATGATAAAAACGGAACCGTTTCTTCTGTATGCAAAATAGCTCCAAACCTTGGAACACCAAAACGGAAGAAATCTTCGAAAGAAATATTTAAAGATAGTCAAAATGATAAAGCGTTTAAAATTAAAGCGGTAGACAAACTCGCCCCGCGTAAGTAAGTCGTGTGCATGCTCTAACGAAAATTCTAACAAACATAAACTGATTACATCTTTAAACAATGGAAATCTTTCAGTGCAGCTAGAAGATCATCGAGAGGATCGAAACGGACTGAGTTATGCAGATAGGAAATGGAAGACGAAAGTACATTTACAAAGGTCTTGCCAAGTACTGTAGATACTACTTTTACTAGTCGTAAGAACCATAGAAATTAACGAAATATTTTGAATCCTATTTGCGCTATGTAATTTCGTGTTCAGAGATAGATAGAATAAGATAACGATGATCTCACATGTAACAGTAATTTAAAATAAATAACCTAAATGTATTTCCGTTGATCTAACATTTGAAATAACAATATGCAGATTAATAAAACGTACAATTAATGAACTTACTCGTTTGTTTTATTTTATAAACAAATGCAATTTATATTAAACTTAAATGACTTACACTGAGTTACACTGTGACAAGAGGATCTCTGTCGACTTTACTAACAAGCACTTGTACCTCATTATCTAACAAATTCTGAAGATTAGTGGAAAACCCTTTTAGGAATCCTCTTTCGGAATCCGAGTGATTAGTTAAGATGACACTAATTCCTTTTTGTGCAGCATCTAGTACGTCGTGATGAAGCATTTCTCCTGAAAAGTTTTTTATTGTTACATTTACATATCAGAAAGTAGTGTTAGTGGGTAAATATGTAAGTATTGCTTTTCTCGTTAATATTGCAACAGACTTCTGGTCCGCTGCCTGATTTGATATTATAAGTCAATTTGAACTGGTAACTTTATTTAAAAATAATGACTTTAAATATAAAAAATAAGCTGATTATTGGATACGCTTTTTGATCTCAAAATATGAATGAGGTCATAAGGTATTTCTCCATTTTTACACGTCCAGATAGAAGTCTGTTCCATCAGGAGTACCTAAAGGCTTAACCTAGGGACCGTTATTATATGTGGAAACGTAATTCGCAAATGTGTCTATCTATTCAAAAGATGTTATTCGGGGTATTTTAAATAGTTTTGTTTAAATAAACCTCTTTCGCCACAGTTTTCGTCGCGATGAAAAGTTCGGCGCTCTGCAAACAAGGGTTGTTATGCTATTGCCTACATAAAAATATACTTGTTTACCTGTCAGGTATAAACCAGCAGTAGCTCCTTTCAGCACTGAGGTACCGGAGCCAGCGCACAGCGCGACAGAGTTTATTTCACTCGACATTTCTTTCCCCTTTCCTATAGCGAAGCGCACATGCGGTAATCCAGTCAATTCCTTTACTTTTGAAACCGCATCCGACAAAGTAATACTCGATTTTAGTTGCAGCAACCTAGAACAATTTGTAGAACACATGAACACATGTTTGTAATCGATTGTTGCGGAATATCTCATCATTTATTCGAACTAGACTGGGTCAAATGGGTAAGTCGACCATCATTGTAGTGACGCAATGTAAGTGGATTTATTCATACACACATTTTCATGTAGGTATTGTGGGTACATGGTCTCTCGTGCAAGCAACAGTTATCGTTGAGATGCAGTTGCTAGGAGAATTAAGTTAGTAATGCATGATGTCCACTAGAAAGATTTATTGCGCAAGTTAATAACCTATGGTGTAATATGATGGGAAAGCTCGCAATAATTTGACTTGTCATCAAATTATTGCGAGTTTTTCCATCAAATACGGTCAATCTTGCGCAATTGAGCTCGCAAGCTAGTGGACACGGGTCTTTTTTTTTTTTTTTTTGTTTATTGGCCCCTTGTACCTATTTATTCATGTAATTAGTTATTATTTAACCGTGTTTTTGTATGATGAGCTGTCTTTTGTGTGCACCAAATAAACGTAATCTATCTATCTATCATTAGGTCATCACTCAGTCAGTCGCCAGGCCCACGCACACATACCTAAGCAATTGTGCAACACCAATAACCAAACTTTCCTATAAACTTTGCAGGCACGCTAACATACGTATATGATTTATAATAATTTACCTTCCAGCTCCAACTTGAGGGTTAAGGGCAACAGGGATCAAGGGCTTCGATTCTTCGACATTAAATGCACTAGCCAACCAGTCGTTGACGCCGCCGCGGACGCAGTCCCAACTTGTGTGTGGAGAGTACAAACTTATCTGTTTCTCCAAAAGGAAGGAGACAATGCGCTCTTTCCAAGCACTGAAAAGAATTCAGTATTTAAAATAAATAATACTATACAAGGTGGTCGGGATATCGCTCAACCTGTTACCATGGATTCAGTACATGATTCTGAAACCCGGGCATAAAAATTTTTCGTTGGTTATTTAAAAAAAGGGGAACACATGATTGTAGGGGGTCTAGAATCATGTGCTGCATTCATGGTTACATTTTGTGCGGAACTTCCTAACACAAGTATATTACTTACTTAAAAGGAAATTTCCCGAAAGACTTAATGTAAAAGTATTTTTATTAAGTTATTGAAATAAACATTTTTATTTTGCGATTCAATGTCCCTGCCACCCCTGTATTATATTTCCGTACAACCTTTTATGTGGGCACTTGATTTGGCGCAATAGTACAAAAATATTCATGTTATTTTGCTACTTACTACAAAATTAACTTGATTATACCATAGTCCATAGCGTTACCATATTCGTGTTATTTTCATTTAGTAGTATTTTACTTAAATAATGGGATCCAATTTGGGGTTGAACATACCTTTGAACCACAGATTTCATTGGAGCAAATATAGGAGGGTGATAGGAGATAATCATTTCACATCCATAATCATTAGCCTCAAGTGCTACATCTTCTGTGAGGTCATTAGTTAGTAGAACTTTAGTTATATTCCTGAAAACCAGACAACAAGCTTATAGTTCCTGATGATAAGCCTTTGGTTCAATATGAACAGGATAGCAATGATATATTTAATGATCACATATCCCATTCATCAAATAAATTAGTGTAAAAAAATTATAATTTACCTAGCAGTATAAGGCTCCACCAATAAACCAGTATTGTCCCAACTTTCAGACAATTGTTTTGAAGCAAATTTTTCTAAAACTGATGTAACTTTCTTCAGAGGGACACCAATTTTCTCTCCCGTATACATTTTGATGGTAGCTGATGTTGAATAAAGCCTTCTGAGATTTTTCTGTGAGAAGATGTGTTTTCCTACTATTAAAATCATCAGATGTGAACTGAAATGGAAAGCCATGCATGGATTTTTTTTTTCCTGTGGTTGGTATCAAAATTGTAAAAGCCCATTACCAAATAGTGTCAAAATAAATAGGGAACCTGGCCCCTTTTGTCATTTATAAACTTTAACCGCAAGTTCCCAACCTGAGGCAATGAAAACCACTTGAGAAAATATATTTTACATTTATTATGAAACCCCAATATTTTTAAGAACTACACAACTAAATAATATATCAATAATTTGATGCAGTAACTTGATCAACAATCAACAGTTATTCTTATAAACTAATGTGATCTAGTCAGAAGACAAACTCCATATTTTGATTTCACCGTCATCACTACAAGAGAGTAGTTCTTTGTTTCCTGTTGGATTCCATCTCACACTGTTCACATCTTGCGAATGTGCATTCAACTTAGTGCAAACAAGATCAAATGTTGGTGAATTAGGATCAGAGTCTTCACTTTCTTTGAATATTCTTATGATGTCATCACCAGATGCTGTTGCTAGGAAGCCAGTGTGGTGACACCAAGCAATATCATAAACACATCTAGTGTGGAATCCTGATAATGTGCAGACACATTTCCAAACAGACTCTCTATCAGTTACTATAACACCCTCCTGGTTATCAGGCCTATATTCCTTCCATATTTTGACTGTTCGGTCATCACTGCAAGTGGCAAGTCTCTCTCCAGTCTTGTCAAATGTTAAACTCCATACAGTGGAATCATGAGACTGCAGTGTTGCAATGCAACTCCAGTCATTGTCAGCTGGATCCTCTTTATACAACTTGACAGAGTTGTCATATGATGCAGAGGCCAAGATGTCTAGTGAAGGATGCCAAGCTACCTATAAAAAGAATAATTTATGAATAAACATATAGAATTTATTAATAAATTAAAATATTGAATACAGGTATCTTTACAAACTTTCTTGACATCTTGGTTGTGCGCATTAAGTACAGATTCACATTCATATTCATCATCTCCTGCAACCTCCCACACCCAGACAGACTTGTCTCGGCCGCAAGTTGCCAACAGTTGACCAGACGGAGACCATGCTACACTCTTTACTTCATTCTCATGGCCCTCCAATGTTGCATTGCATTCAAACTGACCTATGAACACAGTATTTGGTATTAGAGAATTTTGTGTAACAATATTTCATGTTATCAACATAGGGAAAAGAATTATTACACACCACTTTTCTTATCCCAAATAGCTGTTGTTGCATCAAAGCTAGCTGAAGCTAGGTAGTTGCCACACGGGGACCATGCCACCTCTCTGATGGTACGCTGGTGTCCATCCACAAGAACAGTTTTTATTGTCCACTCCTGGCCTTCTTTGCTCCATAGCTTGATAGTTTTATCTTCACCACAAGATGCAAATATTTTCCCTTGAGGATGCCAGGACACATTCCAGACAATGCCTTTATGGCCAGACAATGTTTGTATCAATTCCAAATTGGGCATTTCTTCAAATAAAAATGATATATCACTTTACAATAGAATCACCTAGTGTAGATATCACTTTACAATAGAATCACCTAGTATAGGTCAATCTCGTATTTAAACTGTAGTGTAACTAGGTACTGCATCAAAAATTGAAATTCATATTACAGATTTACAGTTCGTGAGTAGAACCGATAAGAAAGATAATAGATTATTTAATCCAAAACAGTTTCGGCAACTATTAGGCATTTTGGCAAATTGAGGGTTATACAGGCTTCCACGAAAATAAATTAAATTTTAGAAAAGCCACACATTCACTTACCTTAAATATTTTACAATACCAATTAAAATGTGTTAAATAAACGTAATTTAAATAATTGAAATGCGAATTGAAATTAATTTTCAAACGCAGCAATCATCAATGACACTGACAGTGAAGTTTTATAGGTTTCTGGTTTTTTACGAATACACAATCCACAGACTAAATGACATGTTTTCATACACATGCGAATAATGACATGACATGATGACAGTGGCAGAGCTGCTAACCTGTGCTAGTCCTAGTGCTACCAGTATAATAAAGCATATTTCGGAGAATTTAGATTTTTCCGGAGATTTTGCATTTTTTTTCCACAATAATTATTGCTTGAACCATTTTATTCACTACCCATCACCATATCACCAATTCCCGTTACAAAAAACGTTCGCATTCAAGTTGAAATCTGTAAAACTTGCCAAAAATGTTGGTAAATTATTATTGATTGTATTTTTGATTGTGAATGAGATGCGAATGTTTTTAAAAATTACGGGAATTGCTCCTCAGATTAAATAGTAACAGCTAATTAGAGTTAGTTAGCGGTAAAATACAGTAAAGAGAAAACTGGAAAGAATTTTTTTCGGCTTTCAATTTCAACCTTGGCAGGACATAGTGACAGCTAATTAGAGTTAGTTAGCGGTAAAATACAGTAAAGAGAAAACTGGAAAGAATTGTTTTCGACTTTCAAGTTTCAACCTTGGCAGGATTTTGTTTCTCAAAAAATATACTTCGTGAAGACAAAAGAAAACATCTAGTAGGGACATTGCTAATATTGCTATTACTATACTCTATGGGACATTGGAAATTTATATTGGCAGCACTGATTAACTGCCAAAAGTTCTAAGTTTTTTTGTAGGTTAGGAAAATAGCAAAAACAATGTGTATTTGATTTGTTTATACATGTTTTCTATTTTGTGATTGCTGCTTTACATCTTAATTATAATAGGAATTAAAGTAATTACCAAAACATAAGTTTAAGCCATGGATAATAGTAATAAAATCGTCCCACCTCATCTCAACGCTGAAATTTATAGAACTGATACCACCGGCACCAGTACTCTTTCTTATTTAGACTATATTCTCATTCATTCCGGTACGTATTTATTTTTTAGTAGTATACCACTCAGATTTTTATATAATAAGAGTAGAAAAAAGTCGTTTCTACAATTGGGATTGTATTGGCTTAACCTTTAGAAAATTTATTGAAGAGTTATCAAAAAAAAAATCTGTTACAGATGGAAGTGTGTTACTGGGGTCTTCCGAGCTCACTGGTCGTTACTGGAACGGTGGAGTGAGTGTGTACAAATGTATAGCCAATGCTCATTGTATCCGAAATGAGGAGAAGAGGAGCATTCCCTTGAGCAGTGGCACTGCTGATGGCTGTTTTATTGGAACTTCTACTAAGGTATGCTGCAAGAAATCATGCCTATAAATTCAATTTGATTTACTTATAATACTAATACTTTCACACCGGTTAAATTAACTGCATAGCAGTTAAATATAATTGCTGAAAAATGTGAGTATCCAGACTTCTACCTACCCCATCGTGAATAGGCATAATCTATTGGGACTTTTCACTATTTCATATAGGTAAAATTAAAAGTTGGCTTTAGTGAAGTTGTGCACGTATTGTGCACAACTTCACTAAAGCCAACTTTTAATTGCATAAAGAAATTGTAGAATGGCTTGTTCAAATAAAATAAAAACAATTGAATTTTTACTACAACAGGTGCTAACATGTGAAGACAGTGGAGCCGTCAGTGTGTGGTCCAACAACAATGATGCATGGAACCAGTGGAAAGAAGAGATTTCAGTAGCAGAACATGATAATGCAGCTCTGGCAGTGGACTGCCTCGATCCTGAAAAGCAGTATATCACTGCTGGTGCTGATGGCAATGTTAAGGTTTGGTTCACTCAAATTATTTTAGATCTTAAGCCTCAGACAGACCCAAAAGCAGAAGTGAGTGATAAACCTTACCCTGTTGTGGGATAGTACAGGATAAAAATAAAAATAATAGTTTTACCTTATTACCACAAAACAGTGTATACCAGCAGGGAAAAGGAATTATTTTACATCTAATTTTGTTTTATACAGTAGAAGAATAATACAAAATTATTAAAATTCGAATGCTCCTCAGAATAGAGTTATAGAGAACAGGAGATTTTTGATATCCAATCTTGCTTTTTTAACTTATAAATTATGAAATATCCGTTCATGGAGCTTGGAGCTATGGCTAAGTAATAACAGCCGCTCGGGTCGATCCATCAGGTTAAGCTACGCTTGCCGGGGTTAGTCCGTGGATGGGTGACCATTTTCGCATATCGAGACTCCTCCGTGCCTCGGAAAGCACGTTAAGCCGTTGGTCCCGGCTGTCATTTGTGGATCTTTGACAGTCGTTACGAGTCGTCAGAAGCACGAAAGTCTGACAACCAGTCTAATCAAGGGGTATCGTATTACCCAGTTAGTTACTGGGTTGTGTAGGTCAGATAGGCAGTCGCTCCATGTAAAATACTGGTATTCAGCTGCATCCGGTCTAACCAGACTGGAAGCCGACCCCAACATAGTTGGGAAAAGGCTAGGCAGATTGATTGGAGCTTGGAGCTATCTCATTTCATCTTTATGTATTATAAATTAAAGTCGCTTTTCGTGTTTGTCTGTATGTCCGCATTGTTCTTCTAAACCCCCGCAACAGATTTTGATGAGGTTTTCACCACATTGTTTAGGGAATCTATTTCGGCAGGTTTATGTATTAATATGTTAATATTATAGTTACATATAACTAAGAAATCTCGATGTTTTGTCAAGTCGTAAAAACCGTGCAGCAGGCGTAGCATGAGCACCGTTTTGTCGACGGAAGAGTAGACAAAAATGACTTTTCCTTTAGACAGTAGACAGTACAAGACGGCAGCAAAGTAGAAAGAGTCAACTGCACTTTTTACGAAATTCACTCTTCTACTTAATTCGACTCAGAATTCTTTGTTTTATCATAGGATTTATCGGTTGTCAGTGTGATTTTGACAGTAAGGATAGAAAACTTTCTTCCGAAATAGTCTACATATAAAAAGACCTAGACAAAGATCGTTAGAAATGAAAGACAAAATGACAGATTGTAGAAAGATTTCTACAGTGGATGTCAAAAATGAAGAAACGAACTGTCACTTTGTATAGAAAAAGCTATGTCTATTCTTCGTAGAGATAGAAAGCGCCATGCTACGCCTACAGGGCCTACAGGATCGGGGCAGTAACACTGACTGAAGGTTTTAGCAAGGAAGCGATTGTTATTTTAATACACATAATACTTGCAATATCTATGTTTATTAATGAAACAGTATTTCCAGGTCTGGGATATAACTGACATGATTTGTATAAGGAACTACAGGGCAGCACATAGTATGATGATAAATGCATTGTCAGTGAGACCAAAGTCTACCACCAACTTTGCAACAGGGTCCATGGACCAATATGTCACATTATGGGACGACATTATGGATAAGCCTGTTCTTGGTAAGAAAAACAACAATTTTGTATTAAACCATTTAATCTATAATTATTATGAATTGCCAGTTCTAAGAAATGGAAAAAACCTGTGACCAGGTATGAACATAAATAATTATTACTGGCCAGTTCAAATAGGAATCCTGTTACACCGTGTTTGGATCTAAGGCATTATAATACCTACTAGATCAAAAAATATCTGCCAGATAAGCGAAACGGGACTTATCTGGAGAGAGAGATGAAAAAGACCAAGTTTTAATACAAATATTTTGTTTGTCACAGATTTATTGAAAAATGATAGCTGCATTCGTTGTTTGTCATGGATTGACGAGAACCGCCTAGTAGTTGGTGATGAAGCAGGAGTGTTACATTTGTTAGATATAAGGAATTCAGAAACTGATATCAAAATAACAGAGTTTCCTGCTGCAGTCCACAAGTTGGCTGTACATCCAGAGTAAGTACCTATTTCTGATAACATTTTTACCAGTGATAAATAACATTAAGGTGATTTCTTCATTATATTTGCTGAAAATCGTCATATTTTCACGAAATAGATTTATTCCCAGTAAATATATTTTTGAGAGCTATAATGAAACGCAAAAATGTTGTCTCTGTTTCACTCTATGGTTGAATGGTAGACAATGCCCTAGGCATTAAGTCCGCAGTCCTTTTTTTCTTAGCATAAAGTTTTAATAAATAAATAGCCTCTGCCTATAGCCACTCCACATGACAAAATCCTCGCTTTTCGCACCTACTTTTTCCTTAGTCCCTCATTGCTGCTTCTTCTGAACAGCATTAACGTTAATTAAGTTAATTCATGTTTTTCGTATGCTTCTTTGTTGCAGTGGTGACAAAGTGGCAGTATGCTGTGACAATAAAATTGTCACAGTTTGTGAAGTAGTGGAGAACTCTGAACCGAAAGTTATTTATCATGATAGACATATGCACAGTAACTATGTCAGAGGAGCCGCTTGGGATATAGAAGATAAGACATTGCTCCACACTGTTGGATGGAATGGTGAACTTAAATCACACACGGTATCATCGGGTTAAAAGTATGAGAATATAATTTTATTTCCAAATATCCAAGTAGTTTTTCTTGAAAAACATTAATTTACCTTGGCCATTCTACTGATGCTTGAGATGGTATATTCACCTCGAAAAATCTAGAAAACAAGCCCCAAAGTTATATAACAATCAATCAAGGCAAGCATACTAGTTGATACGAGTTTTTGTTTTTTAAAATTTATTTTTATTCAATCATTTATTTGCAGACATTGAAGTCCATAGAATTACATCAGTAGGTATACACACACAATACACAATACACATAAAAATCACAAATAGGCATAATAATAATAACATAATAGGAATTAATAAAATAAAATAAAATAAAATGCACATACAGTTATCAAGAGCAGATTTGTGTGTGCAGTCTTACCCATCGACCAAGCATCGGGCAGTCCCACCGGTCACTCAATGCTCTCAACATGCCGTGGGTGCTGATATCTGTTCTGTGCCGGAGAGAAGCGCATCGTTTTCGAATGATGGCATAAAAATCATCCACTCTCGCATCGGCAAACATACCCGAAGCGCTACAATACCGCGGCAGCCCCACAAGCATCCTGAAGGCATTATTATACTGCACACGCAGGGCGCTGTATGCCTTCTGCGTATACTTGACCCAAAGGCTGCAGGTGTAAAAAGTCTGACAGTAGGCTCGAAAAAGCGTCATCTTTACATCATAAGAACACCCTGCAAACCTACATTACCACCACTTATGTACAATATGATTAAAGATTCATTGCCCCCTTTTACATGGGACTTAAACATACCTGGAAAAATAGGTTCATCTCTGGCTGACCCTTCGGGATTACAGGCGTGATGTATGTTATTTATACCATATATTCAGTAAAAAAACTCACTGAGACACCCCTTCTTTGCAGTCGGTTAAACATAACGGCATACTGGATTCACCATCCCTTATGGAGGATGCTCCGATCATCCGATGGTCGGTCCAAACATTTTTCGTTAGGATTATACGCTAAACTCTTTCCCTCGTATTCATAAACGTTTCTTAAAGTTAAAGAGTCGTATAAACGTCGAAAATGTATGGTTAAACAGTTGCTAATTCATAACTTAACTTTAAGCAGCCTTTATGAATAAGGCGGTAAGATTTTATCAATTCTACAGTGAAATGTGGTCGCGTTGAACCATTTAGGAAATAACTTACATTATTTACTGAGATAAACAATCGTGAAATCTAGGGAAAATTTGCTACTTTTGTACTAGTGTGAGTTTTGACTAGCAAAAAAAAATCCCATCAAAAATTCTGTTTTTAAAAGTATTTTTTCGTTTTAGCGTTCTTTGTGACGTTCTTTTGCTCGGCTCCTAAGTGTCGTAGACTGATGTTACATACAGCTGCCTATTAGTTAACCTTCCTAAAAAATTGCTTTTGAAATTTTGAAATGCCAAAAGAATTTTTCAAATCCGACTGTTAGACCGTAGTTTCGGAGATTACCCCCTACATACAAACAAACAAATTCTACTTCTTTATGTATTCTTTTTATTAGTATAGTATAGAGGTATAGATTATATGTGTGTTTACCGTGGGTTTGTCTATATCTAGCTATAGAAGAACCCACGGTAGAATAAGTAACACAATCATTTCAATGCTCACATAATAATTTATTTCTGCGATAAGTGATTGTGATGTGGGTGAGGGTTACATGGGGTCGGTCAATGGTAGGGGGAGGGGGCGCGATGTTCAGGAGACGCACACGGGGAGGAGCCGCGCCGGCTGGTCGTACCAGGACTCTTGAGGCGCACCATCGTGTCCAAGTGACGGAACCTGAGGACCAGAAAAATAGCATATAAGTACAAGATCAATATAATGATCAGTTTGTCTTGCTATTGTATAAAGATCTAAAAATATACAAGGTTATTTTGGTCCGCAGCTAAAATCGGATCTAACGCTGCCATCGCCACCAAGTCCTTTTGACGCAGTGCTAGCTCGCCGTAGGTGAATGTGTTGTTGTATGTTGTATATTCCTTGATTTTCCGCGGATTCAAAAATAAAGTATCGCTTGCAATCATCTATAGGCGACAGTACGGGCACCGCAAGCAACGACAACTTTAGAGCACGAGCAGTGTGTTCCATTGTAACAACGAGTTACCGATTGTGCGACAAATCAGCCACGTGGTTTATTTGGTCAATGGTGGCGTGCCCGAGACATTTGAAAAAAGATCCTGTTCTATTGACAAATTTTAAATTGCTGCATGTTATCGCTTACCTCAATGGCAGATCATTAGCATCATTATCCACACTTTGGAAGAAGAATCCGAGTGGCCAGCTGATCCAAGAGGATTGCTTCCTGCATGAAACAATAGACAATGATTAAATATTTGAAAGAAAATATTAAAATAGTTTTGTCTATAACTCTATTAGATGAAGATCTATCTACCCAATTTCTACACAGTCGACTACTGGCCTTATGTAGGTAGCACTCACCAGTCACCACGCTTTGCACGCAATTTTTCGACCACTGAGCCAGGGTTGCTGATAGTCGCCGTGCCGGGCTGTTGGGGCTGGCTGGCTAACCAAACATATCTCGTCACTAGCAATCCATTTAAAGCGAAGGCTACGCGGTAGTCACTGTTTACACTAGGTGCCTCCTACCGTAGGTAAATGCAAATGAGACCACCACCTAATCTCTATTTCCGATCGTACAAAAATATCATGACAAGATGATGAAGATGACTCACGGAGTAGATGGCTGAAGCTTCTCCAGATCAATTGGCGTGTCAGGTGTGGCGGGCGCAGCAGTGGAGGGTGGCGGAGAGCAGGGGGTGGTGGGCACCGGCGGAGGCGTTTTGTTGATCGCCGGGTTGTAGATCTTAGGGTCACTGACCATGCGCACGAAGAACGAACGCTTGTGCGCCAGCGCAGCCTTATGGCGGCGAGCGCGCTCCTCGTTCAAGTCCTGATAATACATACATAAACTCACGTCGTTTTCCCATGTACATTAGGAATAGGTAGGTAGGCAGAATATATATTCATATTCAGAATATATATTCGTATTTAATAAACTTTATTTCAGACCATATCCATTACAGACATACATTTATGTTTGTGTTAGTAAGTACCTACTTAAGAACTAGGTAAGTTAGAAAACAACAAAAAAACAAACGAAATCAAATTGACACGTGGAGTGCAAATATTGCAAACTAGTGCCTGACAAATGGACCATCTAACCTGTCCGCTTTCTCCTCACTCTGGCACCGTTTAAACCTACGATATGACCTAGCATGTTCCCACCGACCGCTGCGTTCCCTCTGAACGTCCACGTCATCAGCTAGGTCCACCATGACCCAGTGACCCAAGTACTTAACCCGTGTCGCTCTTTTAAGCGTTACACAATTTAGGGCGAATTTCTCTAATGAATCTGAACGTGATCAAGACATCTAAACCGCGTTCAAGCGCTGTCAGTGTCAGTATTACCCAATAACGATGATACTGACAATGATGATGATACAGCTCTTGAACGCGGTTTAGATGGGCTGATCGCGTTCAGGTTCATTGGTGAAATCAGCCCATAGTGTAACAGATGGGACGGTGTCGACTTCAAAATTTCGCGGTTGGAATTCCAGCAACTCTATTTTTCGCATTGTACCGAAGAAGGACATGTGAAGCGCACTCTTCACATCTCCTAAAAACCTTCCGTAAACCGCTAATAGAACTCAGCAACACCATATCATTCGCATAAATTAATGTAAATAGTTAGTGTTACATCGCTGGCAGGAACTAGGGGCCTGAATGGATCGCGGGACCCTTGGCACTTGCCCAGAGTGGCCAATGGAAAAGACGGCCCTGACGCCGGTTGCGAGTACTATGCACCTGACCTTTCTGAAGAACATCACCAATAAAGTCAGCGGTGGGTCTTCAATCCGACTTACCTTGACGTTAGCAGACCTATGTTCTTATGGTGGGTCTCATGTACCTGTACATAAGAACCACCGCTACCTGCTTACACTCACTAAGCAGTTGCTTACAACTGACGTGTATATTTATGTAGAAATGTATTTATTATCTTTGATAATTTGCGGCAAAGTCTGGGTCGGGCAAAGTGTTATTGGATTTTTCCATTAGGAATTTCGTAGTAACAGCCCGGAGTTTGGAAGTTGGCGGTGTGATATCCCCGTGCCTCGGAAAGCACGTTATGCCGTTGGTCCTACGCCTGATCTCTCTCCGGTCGTGTCGGATTACCGTCCCATCGGACTATGAGAGTGAGGGAAGAGAGAGTGCACTTGTGTCTGCGCAAACACTTGTGCACTATAATATCTCCCGCGCCGATGGCTAGTCTCCGTTGAGATTGGCCGCCGTGGCCGAAAATACGGTCTGGAGGACTATTATTATTATTATAATTTGCGGCATTTGTCACCCACGAAAAGCATAATAATACTTAGATATTCCTTTAGATACTCATAAAACCCAGTTTGATTTAAAAAAGTTTATTAGTAATACTACCGTCATGCAGAGCAGAGAGTTTAAGTTTACCAGTGTACTCGATAGACGTTAACGTAAACGACGCTATTTCTCTGCTTATTTTAATCGCGGTTTAACACCGCGATTAATAAAATAGCGACGTTAGCGTTTTTCCGCATACCGATACGTCGTTCATCTCGGTCGTATTTTGATTGGTTTGTAGGTATAAAAGTTCCTACTTCCCCCCTAGGCAATTTTGCGTAGCCGCAGACACAGAGTCCCAGCCTCAGCTAGTAAATAAAATAATAAATAACTGAATAAGTAGCGCGCTGCAGGTGGTGGCGTTGTGGACAGATTGGAGGACGCAGTCGTACCGCGTGATAGCTCTTGGTCTAGGACGGGGTTATTACAGTTTGTGGCAATACACAAGCCGTGCTTATTCCTTTCATTTGCGGCGATTCGGTATTCATTGAATTTATATATAACTAGCTGCGCCCCGCGGTTTCACTCGCGTAGGTCTCGATCACATGGGAATATGGGGATAAAATATCCAAAGTCCCAAGTCCTATTCCAGGTCATGGTCTACCCCTGTGCCAAATTTCATCCAAATCCTTTCAGCCGTTTTAGCGTGAAAGTGTAACAAACAAATAAACAAACAAACTCACTTTCGCATTTATAATATTAAGTAGTTAGGATTCCCCTTTTTTAGTGATGCCGCAGGCAGTCGGGCACTGCTTTGAGACGGAACTCATAGGGCGCGAGTCCCATAACTCGCCCTTGTCCGGTTTTTGTCTCTACATCTTCTTTTAAACCGCTACGTTGTCTTATTAAATCATAAGTAAATTTATCTATCACGTATAGTTGAACCACACATACTTTGAAAGGAACGCGTTTCCACAGCATTTAAGTATCCTACTTTCATGCCTCTTTTTCCACACCCAACATACCCTTCACCACCTTCACACCACACCATTGTGAACCCAGTCGAGCCTTTTTGGACATCGACCAGTTGGTAATTTTCGCATACATTATATAGCACCATTCACTTTATTTCCCGCATTAAGCTTCCTCAAAACCCTTAAGAACCAGGTTCACGACTTAGTCAATAGAGGACAATCTATCATGACATACCCGTTCCTTGTCAGGTCCTTCCAGAAGCTCCGTAGCGAAGTCGCTAATAATATCCCATGCTATTTCTGAAATAATTAAAATGTCTAAAATAACTGCGGTATAATAGGTAGGTACAGGAACCTAGCAATAATAAGTTGCACTGCCGCAATGGTCACAATCGTTGACGTTGATCGTTGACGAATGGTACTTAAGGTTGATGCGCTAGCGTGGCCCGCGAAATTCAATTTTTCTTACGCTTTTTGCAATTTGCAGGTCAGTATCAGGTTGTATGTTGATCTAAATATTATTAGCGCTCGTAACAAATATGGATTTACAGAATTATAAACATTAAAATCAGCAATACAACTCTCTAAGTTCATGAAAGTGCCAAATGTCATGATTTCATGAAATAGTCATTCAATACACTTTCATGAGCTTTCGCGGGCCACCCTTAAAGTTACGGGTAGGGAAAAAATGTAGATAGGTACACAGTTGCTAACCCTTCCCATAAGCTGCAAATAAAATATTTACAAATCTATATGTAGCCCACGCTTACCGATGTCTTCACGCGTGGCGTGTTGCTGCACAACACAAAAGCGGATAACGAATCGATCGCCGACCGAAGCCGGCACCATGTGCAGTTTGCCAGACGCGTTTATGTTGGTCAACAACTTCTTGTTGAGCTCGTCTATTTGCTCTCCCGGGTCCTCGGGGCTCCCCACAAGACGGAAACAAACCAGTCCCAACTGAAAATCAGAAATGTTAAATTAAGATCGACTTACAAAAGAATTACGAAGACAAAGGATCGGTTTAAAATTAGCTATGCTATGTGTATTTTACAAGATTTTAATATTGAAATATCAAACTTAAAATGTACCTTTCTTATCAATAAATAAATAATAATAAATAAATAATAATAGGACCTAGGTCTACTAAGTAAGAAGGTGTACAATCGTACATCGCTCTGCTTGAACTCACCTTGTCCTATCTTTGCTGTGTCCGCGCGAGCGGCATTAATTTATGATATTATTATCAAGATCGATAAAACGTCTTACCTTAACTTGATTGCAGACTTGGAATCTGTCGTCCTTTTTCACGAGTTTTTCAAAATATTTAGCGAGTTCGCAATGACGGCGTACGTATTTCTGCAGGCCGCTGATTCCGTAGCTTCGTAACATAAACCACAGCTTGAGTGAACGGAAGCGGCGGCTCAATGGCACACCCCAGTGTCTATAATCGATGGCCGTGTGGTCATAGCAATGTTGTAAGTAAAGTGGGTCGACTACGAGTGCCGACGTCAATAGATATCGGTTCGTAACCCACAGAAGAGAGCAGTCGAAGCTGGTCAGCATAAGTTTGTTGGGATTAGTGTTAAAAGAGTCGGCGTACTCTATCCCAGAGAGGTGATACTTATGTTCAGGGCATAGGAAAGAGCTGCCAGCATAAGCAGCGTCTACGTGAAGCCAGACGCTTGGAAATTTCCGGGCGACGGGCCCGATCTCCGGGAGATTGTCAAAGGAGCAGCACGATGTGGTTCCCAAAGTTATGGAGACGAAGAATGGAACACGGCCGGCTTCTTCATCCTCTTCCATAGCCTATAAGAATACAATCATTGTTAATAGGTAGGTACTGTATAAAAAAAAACCTAAGTAAACTTATTTGCATAAAACTCAATAGATATCCTGAAATCGAATCAAAATTGAAAAGGCATCTTAATAATCTTGAACGTATTCTGAAGCTCGCAATTAAAGAGACCTCCCATAAGAGGGTAGTATCGTGAAATTTCAATATTTGCGGCATAGAAAGTGGCACACAATGCGGCTCCATTACCGCTTGGCTCGCTACGTATTTCCGGCATCCACGGGCGAGTCATTAAACGCGGGACACCGTCGTCGCCTCGCCGCCGTGCGCTCGGTGCCGTCTTGTTTCTTCAATTACCGCCCGCCTATCTGCTCCACTCCTGCATAGACTACACTCCATAGCATGGCCCAATTCCATTTAAAAACAAAAATAGAAGCCAAGTAAACGGATGCACTGCTCATTGCATTGAACTTGTTTCCTGTTTTTGAACGGAAAACCTCTTTAGGCGCGTTAAAAGATTTTTGGTAGGGGGTAAACGCTAGTGCTTTACTATAGAATATAGATAGCGCTAATACCAGTTTTAAGGTTTCACTTCTGTCGGTTGTGACAGCCTATTCTTTTTTTTCATTTCTCCTATTTGAATATTCGTTGGTGATTCTAATGATTATAATTCTGCTAAAACCATATTTGTTACGGTTGCTATCAACAAACAACCTGACACTTACCTGCAAATTGCAAAAAACGTAATAACAAATGAATTTCGCGGGCTATCTTAGTGGACGCGGGCAACGGCCGTTTATAAACTTACTTCACCAGAAAATTGAAAAACATTCGTTCATGATTATGAGGGGATAATTTGATCTCAACAATCTACAACTTACTTCTTTTAAAGTGTCTCCTCGAAGAGACCCGTTATCATCCGGTTGTAAGATGCGTAGCTTAACAAAGCAGATCATGGCAGCTTTTTCGACACAGGAATGCGCCTCCTTGGAGCAGTAGGCGATTAGTTTGGAGAGTAATAGCCCCTCGTCTACGTTAGGAAACTGATGCTTGAGGCGTTTGATGCCATTGGCTCGAGCAGCTAGCATTGAGACCAGCACACACTCGCTAGCCGATCCCTACAAATGATATTGATGATTAGGTTTTTTTTTAAATCATAATTGTTTGCTATAAAATGCCTGTTTACCTCTATAACGCCGCCACCTTTGCTTCCTTCTTCGAGCGCTAAAAAGTTTGGCGGTAAACCAATTGCTTTACCTGGAATTTTATTACTTCATTTAATAATTTTTCAACGTTATCGGACCTTTGCAGCAAGGGGTAAAAATAAAAACTAAAAGTGGCAAAAAAAAAAAAATGAAAGTTCCTGTATATTCTCCTCAAATTAAATGATAATAAAAATTAAGACGATTTTATTGAAATACAAATTAGCTGCTACGGGGACAGCGGCTACGAATGCTACGGCGCTACGCGACTACGCACGCATTGCTACGGGATAAACAAAACTAAAGAGACAGGATTTAGTCCTTCGCTAAGGTATTTCCGTGATATTATTATTTTTATCCATCTACTTTCTATGTTTTAATTTACGTATTGTTGCTGATAGTGACGGTGGTTTTATTCCCAAACTTAAAGATTTTATAATTACCGACATGATTAATGAAAATTCAAAATGTTCTATTAAGTATACATAACTTTTCTACAAATCTGAAAGTGTACTTACCCATCCAATCCAGCATAATAATCTCTAGTTCTGTACAAGCTGGACTTGCTGCCTGTGAAACATAACACTTGTTTAATAAATGTTAGGCATTTTCAAAGATGAGATAAGAATATATCTAAAAGATTAACGCGCTAATCTTAACATTGTCATTGTTAACAATTACTAAGTTATCTTCCCTGCTTCGAGCAATTGAAACATCGCCACTATCAAAAGGTTGTCGGTCGGTCTACGGTGCTTGAACGCTTACGGGATTCGAACCCGCTACGCCGTAGCGCAGGAACATTTGCTACGACGGCTACGAGTCGATGATGGAAAAGGCAAAAATGTATATGACTGACATAAGCTATGTCAATTCTGTTGAAAATCGTTGTAGAAATACGAAACGCTTTCGAAGCGATTGTCACTTGTCTAGGCCCTCTGATTACTCCTTGTGAGATTCTGACTGCGGATGTAGGATAAAGAGAAAATGCTAAACTAAATACAATTTTTTTTTTTTTTGGATTTCGGGGTTTTTGTGCTTTAGTACTAAAATGCATGACTTATACAGTTTTTATAAGTAAGCCGAGTTGTTGGGCATAGGACTTTTACTTTGACACGGTTAGGCACAGGCAACCTATTATATCAATAATTATGTAGGACAGTTACATAGTAGTGTTAGGAGTTTAGGCTGAATCATTCAAACAGTCGTGAGTCGCGTACCGTGGAGGTTTTGTCTGAACCTTTAACCATTAGGCAGTTTGTTAACGCACAATTAGAAGTTGTAAAAATTATCATCGTTCAACGTTTAGTTCCAAAGCGGCCTTCGACTCTTAAATTACTAGTCCGATGTCTGCTGTCACGGCTAACCTTGGAACCTTCAATTATTACTTAGGTCAACCGCAAATATTTATTTGCTTTAACTCTTCGTTAGTCAATGAAAACTATAAAATATAATAAAGTCATGTTACAGAATACCTATAATGCAGATTACAATGGGTAATAATATCTCGATGAACCGCATTTATGATCCTAAACAGCTGAAAACGGTTTTTTAAATTATTTATTATTTTGAATACCTATAGAACAATAGTTAACATTGGCTTTATTTAGGTGCATAAGCATGATCAGCATATAATGTTCCCATTGCTGGGACACCAGGCCTCTCAGTGAGAGAGAGTGGACCGTAACCCACCACGCGGGCGCCGCAGTGCCGAGTGCGGGTTGGTACATGTCCTCGAATTTTTGGTTCTAGGAGATGCCGGTTTCCTCACGATGTTTTCCTTCACCGTTTTGAAAGCAGTGGTGATGAAATAATTTAAAAACAAAGTAAAGCGCCCGGACTGGGTTCGAAGCTACGATCTGCAACTTTAAGTCCACTGTGGCACCACTGCTCATGCAGATGCATTTATTTACCCTTATAATATTTGGCGAATATACCTACAGCTCTAGGTATTGTACGTTAGCTTAGGTTTTTCCTATAATGTGTAGGTATAAGACGGTAGGTATTTCCGTTAATTTATCTTAATAAGCAATACTCAATTAATTTGAAACCATGAACAAAAAAGCGTCCAAGTGCCTGTCGAACCACGCACAGTGAAGGGTTCCTTAATTGGGATTACCAACTTACATTTGCAGTTGCAAAAACATGCAACAAACAAGTTTTTCAACTACAATGTTAAGTTTGTTCTTGTGATAAATTCATCCCAACTACGGAACCCTTCATTATGCGTTTTTCGATAGGCACTTGGCCGGTTTTCGTTACTCGGTAACTTGTAGAGCTTACTTAGCCGTGATAGTTTTCCTTTTAATTTTGTATACTATAGCCGTGATTTTTTTCGCATATTCAAAACCAACTTTTTTAGCTGGCAGGTAGGACACTTGACTCTAACAAAAATTAGCGCTTTATAATATTTGTTCTTCGTTCTTAATATTTCGCAAACGGATCCCTGAATGCGAAAATGGTTTTCACAAACTCACAATATTTATTACGATTTTAAACGATCTTTTCAACGACAGCCCACACCATGGGATTGACGAGAAAAAAAAAACATCACCTCTTTAGGTGTAGGGAAGGTAACCCAAAATATATATATTTTTTACCACATTGTCAGGGTGATTTATATGTATACCCATACCAAATTACAGCTTCCTACTACTAAGAGTCTCTGAGCTAAGCTGTGGACAGACAGACAGACGGATATGGCGGAACTATAAGGGTTCCTTGTAGACTACGGTACCCTAAAAAGATTACTGTTGTTTCCATAGTTTTTACAAAAGTGATATCTAATCAACGTGAGTAATAGAAATTACTTACGCGTTTAATACTAAGCTAGCTAGGCTCAAAAAGGTCAGCAGTAGTAGCATAAGTTATTTAAAACACCAATTACAGGACAATCAATACGGCTGCAATCGGTGTCTTTGCCTCAGCCTGTTCTATGTCCGCTATATGTACGTATGTAACTAACAAAATAATAATTTATTTATTTTACTATTTACTAGCTGAAGCCCGGATGGATGTCGGTTATTATATACTAAAACCTTCCTCGAGAACCACTCTATCCATAGCTGGAAACAGCATGAAAATCGGTGCAGTCGTTTTTGAGTTTATCGCAGACAGACATACGCGGCGGAGGACTTTGTTTTATAATATATGTAGTGATATACACACAATAAAATACATAAAGATACACACATACATAATACATAATTTTCTGCCTTTTTTTTAAGTTTAAACCTAAATATCGTGTAAATAACTAATCAAGTTGGAAATAGTTGAAAAGAAATCTAATTAAAACTACATTTTCGTCGCTGTAACTACAGTGAGTGATGGCTTGACAACCCATCCGCTAAACTTTTAAAATGTCAAAGCATTGGTGTTCTAAATCTTTAGGTGCCACATTTAACTGTTCAAAGCGATATTAGCGATAGAACCCGTGAAAATTAATTAAATCTACTAAATATAATGTGTTTTTAAATACAGATTTGGTAATTTATGTAATTTAGGTATGTTCTCGATCCCGTGGGAATATCGGGATAAAAGGTATCCTATGTCCTATTCCAGGTCATGTTTCATCAAATTAATTCAGTCTAGACTTTAAAAGAGACTGTGACCTCTGAGTTTGTTTCGGCCTTTCTTCTCAGATTAGTCAGATAGGAAACGCCGACTTCATCTAGTTTTAAAAATGTGATTGACGTGTAAAAGGGTTTGTACAAACCTACTTACAGAAATAAAATCATTTATTTTATAATATTAGTTAGGATGTCTGAAATCGTCAGCCTATCTTGAGTAAGCGTGGTCATGCTGATCAATCTTAGTACCTTCTCTGTGTGAGAAGAGGGCAATGCCATGCAGTGGGAAAAAATGAACTGATATTTTTAATGCCTTTTTTTTTCGTCCGACAAGGGCTTAGTACTGCAACCAGCTGATTAGAATAATTGTAATCAAGTAAATTAGATCGATCTGACGCTACTTAATAGCCGTCGCTTTATTATCATTCAATCCATCATTCTCACTGCACGCCAATCAAATCTGCCGATTGCTTTAATGTGTTCAAGTAGATACTAAGATCGTTTTCGCTTTGGTACAGTTATTTTTAAGTAATTCTCGTGTAATTTTGTAAAGATTAATAGTAACTACTTTTGATAGTGCCAATAATTATGAGATTTTTTGAACAATCGGCAAGCATGATACTTTATAAGTTCGTTTTGCGTAAAACAAATAAAAAAAACTTTTCACAAGGAAAAATCTTTTTTTTTTTTTTTAAATACAGTTCTTTATCATTTGGGACATCAGCATCTTTTTCATTTGATTTTTTTTTACCACTAATCGTATTGGATCACAATTTTCATTTCTTCTTTTTATAATAACTTTTCGAGTTTGGTCTATGTTACTTTACATATGGATATCAAAAAAAGTAGAGTTTTTACTTACTTCGGTTTGTTTGTGGTTGTCAATCAGTTACCGAAAGATAAGTTTAACAATAAGTTTCACCGGGTTTTAAAACTATTATTAAGACGATATGACAATTTAATTGTTCGAAACTAATTTTGTAAGTAATTCGGGTAGTTTGGGTCTAAATCTAGGAATTAAGGCATATGTATCATAAAAGTTTACCCATGAGAATCCGATGCAGCCGATGCCAGCAGACAGCATGTCACCCAGGATGGAGGGGTAGCCGTTGCCGGACGGGAAGTACGCGTGGAACCGAGGGTGCTGCCAGTGCGTAACCCCTGGCATGATCTTGTTCTCCACGTCGCTCATCACGTCGTCCCATGCCTCAGGCAGGTGCGGGGCCTCCGCCGGTAACGCAGCCCTCAAGTAGCCCGGCTCCACAGACGGTATCACGCGGCGGGTCTGCAGCGTGTTCATATACGTGCAGATGTAGTCCACCATCTCCTTACCGCGAATACGGAACTCTTCCACGTCCATGGTTGCAGCTTGTAGTCACTTAGCAGAACTTCGGTTGTGAGAGCAACGACTGTTGTTGCATGAGACGGTGCGATGTCAGCGGCGCGGCGGCCTCCGGCTGACTCGACGCCCGCAGCCAGCACTCTTGCGGTTGAGAGGACAGCGCGGTCGAGGGGCGCGCGGGGGGTGCGGATGCGAGCGTGAAGGCTTTCGCTCGTAGTCATGCCGAACGCGTCTCTGTTATACGCGATTAGCGATTTGGTTATTACACGTTCGGGAGTTTATTATGGACTTTTTATTTTTAATCCAGTGATCGAGTGCGACTGACAACTAGTAGTAACTACTACAATCATTGAAAGCATATTACGCTAGGTATATATTTATAAATTCTCAATTTCATCAGATAGGTTGTACGTTTGGAACAAACCCCAAACGTATCTGATGAAAACGTAAACAAATGGATCAGAATAGCACATTTGGGTGTGGATGCCAATTTGTAGTGCCACATATAAATCGAGTGCTTTGATTTGATTACATATTAGAAAACTTATAAGCCCGTTATCCTCTATAAATATATTGAGGTTAATTTTATATAACCCCGATTTTGGTTTATAATTTTTCGATTAATGTCTAATAATGTTATTTAATCAATAATTGTTGGAAAAAGTGGTGAGAGAAACCTTCTTAATTCCTACAGATGAATTTGTTACTGATTCCCTTTAGTGAGTGATTCCCTGAGAATTTAACCTGAACAAGGTTTGTTTACACTTTCATCCGATACTTTTGGGACAGACAGTATTCAGTGCACTCCCGTTAAACCAGTTCTGATTGAGCTCCTTCCGATATAGGCTGCCTGTGAGAATTTCCTAATGGAAAAATCCAACAATGACTATTCCCGACACACGATCCAAGCTCAGCAACCAACAAGAAACAACTAAAATATTAATGTTTCTATTTAATTACCTACTACTAGTAGTGTACACATCTTCTCTATATTTTAAGGTCATGTATGTACGTGAAGTTCGATTCCGCCATCCGCCGTACGTTTAGACCACGTGCTACGTCCGCCACGAGCCCACGACCAATGATACGTCGCAAGTCGCGCCGTGCCACCCTCCACGCCACTTCATTGTGTCAGCTGAACGATCACGCTCCTTCTAAATCTAAGTAGCGGTCGACTTCAACTATCCCATGAAATATGCTAGTTTTTCATTTAGTTCAGTTGTCAGCTGCAGTCTTTTAAAGTTAGGAAAACTTTTAAAAGTTCGTCGAAACTTTGTTTTCTGTAGTTTTATGTTTGACTCATTGTTAGGTGTATATTTTTGTTTGACCACGACAAAATCAGGCAATCTCAGACACAAATGTATGGCTTAGGAACCTACCTTTTTTACCGATCATTATGTATTAACTCAACTTACAAGTCACGCTTTAATTACAGAGGTGTAATGTAATCTTCTTCTTCGCTTTCAGCCACCTTCTAAGGTCTCTAGTTCGAACCCATAGCACGCACCTCTGACTTTTTGGATTCATGTGCGTATCATATAATTATCTCTTGCTTCAAAAACGGTGAAGGAAAGCATCGTGAGGAAACCGGCATGTGAAGTCAGAGGCCCATGGGCGACATAAAAACACCAGGTTACAGCATGACCAGTTTAAATGTGCAGCTAGTTCACGGTGGCGCTGCTTGTCAAGGAAAAATTCAACAGCATGACAAATTCCGTCCATTAAGTTTTAGTTCTGTGTTTTGCCAATAGCACAGATAAAGTTGGACGCGCTTTAGTCACTAACTACATGAAAAAGAAGAAGCCGCCTTCTACATAATAAAATTAAAAAACATTAATTCATTCACTGACAGACAACGCGCACAGCCTAAACCGAAGAGTTAGGAAGCATTTTGAAAATTTTGAAAATTAATTAATTAAAAGGCATTCCTAATCCCCATTGGAATGAATTTTCAAAAATCCTTGAAACTTAAATATAAAATATAGCTTTATAAATAAGGGGTCATGCTTGGCACACCACCACATGGCTTGTTCCATAATAATTAAGTATAGTTACAAAAGTATTGCTACCTTAGCTGTCAGTTTGTACGTCAATAGGTAATGATCAATTTCATCTTGGAATTTGAGCATGTGTTAGTACAAGTATAATGGATTCGAACCTGCACCGGCGATGCACTCTAGCAGGCGGTGCAGGCGATCGATGACGCGAACAAAGGCGCTTTTAAGTAAGTACTATAAGGTTCCCAGTTAAACTAAGTACGAAGTGCTACTTAAACACCTACCTTGTGACGTCATAATGGGTTATCGATCACTCATAACACTTTCCGGGACACTAAACGCCCACACACAAGTTAAACTGAGGCTGAAAAAAACTACTTAGATGCAATATGTTTTCTTCAGCCAGCATTACTTTTAACCTATTATGTGCTTACTTGAAATAAATGATTTGACTTTGACTTTAAGTTCATACAAGTTAATTGTCCGCATACCAGAAGACGTAGCGTTGAATTGAAAGGCCGTGACTTTGTGAAGGCCGCAGAAATCCACTGGATGCGAGGAGTCTTTCGACTGAAATGATGATGATGATGATGATGAAGTTAATTTTCCCGGGCATACCCCTTAAGACGTTTTCTAAGCAATTATAATTTTTTTAAATTACGAGCTTATAAGCCTACGAGAATATATTATTTATGTGGTAGGTTTTATGCCATAAACCACTGCCTTTCCTAGTCGAAAAATATCTACTATCTATGGTGATGGATGTTGTGTTAAATATTGTCCCAGAATTATGACTAAAATACATACATATGAAAAGATAAATTAATATAAGATAATCTTTTTCTAGTTAATTATACAGGGTGGCCAGAAAGTTGACGTCCAAAAAAAAAATTTTGGTCCCTCTTGTCGTGGGGTATCCGAATCACCCCCATGTATGTTCCGCGATTTTTCTTAGTTTTCGAGTGAATTATGACTTAAATTTTCAACTTCAAATTAAAAATCTAAACAGGTGACTTCATGGTTCCGAAGAAGGCTTCAAGAATGCGCCAGAATCTCAGTTTTCATAATGAAATAAAAAAGTAGTACCTAATGCGGCAAAAAATTGGCCTTCAAAGACAGCTGTCTTTGAAGGCCAATCTCCACCTCGCTAGCGAGGTGGAAAATTCTCTAAAGGCAATAGAAAAAAAATATTACCATTTTCTCGTTCCTAAGTCCGAAATTCCGAAAAAATCATAACTCGAAAACTATGAAAAATCGCGGAACATACATGGGGGTGATTTGGATACCCCACGACACGCGGGACCGATTTTTTTTTTGGATGTCAATATTCCGCCTTCCCTGTATAAGATAGCTGATCCCCGCGGCTTCGCCCGCATGGATGTCGGTTATTATATACAAAAACCTCCCTCGAGAACCACTCTGTCCATTGGTGAAAACAACATAAAAATCGGTGCAGTAGTTTTTGAGATTATCGCGAACAGACAGACGCGGCGGAGGACTTTGTTTTATAATATGTATGTAAGGATAATTATATAGAAAAAGTTTGCAATTTATTGCTGCTACTGCTCACTGTATGGATTAGAAGTGCTTCAAGCACCAAACACTTAAATCTCAGCTAAGAGACGTCGCTTTGTGACTCATCTTTGTCACATATTGAGTTTTAAAATTTTAGAAAATCTATCTATGCGATCCATGTCTTTATAAAGAGAAAGTTAGTACAAAAAACAACCGGTCAAGTGCGAGTCGGACTCGCACACGAAGGGCTCCGTACCATCACAATATTTAGCAAAAAATGCCGAAAAAACGTTTCTTGTATGGGTACCCCTTAAATTTTTAACTTAGTTTTATTTTTATTATTTGTTATTATAACGGCAATAGAATTACACAATCTGTGAAAATTTTAATTGTCAACCTACTACGGTTCATGCGATACAGCCCGCTGACAGACAGACGCATAGTGGAGGCTTAGTAGTAGGGTTCCATTTGGCACCATTTGAGTACGGAACCCTAAAATAATGACATGCAGTAAATACTCGTATTATCTTATCTCATAAAATATTTAAATTATGAATTTAAAAACAAACTCCAAAGGAGGCAAAAGCCGTTTCACCGTCACCTTTATTAAAACAAAATTATTCATCATGTTTGTATTAATAGAATGTTCAGCAGTATAAAGGATATTTCCCTACGTGCCTCGCATGTTGGCTGCTTCGTACAAACGCTTACCAAATTACAGGGGGAAAGGAAAGCCGGGTGGCCTGGCCGCACACGGTTTGTTATAAATAATTTAAATCATGCCAAATAGGTGAAAGAGAACTCGTTGTCGCTCAAGAGTCAACGAGTGCGGCCACATGAATATTCAGGATTCATCCCTTCGTTCTAAATATTCCTCAGGATTGTGCCTCCGAGATTGACACTTGTTTCTACTTCTGGCTTCTGAGGTGACACTTTAATATGATTATGAGCGGGGAACGAGCAAAGATGACTCAGGAAAGCAGCTTCAATTGTTTCTTTAGATTTTCATAAAAGGAATGAAGTTGCCTCTCCTTTCAATGACTCACCAGCTGAATTAATAGGTCTTCTGAGAGCAATTATTCTGATTTCTGCATAATATGTATAATATGTCAGTTCCCATAAAGTTCACGCCTATAACTTGTTCAATGCTCTATGTATTCATCAACTAGTATACAATTAAACTATCATTGTTCAATTTCGTAGCTTTTTCCTTTTCATCATCTTTTGGGTAAGATCAATTTGTATTCCAAACAAAGAGTAGAATAAGTATAGTCAAAATAAACACGTTACCGACCCAATCGTCTGTTATTTCAGCGTATGTTTATTTTACGTTACATCGCTGAATGAAAAAAGTTTTTATTTTAGGTACGTTGTTTACATTATTTCCTTACACAGGCTTACACATATATAAGTAATAAAGTAAACTAAGATCTAATTCATAAGTTTCATAATAGATTCGCGTGGGAAATAATTAGGAAGTGAAGAGTGAAGGGTGGCGGTATGAGGGGTCGCGGGATGCGGGGTCGCGGGCCGCGGCCGTCGCTGACGCCGGGGCACGCGGCACGCCGAGAAGTCGCCGCCTCGCCGGCGGAACGCGCATTCTTCCCCACTCCAGAATACCAATGCCATATTATTATGTGTGATCTCGGCTCCTATTGTGCAATATATATCCACCGCCCGCCTCCATTGACATCTTATTCCGTGCTCGAAAGTCCGATCACGTTTCCGCGCGAATTATTCAATAGTAAAATTCGTTTTCAGATATTTAACCTATTCAGTCGGTTAGATGTCTTACTTTACAATTTTATTTGCTCTATGCTACGAGCTACGCCGTAGACCCGTAGACATTTAATTTTCGTTAGACATTGTTACTTTATTTTAAACCAATGTTTTTTATTCCAAAGCTACAAAAAGTTTTAGAATATTTATTTATGCATATCACTTATAGCATTCTGAAGTATCTACTTCAGAATCTACACCTATCTAGGTATACCTTGCTATGTGCTACGCCGTAGACATTCAAGATTTTTTGGCACGATCGTTTATAACTTGACTACTTCCATGTTTAAAAACGTTTGTGATTTACATGAGAAAATATTAAATAACTGAACGGTAGTAGACCGAGCGTACAGTTAGGTAAGGTTCAGAGTGCTCGTACACGCTACGCCCGCCCGTAGACATCGAAATGTATTTAAACTAGAGATGCCGCGAATACTCGCTATTATTCAGTATTCGGCATTACTCGACATTATTTTGTTATTCGTCGAATACCGAATAATAGTGGCTATTATTCGACATCGGTCGAATAGTTGTCTAAATAAAAATAAACTACAAAAACGGCTGGCAGGTCCCCCCCCCTGCCAGCGAAATGGTTGACTCTTGACTCGTAACAAAAATTAGCATTTTAACGCTTAGTATTTCGCAAACGGATCCCTGAATCCAAAAATGGTTTTCAAACTCACAATATTTTTAAAAGACTTTTCCAACGACACCCCATACCATGGGATTGACGAGTATAAAAAAACACCACCACATAACGTGTAGCTCCCTAAAAAAGTTTTTTTTCATGATTTTAATGTACCTACCACTTTGTCGGCGTGATTTAAATGTATACCTATACCAAATTACGACTTTCTAGTACCTACTAAAAGTCTCAGAGCTAAGCCGCGGGCAGACAGACAGACCGACGGACATGGCGAAACTATAAGGATTCCTTGTTGACTACGGAACCCTAAAAACTAGATTTTCTGCACGTTTGGGATCAAGTCGTCGGTGGCGCTTTTCTTTCATAAATCAAACCTGCCTCAGAAAATAGTCTTTCTGAATAAACAGAGCTTGCTGGTGTGATTAAGTATAGTTTAGCAAGCTTACTTAAAATGGGGAATTGATTCATAATGGTTGGCCACCATGCATATGGGTTTATTTCTTTAACTTCATTGTTTTCTTTAGTTTTTAGGGTTCCGTACCCAAAAGGTAAAAGGGACCCTATTACTAAGACTCCGCTGTCCGTCGGTCTGTCTGTCTGTCCGTTGAAATAATTTTCACAGATGGTGTATTTCTGTTGCCGCTCTAACAAAAAAATACTAAAAAACAAAATAAATAAATTTTTTTATATTACTTTTTTAAGTCGAGTAATAATGGCGAATATTCGACTATTCGCCATAGGGAATGGCGATTAATCGGTATTCGACTATTCGCTATAACAACTATTCGCGGCATCTCTAATTTAAACACTATTACCTACGTAATAGATAATCTCCTTCATCTACTCGGTCTGAAAATTATAGAATCAAGAATAAGGCAATTATTTATAATAAAATTACCTTTACCACGTGGTACGCCATAAACAATAGTTTTAACAGTTTTTTTTTTATAAATGTTGTAAATACGACATACTGACGATGGGTTTGAATATTATTTGCATGACAAGACCTGTACCATAGGTACAGGTCTTGTCATAGGTACCATAGGTTACCAAGGAAAAAACGAATTTTAAGAAAACAATTTTCCACAATGCCATCTAAAATAATCTATACATTTCGTTTGCGTCGCGATTCACAGCTGAAAGTTTCAATCAACCATTTTCTTTTAATGATTTTTTTGAAAGTACATATTCATAACAATTTTATTAATAAAAATTCAAAGCGATCAGATATTTTCGAACTTAATGGTAGTACAAGTCAAAATGTTAATAGTTAGAGTTAGTAAAGACTTCGTCTACTTTTTGTTTTGTGACACTACTGAATTCAAAAAGCAACATCATGCTCTCTGCACGTGCATTACGTGCATATATTAATTTCAAATAATTTCATAAATTGTGTAATTTACGGGGAGAATGTGGTACCAACTACCTATATACCTAGCGTCTTGTATACCTATGATGCTGATCGACACTAAAACAATTTAAGCGCTCCTTCCATAATCGAATCTCCTCGGAGCTCCTCGAGGGCCGCATTCCGCCACAATTATTGAACACAAATTCGGTTACGATGGTGACAGTTTTATTTTATTAAGGAGGTATTTAAGGTATTGAGTATCTCTTGCCGTTTACTAGCAAAGTTTTTCTTAAAAGAAAATTCGACTTTCCCTTAAAAAAATGACGATTCTTTTTATAATTAAGTAAATGCTTCCCTTGTCTAAGAAGGAAACTCTCCAATATCGTCTTCAGTGTGGTTATAACCACGAAACTTACATTCGAGAACGGCCGTTTTGTTCTCAAAGTTACACGTTTATCCGGAAACCAAAGTGTTCGATTTCCGATAACTTATTGAACTCATTGTGCCGTCCGTCTAGACTGGTCAGTCGCAACTGCAAGTCGAGAAGAAAAAACATTATTGTGCCGCTGCGTAGCGAATGACCTGAATTGTACCAGATGAAACATACAGATTAGATCGGAATCATAGTCTGTCAGTGGGAACACAGTGTTTCGAATATTTTTGTATACTTAGGTACTTATTTACAGCGTATATTTATGTTCGTTTCCTCTGAAGAGACGAAACCAATCAAACTTGTAAGTACTTATTACCTAAACGCAAAGATGGAGGTGACTATAGGAATATGCCTAAAATAAGTACTAGTACTTACCTATGTATATCCGTTGGCGAAAGATTCCCAGTAGTAGAAACTACAAAATCAACTAAAGAAACTACAATGTGGAGACGACAATACAACAATAAATGAAAACACCGGCAATACTAATGCATAATAGTATTTTGGAACTATCAAATAAATCCTAACATCGAAATTAAAAAAGTCATTTTTTCAAACAAACTAAATAGTAGCGATGGGCCGACTATGGGGTTTGCCGATCTTTGACTAGCTATCGTAACTAAACTATTGGATATATTTGATTATTTTTTTGTATTTAGACCGAGAACGTCATTACATATACGGAGTTAAATTTTTTGTCCTATTGTCGTCTCCACCTTGTATAGCAACTAGTATGAGTGTAACGAACTCGGCTTTTACGACTGATTACATGTGGTGTTACAAAATCTATTGTGTTTGTAATCAGTAGGTACCTACCCAATTAAATCCATCTATTATTATCACGTTTCAATTAAAAACGCTGAGCCTATACAAACGATAGCGAGGGACTCTCCGAGTCCGACATCTAAGGCAGGCGTTCAATAAATATTGAGGAAATAAAAGGTGAACTCGTTGTGAGAGAGAAAATAGACTCGTTGAAATCTAATTTCGCGTAACCATAACGGGCAGCACTTGAGAACGATGAGCCATCCGCGACAGACGCCCGGCTCATATCAATTTCTTAATTGAGCCGCGGCTTCTTCGCTCCGACGCTTCTCCTGAAAACCTCATTGCCTCCGCCGCGGTTCACAGCCATCCACCCGAGCATTCTTCAGAACATAACTAACTATAGCTGGCTGTAAAGAAATTTTGCGAACTTTTCACTTCACACAGAAATCTCGAGTCGACCTTCCTACGTAGTTGAGATAGATTATTTTCTTTTACAAATTAGGGATGGTTTAGGATAGTACGCGGTTTAGGTGCTACCATTTATTTACAGCTTTGTTTGTAAATCTCATAATTTATTATCTACACATTTTACTAGTACATACATACGCAGACCTTTCGCAATCGGTACCTACTTTGTGAATGAATAACAAACACGAGTATGATTACGAATTCTAAATTTATCCTGCACGGACGAAATAAACACAATATTCCTTACCTACCTTATTATTATACTTAAAACATATTTAATGCTTAGTTACAGTTTAAAATTAAATTAATGTTCGTTCGTTTTATCGTTATGAGGCTGGGATGTCAACGTCGGTCATTTTAGAGGGGCTCTCCGCGACAATTGGGTTGCTCAGTGAATATGGTCCTTCGTTACATTTAGGATCGTCACAGGAGAAGTTGTCATACTCGCAGTATTCGCCCATCACCATCTGAAAAAAGAAGGTTTTAGGTGTTAGGATCCGATTAGAAGCCTTTATTAAGTACTAGCTGATGCCCGCGGCTCCGCCCGCGTGGATGTCGGTTATTATATACTAAAACCTCCCTCGAGAACCACTCTATCCATTAGTAAAAACCGCATCAAAATCCGTTGCGTAGTTTTAAAGATTTAAGCATACATAGGGATATAGGGACAGAGAAAGCGACTTTGTTTTATACTAAGTATGTAGTGATAATTTACTAGAAATAGTAGAAAACGGAGCTGAATTTTTGCCAGAGCAATTGACCGGAAAATCTCAGTGAAAAAGGCCTAGTTATAAGCCTAGATTATAAGATGAATAAAGGCCTATACTTGGATCGACGAATAGTCTACCCAGTCATTACCTTGGTCGGGAATTTAGGATCAGGGTTTGGATTGCAGACGCACTGGCCACACACGCAGGTGCCTCGTCCTGAACACTCAGGACCCTCGGTGACACCTGGCGGGTAGCAGCTCCGCCCCACATCGCCCTTGCCGCACGAACACTCGGCATTCTCCTCGAAACTCACTGTAATGTTATTATGAAGACTTTCATGTTGAGTGTCATGCTAAGATTGTTACAGATATCTCTTTCTCTTGTGAAAGCATGAACCAAGTGTACTAGATAATATACTAAAATAGCTCCACGGGAAATTCGCGGTAGCGAATTTTCGCGCGGCGCGAATTGCGGTGCGTCTTGCGGCAGAAACAAATGTATAGAAATGTACTAAGCATGCCACGGGCAGCGGCAGCGGCGGCAAGCGGGGCGATTCGCGAATTTTGCCGAGCGGATCGCACTGGCGGCAAAAACAAATGCGAATCAGTACGGCGCATGTAAGGCTGCCAACTTTTTGTACAAGAAATAAAGTACGAAAGAGAAGGAAAATAAACAGTATTTTGAAAGAATAAAAAGTATTTAATTTTTGATAAATATTTATTACTTAAAGCATACAAATTCGTAAGCCCCATCACATTTCCATGTAATTTTTTTTTTTTAAACTTTATTGTAGCACTAACTCTGTCGTCCCACCTTTTTGTTTAAGTTGTAGGTGCTCTGTTTCGCACCTACGGGATTCGACACGGGAGTTACCACGACACGTGTTGTATTTAAATAAAAGGTTTTGATCACTGTAGTATTATTATTTTATTCCCGTAAAGGCTACTACATAATCTTCAGGCAATATCGAGATAACTTAGATAAAGATATTTTGCTCTCGGTCTATAATATTCGCGGCGGCGAACGCTCTGCCCGTGGCTTGCATTCTGTGCCGCTTGTTTTGCCGCCCCGCTTGCCGCACCGCAATTCGCGCCACAGTTCGCGCCGCCTGTCCCGTGGCCAGGCGGTTAGTGTACCTACCTACTACTACCTTTTCAGAAAATCCCAAATATCTAGATAGGTACCTTTAGAGGTCGGCTTCTAGTCTATCCGATCGAATTCAGCTGAATACCAGAATTTACATAGAGTGACTGCCCATAAAACCAAATTAGGCAAATAATAGAGTCGCTAAGTACTGGTCGTACAAAATTAAATATAATTCATCGACACGAGATGAAGAATAAGCGACTGCCCATCTCTATACGATACCTACGTGGTTAATTTAGGTTAAATTAACTATAGGTACCATTGAATAATGATGGGAAAGTTAATTTACCAAACTGTATGGTAGGGTACACAAACAAACATTATAGATAATCTAAGTTTTTTACAAGAATATAATGATTAACAGGGCCGGATTTAAAGGTGTGGAGGCCCTGGGGCAACCAAGAAGTGGAGGCCCCGAAAATTATATGGAACAGATGAAAAAAAAAAAAAGATTTATTTCGGTTTTCGGTATCAAAGTAATTCAACGTAGGTATCATTTTTAAGACCAAATAACCCAGGACGCGAAAAGAAAATTAGTAAAAAAGGTTGCTTGTAAATGTGAACTTTTTTAAAGTAAAAAAACAATCAAATTGTGGAGGCTCCTATTTTGTAGAGGCCCGAACCATGGCCCTTGTTGCCCCGCCTTAAATCGGGCCCTGTGATCAAATGTATATTTTTAAACTCACAGCCGTAATCTACGTGAACAATGGTGTTATTGGAGCAGAACTCCCCAAACTTCGGCAGGTTCCTTGAGAAGCATTTGTTTTCCGTCGGGCACCATGAACATTGAGGTAACTTCAAACACTCGAAGCACGCCTTCTTGACAGTGCACACAAAGCGATCGTCCATAATAAACGCATTTCGAGCGTTTACTAATACGAAGGAAAAACAAAGTAGGTAAGTAATCGATATGTTAGACATAGCTATTATTAATTGCTATTACTTATGAATACTAATACAACCGTCTGATAAATATAACGGTACAGTCTCTACTGGCTAGTTGTGCTGGCCTACCTACTGGGTATATTCATATGTCGAGTTAAAGATATCTGCTTAGCCATGACTTGTAATACGCATTTAAATCGGAAGAGATAACCTTTCGTTGTGTAAATATAGCGGCAAATTAATAATGCTCCCGTTTTGTATCGAAACAAACATTTTCTAAGTTTGATGTTACGGTTCTATGATGTTTGAAGGTAAAATCGTAAGATTGTCAAACGTAGGTAGGTTTAAAGGTTAAGGTTGATGCGCTAGGGTGGCCCGCGAAATTCAAATTTTATTACGTTTTTTGCAATTTGCAGGTCAGTATCAGGTTGTATGTTGATCTAAATATTATTAGCGCTCGTAACAAATATGAATTTACAGAATTATAAACATTAGAATCAGCAATACAACTCTCTAAGTTCATGAAAGTGCCAAATGTCATGATTTCATGAAATAGTCATTCAATACACTTTCATGAGCTTAGAGAGTTGTATTACTGACTTTAATGTTCATAATTCTGTAAATCCATATTTGTTACGAGCGCTAATAATATTTAGATCAACGTACAGCCTGATACTGACCTGCAAATTGCAAAAAAACGTAAGAAAATTTGAATTTCGCGGGCCACGCTAGCGCATCCCCTTTAATTAAAAGTAATTTGGCGGACTCTAAGAAATGCCCATGGCATATCTACCTCTTTACATTTGTGTACTTGAAGTAAGTTTCGTAGATACTTAGTTTTTTGATATATAACCAAAAGGTGCTTATAATAGGCATCTATCCTTATCTATCATATTAGGTGTTTTCCATGTTTTATCGTAGGTACGTACGAACTATAGAAATCGAATAATTTGGAAATGTTTTAGCGTAGGTACCTGCCTAAATGAAAAGTTATTTATTCCCTTGGGAGTTACCCAAACTCAATTAGATATAGGTAAGCAGGTATACCTACCACCTAACTCAACGAAAGCTCTATATAAGTACAATGGGTACCTACTGATGCATTGAAATTGGTAATAGCGAGTAGATTGGTCGGCTGCTCGGGGACTCGCGCTAAATAGAATTTTTAAAACTCCATAGAATACAGATTCATTCATAAAGGAGATAACCCGAGGCCCGCAATTCACAAAGCGGGGTCTGAAACAAAATCATTGAAATTTTCTTTAGCTCATTCAGTGATGAAAATCTCTGTAATTATTATTTTGGCGTTAATTAAAGTAATTAATAAATATTCTCTATAAAATAAATGTAAAAGGTAGATGGTGCCATTTTAATAACAAGATGGCGTATTAAGACGAGAGCAGGGGTGGGCCAGTGGTATCGGCCCCCACTTACGAGTTGTAGGTCTTGAGTTCAAACCTTCGAACCCAGGCAGGAGCTTTGTGTATTTAATTTCATCACCACTGCTCTTCCTGCAATACGGTGAAGGAAAACATCGTGAGGAAACCGGCATGACCTTAGAACCAAACATTCGAAGACATGTGACATCCAATCTGCCAACCAGCACTGGCCCGCGTAGTGGATTATGGCCCAGTCCCTTTCTCAGAGAGGAGGTTTGTGCCCCAGCAGTGGGAACATTATAGTCTGATTATGCTATTGAGACAACCGAGATAACTCGACTTAATTTTTTTTAAACAACAAAAACCTCTTCAAGTTAAATACTTTATGTTAGTACCTACTTACCTATCTAGGTGGGTACACATACGCACCTGGGGCAAGCTTGTACCTTGGTCAGTTAGGTAAGTAGGACAGTGCGTATGTACCTACCTGACCAAGTAGGTAGGTAGGTACATACGCACCTACCTAGTTACGTAGGTGTACTTACCTAGGTAGGTGGATCAGTGGTGAGTAGGTGAGTTTAAAAACTCAGTAACCTACTAGTAGGTTACGGAGATGGTACACTATGACTGTAGTAGTGGGTAATAGGCATCTCAACACAGTTGTGTGAAGCCAATACTTGAGCAAATGGTTCACCGCTACCTTTTCAACAATGTATTAATTGTAAATGTCTAAAGATGAAAGTCTTGTAAGTACTTAACAAGAAAATTTTAAGATAAATTGTAATACCCTCTCTTATCTTGCGAAAACTCAAGAGGAAGCTTCAACTTCCGAGTGTACTGGTCCATTCCAGTTCATTTCAAGTCCCTTTTCATACGCTCAGGCGGCCGGGCAGCCGGGTCGGTGCCGGCTGCGCGACGGGTTATGGATAGATTTGGCAGCATGAAAGCTTTCACACGTACCTACAGCATCAATTGTAACAATTCGACATAATCGGCACCTTTACGTCGTTGAAGTAAGGTCGATTTTCGTAGCGCAAGTATAACCACTGATGAGTGGTTGACGGTCTGTACGTACAAGCAGATTTTACCAATTACATTCGCCGCAAGAGATCCGGGGTGACTGGGGGTGGCGAACGTCTGAAAACGGGCTTAGGGATTATTGTCTGTTACTCCAGTTGATATTCGAAGCTGGAAAAGCTTCCCTACTGGACTGGAAAACTAGCGACCATAGACCTTTCGAATATTATAAAAAAAACAACCGACTTCAAAAAAAATACTAAAAAAGTGAAAAATAACTTTAATTTCGGAAGTCGGTGTCTTTGCTTTTTAATTTTCGTTTTTTGCCACCGACTTCCGAAATTAAAGTTATTTTTCACAGTTTTTAGTGTTTTTTTAAGAAGTCGGTTAAAAACGTGTAATTTAATCATTGAAAACCTGAAAGTAACATTGTAGGTATGGGACCAAACCAGAACTCGCAAACAGCGGTTCCACATAACATTCTGTCGAGTTATGTGTATTTTTTTTGAAGTCGGTTGTTTTTTTTTTGTAAAAAGTTTTTATTTTTCACTTTTTAGTGGTGGTACCTACCCCACACAAGTTACTACCTCCTATGTAAATAATAGTGAAGGAGTCTAATAATTATATCGTCTACATAGACTGTGGGAAAAATACGTAATATTGAAGCTAGCTCAAAAACTACGCAAGCAAACTTGATAAAATTTATATGGGACCATCTTAAAATCGGTTCACAAACGGCGGAGTAATCGGTGAACACACATAAAAAAATAAATTTAAAAAAAACAATCATCCGAACGTAGTACAGTCGCCAGCACATCAAGCTACTACAACCTGTCAAATTTCTTTAGTAAATTTTAAACCTTATCGCTAAAGCATTAGGTTCAAGGTTAATTGGGAAAGTTTGACAGTTTCGGGTAGCTTGATGTGCTGGCGTCTGTACCTCCTCCTTTTTTGAAGTCGGTAAAAATCAGACCTAGTCAAATAAACGAATGGAGAGGTCCATTCGTTTATTTGACTAGGTAGATACCTACTTATCTACCTATCATGGTGAACCGTCTGTTGGCTTGTTTACCTGTTTTCCATGAAAAAATAAATAAAAAAAATTACTTAAGTACCTACATATTGTACTTACAAAACAAAAAAAACCTATGGAATATAAAAATTGGTAAGCTAAATTGTAGCTTATCTATATACTATTGGTATGAGGGTCAGAGATGGGAATCTGCTTCTTACTATGCTTGCCGAAGCCGAGGTTCTTGATCAAGCTTGATAAGAACCTTGTACAGACCTCATGAGATGTTGGTCTCATACGATACGCTTATCATACTCGCAACGACTTTAGTCGCCGTCTATTTCAAAATCTCACGTCCAGCAGACTTTGACAGCAGATTTGAGATTTTGAAATCGCCTGCGAGTCCCTGGTGACCAAAATCGCTGCGTAGGTACCTATGTACCTAGCATTAGACCATAAGTTGTTGTACTTTACAATTACAACGGCCATGGCCGTTGTAATTGTAAAGTACAACAGTAATTGTCCAGCACAGCACAATCACAGATAACTATATACAGTCGGAGAGTCGGAGGCTCCAGAGGGCCAATTCTCGTACACAAATGTATGGAAAAGCTGTTTTTTTTTTCGCGATTTCAAGGTTGGTGCCATAGAAAAAGTTGTTCAAAATGATGAGTACAATGACCCCTTTTCGGGATAAACGTTTACATTCAAGTCGCAGTCTGTCAAACTTGTCAAAAATGTTGGTAAATTGATGGTTTTTTTGACAGATTGCGAATGAGACGCGAATGTGAACGATCGTAAAATTAAGGGTATTACCCGTAGACAGGTATTACCCCGCTAATTGAACACTTGTTTTTTAAAAAGTGTCAAAATCCTAACGTGACATTGGCAAACTACACAAACCAAGAGAAGAAAAAAAAAACTTAAAAAAAAAACGTCAATGTCAACTGTCAAATAATGTAGTGTCAACTGACAGTAAGCGTAGAAATAGCAGCAAAAATGTACTGACTTATGTGAAATAATGTGAATAAAAAAAAATCACGGAGTACTTATAATTATAAACTCCTGCTAGATTAGGAAACTGTTTCGTAAATTTTTCCAGATCTTTGAATTTAATGTTGTTAATAAAATGGAGAATTATAGCAAAGGCAAAAATGTAGAAGAGGAACTAGAACGTGACAAAATACCTATCAAGGACCTGCCAGAGAATTTCCTTTGGATGCAAGTGAGTTCTTCAGTGTATGGCTGAATATATAGAAAACTAAAAAGCATATACTTCCCCAGGGTGCCGTCTATCGCCTTGCCTAATTTTGTCGAAATCCATTCAGTGGTTTAGGCGTGAAAGGTAACATACAGACAGACAGAGAGTTACTTTCGAATTTATAGTATTAGTATGGATTTGAAACCATTGATGAATGTACTTAAACTACAAACATCCCCTGTGCTTTATAAATAAATAAATGGTGTAAGTTGGAACTGCTTATAAGTAAACTTATATTGCACAATGTTAGTAATGTCTATGTACGCAAATACCTTTAAATATGTATGTTTATTTTAAGGTGAAAGGTGGGAGCAAGATGGCAAACTTGTTATCCCATGCATCAGGTATCTTGGAAGACAAGGCAGCCAGTGCAGTAGTATGGAGTGGGGCAGGTGCTGCTATCTCTAAAGCTATATCATGTGCTGAAATACTGAAGAGGCAGTTTTCTATTGAACATCAAGTAACTAAACTATCCTACAAAATGTAAGAACTAAATTGATGACTCCTTACAAATAAATGTCATACCTAGTCAGATTGAAAATGAATATCTGGCTATTTTCAGGGTGGAGGAATTTTGGGAGCCAAAAGTGGATGGACTTGAAACATTAGTAGTAAAAAGACAGATACCTATCATACACATATTACTATCAGTGGATGCTATCCCAGATAGCAGCCAAATTGGGTAAGTGTTTTATCATTGAAACTTACAAACAAAGCTTTGGTAAAATTAAATATGATTATGTATAAAGTTATTCATATTATTTGTGCTTATCTGATGAATATGATCTAATATCTATATTCTAGTTTTTATTTCCATGGTCTTAGAGGAAATCCTCTAGGTTTCAAACATTTGTAATCCTGATATTTGTTTTTCTATCTTGCAGGTACCAAACTCTGAAAGGAAAGAAGTTTTGGCAAAAGGAACAGTGCAGCAACTCTAAACAACACCAATCATATAAATCTAAGAAACCTTTTAAACAAAAGAAAACATAAACAAATATCTTTTTAATTAACTTGTTTTATTGTGCATAGTAAATAAGATAGTTGGAGATTACAAATTAACTCACAATTTTTCTTAGGACTATTTTATAAATAACACATAGTTAAATACTTGACACATGAAATATTACACATCCTAATATTTGAGAGCATATTTGCATGGTTATATTAATAATAAACACGATCTAGTCACATACATAATTTAAATACAGTTACTAAGCATTAGATAGGGATTTATTCTTTTAGCCATATATAGTAAACCTACACTTTTAGCAGTAAATGCAATGATTACATACATCTCATTATCTCCATTCTATTTTATTAAGTAACAATATACTTACGATTTCCTAGATTAAAAAAAGTAGCTTGGATAACTGGGATTGTAATTATTTCCCCAGATATTATTCATGACATACATCTAAAACAGGACACTTCAAAGTAAAGAATTTTAAAGATGCTACCTTATTACTGGGTATCTAAGAGTAAACATTATTACTACTTCAGTTATCATCACAAATCGATGTGAACACAACAGTCAGTAATGTCTTATAATTTGGTTCATACTGTAGAACCAAATTATTTCTTTAAACCTCATGCTTCTGATTCACCCACTGGTGTTTCATCATCTAGTTTAGGCAGGATCAGAATTTCCTTTGAAATAATTGAGTATTTAGTAACGAAATAAGTAAATCTTTTGCACAGATGAGTTTCCTTCTCAAAAGCATCGAATATTGCCCTGTGGTGGAAGTATGCATGAGAAAATATTCGGTAAACTCGTCTGCAAACTGAACCCAGTTTAGCTACTGAGGATTCCTTGATGCTGACCCTGTAACAAGATTGTTATTACTTATAATGGAATATACTGTTAACAGATTCTATGTTTGATGTTGTAGGAATCAGCCATACCTGCTAGGAAAGTATTTATTGCTGTTGAGCAAGCAAGCAGCCCCATCAAGTGTGTGTCTTGTGTAGTCGATAGCAGGACATTCTTTAGGAGTTTTATGGGCTGCACAAAGGAAAATCCACTGTTCAGTAGCAGTCATTTGTGTACATGTTTCTGGTTTACATTCAGCTTGTAATTTGACTGCCAGGCCATTAAGTTCCATGCAAAACTGTCTGAAAGTAAATAAGTGTTAATTAGCTTGTAATTTAAAAAATAGTTATTTTTTAAATTCCCCAAACTAACCTCAAATGTTCATATTTCCAAACACCTTCATCTTGAGCTTCAGGCATTTTTAAAATAGCTTCAAGATTTGACGGATCTCGTCGTATGGTTTGTTGTATGAATTGTTGGACAGCGAGAGTGCTGTCCATTTCCTCAAAGGGTTCGTCTGGCCAGCGACAAAAATCCTGCAAGAAAGTATTATACTCGCATGAAAATATATACCTAGGTATGGATGATATTCGAAGACTTGAATGTTTTTAGTAAAACACTAATTTATACCTTTGCTTTAGAACCGGGTCGATTTCGTCTCAATATTTGAACGGCTTCGACGGCCATTTCGAATGGAACGTTGGATGATTACAAATTAAAAAAATATTTCAGCAGTAATAAGTGGTTTTAGGATAACGATTAGAATAATAACTTAGAAAGAAACTTTATTTTATAAGATTGTCATTTGACGCCTATTTCCTACCGCCATTACGTTTTTTAGCTGTCATTTATTTTGACACACCAGGCAATTAAATTACTCATGGTTTCGTAGTGATGCGCTCATTTACTCAAGTAATTTCTATAGATTTATTTCACCGGTTTTTAAATTAATGAACTGATAATTTCAAAGATGGAGTTTCCAACTTCAGAGGAAGCTGAAAATTGCGTTTCGCCAAACCAACATTTTTTTTTACGATGAAAACTAGATGGAGTTTAGTTAGACTAGGTGATGATGGACGTGCGTACATAAAGTACGCGGTCTTTAATTTTGCGACCTTACTCGGCTCGCCGTCGGTGAGACACGTAAAGCTTGACAAGACGACGAGCCAAGGCGGGCTACGAGCAAAATTTCAAACAGACGAACTTATTCGGCGGTTTTAAAGTCCGCGTACTTAGCATGACACACGGGCGAGTAAGCTCGCCGAGCTATACGTACGCATACTTGCTCGCACGTCTATAACCCCTTTAAAGTTAGAGTACTAAAAATCTTTATTCTTTTCGCGCCTGAATGTTGGTAAACATTTGTGAAATTATATTCACAAAACAAGTTATCAGCGTTATTAATTAGTTATAATTTTGGCCATGTGCTAAAAAAACCTCGTAGCGTTTACAATACAACGCGGCATTGTATTTTCCATGAGTCAAGTTATAATAGGTCTTTACCTATGAAATTGCCGTTCTGCAGTACTGGCCATTTCAAATCAAAATAATTTTTGTTTGGCTAAGAATTCTAATTTCAAATTAATTTTATTTTAAAAACATGGAATTCTTTTTTCAAAAGAAGTCATTTGTTTAATGATTAGTGTTACATTTTCATCGCATTTCAATCTTTTTCGTCATCATGGATACGTTAAAAATTCGAGTAATTATGGAATATGAGTACCGTCGTGGCAGCAACGCGGCACAAGCGGCACGCAACATCAACGAAGTTTACGGAGCTAACACTACAAACCAACGCACCACCTGTTATTGGTTTGCTCGCTTCCGTTCTGGAAATTTCGACCTGAAAAATGAACCTCGCGGTCGTCCGAAGACTTTGGTCGACAATGACGAATTAAAGGCGATTGTGGAAGCTCCCAATCTACGGCTGAATTAGCCGCAGCTTTCGACGTTAGCGTCAAAACAATATTGGTCCATTTGCGTCAAATTGGCAAGGTTAAAAAGCTTGACAAATGGGTGCCCCACGAACTCAATGATCGCCAGCGCGAAGTACGCGTCGAGGCGTGCCTTGCACTGCTCAACAGACACACAAATGAAGGAATTTTGAACCGCATTGTTACCTGCGATGAAAAATGGATTCTGTTTGATAACCGCAAGCGCTCAGCAAGTTGGTTGGATCCTGGTTCAGTACCTAAACAATGCTCTAGACGAAAACTTACCCCTAGAAAAGTGATGGTCACTGTTTGGTGGTCTAGCGCCGGTGTGATTCATCACAGCTTCTTACCAAACGGGGTGAGCATTACTGCAAATTGCAGTATTACCCTGCATAAAATCTTCGAGCCTAAAACTTTTTTACTTCGCTGGCCATCGATATTGTCTTTTTTAATCGTAAGATAATTTCAATTTTTTTGAATTTGAATCTGACGTGAAGAAAGATGAAGAATTTTTTATTGGCAGCCGTCAGTGGCGGTTTTTTCTCATGAACGCTCTAATTCTTCAAATAATTCCCGGCGTACTATGCTGAAAGATTTGCAATATAATTAATTAATTATAGTCTTTATTGTTGTGTCCACGTTTCCTTGTTTTACGGTACGTATAATCGGATTCTATCTGTGCTACTATACTCGCTCTTTCTCCAAGGTATGTCGGTATCCTTTTCGCTAGTCTAAAACCTTCTTATTTGTCATAGGTTAAAAACCAGTGAAAAGGCCTATTTTGGCCTTTATCGGTGGGGTATTGGGAACCCACCTCGTTTCCCCGTTTCGCCATAATCCTGGATCAGGCGCCCCGGCGGCGCAGTTGACTGAGCGCCGTGCTACGTACAAGGAATACCGCCTCTTGACGTACCGTGCGGTCCAGGAACTAACCACCTCGTGACTTATTAACTATTTATTTATCCACTGCGAAGCGTCGTTTTCTCGGATTCTTCCACGTTGCATTGCAAACTGCAGCTGTTGTAAACCCTTCAAGTTTTCCGTTCAAGTTCAAATACGTTCAAGTTTATTTTTTTACGCGTAAATAATCTCGTATGCAAATTAGACTAAGCTGGCATTAGGTCAACCTTCGGTTGCGGTTCCTTATTCGTTGCGTTACGTTTGCGCTAGTAAGTTATGGTTTTTATAAGCTTTTGCAATCGCTGATACACACCGAACTCCCACGCGTAACTAAATTTACCTAAGATTTCTATTCCGAAAGTTTTCCTTAACCTAATTACGCTTGATTCGGCACCACTGTCTCCATAGCCGCGACTAAATTATATTTTATATTCACCTTTTTTATATTTTTTGTAAAAAGTGTCTTTCTATATTTATATTATAAAAATTATACGTGTTCAACGAAGTGTGTTTATTTATTTCGTTACAAAATGTGTACTGTGAAGAACTGAACACAATGATGGGGAAGCTGGCACATCTCCAACCAGCATTGGTCAATCGCTCGTCTCCGCTGCTCCTGCACGACAACGCGCGACCTCATACTGCACAGCAGACGGTCTCCAAGTTGCAAGAACTGGGGTTGGAAGCTCTCCGTCATCCGCCCTACTCACCAGACCTTGCGCCTACAGACTACTACTTTTTCCAGAATTTGGATAACTTCTTGGCGGGAAAAAAATTCAATACCCGAGAGGCAGTACAAAACAAAGAGTAAAGTGTACAAAATGCCTTTGAAGAATTTGTTGCCTCCCGTCCAGCTGATTTCTTTAAGAAGGGCATCAATAAACTGCCACTGCGTTGGCAAAGATGCATTGATTGCATGGGTGATTACTTCGAATAAAATATAATAATTCGAATAAATAAAATACATGAAAAAAATTCGTTTAAATTTTTTCATACAAAACGGCAATTTCATAGGTAAAGACCTAATATAAGCGAAACCCATGGCAAAATTTGCCAGTTCTTATTTCCTATTGGTTGAGGGATTTTTCTTTTAAAATCGACTAAATGAATTGTCATGTCAAATGTCAATTGACGTCATTAGCTGTCAGATCATCTTGTTGAGAAAATGCTTGAAAATGAAAATGTTTTGTTTGTAAATTCTAAACCTAGATAACGAAGCAAAATGTCCCTTAAACTAGTGACGAGAATATTTTTAAGTGTTTTATTAACCACTGGCAGTTATGCAATAAGTGATATGACCGAGAGTTCGTTTGGAAAACATAAAGAGGGTGTTATTGCTGCATTTGGAGATTTCAATTCAGATGAATTAACTGACGCGTTTGTCATTAAAAATTACTCAAGTGTGGAAGTTTATCTTGCTTACGACAAAGAACCTTTTATGAGGCCTTCGGTATATGCTTGTAATTTCAGTAACATTATAATAACGAGTGTTGTACCAGGTGATTTCGATGGAGACGCATACATGGACATAATGCTGACCACGCAAAGTTTAAATGATACTTCTAATTTGCATACTGTTAGAATATTATGGGGTGGCGAGTCCACTTTGAATTGCTCTGATGCTTTGTTTATAAAGGCCATCTCATTAGGTCAACCATTAGTCATGGACTATAATCGAGACATGATTCTTGACCTTTTTGGCATGAATACACAAAATCAAAGGGTGTTTTGGGTATTTGACAAGTCCAGAACAACTCCTGATGAAAAACAGATGGGTGACGATATGCCTAAGATGATAAAGCTACCACATTCACACTCATTTTTAGATGTTAATGAAGATGATGCTGCGGATCTTCTAGTTACAACTACTTCTAATGTTGAAGTGTGGTTGAATGATGAATCAGAAGGATTTAGATACAACAACAGTATTGAACTACTAGTGGGCCATCCAACTATCTATGGCCAAGCTCTGTTTCTTGATGTTGCTCTCTCTGGACAATTCTTTTTAGTAATACCTGTGTGCTATGATATACAATGTTTTAATAGCACTATATTGATATATGACAACCAGAAGTGGCATGATCTTCAAGTGGATTTCAATGATGGCAAGGGCACATTGTGGAGATTTGTGCCACCAAGAAATGAAATTTATTTAGATACAATCACTATGAGAAGTGGAGATTATAACATGGATGGTTACCCAGACATCTTGATGACTTTAAGTCCTGTCAATAGTAATGAAACCAGGGCTTTTCTGCTTCACAACAGACCATGCATCTTGCCAGGATGCAAGTTCTACAGAACATTTGAAGTGCAGTGGGATAGATTTGATTCCTTTGGTAATGATGTTATAATGGCCACTTTCTATGATTTCTACATGGATGGTGTTCTTGATATAATATATGTCAAGAAAAATGTAACAACACTACAACACACAATGAATTCATTCAGAAATGAATTGGAATATGACACAAACTTCATCAAAGTCATTGTTGTAACTGGTTTGACCAATGAAAGAATGCCAGTCAATAATAGAACTTTGTATAACAGAAAAGTTACATTTGGTAAGCAGTTAATTATAATTGAATTAGTTTCTTTGGATTGCTTAGTTCCACAAATATTTATATGTTTTCTTTTTGCAGGAACCAATCTCCCTGGACCTAAGATAGGCTACAACACATGGTCTCAAGAAGGTACTTACAGGACAGGTGTTTGTGCTCAACTGCCACAGTCTGCATACTTTGCTCTACAGTTACCTTATTCCATATTTGGCTTGGATCGCACACCAAATTTTGTTGATACTTTGAATGTTGGCCTCTCAGGATATTCCAAAAGTTGGACTCAAATAATACCAAATTCTCAAATAGTAGTGGTTCCAGCTCCGCCCAGTGACCCTTCACAATGGAAAGCTCAGTTGTTTGTGACACCCAGCAAAGTTATTCTTAAGAGTGTGTTTGTGTTGACCGCTATCATAGTTATTATTACTGGGTGTGTCTTGTACTTGCATTGGAAGGAGAGAAATGACAGACAGGATATTATAGAAATTGATGAGAAGACTTATGTTAAGATTTAATTTTAGGTACCTAATCAAAAAATATTTACTTGTAAAGAATGTGATCTGCTATGAAATAGATTGTAAATGTTTTTATTTGTATGTCTCTGTATGTATTCTTTTGTTACAATCAGACAATTGGAATTTATGTATCTTATCAATAAGAAACTATTGTTATTTAGTTATTGATCAAGTTACTGTGATAAAATTATGAAGATGACTGTTGAATGCTAACTATCACAAGGAAGTATGTAAAAATAAAATAATTATGTTACTTTTATTTATGTATGTTTATTTTACAAAAGAAAACCCTAGGTCAAGGAGAATGTGTCACAACCATTCTCAATTCAAATAAAATAATAAAGACAACATGCTTGAAGATCAAAAGTAATTAAAGTTTTTATGTACTTGTTAGTTCCATACCTGAAAAAAGTTACTTTTTCGCAATAGAAAACAACACTTATGACAATATTACAATATATATTATTACAATTCTCTAGACCAAAACTAATTAATGTGCGCTACTTTAACCCTGATAAATATTCAGGAATGGTGATTAGGGCTCAGATTAAAAAAAATCTTTTAATTTGATTTGACACAAGGAAAACTTGGTTTTCATTGTAACAATTTTAAGTGTACCCTAATCTAAATTTGAATGACATCATAATGTATTGTACAGAAAGTTTGATTTAACAATCAATTAAATCAGAGAATAATTATACAAAGTACCAACGCCTCTTGGTTATTGTCTATTATTATTGACAACCATGTAAGCACGCACGCATTAGATCACTCGGGCTGCTGAGATCTGAGTGGTTTGACCAGTAGCAATGTCTTATACCAGTGTGGCTCAATTGCTGACCAACACACAACTGGTTGTCTAATACGCGCGAGGGTTCTTTAATGCTTAGATTTCTTATGTTTCTTCTCCTTCTTCTTTTCCATTTTCTCCAACTTCCTGTAAACAAAAAACTAAATATAATTTTTGTACATACTCATTTCTTATGTATGTTATTTCAATACTGGGGGGTTAGATGGTTTTAGGGTGCCTAATTAGTAAATACTTACTTCAACAACTTCTTTTTCTGTTTTTTAGTTAACTGGCTGATTAGATCCATTTCAGTGAGATTAGACGAGTCATTTTCTTCAATCTTAGTGGCAGACAGAGGCAGAGCTCCAGCTTTCATCACAAGACCAGTATCTCTCATTTGTTGCATTAGTGTTGGAACATCTGGTTTCTCCTCTTCTTCTTCAGGAGCTGATGTGGAAGCTTGCAGGGCACGAGCCTCACTCATAGATAAAGAGTACATCGAACATTCTTTGTCTGTAAAAAGGATGCAACTATTTTAATAATATTTGAGTACTAGGATAAGATCAATAATAGTTAAATTAGGAATCAGCTACAAAAATACATGAGGGATGTCATTCCATTTTTACAATGATAATGACATGTAGAAAAAGTTTGCTAAAATACCAATTAGGTGCTGCAGTTTAATACAAACCATACCAATTGAACATAAAGTTTAATATTACATTTCTGAACCTTGCTTACCTGCATGCATACCTAAGGAACTCACCTGTATTTATGTGACCCCATTTGTGGCATTTGATGCATCTGACATTTCGGACCAGTATTCCAAAAGGCTGATCTCGGATTTCATTGTCCCCCTTGCAGTAGCTCTCTCTGGGCGCGTTGTACTTGCGTTGCCACTCGAATTTATATTCAGGTTCATTATCTTCACGTTCTCTTTCTTTTTTAACACCAGGAGGTGGCTCATACATAAAGTTCAAACTTAATTTGTCCTTACTGTCTTTGCTCAGCAATGCCCTTGAAGTGGAAGTATGTTTTTAATTAATTCAAGGCTAAAATTCTTAGAATAAGGATAATAACACAAGTTTTACTTACTTGTTTTCATGAAGTTCTTGTTCCTTCTCGTATTGCACTCGTAATTCCTCTTGTTTCTTTTTGTAAGCCTCTGTTTTCTGTTCTGCCATCCATACCTGTCGTTTTTTATAAATTATTAAAAATGATGATTTTAATTCGTCAAACACTTTCTAATTAGTTTAGGTAAGTTTTGGCACGCGCTTGCGAAGCAAACTACTCTGAAGCTAAATAAAATACAGCTGATCACAAGCTGTTGTAAACACAATGAAAAAATGTCACAGCTCCAATAGTTACAATACCTACCCTTTTCAAATTATCTCTTGAAGCAGGATGGAAGAACTTCTTACACATGTAATTATTGAATCCTTTACCCATTTTGTTTGTTTATAAAGACTATGAATTAAATAAATATATTTCACAAGACTAAGCAAGCCTCATACGCACCACAAACACAGATTGACAGGACTTACACCAAACAAATATGGCGTCGATTGCACTGGAGACAAAGGGGAAAAGGACGAGGGGCGGCTGTCACTAAGACACATTACACCCATAGACAAATAAGTCTATTAATATCAGGATTTTTTGTTCTAAGATTACCAGCCGTGCTATAAACAGTTGGAGAGAAAAGTATGAAAAGGTAGACCTCGGTGAAGTTAGCCGCAGGATTTCATTATTATGAACTTTTGTTAGAGCTAATCGTTAGAGAGGGTTAGAGAGAAAAGAAAAATCGTTAGAGAGTAATTAGTTTTTATGTAAAAACAATTTTAATTTTTCGTGTGAAGTTGGCCCCCTTTCCCGCAAAAATGGACTTAGACGTAATTTTATTTTTTTAATCGTTTGCGAATCGTTAGTGAGACATTGAGAGTTACACAAAATCGTTAGAGAGTTAATATTTGATTTGATATTAAATACTTTCTAAGAGCGTGACGTTAGCCCACCTCTGTGAATTTTGCCCCCGATATAATTATTCTCAACTTTTGTTAATGCTAATCGATAGAGAATCGTTAGAGAGAGTTAGAGAGAAAAGAAAAATCGTTAGAGAGTAATTAATTTTTAAATATGACAAATCTCTTATATGCTGGGGCCACACCAACGGATTATCGCGGTAGACGTTAACCGTTGGTGTACTACACCACGACTTACCTCGAGAATTTGTCAACGGCATTTACATTGGCGTTTGACGTTGGGTGATTGATAACTCTGGTGGCGGCATTTTAGGCAGATCAAAGAGACTTACCGCGAGAATTATTGCATTGAATGAAGCGGCCACACTTACATTTTTCACTGTGCACCGTGAGCGCGAGTAGTATCGTGAGTAGTAGGTACTACTGATACATGACATGATGCAGAGGAACGTAATAGTTATGAGTGGTAAAGTTGTGTATTTGATCAACGATCATTTAACAGTGATACCTGATAAGAATAAGAAATATTGTTGGTAGTTTCAATTTGATTCGGTACTTATATAGTGCATCATTTATGCTAAAAACACACAAAAGGTGGGTGCTTGTCGGGAGCTGGTCGGGTCGTTTTTAACCTACCGACGGAAAAAGAGGGGTGTTATAAGTTTAACGTGTGTGCCTGTATGTTACATCGTAGCTGCCAAACGGCTGAACCGATTCTGATATTTTTTATTTTGTTTGAAAAGTGACTTATAGAGTGTTCTTAGCTATGATTCAAGAAAATCGGTTCAGCCGTTTGAAGATTATCAGCTCTTTTCAAGTTGATGAATGGATGTGAGCATCTCCCATAGGTCACATCGATTCGAAAGGACATGTCCAAAAATGTTTTTTTAACCCCCGACGGAAAAAGAGGGGTGTTATAAGTTTAACGTGTGTATCTGTGTGTCTGTCTGCGCCATCGTAGCTGCCAAACGGCTGAACCGATTTTGATATATTTGGTTTTGTTTGAAAGGTGACTTAATCGAGAGTGTTCTTAGCTATGATTCAAGAAAATCGGTTCAGCCGTTTGAAAATTATCAGCTCTTTTCTAGTTGATGAATGGATGTGAGCATCTTCCACAGGTCTAATCACACAGCTCTAACTGTATCATGCATTTTTAAGGATAACCAATTTTGAGAAAAATCGTTTTTTAAATTTATTTATTTATTCTAATCTTATGTACACACAGTAAAATACAAAATAGATACGACATAGTTAAAATATGAGTACAAAGGTACTGCTTATTTCTTAAGAAATAATTAATTTAGTGTTAATTTACTCCTAAAACGAACAAACTTTTCTAATTATATAGGCTAATAAAGCTTACACACCCCAGAAAATAACAAACTTTTCAAAATTGACACATGGTACTGTCTTTACAGTCAATCAATCATTCTTTTTCAATTTCCATAAAGAAAAAAAAACAAATATTTTGTTGTAAAGAATATGACAATGGAAACAAAAATTCTAATCAAGTTATTTACTTTATGTACCATATTCTGAAATAAGATGAAATGGGATATTTTCAGTCAAAAATGTATAGCATAATTCTTTTAGACCTCTCTTTAGATTATAGCTACTAAGAATCTATAAGTGCAAGAAGTGCATGTTTCAGCATAGTCCACAGACGTAGCAGTAGTAAAATGATAATAGTACCTACTGATCAAGAACATTTTTTTAATTACGATGTCTCCATCGTAATTAAAAAAATTCCTGTTTTATGACCTAAAATCGACATCGGAAGTGGATAAAAAGCAAAAACTGAATAATATGCTTTGAATGCAAGTGTTACAGATTTTTTTATGAAATAAAACTTTTTTTTTAGTTTTAAATAATGATTTATACCGTCGAGAAACTGAGCAGGTGGAGATATATAATTTTGATGCCGGCCCATCCAAGATACCAGACAATAATGTAATACACTCTATAACTATAGTGGTGGGAGTGCTCTGATCAAAGCTGTCTCATGTGATGACGAAATGCCTGATATCTTCACTAACTTCTAGGTACAGTAAAAGTACCGTTCGGCTGAATATGTTGCCCATAATAAGAGCGAGCCTGTTTAATCTAAAACGCGTTCTCAGAAATAATTTAATATCAATTAAAATATTAACTCTCTTATGATTTTTTTAACTCTCTATCTCTCTCTAACGATTCTCAAATTATAAAAATAAAAAAAATTACATCTACGTCAATTTTTGCGGGAATGGGGGCCAATTTCACAAAAGTAATTAAAATCGTTGATAAATAAAACTAATTACTCTCTAACGATTTTTCTTTTCTCTCTAACTCTCTCTAATGATTCTCTAACGATTAGCATAAACAAAAGTTGAGAATAATTATATCGGGGGCAAAATTCACAGAGGTAGGCTAACGTCACGCTCTTAAAAATTATTTAATATCAAATAAAATATTAACTCTCTAACGATTTTGTGTAACTCTCAATCTCTCTCTAACGATTCGCAAACGATTAAAAAAAATAAAATTACGTCTAAGTCCATTTTTGCGGGAAGGGGGGCCAACTTCACACGAAAAATTAAAATTGTTTTTACATAAAAACTAATAACTCTCTAACTATTTTTCTTTTCTCTCTAACCCTCTCTAATGATTCTCTAACGATTAGCATTAACAAAAGTTCATAATAATGTTTAAAATCTCTAGTTCCTGTCAAAAATTGTATGGAACATTGACAGATGATCGAGATGTCAACATGTTTTGTCGCAAATGTTTCGCCAGTGCAAACGCACGGATAAGTATAACCTGCACGTGTAGCATGACCAAAGCTCGCCGAGCCATAAGTACGCGTATTTGGTCGCGCGTCTATCATCCCTTTTATAACGGTATTTTTCAAAATCTACTATTTGACTTAATCGGTACAACTTAGTTACGGTTATTGGCTACGTAGTGTTGTCTCGTTATTTACCGATACTTTTGTGTATGGTGCTGTGCTTGTCAAGTAGTGGTGGTTATGTGATGGTGGATGGGAAGATATTTTATTTGTATACTTTGCTAAGCTACAAGTTTTTGCGTTTCCCGTTGCAATATAGTGATTTTATCGAATAAAAGGTTTTGGATTCTTTTGTACATCGTTAGAGTAATTTCATAACATAATAACTGATTATACAGGTCAATTCATGAGTACCTACGACTTTCTAAAGTCCAGTGTTAAATTATACTCGAATAGAACATCAGTGTTATTATTTTGTTTAATTCGTTTGTACCTAAAATTACCTGTAAATATAGCGCTAGTAATTATTAGTATTTGATGTAATGAAATATAACTAACAGAAATTTTGATTTGCAATTCTATTTTTTGTCCATTGTGCCTATGTATCTATGTTGGTATTATCATTAGCTCCAGCCTATCACTATTACTACCCTATCACGCACGTGAAGCGGTTAATCCGGATTCACGATCCATATTACATATTGTCATCATTGTGTTGCTGTATGTTAACACATTCATATTGTTTTATCATGTTGATGTATTTTTAGAATCCAACCTACTATGCTATTCAAGCTTGATTCCTTTGTAAACATTTTTGAAGTTTATATTCAGTTTGTGTACATGTGAAATGAAATATAGATATACAGTGGTTCTACATATTGAATGACTCTTATAAGACTGTGATTAAAATATGATCCTATGAAGGATACATCAAGACAATTCAAACAGGATAATTTGAAATTCATGGTGAGTAATGCCTTCATGTTTGCCCTAATGTTTTCTTAAAATGCTTTTTAATTAGGAACTAAAAAGATGCATTTGCTCAAGTAAACAATAATTGTATGATAAAACTAAGTTATAGCATTGCTAAATCTCCAGATTTTATTTAAAACCAATCATTTGTAATCCAGTAATGTGTGGTAACTTAGTAGTTGTTCTCTACTGTGATTCATTACTTGGACTTTGGTTTAATACAGTCACGTTGATGATACCTTGTGTACTAAAAATTTTGTTTGATCAAAACTGGTATGTTTTCTACCTTACAACTACTTTCATATCCTCATTTTAATGGAAAAAGTCAGCACCATAAATATCCCAAATACTTGAACAATTTTTTAATTTTTATTCTTTTCTGAATTATTGTGAAGCTAATTTTTATGGCTTTAGGGCTTGGACGTTTGCCTTAGACACTAAATTTTGTCCGGTTTTCTCTACATTCTTCACAACTTGTTGTTGATACTCCTCTGTTGCTATTTTCTGATTATTATTGTTCGGGTTCTAGAAAAAGAAATAAATAAAATGTATTTATTCTGCTAAAATAAGATGCACATTTTGAAATAGATATCAAATTAGCTAAAAGCCTTGTATTCAACAAATAAAACAAAACAAAAAGAGAAATTAAAAAGATTAAATTTTTACAATGTCAATAAATATTCTCGTGACTTGTTGATCTTCATTACTTCTTAGGTTTTGTGGTGGTTGCTACTGTTGTTTCTGAATTTTAGGAGTTGCAGTGATGGGAAATAGTTTGGTGGGTTTGCAATCATTCATCTTGCTCCTATTTTATAACAATCCTTTACTTACCTTTAATTATAATATTGTTGATAGTCTAGTAGAACTATGATACATTTAGTTGATTTCCTTTTAAGTTGCTCGCATTGTGGTCAGCATATTATTGTTTTCGGTTTACTTTATTGTAAACCCGCGACCTGCTTCTTGCTTCGCAATGTGGCGACTTAAAAGACATGAAATCTCAAAACATCAAGATTTCTGTGTTTAAGTTAAATATTTGTGTATTATACACATAAACCTCCTGGAATAAATTGAATAAATGAATTCTGAAAACCACATCAAATTCCAATGTGTAGTTAGGAAGAACTAATGGTAGTGCAGACTGGCACGAAAAGCAACTTTGCTTTACATCATGCCTGTAAGCCCCCAAGGGGCAAAGGTGTATAGTGTACTTATTGATATAGATATTTCTATCGTAAGCTGTATGATGACCAGATTATAGTGGCACAAGTGATTGGAAGTCACATTGATAGAAATCTTGAGAAATAAGACATTGTGTAGACTAAGGCGTTAAAATGTATTAAGCATTTGGTATCTGTGGGTTTTTTTTTACTTTGGTAGGAACTTCATTTTAATTCCATCTACAGTTAGATTCAAACTTAATGGTGGCTTGGAACATGCGGCGAGTCGCTGCGCAGTAACAATTTCATGCGTCAGGTTGGGGACCCTTCACCCCTGCTGACGCTGCTGTGCAGCGAGTAGCTAACTTCCGAGGCGCCATTAAGTTTAAATTGAACTGTACCAAAAAACATTAACAAACAAGAAAGTGTATCTCCTATGAATGACTTCCACTCCTTGATTGAATTCAGATTTTTTTTTATTAAAAGCTAATTCCTTGTTATGTATTGCTATTATGATGCAATGCACACTACATTATATAGAATAAGTGAAAAAAATGCTTATGTACAAAGTGTACATAAGCATTTTTTTAATAATGGTTGTATATAAGCTGACATAACCTGCTTGATAAAACCATTGCATTTAATAAGGTATATTACAATATTTCTATGCTGGTTAAAAAAAAAAATCTAAAATAAAGAGACAACAAAGTAAAAAATAAAAATGTTTGTTCCGTAAGTCTAAGTTGCCTGGGTTCAAACCCACGACCTACAAATCGTAATTCGGGGCCGATAAGAGTTACAACTGGGCCACCGCTCCTGGTACATTAATTTGTTTTTAAGAAAACGAATAAAATTAATGTACCACTATTTAATATAAAAAATCGGACTAAAAATAACCTCCGCAAATAACTCTGCCTTTTTTTAAGGCGGTTAAAAAGATCCTTAGTTTAAGACCAATACTGTCTGAACTCTGAAGCATATTTTTATGACAGTTTGGTAAATGTTTTTTTTTAACGGTCAGATAACCATAAGTTAGCAATTTTACTTTTTAAAGTAATAACTTAATGAGTTATTGTTGTATTGTTCTATTTTAATAATCTATTTTTACACACATCAAGGAAAATTATTACACGGATTTGTAACAAACGAATGGATTGATACACCTAATAATCCTAATAATATACAAATTAATAATTTATTATGGTGTGACCATTTATATAAACTAATATTTTATTGCTTAGAGTTAAATTGTCCTATTTTAATCCATCTTTAAATAAACACGTCTTTAAAGAAGCGTAAATTTAATGGTTATGTAGCAAATACAACAATATAAATAAATATGTTGGTAACTTATGTAAGGAAAGTAGTTTCATCACTGCCTTATCTAGCAAGAGTGGTCTACCACCAGCTGACCCAAAAATCAACTTGGCTTCCAGCTTCCAATATTCTTAATCAGCCAATAACGGTTCCACTACACCCTGGGACAGGCTTCGTCTCTGTCTGTCTCTATCTTGTCAATCAACTTTGTCTCGAACTCCCGAGACCCGAAAAAGGCCGGGGCGATCTAGGGGACGTCCGGCCAGTTGAGCTTGTTTGTTACTCCTTCAGGATTGTTTGTCCTTGTCCGTCCGTGCATGTTTAAGAAACGTTCGTCACATGATCATGTCACAGCCAGGTGTAAAGCTCTATTTGCTCCATGCACTTGGTGCTTTTCTTCTAGAATCGCATCAACGTGGCCAACTCACGATGTCTTGATTCATGATACTTTGAAAAATTGACTAAAGATGACTAAGATTTTTAATTTTACCATATTTTCGTAGATATTTCTCTATGAACGATGGGTTTGTCGAAAGATAATTCAGAAATCGTCATACTGATTATTTTTTCTTTTTTCTTTTTCCGTGGGCAAATCCTCATGAATGTTATGTCGGACTCCTACCGACTTAAACCCCACTGTTCCTACTTCTACCATGAGTCGGGGGCCCGGGAGATACTTGTACATGCGCCGCACCCCCGATACCGATCCTAAAAGGAAGAACGGAACCTATAAGAGATCACTTATTTTTGTTTTAGTTTACAAATTTTCTTCCACGATATAATAGGCAAAACATGTTGGTCCACTAAAATTATGTTACCACCTATATGTGCATATTCTTCTATCATGTTACACATGTTTGAACAAATAAATTTATCTTTATCTTTAATTTAAAAAAACAATCCATGGTAACTTGTATGATCGAGTTATGAAGAGAACCACGATATTTATTACAAAACATCTAGCGTTCTGAATTTCTGATCAAAGAATTGATAACGTATCGAATGGTGTGAACTGTGGTCGGACAAAATACCAGCTGAATATAAGCTGACTTGAATTTTTTATCTAAACAAGACCTTTTCCTGGCCCCGCTTTGGATCTATCCAAATTTTCCAATCTTGTTTCTTCTTCTGTTTTATTAAACACTAGCTGATGCCCGCGTGGATGTCGGTTATTATTATATACTAAAACCTTCCTCAAGAACCACTCTATCCATTGGTGAAAACAGCATGAAAATCGGTGCAGTAGTTTTTGAGTTTATCGCTAACGGACAAACACGCGGCGGAGGGCTTTGTTTTATAATATGTAAGGATAATGGTCTGGGCTGGCCAACTATATTAATTCGAAAGTTCTTTCTCTTCAATGGTGTACGAAGTCGCAACTTCTTACTTAGTCATTGGGCTCTGTCTAAGATTTTACGATTTCTATTTGATAACTTTCAATGATAGTGGTAGGACAAGTTGTGTAACCCTGAATCTGGGTTTCAAGAATAAAATAGTCCACTAATAATATTACCATTACTTCACTAAAATATTTAAAAAAATACGGTTTTATGTCAAAGAATAAATTGAGTGTGCTAATTTATAAAGAAATAGAAGTGGAATAGAACAGAGGAAATAGTAAAAAAAAAAAATGAAAAATTATGAAACAAAAAATTAAATGATGCAAAATGTCGGTTTTTTTTTGTGTTGAAAGTTTAGAAAGTTGAACAGAGCTCTTTCCTGTGACCACGTTTTGTCCAAACTTCAATATTTTCTGATGCACTATGAAGGAAAAACTACTTTGCAATTTGTAAGAGGTGTAAGATAGTGTTAAAGATGCAGATATCGGCAATATGAACTATGTAGAAGCAGTTCGCAACCTTATAAGTAAAACAATATAGTGTCAGTGTGTCGTCGGAGACGAGGGGTGGTCGATTTTTTATTAACTTAGGGTGGGTGCGGTCGGGAGTGGCAGACCAAACATCGCCTTGTCCAGATCGATATCGTTACGGACTATTCCGCTTGCGACACATTCCAAATCGCACCATATTTTTATTTTTGTAGTCAAGCGCATGTTTCTAATATTTTGTTATTCTTCGAGTTACAACCTAGTCTTAGCAGGGTTTGGTAACTTGAAAACTATTGCTAAAAAACCATTGGTTGGAAGTTTTATTCGACAACGACATCATGTGGATGGTGAAATTGTCCTAAAAATAATTCTGCTGTTATGCTAAATCATACTCAAATACTTGCACCACTGACTAATTTCCACTATCTATTCCAAATCTGCTTAAATATTCTTGTAAAACTTGCATCTCTGTCTAAAATCATAAGAATCAACATCATCAGTAGATAAGTAAGAAACTGTTCGCGTATTTTGTGTCGACATTTTGGGCTATGCATATTTTTCTTTGAAATATGTAAAGATATAACCACTTCTAAATATTAGAATTTGCAGATTTTAATAGGTACCAAAATGTTCCACTCATGAATTAGAAGTAGGTACGGGTATTGCTTAGAAGTGCCACGTTTGGGTGCTCAAAATTTACATTCAACGGAAGCAGTGAAGTGTTATGACTGCTACGAAAGTGCTTAGTGAGCAATAAAATAGCGTCTAGAGTTATTCTAGCTAAGTCATCAAAATATTACCTTATCATATGCTATTTGAGGCATTTGCTGATTTTGAGTAATATTTTATGTTTCCTAAAAAATATGTCTGGTTTGTTGCGAATTACTATGTCGTTCAATGGAACGACATAGTAATTCGCAAATAATGATTTGTACGCTTTTATTAGATCCAAGACATTTAACTGGTTGTTTTGGGATTTAAATGTTTTTTTGAATATTTTACGGAAAGATGATTGACTATAATTAGTACGAAAGTTAATATGAGATAGATGGTAATGAGAAAAAATCTTTAGATCAAGAGGGATCTCCCAAAGAGGTCTCTCCAATCTCCGAAAAATAAAGTTTAGTAATGAAGGGGATAGATTGATAGTCATCATGACTAACTACCTATAGTTTATGACATCTATTAGTGTTGCTATTTTGCTAATCCACAGTATGTACTCATGGCTAACGGATGCCAACCATGTTACGCACAGAGTTATACCACAGAATACAAGGAACTTCTCATTAGTTTTAGCTAACTACGCTACGAATCTACGGTAATTATTTTAGTAAATAACAGCTAAGTTTCCATAACTAAATCGTGCGCAAGGTTCGTGTTTACATCATATACAGACAGTTTAGGATTAATAGTAGGTGATCCAGCCTAGTTAGTATAATAATTGTTACTCTTGTGTCTTAATGCTCTATATGGTGTTCTCAAGTAGGTAAATTTGGGGCAACACACACGGTGTTAGAGAAATGCAGTTAGCTTAGTTGAAAAATCCGTCGAACATGACTACCTGTCTTAATCGCGTTATAAAATGATACATAACTGATGATTATTTCCCTTCTAATAGTACCTACTAGAAATACTCTTATTTCGCTATTTACATGTATTGATCTTCGTAATGAACAAACACTTAGTACATACTTAGGCCGAGATCTATAAACATGTTCTTTGTTTTTATGCGTTATTCCTGTCACTGTCGCACAACTGTCAAACTACAAGTGCAATGTCTGTCTATTTGTCAAGTTCATACTGTTAGTAAATGCTGGGTGAGTTATCCGTCTGCTGATTCAGCCTCTAGCTTATGTATTTGGCGTACTATTAATAACTTGGTAAATATGTAACCAAAGTCGAGGTTACAAATATTAACTTGAATAAATGTGTGACGTAATGGACCTTATGGCGTACTTAACAGGAATAATAACGATTTATGTCGTGTCTTCTTATTATTCAGAAAGAAATGGTTAATATTCATTATGTTTCTAGTTAGGATCTGGTGTTACTTTGTGGTATATACCATGTGTGTTGTATGTACGGGTTTTAATATTTAGACAGCTGTTGTCTGTTATCCACAGTTTTTTTTTTAAAATACAATAACATAGCTGCAGCATTTAATTGATACTGATTCTGAATTTGATGGAGGATTCTTCATAAAAGTAATACTCATCCACAGAGATGATCAACTAGACTAGCTATGCGCGGTTTAAATATGTTAATACTTCACACGATTGGCCAAAAGTTTCTCTATATCTAGGTCGAAAAAAAAATTCAAAATCTACAAAAAACAATTCATTGGCAGACAATGACAACGCACAGCCTAAACCGATAGTCTTGAAGTTTGAAATATTGCGCAAGAGTTTCATAAGCAACGAATGTGAGCACTGGGCACTGAGGAAGAATTTTAGAAAAATCATCCTCTAAAGGTATTAAGATGAATTTTTATATGAAAGTTCGTCATTTTTACCGATGGGAAATCTCCTCGGGCGGCTAGTCCATGCATTAGAAAAAAACCTGTTTACACTGAACTCGGAACGAAACGGACTTTTGCACTTAGGCATAAACTGACATTTACAATTTTTTTTAATCATTGCGGCTATACTGAAAAGTGATCAGACTAAAAAAAGATCTTCGGTATAATTTAATATTTATTACTAAGAATTTATTGTTAAACGTTTCACTCATATTGATAAGACAGAGATGGTAAGGGCGGCCCTAAGAAATGTATTTAGAATATGAAAAGGCATTTGACCTCGTTCGTACTAGTTCTAAGCAGCATCTTATTGAAAATATTTGAGCATGTTAGTACACATAGGTGTATTTTATAATAGATCTTTGAATTTTGGCCTCAAATTCCTGCCGTAGTGCATAAACTAAAGAATTCCTGTTGATGTCTCAAACCATACTCAGTGGTGTCCCACAGGGTTCAGTTCTCGGCCCATAAAACTTGCGTTTTACCATTATTATGATGCACCACTCAATAACCTCAACCATACAACAAGAATCGGTGTCATGAAACGTAACTAAGCTACAGTTTTTATTTTACAAGTGTCACGTAGAAAAACCCAATTCATGTAGGAACATTGTTCTAGTTACTTCCTATTTTTTTTTGTGATTCAACTAGTGTTGGTTAATGATGACCAAACATTAACCAACACTAGTTGAATCACTAAAAAACTTTAAGGTTACAAAAATGGGAAGCACTTAATTCCAGTATAGTCAAGAAAATTAACTCGATGCTATGATGTGTCATTCGCAGCATTCATGTGTCTCGCTTCCGGTAAATATTTTGTTTGTTCCTACACTGAACTGTTTTAGGAAGTAGACTATCATAAGAACTATTTTGCACACAACTGGGTACAAATAAATTTCTTCGGAACTATTGGAGATAAATGTAACCTCTAACTAAAGGCAGATATTTTTGCTGTCAACAACATAGAATTCCTCGGAAAAAACGTGGCCGGCACAGCTGGAAGGGCTCATTATGATCTTGACACAATATTATTGTGACATTTAAGTACACGAGTGACCCACATAAATAAGGTATAGTTGTGGACAAACGCACCGGTTAAGTCAAAAGCCGAGCGAGATCGACTTACTGCATCAGACATGAAATATTTGGAGCTGCCGGTCATTTTAAGTGTTCATTGAATAAACTAAATTGTATCTGTCCACTTGTCACGTTCTGCCTTGGTGCGCGTACAATAGCAGTCTTTTTTTATCTCTTCTACAGAAATTTTTCTTAGATTAATTTAATAGAAACTTAATTTCGGGTTATTGTTTAGAACTGTATTTACGATTAGCCATTTTAATAGTAATTGATACCTGTGGACTGTGGTGTTATGACCTCAATTAGGTTTGGTACAGATCTACCAAAGGAAGAGTGTATCATTCGTTTACTGCTCTTTTCGATGTTATTGTTCCGTTACTCTGCTGTGTTAATCCACGCAACCCTTCGTGTTAGCGATATTTCGCGAACGAAAAGGCCCGAAATATTTAGCTTATTGAATATTTTTATGCACGTGCAAACCACTACCCAAGGAACATCGAACGATGCACGATCCGAGAGCGTCTAAGTATAGATGGGCCACTCGCAAATGCGAGGAGTACTTGTCCTGAACTTAACAGAAAACTGTGGGTTATAATATAACTATAACTTAAATTCTTATAAACCAATATGATTCTTGCTACGTTGCTTAAAGAACGACGATTGGCACGGCAGACCATAAAAAGGATAACAGCTCCAGGAAATAAAGCAAGTCCCTAGTTAGCTAATGAACCTCGAGTGACTACAGTTAGACGGGGCTTATTCACCCAGAACAGCGTTTTCGGTAGTATGTATTTAAATGTAAAATGAGACCGTTTGACTTCCAAGTTAACGTTATGCGGGAAGCGTATGCCATTGCGTGAAATGTAATCATAATCATATTACCTTTTTATTAAGTTCTAAAAATAGCTGTGGAGAACGTTATCGCGGGCGTTATCTCATGGCGAGATCGTGGTTCATAGGCGCTGGCTGTCGTGCGTGTGGTGCGGGCAGTGAGCACGCCTCCAATGAGCTGCGGCTAGCCTGACATTGTGCGGTGTGCGCGCAGGCAGCCTAGCCTGCTAGGTGCCACATGCTGACTCCGCGGCATCGCTCAACGCGGGCTACGTGCGGTTATTTACTCTGGGGGTAGATAGCGTTTATGTAAACGAAAGATGTTACATTTGTACTGCTGAAACCACCTGAAATACTTATCTGGCATAAGACATCGCTCTTGTTACCTACTTATATGAAATAATAAATAACATGTAATTGGGAAGGAAGTCTTCAAAATGTTGTATTACCTGCTTGAAACGCCTTGAAGACAAGTTTTTAGAAGACGAGGTGCATGTTGTCAAAACAGCGGCACGTCAATTGGTCTAATCGGTCGCCGGCTGCGAGCCAATTACTTAGTTGACAGCATGGAAGCAATTCCTACATTTGAGGGCGGAAAACGCGCTGCAGGAAGACTTCCCTTTATTGAGTTACAGAAATAGACACGCTCATTGTCGCCATCATGTAGTCTTTCGATAAATTGTAAAATTATTACCTACTAGCTGTTGCCCGCGACTTTGCGATCCAGAATGAAAAGTGGCATATGATGAGGTCCCAGGTTATCTATCTTTCAAATTTCATATCGATCAGTTCAGCGGTTTAGGCGTAAAAAAGTAACATTATAGAGTTTCTTTCGGATTTATAATACTACTAACGGACCCGGCAGATGTTGTCCTGACCGAACAGCGCCACCTACCAGGTTCAATTGTATTTTCTAACCATCCAGGGACCCACTCAAATATACATAGATACATACATACAAAATTTCATTCAAATTTGTCCAGCTGCTTACGTGACAAACACAGAATTATAATGTATATGTATATATTATTCGTAGGGTTTAACGGACGTGAAAAAAATTACAGTTTTTTTTATACGATGCTCTGCTTGTCATATTCAGAGAAAAAAAAAAATGTAAGTGACGTTTGTATTTCGGTTCCCCGTTTTTCATCTGTGTAGTTTTAGAAGTCTGTCTGTAGTAATTAATTGTATGTTAACATTTAATCTTATTTTGGACGTATGTATTTATTAGGTAATTGCATTTTGAATTAATTAATTTTAAATTGTATTGAACTTTTGAATTGTTATCTGATAATTGTGTTCTTATTTTTTGTTATAGCATCATCGATCGTATTCATTCATTTAAATTTTGCATGCTCCGACCAACAAAAAAAGGAAGACAGCGCGCCGTACATCAAAAGTGAAGCCACAAAACCATGCTCCTGCAAGTAAACACACAGGCTCACGCACACACCTAAACTAAAACCATGCTCATCGCTCCTAGTACATCACGGGTCGTCGTCTGGTTAACATCAGTAAAACAAATAGAATTATGCCTTCCTGTGTAGTAAAAACAATAGCAAATCACATAAAAAGTCTTACGCAATCACTTTTCACTTGTACACACGGCTACACATCAAGCTATACATTTCCAGTTTATGCTGATCTCGCATTGTATAGGATTTCCGCACAATGCGAGGTCAGCTTATACTGGAAATGTATAGCTTGATGTGTAGCCGTGTGTACATACTTGAAATAACATCGTTTTTTAATTTAATTAACTATAAATTTTAGGTTACTCGGAACAAAAAACCTCAACGAATGAATGAATGAAAGCAGTGACATAACGTGGGAGGGTTGCCATAATGTGATTTCAAATTTTCCCATTCGATTAAACCGATTTAAATTATGATTTCTTATTTCGAGTAATTATATTCCTGTTTTATTTTTAATAATATTTTTTAGTAATTATATTCCTGTTTTCTTTTTCTATTTTATATTTTAGATTTCCAAGTCATACTGAATCTAAAAGTAAATGGATATTAGCTATACGACATAGCAATTTAAAAATGTTTTATTTTTGTTTCGGAATGGAAGTCCTTAACAATTGAGTTATAATACCATACTCAACAATATCTTACTCGTACAATATTATACTACCCATACAGTATTATTCCCCAAATTATAGGGAAAAACTTTAACAAATGACAACCCTTTTTACACACACATAGATAAAAAGGTGGCTTCACTTTTGATGTTCGTAGTGCTACGTCTTCCTTTTTTTGTTGGTCTGAGTTTGCATGGCGAATCTTGGGAATGTATGGCTCAACTTTACTTCTTCACGACCTTATTTGTATACCTACATTCTAGCAAATAAATAATTTGATTTGATTTGAGTAATACTTATTATTCTTTGGCTGCGGTGTATAAAATACAGTAAGATTCCAATCAGTGAAATCTCAAAGATTTTAAAAGTTATTTAGAAGATAACATTGTGATTTTATTGCGACACTAACCTCAATATACATTAATTATATTGTATTTAATATGATGTAATCATGCAATGTAGAGTATGTCGTTGTATGTCGTTTTCGCGTTCGCCACTACATTATATAAAATATTCGCGGCAAACGAACAATTAAAAACTGTTTATTATTAGATTGTAATTATTAATTTCTTTAAGTTCACGTCAAATACATAACTATGTTTATCATGATAAATTTTAATTGCCATCACAATAATTACGTTTGCTGTGCGAGATCAAAGCGCATACTGTTTCAGAACGTCTCTTATCAACCAATCATCCTCTTATCGTAATAGGACAATGACTCTGAAGTTTTATAAAACCCCTAGGGTTTATCAAGATACGATGTCGCCATAGGGAAAATGCTTTCTGCAAGCAAGTACACCGTATGAAATAACCCTATACAGTATGTTAACTAACAAAGGGCGTTCCCGTTAACCTGCAATACTATAGCGTCTATAGATGCTTAAAATATTTCCATTAATTTTTTTTTGTTGTTTTTGTATAGTAAAATATTCACAAAAAATATTAAATTGTTACGGAAAATAAACTCTCTGTACACGCCCACTTGTCACACTTGTTTTCCTACGTTGAAATACAAGTGTGCATGTACAGAGTGTTTCTTTTACGTTTAAATTTAATCGTTTTGTGAACATTTCACTACTCAAATTAAAAAAAAAGTTTTTTTTGTGTGGTTATATTTTTTTAGCATGTATACACGATATACTATTTCAGGTTAACGGGAACGCCCTTTGTTAGTTAACATACTGTATATTATTCTAATAATAAGATGAAATCCAGTTATTCAGTTTTCCTTAGGCATTTTTTTGACACATCACACATCAGACGTTTACTTATTATCAGATTTCCCTACATTGCCGTTGGCTAGTCATATTTCCAGCCGCCCTCCTCCAGGTATTGGTAGGTATTGGTCTGTGAGGGATCACAGACCTACCTCTTACTTAATCCTAGAACCTATAGTTTAATGAACGTAATTGTTTGTGTTCCCCAGGTGAGCGTGTCGTGGTGAAGGCGACGGCATGTGGCGCGGCGCGCGGGTGCTGGTACTCGCGGCGCTGAGCCTATTGGCCGAGCCTTCGCTGGCCGCCAACAAGAAGTTCAACCTTACCATCGGTTACCTGCCCTGCCTCACCGGCGAACTGCGCGATCGACAAGGCCTCACTATCTCCGGGGCACTCTCCATTGCCCTCGAGGAGGTCTGCTCGCATAACTACCCATTACCATAATTCAGATAATACCCGATACGATATACATTAAAATAAATCTAGCCAAGGACGCTGTGGATCTTTCCATTCGCCTCATCTCGCATACCGTGTAATATTTTTAGTATCACATTAAATCGCATGTACCGGCTTGTAATGTTAAACTGATTCCAATGCGGTTTCGAATGATTCATTTATGTTTAAATTCCAAGCGATATAATTACTCTCACTACTTTTAGAAGTATAAATAGTCACAATAAATTTGGTTGGACTCGTACAATGATAACTTTGTTTGATCAGCGCAAAATCCTATCTACACTTCCGTAGCTATTTTTAGCTCGAGGGCAAACAAGTCGAGTTAACTTTTAGAATTCCACGTACATAAATAAATGTCTTATAAATATCTATCCGTTACTATGTGGTTACAGTTATCCCACAGGCGAGTAGCCTTTATCCCTGTTTTCACAAGCGTAGGTTATGAAAGTACCAGAAGTTTAAACCATTAATCCTAGTTATTTTTGTAATACTAATAATCAATCAACGATCAATAATATTTTGGTACGTTGAATTTAAATAAGCTTCATTTTTCTTCCAGCTGAACAACAACACAGAGTTGCTGCCCGACGTGGAGTTGTTCCTAGAATGGCATGACACCAAGTTCGACACGGTGACGGCGACACGCCTACTCACTGACATGAGCTGCTCGGGCGTCGTCGCCTTCTTCGGGCCCGAGGGCCGCTGCCACACTGAGGCGATCATCGCACAGTCCAGGAACTTGCCCATGATCTCTTATGTAAGCATAATGATAAAACGATTTTTTTGCAGTTTTTTTTTAGAGCTATACATATTTCATCACTAACATGGATTAGACCCGCCTCCCGCCTAGATTGTAGACCAGGTTCCTAATATTTCATAAAAAAATCTATTAATAATATGGCGTGTATGCGAGCCTACCTCCTAGCATAAATGAATCCGGCCGAATGATGAGCTAGTGTCCGGTATCCGGCCGGATAGCAAATTATGGCCGGATAATCGTTTTGTCTCTACTAAAAACGTGATAAGTGACCCAAGACAATTGGAGGTCTAACAAATTTTTTAAATAATCCATGGAAAACTAGATGAGGAATAACCCGAATAACGGTCGTTCATGTTAATTTTATGAGATAAAATTTTAACTACTTTCATATCAATGTTGTGTTTGCAAAGTAAGCATGCAATTCCTTCAAAGTGTCTTGAATACTTGATATCAGTATTTGTTAGTACTACTTAAACTCTTGGTATGGTACTGGAAGTTTTTAAACAAAATATTGATGTCATTGTCTGTTTGTTTCAGAGATGTTCCGATTACCAAACTTCGACATTGTCGAACTTTGCGAGGTTGGAGCCGCCTGGCGCTCAGGTAAGCGACAAGTTAATTTAATCTAAGTACGCAAGTAACAATTTTCAAATTACTCATCGATAAAATCTCTTAGTAAAAATTTTAAGTTCACTGACAGACAACGCACAGTCTAAACCGCTGGGTCTAAAAGCATGACATTTTGCAAAAAAGTTCCGTATGTAACGAAGGTTATAAGAAAGGTACTCAAAAGGATTTTCGAAAATTGTAAAAAGATGCAAGTTCGTATTGAAGTTCGTCGTTTTTACCGTTGCGAAATCTAGACACGCGGCAGCGTGTCAAGCCAAGTTCAAGAAAAGATAGTATTTTACATGAAGCGACTGCTTATCTGATCTCCACAACCCAGTTATGACACCCCTTGGTACAAGGTATTTGGTACGGCTCCAGGCTCGTGTATAGTATAATTTATTTATTTTGTTTATTACCTTTTGAATGGAGAATAGCTGGTGCGACATTGATTTATAATTCGTCAACTTATTTGTCCATTACGATTCCTGAAATAGCAATCTGTTATTCCGATATAAGCAGGTAACTATGATTTTTTATTTAATCGACGCATACATAAAGCGCTGATCTACAAGGATCGATGTGGCGAAGCTTGAGGAAGGCCTTTGTCCAGCAGTGGACGACGATGATTTTACTAGCATAACCTTTTAGTTTAGAGGCATGAGAAACGAGGGTGTAAAGTTCACTCATCCTCTATTGAAAAGAGAGGATCTTTCGACCAGACGGGTGTTGTGTCTGGCGGGCAACTGCCCAACGTTTGATGTCGGGATCTTGTATATTCTGTCCATCGCGCGGTAAACTCTAATTGCGCGATGCAGGATTTTATGTGACGTCAGGTCTGTGATGCGTAGTTCTTATGAACGTTCTTATTCTTATGTAGCGATGTAGATGTCGCCACATCCTAATGATCTGTTACTTAATTTCAGGCAACAAAATCCGTAATATCGCTGCTACGGTACTACAGATGGAACAAGTTCTCCATTCTGTACGAGGACTCGTGGGTGACGGTGGCGCTGACGCTGGAGAACCACGCGAAGAAGAACAACATGACCGTGAACCATCAGCGGCAGGTGATAGACTCCTTAAAGTGCTGCGAGGAGAAGATGACGTGCTGCGCGCCCGGCTTCTGGTACCAGTTCATACAGGATACCAAGAATAAGACCAGAAGTGAGTTGATTAAATCTTTATTTTATGGGCTTTTTAATTCAAGACTGACGAGTATAATACAGTATGTTAACTAACAAAGGGCGTACCCGTTAACCTGCAATAGTATAACGTCTATACATGCCAAAAAAAATATTACAGTAAAAAAAAAAAGTTTTTTTTATTTTTGTATAGTAAAATATTCACAAAAAATATTAAATTGGTACGAAAAATAAACTCTCTGTACACGCCCACTTGTCACGTTGTTTTTCTACGTTGAAATACAAGTGTGCGTATACAGAGTGTTTCTTTTACGTAATTTAAAAAACATTTTTTTTTTGAGTGGTAATATTTTTTTTAACATGTATACACGCTATACTATTGCAGGTTAACGGGAACGCCCTTTGTTAGTTAACATACTGTATATATCCAAAGTGTGTAAAAACCGGCCAAGTACGAGTCGGACTCGCGCACGAAGGGTTCCGTACCATTATCTATAAAAACTACTCGATTCGAGATCCTCGTGATTTTTTCCTCTTTATTTATTTGCCTCTGAGAACGCAAGCTGAAAACTGAGGGTAATTAAATTTATTGCACCTCATGGACTATTTAGGTGCCCATCTAGATTTCCGTGTCCAAGAATTCTTGTCCAATCAATATTACTTTCATATTTCACTTTCAGTATACGTGTTCTTGGGCTCTACATCAGGTCTCATAGATATGATGTCTGCTATGGAATCACTCCACCTGTTCTCCAAGGGCGAATACATGGTCATATTTGTAGATATGATGACATACTCAGATAAAGAAGCCTTGAAATATCTTATAAGTGAGTAAATAAAATGCTTATAATATGACATTTTCTCTTAACAGAAAAAAAAGGTAACATACACTTACTACTATCATTTCTACGTATTAATGTTAAATAGTTCCGTTTTCCTTATTGTTTTAGTTAACCGTCGTCACATTGTTCGCCAGGCGTAAACATTACAATTGCAAATCTAATTGAATTGAGAAATTATGTATATGGCTGTATTTATTCTGAATTATGTCTTTTGGACACGAGGGTGTTACATGTAATATTCACTCACTTTTGTTGCATTCCTGCATCAGTTGTGTCGCTTGACATGTGATTATTGAGTATTGTAGATCTTCTCCACATACAATGACCTTCAATTTTATATTTTGAGCCTTTTTAATATCGATACGTAACAAATATTAAAGCAATCTATATACATAACATAATCAGCCTATAATGTTCCCACTGCTGGGACACAGGCCTCCTCTCTATGAGAGGGAGTGGGCCGTAATCCACCACGCGGGCCCAGTGCGGGTTGGTAGATGTCAAATGTCTTCGAATTTTTGGTTCTAAGACATGCCGGTTTCCTCACGATGTTTACCTTCACCGTTTTGAGAGCAGTGGTGATGAAATTATTTACACAAAGTAAAGCACCTGTCGGGGTTCGAACCTGCGACCTACAACTCGTAAGTCGCGGACGTTACCACTGGGCCACCACTGCTCCCATCTGATCTATATAAACATGATTTAAATTGAGGCTGCGTATTTTCTTCATGAGACAGTAGACAGCCCAGAGTCCATCAACCATGGGATCATTCTTCCATTGTGAAAAAGAGATATTAGGACTTAGCGCCATCCTTTTTTCGCATTAGAGCAAAGATGACTTTCGACACCTCTATACGGCTACAGAACACAAAAAATAAGGAACACCTGTGATTACTTATATATAATTAAATAAAACAACTTCACAGAAACGGAGGACCGTACAAAGTTAACATGTCCGAACACGCCGGCATTTAAGAAGCGAGCGCAATCGCTGCTGGTTGTGGTCTCGTCCGAGCCGTCCAGCAGTTACGAGGAGTTTACCAACAAAGTCCGGAAGTACAACACTTTGCCACCCTTCACTTTCCAAGCCACCATACTCGGGAATAAGTTTAATAAGGTAGTTGTTTTAATTTCGAGAGCTCAGAACCCAATTTGTATGAAATATGTGTGAGTGTGCCCCTAGATCTATATCTATATTTATAAAAATGAATCCCTATTTCCCTTGGTCACGCCATCACGCGTGAACGGCTGAATGAATTTGGATGAAATTTGGCACAGTGGTAGACCATGGTCTACCACTGCCAAATGGATACTTTTTATCCCGATATTCCCACGGGATCGAGACTTACGCGGGTGAAACCACGGGGCTCAGCTAGTCAATCTATATAAATGAATAAACAGAATTATAATGACGACGAATAAGAAATACAGGTATATAAAAATAATCTAAAATATTTAAGAAATTTTTGCAGATAAAATAATACATAAATACATAAATAATAGATAAGCGAAATGGTAGTATCTTATTTCGCGATCTCCTGACTTTGATTATATGTAAGTTAAAACTTGTTTCTACAACTTAATGATCTCCTAAAACAGGGCTTCCTCTCTCCTACCATTTTGCTGTGCCCTACATGTCCATATTTGTCTAAATTAAATAGTTACCACCTAAGTACACATTATGGTAAAGCAATAAAGATATTGAGTATATTATGTAGTTGTAGTAAGTACAATAACAGAATGAAAAGGTTAAGCAATTGTCAATATATCGATTCATTTCCCGCGGGCACCGAGTCAGCTATTCGAAGTGTCGTTTGCATTTATAAACAAGGCACATGCAATGGGCAGTGGCCCTAAAGGTGTTCAACCTTTTTATTACTCGACTATACCTCGAAATAGCTGCCTTTATTTGAGCATTAGGGTAAATATAAATTAAATTAATAAACCAATTAAGTGTATCTCAACATAATTTTCTATTGACAGTTTGTTTCCATCTACGCTGCATACTTATATGATTCGGTAAAACTTTACGCGAAAGCTTTGGATGAAATCATAAGGGAAGAGACTCGTAGTGAAATGTTGACGATGGTTAAACTGAATGCTATCGCCACGAATGGAACGCGTATCGTCGCCAAGATGATTCAAAGTTCACCATATAAAAGTAAGTGTGTCGCTGACCATAATGTTCTTAATAAAATTAGGCCGGACTCGGGTTATTAAATGCAAATTCTATCTTTGATTCAAAATGTTTAATATGTTATTGAAAAGAAATTTCAAAATGGCCTTATTATTTTTAAATATTCTATAGATACAAGATACTTTTTAGATACGCCCTGTATCATGGAAATATTAATTAATGTCACCATTTATTACGTTGTTAGAATATGACACTTCCTGCAGGTATATCGGGCATGTCCATTCGTCTGGACGAGCGAGCGGACTCGGAAGGCAACTTCTCCGTACTAGCGTTCAAGCCGACCAAGTACCGCGACGGCGTCGTCAACTGTACATACAGCATGATACCCATTGGGCACTTCCAGCATCAGAATAAACGAGAGTTTCCTGTGAGTAAAACGTAATAATAATAGTAGTAATAGTCATATTAGCAAAGCAAATTACCTTTTTTGAGGCAAGACATGATTTACTATAGACTGATAAAACATGGTGTTTTTTTTTTTCAGGAATATAAATTAAACCCTCGTCTACCAATCGACTGGCCCGACAGCGTTAAACCCGAAGACGAACCTTCGTGTGGGTTTCTCAACGAGAAGTGTCCCAAAGACGATTCTCAAATAACGTCTCTGGTCGTCGCAGGCACGTTAGCTGTCACTCTGTTCTGCGCGTTGGTCGTCACCATCAGCATATACCGCAAGTGGAAGATCGAGCAAGAGATCGAGGGTCTCCTCTGGAAGATAGACCCACAAGAAATTGCTGGATATTTGGGCAGTGGGCTCGTGTGGTCGCCTAGTAAGGTAACCCCTTACCAGAAATAGACGCGCAGGCAAGCGCTAGCTTTTGTGTAAACAGTGCAGACTTTATGTGCTATTATGTGGTTGTAAGATGGTCGAAAATCAGCGTTCCTCGAATAAATTGTTTATGTTGCAGCTGAGTTTAGCGAGCGGGATATCGTGCGAGAGCAAATGCTGCACGCAGATATTCACGACAACTGCGCAGTTTAAGGGGAATGTGGTCAGGATCAAAGAGCTCAAGTTCTCCAAAAAGAAAGTAAGTGCATCGATCATTTTCTGTTACACCGGAACGGATCATGTATGCCTTTAATGCCTTCTAACCAAAGTTTATCAACTTTGGTTTTGGTTTATCAATTTCGGCTGAACCATTTAAAATTGCCATAACTTTATCGATAGTTCATTACCCACATAGTTTCTAAGTATGATATTATGTGCAGTATATTAAAATAGCGTATGTTTGCTAGGACATTCCACGTGAGATAATGAAAGAGATGCGTCTGCTGCGAGAGTTGCGTCACGACAATTTGAACTCATTTATTGGTGCTGTGGTGGAGCCACTGCGCGTTCTTCTACTCACCGACTACTGCGCCAAAGGGAGCTTGTATGTGAGTAATACGTGGACTACCAATCTACTACCAATCAGAATTCGTCTCCGAAATTAAATTTGTAAAATAAACTTTATTTGTAATGTCACGGGATGGATGAATAAAATAAATACGATGTTGTTTCCAGGATATAATCGAAAATGAAGATATAAAGTTGGACAAAATGTTCATATCTTCGCTAATTCATGATCTCATAAAGGTACGTTTAGTTTAATATTTAACACATTTTCTTAAGCAATATCGTATGCTTAACATGGTGTTATTTTGTTACAGGGTATGATGTTCATTCATACTTCGCCATTAATTTTTCACGGAAATCTCAAATCCTCGAATTGTGTTGTTACGTCTAGGTGGATGCTTCAGGTCAGTTGATTTATTTTACGTTTTAATTCAAATTGGAGAAAGTATACTACTGTCGATGCCTAAGCGATGGTACAACATACAAATAAACATTAATTTATATTGTAGGTTGCTGATTTTGGTCTACACGAACTCAGAGCTTGTGCTGAAAACGAATTTATAGGAGAGCACCAATATTATAGAGGTATGGGAAAAAACATGGGTTATTTTTATAAAATCTGAATAATTCTACATAATCTAAATAATAACATGTTTTGTATATTTTAGGTTTATTATGGAAGGCTCCGGAGTTGCTAAGGGAGATGGATAACCCCAACGGCACGGTTGGCGGTACGCAGAAGGGCGATGTCTATGCTTTTGGGATCATTCTCTATGAAATAATAGCTAGAAGAGGGCCTTTTGGTTTGACGGGGACGGAACCTAAAGGTGAGTTATATATTCTAAATTCTATCACAAAATTTATGTTATTTTTAAAACAATAAAATAAGAATTCGTTTGAGGCCGTCTGTATATTTACAAGAACCATTTCAAGCACTTACCTAGAACTTTTTTTCCTTTTAGACAGTTTTTTCAGGAGATCTACGACTACCGAAGTTGAAGTTTTGGTTATTCTTTCAGATATAGTCGAGCGTCTGAAGAGGCCTAAGTTGGACGGTGAGGAGGTGTTCCGACCTGACACAGACGCTTTGGATCCTGCTCCTGAGGACTACGTGGTCGCGTGCATGAAAGACTGCTGGACTGAGGACCCCAACTTGAGACCTGACTTCCCCATTATTAGAAGCCGCCTCAAGAAAATGAAGTCTGGAAAGTGAGTGAACATTCTTTAAACAAAAAATTCACATCGTGCTGACGATTTTGAACCTTATATTTGGAAATCTGTGTATGTTATGGTAATACTTCGGTTGAATATTCCAGATCAAGGAACATAATGGACCAAATGATGGACATGATGGAGAAATATGCTAATAATTTAGAAGAACTAGTCAACGAGAGAACGAGGCTATTGATCGAAGAGAAACAGAAAACCGAAGACTTATTACATAGGATGCTACCAAAGTAAGCTACCTTTTATATTATTCGACATTACTATACTGTTGTACCAAATACAATTTATGTCCAAGCTATGAGTTTTGTATATAAAAACTGATGTCACATCAGTTACTGTCAATAGCCATGCGCGCATTTTGAACGTTAGTATAAAGTTTTGTGTCTAAGAATGCATTAAAAGAAACAAGCTTTATTATGTTAATTCACGGCACAGTTGCGACTGGTGCCCATCGTGAAATGTGCATGTACATGTCATTAATATTGTGTGTACATTGGTGTTATATGTTAGCGTCATCTAATCGTTATATTATTACTAATTTGAAGGTTTGTAATGTAATCGGTGTAATTAATAATAATATACATGTGAGCACAGTTGAGGAAGACGCAAATACAACAAGCTGTATCACATACCTGGATGTCGCAGTAGTGTGCGTACTGGTTTACATTTAGTCCAAGTCTCATCGCTACTATGTGATAACTAACCTAGACGTTTTGTGAATCTCCATACAAGTAGGTACACGAAATTCGGTCGGAAAAACAGTCGAGTCGGCCGGTAATAATGTGCTATTTTTATTGCAGGAATAATGGTTTCGCTTTACGTCACTATATTTCGTTGTTAAGTAAAGAGTGTGTTGTAAAATAAATAAAATGGGAGTGTATTATCTTACAAACATTGGCGTGATTTATGTGTAACCACACTGTAGGTTATTTAGTGTATATTTAATCATGAGTATTATTGACGCTTTTAGCTCAGATTGATAATGGTACTATAAATAAACTAATACACATAATATAGTTCATTCATCAAAACATGAAACATCGACATGGACTTGATGTAAAACAGTGGTACGTCGTCTAAAAATTTAATGTATTCACTTTGTTGTACTTGTGTTCTTTTCCAGATGTGGAGGTTGAATCCATTATAGAAATGTCGTGAAAATGTCTTGAGGTAATTAACTCCCTATTGGTGATTGTAGTTTAATATGGTTTGCCTCACACAGGTGGCAGGCTCACGTCACAATCTTCATTGAAATGTACCGACATTGTGATACACGTGGCTCACCTTTCATTAACAGAGTTTGAGTAGTTATAGAGCTTGCTTGGGGTTCTGTGGCGGTTTAGCGTGACGTCGTTGTCGGTGATGGCAGTTTTCTTCAAGTAGTTAACTGGTTTTATAGCTTTTTGCAAGTGATTTTGTAGCGTTTCTATGGTGAACTTCTGTAATAGGGCACGAGTGGACTCTTTTTCAAATTACACTGCACTTTAGATAATTTTTATTTATAGATCAGCATGTTTAACATTAGTAGTACCTACTTCTAGCATTTTAAGTCTTTCTCACTTTTTAAATATGTTTAATTTAAGTACTTTTTATTCCTAAGTACAAACTTTTATACTGTAGTTTTTTTTTCTGATAATTATTTTTAAATTAAGATTTTATTTCTCTAGCGCTTGTGATTGAACTGTACATATCTGTAAGGTTTTAGTTTATGTTTTTATCCGTAGCTTGCAGTAAAAAGTAGCAGCATGATTTGAAGTAGTTGGTAAGTTGGAGTGATACTGTGTTTCGTCAGAATTTTGTATAAGTGTGAATGGTCAGGCGTATGTGTTAAGGGCGGTGTACATGGGGGTGATTGTTGCAGGTCGGTGGCGCGGCGCCTGACGACGGGCGAGGGCGTCGAGCCGGAGTCCTTCGACTCGGTCACCATCTACTTCAGTGACATTGTCGGGTTCACCGCTATGTCAGCCGAGAGTACTCCGCTCCAGGTCGTGAATTTCCTCAACGATCTGTACACTGTGTTTGATAGAATAATTAGAGGCTACGATGTTTATAAAGTGGAGACTATTGGGGACGCGTACATGGTGGTAAGTTATATTTTTTTAAGCCTAGCACGCCTTGTCGTTGTTTATAAATTTTATATTTCAATACATAACAAAATAGGAATTCAAATTAATGTATCGTGTCTTCTAGGTATCTGGTCTCCCTATAAGGAACAGCGACAGACACGTTGGTGAGATCGCATCCATGGCGCTGGAATTGTTGAATGCAGTCAAAAGTCACAAAATATCTCATAGACCAAATGAAACACTCAAGCTTAGGATAGGAATTCATACTGGTAAGTTTTATGCTGGTTTTAGTACCTCCAGATAATTTTTATTAAGTTAAGTTATCCTACAGATTGTGTTCTCAATTAGAATTATAAAAAAAAAAAGGATTTTATAAAGGTTTCATTTTACCTTAAATGAAATGAACCTCGCGGTCGGAACCTTAATAATTATTCTAGAAAAACCGCCCATGTGCGAGTTGGACTCGCGCACGAAGGGTTCCGTACCATTATCTATACAAACGGCAAAAAAAATCACGTTTGTATTATTAGTATTTATTTTATTCTGTTTTTAAGTATTTGTTGTCGGCAAAAGAAATACATCATCTGTGAAAATTTCAACTGTCTAATCTACTGTCACGGTTCATGAGTTACAGCCTGGTGACAGACGGACGGACGGACAGCGGAGCCTCAGTAATAGGGTCCCGTTGTACCCTTTGGGTACGGAACCCTAAAAATCGTCTAATTCACGCGTATTTTCGAATTTCAGGCGCAGTAGTAGCAGGTGTGGTCGGTCTCACAATGCCGCGTTACTGCCTGTTCGGCGACACAGTGAACACGGCCTCCCGCATGGAATCCAACGGCGAGCCGCTCAAGATTCACATATCGCCGAGCTGCAAGCAAGCACTCGACAAGATTGGCGGATACATCGTCGAGCCAAGAGGCACTATTCCTATCAAAGGGAAAGGGCAGGTTTGTGACATGGCGAATTTAATTAGCAAACAAAAAGAAAACATCAAATTCTTAATTAGCCAAGGAAGCCCACAAAATTAAAATTTTCTTTTGTTTTTGCAATTTGCAGGCCAGAATAAAAAAAAAATGTATTTACAGAATTGTAGTTATAATCGTCAATACAACCCGTTAGAATTGGCACAAATGTCATGATTTCATGAAATAGTAATTCAGTAGTAATTTGAGTTACAAATACTGTGTTAAGTATATAAGGGGAAATCGCCTTAATATGCTTATTTTATTATTTGTAGTTTGTAGTTTTTTTGGCGGAGTTGTACAAAGTTATAACAAGATACTAACTCTTGTTTCTGTGTTACAGCTCCAGACGTACTGGTTGGTCAGTGCCACAGAGAAGGCCATACAGAAGAGGACCGTCGAAGGCGAGGAGCGTCCCCTGTTCCGTCGACCCAGACGAAGCCCCAGATTGGCGGATTCCAGACATCCTTCACTTTCAGGTATTTTTTTGATTGTTTATGATGCAAATCCACATTTTTGTGGTGTGGTTGCCTCATATGATAACTTTAAATATTTGTATTTAATATTGGCAGAATCACACTTTTCTCGCCAACCACACTGCAAAAATGTAAAATTGGATGTAGTTTCTGAACTAATTTCATTTTCATCAATAATATAGATTCCGTATGCGCAGGCGGCGGTGGCGGCAGCACTATCCGGCAGCGCATGTCGAGCGGCGCGCGCGACGCCGACGTCATGCGCGGCTCGCGCGACGCTGACGTCATGCGTGGCTCGCGCTGCTCGCTGCCCGCGCCGCTGTGCTCGTCGCCCGGCGAGCTGCGCCGCGCGCGCCCCGCGCAGGCCGCGCCCCGCCCCAGGTACGCGCCCTACCCGTGCTACCCGCCCTACCCGCCCTACCCGCGCTGCATGCTGCTGGCCAGCGCGGAGCTGCGGCGCAGCAGTCAGTAATGTGCGATCTTGTGGGCAGGCACGCGCTCAGCTCGATCGCGTCGTCCACGGCGTGCTCGGGCTCGCCCGACGAGCCGGCGGCGCGCTGGGGCCTGCGCGCGCAGTCGCTGGACCTGCTGCCCGCGCGCGACGTGCGCATGCGCCGCCAGCACACGGCGCGCTCGCTCGAGCACGAGGTGGGCGTGGCCACGGTGTGCGGCGACCCCGTGTTCAACGGCACCATCATCGGCATCGTGACGGACGAGGCGCCGCGCGACGAGGACAGCCCGCTGCTGCGCAAGACCAGCCTGTCGTCCAAGCAGGAGCGCGCGCGGCGGAAGGCGCCCGAGGCCAGCTACATCGAGTTCTACAAGCGCTGGCGCTCGCTGGAGAACGTGGCCGAGGGCAAGGCGGGCGCGCGCAAGGCGCCGCGCTTCGCCATCCCGTCGTGGCTGCTCGGCTTCTTCAGCGCGCGCGAGCCCGAGCTGCGCGCGCCGCCGCTGCTCGACACCGAGTCCGCCGTCTGAGCAGCTGCACTGTGTTACGTTATATGTATATTATATGAGATGTTGTAAATAATATGTGTAAGTAAAACGATGTTACCGTCAATTGTGAAATAAGTTTAATGTTATTAAATAATTTCTATTGAACAAGGTCTCTTAATAATACTGACGTAGATCACAATTACATTAAGTGTCATTAATGCGAGAAATGCGGTTCTGGTAACGTGAGGTCCTGGCGGTTTCAATATGAGTGTTCACCTCCAACCTTTAGGTAGAACTCTGCTGTTGCTCACGAGACCACCTTTCTCGCACGTATAGTAACTACTGCGACTCGGATCGAGCTATGCTCTATGTCGCAGTAGCTAGAGATGCGTGTCGCTGCCATTGACTAGTATTACATCGTAAGTACAAATGCACGCATTACGCGTCCGCGAGCAGTGGAATGCCGGCGCCGTCGCGCTCGTTGTACGAGCAGCCGTTGATCACCAGTTTGATGTCGCACTGCTTGGTGTCACTCGGCGCGGAGCCCTGCACCAGTAGAGGCGTGTCGGGGGTGGGGGCTGGTGGGGTTTGGATACATTCCGTGTGCTCTATGATAGGACACGACACGCTCGTGTACTCTTGCCGGAGGCTTGGTGCTTCTAATAGGTCACACCGTTGCGTTGGAGCTAGTCGTCCTTCACCAACCACCTGAAAAGATTAAAATACATAATTATTATTTGTGCTCCATAAACGATCATCAAGACTCAAGGTGTGCTCTACTTACTTCCATGAGATACTCATCGCTGCGGTGATGTAGAACACCGTCTGTATGCGATTCCAAATGATTTCCGGAAGCAAAACGCAACTTTTTAGGAGATTCTAAACTGCAACATCTGTAAAAAAATTAAGGGGATAAATGACGGTCTGGCTAAAAGTTTAGTCGAATGAACTCAATCACAAAACTTTTTTGAATTTGTCGAGCGATTGGAGGGTCTACGCCAAAAAATATAAAGTCCAACATTACCTATGTAGTCCACCGACTTGGTTCTTCCAGCTCCTAGTCTTAAGCGAGCTGCGTTGTCCTCGCTTGTCTGTGCTGCCGGGCGGCTGCACATTGTCTCTGGCAGCGCGTCGCCGAGCTCTGGCCGCGGCAGCAGTTGGTTCCTCTCCCCGCAACCAATATGTCACCTGGTCACGCTTGCCCTTCATTGAGACTATGCCCCGCTCTTCAAGAATGTAACCCCCTAGTTGGTCCAGTAGCGTCTTGCACGCTTGACTACAGTGGATTTTTAGAGCTGAAATAATACAACGGTAGTTAAATTGATGTAGGTACCGTTTGGCTCCGTAGGTAGTATGGAGCTAGCTCCATGAAGGCAGAGAAATAAAAGTTACTTTTGAGTAATTAAAACCAAATAATGTTTACTTACGCGCCCCAGTCGATTCAAAGCGGCTGGCTGTGTTGACCGTGTCTCCGAACAGGCAATACCTAGGCATCTTTAGTCCTACTACTCCTGCACAAACTGGACCTGGAAACGTAGAGGGGTTTCTAGTTTCTTGCTTCAAGGTGGAGCCTACCAGACACATCAATATGTTGAAACTAGTTTCCTGATATCGTTGGAAAAATAAATTGTTATGTACCTGAATGTAGACCGACACGTAGCATAAGGCGATGGTCAGGCCGGTGTCGCAAGCGGAAGGCTCGTGTAGCAGACAATAGCGCCAGAGCCATTGATGCCACTTCGCCTGCGTGAAGTATACCGTTGCGAATCGGCAAGCCCGATACCTGAGATAAGCATTCATTATAATCTTGCTTTTAGAATCCAAAGATGAAGAAAGTTGTGCTAGTACTCACCACCATGTAGGCATCTCCTATAGTTTCCACTTTATACACATCGAAATTTTCTAATATTGAATCGAAGCATGTGTAAAGATCGTTCAAAAAATCTACCACCTGTAAAAAATAAAATACCGTCTGTTAACGTGTAAGTAGGTTAAGCTACGCTTGCCAGGGTTGATCCGTGGACGGGTGACAATCTTTTCATCCTGGAGACTCCTCCGTGCATCCGTTGGTCCCGGCTGTCATTCGTGGATCTTTGACAATCGTTACGGGTCGTCAGAAGCCCGAATGTCTGACAACCAGTCTTGCCAAGGGGTATCGTATTACCCAGTTACTGGGTTGTGGAGGTCAGATAGGCAGTCGCTTTTTATAAAATACTGGTATTCAGCTGCATCCAGTTAGACTGGAAGCCGACCCTAACAGCGTTGGGAAAAGGCTAGGCTGATTATCGTCTGATATCGTTTTACTTTAAAAAAAGAGCTTAATTCCACTGAAATTGTTCTGAGATAAAAATTAAACATAGCATGGAACTATTGACTGAAGGATACATATACCTGTAATGGTGTGCTCTCTGCTGACATGGCTGTGAAGCCAACAATATCACTAAAGTAAATGGTCACGGAATCATAGCTCTCTGGCATAACCCGTCGACCTCGCTTCAATTGCTCGGCCACAGGTGCTGGTAGCATTTCTTCTAATAAAGCCTCTGAAAAATAATTATATGACATCAGAGTAATCCGTATTTGTGTTTGGAAGAAATTGTCAGGAGGCCTACCACCACCGCTTACAGCAGTATTATTTTAATCTTACTTCGTGGGGGAAAGAGATGGTGCTATACGTTCTGTAGAGCTTCATCTCTTTCCTACACTGAAGTCCCCCTGGTCTTTAAAGATCTTACCAGTCTTTTTTTTCTCCTCCTGTAATTGATCTGTCCGCTCATCCACCAAAGCCTCGAGATTGTTCGCGTATTTCTCCATCATTGCTATCATGTTGTCGAAAATGTTTGGTTTCCTAGAATGAAACACATGTGAAAGTTACACATGCTTGTGAGGACAATAATTTTACCGCAACATTTGCTATGAAGATACTCACATGCCTTTCCGTAGAGGTCGTAACCGAGTGCGGATGGCTTTGAAGTCTGGTCGAGCTGTTGGTTCTTCTGTCCAACACTCGGTGCAACATTCTCGTACACAATCAAAACTACCAGTCAGTGCGTCCAAAGGGGGCCTAAAAATAATAAATATTTTATCAATGTCGTTAAAATTAGGCTGGTCTGGAGTAACGGCCAGTTTCTTCATCAAAAGTAAACAGCCAAAGTAACAGTCAACTGTTCTTCCGCGCCGTTGGATTTATAACCCTCGCCTCAGCGCTGAGGATTGAAAATAGAACAGTGCAAAATAACAGTTGACTGTAATTAATTTTGATGGAGAAACTGGGCCGTCAGTAAGTAGGTATAAACATTTAGTAAAAACAATTGGATAGATGTCTATAAATATCGAACGTTTTAGGTACTTTTTGTTATGTGTCTAGCGAGCATCTTATGGGTCCAGTTGAGCAGGCGTTATTTGTCTTGGTTAGTAAAGTGACATTGCCTGCTCAGACACATACCTACCTGTATGGCGCAGGATCGGGTGATGCTATCCTGTGCAGCAGAGAGGGCACTGGTAACGCGTCGCCTCCGAAGGGACCTCGTCTCGTGTGTAACTCATACAGCACTAGTGAGAACGCGTACACGTCAGAATGTGGAGAGCCATCATGTAACTCGACTGTCATGTTGGTGGTCTCCTTGCCCCAGCCCGCTGAGCGAAGCAACTCCGGTGATAAATATGCTAGACCTGTGAAAAAATTAAGGATGTTATCGATAGTTGGCTAAAATTCTTGAGTTTTATGGAGGCTTTCTACTAATGTATGTAGGGCAAAAGCTGAGAGGATTATGAGATTAAGATCCGCGAAAGGAATGTTGGAGAACCGCGGTTGTTAGGACCCATCTTGGTAAAGCTGTCGCTCCACAGGTGGATCATGGTTCGACTTGAACTTATCTGAAACTAGGTCCAGATAATAATGAGCTTAATTAATTTTAAAGCCGTGGTAGATAAATAGTCCTTGCTTACTTTCAATATGAGATCTCAAAGCATTTGATTCCGATGGAGGCATTTCACCCTTCCGGAACTCCTTCAGACCGAAGTCTGCCAGTTTGACCACCCAGCGAGCGTCTACTAGGCAGTTGGACGGTCGCAGTGCGCCATGATACTGCAGCGGTGACTCGTGGATGAATATCATACCCTAGGAAGGGAAAAGAAACTATGGTTACAAAGTAAGAGGGAAGAACGTTACAACGTACTGATAAAGAGCTAAGCTGGATCGTGAGCAGCTCCTTACTTCACTTTTAAGATAACTTTTCTTACTGTCCGGTAATGTCCCGTGCGTATATTCGGTAACTATAACTAAAGCTATCTGAGACCAATCGGATTGGCAGCTCTTACCAATCATTTGATAGGACTTGCTGACGAGAAGTTATTGAAGACGGGCAAAATCGAATAAGAAACACATAAATGGCTGAACTATCTTAGATTTCGACCTTGCTTGTTTGGAGCGCAAAGTGGACGCGAAGGTGAAATGGATGTGTAACTCACTCTAATTATATCTCCAACTAGAGACGCGATGAACATGTTATCCAGCTTGATGTCTTCATTTTCGAGAATATCCTGTGGAACGCAAAGCATTCAATAGTAAGCACAGTTTGTTGCCAAAGATTTAAATCTTTGCATTATTATTTATTGCAGTATTTTACCTTGAGGCTGCCTCTAGTACAGTATTCGGATAAGGCGCAAACGTTCGGCGGCTCGATACACGCGCCAACGAACCCGTTCACGTTATCGTGTTGCAAATCCCGCATCTGCCGACACACATTTTATTACACGCTGCAGAAACAATAGCTCGTAGATTCCGCTGCATGTTACGAGTATTTCGAAGATACAGAATATAAATGAAGCGGAGACTCCTGCTGTTTTATTTATTTGGAGGGATGGGTGCCGCTATTGGATACCTACTGCTCTAGGCTACTACGAAATACTTTATAGGTGGGATTTGTATGACACAAAAGAAAGATTCAATTATTGAGATTGGAAGTCGATGCAACATACATAAGTAGGTATTATAAATCACCTGTGACTGTGAGTGAGTGCGTAGAGGTCACTTGGTAATCTGATTTTAAAAGCTTTCGTAATTTAGTAGACTTAGATCATTTATTCAACCACAAATCAGATAATCAACATTAATGTAATGAGCGGGCACGATTCCAAAATAGTGTCCAGCCCACGTAGGGTTGTCAATTTGATGCAAGACTTCCAGAAGTTACTATAGTAGGTAGGTACTTAGATGTAAAAAAAAAAAAATGTTCCTTTAACTATCCATAGTAAAGTGTAGGACTTTAACACGCATTGTTCTTGCCCACCAATAAACCACTGTAAAAATTTGCGTGACTTTGGGGTGTGGTCCAAGTAATAAATAAATGTTATCATCGCTACTCCTCCCATCCCACAACAAAAAACTAGTAAGTAGGTACCAACATAAGTAAAAAAGTAAAAGGTATTTGGATACACATTGTAGAAAGAAATATATGTATTAGATCTAGTTCTCATGTTGTTAGGAATGCTAATACAGTTGCTCTGAGCCGCGGGGCCCACGCGTTCCAAAATTCAGAGAATAACATATTTCGTCACATATTGAACTAAAACTTGGCTAAAGGTTAAAGTCGTCGTGCGGACTTGTTACAAGGAAAGTTCAGCAGTTCCAATATTTTTATTACAGTTTTTGCAATTGGACGTTCATATAAACTCGGTTCTTAACTGAAACTGAACAAACAGGTGTAAGTTAGTGCGAACTACGAAGATATTTATCCACACCTGAACAAACGCCCTTTATTGGTGCTTCACGTTATTTACAGTGAAAGCTTTATTTTAAGTTCTTCTGAGATTATAGTGTTTTCGAGTGTTATTTTTACAATGATTTACTTTTATAATTTGGCCGACGAATTTAATAAGAAAGTATAATGAAAAAAATATAGAAAAAATATATTTGTGCGGTGTACCAGATAAAACCAGCAGTAAACAAAATACTAATACCCTAATAAGGGCAATGTTACTAAACTAAATGCTCTATGATGAAAGGTACAATGTTCATAAATATGATTATTACGAAACATACATCGCTGGATAAACCCATCTATTTATTTATATTCTACTAGGTATAACGTAAGTACCTGCGGCGTCAGTTCAGTAAATCCGAATGTATTAAAGCGATTTGTCTCAGTCGGTGCCTCCATCATACAAGACTTGGAAGAGAAATGCGTTGTTTGTTTTGCGGCCCGAGGGAAGGCTTTGAGCTATCCTCATGTATTGCCGTAAGGATATATCAAAGTAAATTACAAAGACTCTATTTATAACTTAGGTAAATCTTTTTCTTTTAGTTGGACCGAGTGAAGCAGTCTGCGAAAAACTAAGCAGTAACGAAACTTCAAGAATCCTGACTAATATTATAAATGCGAAAGTAAGTTTGCTTGTTACACTTTCACGCCAAAACAGCTGAACGGATTTGGATGTTTACACATGTTTAGACAATCTTTAGTAAACCTATCTCATTAAAATGAACTTACAATCTTAAGCTCCTTCTTGATTTCCCTGTTGATATCGATGTGGTGTCTCCGCACTCGCTTGACAGAGAGTAGGCGTCCGCGGTAGAACGCTACCTCGGTGAAGATGGCGGAGTAGCGGAAGTCCAGGTCCGGATTGGAACTGAGGGACACCTGACTGGAACGGACCCCGCCCGTGCTGCCCCCACCGTTCTTCTCGCCCCCCACAGCATTGGTAGATGAGGTGACGTTCCCGCCCGCATTGCTATCTTGCTGGAAGAATTCAGCTCTGATCAACTCGTAATGAATTTTATGTTTACTACTAAAATAAGTAGCAGATTTTGGAGGTGGTGAATCAGAGCCCTATTTTTTCCTGTGGCCCAAATAGCATTGATAAAATGAACTAGAATGAACCCAAAAATTAACTCGACAGCGGTCTTCCGGTAAAATTTTCCGCCTCATGCTCCGTATAATGGAGCAAGTTTTCGATCTCCACCCAATATTTTTCTTTTCTCCACCATATTTTGTTTCCAGTAGACCACGTAACAGTAATGATTCCGTCCGGAATCATCGATAATACAAAAACTAGGGACAGTAGGTACCTCTGCGGTACCTATCAACTGACTTAAATGTTTTTACAGTAACAGGCGTCAACTCAACACGGAATAAACCTTCTGATTTCTTTTATTATTTTCTAGATGTGATATATTCTATTCTCGAAGGAAATTGCAGTTACATACATTTTTCTATTTTGAACTCTATTCCTTACGCTGATAGTCCGGAACATCTTGGTAATATTAAAAATATGTTCATAAAATCTATTTCTATTGGCTTCTGTATTAAACCGTTTGCTGAAGCATTGGTTTGAAATATTTTATATCAACAATTGAACACAGCGCGAGATCGGAGACGTGAGTAAATGGAAGTAGGTACCTAGGTTTTCACTTTATTCAGCTTGTAGGGGAGACCGAGGGGAGTTGAAATAATTTTGACGTTTTAATTCATACACAAAATTCTACAAACACTAATCGTATGAGTTTAGTGCCAATCGATAGTTTATTTCTTACACTTTCAAATACCTGTCACAAAGAACGTGTAAGTATGAATTTTGTGGTGAAAAATGAATTTGAATATAAAAAGTAATTTTGTTTCAACTCCCCTCATAACGAGGTATGTTGAAACAAGGGTCGAGGAGAGTTGAAACAGTTTATATTCGAGTAGAATTAAGGGTTTTAAAAGTAGAAACGACGATACAATTTGAAGGTATTTATTAAAATAAAACATTCTAATATATTTTACAATATTTTGCACTGAACTATTAATTAAATCTTGAAAAATCTTGAGGTTGTAGTTCGAAGCCGCATCACGGAGACTTTTCTGACGCAATTTAACTTCTTCTACAGCGAGATCGTAAATTTCGCGACTCGCCATACGCCTATCAGTCTTCCTTTTATAAGTAGGCATATTGAAACAAAATAAGCAAAAAAAATAATAATAAGTAAACCACACCGTATTGGCAATCCCCCATACAAAACTTAAGCGAGGTGAGTTCAAACAGTCTGTTTCAAATCCCCTCAGTGACAAAAATCCTCCCAATCTATATACTAACAAAAATCCAGAAGAGAAATACAAAGAAATTAATTTTACCAGCGCCATGGTTTCAATCGTTAGTTAATGAACTTTCGAAACATATAAAACCCTAGCTAAAATACAAACGCATTATCAAAATACAGGTATCTTAAAAAAACGTTTTTTTCACGATTTTTGCGACGTGGCAGCCACAACGACAAAACCGCGCGTCAGAGGCACGGACGCGAATTGCGGGGCCCGGCGGGTGGTGCGGAGTGGCTGATTTGAGTCGGTGTCAGCTCGATAACGGTTTTAAATTCCGCGAAATTAGTGCTGTTTCAAATCACCTCTGTGTCCAAAACCCCTCGGTCTCCCCTACGGTGGGCAAAAGTGATAACTGTGCAGGCAGCGAAATACGCTGCTTTAAAAAAATGGAGCTACTTAAAGAAAGACATCATTTCATATTATAAAAGCGAGGGAATTGCACAAGTACAATTATTATCCCATCATTGCAATAAAAATAACAGTTCGCAGCATACTTACATTAGCAATCCACAGAGAGACTGCATATCCATGCATCAGAATTTTCAATATCCCTACACACTAATCTCCTTTGCCGAGTGTACTCTAAACAAACATTAGCGTTAGCGCATGCAAACAACATGTACAAGTTTGGTTTACCTACTCAGTTTGTTCGCTCGCTGTTCATCGTCAGGCAGGTGTAGTTCGCGGAAGTCAATCTTCCAGAGCAGTGAGTCCAGCTCTTGTTCGTAGCGCCAGCCTCGGTACAGGGCGAGGGCAGCCAGGGCCAGGAGTGCTAGGGTACCACCTGATGCTCCTAGTGCCCATGCTCCGAAGTGACCTGAGTGGGAAAAAGTAACTTGATTATGTACCTCAAGTCAATATCGTTATCACAGTAGGTACCTACCTACCCAAGTGCAAAACATAAAAAGTCGAGAGGCGTCGTGAGACACGCCGTTGGAACGAAGTTCCTTTCGCTGTACACAAAAATACAAACAAATACTATAGATACATAAATGTGCCGTGACGGTCAAAATAAATTACACTTTTTTCGGTCTAGCGCTCACTCGCCAAGTGTGCAGAGTATAACGTGCGGTATGGAACTTCGTTCCAAAAGGTTATCTAGGTAGGTACTAGCTCTAGCCTAAATAATAGATAGGTTAGGCTCTACTTATAGTTTTATTTCGATTATCGCGCCGCACCTGCGGGGTAACTCCATAACACACTTACAGTAGCAATGGCTTTCATTTTGACAGTTCAACAACATTCATTGCGTTATTGAGCATTAAAAATGTTTCGAACATAATATGAAGCAATGGTTTAGCAATATCCTTAAAAATCATTCAGATTGTGATTGAGAGTGTGTTACGCAATTAGCGTGCTGAACAGTCTTCAGTCTAAGTTACAATTTCACAAACTAAAAATCTATTTAAAAAATATTTAGAAACCTACAACAACAACAAGGTTAATTTTATTGGAAGTTATAAAGCTCTTGCATTTCGATCACATTGTGAGACAAGTTGTACTTGATGGCAGGAGTTTAGGTTCAGTTTATGATGTCGTTAAAGACAGTCAGGTCCTACCAAACTACTCGTAAGTAGTCCATAGATCACCAGATTGACTAAAAGATACAGTACACTTCAAAACAACGCCGGGTGAATGACATGACTTAATCTTTGCTACAAACATTTAATCCTAACTCGACTTCATTATTTGTTTAGTGAATTAGCGAAACGAAAACGGAATTTAACATCTAAATGAAGTTCAGAATTCAATTTAACGATGGAAACAGTTGCTTTGTAGAATTTTAATTGCTTTTAATAAAAGTTTGTATTCTATTTATCGCTAGTTTTGATGAACAGAGCTGGATTCCTTCCTTGCAGCGCACAGAACCATTATAAAAAGTACGTTTGAAAGACTCCTAGTAAAGGAAGTATTTCTCCTTTGCTTCAAACGACCATCCAAACGTAGTAGTAGTGCCGTAGCAATTACTATACTACCTATCTAGAAATACCTCTTTTCTTTTATTACCGAATAATAAATTCCCAAGATAAACCTAGTTTGTATTTTAATTAAATAAAAGCAACCACTTATATCCCTCATATCGTTTGAAAGCCTTCGGTTTGCATTCTCAAGGGACATAAAGGCACAAAGAAATTAAGGCACTGCCCACTATTACCCACGCCCCAGGCTACTGGCTAGCCACTATCGCTTAATAGAATGAAGGCTCGTTTCCTTCGTACAATTTCTTTTCAAGAAAAGGCTCTGTGTCAATAAAGCTCTGCAAATATAAATGGACATAAAGTTCTGTGCAGAAAAATAAAATTATTATTCTCGATTTATGGATGAAAATTCTATTCAACGAATGACCTCACAGGAATATGATGAGTACCACTACATTGAATAGCAAAAATGTAACGTTTGGTATAGGGTGGCTTAATCGCCACTAAACTATCATATAGAGAGCTTTCTAACAAATTTCCTGAAATACGTAGAGTATTTGTACAGCGTAGCAAAATTTAATTAGATTGTATATTAGTAATGGTATGTACGTTCAACATGCGTAACCTATTTAATAAAGAAGTAAGTAACACAAATACGAATTGTAAAATTATAAAATTCGGAGTACCATGTTGTCACCATGTTGTCACACAAACTTAAAGGACTTCCGACTTGACCTGAAAGCCTGTTTAAGACCTACTTAGAAAGCTCTATATGTAGTGTCTTAAAGTATTTTCGTGTAGCAACTATGTAGGTCCAGCAAAATGTAAGTAGTGTGAAGCTATGTACTTATGTAGTAAGCATTAGGCAGCCATGTCGGCGCAGCGGGCGTCGCGTGCGCCCGATGGTCGCTGCTCCGCATTGCTTGTCACTACGACTCGTAACGACGCTTTTACGATCCACCCCACTTACTGTCGCTTACAAACCTTGCGCTTAATGCCGACCCGAGCTCTAACAGTACGTCTAGTATTAGTTTTTTAGATCGCCAGTAAACAAAATGGTCGCGTCCATTGAAGTCAGTTCCGCCTGCCGTTGGTAATGGAGTGCTCCAGCCCACTTGCTGATTCTATTAGCTTCCAACATACGTTGCGCATTAAGGGGAAAGTGAATACAATCTTCACGACAGCGGGTGTCCTGCGGAGGTATTCTTTGTTAAAAAAGCTTTTACTAGAGTTACTTACTGACGCATTTTTCTCCTCTGAATCCACAAGGCGGCTCGGAGAGGGGCACTTGACCGCCTGGCCACTCCATCTCCCGTAAAAATCGAAGTTCCTGCGTGAAATAAATATTTGTAAGATTTCCTCGAACTAAAATTTTTTCTCTGTGATGAACAAATTGCCGTGAAATTCCTCGTAGATCAAACGGATTGCTGTAGAAATAGGTTGCGAATATAAATGACCGACATGTGCGTAAATATTTGGAACGCTTATAGGATTACAGATTGTTCCAGTTTAAAGGACCTTAGCGTCTTCAGATTTGAATCCATACGTCGGTTGGCACCAAAGTGCATCTCCCAAGCCAAAATGTGACGTAAACGGTTAAAAGATGCCGTTTATTCGGGGCACGTCGAGTATCGTTGTGCGTACGTGTTTCGGATATTTGATAACGAATCTATTTACATGTAGATGTAAGTGTTTTTATGCGAATATTTATAAAATTGGCCTTATTGCACAGAAATTTGTTACAAACTTTTGCGTTAACGGAAATACCCACCAGAAGTATTGGATTCCCTAGATAGGTACATCTTTGAAATTGATCGGAATTTCAATAACGGCAATGGGCATGGCAGGAAGAACTAAGTTATTTAATTAGTTCGTACCGTGATGAATAGTTGCAACTTGTCACCTGTCTGTAACTGTAAGGGCTGTAATGAATAGGTACGCCGTATCCAAAGTGGGTTAGATACACCGTTTAACATTTTCTGACAACGTGTCACATGAAATGTTCTGTGAAATAATACTGAACTGCTGATTCCTCACCGGTCATCCTTCCTTTTTTATAATACTTAAGGCACTATTAGTCATAACAAGCGCCCGAGGCGCGCGTAAAGTACGCTGCGTTTTGGGCGCTCAATAAAATTGTCGAACGAATCTTAACAAGCGCTGCCGTTGGTGTGTGGGTGTGTCATGTGCGTGTCGAACGCGCGCCGTTAACGTAGAACGTCAAAACGTAGAGTACTGACAGATCAGTACTGTGTGTACGCGCGTTCCGCGCGCGCCTATAACGCAACGTACTGAGCAGGCGCCTCGGACGCTTGTGGTGACTAGACCCTAACTGTTTTCTGGGTAATTTAGGTACAATGATAAGTAGATCGAGACACATATCTAGGAGTGACATATGGAAAATCAAAGGACATGAAACTTGTCATAAACTTTTGGATTTCACATTACCGGTGCGGACTTGTGTAAGACTGCCAGAGGATAGAGGCCAGGCGGTCTTGCTGGGTCGATGGACAGCAGAGTGTAGTTGCCCTCAGCGTCGCCATGCTCATCCATATGCACCCAGTACCTGAACATTAGGAAAAACTCCTCACTTTAATAACTCCATAAAATAGGTAGGTAGGTATTTGAAAGATGTCTGAACAATGTTTTGTCATTAATCTCCAATCATATAATTCACGTAGGTCATGGTAGTCCTTCCTTCGATCGTATAAAGTTAATAGCTTTAGCTTTATACAGGGTCGAATTAAATTAGCTGGCGAAACTTCACAAACGGGATTACGTGATGGACGTATAGTTATCTAATGACGAAATCAACGGCCACCGGTAGTGTAGTAACTTGAAATTATGAGCCTGGTTTGTCTAATTTTTTATTTTATTATTATTAAATGACAATACCCATCACGTCTGTTTAACGTCAGCTAGAAATAGAAAAAAAATATTTGCAAAATATTTAGGCATTCAGATAAGCTGTACCTAATCTTTATAAATGGTCCCGATACAATTTACCTTACGGCAAGCAAATTTTTCGAATAATACCTACTATTCGAAACAATTTTCCAGTTTGGTTTTTAGTAAAAACAGCGGCTAATTTTATTTGACCCTGTTTATTTTACGATAGATGGAAACAAAAGTGGTCAACATCGAAAAATAATACTTAATAATAATTTAAAAAAATATAGCAAACTTACAAAAATGGTCGACCAAAAAAGCAATAAAAAAACATTCATAACTTTTATTGCGGCAACAATAAACCTGTCTTTTAACGATTAGAAACTCGAAAAGGTCAGCTAATTAAAACAAAGATCACAAACAAAACATAGGCCGAGCTTTAACCGTTTCATGTCAACGTATTGTAAGAGGAAATGGTGTAAAACTCATTTATCGCTGCACGAAAACACGCAGTGAAATGTGGTGTGGCATGAAGTTTTGAAGTTCCACAGTAAAATAGAGCACGACGGGCACGACCTACATGCAACAGTTATTGTACTTTTCAATTGCTCTCAATATAAATGTGTCTATAAAGTAAAAGAGTATGTAAGGATCGTAGCAGATGACGTTCTGCAGTTTCTGCCTATCCCCATGGGAAGAAGGCGTGAGGTTATGTATTTAAATGTGTCCCTAAAGTAAATTAGTTCCGAATTCTCTACCATTAGGAACAGAATTCGCTTTTCCGATCCTTCGCCAATCTAAGCGATCGGCAATAGCGCTCGGTCGCTCCTAATTCTGTTACCTAAGCCACAAACGGCAAGATGTGTCTAACAAAAGAAGCACGTCGCAGTTACCTAACCAGAGGGTAAGCCAGTTTGTTATCCGACTTCGTGGTAGAAGAAATTAGACGGATTTTCAGGCGACCGCTTTTATCCCTGATTGGAGCTGAAAATTACATAAATTTTCAGCAATCATGCGCGAAAATTCAAGTAATTTGATCTTGGTCTGATAAAACATTTTCATTACTGAAAAGAAATTGAACGCCTGAAAAAAGTTTTCAGAAAATTCCAAACATGTCATGTTTTTTATTTGATACTATTTTATGCTACTTAGATAGATTATGTATCAATTTATAAATTTATTATCTGCTTACCCCATAACGCTGTGGTAGGTAGTATTCCTCATCCTTGCTGCTATGGCCCTGCCATCCCGCGGTCCGTCACCGCTGGTTAGCGCTTCTGCAAGTGCACGTGCATACACCCACACGGAGTCGTGTAGCCATGCTGCTTCCACTGGGATCTGTTGTAATGATGATGATGTATGTTTGTGTTTTAATTTCCTTTAATAGGAACTTAAAGTTTCTAACAATACCTACCACAAAAATGGGTATCTTACAAGTTGCAGGTATTATAATTACCTACTTCTTTATTTTAAAATCAAAATTAATGAACCGAAAGCGACCTTTTTTTCACATGCGGAAAACCCGAAAAGCTATTAAGCTTGGTGTCAACTTTAGGAGAATTCATTTAGGGGTCGAATAGCCGGTCAAAAAGGCAGTGAAATAACGAAAACTCATTTAGAGGGTCAGATAACCGGGCGGGGTCCGGTGTTCAGGTAAAGTGCCTGCCTTCTACTATTTTGTGTATAGGATTGTAAAATTTCCGGGTCGCTTTATCCAAACTCAAATGAAGCTAGAGGTGTTAAACTACCAATTTACGTCCATTATTTATATTTACAAACTATGTTGTTTGTCTAACTTCATATCTGCCTATCTTATATTACCAAAAATGTAATCCGAGCCCCTAGCCCATAATTTTCATGAACTAAGACTTCAGATGAGTTGTAGATCCGGAGGAAGATTTATAGCTATCTCTTCTGGTAAAGGGGATGCTGTTCGCCGTTGTTATTTGTCCGTTTACTTTAAAAAACTAAAAACACTGTAGAAAAATCTGAATGAAAGAACTTCACGCAACAGTGTATAAGTCGACTTTACGCGGATTCATTAGATTAAAACGTTCCTTCTGCGGGGAGGAGCTCATTCTTTGCCTTTGAATTAATTATACTTTGAGGATGCAGATTTAATTACGAAAGGGCAAAATGGACGCGTTGCATAATTTGCTCTAAATGAAGTAATTTCCATGTTCGTGTGAGTATGTAAGCACCCTGTATTTATGTGTGCCAATGTGTCAGATGCAGGTTCAATTAACGCATCCTGTATAATTAGGTGGACAATGTATTATGTTAATTCTATAGTTGTGTTAACGACGCCAGGAACAGCAGTAGTTTCCTTTGCCAAGAAACAGTAAATTAAATCTTCAAATTAAACAATGACGTACGACATTACGACTTTTCTTCCTCATATCTTTTGTTACATTATGTTTTTATGAGCCGTGAATTCTGGATACGGTTTAACAAAAAAATACTGGTTTGGTTTTTACAGCACCTTATTACAGACGTGGAAAAACAGATTCTACAATTCGATTTATAAATATATCACAAGTTCATTATGCTATTTTTTTGATGATGGAATCTTTGAAATATCTTCTTTATGAAGCCTAGTTTTTGTACAAACTAAGTACTCACCACTTTGCCTCCACCAAAAGCAAGTAATGGGTTGGTGAAATTGAACGGCGGCATTTGCAGCCTCATGTTCACTTCTCTGGCGAAGACTGGGTACGATGGGGAGGGTGACGGGGCCACTGCCATGTACGAGCGAAATGCTTGTGGAGTCCGGTGACCTGGCTCCTTACGTAGAGGACCGGAGAGGTACCGGATTGCCTCTTCTGATTCGTATTTGTCTACGTCTACGCCGATGGCTGCGTATTCACCTGCGAAAATATGTTTTTTTTGTTTGTGGAAGAAGATAAAGGAAACCTTTGGTAGAGTATGGAGCAATCTTATCCACCCAGCATTTTCATAACTGGGTTAGTTTCCCAGATAAAGCAAATAACGTTCCTCTGTCTAACTCTTGGACTAATACAAGCGGAATGTGAGACAAGGCATTCATATTTAAAGCAAGATAAAGAAGGGCCTGAACTGTATGAAACAAAACAAAAGTAATCCCCAATTTCAGTTTTGTAAACCAATGCCGTGTGATAACTTTAGTACTTATTAAGGCTCCAAACAGACGCGATATCGCGGGCGCGACAAGGGTAGCGCTGCCTGTCGCGCCCGCGATATCGCGCCAGTTTGCACGAGCCTTTGAGTCGAAAATCATATTCTTTTGTTTATTTAGAATCATCGTCGGGATTTAACAGTCCAGACACGTTTAATATCTAATTTAATCATCCATCTCGTGCTGCTATTGTTGTTGTAACTTCATCTGGATTTACGTAAAAGTTAAAGACAAAAGACGTATTCCTTTATATTTCGAGTTTTCATCGAGGTTTTATGAAATCCGACATGCTTCTATTTATAATTTAATCATCCATTTAGTAGGTATTCATTCTTGTAATGGCCGCTATGCGCACGAAAACTGTTTGTGCAAATATTATTTGCCAGAGTTTGTGCTTTCACATGAAAATCCGACTTATTTGGGTATTAACACTAATGTCTGTGGTGCAAACTGCGCGGGGAACAAAATATGACGCTATAAAACTTTTACATTTCCGAGTTTTGTATTTGGCAAACTGAGAATGAGCCTTTATTTAGCTGAGATTGTTAAATATCCAGTTGTCAATAATTCATACGTTCTATGGATTAAATACTTATCTGGCGGTCCATGATAAGAGCTGTAACCATTGTTTATCTTCCCAAGGCTTATTAAACGTGTCACTGAATAATGATTAGGACGCCATGATCCATAAAATAGTCGAACAAGATGAGTTTAAAAAATATAGCGTTATTGGATTTCTTACTGTTGATACATCCATAATATTTATCCACACAATAGTGAAAAGCGGGTGTAAATTGAATAGTAGCGCTTCTGTGGAGCTACAATATTTGCACGTCACGTGATGGATGTGCTCTCGCGAGGCAAATACTTAGTGCTCGCTTCGACGACCCGCAATGCTTCTTCGCATAACCTATTCAATAGTTCACTAAGATCTTTAAGCTTATTACATTCCTATCATCTGATCTAAGCCTTTAGAAAATTTCTTTTCCATCGTCATTTATCATTGTGTCTCTTTTCGCACAATCGATCAACATCAGTCAATCATTCAGGTGCATAGAAAAACATGTCATTAAAATGAATAAATAGATTCTGTTTATTAGTTATCTGTCACAAACATGAGTGCTCCTCTTTTCTATTTTCGTGTTTTATGTTTGAGGAAAACCTTAAAATAGCTCTGATACAGTGTCGGGAATATTTTTTTAGGCATGTGTTGATATTTTCGTTTGAGTGAACATTTTTACATTTGCATAAGTTCCTGCCTTGTTTATTTGTAACAGATTCCAAGATACCTAGTACGTGGTGGACAATATTTTGCTTCAGTTGAGATTCTCATGCTTTATTTCAACATTCGGAGAAACAGATATGTAGATAGACGAGATACACGAGATTGCGAACTTTGTTTCATAAACGCGAATCTACATAAAAGCTATTGTTAGATTATTATTACTTAAAGCATGTATTCATATTCATTCCTAATGTACCATGAAAAGTGAGGATGAATAACGCGGGTAAAGGCTTCCCTCGTCGAATAATGGGGGATGGTGTCAGTCTAACAAAGAGAAGATCTAGACAAATATATCACACGCGAGCTTATGGAAATCACGCACGTAGTTAAGCTTTTCACTTGCACACTCACTGTTTGATATATCGCTGTACAACGCTAATAGGGTGCTTTGTATAATGTAGAAACAGATTTACAGAACTACAGGTCTTATGGAAGAAAAATATTCTATTCTTATTTCTTAACTTCATCGTGTGTTTAAGACCAATGGCCGGGGAAGCACATGGGTTCTACTTAGTGGGTCATACATGATTAAGTTTATCGAAAAATATCTTTTTTTTAAACAAGAATCTGTTTTTTTTCATAAATTTTTACAATAATCGCAAAATTTCTTAATAAGACTTCTAGTATAAATTGCATGTTTATAACTCAATCCTAAAAAATGATTTAGATGTTTTTTAATATTTTATCCGTTGATAAAGTTAAGCATAGATTCCCTCATTTCGATATGTGCACATTATAAAGATTCACATAATCTACCTTCAAACTGACTTGAAAATTCAAAAGTGCTTTTAAATGCATTGTTTTCAATAAATATTCATTCATTGTAATAAATACTTTGAGTAAGTTGTCTAGCAGAGTTGATGTGATAATAAATTAGAATTTGATTTTATGACAAAAAGACCTAATATTGAAAGTTTCCCTCAGTTTCAGTGTCGGATAAGGGTATGCCGTATTGATATTGCCCTAGCTTCGGTAAATACTTTCATATTTTTTCAGTAATCAGGGAACTTTTCTTTTGATGCCGATGCCGATAAATAGAATGATATGAATCCCGTGTTCTTTGTGATGAAAATGTTTTATTCACGTCGGGAAAGGGAGAGCAGGATTGATGCTATGTAACAGAAAATATTTATGTAGGATGAGAGAAAAAAAACATGGGAACTAGAAGCTTTAGAAATGTGTATACTTATTCCTAAGTTAAAAACGTTTTTATGATAGCACTAACGTGAATATTCATCATAGAGCTGCAGCAGAGCATCGTATGTTACCGTAGGTGGCTATAGTTATTTACCATATACCCTAAAAGGTTGGTCTGCTCTTTTTAAAAAGTAATAATTACCCGTTCATCCCTGAAAAATGTACCAAGCTAGCTGAAAGAGCACCGTGTATAAATTTCACTTACCCGAATCCAGCAGCTGCATAGCATCCAGAGCCAACATTAATCCGATGTGATCGTGATAATATCCCACGGAGACGTATACTGCAACAAAACACAATATTTTAGTTGGAAAATGTTTCAGCGAGCTCATTTTCAATGTAAATAATAATAAGTTGACACGTACTTCTGGTATCTTTGTACGTTTCGCGAACAATGTCCAGGAACGGGTTACGAGTGAAGTTCTCCCGTCTGTTTTCGTAGTAATAAGGCTGTCTGTACACTTGCACAGTACGGACTGATATTTGTTTTTCCCTCGCTGCCGCTATTATTGCAAGCGCTAAACGTGAAAAGTCGTGGTTTGGAGCCTTTAGGTACACGAAAGCTACCTGCGGAATGAAAGATAGATTAGTTTCGAGTTTGTAGAGTGTTCTACGGTGGATTTATCCTGCCTTTTATAGAGTGCGAATACAAAATGACATAAAGGAATGATTCAATTTTACGGTTAGGCAAATCTCTTAATGGATCGTTTATCAAAGAAGATCAGTTTAGAGATTTGGGGGAACAGGATTAAATACATGGAGTTGAAGAATATTAACAAAAAGGTCATTTAGTAGGCAAATAAGACCGAAGATAAATGTCGAAATAAAAATACTCTGAACGGAATTTACATTTAAAGAATATTAGGTATTGATTTACGTAAATGAGCTAAGTGAAATGTATTGTTATAATGTTTACATGCATGAAATTGAAATGCGTGAGCACGGCGACCACGGAGCGGGAGATGTCGATGTCCGAGGGCCTGGTGCGCGCGAACGTGGAGTATACGCGCTTGTTGGAGCTGGCAACATCGCGGCAGTACTGTGGGACAAACAACAGAGAAAAACTGATTAAAATAAGGGTCTATTTCCTGTCTTGAGGTCTTTGTCCGCGTGCGTGTCTGGCCCGCATGCCCGCCGCCCGCTCCCTATCGTTTATTACATGCCTATTTGTTCTGTCATGCATGCCATACGCACGCGGGACGCGGGGAGTTTGCGGGTAACTCACGCATGCGGGAGGGCCACACACGCGGGCGAAAACCCGCGAAACAGGAAAAAGACCCAAAAGGATTAACTACAATTCGTCAGGATTATAAAAGACAACCCTAAAAATGGCTGCCCTAAACAGATTTTTGCTAAAAGGATTAAAAGCGGCGGAAAAAACCGTGTCTGCCTATGATAAATGACTTACGTCAGCAAGTATAAAAAAAGAATTACAGTAATTAAAGACAATTCGAAAATACTTACATGGACTACGAGTAAGTAGGTACCCAAATAATACACAGTAAGTTTGTTTACAGCGATTACAACGAACGCTAATCGTCATGTGACTACGTAGCTTTATTGCTCTCGCCAAATACTAAATGCAGTCTACCGTACACAATCTTTCTACTTGGTGAAGTTTGTAAGTCCCTCGATTGTTAATGTGATTACATTAACATAAGACATTGACTGCATTTGCAGTTTCGTTGCCTTCAACTCGACATCAATAACGTATATTGTTGTATTTTCCAATTAACTCACAAACTCTTGGCAGTCTGCCTATTGAAGATGTCAAGTTTCATTGTTAACCGCAGCTGAGTATTGTTCCTATATTATAATATCGATTTATGTTTCGTACATTTAAAGTGACACTTTCACAGTTGAGATTTGTATTAAGTGAGTCATTGCACTATCTGTTTTAAGACATTTCAGCTGTTTCTGTTATCAGCAGTTTGTTTGTTGAAGTAGGTATTGAGAGCATTCATTCATACCTCTACAACCACTTAATGTCAAACCTTTTAAACACGATAACCTTATCTGGGTGATTCAGGTAAAGCGTGTGAATACATGAATCGATAAAAGCTAAATTGCATTTTGACAGTTGATCGATCATTGGGCTAACACTGATGGAGCTGGGAGCATGAGACATCGTACTTAATGGATGTTTAATAACATTAGCGTTTGAAAATAGAACTCCTTTCATGTCATGTCATTATCTGTTACAGGAATTCAGAACTTCACAGAATGTTAGGAGTTAGGACTAGCTCACACGATGGTTTTGCTAAAAAAATACATTACACCTTCTCCACGTATAGAGGGGCAACGTGTCAACGTAGCTTTAGTTAATGGAAACAAAGGGTACTTACGTAGCTAACCATGGGCAGATTGAAAGCTGCGGCCATGCGCCCTTCGTGGACACACGTCTCTTGCGGTCCGATGAACGCCGACACATTGGCTGCCCACAAAGCCGCCACCTGTAGGACGCAATCACTTGGTTTTACCACAGAATGTGTAATAGGCTGTAGACATAAGGAGGAACAGGAATACCTACTCCCCAACTTAACAAGAATTTTACATTCACTCACTGACAGACAACGTAGAAGTTTGGCATTTTTGAAAATTCGCCCCTTAAGGTTTGTTTAAAATTTGTTTAAAATAAGTTTTCGTTTTTGGTTTGTTATAGGTACGAGCCGCAAGAAGTCCCCGTCCGAAACTTCTTGCGACTCATAAAAATAAGTTTTATAATAAGCCGTCTGTGGCAGTTGTAAAAACTTAACGATGCAACTTTAAAATGTCCAACATCGTCGACTCAATTTCATTTTAAAGGCTGTGTTAATTAACCGACTTTAAAACGAGGAGGTTATTCACTTTTCAACTTATTTTTGTCAGTACCTACCTACCAATCTGGTATAGTGTTTTATGTTGTGTATGACTAAAAGCCCAATGTTGTTTTAACCCTGTCCCAACTTGCTGACAGCTAAACAATGAAAACAGATTGTGCATTTTAGGTGCGCTTGGAAACTCCTTGGTAGTGCTTTAGTAAGTAAACAAGTATTGTGCCAGATTGGAACAGCGCACCTCAAACAATAGGTACTAATTCATTTGGTTATTTGCTCTCTTAGATCAGCAGAGAACCTAGAGAGACTACAATTAGGTACCATTCGACATAGGCTATACGTAAAAGTTTGTTTCTATACTAACTTATTCTAAACACTCGTTTATGTACAGATATGGATTTAGTAGTGCATTACCTACACGCATACAGTCACAATACAGTTAAGAATTACCTACTTTCATGATCAGTGTACAGCCTTTAAAAAAGATTGCAGCATGGTAACTGCATTTCGGGGTGTTTTTCCCCTCTCTACAAAATAGCACAGGGGCTAGGATAATTCCAAACAAATATCAGGAAATACTGTCATGCGTTCCGTACAACAGATGGCCGAAAAGCCTTGTTCGAACATGTTTATTTTATCTATCAAACGTTTTATGGCCACATTTGCCTAATGCCAGTTTTCTGTTATCCATTTACTGGCAGTTATCCTTTATCAATAAATATCTCACAGTCAAGTTCAGTGGGCTCAAGTAATTTCAGTAAGTAATTCATTACGCATTTCTGAACGCCAAGCTGTCCGAAGGAGACAGAACATTATTTATCCGTTATAAAAGTTTGTAACAAACGAAACAGAATATTTATTGTAGAGGGAAACATCCCACTAACGGCTAATAGTGCCCATTAGTCAAGAAATAAGTTGACGGTTAGAGGAACAGAATATTTTATTATTTACAATAATTGAGGGCACACGGACAGCGATAATGACTTGCAGCAATTAGTCGTCGTACTGTTCTACTTGTACCTAGACGTAAACAGCTATTATAGTATTATCTGTAACGTAATGACATTGAGTAGGTAGGTAGAGGTACTCTAATTCCTGCGTGGTGTATTGAAGTGCAAACAAAGCCACTTTCCAATCTAGTGTTATGGTGTTACCTATGCACGCACGCCAATAACATGTCGTTACAGCGAGTATGGTCATGTTACTGCGACTTTCTCTGTCGGCATCCTATAAGGTTTTCTGGGTACAATGTAATGTCATGGCAAAGCATGCGAGAGACAGCGAGTGATGCTCTCGTTTTTTACGGAACCCTCGACGAGCCCGCGAGTCCCGCGACTGATGTCAACTTTATCTACGCGACAACATCAATTTCTTAGACAAATACCCCTAATAGATAAAAGTTTGTAAAGATAGTGTTTCCTGTAACAGCGAAATTTATGTTCGATGTTTCCTGTTCTACATGCAGCTACTTATACAGAGCTGGAACGATATACATTTGTATAAACAAACCGAGATCAAAAGAAAGATTGAGCGATTTCTTTCATCTCTACTTATAAGAACGCTACTTTTTGCTCTTACAATTATTAAAATATCTTGTCACTTGATGTATTAGACAGATACTTTTATAAGTCTTCCCAGAACTTTTCGTTTATCGGTTTGGAAAAAGTATTGGAAAACATGTAGCACTTATAAAAGTTTCCCGAAGAAAATACGTTTACAAGAATCTCAGTGAGTCGGAAAGGAATCCGCGATTACCATTTTATGCGTTAGCTGGGCTGATACGTCAGGCTTCGAACTGAGGGTGGCATTAATGATGACCCAATCTTCTTTACTTGCTCTCTTTTACAATACACAGTAAAAAGATTTTGTGGCCGTATTTTATTTTATGATCCATATTGGACTGGAATCCAGATCTTTTTTCGCCATAGACCAAGGTTCCGCGGTTCCGTTTTCAAAAAAGCAAATTACCTACTTGTTAACTCTTGACTAGTTCGTATCTAACATTGGTTACCTGCATACTATACACACTCGGTACCTATCCTTCATTGTTATTTCTTACTGGTAATGTCTATTTGCTGGTAAGTGGGTAATTTACGTACACACGACGGCCAAAGTGGTTTGATACAAACACTGGCTTGAATTAAACTAATAAGATGCTTCAATGACGTGCACGTGTTTTGCATTTCGATGGCCACCATTACTGGGTCATTGCTTTTTGCAGAAATAACCATGGAATTATTTCTGGTTGATGCATCCGTTATAAAAACATGTGCTTGAAGCATCACAGATAGATAAACCGCGTGTATCAGTAGCCTTTGCAACAAAGTACAGATAATCAAGGTTTATTTTATATTGCTGCTTAGTTTAATGAGATTGAATGCTTAAGTGGATTAGATAATAAACATACAATAACAGCTAAGTAGCCCTTTTACTAGATAATAAAATACGATAAATGAACAATTACCTCATTCGTAAGGATGAGGCAGTAGCAATGCGAAGCTCTAAAGCTAAACTTAAGTGATTCAATGGGATTTGTTTCTACGAGAAACTAAAGATTTAATTCGAATGACATCGGATCAAGCGAACGTTCAGTGCCATGGAGTTATGGCGATTGTTAAACTTCGCTCTATTGCCTATAAAACTCATTGTTACTGCGCGTTGTGTGGCTGTCTCTACTCATTGGTTAGTTGCAATGAATCGCTTCAATGTTCCTATTTTTTATTTTTATGCTTATCACGGATTGTCATAAAATCACGCATATTCCTACGAGTTTTAGCACTGACTGACCATTTTATTTTTATGCTGATGACCTATCTAGCTTGCATGTCATATCGTAAATGTTATCGAATATCGATTGTATCCTCTTGTCGTATCGAATTACCCATAATTCAATATGTAATAAAGTTTGGTGTGAATTATGGTGACAGGTTTTTGTACACGACGCGAAGTTTTTACGAAGAATAAAATACGAGCTCTGAATATTCGGGAAAAAAAATTAACAGCTACAAATAAATATGATTTAGAACAGTTTTTGCTAGCTATCAACAATTGTAGGCAACTTTGTAGCCTTTTCGATGATAAAATAAGTTCGTGTCTAGAGAGCTTAAGAGAATAAAGTAGCTCCCTAAGATATCAACAATAATATAACATTTCCCGAGAGTAATCTGTGTTCACAACCTGTGAAAGAATAATGGTCGTCGAGTGAGTGGGCACTCCCAATGAACTCCCAAGTAATTTTGCAACCGATTGGAAAAAAGTATCTACGGACTAAATTGGAATACTTTCACAAGATTTCTTCTCCAGATTTGAAGTTAACGTCCATGAGGGCAATAAAAAGTAATTTATTGAAAGGGAACACACCTGCCGAATGGAAACCTCTTCTTGTCCGAATGTTTCTGCAATGACGAAATCTAGGGAGTGACCCATTGGGCCAAGTAGCTTTTCGTTCACCTCATCGATCGCCATCGAAATAGCACCTGTTTTAAACAAAACAAAAGAATATATAACTTAATATGTTTACCTTTACGAAATTGTAACGTTAATATTTGTGTTACATAATTGTTTATTTGCAATAGTAAATTATTTCATAAAGTGGATTCAGCGCCAAGTGTTGCCGCCATTAATCTTGTTGAGGCAATTCGATTTGTCAGTCAGATATACAAATGCACGTTTGATGGCTTCAGTATAATATAAATACGATCTTGTTTGTGTAACTAGCATAATAAGAGCTAGCTACTAGGTATGTGCTTCATCACTTCGCTCACATCTCTCTCTAAAGAACTATTTTACTAAAAACTTGAGTCACTAGAGATATTGTTGACGTTAATGGAAAATTTATCGACATGGTAAAGCTCTTAAAGTTGCAGAACGGGCGAGACGTTTTGGAGGGATAGTTTACTTTAGAACTTGATGGAATTAAGTACCTAGTTCGCATGCAAACTTACGTGATGAAGTTTTAAGTGCGTACTTATTATAAAGTCTCATTGCTCATCATTTGTCTCGTCTTTATGCCTTCATATAAATTAGCTTATGATGATACCTGAAATGACTCTCCCGGGTCTCTGGTAGCTGTAGTCTCCCGGCCGTCGTTCGGAGCCAGTTAGATAGCCAAGTGTGAATTTCTCTCCGTATGAATATTTCAATGATACCAGTAAGCCCCAACACCAATGCCACTGCGAACAAAATGAAATGATTCGATGAATATCAAAGTTTCTGTTTTTTGTCATTTAAATCAAATCTTGCTGCTTGCAAGGTGCTGTTGTAGGCTCGACCATAGTGTAGGCGATTGATTAGGTAGGTTCAAAGTTCAAAACGTTATGCATGATAATTGGCATACCTATACATGATGTAAACTTGTAAGGTGCATTTTATTTTGTCTGCCGTTGCGCATTGCTTCACGGTACCTACGTTATAGAAGTTTTCAGTGCCCTTTTATTTTATAAGGGTTAGTTTTGATCATTGTCTTCTAAAAAGAAAAACATTTATGGAACAGAATATTATGATAAAACCTAAAGTTTCCTAAAGCCCATTACGGAAAGAATAATATTTCATCCCGGAAAATTGGACGCGGAAGTGAAGTGGAGCTAAGCAACAATTAAAAAAAAAACGTCATGGCAGCAAATCGTTTGGAGTGCACGTGCCACCAACATTTTTCCAATATTGCCAGCTCGTAAAATGGCGGGGTCGTGGATGGCACGGACTTTAAACACACTCTCCAGCCTTTAAAGCTTACTAATGTTCATCGTCCCAAATTATAGACATTTGCGACATAACAGCGCCAGATTTAATAACGACGTTCTGACTGAGCTTAATGGTGATGTCAACGTGATATCCTTGAAATGCGAAGTGCCGAATTTCCATATAATAGGGGAATTAGGGAAAGTTTATTGTACTGACGCATTCTGAACAATAAGGTGCCTAGGTGACACTGTTGCTTATCGTTGTCTTATGGAAATTGTTTCTGAAACTTTGATTAACTTTCGATAGCTTACATGAACGTTTTGTTTTATTGTAATCGATACCTATACTCCATTTGAAATAAGATTAGACGTTTAAATAAACCTTTTTTACAGTCCGTTCAACCGATTTTGACTTCTATTGCGTTGGTCGCATGACAAATGGCAGCTGCAGTAGACAGTTGGTATTGTGTAACCTTTTTTGCTTTTAAAGCCATCCTTATGCCTACGGTATAGAAGTCAAAATCGGTTGAACGGACTGTATAAAGGTTTGTTTCAATGTCTAATCTTATTTCAAATGGGGTATAGGTACCTACAACTCTTATGCGCAAGAGCATCTTTTACATGACTCCGACCATATTTAATAAATTGCCCAAATCATGGAGAACATTGGGTATATCTGCTCTTAAATGCAAATTAAGGACTTTATTAATTGAAATAACATTTATAGTATTTCAGAGTTTATGAACGAGGGCAATGTTGTCTTTTATTTAATGTTTTTTTCCACTGTGTAATAAGATCACTCCATATTACATAATGTATATCTTTTTGATGGAATTAAAATTTGCAATAATATGTATGGACATTGAATTGTAATAATAACGTATAATAAGTAATTTTGATAAATATAATCGCGGTTTGTGCACCATCTCTTCCTACCAGTTTGTACGCCACGATACGCGGCTGAAAATGATAGAACATTTCTGTATTGAATATCTTGCATGCAATGTATGTACCTACACCATGTTTATACAAATAAATAAACTTACTTACTTACACTACGTAAACGTTTCAGAATATCAGATATTTTCGATTTTGGTTCCGATTTAGCCGATATGGTTGAGACAAGTAGTACTTAGGTAGAACCAACAGCTACTACTGCAAAGCTTTATTGTCATCAAACCCCAAACCCATTACGTTGAGTTCAAAACTTTCTTTTTTAAACTGTTAAAGATAGGCTATAGAATTACTTATGAGTCAGTTTCGTTCATGTTTAAGTTAAGTCCCTTACCTTATAATTAGAATACAAAAACATTTAAGTAAGTTAAAATATTTTATTTCGGTAAAATAAGCTAGCCATAACATTTAATGGCTCGTGAATTTACTGAGTACTCCTCAAGTGACAGTTTAACAAGATGTTCCTTATTTAATATTCGGCGTAGGTTTCCTCTATTATTGTAAGAATGACCATTCGGCCGCATTTAAATAAGTATTCCTCGAAGTGTTTACGTAACGACTCGAATGTAGTGTGGTACACGAAACTTGTCTGGCCAGGCGACAGGTCCATCCGAAAGGCAACACGATCGTATGTGAAGCATACAATTTGCCTCACATTGTGAAAGTTACCATCCGCAAATTGCCTTTAGGTACCCACATGTGGCATCTGATTTGTAAGTGAAATGTTTTTGTATAACAAGGTAATCCCTAGTTGTTTTCGATTTAAATTATGAATTCCTTTAGGCAGAGAAACTGGTGCTGGATTCTGGAATGAGATATAATCTAATTATAGACTCTCCGGTTCATATATTATAAACAAATGTCAAAATAAACTATCCAGGCTTCAAAGTCGAGTTGTTGCGAATTTATGTTATTCGAGTGTAAAAATTTCGCAGCACTTGTTTTGAATTCTTTTGAAGAAACATCTCTATTAGCTGATAGCGTTCAGAAAGTAGACTAATAGCTATTGGAAGTATATTAAAGTGATGTGGACGATCCACATGACAGTGTTGTCGGCAGTTGAACACACATTCGGCCGACACTAGACGGGCTCTCGTTTTGTGTACAATGTTGTTAAAAATAGCTCCCGTGGGAGATATTTATGTAACTATGACCGGGTTAAGTGAGCGAGTGTCATGAAACAGTCCCTTGCCGGCTTCGTTGCACTTGCATTAGAACGAATCTCCTTTCGTATTGTCTTAAAGGTGTTTCTTTAATTAAAATCGTCTCGATGGTCTATGATCTTGTCCTGAATGTGTCAATTATCGTTTTTTTATGCGCAATATCTCACTTAATAGTTTTATGTTCAATTATTTTCCTGCTGTGTTTATTGCCTAATACTTATTTCTGCGACGAGAAACCTTCGAAACTCAGATAGTGCTTCATTATTGAGGATACTGTTATTTTCTGTAAGTCCGACACATACCTACCTACTTATTTTATCATTAGAAAAACTCCAGATACTTAGACGGCTGTCGCCTGCCAATGGATAATAGGAAAATGTATATGTAGGTACGCTATGTTGCGATATTTTATGGAATAGTTCAAAAGCTATAATGGGTTCAGAACAAAATAACAAGTTGGTAACAGGCGGCTAAACTAATTACTCATGAAGGCGTCGAACTTTCGGATCCATCTTCTAACATTTATTTAACGGCTGCTTCAAAGTACGAAGAAGGATGATTGAAAATTTCGCACAAGCCTGGAGTTGATTCCATTTTATGGTTATTTTATAGGCCCATAGCCGTAGAAGTAAACCTTTTACACATCGATTTCGGTTTCGGTGGAATATTGAAGTGTATACCTACGTTATTTGCTCAGAACTTTCGTAAGAAAATAAGTTTGACTGACGAAGTATTGACCCTACCTACCATAAAAGAAGATTTGACCAAAAAGTTTTAACTACAAATTACGTGCAGTAATAAAATTGGTAAAAATGTTATTCATTATCATTCGCGATCCGACCACCATAAAGTAGGTGAAGCTGCAGATCGGTTATTCGCCAATCGGTGATAAACTTTTATCGGTATTAAGATTTTACTTCTTTAAAAGTATTGTAAAGGTGGTTTGTTAATAAGTGGAGGTTAAGGACTTTAGTAGCTCTCTTTTCACAATACTGTAAGTGCTGAAACTAAAACAATATGTAGGTTGCTCCTAATCTAGTGTCCAAAGCTGGCTTACATTTTTTTGTTGCTTTGTAGGTTTTGGTCGAAGTAGATACCTACTGAATTTATAATCACTTGAATTAACAAGATCATCTGCCTAGCCTTTTCCAGACTAGGTTGGGGTCGGCTTGGAGTCTAACCAGATGCAGCAACAATGCGAACATCTTAGGAATAGTGTTCTAAAATTCTAAATAGATCTTAAAAAGCGCACACTTTAAGTGCATAAACCTGTAACTGAAGTATCAACATGTGCATTGAAATCTATTATGTATTATGTATTGAAAATTATTATGTAAATTGCGATATCCATATTAGTTTAATATCGAAATCCTGTCACAGTAACTTTAATAAATGACCATGTTTACCTACACGTCTAAATTAATGTTGTCTTAGAAACAGGTTGATTACGTGTTGCTGTCTCTACGTATCGAGGTACTCTCTATACCCACAATTAATCAGTGTATTTTGAAACTTGTTTCAAAGCCCCGTAGATTAATCGGTTACTTATTCATGCGTACAATGTTAAATAAAAGCCTTATGGGCACAATCACTGGTGTAATAAGCTTTGGACTTTAGAGTCTATGTAGGTACTCATGTTTTGGCCATTATTCTTTGCATATGGCTAAGAGGACTGGTTAGAATAGAGGTGTCCCGGATCTACTTACTTAAAGTTCGATGGTGACAATTTGCGATGAATGCTTATAACGTATACCTACCTGTAGTAAAAAATACTTATGTATCTTTTGTTAAAGTACATTGCGAAGATCTATTCTCTTCTATTCAAAGAAGCTCGTTACTTTTTTAGTTGCTATTTTTGCTAGAACATCAGACGTAGATTACGTTACGAGACGACGTTAGTTAGAAAAAGGAAAACATTAGACAAATTGCGGTAAGACACATTGAGTAGATGCAGACAAGGATCTAACTCTTTTCTATCAGAATAAAAGGAAAATGCAATAAATATCGGAGATTTATTGGTGGAGTCCTCGGCCCTCGCTTTAGTGGTCCGGCTATCAGGATATGGCAGAATGGATGGTTACGTTCAATTAACGCCATCTCCGAATTTTCCACTTTAGCCAAATGGCCTTAGCCGTTCAGAATGTTTGTAATTATGTATTGAATCGCCATTTCTTTTCGGGAGTTAGAATTAACGCTGAGTATTTTTTTACTATAATACTTGCACCTACCTATACACAATGGAGCGGTGTTAATTGTTACGGCTGCTAAAGTAGTTGCGAACCCGTTTCTTGTGTAGTTAATTAAATTAATCATGTGAGTTCGCTCCAAAACCAATTTTTTGCAATTTTTCATTGTTCTTTTGATATAGATCTTCGTATTGGACCCAAATTACGCGGAATCATTTTTGACCCTCCAATGACTAGCGGATCTGTGTTTAGTAGCAATGTTTTCCAATGTATCGAAGAGGTCGATAAGAATTATGCGATAGTGCAGCCGACACGCAGGCGCGGCATTGACATAGTTGCCGCGTCACCACGTCATCGCGTCATGGCGTCAACGGCCCGCGGAACGCGACTCAGGCGCACGCGAATTTGCCAATATTTTTCAAAGTATCTCGATAGAGAATTTTTTTTTTTTTGTTATAGAATGGAACAGACAAACCTGTCTTTAGCAGTGGTTAGCAAAGAAGGCTAAACAGCCAAGGCAATGTTACCTCTAACATTGGCTTGTCGTTTACCTTAAGGAAATCTGCTATAGGCAGCAGCTACCTATACCAGAGGGATCGCAGATACGTTGCCATCCCAGAGACAAAGCTGAAATATCTCATGAGCCTGTAACATAGAAATATGAAGCTTATATCTATGGCCTGTAGTACTAACTCCGCCAGCACTCAAACCAGAAGACACTGCAACACTGCTTGGCGTTACACAAAATATGTATGCTGTTGCTGGTACAATTTTACTGCTTCTACTACTGTGATAACAAAAGGAAATCAATACCATCTGATAGCTATTTAATTACATCAGTATCTGACACCAAACTCCGTGAATGGCTAAGGGAAAGCTCCTATTTAGTTTAATTAAATTCCAGTGTAACGTGAACGCCAATAACTTACGTAGATAGGTTCCTTTTAAAATTCTTAACAAATACGAGTAACAATTTATTAAGTAGTTTATTCTTGCTGTCAACATGCTGACATAAAATGTGGTAAACTTTTTTGTAAGATTACGTGAACTATTTAAAAATAACTTCATTCAAGGAGCGATGTGGCAGTGGTTTCAAAAAACTTATAATAAGTATGTTTATCAAATGATTTTCGGCTTAGTATTATTTGAAATCCCCATCAATACTATCAATACGTTTGGTGTTAGTGAAAAGTAAACATTTGTATGCATGTCGAGGTGGGCCCGTACATTGCGGAACCATCGATAGTGCCCGCATCATCGAAAAACAATGTCTGATCCCGGGCGCGCCGGCGCAGCCTTCTCGTCACTTCACCTGATACATATTAATGCCATGTTTTACATTGTTGTATCATGTCATGCCATTCATGTGGTTATTATCCTGTATACCAACCAGTTTGTCATACCTACTTTTAGGAATTTCTAATTTTGTTCTACAAATTGGGTGAGGTCATGCACGAATGTTAAACTTAATAAATATTATGAAGCGCGGGAACGTTATGATAACCGTTAATTACTATAAATTTATGCGGTCTTCGATTTACGATAATGCCGGTTTCGAAAATAGGACAACGTTATACGTATGTTTAAAGTAGGTATCTACGTATTTCTTGCCCGCATGTTTAGACAAATTAGATTAATGTAATCGTTACCCTACATCGATACAAAACAACGGAAAAATACACCCAATTTGAAAGTTTTGTGATAAACTTGACATCCATGAAGAACAAAGGGTTAGTCATTCTCTTACATTACATCATTCAAGTATTTGTAAACGTTTTGCGTAATAAAGGAGGAAAAATCACACTAAATGCTCTTAAAAGGTCGTAGTTTCCCGGTATTCTTTGTTACCTTTGGAATGCTGAACGAAACCTAAACTGCGCTAAGTAGAGACGAGTTTTGCAATTTGCATTGTTAAATAAATGCAATCTTTGGGATACCAAGTGCTTGCAACAGAATCTATTCAGTAATCCGTGTCTTTTCCTACTTTTCCCTGCCTCATTAGTGGTGGGATTGTTACTTCATTCCGGTCGGAAAACGAGTTACCTACCAGTTCTCGGGTGCTCTGTAGGAAAATCGCGTCACGGTAAGAAAGGGGTTGTGTTCAGCAGGCGTAGCATGGCGCTTTCTATCTCTACGAAGAATAGACATAGCTTTTTCTATACAAAGTGACAGTTCGTTTCTTCATTTTTGACATCCACCGTAGAAATCTTTCTACAATCTGTCATTTTGTCTTTCATTTCTAACGATCTTTGTCTAGGTCTTTTTATATGTAGACTATTTCGGAAGAAAGTTTTCTATCCTTACTGTCAAAATCACATTGACAACCGATAAATCCTATGTTAAAACAAAGAATTCTGAGGCTAATTATGTAAAAGAGTGAATTTCGTAAAAAGTGCAGTTGACTCTTTCGATTTTGCTGCCGTCTCGTACTGTCTACTGTCTACAGGAAACGTCATTTTTGTCTACTCTTCCGTCGACAAAACGGTGGTCATGCTACGCCTGCAGGTAGTGTTGAAACTATCTATTAAATAGATTTTTTACTGTAATAACTAATAGTGTTTTTTTTTGTGTGTTCATCTACTCCTGTGTTTTGTGAGACAAACCTATCCGACCGAACCTAGCCAAAGATAGACGTAGGACGTACCTACTACTTAGCAGAAATCTAATTATTTATCAAATACTTAATCCGGACATAGGGTATTTGAGTAGGTACCTACCTACACGTAGGTATGTTATAAAAGCATTTTTTAAACAAATAAGAATAAAAGAGGAAAGTCTTTATTACGATTACCATTTTTGATTTTACGACCTATAACTTTAAAGTTGAGTGTGAAAGCATTTTTTTACTATATTTGTCACCTTTAAGAAGTAACAAACCTAACGAACCCCTTTTAAAATTAACTTGGTTAGTAATTGATAAATCTTAAATAGGTATTTCAGGCGACGTTGATTTCATGTCCCTACCTACCTACTAATACAACCAGTGTTTTTGTTTAAAGGCTCTTACATACTGGCGCGATTCGCCGCGCGACGCGAATTTTAACAAAACAATTTCTGAGAAAACTTCACGGCATACAATACGGAGGCGTCGCGTCGCGCGACGAATCGCCCCAGTATGTAAGGGCCTTAATACGGGTGGTTATATATCTAGTTATTATATAAGACACCAAGTCCCAATATACTATTCACAAACTAAATATACCTACCTACACACAATAAATATACACAATTCATTCAATTCTTTACATCATTAAAACATTAAAATAAAATAAGTACATTTCAATTCATTAATCACATAAATAAAATTATTAAAATAAAATGTCCTCCGCCGCGTTTGTCTGTCGTCCTGTTCGGTATAAACTCAAAAAATACTGCATCGATTTTCATGCTGTGAAAACAGCTATGGATAGAGTGGTTCTCGAGAAAGGTCTTAGTATAATAACCGACATCCACGCGGGCGAAACTGCGGGAATCAGCTAGTGTACAATAAAGTTTAAATTAAATTTAAAAATTCCATACTATCACAAAATAAATTACGGATATGTATAATGCTGGATTCTTCATAAAGTAGATAGAGATATACCATTCGAACTATATACGTAGGTAAGGGACAGGCGACTAAGTATTTAGATAAATTCTTGTATAGTTTTTAGTCGGAAACTATAATAATTAACAATATTTACTATGAAGCATTTTATTAAGTATCTCAAAACAACTCTACATTAAAAAGGCTTTCACCTTTTTCAGCTGAAAAGCTTGATGGGTTTCCCTCGGAAGCCACAGATCGTCCATATTTCCAGGAACAATAATATTAAGTTCTGCGATTGTTATCACAAGAAATGGAGGATTCTAGTTAGACAGAATAACATTCATTCCAATGGTTTCCGGAGAATAGTACCTAAATTGAATTCTGTATTCATTTGCCGAGGGTGATTTTCAGTGATAAGGGTACCTAAGTTGTTTACCTATTTAACATAAAGTCCGACGACGAAATAGTGAATGATTTCGCTCAATGAATTATTTAGGGTTACTTGTCATCCATTCTGGCGGCTATAAGATTTTTTTACAGTTATTTTAAGTTACTTTAGTCACTCCAATTACTATCATAATCTGGTTTCCGAGCATGTGCAAGGCGCCTAGTTAGAAAATATCATCTTTTCATCCATTTTGACGGCTATAAAAATGTTTTAAAATCAAATCAAAATATTTTATTTCACATAGTTTCAATTGGTCGTTTCCTATGGAGAAGAGCCGGCAAGAAACTTTCAACTTTCGTTTCAGAGGTATATTAATTTTCTCCAATAATTATCATAATCTGTGGAGGTCCGATAGGCAGTCGCTCCATGTAAAATACTGGTATTCAGCTGCATCCGGTTAGACTGGAAGCCGACCCCAACATAGTTGGGAAAAGGCTAGGCAGATGATGAATTATCATAATCAGCTTTGCCGAAATCTGTTAGATGGCTACCTACTAAATATCAACGATCGACCGTAGAAAATTATATTAAGTAAGGTGAGTGAGCAGCACCCTTCCCTAGGGCAGTTTTTCACTGCTTTATAGATTCTAAGTTTTGCTGCTGATGGCACATTAATTAGACTTCAGAGCTTTAGATTAATTCGAAAATAAAATAAGTATAAGTAAATGTTTTCGGGATGTTTAAGAGGAAATGGGGTTGGTCTTTTCTCTGTACAAAAAGTCATAATTCGAGGTTCGGCTCTCGTCTATTTCCTCCCCCAATATTGGACCAATTTGAAAGATATTTTATAAATTGATTAACACGTTCATCGCCACGTAGGTCACCGGTGACCGGACCCAACCCAGTATTTAGGCACCTCGTAGGTCACCGGTGACCTCAGGGCAGACCTGTTTTCAAACCTATTTTGTGAGCCGTAGGACACATATTCCGTAGATTTTGTGTATGCATGTGACCGCTATGGCGCTGTAGTACACGTGCGCTCAATGGTTTTCGTTTACCTTGACATTTGTTAGATTCACATAGAAAAATCTAGTTTTCTGCGAACTTGTTAATGGATGCGGAGGTTTGGGTTTTAAGTGCAACATAACTATTCGTTTTAAATACTTTACGTAGCTTATTATACTACCACTTTTGTATGCTTTTTAAACATTACAGTAAATTTTTCAAATGCATCAGTATTTTGCGAGAAATCTGAAAAAAGCCTTTGCTATTTTACAATTTATTGGGTAAGTAAGGTAATCAAATTAAATAATAACTACAGTAATTATATAAGTTATGAAAATATTTATTAGAAAATGAATAACAATAATTATTAGTATTCGACTGCGGGGGCGGGTGACCGGAGGTGTGACCTATCTGGCGCCAAAATAACGTAAATGCAATTTTCGCCACCACAGCGCCGCGTAGGGCACCGATGACCTCATGGGGTTTTTTGTGATTATTTCATAAACCATACATACGATTGAACCCTAACCTAGACATAAATCCATATCTTATTAAACTACATCAAAGAACATCAAAATAAAAAAATGTAAATTTTGACCGTTCCACTACGGCGGTTAACGTGTTAAGAAGGATATTTACTGTGCCCCTATGTTTTTCTTTTTCATTAATAGTTGTCAAATTTGTACAATAGGCCTCTGATAACAGCGGTCTAAACAGGCAATTTCGGCCATTTTCTGAGGGTTCTAGTGCTTCTACAGATAATGTATCATCAAAACGGAAAACATAGGGGCATAGAACTAGTTGATATTTTTTTAATGTAAAAAATAATTGCTCTAAGGTCATAAACCAGAGAGAAAACAGGCGAGAGCGTTTGTATGGAGAGGGGACCGACCCGTTTCCTCTTAAATATGAATTTAAAAGATTTCATAAATAAAATTTATGGAAATCTGCTAGCGCCATCATGATATTCGATAACACTTAATAGGCGCTCTAGCTTTCAATAGCTTGCTTCTTCTTTGTGGGAGGTTTTCTTCCCAGTTTTCTATTTCTCTGGGAAATAAGCAATTATTTTTCAAGAAGTTCTTACAGCATTTAACTGCCTTGAGTTGGAACTGACTCTCATCTCTTTTTTCTATAAAATAGTTATATCATTACTCTATGCCATCAACTTAAAAAATATTCGTGGTGGTTGCACGGGAATGCCACTGTGGCTAAAACCTCTAGAGTATCTACATAATATTTTAGTTCTTATTCATTTTAGGTATTACTTACTTGCTACGACGGTACAAAATAGTTTCAATAACGATACTTGTGTTCGATACGTAGCTGTACCTACCTAAGTGAAAGAGCGCATAAATTATGCATTTATTTTATTTGAGTCTAAATTACCTACTTAGTTACTAAACTAAGCGACGCGTTGGATGTATTAGGTTTTTTTTTAAGTTTTAGTAGTAAAATGAGTAGTTTTGAAAAATATGTTTGAAGATTGAAATTAAATTACTGTATCTATATTCTATTTTATTCTTTATTGAACTTTTCTTTATTATTAATTATAACTACTTACATATTAAAAAGCCATATAATGAAAAAAGAAAATCCTTGCTCACCATGATCCATGTTAAAAACTTCATAATGTCCAAGTTCGTAACTTTTTCACTGAATAGTTTAGAATTTATTTAACCATTACTCACAAGGTACAATCACATACATTCATATTTCAGACTTCTATCCAGTATAGAATTATTTTCCCGCCATTACGTAAAGTTTGACACGCGATTTGCGAGTCGTAGAAATGGGCGCGCGTCTGTCGTCCACGGATGACAGTAATAGACTGGCGGGCTACAGAATACATCGAGTTTTCGAGTTGACTGACTGGTAAGGTGAAATTGTGATGACGTTGATATGTGGTCGTCAGAAGCAGTACTTCTCTGCTCTGACTCATTTCGCGAAACACTGATCCTTTTTGGAATAATCCATCCTCTGCAACGTCTTAGATGCGCAAATTGTTTCGCCTTTTGTTTCTAAGTTATCACAAATTAAGTAAGTAAGTACTTAGGTACAATATGATTAAAATCAATAGATTTTTTAACTTAATTTTCATTCATAACTAATAAGGTATCGTAAATACACGCAACACACGCAATTACTGTACAAAATTAACAACTTACACAAGGTACAGTCAAAACCAAAATTCTTTACTGACTTTGAACGAAGTCGCGTCTATCTACATATTCATAAAAATTCATTGGACTTCCGTTTTCACTGTGAATTTGTGAAATCGTCTAAAGATTACGAATACTTTATCATCAGTGTGGCATTATGAATGGCACATAATATACATACCCGGAGTGCGGTCAAGGCGAGCATGCTTGTTGCACTACATGTATAAGTACATTAAGTACCTGTAACGTATGTTACGTACGTATGTGTAAATAGTTATAGGTATACGAACGCGTCATTAACTGTTGTAGGTTGATGTGATGTAGGGTTTACCGAAGTAGGTAGAGAGGTAGGTACTTTCATTTTCTGCAACCACTAAACATTTTTTGCTGCATGTTAATCTGCAGATCGGAATCTAAGTAGGCAGGTCTCAGTCTCACCTTCGGATAGTTACCGGAATTTAAGCAGCCAATAGTTGGGTTACTGAGGTCACACAAACCATTAATCAGTAGCCTGTCATAGCCACTGGTCATTCTTAGTTATTTTTTTATTTGGCTTTAAAACTGACATATTTTGTATTTATAGATGGGTAGAACAAAATCTGTCAAACCGCCATGTTTATTCTTCGATGTTAATTTTGAAAATCGGTTAATATACACATTTCAAACAATAACCAAGCCCGTTCTAAACTTGTTTGTGTCTAATTAGTCACAAACCTGAGAAAATATTTTGGTAATTGCAAGCCTTCCCTCTTGCGCTGATGCCTCTACCTACTGTCTTCCAGTTGTCTAATTTCCATCAGAGACTAGTCACCCTAGTCAGCCCTTAATTGGGATAAGGTAGTCACCCCCAGTCTTTTCTTTTTTTAAACGATCATATGGGGCCTGTCAACTCGTGTTTATTCCCTCATAGGTATGTTATGAATACCCTGTGACATTTGGGGATAACTCTAATTCATACACGGATGTAAAATCCAAGTGTAAAGTTATACCAAATTGCCCACATTGCTTCTATTAGGCTACTTATTAAGTAGTAGTAGGTAGTTAGGTACCTCTATGGTTGTGATGCTAGACACGTTCCACTCTTCATGTTTTAAGAATTCGACATACGTCGAACAAAGGAGGTACTTACAATGTCTGCATATAATATACCAAAGATATAAAGCATTTCTTCACAATCGTTGCCGGAAGCAGGTAGCAGGAATTGAGTACTAACTGATAACAGAATGATTCAGAGTCGATTTTGTTCGGCTGCCAAAGTGCCGAATGATACACATTCACTGTTGGGCGGATAAGGGGCGAAGGGTTAATGAAAAAATCGTTATCAGCTGGGTTCATTCCAAAAACTTAAGACAAGAGGAAGATCTTATAGCTATTAATCATGTCTTTATCTCGATTGCTTTCAGATGGTGTCCTAAATCCATTTATAAGCAGTAATGAGACTGTCGAGTTTTTATTTTCACCATTAACGTAGTTTTAAAGAGCGAGGTTTATTAAAATTCAGAGAATGATTGAGCGCGTTGAAATAGTTTTAAAGTCCGGCTTTGACCTAATAATAAGTATCCCCTTGCAATCAATGACTATATGAGTCTAAAACTCTATGGTAACCCCATTTAGGCAGGAAATAGTGTTGTGGCCTTGTGGCGCAACTTGGAATAGCTTTATCAGGCCCTTATCCAGCAAAACAGTGCTAAACCGTGGATTGGAATATGGAACTCCAAAAGTTCGAATTCAAAACTTCCTAAAATAGTTCAAGACTTCAATGTATCTCTAGCCAGCTAGGTCACAAGCACTGTGTCCAAGTCCTAGCAACAGATGTGCTGAGAGGAGGAAGTTTTAATCCATTCGATCTAAGAGTTTGCATGCTTTGTGGAGCGGCGTGTCACCGCAGCGTGACTCGATGGTGATAGCACTAGCTTTCAACAGGCGAAGTGGCATTCCGTCTAGGTACATACTGTGCAACTATTTAAAAAAATTATTGAGCGTTGAACACAATTTAGCGTTTGGCGCACTTGTGATTTTTAATACTCTCTGTTACTCTCTTGAGTATGAAAAAGAGTGTTATTTTTTTAAGTTTAGTTTGAGTCTAGTCTTGAGTGAATATATATCTTGTTTGTAGTTCACCGACATGTGATAAATGGAACTCTAGCAGCTGTTTTGCATCTGTACAACAGACTCCCACATAGTTCCGTCTAAAATGCTTTTAAAGTAGCTTGTGTAGTTCAGGCGATAAACTGCTGTGGATTATATTCTACCATTGGAAGTTTGAGACATTACTGGGAAGAACTTCAAATCACAGTACATATAGAAAAACGAGAAAAATCGATTAAAAAGTATTGAATTCAAGTAGATAGGTACTGTAGAGGTTTTATGCGATATGCAACCTCACGCTGGGCTGGCTGGTAGGACCGCAGCCTTGACTTGCGAACGCTCCAGCAGTCGTTATTTAAATATTGACAGGTGTGTCTTTTTGTGTTGTTAGGGTCAGATCCATAGACTACTATATATACTAGGTCAGATCAGCCTGGACCCTCCATATGTATAAACGTGTCTTCTAATTAATAAACCCTTGGAAAACCTTCTCCTCTTTGAAATTACCTCCACCACACACCCTCACATATCTAGTTAACGCCCCTCAGGCGTTACAGTACCTACCTACCTACCCAATGCGATGAAAAAGGCAATTATTTCAGTTTACAACGAGTTCGCAAAAACAAAACATGCTAGTATTTTGTCTGCAAAGACGACAGACGATCTCATTATAATGGTATCAATGTCTCTGATCTTACTCACGACTCTAGTTAGCTTTTAAACCACGGTTATAAAAAGGGCAAATGAGACACATTTGTGTCTAGGTATTTAAAAATGCTGACGTTTATGACATTTTATGAGCCACTCAGGATTGTCTTTTGGTCATCAATAATTACGTCCCTAAACTCCTAATGTTTAATGTAATTACTTTAATTAGTAAAACTATGTTGGGGTTGCCTTCCAGCCTAACCTAACCGCGATGTAGCTGAATACCAGTATTTTACATGGAGCTGTGGTTCTACATCGCCACATGCGAACTACACATCAAAGACCTGACGTCACATAAAATCCGGCATCGCGCAGTTAAGAGGATTAACTCTTAACTGCGCGATGGACATATATACAAGATTCCAACATCAATCGCTGGGCAGTTGCCCGCCAGACACAACACCCGTCTGTTCGGAGGATCCTCCCTTATAACTAGAGGATGAGTGAACTTTACACCATGTTCCTCATACCTCTAAAGACTAACTGTGGAGGTCAGTTACTAGGTAATACGATACCCCTTAGTAAGACTGGTTGTCAGACTTTCAGGCTTCTGACTACGCGTAAGGACTGTCAAAGATCTACAAATGACAGCCGGGACCAACGGTGCAACGTGCTTTCCGAGACACTGAGGGGTTTCATGTACCTAATGAACGGTCACCCATCCACGGACACGGACCGGCCTCGGCAAGCGATCCGTGCGGCTGTTATTATTTAGCCACGAGGCTCAGTTATTATAGTAGGTACCTATGTTATTATAATATTATAAATGCGAAAGTAACTCTGTCTGTCTGTCGCGCTTTCACGCCAAAACGACTGAACCGATTTAAATGAAATTTGGTAGGTACACAGATAATCTAGAGCCTGAGAAAGGACATAGGCTACTTTTTATTGTCATACCACGTAAGCTAGTTTAATCATAATTCATTGATACAAAATGGTTACAATATCACAGATGTTCGAACTTCAGCGCGCAAGCGTTTCATCTGTAGACGATAAAAACCTGCGGCTATAACTGAGAACACTTTATCTACACGAGTTCTGATGATGATTTCATTTTAAGACAACCATAATCCAATTTGATTCGTTTGGAAACATAATTAGATTAAGTATGCTTGGATTTATTTGTAGATCGTATATCCCATTATTAACCGCTTTATTTCAGTTCATTTCAAGTCAAATTAGTAGTATTAGTTTTACAGGTGACACCCAACAAATGTATGATGACATTATGGATTTAATTAATTTCTCCTCACAAGTATCAATTCCAAACATTCAGATTTGTGAGGATCCTACCAGTAAGTTTATTCCAAGATCATATTGGTCTCCCGAGTTATCCAGGGCAGTTGCGGAGCGTAGATTGGCATTGGCACAGGTGAGGAAAAACCCCATTCCCACAAATTTTATCATTCTGAAACAGAAGGTTGCTACAGCACAAAGACTAATACGGAAAGCTAGTGCAGAATCTTTTCATCAGTTCTGTGACAGTGTGAGTGAGATTGTGTCTAGTAGCGAGCTGTGGAACAAAATGCGATGGCTCAAAGGATATCGTACTAGTAGAAATTGTTTGGATACAGAAAGGGCTGATGAGTTCTTACGACAATTAACGCCAGATTACGTTCTGCCACGATGTCCCGTATTTAGTTCAACTAACGTACAGTTGGAGGCAGAGATTTCGGAGCAGGAGCTCTCTAATGTACTGAAGATGAAGGATACCGCTCCAGGGGAGGATGATATTTCTTATTCAATGATTTATAATTTTCCCAGTAAACAATTGATAATTGATTTATTTAACAAATGCTTGTCTGAAGGTGAGGTCCCACGACAGTGGAGGAATGTTAAAGTAGTGCCTGTACCGAAACCTGGGCGCGATTCAAGCAACATAACATCGTTGAGACCAATTTCACTCATATCCTGTCTTTGTAAAACCTTACACAACATTATAACGCGACGTCTTGAATGGTTTTTTGAAAGTAAAGGTCTTTTTTCCAAGAATACAGTGGGATTTAGAAGATGTCAGTCATGCCTGGACAATCTTGTACGACTAGTTTCACAAATTCAAATAGGTTTCACCAATAATCAAAAGACATTGGGATGTTTCATTGACATAGACAACGCATATAATAATGTCAATATACTGAAAGTAGTATCTAAGCTGGATGAGATGGGGGTGGGGTCTTCTATATGTAGATATATATGGGAATACTTGAGGGAGAGACATTTATCTTTGTCACAAATTGGAAGTAATGTTTCGATCACAAGATGGACATGTAAGGGATTGGCCCAAGGAGACCCTATGTCTCCAATATTATTTAATATAGTTACTAGTGATATTTGCAAAGAGATTATGAGTGTGTGTATATCCCAGTACGCCGATGATTTTGTCCTATATATTTCTGGTCAGGACATTAGATTTATAACCACAACTCTTCAGGAAGCTATAGATAGGTTGACAGATTTGTTAGGAGTATTAAGTCTGCAGCTGTCTCCCACGAAAAGTAAAATATGTTTATTTTCTAGAGGAAAGACCTTACAGCCGCCAAACATCAGTATTAACAATGTCTCTTTGGAAAATGTTCCTGTTGTTAAATATTTAGGACTATGGCTAGATTCATCTTTGAGATGGCGCAAACAGATCAATGAAACCTGTGAAAGAGGTATGAAATTTCTTAATGTTTTTAAGGTGCTAGCAGGTTCATCATGGGGAGTCCATCCATTGCATTTAAGACGACTGTATATTGCAATAATTCGTAGTCGGATAGATTATGCAAGTTTTTTGTTCGATAACAGCGCTAAGACCAATATTTCTAGATTGGACAAAATTCAAAACCAAGCCATGAGAGTAGTTGGCGGTTTTTTAAAAAGTTGCCCAATCCACGCGATGGAATCGGAGTTATGTCTGCCACCATTGTTTGTTCGACGGAAATATTTAGCTGCAAAATTTTGCTTAAAAGCTATGTCTATTGACGGTGAAACCATTCTAATGATTTCAAAATTAACATCCATATGTGAGCAGGAATTATATTGGCGTAATAAGAAAAAACCGTTGCTAACTATCGTATACAGTGAGATGTCCAATCAATCCTTACATCGTTCTAAAGTTCTAGAGATGTTTTCGCTGTCAACATGGATGACAAATATTGATATTAAGTTTCACATTAATCTAAATATTAATGACATGACAGGCCCTAAGAAATCCCATACCTCTATAGTACTTTTAAAAAAATCTGTGGAAACGATTGCACGAAATTATGACGGATTCTATCAGATTTACAGTGATGGGTCCAAGGACGTTAATGGAACAGGAGCAGCTTTTTTTGATCCTCAATCAAACACAGGAGCTAGTTTCATATTGAACTGCAAGGTATCCATAATGGCGGCGGAACTTTATGCTATTTCGGAATGTCTGTCATACTTGATGTCATGCAATTATACTGAGTTGGTGATACTTTGTGATTCAAAAAGTGCTTTGCAGCATATAGCTCGGTGCTCCTCGGGCATACGAGGTCTGCCCGTAGCTTATTCCATACTAGATTTTTATTTAAGATTAAAGGAAAGTGGCAAAACTGTTAAATTCCAATGGATTCCATCACATATTAGTCTTCTGGGAAACGAGCAAGTAGATAAGTTGGCAAAAACAGGAACCTATGAAGGAATATCTGCCAGTTACCTACCCTTCTTTACAGATATATTAAGAGATGTTAAAATAATTTGCAAAAACATGTGGAAAGCATACTTCGACAAAAGATCTGAAGAGAAGGGTATATGGTACAGGACAATTCAGTCTGAACCACCAAGGATTCCTTGGTTCTCTGAAGTACAGATGAATAGACGATTGTTAGTAATAAGTATGCGTCTGCGATCCGGGCACATTCCATTGAATGCGTTCGGGCATCTTATGAAGGTGGTTGATACACCAAACTGTCTGATTTGTAATATGAGGGAGGACACCTACCACGCTTTGGTGGAGTGTGTTCGGGTGGGGGCAGAACGGAGAGTTTTGGAATCAGAAGCGGGACTTAGATTAAGGGATGTTGGCATGTGTAATGTGATCTTGTCTAAACCTACATCCAAACTAGCTATTAAGTTATATTACTTGGTTGATAAATTAATTAAGTTAAGATCTTAGTTATTGCCTACTTTTTATGTATTTTGTAAACCTACGAGGCTGGCATAATCGCTTTGCGATTAAAGCCTTTTTCCAAATAAAGATTAAAAAAAAAAAACCGCTTTATATTAAAAGCGACAGTATTTTTAGTTTTATGAACCACTAGCGACCCGCTTCTGCTTCGCACGGTTTTTACGACAAAACATCGAGATTTCTTAGTTATAATATGCTGAGACCAACAAAAAAGGAAAGACAGAGCGCGCCGTACATCAAAAGTGAAGCCACCTTTTTATCTATGTGTGTGTAAAAAGGGTTGTAATTTTTTAAAGTTTTTCCCTATAATTTGGGGAATAATATTGTATGGGTAGGATAATATTGTACGAGTAAGATATTGTTGAGTATGGTATTATAACTCGATTGTTAAGAAGGACTTATATACCGAAACAAAAACAAAAAAAAAACATCGCTATTTCGTATAGCTACTATCCATTTACTTTTAGATTCAGTATTACTTGGAAATCTAAAATATAAATACATAAAAAAAGAAAACAGGAATATAATTACTCGAAATAAGAAATCATAATTTAAATCGGTTTAATCGAATGGGAAAATTTGAAATCACATTATGGCAACCCTAACACGTTATGTCACATGTCACTGCTTTCATTCGTTCATTCGTTGGGGTTTTTTGTTCCAAGTAACCTAAAATTCATAGTTCATTAAATTAAAAAACGATGTTATTTCAAGTACGTACAAGTGAAAAGTGATTCCGTGAGACTTTTTATGTGATTTGCTATTGTTTTTACAAGTTTTTACTACACAGAAAGGCATAATTTTTTTTTTTTATTGATGTTAACTAGACGACGACTCGTGATGTACTAGGAGCGATGAGCATGGTTTTAGTGTAGGTGTGTGCGTGAGCCTGTGTGTTTACTTGCAGGAGCATGGTTTTGTTGCTTCACTTTTGATGTGCGGCGTGATCCGTCTTTCCTTTTTTGTTGGTCTGAGGTTATATGTAACTTTGATATTAACCTACACACGGCTACACATCAAGCTATACATTTCCAGTTTATGCTGATCTTGCATTGTATAGGATTTTCGTACCAAGCGAGGTCAGCTTATACTGGAAATGTATAGCTTGATGTGTAGCCGTGTGTACCTATTATACATAATAAACCTTCCGGAATAAATTCTCTAAACGATGCTGAAAACCTCACCAAAATCTGTTGCGTGGTTTAGAGCAACAACAGACAAACACGAAAAGCGACTTTAATTTATAATATTTATAGATGTTAGTTTTCCGATGAAAACAACATCATGGTTAAATACCTATGTCAAAAAACATTACCCTCCTTCTGGGGCAGTCGGGTAAAAACAAATCAATAGGCAACTGATTTCTGTTTTATGATATGATTACTTGCCTAGTGCGTTTGTACATCTTCCGTAATTTGTAATCTGGCAAGTAAGAAAAACGGGTTTTTATTATAATAAATTCGTATAATAAGTATAACGTTATAACAGGTTTACACATAAAATGTAATAACTTATAAAGTATTGTCCTACTTAGTATAAAAACGTCGCAACATCAGTACACCCGGCGCGTTGCTGTGGTCACCTTAACTATCATTGCACTTTCTGAAACAAATATTTTACAACAATTATCTAATGTGTCGCTTAGTACAGAATGAAGAGCTAATAACTTACAAGGTGCAAACTAGCCTCGAATTAGGTACTAGTTGGTAAACGCCAAAATCATTGCATTAGCCTCATGCAGAATAGCGCGTGATGTCGCGCGACGCGACACCGGTAATTGTTCTACCGTGAAGTTATCTCAGAAATTGTTTTGTTAAAGTCGCGTCGCGCCTGTTTGCCGGAGCCTTAAAGCGGCCTTGGCCCACCGGTTAAAGCACGAACTAGCGAGTAATGAGATCGTAAGTTTGATTCCCTGTTCTTTCACTCTGCTTCCTTTAGACAGGTCAACAACATTAATTGCGTTATTTACGTTGTTGAGGTGATAAATTTTTCGAGCATATGAAGTAATCGATTAACAATATCCTACAAAATTATTCAGATTGTGATTCATGATCGTTCATGATCGTGTGTTACGCAATTAGGGTTCTAGCAAGAAGCAAATATAATAAGTTTAGTGCTGTTTCCAGTGTCCAACCTAGGGACTACGGGAGTTGTAGCCTTTGTCAGACACCTCTATATTCCGCACAGGTCTCAGCAAAGTGTTCAAAGTCCCTAATCCTAGACTTTCATAAGGAAAGTCTACAAAAAATAAAAAAATACCTCGTGACAAGAGGGTTGTCGAGGAGATTGTAAGAACAGTAAATAAATATTCAAATAAAGACTATGAGAATAATACTAAACACTCACCATAGTAATTTCTGGAAATATAGTGCTTAAGTTGAAGTTGGCTCGGGACGTGACAGGAAAACTGGCCAAAGATCTATCCACGTTGTGGCCCATACCCTGTACGTTGGCAGGCATTAGGTGACTGTTGAAGAAATCGGTCTGGTATTGTGACGGCATTTGATTCCCCACATAGTTCGGGAATGGCAACTCTTCAGACATCAAATTCGGATGCTTCTTATTTAACGCCTTGTTCTGCCAAAACAAATGAGGATCGTTCCATTCCTCAACTTCGTTATTGATCTTAGCTTTTTTGCTTTGATACTTTTTACTAGATTCCTTTTTAGAATATTCCAGTTTATGTTTAGTTGCCGACTCTCTTCTTGAGCTTTTGTAGGTAGGCGGCACCTTCTCAGATTGAAACACTGTTGAGTTATTTCTCATTTTCAACTCTTCATATTTGTGGTTCCCGTAATTGCATTCAGCTGTTTGATTGTAATCAATGAAGTCGCCAGTAAATGGTCCACTGGCATAATTACTGGACATTAGATTACTACTGCCAGGCATAAAGTTGGAGTAAAAAGAATTTGACATGGTATTAGTGGTAGTGTTGTATAAAGTTGTTCCCGAAAACTGTTGGGTAGCGTAGCTGTTATCAGAGTAATCCAAAATGGGTGGAAAATGTGAGACCTGAGCTACAGCACTATCCTGCGGGGCACTGAAATCTGTGTACTTCTGGGGTGGCATCATAAACTTCGCACTGTTGCTGTCTTGAATTTTCTGCGTGCCATTTGCACCTCTTAACAATGCTTCAGTTGAATAGTTGTTGTTCTTTTGAGTTTTAGAAGATTTTTCCGTTTTACTATTGGATTTCGTTTTAGTTGGTGGAAACTGACTATGTGCCATACTTTCATATGAGTTTACTAATTTAGGGTCGTTGAAAACATAACACGGTTGTGACATGTGATTATCCAAATGCGACATAGATTTGCGGTTACTTTCGTTAAAGTGGTTAATATTTTGCTTACCAGAAACTGTCTTCGATGTGTCGATATTTGGAACCTGATATCGTGAAGCCATATTATCGGTTGAACGGTTCATAAGCTGCGTGACTGACAGAAAATTACCGCAATTTTGTATATCAGCGTGTGGTACCCCACGATTCGATACATCTATTTTCCTATTCTTATCATGTGGACCTAGTGCTAGATCACCAACCAAGGTCGGCAAGTTGATAGGCGGTGGATCTATACTTATTTCTGTGGTTCCCAAAGGTCTAGTAGAAGGCCACACTTGAAACTCGTCTTGATGTGCTTGTGTGGGAAAATTATGCATCGATATAGGAAAATAATTACTTTCATTGTGGTCTTGTTTCTTAACCGAATGATCTGCTTGATTGTAGGTCGCTTTGTGAGCGTCTTTTATCTGCGGATGTATCGGATTGCAGTTATTTTGAACAGATCTTGTTTCGGATGTCATCCAGTTGATGTGCATTTTACTCGGAGATTTTTTGGTATACTTCTCGGGAATATGTTGAGTCACGATATTATTGCCAGCTTTTATTCCACTTTCCACGCTTACTTCTGCCACTTTCGCTTCGTAATGTTTGTTAGTATTTACTTTTAAATTGACGTTAGTATACACTGGATCAAATGTTGTATAATTTTGGTTTTTGGTTGTTACAGTTTTTGGCATGTTATTATTGCTATAGAACGGTACGTCTTCAGTCCATAAATTAGAAGGTTGGGAGTAAAAACTAGTAATGGTTTCAGCAAACGAAGAGGTCGGTTTGGTCGAGTTATCTTTTTTGTTAGAATTTGCAACTAACGGGACATGAAAATCTGGGTTGAAAGGATTATAAGATGTCGTGTATGGCGCGGAAGTAGTCGTTAATATTGTGTCCTTGTTGAAAGTGTTTGTGGTTGTTGTGCAATTAACAAAATCCAAGCCCTTGTGCGACCAGCCTAAGTCAATATCGTAAGTTAATCTTGAAGATCCAATTTTCATAAGATTATCATCCACACTTGAATAATCTGACTTATTTTTCGAAGTATATTTTTCCATTGCACAGGGGTATAGGCCAAGTCCGTTAAATTCATGGCTAGATGTAATACTGCTAGTACTGTAAATAGCACTCTTAGCAAATGGATCACCTTTGTAGAAGAAGTTGTTACTACTAGCATAACCAGTGGACTGACTCGGCACGGATTTACTTATATTGCAATCGAAATCTAATCCGAATGTGGTGTCTCCTAATGAACAGCTGGTTGTTATTATTGAAGGTACTGATAAGTTCAAGAAAGGATTTTCACTGGAAACGTTCGGCAACGTCACTGAGTTAGAACTTTTAGTAACTGCAGTAATAATACTGGATTCTTTAGTTACGACGTTAACAGCACATTTCTGCTGTTCATTCGGTTTATTTGAAGGATTGCATGATTCGGGAAGTTTGTTTGGTATTGGTTTTATTTTAATATCGTTATTATTTGGTTTTTCAAAGTATGGTATAGGCGGAGGCACTAGTTCGGGTCTCTTTTGATTATCCTTCTGGATGGGTTGGGCTGCGCTATGGCTATGCTCTTCAGCGGGGCTATCTGCTCTATTTCCGCTAACCAGTGGAAAAGACATAAGAAATGCGGCAGTTGGTGAAGTAGCTAGAAACTCTTCCGCCAGTTCAAGACGTGCATTACCTCCGTCAGCGACATTATCACATAATGTAGTATCTAAAGGTAAAATGGTGGGCAATTTATTATCTTTATTTTCTGCTATTGTTTCTTTGCCATTCAACATTTTACTAGGTTTAGTGATTTCATTAGTTGTTTTAATATTTTGTGTATTTGTTATGTTTGTTGTATTTGTAATAGTTGAAGTAACCACAGGAGCTGGCATATCTTTGACGATTGATTCCGTACATCTAGGTTTATCAACGAGTACAGGAACTTCGTCGTCTTTATTTTTGTTACTTATTGTATCAGTAGCACTTGCAATATTATCAGGTTTCTTATTTTTTGTGGTATCTTCTTTTAGCACGTTGTCTATTTTAGCTGGTTGGTCTTTAGTTACGATTTTATCGCTCTCGGTCTTCTTATCACCGCTTAAGACTTCTTTGTCGTTTTTATTATTTTTGCTATGACTGTCAGTGCTTTTACTTTCCTTAGTAACCTCCACCACCACTGGCTTGTCTTTTATCTCTGTACTTGTTGCAGTGTCTTTAACATTGCTAGCAACTGCTTTCAGTTTTTTTGTTGATTTTTTATTAACATCATTCTTTAACTTAACATTATTCTTTTTACTTTTGGTAGCTGATAATGGACGGGAGTAGGCAGATATTGGTAGAATATTAACCATAGTAGTTTTGGTGATATCTCCATTATTTCTATTGATTACAGGTACAGGTGATTTATTTAGTGGTTGTAAATTTTGGTCTATTAAAACTATAGCAGGCGGTACAGACGGGAACAATAGTGGTCTCTGAGGGAAAATGTATGGTGCTGCAGGCAGTACCACTATTGTATTTTCTGAACCTGAAACAATATGCAAAAGTAGTATATTTATTTTATTAACTCTTTTCAATTAGATAAAGAGTTTTAAAATAAGAACATTATGAACACAATTATCTTTTCGCGTCGCGCCGCTATGCAACATATTAAAAAAGTCTTCCTACACACTTTCGAATATTTTGTGTGGTTCAACCCACTTGTAGAGGACAAGTGGGCCGCACCAAGCCGTTTTGTTTTGCCTGACGGACGCGGCTGTCACAGCTTATGCGGTATGTTACTAACCTTGATGAATTACTCTCTCTAACTCGTTATAGTTTTTATTTTTTACACAGAATAATAATTAAAATCTATATATTCAATACATCATTATTTGCTATTACATCATTATTTGTTAACATAATCCAAATACATTGATGTATCTAAAAATTCAAACTCTAATCCTGTACATACATGACGCCGGAGCCACTTGTTTGTATATACGAAAACCGCCGCCGCGTCAGTTTTAAATTTTCAATCTGAGATATTCTGAATTTTTTTCACCTTGCAACGGCAGTGCGGCTCCGGCTCCGGCGTCATGTATAGGAACCCTAAAGGAATTCGATTGACAATGCTCTACTGTTTTATGAATTACTAGCTGCGCCCCGCGGTTTCACCCGCGTAAGTCTCGATCCCACGGGAATATCGGGATAAAAAGTATCCTATGTCCTATTCCAGGTCATGGTCTACCCCTGTGCCAAATTTCATCCAAATCCGTTCAGCCGTTTTACCGTGAAAGCGTAACAAACAAACAAACTCACTTTCGCATTTTATTAGTTAGGATTATGATCTTACCTTTTTTATTTATGAAATGTGATCTTGGAAGGAGTAAGGGTAATTTCTTTTGGGTTGCAGTCTGTGGAGACTTTTTCGTTTCAGTCTTGTCTTGTTGATTTTTGCCTTTTTTCAACATTAAAAGTTTTGCATATTTCCCATCTGAAAAATAAATTATGTACTGTACAAGTATTTAGGTAGGAAGCTGACCAGGTATTGTGCAATACATGAAAATAAATATTTCACAACCAATGATAATGACTACTAGGCATGGGTGGGCCGAAAATCATTTAACGAATGTTCGTATTCGGTTTAAACCACATTCGGCCCATCCCTCCCATCTATGTATATGTTGATTGTCATTGAACAAGACGAAACATGGGAAATTACATTATTTTCCGTATTTTGATAGTGTTTGCGTAACATGCATGGTGACATTAAGTATATCAAAATACCTACTGATGTTAATAATATGTACTATATAGAGTAATTTTTTGCAGTTTTATTATCAGTTTAAAATCGCTACTATTTTTACTTCTAAAGATTCCACCTTCTTCCCTCACCTTTACGTTTCTTAGTCAAGCTCATGTAAACTTGTGTTGATACATCTTTACCCTTGCTTTTCTTGTTCTTCTCTGTGTCTAGTTCCACTTGTAAGGCTAATATTTCAGCTTCTGTAATTGAAGGGTGAAGAATATAAAATTGCTTCCATTTGCAGTAAATAAAGTTTTGACAGACTTAGTGTTATCTTAAATTAGCTAACCCGACAGACCTTTCCCTGTCTAAATTTCAATAAATTTGACAAAAATCCTACAGGAAAAAGGATGTCAGTTCAGTTCTGCCCAAATGTAAAAAAATTACAGGAAACTTCCAATTTTTCTTTCTGTAAGAACCTAATTTGGACTATTATGAACATTTTAGAGTAGAGGGAGTGGGCTATTCATTTTTATCATACTAATAAACAATTTAAGTTTACTGGTATTCAGCTGCATCCGGTTAGACTGGAAGCCGACCCCAAGATAGTTGGGAAAAGGCTAGGCAGATGATGAAACAATTTACTAATAACTCCGCCCCTAAGACCCCACCAACCCTAAATCCGAATCTACTTGGTAATTTAAGATATTATAATTGTATACAACCTTTGTTAATGTACAGCAAAACATGCATGCTTTTATAGACTAGTTACACACTAAAGACAGATGTGAAAAATACTAAGAAATGTATGAAGCATTTTTATCTCTTCATCAACTTACTCAATAGTGTTTTCTCTTGAACATTGTTATTAAGGTATATTATAGCTTTTTGAATGATTTCAATTTTCGAATATTGCACATCGTCACTGTCTTCTGCTGGACAGTTACTCTTATGTATTGCTTTGACAATTTCACCAAGTTTACTTATGGCTTCGTTGAATTTATTACGTCTAACGCGTTCCCATTCCCGACAACGGCTGTAAAGAAATAATTTATTGATAATCAATCAAATTATTTTGTAAAAGTAAACAATGTTTTTAATATTAGTAGGGCCGAAATACAACTTTACCTTGGAGTACGCTTACTGTTTATTGCTTCCATAGTTCAGAAACAATTCTGACAACTAGTTCCTATTAAAATTACTTCATTTATTCCTTAATTAATAATATTATTTAGATAAAAAGCTAAAAATTCAACTCAATGCATTTAATCACAATTATTTATTAGTATTGACAGTTGACATGAGATTGAGATATGGATATCAGTCAGCAGTCAGCTTTGACATTCCGTGGTCAATAGTGACGTGGTTGAAACTCGATTTAACTCGACTAATATTTTAGGTATAAACTATAGAATATCTATCAAATCTGTTTTTTCTTGATCATTAATGGCCTGAAATGTGAGCTAGAAGGAAACTCAAATTTGGTAAATCAAATTATTGAACGTTTCTAATTAATACTACAAAAATGAATCAAAATCGATATTGTTAAAGTACTCAAATAAATTAATGATGTGTGTCAATGTATTTTCTGGCACTGAGTGATTGAGCACATCACGTCACGTCACTAATAGTTTCAATTTTATCCATACTTCCATAGACTACTTTATCAATTGGGTTTTTTGTTATGATTCATTGTTTGATTGTTTCCAATTAGTCACAGGCAGTCACAGGAATAGTGTTAACGCGGACGTCTGTATAACGATTGACGGCTCTTGTTTGTGGATTAAAAAGTGTAATTTTCGATAGCCAAGATGTCTTTGTACCCATCCTTAGAGGACATGAAGGTGGACACGATGGCGAGGGCTCAGATGGCTCATCACCAGGCGGCACCCTCGTACAGCCATCCACAAGCTGCTCCCATGGTAGCCAGCGCCCCTTCAGCTCATGTATATCCTGCGCTGGGAGATTACATGGGCCTTGAACTGTCTAGTGATGTAATTGCATTGAATATGCCAGAATACCAACTCCAAACGGTAAGTTTTGTCTAGCCACCATGATGTAAAGTAAAAATAGCAAAGTCCGCTCATATTACGACGATATAAAGACTGTGATACATCCTATGCGCATTGCAATCCTCAAAGGGCATGATGAGATTGGTCTGAGGATGAGCCATTTCTGGAAGGATTATCTACTATATTACCATTTTGTTGTGCAATTTTTGAGAAAGTATATAAATATATCACACATGCAATGCCCTATATGAGCAATAAACTGTTATTATTATGTCTAGAATGTCTTTTTTTTTAATACCCACAGGTTCAGCCACGTGGAACCGTAAGTAATCTGATAGCACCTCTGTCATCTCAATCAACAACTTTGGCAAAAGCTACGGTAACTGGGGCCATAAGACCAGTTATACTGTGCAAGGACAAAGATGGGAAGTGTGGTGTGAGGCTGCATTCAGTAAATAATGGAGTGTTCGTGTGCTATGTGGCCGCTAACAGCCCCGCTGCACTTGCTGGCTTGAGATTTGGAGATCAAATTCTGGAGATTAACAATGTCGCTCTGGCTGGTATGACAATGGACCAATGCCATGGATTATTGAGAAAGTCTCCTGCCAATGGAATTTCTATGGCTGTCCGTGATAGGTACGAATGGACAAAATTTTAATTTGTCCTTAAATAATAAAAAAAACATCTTTTGTGACTTTGTGTTTTAATCATTCTTTGTTTATGTATTCCATTAATTTCATCCTTAAATATTCATATTTTTGTAAAAATCCTTTGTCTATCCATTGTAGACTACTTGAACAAAAAAAACTACTATTTTCTTTCTGCTTTCAGACCATTTGAGAGGACAATAACCCTCCATAAAGATTCTCTTGGCCACGTTGGATTCCAGTTCAAGGATGGCAGGATTGTTGGCTTGGTAAAGGACTCTTCGGCAGCTCGTAACGGCTTATTGACTGATCACCAGATATTAGAAATAAACACTATAAACGTTGTGGGCATGAAAGATAAGGAAATATCTAGGGTTATTGAAGCCAGCCCATCTGTTGTAAACATCACAATAATTCCGAGCTACATATATCAGCATATGATAAGCAAGTGAGTAAATATGTTGTTGTGTAGCAATATTTTATGCTTGTAAATAATACCATTATTATATAACTATATTTTGAATAATGCCACATGTGTTTTTTAACAACCTGTCATGTAATTTTGGTTTAAAACCCATTTTTCAGTTTAAATTTTCGAAATTAATAAAGCCCGGTTGTTATAATATTACTAATGGGAAACAGCTTATCTACAATAAATGTCTGTCACATGCACATTTGCTGATAACTCTCAAAGTGATTCTGTATGCACTATTAATTTGTTTATACTATCTCTTACAGAATGTCGTCGACATTATTCAAGGAATTGGACCGCACTCCTGCTGTTTAAACAAAGATTTATATGTTGTTATAAGCAAAGTCCCACAACTGCCGTGCATGTAGTAAAACATTGAAAATTTATACATACATTTATATACTGTTACAAAAAGTCTGATATATTATTGCACACAACATGGACTTTGCTCAAAATGTTACCTTTGGATCTAATGTCGCCACTACACTATAGTCCAACAGTACAACACTTCAACATGCCTGCAGTATGACCCAACACACGATCGATCAAAACAGACCGTCCACACATATCAATATTATGTACGGTCCGACCTCATTCATTATCGAGGATGTTCAAGTGATTGGTGCTTCTGTGCTATACCTTTTGAGTGCATATAATTATTACCACACTGATGTGTGGAGGAATCTGTTTATGTGACTTTGCCAACTCCTTTGATCTGGGTACGATTTACCGCCATCGGGCGTCAAGACGATCCAACATCGTCAAACATGCACGAACTATCTCTCTACATGTGGAAGGTTGGACGAACAGTTGGACTGTTGGAAGATAGTGTGGAGACGGCATAAAATATTTTAATGCTTCATGTGTCACAAATCTTACACACCTAAAGTACACACAAATTGGCACCGTTTTGAATCTATGTATACTCCATTTGAAATAAGATTAGACATTTAAATAAGCCTTTTTTACAGACCGTTCAAGCGATTTTGACTTCTATTGCGTTGGTCACCTGACAAATGGCAGCTGCAGTAGACAGTTGGTACTGTGTAACGTTTTTTACTTTTAATCCTTATGCCTACGATATAGAAGTCAAAATTGGTTGAATGGACTGTAAAAAGGTTTGTTTAGATTTCTAATCTTATTTTTACTGGAGTGTAGTTGCAATTAAATATTTTCATATTATTTCTTAAAATGTAGGTGTTCCATATAAAATGATTAGATTTATTTTATGTTAAGTGTACTATCGTTATATTTGTAGTGCTTGTAATAGTCAGTAAGGGCTGTGAAGAGATGCCAATGCAGTTTGATTGAAGTGCAACTAACAGAAAGGTGTGCCGCGTGTTTCCAGCTAACACGGTGCTTATCTATGGAAATTTGAATGATATGGTTGAGATGGTAAGCTGAAGGTAATTGTTCGTAATATTTTTACTACTTATATTTACATAAACAACAAACTTTTTAGGTCAATTAAATACTGTATGTTTTAGATTCCCTCCTTATTGTGATGATATTTATTTATGATATAGATTCAATATGATAACTGGCTACATTCCTGTTTTGCCCAACTACACTCATTTCCATAGTCCTAGTAAAGTAGGTATTATATTTATTAGTTATAAAAATACTCGATGTTAGCAAGTAAAGAATTAAATTCAACGAGATTTTGGTTTATATTATTATTTAAGTTATAAGCGGCCATGGAATTTATTTTATTATGCAGGTTAATTTTGTTTCTGTAGGTACATTAATAGATTATTCAAATGAATGCCAAAATTAACAAATGGTTTCGAATTTAATAATATTTTGAAGTAAACTCGATAATTATTTAAGTACATGATTACTATGACGTCGAATTTTATTATATTTTAATATTTTTTATATTCAATAAATGATTTTGAAACTAAATGTATTTTTAAATGAAATGAAAGCCTCTTGTATAATAGGTAGTTGCCCATTTAAATCATATAAAATGTTATAAATCTTAGATTTATACTTAAAAACATACACGTGCTACGTGCTTCAGCTTGGCTTTTTACTATGCGTAACGCCCGGCAATAAACAGGAAATGGTCACTTCAAAGAGGCCAACAATATTAAGGTCTTGATTTTCAAATCCTTAAAGCCTGGGATACATTAGGGGGTAAATGAAGAAACATGTTGCGGAACATGTCCCTAAACAACTACGTGGAGTGTCCCGAGACAATTATTGTCGCGGAACATTTTTCCGGCCACACTAGTCAGTCCTCAAAGCTCCAGAAGTGACAGCACGGTAACATTATTTCCCCACACTACAGACATATTAATAGGCACGTTGCGTACCTACGGGACTACACTTTGTGACAAATGGCGCGACACTGACGCCCGTAGGTGAGTATATGTTCCTTGCTGACGCGGGATACGTGTGCTCGCTCTCGAGGCGCCCATGAGCAAGCAACAGGCCCCGGGTCATGGGCGTACCCAGCTTCTGGCCTAGGGGGGGGCTAGTCAGATTTTTTAGGACAGATCGTCCGCGGCTGTTTTGTCATACACACTACACAAACACACCTACATGAAACATTAGGTATATTTAGTGTAGTGTCCCATCGTCGCGCGCGGTTTTTTGCATGCATTTTGCCAGTGTCTACTGAGCGGTTTATTTAAAAGTTAGAGCATTAGGCCGCCTATTAGGCCCCGTTTACACTTTGATTAGTAGTTAGGCGAGTGCATACATGTTAGCATATAGTAAGAAGTCATCAGAACCTATATCATTCCTGAAATGAGGTGAGTCAGACCAGCGTGCAGCCTAGTAAAATTCGTATCCGGTTCCTATCAACTGCTTTTTCTCTTTCGGGGTATTTACATAAATAAATAAGTACTTTAGTATTTAAAAATATTTTACTTATGAAAGTATAAAAATAACATTCTATTAACTCGAACATAGCCTAATTTATATAACTAGTATTTTACGCGTAAAAAATGCGTAGTGGATTCTGGAATGTCCAGTTGGGTTTCAATATGACCTCAGGGCATGTCCATGACTTTGGTATGAAGAAACTATCGTTTTCTGAAGGCGGGCAGTTCCGGCGAGCGAAGAATTCCATTGGGTATAGACTCCATAGGATTCCTGAAATATTTTTTTTGTATGTTAGCAGCACTTAAAACTCGGCTGTAAGAATGGGAAATTTTAAGCCACAGTGGTAGATTTTCAACGCTCGGCTCAGTGCTGAAAGTTGTAAATCCAACAGCGCGCTTTTATTTAGGCATTCATTTAGGTTTCACCTTGTGTTAGTGAAAACGGGCATTAGTCTCAAAGAAGCGGTCTTTCAAAATAAAGGCCTTTTTTCACTTCGCAAGTTCCATTTCGGTGTGTGATCAAAATAAACACGCCTTGCCAGTGTCTTACTGTAAACCTTGTGCCTAGGTGCAGTCTAGTAGGTAGGTACAGATAGACAGTAAAGGAAGTACCTAGGTTTAAACTTCAGTTTTTTAAATAATAACGGAAGGAACATCATTAGGTTCCTATATATAACAAAAAAAAAAAAACACAAATTCCAACCTATGTTAAGGCTCTTACATACTGGTGCGATTCGTCGCGCGACTCGAATTTTAACAAAACAATTTCTGAGAAATCTTCACGGCGAACAATGTGGCGGCGTCGCGTCGCGCGACTTGTCGCGCCATTATGTAAGAGCCTTTAAAGTTAACCGATTGTCATTGCAGACTGTACCTAGCTATGTGCGATAATCACGCAGAATCCTAACTATATAATATCGACGACACGGTTGGCGCAGTGGCTGCGCGATGGACTGCTGCGCAACGTGTCGCGGGTTCGATCCCCGCACGGAACAAATATTTGTATGATCTGCAAGTAGTTGTTCCGGGTCTGGGTGTTAGTGTATGTGAGTTTCTATGTTTGTAAACGCACCCACGATACAGGAAGAAATTCTTAGTGTGGGGCAAAGTTTAAAAAAAAAAAAAAATAATATTTTAAATGCGAAAGTGAGTTTGTTTGTTGTACTTTCACGCTAAAACCTGTGAACGGATTTGGTTGCAATTTGGCCCAGGTATCTTGCGATCTGGAGAAGGACATGGCTACTATTCATCCTGGATCGCAGACGAAGTCGCGAGCAACAGCTAGTGTTGTTAATAAATAGATAGGTAGCGTATACCTACCAACAGTACCTACCTACCTACCTTAAGGCTGATTATAGAGTCACGCTGAGCGTCGCCGAGCGTCGGCGCTGACGGCCCAATATGTATGATTATATATCATCATCCTGCTCAGCGCTGACGGCCGTGCCGTGCGATAATCATACATATTGGGCCGTCAGCGCCGACGCTCAGCGACGCTCAGCGTGACTCTAAAATCAGCCTAAATGAACTAGGTAGGTAATCTATTAGGTACCTACGTGCATTTTGAGACCTGCTGCTGTCTGACGTTAAGCGAAAGCCCGAGGAAAAAAAAACAATTATACCTACCCGAAATATTGCGTTGTGGTTTAAACCCACCAATGATTTCCTTCCTTCAGCTTTAATGTAAACTGTAAAGTTTTGTTATTTAGTTATAGTTATTACGTTAATTGTTATTGCTTCCACAGCAATGATATTATAATATAATATCATTGTTCCACAGGGATTTATTTGGGTGCGGACTCGTGGTCACAGTGTGACTAACAGGAATAATTTTCCTGGGGGGTACTTCCCGCTAGTTAATACCCCGTGACTCCTGAACTATTCGCGAGACGAGGGTATAAACTATTGGGAAAAAATGTCGCGTTCGTCAACACTGTTAACCGGTAGAACGCGTCATTCCCAGTAGTTAAGTGTTAACCACGGGGTAGGTATCCAGCAGGAAGTACCCGGTAGGTATACCTACCTATTAAAAATTACAGAAATCGATTCAGTAAACGCTTCTGAACAAAGTAGGTACCTACTTTCATAATGTGCGTTAATTCAGTTACCTACACATGGTACCTATTAAGTATTTGTTAATTTATAATTACCGTTTCCAATAAAGAAACTCAGCCACATGAGTAAGTTGAAGGCATTTGGGAAGCGCCGTCCAGCCGTCGCCGTGAGTGGCACCATTATGACTCCAAACACGCCAAATTCGACCAACAGCACTGGGTAGAAGAAGCCGAATGACAACGCCAGGATGATCTCGTGGGCTACTGATGATACCTATAAAAGAGAGAAAATAAGTATTAGGTGTGTCGTCGAAAAAAAAAATAGCCCAATTGATGGCAACTATTGTTCACGTCACGTATCGCAAGTGCCTCTGTAATTTGCGAGATACCTAACAAAACTGTTTACGTCGTTTCGTAGGTACGTTCATTGTTCGCAAACTTCAGATATAATGCGAAGAAGGCTCAGCTGGTCTTTCAGCAGGGAGCCTCTTATCTTGTCATATGCACGGCCGCCCGTTTGCGTCCGACAGCGTCGTGAATCAGGGATCTTTGTTTATCTTTTGACCGGCGAGGAAAAAGCATTTCACCTCATCTTTTGTTAAAAGAACTGATTAATTCTTTTTGAATTTCAGTTTGTTTTGAAATTCGCGATATATTGCTATGATATTAATTAAAGAATGATTCAGGTTCATTGTTGGCCCCTTATTATCCCAGTGCAGTCAACAATAGCTATTGTCAATTGTCTATAGAGTAGGTACAAAGCGAGCCCGGCTGTTGACCTCGTTAATATCTAATTAGCAGTTCATGTAGGTCGACGTTCAATTAGAGATGAATTACTAACACCGGATCAAGATCTTATATCAATTAGTTTGATAAATGATCTCTGTTATTTAGAGATACACGCTCGCTCATAAGTAGTAGGTAGAGTGTACCTAAGTACATAGTTAAGTACATCCAAGGGTCCAGAGAAATCAATGCTTCTCATGTCGCAACGCCCAAGATGAGACATATGTAGGTACCATGAGGTAAGTAGGTAGGTATACCATCCTAGTATTGGTAGGCGTACCGAAGTATAGGTATAGTATTTTTTATCTCACGAAGCGCCGCTTGCTTTATTGTGGTTACCAAGTGTATAAACACAATGTGAATTTGTGTGTAAGCGCAGGAGCTCTCGGTACCGTCCAAGACAATGGTAATCTGGTAATGGTAATGGTGGTCTGAAATGTGTATAAGTATGTGTTATGTGCTGACGGACGCTACTCATGTTTAAGCACAGTGGCGGCGCAAGATCTAAATTTAGTGTGGGCGAGGTACATTTCGCGAGGCCTTCTGGTGGAGCAAGAAGACAAAAAAAAACTACTGGAACTGTCATATTATTATTTTTAGGTTTAATAAGGTCAAGATAGGCAGTGCCGGACTAAGCTTCAAGACTGTCCGGCCCGGGGTGGCAAAATAAAGGGTTTCTGCATACCTAATACTTTGAAAACTAGGAAGAACGTAGAAATTACGAGCGAGTGAAGCGAGCTCGAAATTTTGGCACAATAGCTCAAACAGGTTACGTTTTCTTTAGACTATTTGACTTAAACGAAAAAGTTGGAGCATTAAACGAATACATGATGCTAGAGGGAAGCGAAGCGAGCTCGAAATTTTTTGCACTCTGGTTAGGGTACATTTTGAATTGAACATTTATATAAAAATAGGATTACTTTGTCAAGCCATACAGAATAGTTTGGGAACGTAGGATGTAAGAGCGAGCGTAGCGAGCTCGAAAATGTTAGGACCCTGCCCCTGATAGGTAAGGTTTTCTTTGACAATACGTGCATACATAAATAGGAGTTACTTTGTCAGCTTTTACAGAAAAGTCTGAGAAAAAGACAAAGTAGGATGCAAGAGCGAGCGAAGCGACTTTTATATTTAGGGGGTCCCCAACAAATACTGCCTTTTACTTGCTGAACATATTTTGGCCTTTTTTGGGATTAGATTAAAAAGTATTTCTAAAGATTTGGGGGCCCCCCAGAATCGGGGTCCTGGTTGGACCGCACCCGACACTTTGATTGACTTCCTAGCCGTTGAAAGCAACGTAAACAAACAGAATGGGAAATCCCCAGCTCTGGCCGGCGGGGACTCGCAACGCTAGCAAATGTTGCTGAACTAAATAAAAACATGTCAATATATTTGTCGTTTTATGAAAAGTACAATTTTTTCGTCGCGATCACGGTTTTTAAGAAATGCATAAACCGTCGTGGTGCGAGGCCCCAAGGACCGCGAGGACGTAAGCGGTCGCCCACATCGCCTACGCCTTCCGCTGCCTCTGTTTAAGCACACAATCACAGCGTGTTTATACACTTTATTTCCAAAAGCGCGCGTCGCTTCGTGACATAAAAATACTGTACCTACCTACAATTCAACGTTTTTCGACTCTGTACCTACAGTAGGTACTAAGAGGGATTTTGAGATCTTCTTTTTTAATATAATCTTTTTCCTTACAAAGAATACGGTGAACGTGGCCAGAGGTCGTCCTGCATACGGTGCCAGAGGCAGGTAGATGTGGTCGCGCAGCCAAGAGTGAACCACACGGTTCCAGCGGCGGTAGTACAGCGAGAACCGTGATGTCGTCCACCATTCCTGTAATAAATAGCAATGTAGTACATTGATCAGCCATCATTTACATTAACTAAGTACACAGTCAGGTCCGGTTGGCAACGAAAGTTTTTAACAGTTTTAATCTTAAAGGAAGATACACTACAGACCTACTTGTTGACTTCATGAAATACCTGCTGAAAACCACAGTATATTAAATATTTTGTATAGATTTTATATAAAAGTAGGTACCTTTTTTTTTAACATTGTTAACGGACTTTCGTAGCTGTCCGTATCTAGGTATCTACCTACCTGGGGGCCAAGTCTACTAATTTACAAACGTGTCGGTGGTTTCACAATGATGAGTTTTTGACAGATATGCCATACAAAATCTGTCAAAAACTGATCATTGTGAGACCACTGACACGTTTGTAAATTAATAGACTTGGCCTCCTGGAAACTGAGTGGTTGGACTTACCTGATTTTCTTAACATTACTTTTTTACTAGACCATGCCTGGGAATGCACTGGTTCGATCCACTGTTTCTGGAGATACTTATTTTTCTATGAGATGTTTTTTTACTATAAGTTGCAACACATTTAAACTAGGTATCGCGTTGCATGGTAACATATTCCGGCTACAGCAGAAATTTTCAAGTGCAATATAACATTAATCTAACATGTTATTCTAAGTAGATACCTGCTTATTCCACTTCCTATTATTTCGTAAACATACTGCTTATCTAATGGATATGTTAAACGAAGGAAAACAAATGAAGATACAGGAAAATTGTACGTATTGCTATACATACATTGTTTATTACTTAATGTAGCTATGTAGTCACTTAGTCAGGTACATTATACACATTACCCGACAAACTTGAGTGCCAACAGCGTTCTGGAAGGTACTCAGGAGGTAGGTAGGTACTTTTAGCGGGCACTCAGGTGATTTCACATAGTGCTTCCTTACAACTGATAGTGTAGGTTCGGGAAGAATAGAGCTGTAGTTTGTGTCAAAATAGAAATAGCAGCAGCCTCTTTGCTGCGACCAAGAAGTGTGGGGTGAATGATATATAAAAAAATAATGAGCGAGTCTTACAGTAGGTAGTCGCTTATGATGTAACATCTGACATCTTGGCTGACGTATACCTAATATATGTAAATATTTAAACAATATTCATCATCATCATCACCATAATCAGAATCGTCATCGTCATCATGTTCCTGTTTACAACCTCTCGGAAAATGGGTTGGTACCATCTGACGCCAACTCTAGCATAACGCGCGCTCATTGGTCAAATTAAATAGCGCGCACTTCCCCCGCTTCCTGTTACACATTTCCGTCCCTTTTTACGAAATTACTCCCATAGATTGCAAGAAAGCGAGAGAAAAGATGTTACACATCAAAAATAGAACGCGAACGCACAGAAGTAAGCCGTGTAGCTTCCAAATTTTTAATCATCGTCAATTCGTCATTGGATCAGATAGTCATAGGTTAAAAGTTGTTGTGACTGCAATTTTAATAAAAAATCTGTAAAACAGAATGGTCTTAGCTTAGGGTATTGGTATAACCCTGCAAATAGGTCGCCAATATGGTCGCAGTTACATACTTCTTTGGTAGGTAAATGGCTAAGTCGATATCAGCTGCTGAGCCATTTCCCAACTATATTGTGGCCTGTTTTCTATCTAACCGGATGCTGCTGAATCTGAGGGGGATGTAAGTTTTGTAGCGTTAGGCCATGTAGAGTTGGGGTTTGGCTCTACATTAGATCTGGTAACGAAAGTGAAAGCGTTATGGAAGTTTTGGCAACGTACTGGTTTTTGGTGGGTAGGTACCATTTATAATTGTGGAGGCTTGTAAATGGCTTGTCGTCAATTACCTCATTCTTAACTCTGTGTTGATAGCTGTAAGCCACCCAAAGATAATAAAAAAAAAAAAAAAACATGGAGCGACTACCCATCTGACCGCTAAAACTCGGTTACTGGGTAATACGATACCCCGTTGTAAGACTGCTTATCACATTTCCGAACTTCTAACTACCCGTAACGACCATCAAAGACTTACAAATGGCTAGGCCGATAATTGTGTGGAAAAGGAAAGTACCTCATAGAACAGCCTGTCCCCGAACTTGAGCATCTCTGACCAGGCGTTGAGCCAGGCGTGCAGCACGCAGTAGAAGCCGCACAGGAAGGAGATCATCCCGGGGAGCACGCACGCGAACATACCGCGGACAACAGTGCCTGCCTCCACCTATGAAAGAATAACTATTTTATTATGCAATTTATGGTAAGCAGTAACGAATAACTTTTGTATGTAGTAGGTACTGTATTAAACAACCATGAAGACCTTATCAAGAAGATATATCTGATAAAGTACGAAAGAGAAGCTGTAATATCGAAGAAAATAATTGTTTGATGTTAGACAGCAATTTACATCTAATTATTTTTGAAATAGGTACTTAATAGTCAGTGGGAAAAGAATGTCTTATTCTCGGCCAGTAGGTAGGTAAGTACATACCAACACGGGAAAATAAAATATAAATGAAAAGAGGGTACCTATACCATCCAATAAAACGTGCACTGTAATATTAAAACAAGGATTATCTCACCGTTTTTTCCTTCCCGTAATCAGACCAGTAGGGCATAATGAATCTCTCCCAAAGAAAACAGTTGTAGAATATAATTGCCCCCACCTCCAGCAAGTTGAACACCACCAAGCTCCATCGGATGTTCTTTGTTCTGTTCAGTAGAAAATAATTGATAATCATACACTAGATAAGTGAGAAATAAGTCATAAACGATATTATGACAACACGCTCCACTACTGCAGCAGTGAGCATGTCTATGTTCTCTTTTTTATAAAACACAGCGTTTGCAAATGTAAACATTATACCTAAATACAGTAAAGTACAAAATGCAATGTTTTAAAATCTGTTTTACATTGCAAAAAAGGAAATATATTTTTAGCAATGTAAAATATAATTCAAAAATCTGCATCATTGTTGTACGACACGTAGTGCTTTATACTTTTAGCACACTTGCAACGAAACATGGAAAATATTTAAGCTTTGATCGAACGAGCTTTATGACAATTACGTATAAAGCCAACCCAAAAGCAGGAAAGCGTCGATCAAGCAATTTGCCACCGCAAATACCGAATCAAATACCACCGGCTGAACTATGTGGAATTACCATCTCATGGCTGTTTACGACGGGTATCGTGACGGCTCCGCAGCCGGCTGCGACATTAGCGCATATTAGTGACGAATATTGTGGCTTTAATTAGGTACAATCACGGATTTGAGAATGTAACTGTTACGTCACGACTTGAGTTAATTTGTCGCTGTAAGTTAAACGATCTACTACGGATACGTTACTAAATTAACAATTTCGTACGTTTCCGTCGCGAGTTTATTGCTTTCGTAGAAAAAAATACTAAGATAAACTAGGTTTAAACATGATATAGGTTAGGCAAGTTACTCCTCAATTAAGTTGACTCAAACAGCTCAATCGCTCAATTTCGTCAGGCAACTCAGCTACATCATTTAATTCAGGTAAATACGCTGCCTTTTCCTAACTCAGGATATTACGGAGACGTGGAGCGTTTCTGCAAGTAATGTGCAGTTAATTTACCTGGGATATTGATCTCTGTAGAGAAGTGTTGGCGCGAACATGAAGTAGATGAAATGTTTGAACGTTGGCAGCGGGGTGGTCCCGTTCACACAGCGTGGCCCGCAAGCTGATGCAATGGCCACGAGTTTCATCATGAAACGGAACTGGAACAAAAGACGAGGATATTAGAAAACTCGGAAAACTTTAAAACTGGGGAGAAAAAGAACCGCTTGCGCTACACATGGCACACAGCACACGACATGGACGGTTACGTTTAAAGTTTTACTATTCGGTTACGAGCCCTTTAGGTATTCTTTTGTTTTTAAACCGTGGGGTGTGTGAGTGCCAGCACGTGGGATTTTGAATTATCTGCTACTCACTCACCATGAAACGACCAGCTTGTTTAAGGTTGATAAAGCCTTCTAAATATATTTTTTTGTAAATAAAGGGGCTGCTCACTGCTGTGCTGTCTAGTCTACTCTTATCAGGAGAGCCTAATGTTATGAAAGTAAATACCTATGTCATACCTCCGCTTATTATATAGGAGCAGCAATATTTTGGAGCACAGATGTGAAACGTTTATGCACCAGAACCAAATGAAAGTTTACACAATTTATGTTGCAGTTTTCATAGTTTTACTGAGAAAGCCCTACGTTTCTTGTAGATTATATTGTATCGTCATCATCATTTCAGCCGAAAGACGTCCACTGCTGGACATAGCCCCCCCCCAAGCACCGCCACTTCGACCAGTTCTGTGCTTCTCGCATCCAGCGGATTCCCGCGGCCTTCACCAGGTCATCGGTCCACTTTGTGGGGGGCCTTCCAACGCTACGTTTTTCGGTACGCAGTCGCCACTCCAGAACCTTTCGGCCCCATCGGCCATCTGTTCTGCCAGCAATATGTATATAACTAAACAAACTCGAATAACTAACAAATGGAACGATTCGATTCATAAATAAATGAATCCTAAGGAACTTTGTTGTTTTATCAAATCCGATAATAGAATCTTACTCACCGTAGTAATGCTAGTTTCTAAAATAGACCTCGCAAAACAGGTCTGTCCTGTACTAAATCAAGGATATCCTCTAAACAGATTCGATTGAGATACTGTTTAATATCCATCACTTCAATTCAGAAGTGGTCCATCAAAATTATTTTTTGTAATCCATTAATACTTGTTTTCAAGTGGCCAATGAGTAAATACAGTTACCCTACATTTCAGTAAACTTACTGTAATGTGAATATCGTGACTTGAACTTATAAATAATTAGAACAGGTTCGTTCATACTTAATATTAGTCGGTCAGGTAAATTACCTACAAACTTAATTAAATTCTTTTACTTTGCTAGGTGTTTTCAAGCAATTAATCAAAAGTTAGGGTCTGTTCAGTTTTGTTGTTGATATTGAATAATTGGTGTAATATTTTACACCATATTTTAGTAACATTGACGGTGAAAATTTGAAGAGAAACAATGCTCTCGTAACGAAACTTGCCTTTAGTTGGGGAACAACTTCATTTGGTAGTAATATATAATACTAGTGCCTAAGATATGTTCATAGACTAGGTATGTACCTACTAACTAAATCATTATCTTATCTTGCAGGCTTCCAGTCTAACGAGACAAAGCTATCGCCAAATGTTGTTTGTAGCAACTCTACACACAACGTTATTATTTTGAACTATTACTCAACATATTATTCCGTACCTATTATTGAGCAAGATGGCGATTTTAATCACATAAGCACATGGTGGACTCTAATCGAAACGTTTGAAGTTTTATTGTGAGCTTTTCGCCAATGGCCCAAGCCATTGGCGAAAAGCGTGGATGTCGCATATCGTTGCTCGGGTATATACTACCGGGATACTTAAGAAATGCTGGGTTTGCTATACAAACTTTCATCTCCTATAACACCCCTTATAGCATTATTTTTTAAACAAAAAGTAAGTAAGGTAACATTCAGACAGACAGGGTTACTTTAGAATTTATAATATACCACTGAACAGATTTCGACTTAAGGCAAGGAGATAGATGGCATCCTGGGGAAGGATATCAGGGTACTTTTTATCCACATGCCATGCGGGCAAAGCCGCGGGCGGAAGCTAGTAATATTATAAATTTGAAAGTTGGTATGTTAGTTACTCAAACTCGCAAAAACGACTGAACGGATGGAACTTGGCAGACAAATAGTTTTAAACATGGGTTAACATATAGGATTTAATCCCGGTAGTAGGTTCCCGTGGGATATTTTGCGACGTCCATGAGGGCGGAACCGCGGGCAAACGTTAGATTGAAAATAAAACCAGAATCACGACAATATTAGGAAATTCATGCTTTCTGCTCTTATTCGTCTAATGTAATTAGTATGGGCATAATATTGTCACTATAATTCCTTTGTGCTCAGATAATGTAACTGTAGGATTAAAAAAGCTGAGAGACACAGTGTTTCCAAAAAATGTGCCATGTCCACTGGGCGTAGCACCCATTAATTCTAAAAAGTCGCTCACAAAAATACGAGAAGTATCCTGTAATAAATCATAATTACAGAAATGTTGTGTATTAAGATACTTTCATAATCATGTTTGTGTTTTAATTAACAAAATGGTGTCGGGTGCGCGAACGTGAGGTGTGGGCTGGCGCGACGGGTTTCGGGCTACGGGCTTCGCGCTACGAAGGGGTTCGTAGCGTCGTAGGGGACGCTACGAACGGCTACGCAGGGTTACATAATGCCTCGTCAGCGGCATGCGGCGATCCTGTTATTTACTGGCGCTGGCCACGCAGCCTGACAAGGGTTCAACTCGGGTGATTTATGTTACTTTTCACTTTCGACGCTGTTGTACCCGTTCAACTTACATCGGTCTTTATAATGTTACAACTTATTTTGTGGAATATACTTAATTGTATAGGTACTTACATTTTATAAAATATAGCGCATATCTTAATTAACCAACTCTGTAACAAAAGTTTTGGAACAACAATGATTACGCGGTATAGTTATTAATCTGAGAATTGTACTCGTTAACTCGAAAATATACTAATTTCTCTAGACAAATTGCTTGCTAGTATCTAGAGTATCTACTATAGCTATTTTCATGGTTTCAGTAAAATTACTCACATAAAACTACCTGTTCAAACAATTACAACACGTACAAAACTCCATACTTCTTTATACGTAACTAATAAAAGTTCGCGAGCGAGTTATTGTTGCAAATTACGCCAATAAGGATTTACGACACACATCTGTACAGTATAATATATATATATATATATATATTGTGTAGTAGAAGGGAAAGTTGGTGTTTGTGTATTACAGAGTTGGCTTTGTTTGGCGTCCGTCTGGAAGTTTCCTTTTGTAATGTAGATGAATCACTGGCGCACAACGATCTGCCACCCGTTGCGATATCACAAACAAATAGTTAATTATTGTGACCAGATTAATGTCCCTTCTAATTTAAATACCATGTCAAAGTTCAGGCACCCTATCTTGTCTGTATCTGCCATACTGCCTCGTTTGTTGCGTGTTGGTCAGTCTGTTAAAACTTAATTAAAATAAGTGAATAGTTTTTTCGTACTTCTTTTTCTCTTCTACTCGTAAGAGTAGAACGTGTGTAAACACGTTGTCTACATCTTTTTCAATATTCTCCTTTCGCAGGTATGCTGGAGGAGATTTCTTAAGAAATAAACGTCACCTTTGTACGTAGGTATTTCTTATTTTTTTTTTTTTCCTTTCTTCTTGTCTGTTTAAACGTGTGTTAAACATTAACAGTTTGATAAAAAAAATGCGATTTAGATACGATTAGTGTGTACAATGAAATTAGTCCTGAGAAAAAACATAATCGTTTTGTAAATCGTCGATCGTTCTAGGATAGAGTTGAAGTATTGAATTTGAAAACGAACTGTTTTGCATTTCATGCATAAATATAGTTGTATGTAATTAACTATCACAATCTCAGGACGACGCAATGAACAATCCTAACTAAGATTAATAAATGCGGAAGTGAGTTTGTTTGTTTGTTACGCTTTCACGCTAAAACTGCTGAACGGATTTGGATGAAATTTGGCACATCGGTAGCCCATGACCTGGATTAGGATACTTTTTATTCCGATTTTCCAACCGGGATCGAGACTTATGCGGGTGAAACCTCGGGGCGCAGCTAGTAAAAAAAATATGCTGCGAATAAAACTTAGAAACTCATTTAAAGAACTAGGGCGCGTTGTTTTCTGTTTTGTCAGCTACTACGTGCAGTATTACTCTCTCAGCAGCCTACATTCCTTCAAGTGACTACATGCCCATGATGTTTTAGAAATAAAGAAAGTAATGATATAATCTACTTAATTATTCAAAGGTCCTGCACCCTAATTGCGTAACACACGATCAATCACAATCTGAATCATTTTGAAGGATATTACTAATCCATTGCTTCATATCTTAGAAAAAATTGTCGGCTCCACAACGTAAATAACGCAATGAATTTTGTTGAACTGTCAAAATGGAACCATCTTGCTAATGCCGAGAAACAATAATATCCTTTGCTTTGTCTTTTTCATACAATTATAATAAAAAGAATATATCATCAATTCATACCCCAGCGATTTAAAGGTTCATCAGGGCATCTACAGATACGAGAAAGACGTAACTCTTTCAATGGAGTTTAAAAAAAATATCCGTCATTGAAAGGGATCCTATTCAAAGATCGCTTCAAACGAACCTTTAGGGTTATTGCAATAATCAGACGGATTGGCGATCATACTGTAAGAATAAGGGTTCTTCTCATCCTTTAGAGGTATTCCTATTTTATTCTTTGGTAGCCTCTGACGACCCACGAGGTCAATTCATAGCCGAGTTCAAATGATGACGACATTTATCGAAGTGTTTGTGTTTGTATGTTTATGTTTCAAATACAGTTAATGGAACGTTCATTGAATAACGCCCTAGTTTAGCAAAACTGTGTCGAAACTGTTGCCAAGCAAGTACTCTATGCTTATGCATGTATTTATCAACAGTTGTTGGTTCTAGCTTGGTGTTAAATTGTAGTTTTAAGGTAGATAATTAAATTTGGTTTCGTGTGAGATCTGTCCATTGTTTTCTTTAACAAATAATTAGTCTAAATTGGTAGTAGATTTATACTACATTTATACAAAATGATTGAAACTACCCTCAAAATGTTTTCTACACTGTTGAGTTTAACCATTATTCCCATTTTGTGATTGAACGAACAGCGAAAACAAAATCAATGCAATATGAAATAAACACGAAATAAATGAGTTGTGCTCAAAATCATTTATGAACAAACGATTTTACTCACTAGGTACCCATTAATTTAAAATATTTGCAGCAGTTGGCTTAAAGCTTCGAGTATTGATTATTTTGTTGACTATATTAGTTTAATTTAAAAAGCTTTGGGTATAACAATACAGACTTATAAAGAACATTAAGGTTTTGATTAATTCAACCTCTTTGAAAGTTTAACATTCTTAGGTATAAACCTATCAACATATTATTATTATGAATGTGTAGAAATATTAATTTCATTTATTTTAACACTTACCATTTCACAGGTGACTGCGACAGAGGAGCCCAGCTCCAGATGTTTCCTGCCTAGTTCGAACACTGGCACTGCAGCCAGGGCCACTTCCACTGCCACTATTCCAGCTATGCCCAGCACCACCACCATTGGTCGTAATACTGCAAAATATACTTTTATTATATACGGCATACCTTTATGGTGTTCCTAAGGTATTGTCGTACATGTTGGGTTTTCACAGGATTGACTGATTAATTACGGTCTTTCACTGATATTTGATATTCACCCGTTGAGGGATTTAAATCCTTACGAGGCCCGGATCCCGAAATTTCCCCGAGAAATAAAATTGAAAGCAATCATAAATATCAATGTATCTAAAAAGTTATAAATAAATATAATTTCAAGTTGCCAAGCCGTCAAAATAATTCGCGTGATTAAACCCAGGTGAAACCCGATAAAAACTTTAAATTAGAAATGATTTTAAAATTGTTTTCTCACCAGTTGAAAACCAACAAAGGACAAGGTACCTAATTAAAACTTTGTGAAATATTATTAAACTTGCTCGTAGAGTCAATATTTCGAAGCATTATTTAGTCACCAGCTCCACCCATTATTTAATACACATTTGGGAATAATAGCAGTTCATAACAAGGTCGTAGTGGGAAATAGTTTGATACTACAAGGTGGCATGAGAGTTGGTCGCACCTAGATATATGGTAGTGTATAAGAGTCTGTGATGCGGCAAATTGGAAGGCACAGTGAGTTAAGCCATGTATTCACTAGAGAAATTGCAACGTAAAGATTCGCATTGAGCAACAGCGCTGGTGGGAAGCGAAGGATCGGGAAAATTAACTCCACCTGTAAATGTAACAAAAAAAAATAGGATTTACCACCTATACAATTCTGTGTAGGTTGACAAACCTAGGTTAGTATCACTACGACGAGATAATCGGATTCAAAATTGTGTGTCAACTAATTCATTCTTAGAATTAAATAGGTTTGGAGATACATATGTAGCTCAGATCAAATAACCATTACCAATAAATTCAGAATCAGATGTTCCTTAGTTAAATGCAGTATAATGAGAGCAGGATCCATTCAAAGCGACGGCTTTTGAAATGGAATGTCTCCACCGTTTTTAATATCTGTATCTGAGGTGCTTTCCCGGGACCTTTGGGGAGATTTTATCGCAGATGCTTGCTATTATTGAGATGAGGGTTCTTTGATAATACAGTCCTTGAATGGGTACAATCATGCTGCTAAGTACATATACCTACATTTGGATTTTGAATAAAAGATTTCGATGTAACTTTATAACGCTGATTTGACACTGAAATATGTAATATACAGTAATAAGCCAACTGTCTTCTAGTGTTGAAACTATTTTAAAATAGATTTTATTGAACTGAATTGTTTAAAATTCTGCGTATCTGTGCGCCTCCGTGAAGGCTTTAACGCAAGTAAACAATTTTTTAAGTGAACTTGATTCCAATTATGTAAGTAGCTTCTTGTTTGTTCAAATAATTTAAACAAACAAATAGGTAACTTTGCTGCGCAAAGCAACTCGAAAATTGCAGTCAGAAAAACTTTCTAAGTATAGAAGAACCGATAGTACCAACCTAGTTGCTGCAGTGACGACAAGAAAAATAAATAAACACAGACTTTTCCCCTAGTCTTACTTCTCTGAAATGGGTATCGAATGAAAATTCAACAGCGCTATAGAAAAAGCGTTTTCGTCAACAACAAATAGAAATTAAGAAAACAAGACATTGTGAAAAGCGCACTACAATATAAGACTAATCATTCCGGGTGCACGGTTATGGCTAACCAAGTGACTAATTGGAGGGCGCGGTGAGAGCGCGGCCGGGCAGGCGTTCGCCGCTTGCAACAAAAGACTCCACTTGCGACCTAAGGACGCCAGTGGCCACTTGCTGCTATTCTGCCCACGACTTTAATTTATATGAATAGCTACACCTGCCTCCATAATGTCAGTTAATGTGGGCACAAAGACATCCGGTTGAGGAGAGAATATTACCTACGACAAAAAGTTAAGGAAACAATTGGGTTCCGTACCTAAACAGATTAAAAAATTTCATATAATATTCTCGCCATGGAATTAGTATGTAATATAATAATTCTCTCGTGCTGTCACTGACAAAACGGCCTTCTAGTTTAAAAAATCAATGCAAACAGCACTCACTAAGGGCGCGGTGAGAGCGCGGCCGGGCAGGCGTTCGCCGCTTGCAACAAAAGACTCCACTTGCGACCTAAGGACGCCAGTGGCCACTTGCTGCTATTCTGCCCACGACTTTAATTTATATGAATAGCTACACCTGCCTCCATAATGTCAGTTAATGTGGGCACAAAGACATCCGGTTGAGGAGAGAATATTACCTACGACAAAAAGTTAAGGAAACAATTGGGTTCCGTACCTAAACAGATTAAAAAATTTCATATAATATTCTCGCCATGGAATTAGTATGTAATATAATAATTCTCTCGTGCTGTCACTGACAAAACGGCCTTCTAGTTTAAAAAATCAATGCAAACAGCACTCACTAAGTAACTCACGTCATGTTTGTTGATATTTAACGGAAACTGATTGTGTATCATTAATGTAAAAATTAAATACAAATTCTACGTTGAACTTGACCATTAAAATTATCATGTCCCTTGTAGTTTTACATGGAACAAATTAGATAGTAATTTATTTAGTATTTTTTATCTGATAAACAGCTGCAGATAAGTACTACAGCTGAAAGTGGTAGCTCTTTTATTGTAATAAATAGATTAAGTACTTTTTATGATCTTATCTTTATCTAGACGTAGGAAAGTGAACGTTTACCTGGATATTTTCTCGAGATCGCTCCTATCCATGAGTATACCATAAGCAAGGGATAAAATGACATTGCAACGCAAAAGTCATACACCCATAACTTCAATCCACGTTTTATGTCGCCAAATCCCGCTGCGACTACTGAAAGCCCTATATTTAGCCTGTAAAAAAAATAACCAATTAAGTAAGTGAATTTTTAACAAGAATATTACGCAAAAACAGCCGGGTTCATCAAAATATACCCAAGTTTACATTATTATGAAGTACAAACGAAACTTTTGCATGTTAACGCTGTAAAAAATGACGTAATTTGGCGTCGACGTAACAAAAAGTGCTACGCTGCTTGTTCAACATTTTTTCGTAGCACAAAATATTTTGCATAATTAAAGCAACGCGAGTGAAAATTGCAGTATTTAGTCTCTGCCAAGCGGGGAGATGAAAACCTGTAGATCTGGAATTTAAACGAGGAACATCCACGGGGAGTTAATTATAGGGAGTGCCTCCAAATCGCGTGACAACACATATCCACTGCATTAAAAAGTGCTTTTACAACTTTCGGAAACATAACATCGTATGAATGTTTTACGTTATGGAAAATAATTTAAAAGTATGTCAGTGGAAAATATAAAAAAGTTTTTAGTTCCTTTTTCCGTAATGCGACTTGTTATATTGTTAAATAACTTCCGTATCATAAACGGGGCATTTTGTAGAACTTTGGTAAATTATTAAGGAAAAGTTTTCAGTTCCAATATTACTATTAGAAATGGTTTGTTACACTGCTGTGAAATTACTATCAGAATTCTAATAAAATTAATTATTAAAGAATAAAGTTGAAGTATTTATAATGTTTACTTGCTTTCCACTTTCGACGAGGTCAAAAATGATGGTATCACAGATCAGTACTAGAAGAATGACGATGAATATGTGGTATATAACCCTAATGTGCAGAGACGAGTCTATTAGCCTCGTCAGTGGGGACTCTCGTATGGAGAACTCTTCATCCTTCTTCTCCTCTTGGTGTGTTGCTTCTCCATTCTGCTTCCCGCTCTTGTGGCGGTTGCGAACACCGTTTTCTGTCATTTTTATCTTTTACTCTGAAAAAAAAATGTACCTACAATTAAATTGGGTTATTACAATTATCTTATTAAAACTAACGTCTTCCGCCGCCCTAACGTCGCGGGTTCTTTTAAGGGCCAGTATAGATATGTTTTTTTTTTTGTTAAATCATATTATGTAAATAGAGTCTCACGACATGCGACAGCTGATTAAGTCGTCTAATACAAACTCTATATTCAATGTTCATCAATAGACGTTAACGGCCGGTACTGATAAGATAACAGTCAGTACAAACTCAGTACACACGCACTAAGCCTTGTTTTGTCTGGCTTGTTGTGTAATTTCGGAGATTTGAACCTCAAGCTTGCGATTGGTTACCACGTGGCTTACGTATCCATGGTTACAGTACTTGTAGGTACTGTACAGTTTTCAAAATTCGATAAGACTTTTGAAGTGTGAATCCACAATGTTTCGAAAAACAAGTGAATTCGATTTTGAGTAGCATGCGGTCCCTTGAGTTAGGATCGATCAAGAGAATTAGAAGTCGGTTAATTATTATTCTCTCTTCAATGACCAGAGAATTCTCTTTGGTACAAGGTCAAATGAAATTAGTTAGCGAAACTCCGCAGACGTGGGATCGAGATTGATTATCTAAACATGATAAAACAAAAAAAAAAAACAATATAGTGTTTTTTTTGGTTCAAGGATCGTTACTTGAAATATAAGATTAACATAATCAGTTTTTTCGTGTAAACTTCACAGAGGGTATCGATCGATATATCTAAAGTCGATAAAAATACCGTTGACCCCAAAAAACACATCAAACCATTTTTTTTTGTTTTATTAAGTTTAATTATGGAAAGCCAACACGGGTGTCGAGCTTTACTAGCTAACTTTATTTGACCCTATAGATACAATACCTATTAGGCCAATAATATCGTGAGTTTTTATCATGTTATAGACAATCCGCCTGTCTTTGTCCTATCGTATACAGAGCACACGTTGCTCGCTGTTGACACTATGCCCTCTATAGGTACCTATTATTGATGCGCGTGCTATATTACTCAAATGTCGACTAGATTCGTAATAAAAACAAATGTTGGCTCTGTCTATCTAAAATGAGTTGTTTATTTTTTATAACCGAATAAGATTTTAGGGTTCCGTACGTCCCAAACCCCTGGCCAACGGGACTCCTTTTACAAAGGCTCCGCTGTCCATTCATCTGTTAAAGAGCTGCATCTTTTGAAGCGTAATTGGTTACTTTAAATTTTTACAGAGTGTGTAGGTACTACTAAGGTCGCTTAACAAGAAATAATAAAAATTAAATAAAGTTAAAAATTAAACGGGGTCCTCATACCAGAAACGTGTTTCATTAGGCGTTTTTTGTTTGATTAAAGTATAAAAAAAAAAATTGTGTTAATGGTGGTACGGAACCCTTCATGTGCGAGTCCGACTCGAAGTTACCGCTTTTTTATTAAAACAATTACTGTTGTCAGCGAGCTAGAAGATATTGTCGTTGACCTTATAAGTAGGAATATAAAAGTTGATTAAAAATACTCTACGATTACATAAGTAACAGAATCTGGGGGCACTGCAGTGCCCTGGCCAAGTCGAGCAAAACCAAACAAACAAAGGCACAGCCGCCTAGCCGTACCATCTTTTCTCGACGCCATTCAAGACATTTTCGACCCGTGTCGCTTATCGACAAAATGTCGAATGTCGATTAAAGTGTCGTTTATCGACGGGTCTCATTATTTGTTTCAAGATTTCTTTTTCTGTAAACTGTTGTATTGGAGAGGTATCTGCACATCGGTAATCTACCTTAATTTGTTTTGGTGTGTCTGGTATAGATTAGCGTAAAAGCCAGTAGCAGCATTTATGATTTCTGTGCGAAACTTGCATTTGATATTGCCAGACTGTAGAAAAGATAGATAAAGCTATACAAGCCTGAATTTTCAGTGACCAACAAGGCATAGGTATATTTATAAACGCGAAATATAAATAATTATGTTTTTACTATTTATACAGTCATGTTGTTGTTTCCACTGCAAGTAAGAAAGAAGCAAGGAAGAAGATCTATGTATTTTCAAAGAATTTTGACATGATTTTATTTTAAATTTCAGCAAGAAATCATGAGCAGCTGTTGTAACTGTTTTCCTTCCAAGTCGGAATCTGACGCAAACCAAATATTAACATGCTACAATATTAATATATTGTTGACGGGTACAACAATTGCACATGTCAGTTAATGTAATTGGAACAACAAACGGAGGTTTAGATCAAAGGCGGTAACTTGCACATGCGTCGGACAGTGATACAAACCACGCGGTACAGACCGCGCAGGTGTCAAACGGTTTATTTTCAATTATCCTCTATTATTGGCGCCGCCGCATGTGCGCCTGATCACATTCGCATAGACCGCGATAGATTATCTTTATCTAAACTCACACATACGTTGTAGGTACCTACACTCACTGTCTACCGATCTGAACTTGACGTTTGAAGAACAGGATTAGTTCTGACTTTGATCCTCGGAATTAACACCCTTATTAAAATTATTTTATTACTCACTTGCCGATATTTTTAACACTTAGATTAAAACAGGTAGTGGACACAACACGTTAAAAACATCTCAATTTTTACACTGACAATCGCTAGAGCTCTAGAAGAGCCTATTTTTTGCACAATCAAGGATTGTTACATTGTTGCCTATCGAACTAACCTTTCACACTTGATAATGTTCCACATCAATAGGTATTAAAATTTCATTACCGAAAACGCACTAGTGACTTCTTTTGCATCAGCTGTATCAATAATAATATCAAATTTGAATATCACCACAGACTACGAATCGATCAATTAGAATTAGGGAATTGATTAGATTTAAAGAACTTAGAACTGTTTAAATTATCACATAATTTGTTGAAGACGACGTGTAAGTTCTTTGTCCTAACGATCACTGTCACCAATTATATCATAATGTGATTGAGATGTACCAGAGAATAGAAAACATTCATTATTTACTATAAAGTGTTTGTTATTATTCGCGCACAACTATCGATCTCATTAGCCTGCTTGCTACTGGACATGTGTCAATTATTTATAATATTTTATCAATAGCGTCGAACAACGAATTAGAGGTACCTATCAAGAAAGTTGAGCCAAGATAAAAGAAATTATCTTGTCGCTTAAATCAGATTGAATTAAAAATTAATCGTTGATAAACAACGTTTTATCGGGGATTTTTGTATAGTTCACAATGTAAATAAATAGGTGAACTGTACAATAATCCCTGATATAAAACAATGTATGAGTATGATAAGAAGAATCACCAGGCTTGTTCAGAATTTGTATTTTACCAATCACAGCGGCTTTTAAATGCGCTGCGCTTGATTTCATTTAGTTTAAATGACAAAGAAACATTAAAAGGCATGGAAGGGTAAATCAATAAAATGGAAAATAAATTGGATACAAACAAAAAAATACTCAAAGAGCAATTTTAATAGCCTAACTATTATTGTGCCCGCGGGTAGACCACTGAAATTAGTAATACATCCGTTATTAATCAATCTAGACTAAAAACTCTTTTCACGCTCAAAACAAAGTAAAAAAAAACCGAAAACTTTAAATTCGGAACGAAAAAATTAAATTACTTTACGAAAACTTCGTCCGCAAAATTTTCCCACATCATTACTTTTTTATACACTAAGTAAATATGTTTTATTATAATTATTACAGTTCTTTCAATATCTTTAGCATTTAAATTCTCTGAAAGGGCAGTATAGAATACCCACATTTTGAGTGCAAGCTGTGCATAAATCTAGACTACAGGCGACTGACCATAACATACCATCACGCCTGTATTCCCCAAAGGGTTAGGCAGAGGTGTAAAACCGACTTAATAAAATTATTTAAACAAACACATATTTTACAGATAATGGTACTTATCATAATATTTTCGTAACGTGCCTGTTATCGCTCGGTCTGATATAATTATGACGTATTTATTCTATGTATAGGGATAGGTAAACAACCCATCGTGAACTTTGCGCTATTATTTTAACCCAAAATGATAGCAATTTTGCTACTTATTGCAAGTAATATATTACGGAGATTGCATTCGTACATAAATGCTTTGATAACTATCTATAACTATCTCTTCCTTAATGATTGTTAGGTGTAATACTTATCAACATTACCTGCCCGTAAGAAATCTTAATTATAATAATCCCACCGCCATATCTCTACGTTGACGACTTGGTGGGGCTTGCAGGCTCCCATAAACCCTAGGTCTGTGCTGGTAGAGTTTATTTTGCAGAGACAGGTCTAAGGTGAGAGAGCCAGATTATGAGGGATACAATCCCATCGTAGGTCGCACATGCCGATGGCTGCATGGCTAGGGGAATACGTTTTTCGCTAGTGTGCTAACTATTGATAATAAGGAACCTAATTCACCATTGCCACAGTGAACGCTGGGCTCTGCTGCGTTCGACTTTGTTACGCCCTCATAGCTACTCGTGGGAAGTTTTCTGATAATAAACTAAAAGAACTAAAACAATAGCTGATTAAATGAAGAAGTTTTCTCTGTAATTTCTACGCTTAATGTCATAGTACCTATAATTTGTGTATTAATTATTGTAAGATCGATTAACATTTTAGAAATATTTTTACATGTAAAAAAAATTCTAAACAAAAAAAAATTTCTAAACAAACGCTTCTTATTAGAAGCGTTTTCTTCTTGTAAACATATATTTCAACGGGCAAGAAAAACAGATGTATGTAAGCAAAAAAATTTTTTTTGATGATGCTCTAGAATGCACGAATGGTTTGAAATTCTTCTTGTAGTTTTTTTACTACCGCAACACTGATTCAGCTGACCATCACTGACAGGTGACAGCCAAGTGATACTGTCAGTTTTTAGGGTTGAATCGTAATCGTTGAATCTCATATTTTAAAAGATGATGAACCTAAATTTTTGAGACATGAAAAATTTTTGGTTACAGCCGCGTAATAACTTTGTTTTTATCGTTTATTTTGAGAAATACTTTGAAATTTAATTTTGCGGTCGTGAAGTCAATACTGTGCGTACGTAAATATTCATCCCCACTACGGAACCCTTCATTATGCGTGGTCCGACATGCACTTGGCCGGTTTTTTGACATTTATTTTGTTGTGAGACGCTTTTCAATTTCATTCACTGCGTTTGCCTTTGTGAACGAATTAAGTTTTATGATTTTAAGTTTGTAATTTATTGTGTTTGTGTGTATTAATCCTTATCTATACTTCTTGTTGTATCTTTTAACTATTCGATTTTAAAACTCTTGGTTACGTCTAAAGCTTTGTTAACGTATTCACTACGAAATAAAATAACATTGATGGCCATTTCATATGAGAGATTACAGATTTTTTTTGTAAAACCCAAAAAAAAATCCTATGGGGTGCTTAAAAGTTACAAAAGGGTCACAAAATCACGTTCTGGAAGGAATACATCGAATACCTAAAAAAAGTTAGAACAAATAGTAAGTCACAGTATTAATAACGTTATCCTACCAAAACATGTCAATGCAGATACAGGGTTGGAAACCCTGCAGACAGTAATACAGTGTTGCTTGGACAGCTACTAAAACAAATGGCAGTAAACTTTCACATGCCACATCTGAGAATACGGTTAAAATCAATCGGAAAATTATGAGACTTAAATTGAAGAAAAGATTAGATTTAATAGTTACCTATAAAACATTTACAACGTAGGTACATGCACGGAAATAAGGGTCGGAGGCTTGTTAGTACATATAATAGGTACTAAAAATCTATAAAATAAATTCAACTCACGAAGATCCGAGCACACAAATTTTAATGACACACGTTTTAGATTCTCCAAAAACTATAAACTCACTCTTTTAAACAGTAGATTACACGAATACAATAATTGTACACTTCACAAAATTCAATATAATATGTTTAGAAACAGAGAAAAGCAGATTCTACATTTAAAAAATCGACGAAAATCATCCGCAAATAATAAAAACCACAGTTTTCCGTTGCAATAATTTTGTTCAAAAATTTGGGAGAAGCCAATATGTCATCTAATCATCTTACACTTAAGTTGATTGAATTAAAATAGAGGTATAAAGACATATAAAAGAAAGAAAGAATAATTGTTTATTCTGCACAAACAAGACGCACATTACAAAAAAAACAACACACACTGAACAAATGGAGTTCGGTCATGTTCCTATTGATACATTTCCTGGCGTCCTTCAGAAATAACTCAACTAGAAAGCACGCGGTCCTGACTACATTCACAAGTTTCGGTATACAAACTTACACTCATCGATATCTGTACAGGGTCAAATTAAATTAGTTAGCAAAACGAAACTCCGCAGTCGTGATGGATATCGATATGGAAACATGATAAAAAATGATTTTATGTTTTTTTTTAGATAAAGTAGTTACTTAAAATATCAGTTTTTTTTGTGTACTTGAAGTTCACAGACTTGATGGGGAAAACAAAACAGATTAATGAGTCAAGTAACTGAAATACCAGCGGTCGTTGACCCCAAATAAATAATATCAAATATTTTTTAGGGTTCCGTACCACAAAAGGAAAACGGAACACTTATAGGAGCTCTTTGTTGTGCGCCCGTCTGTCTGTCAAGACCCTTTTTCTCAGGAACGCGTGGAGGTATCAAGTTGAAATTAATTTCAAATAGGTCTGCGACCCGTTGGAGCTCTAAAAAATTCAACTAAAGTCAAAGCAATAAAAAAATACGGCATTTATGCGACATATTGTGATACTCGCAAATAAATCGAAACCTATAGGTTACCTACTACCCGTTGACCTAGAATCATGTTTGGCAAAAACAAGGTCTCACGGCACAAGTAAAAGAAAAAGTCCGAAAATTGTTTATTTGTAGTTTTATCAGTATCAAATAAAAAGTATTTTTTTGCGATTACAAACTTTCATTTGCAGTTGGAGAATTGACCGTGACGTATTTCGATGTATGGGAGAATATTTGTTCAACTACAAAGTAATGTTTGTTCTTGGGATAAATTCATCCCAACTACGGAACCTTTTATTGTGCGTGATCCGACACGAACTTAGCCGGATATTTTTTTAAATTATATCTGCATCCATCATGTCTGTGGAGTTTCACTAGCTAATTTAATTTGACTGTGTATAATTACAACATAATCCTTATGAAAAACTCTTTATCCATCATCGATCCCGACATACATAGCGGAAGGAATTATGTGTATGGATAAGATTTTGTTCCATACACTTGGCTTCTGAAATATTTTAAATATATAATTAAGATAAGCCCTCAAATTGCCTTTTTAAATGACACAATTATTACACAGTGGACAACACGTTTACATCTTACAACAGCTACAGGAATTATTGAGACAGAACCCATTAAAATCCAACGAGGTGAACGAGGCATATTCTCACAAAATACATACCTACCGTAATAATTAATTATACGATGTATGTATTTAAAATTATGTAACAACAGAACACAATACTTACTTGGGTAATAACTTGCATATTTTCAACAATCCCTCGTGTACCCGGTCTGCTTGACATACGGAACTAACTGCAGGATTCAAGCAGAATATCATATTGGCTGGTCATCGATTTGGCGCAATCTTCAGACAGGCATTGTACGCTGGTCGTTTCAAAAGCGATTGTGTTCGTCTTCTGCCAATTTCAGTTTTTGCTTAATTCGCTCTCTGAAGATCTTGTAATTTTATTTAAATGTTATCGGTATTCTAATCTATATAATTTTATTTTTTGTTTAAAAATGTTTTTAATAGTCCTAATTAGGTTTTTATGGAAAGAAAAATTTCAACTCGTGAAAAACTGAACGCCCTATTTCAATGTGAGTTTTGTATGGGACAGGACAACGTCTGTTTTCAATCAATGTTGCGTTTTATAATTACAGGACAACTAAACGAAACTATAATGTCGTCAGACAGCCTACCTAACATAGCAGGTAGCTGATAGGTAATTCATTACTTATTTGCCAGAAATTAGAAAATATAATAATTATTATTAAATGTTATTAGAACTTGTAAGTAGGAACGAGGAAAAAGGAAATAAAAACTATTTTAATTTTATTTGATAACATTAAATTAAATAGCTTAATCAATTAATATTTGATCTAAATATTTACACTTCTCAAAATTGTTTTTAAATTATTGTGAGCCGATAATTGCCAGCTGTTGTTGATAATAATTTAGGCACGGTGATAATACTTTAGCTAGGTAAGTAGAAAGACGAGAAATATTCTGAAAAAAAAAAAAAATCCCAACCAAAAAACTCTTAACCTTAATTTACCTAAGTACAAAAGATTGTATCTCTAACCACCTAAAACTTCGAGTCCGACAACGATAAATTAACACAAAAATTATAACCTTCTTAGTTTGAATCACGAATTTCAATTAAAAGACAAAAATAAAAGGACTCCAGTAAATTATTTTATCTGGAAACGGAAGTGGGCCTGTAGAATTAGGAAGCGTTTCCGTCGTTGTCTTGTTTCGTAACAAGTAAGCGCGTTTTAAATGTCCGCCTAAATGAGTTTAGCGAAAAAACAGGGAGGTTTTCGCAAAAAATATAACATATCTACCTATCTAAAATTAATATAGTCTTACTTTTAATTTTTTTTTGTTAAAATAGAGCGAAGGAAAACTGATCTCATTTTATTAGTGGCTTTAATATCTCCTTTGCCTCCGTGCCTTTGACGTAGGTCTACATTTAAAACTTATTTTCTTTTGTAATATCAGCAATTTTCTACTGAGATATTTTTTCATGAAGTCGTGATTAGGAGGCATTCTGAACTTGAATGCTTAGATAAGAATTAAATTTGAATTGAACATGAAATATGAAAATATTGTGGAAATTAAAATATCACATTTTTTTTAGAATTATGACTTAACCCAGTTTATTAACCTCAAATGTTTTTCTATCACCTCATACCTAAATATTGTGAACATTGCACACACATACACAGTAGGTAATCAACTACCTATTGTGTACCTACCTGATGTTAAGGTACAGTAGTGTGTAAACCCAAGATCGAGCCAGTGAAGCATGCAGCCACTTTGATGCTCTGTCAATGGGTTTACAACAAGCCAGTTAGGGAGAGAGCCAATTTTCTCTAGGACTTCCACTTAAGTACGTTTAAGAGAACGATATGTGACTCATAAAAAAATTACCAAACCATTTTAATACCTCTTGGTGCACGGTTGAAACGTGTGAATTTAGGTCAAAATCAAAGCCTATGTTTATCAAAACTGGTACTAGCGCCATCTATATTCTATAGTAAAGCACTACCGAATCCATAAGTTTACCCCGACCAAAAATCGCTCAGCGCGCTTAAAGGAACTTGATTGCATTGACATTTTAAAATGTCCGTAAAATGTAGGTGTGATCAATCATCAACTGAGCCCATCGCAGTCCACCGCTGACTCGCCATGTCAGTGTGTGACGGGTGGGGTTTACGTGGGATGAAAATAAGACCTCGTTAAAGAAGTTTTTACTACAAAAATCATAAATGTTAAAGATCAGAGCTGGGTCAGCTCTATAGAAGGGCTAAAAACTTTTTAACATGCAGGAATTGATTTCAAATACCTCAGTTAAAATTCGCTGGAGTTTGACCCATATCGATGCTGCGCCGAAATGCACGTTCTACGTCACGCTGACGTCATCTATCGCTGTTCCTCGCTACACATGTATGCAGACATGCCTCGAATGTATTATGAACGCGAAGATTTACTCGCAACGTTTATACCAAGAAATTGCCTCAGCTTTTGTGACATTGGATATATTCCAACTATGCCATATCTTAAAAGAGTTTCTTCTGAGAAAAGTTTGTAATTCATTTTAGGTGTAGTAAAATTGGTCGATGGTTTACAACAGGCCAGTCGATGGTTTACAACTTCATTAAGTTTTATTCGTTTCCAGCAAAGAAATTACCGTGTACCGTTTATTTATAACAATAATTCAATACATCTAATACTAAAATAATAATAATATATACATGTATACGTATAAAAAAGGGGGGTGGAAATAATCACTATAGATAGTGCATCAAAAAAATGAATGGAAACATCATAAATTCATAACGCATCTCTTAAAAATTGCAACTTCTAAGGTGCACACGGCTACACATCAAGCTATACATTTCTAGTATAAGCTGACCTCGCATTGTGCGGAAATCCTATACAATGCGAGATCAGCATAAACTGAAAATGTACCAATAGTTTGATGTGTAGCCGTGTGTACCTACAGGATTTAAAAGCAGCAAACACTTTTGGTATAAAAACACAGTTCATTACCCGACTACGGCGAAGAAAAAAGGAGGGTTATGATTTTGACCGGTATGTATGTATGTATGTATGATGTATGTATGTATGTTCATCTGTTCCCTCCTATCTCCCAAACCACTTATCACAATTTGACAAATGAGGTATCGTTAGAAGCGTCGTGATTGTCCGCTGGTTATAGGCTATATGAAGTCACATTAAATTAAAAATGGCGCCCTCTAGAGGACATAAAGTGAGGAACTTAAAAAAAAAAATGGTTTAGTCGTACCCTGTTGGGTATCAAATGAAAGGGCTTAATGAGCACATTTCAAAAATATATATATTATAACCCCAAAAGAATAAAAAAAAAAAATCAAGTAATAAAAACTAAAACCCAACTACGACTTAAAAGGTACAGACAAATTAAAAATCCAGAGTCACACGTGTTAGGGCATAAATCGAACAGATTACGTGTGACTTCGGATTTTTAATTTGTCTGTCTGTGGTGTCTTGTTTATACCTTTTAAGTCGTAGTTGGGTTTTAGTTTTTATTACTTGATTTTTTTAGGTTATTCTCTTCTAACTTCATTGTAGTGGCTGATATAAAGCGGCCAGAAGGTTTATGTTTATACGTCACGGGTGTTCAGTGTTTATGAGATGATATAAAGCGCTTGATTAAGAAAGTTAAAACTAGGTTTTAATAACTATTAAAACACTTCTTAGAAGCTTACCTACAGTTATGAGCGGACTAGCCTATATGTATATGTATTTTAGTAGTCGGAAAAATTGTGAACTCCAAAGGAAAAATATGGTTCAAATAATGCCTCGCCACTCACTTTGGTATTTTTTTTTCAAAGTAAATAAGAATTTATCCAATACTCTTGGGGTTTAAAAAGCTTAAAGTGATAAGTTTATAACAAGTTTAGTCAGTTATTATGGTGTAATTGAGCAAAAGGTTTAAGAATCGTAGCAGGTAGCGTTTTGTAGTTTACTCCCATGGGAAAACGGTGTACACACACACACACACACACAGATACTCGTACACACATACACACATAAACATAAGATACTTACATAAATAAGTATGTTTGCTTGTGGTGTAATGTAATGTGTAATTAACAACTCAGTTTAAAAAAAAACTTTATATTTCCATTGGCTTCACATAAACCGAAGACATCTCTACATAAAATTAGGTTATAGTTACTAAAACTAGCGAGCATTTAAGTACTTTTATCTGATCACAAGTAGATGCCTCAATAGGACAGTTTTTGTATGGAAAAACTCATCGTCAAAAATTCAAAATTTATTCGCAGGATAAGACTTCTATTTTTCAATTATACTCGGTATGAAAGTTTGGTGAAATTCGCCTTAAGGCTGATTTTTATCAAGGTAGATAATTTTTATCCGTAGAATAAAATTGTCGTCTGACAGTTTTTGTATGGAAAAACTCTTATCGAACAATTTATGCACAGGATAAGATTTGAATTAGGTTTAAAAGGTTAGTCGAATTCGCCCTAAGTAAACTAGTTTGTCAATTAACTTTGAAAACACTCACAAATCGCTTGACACTTACATAAAAATATTCACACAAAAAAAAGAACATAAAATACGTATCGTAAGCAAATAGAGCGAAAACGGAATATTGTAATAATACAGTAGTAGATTGTATGTGAAGGTACAACTGGGAGCATGGCGGCAATATCAATCTCTTATGATATTGGATATCAATACATAGTTGCACATGGTGTGTAGGTACTATCGTCAAATCGTTTCTTTTCAAAGGAAGTTTTGCGTAGTTGCGTATTGTCTTTTGTGAACTTAATATAATTTTATGTATAAAAATGTGGCTGTATATATCAGTATTTTACATGAAGTTACTTCAACATTTTGCTACCGCTTCCTTATTGGTGATACTATCCTGGCTAGGGTGTTCTTTGCATCTGGATTCGTGTCCGGTTGATGGCAATAGGCTCAATTATGTTTAAGTTCCATGTTACATTAAATGGAATTTAAACATAATGTACGATATGTGGGTGTATTATAGGTACACCTCTACGGGAAAATACAGAAGTGATGTTATGTTACATGATAATTATACAATATACGGAGTAACTTCAGTCTGTAGCTACCGCTTCCTTGTCACGGGGTGATGCTCTGTTAGCTAGGGTTTCCTTTGCTGTTAAACTTTCGGGCAGAAGTTCAAGCTAGAAGGCTAGAGACTGTCACAAATATATCTATATCTAGTTAGCTTTATCTAGTTTAGCTTTATGAGCATAAAAAAATAAATGATTTTCTAGGCACGAAAACGGCTTGATGTGTAAAGCAAACGTTCACCTATTCATGAACTAACGCTTAAGTGCTATCTCTATTTAGTGCAGCTAGTCGTAGGCTCGTAGCATCCTCGTAGCACCTCGTAGCACGTAGTCGTAAACTTTCTCTCCGACACTTTTTTCGTAGCAATGTTTATTCGATTTACCTTTACTAAGTAAGCCAGGCCAATTAAGTTAAGAAACAGTATTGTAGGAAATCAGGATTTGGCCACGAGAAGGGTAAGAAGCGTGGGCGCTTCCATTTACCTAGAATATGTTTACTTTAAGTGACAGTAACTCCCTAGAAGCCTTTTTGTACACTTTATTTGGTATAGATATTCGTGTTGTCTGTTTGTTAACTTAGCTCTGATTATTGAAATAAATACGTTACTTTCTATTACTAGCCTACTATAAGTCTTTACAGAAAAGACATGGTTTAATAGAACAAAACTTCTTAAATAAATTATTTGCCTAGACAAAGAATTCAAGTAAAGATTTTGAATATTGCGGCTACAGTTACCTAAAAGTGTGAGTGTCAATTATGGGATATGCATAATTAGCATCATCACCATCTTCTAAAAACAATATTGGGATAAGTCAGCTTCCAGTTTATCCAGATGCAGCTGAATTCCTTAAATTAAAATTATTTATTATTTGTAAATACAAAGAGTGACTGCCTAGATGATCTCCACAACACAGTCACTGGGTAACACGATACCCCTTCTATAACTGGTTGGCAAAAGTCAAAAATGTACAAATGACAGCTGGCACCAACAACGGCTCAACGTGCTTTCAGAGAAACGGCGGGAATACGCAATAATCACCAGTTTACGAATGAATTAGTGATGGCAGAGTTCTGGAATTTAGCAGACAGATAAAAGCTGTTTTCAAACACGTTTAGGCAGCCGCCTTTTGTTTTGCCACCAACAGCACACTCAAAAGGCTCAGTCTTAGCCGGTATCCGGTGTAATTCAAAATAATTCCTCAGTTGTTCACCCCCTACAGAAAAAATCCTATGACCGGTACCGAAACCCGTAAGATATATAATTCAAGCTCGGTTAGGTTCAAATAAATATATGTTTTATGTACTACGGACCATTTATTCCGTGTATTACTAGACATGTATTTCAGTTTTGTCGGCACCCTTGTCAGTTAGACTGAATAGAATTATTATCCTATATACTGGATATTTATAGGGCTGGTGACGTCACATACGTATGGGAATTGTTCCTGATCTAGTCCGTGACTTGATGCAATACTCTCTGTAATGATGTTGAGACGTGACAATCGATTCCGTCTGCGTTGAACAGCTGTGATTCCGTAACAAACAACGATTGTTATTTGTAACTATTTACAATTTATTTATTCTTCAGAAAGCTTACAGTCTAATATCGTTAAAGTAGGTTATGTACAATAGCGCTTACAATTGCCATTTACAAGCTTCCACAAATTAAAACTATGTACCAAAATTTTTAAAAAGAATAGTAACGTACTAAGATTTTTAAGATAAAAATTAAAAACAAAATCATACAGATAACTTAGCTCTCTTCTAATAAATAATATAATCTTTTGATAGATTATATTAACTGCCTAGTCGACTAACGAAAACTTTGACGTGTTAAATACATACATAAGTAGCTGACTCTCTCACTGTTTTCAGTTATGAAATGGAACTGCCGAGCATGGTGTCCTCCGCTGGCTTCCCAGGTGCAGATATCTGAAGAAATATCTATCTTTGTTTTACAAACATACATATTTCTTCAGATATATTATAGTTCACAGGACAAAATAAATACCATGCACATAATTATTATCCTATATACCCAGCACTGGATATTTATAGGGTCGGTGACGTCACATGAATGGGAATTGTTCCTGATCCAATCTGGGACTTGTTGCGATACCCTCTGTAATGTTGAGACTTGACAATCGATTCCGTCTGCGTTGAACAGCTGTTATTTCGTGACAAATAATTATTGCTTTTGTAACTATTTATATTTAAGACAGAGTGCTGCTTGGGATTAAAATTTCAATATGGTACAAGCCAGTCCCATAATCTTCATTGTTTGTGCACCTGTAACTCTGCAACTTACATAGTAATAAGGCCGCGCCGGGCGGAACGGCGCGCCGTAAACAATGAAAATCTATAAAAACTTTATGAGCTTCCATTGTTCCTGAATCACCTTCTCACCTTCAAACACGAACTTGCTATACTTTAGCTGTAATAGCGTCCATTTTAAAGTTGTCTGTGTAATTTGTAGGAAGAAAAGATATTTACTATAGGTTTGTTTTACCATTTTGTTTGTTTATTACTTGGAGCGTAGCTGAACTGAGCGTACCTACATCCCTGTGATAAAATGTGCTAGTTCTAACTAGCACATTATTTTAGCTTTTTTTTTGCATTTGTTGCCAGTCTTGGAGACCAGAACTTTTAGCAGTAAAACCGACGAATTAAAAATAAAAGAAAGTTTGAAAACAAACGAAACAATCTAACATAGAAATTAGTTAATTAGAACTTACCTTCGACCCCTTTAAAACTACGTGGCTAAAACTATTTCAGCATATTTCAATCGTTTACTCATTTCTACGTTAGATTGTTTCGTCGAGTTTCTATTTGCGTAAATACACACAATAGACTCTTGGTTACACACCATAGCATCACTTGCCTATAGAAAAAAATGGAATCTCGTAAGCAATCTACATAATGAGGCCTACACATCAGCGCGGTACGGCGACGCATACTTTATCCGTCACTCCCGGGGTCGATTCAACGTCACACGGTAAACCGTCTCGTGTCATCGGCTTCAGGAGATATGTGTATAATATCCCACCTTATGAAACACTTATCAAGCCGTCACAAATTCAATTTACGTGATGAAACAGAAGCAATTTCACTGAAATGGAAAAAAATATGCTACGTTTTCTACGTTAATAATTCTCCGTCCTGACACGCACACCATTTTAATTATTCGTTTTTATTGGTTTCGGTTCGTCGATATGTTACGAACTAGGGCCAATATTTTGTCTTCATTGAACATTCATCGTAGGGTCTTCCACAATTGCGTCAGTACGTACTATCTATTTAGGAAACGCCATATTTTTCAGCTGTCTAACTCATGTAAACATGATAACATCAGTAAAAACTAGGTAAATATTAAAATAGGTACACACGGCTACACATCAAGCTATACATTTCCAGTTTATGCTGATCTCACATTGTATAGAATTTCCTTACAATGCGAGGTCAGCTTATGCTGGAAATGTATAGCTTGATGTGTAGCCGTGTGTACATAATACATTTTCAATTACTTTAGAAGAAGTGTCTATAGAGCTATTAAACAGAATATCAGATGAAAAGTGGGCAACGATAAAAGAGCTCTTGAAATCCTACTGCAGAGTCTTGAAGATAGTTTGCCTTTTCATCTGGCAGTTAGAGTTGAAAGAAAGTCAAGAAATTGGACTAATAAGTAAGTACTTACTAATTGCAATGTTATGAAATTGAACCAACAAGCCTTTCAGTAGAAGGAGATACGAATTTAAAGGCATTTTATAGCGCTGTATTAGCAGTGAGCGCCTGCTTATCTTCTATTTTATATTATACTAGCGACCCGCCCCGGCTTCGCACGGGCTTGTTATCATATGTACATATAAACCTTCCTCTTCAATCACTATATTTATTAAAAAAAACCGCATCAAAATCCGTTGCGTAGTTTTAAAGATTTAAGCATACATAGGGTTAAAGGGACAGAGAAAGCGACTTTGTTTTATACTATGTAGTGAAAAGGCAAGGGTGACTGACTGACTGATCTATTTATCCACGCACAGCTCAACGGGAATTGGGGTGTGTCCAAAGTTTGTATAGAAGAATTTTAACGCGCAGTCCGATTAACTTGAAACTCAGTATTTATACTTAAAACTAAAAAATATAGAATAATGGGGATCAGAGTTTTTCGAAAATTTACCCCTAACGCGGGGTGAAAACCAGTATAGTCAGTTTTCGAGCGTGGCGAAATCAAAATGAAAATCTAAGATGAGGCTGGGAAATTTTTAAAAATTTCGTGAACTTATCTAAATCATGGTCACTAATCGCGGTACTGAAGCTGGTGAATTTATGTGTGCCATCCAATGTCATGTTGCTTAAATGAGGATGTTTGATTATTCCAAGAAGGCTTCTTAATTATTTTTCAATCAACATCATTATCTTGCCTTAAACCTAACCCTTAAACCAGATATTCCCTCGGGATTGAGACTTATGCGGGAGAAATCGTGGGGCGCAGCTAGTTAATTCATATAATGACATTACATAGGCATTCCATGGTCTTACTTTCGGCGTCCAATACTGAAAAGGATCACTTCGTTTTGGTACAAAACTATTCAGAATAGTCACACGAAATTTTTAATTTTCCGACGCTATTTGGCAGTGTAATACTCTGTAAGATTTATTTAAAGTAAACTAAAAATGACACAAAAAATACACTTTTACACTAGTATTCCCTACAGCTTAGCTGGTAAGCTGGGAAACAGAGCGTGACTATATAAACGATGTAACAAAACTGTACATAAGTGTATGGAACAGTGGGAGAGTGACACTGACATTTATTGCATGCCTGCGGTTGAAGCTGCTCCTAATAAAAAAAAAAGATCAGATTGATAGCTCACAACTGCTCGCACATAAATTTCAGATACAGACCTGCAGTTTGGCTTCTCATTCCATGATTTCTGTTGTGATGTTTTATTACATAAAACTTACGAATAATATTCGTAGCTTATAACGGTATTTTTCCTCAGTACTAATGCTTAGGTTAGGGTTTGCAGGAGCAATAAAGCAACATCGTTTACACATGCTTTTTTTTTCAAATCTTTTACCCGTCCGCGGTACGTTTACAGACTGGTATAATTGGCAAAAGCATACCCCAACGCCATAATAGAAGCTTTTAATCATAATTTCGAAGGATTTTGAAGGAAATTACTAATCCATTGCTTCATAATGTTCGAAAAATTCGTCTGCGCTGCAACTTATATAACGCACTATCGCAATGTTATTGAACTGTCAAATGAAAGGCATATGCCATTGTAAAATGTGTTATGCAGTTACCCTGTAGGTTCTATTTTATTTGTGACAAACCAAAGGCTAAAAATCGTACGAAGGTAGTAAGGTCCTCTATTTCAAGCGTCCGTGTCGAAGTGGTCGTGTCTCAACGTCAAGCTTTTGTTCTGAAACACTGGTATGGCTGCACCGACCGCGCGTTCGGTCCAATTCGCTTTTTATGCGGGAAATACCACGACATTATGACTCCGAAACCACTTTACGAGTAACTGCAGTATTTCAGTGTAGCAATTGAATTGAAAAATGTAAAGGTCATCCAAAGTAAGTAGTCACTACCTATTGCCGGCACTCGCTTAATGAATATTGATCTCGTATCTTGTGATATGGATAAAAAATCAAGTAATAAAAAACTAAAACCCAACTACGACTTAAAAGGTATAAACAAGACACCACAGACAGACAAATTAAAAATCCGGAGTCACACGTAATCTGTTCGATTTATGCCCTAACACGTGTGACTCCGGATTTTTTTTAAAATTCTTTTGGGTTTATAATATATATATTTTTGAAATTTGCTCATTAAGCCCTTTCATTTGATACCACACATGGTACGATTAAACCATATTTTTTTTAAGTTCCTCACGTTATGTCCTCTAGAGGGCGCCATTTTTAATTTAATGTGACTTCACATAGCCTATAACCAACGGACAATCACGACGCTTCTAACGATACCTCATTTGTCAAATTGTGATAATTGGTTTGGAAGATAGGAGGGAACAGATGAACATACATACATACATATCGGTCAAAATCATAACCCTCCTTTTTTCTTTGCCGTAGTCGGGTAAAAAAAGAGCAGGTGTGTTTAGGGGAGCTTGTCGCAAAAACTGCAGCTGGTACTTAGAGCAGTGATAACCTTATCAAATAGGTTATCACTTCTTAATTAAATAAACAAAAAGGCTTTATCACTTAACAACCGTCGTGGATTGTGCCGATGCTTGAAACAAAACATTTTAAGCTTCCCAATAATTTGTGTCCAAAGCATCCAGTAGTAAGGCGTTCCTTTCAAAATCACTCCTTAGTTATTCCTTTTAATGTAATTGTAATGTGAACGATGATAATGATGTTGTGATGTGTGTGTGTGTGTTGCAATTACATTGAATGGAATAGTGTAGTTAGTCAAGGAAGTACCTATGTTGAGGTTGTTAAAACGTTTGGTATCTTATCACTATAGGCAGATAAGCCATATCTATACATCTATCTATACATATAATAAAATCGTAAGCGGTCCGTGTCTGTACATTAAAGATTTTTGTAAAAAAAAGTATTGGAAGCCGCGAGAAATAAGTAATAGAAAGTAAAAAATTTTTTTTTGCCCTTTTTGTCTGTTTGTTTGTTCGTTTGTGAGCGCATCACGTAAAAGCCACTCATTGAATTCCAAATTGAATTACTGAACAATAAGAAGCTTTATTGTGAGTAGCATTTAGTCTTTATTTCATCAAATTCGACCTGCAGATTCAAAAGATATATGGATTCAACACTTATGTTTTTTTTTTATCCACCGGAAAAGTCGGAATTACACCCGGGCGACGCCGGGCACGAACAGCTAGTCTATAATAAGAGTGGCAACCTAAAATATGTATTTGAGTCACTAACTATTACTCCACTCTTCAAACCAAACCTCAGGAGAACGCTGGCAGAGTAGAAAGATTTATTACTGACTGGTTTCTCGCATCTTCATCCAATAGAAATTGGATAACATGACGATGACGTGTATTGCAAGCATGTTCTTCTCGTTTTAAATAATAACTGATACTGGCTTCTGGCTATCAACAATACCACAGACAGAAAATCGATGAAATACTGAATACGAACTCTATGCATACTGCATTCAAATTCGTGGTCAAATAAAATAGCGTTTCTAACTGTTCCCCGCACATCGTTCTTAAACTCGCTGAATGCACTCGCCTCCTCGGGAAATAGTTCGCCTATTTCGTGGGGGGCTAAGGGGTGAGCAGAAGAAGAGGGTAAGACGTAGTGGGGTGACGAAGTCTGCGTGACGTTGTAAAATTATAATAATGCTTATTTCCAGCTTTTTATTTAATATTTATATTTTTAAATTCATTTTTCTTGTCATGTACGTTACAAAAATTACATGTAGGTATATAGAATAACTTAACGCCTAGGAGTGATCTTGGTACACACACTTCGAAGGCACCTCAAGGGCTCACGACAAATTGCGGAGGGGGTCTCTCCAAGCTCCTTGCTGTAAGTCTTGCAAGCAGCGCCTTCGTCTGAAGAAGAAAACAGGACAAGTTTAAAAATAAGTTCGTGACGTCCTTTGTGTACCGGGGAAATTCTAAATCTAATTAGTGGATTAGCAAAATAAGTAAATAACACCCGGTTTCTGATTTGAGAAAAGTAGCAAATCTCAACTGATTATTCTCAAATACACAAGTACCTATGCGCTTTTAAAATCGAATTTCGTCAAACCATAATCAACTGATCATTTACTTAAGTATTCCTGATCTATGCAATCACGTTCCAGTCTTGATTAGAGTTTAAAAAATCAGAAATCTTAAAATCTTAATTCAGAAACGAAATTCGATTTTAAAAGCGCATACTTATGTATTTGAGAATAATCAGTTGAGATTTGCTACTTTTCTCAAATCAGAAACCGGGTGTATGTCTTTAGTTTTCTGAGTAAGTATCTTATAATATAACTTCTGAGTTTATCTGAAAATAAAGAAGTTACAACAGTCCATCTTTTCTGACACATTTCCACTTTTAATTCAATCGCGATCTCTATTTGTTAGAACAAATAGGTACCTGCTATATAAGCACTATTCGCACTTTAAACACTAACCAATAACCATTCTATTGAAAGTTCGCCCCTAGTGGCTCTCATTTATATGTTACAACATATAACGGAAGGAAACGTGTCGTAGCTTGTAAAAAGATGTCAATTTCTATTATTTTTATACAGTGGCGCTGTCTCGGCGACAATGTAATCACTTCCCGCGAGTGCTGTGGCGGTAACAACAGGGTTATTAGAAAGACGTGCTATTCTTGGAGCTGCGGCACTTTCTACCTGTATACTAATGATATTATACTGGGAATACTCTCTCGCGTGCTATCTTGCGTGGGTTTCAGGGTAAGCAGATGTTCAGTTTATTTACAGAATGCACCTAATGTTACATTATGCTCAAAAACCTCGTGGTACTCGTTATATTTATGATGTCAGTATGAAAAAGTTTTATAAATGGATTAGAACAAACCCTTGAATGTACATAAATACATAAAATGATCTTTTCGGACCAAAACCAACAATCTATTATAAGCACAAGTCCCCCGCTCCGTTTCCAAAGTTTATTTCGAGTTTTTCTAAGTCTACAATGAAGTCTCGTCTATTATTTTATGGATGTAATAATCAGACATGGATGCAATGGATTTATGGATGTATTTATATTTATATTATATGGATGTTTAGGTACCTACCTGTTGATGTAGGTATGTAGGTACAGTCATAGCATACAAAAATAGCCTTTAAGGTGACGAACATCTTTTGGATGTGACTGTACTTTGAATAGTGCCGTTTCATCTGATTATTTTGCGTATACTTACTACAGAAAATTTAAATTCAAATAGTTATAGGTACGCCGGGAAAAACTTCCTGCTGACTGGAAGGGATTATGTTTTGTTTTCGTCCTGTTTTATGAAAAAAATAATGAGCACCCGCACGCTTTTGCCTACCCCTCGTATGCAAAAGCGCGCGGGTGCTCATTATTTTTTTTTTTCTGGGTTACTACCCTCGTTCAGATATAAATTCTACTTACTAAGGAAGGTAACGCAGGCCGGGCAACAGGCGCACTTGCCAGCGTGGTTGGAGCGGTAGATCGAGGGGCTCTTGCAGCTGCTGGGAGCCACTGGGGGGGGGCAGAGGTGCTGCTTGCAGTAGTTGGTACCGCATACCAGGTCACCGTACACCGCGGCCATGACACATGCCAGCATCAACAGGATCAGAGTCGCCTTCATTCTGAAAATTACGTATTTTGGATGTTTATTGCAAAATTATTTATTTATTTAACATACGATGTATTTATAACCAATAAAGCAGTAATAGAACCTAAATAAAATTACCTATACAAACACGTTTATTTATTTAAGACTTTATTTAAGCATACAAATGTACAGAGGCGGACTTAATGGCATAGGCATTTTCTATCATTAGGGGATGCAGAGAAAAAAAAATGGTTTGAGTAAAAGGATCTATTGGCAGTTGAACGATGATTTTGGAAAGACCTGGATTGCGAACTGTGGTAGGCTAATGTAAATTAAATTCCCAATTGGAAGAATACCAAACTCAAACCGAAAATCATGGAAGAAATTCCTTTTAATGTTCTAGCCTAGACTAATCAATACTTCTATACTAATATTATAAAGAGCAAGAGCGAATTTTGTTAGTTTGTGTATAAGTGAAAGGGTTATACATAATCTTCGGAACCACAGCTCATCAATCACATTATGCCAGAAGGCCATAGAGTCCCGCCACCACTCAAGTATTGCGCCGCTAGGGTATTGGGTAGGTATAACGCCGCCGTCTATGTTATTGCATGAAAAAATATGTAGTTTTGTTATATTACAGCTCAGAACTGGTACACAACATGTCGTGAACAGAATACGGTCTTCAAATGTAAATCGCACCCGAGCCAAGCCGGGGCGGATCGCTAGTCTCAAATAAAGCACTCGGAAAACTCCATTTCGAATAAATTAAAAGAAATTTTACGAAATTGTGAAGCTTCATTTGCTTTAAAAATATAAATCGTGAAGTTTGTAATTGGACTCTATAAACTACCCTGTTTTGTATTCCGTTTTTATCTAATGAGCGTCATTTCGGATGGCATTCGTTTATATGGTTGCGGACGACTTGGAGCAATATTTCACTGGTATTCGTTGAAAAAATGCGGTCACTAAGCAGATAAAATTCAGAGCAGGAACCTATCGGTGGTAACCAGGCATTGTCCGGTCCGCCCGCCGGCCGCGGTCGGGCTGCCCCGGGCCCGAGATTAATATTCTCCTGCCGTCCGCTTTGCTTATCTTTTTTGTTTATCGAAAAACTTCGGGTTATCTAATTGAATTATGTAAAAATTCTACATATAATGCAAATTAAGGTTTACCCTCGTTTTCAATTTGCCCCGGACCTAACCAAATCAGATTTGATCCATCAGAGCGTTGGGTAAACCCCGAACGGTTCTAGCAAAACTGAAAACAATCTTCAGTTTCCCGATACTGGCACTGAACGATAATAACTTGCGAGCGTGTTGCGAATCAACAATAAAAGGAAAGATTATGGGGAATAGGTATTTCGGGATTTATACTTGATCATCGATTGATGCTAAGTGGATTTATCATAATATCAAAATTGTTTTACTGAAAACATTTTACGGTTTTTCTTGTAAACTCGTTTCCTCCTCTCTTTTATTCCAGAACATATTAGCGCTGAATTGTATCATCATCTCGTATAGGAAAAGATTCCTGTACGAGATGATGATACAATTCAGCGCTAATATCTTATAGGAGCTGGTTAAATAAACAGATTGCCCAGACCATCAGAAAACAATAGCAAAAAAGAGAAATATTTTTTTTGGCAACACCTACTTGATATATTAAAGCCTAAAATTTAAAACCCTTCTTTGCCAGTTGGGTAAAACAAGAAATAGCTAAAAATATTCCCGAACTTACCTGAGTTTTGTAGAGAGGCAGAGTACTTCGTGCGAACTGGTCAAAGGCTACTATGTATAATGGCAAAAGGAAAGGGTACATAAGTACATATAATTATAACGGCTTAGATAACCCCGACGTGTTTACTTGTCAACTTGCACCCGTGATCATTATTATCAGCTATTATCTTACTCGCCTGTTATTATGGAACTCAGTTTGGTACAGTATTTACCTAACTTTTGGATATATTTATCATACTAAATGCCTAATACCAATAACTGTTTAGGTATCCTAATTACATTTTGGGACAAAACGTGGTGTATTTTCCCGTAAAGGAAAGCCTGGGAGCATTCGTCTGTAATGTAACGTTACAGAGTCGAATAAAAATAATAAAGAATATTATGATACAACTTGTAACATCTACCGGGAAGTCCAAAACGGATACCCTTGGCAAAAGGCAACTGAAGGAAAACCCATCCGTGTTCCTTCTCCCGACTTCCGACTTCATCCGACTTCTCCCGCTCCGCCCACAGCGGGAGAAGTCATTTGAAGGTTTCCTAGCCTCAAAAAAAAAAAGTATTGTACCGTAATGCTCAAAATCGAATCTGTAACGTTACATTGAAGGCGAATGCTCCCGATGGGGGATCACCTTTAGGTAACCAAAATGTAATTATTATTACTCAAACTATTGATCACCACCACGGATATCATGATCACCACTTAACAAAAACATTGACAGAAAACGTTGTGCGTACCTACCAACTAGAAAATAAAATGAATCAATTATATAACTAATTAGGAGGCAACTGTATGTATACTTTTGGGAAATTAGAAGAAATAAAATATAAATCGGTGACAAATGTTTGATTACCATCCTAAAAAGCTTAGTCGTTCGTTTTATTTGCACTTGTACAAAGTTGCACTAGATTTTCATGAAATTACAATTAAATTGCTCTGGGTTTTCCATTGTTTTTCCTCCTCTCTTAGAATTCCCAATAAGCGCAATCTATCTTAATTCTCGTTTGCCTTCGATGGTCTTATTTAGACTTAAGTATATACGGAACCAATTCATCATTGAAGTAGGTAAATGAAAAAGTAAGACCCATAAAACGGATCTTTTTTCAGTGGAGTGTGAAAATATTTTGACAGATGCCCAAAAATCCAGTGAATATAAATATTTATGGCTCTTTATTCATTGAAGATGACAAATACTGAGCGAAAGCCTTAGGGAAGGAAATAAAGATTTTGAGAGTAACCTGTTATTAAATAGAGACCAGGGACCAGGCGGATTTCTTTCATAACGCTTAGCGTCAAGTGGAATCTTTTAAGATAAAGATGTTTTTGTTGAAATTCAAATAAGTAGAATAATAATGTTTCGGAGAAGTGTAGCTACATGTTCTTATCATTTTCTAGGTATTTCTTAACGCGTTTAATTAAGTACATTGACGTATTTAAAATGATGTAGATAATATTATTACTTACGGACGGCATTTTATATTAAAAAAGTTGTAATAATGAATTAATTCAGATTAAAGATAAAAGAGTTATAAAGCTTTCAAAGTTACCAAAGTTATGTCTTCTGCGAAAACGGAGATTGGCGCTAAACTTTTGAAGAGAAAGTCAATATTTCGTATTTAATCGTTTTACGGGGCGGCGACGGTTCTGCTTAGGCGCTGCGGGTTGCGAACCCAACCCTATTTCTCATTCCCCGGAACAAATATTTTTATCACCTTCAAATGGTTGTTCCGGATATAATAAGTGTTTAAACAATGTGAATTTGTGTTTGTAATATGTTCAGGCGCACACGATTGTGGAATTCCTAGTAAACATAGTGTAAAGTTATTTTATTTGATTCTTATAACGTAACCTACCTGCAAATATTCTGTTTGAAATTATCTTCCAAACTTACGCGTAGCCCTCCAATTGTAAAGATGAAACCGAAGTTTCATTAGTTATTAAGTCTCTAGGTCTAATTGGTGCTTGCAAGGTTAGCTGCATTAGTCGTCTGCCAGCATCGCGACGTCAGTGTAACTCATTACTTCATTAGTCTTGTATAAAAGCATTTACCTACTGTTTTATACAGTTGAATAAATACGTGAAAAATAAAATTATCACCTTCCATAAGTTTTTAAACTAATTTAATGGTCAGCCAATGCAGGGTGCATTGGCTCTTTACTCTTATATTTATCAGCCGTCACTTCTGTGTTAAATTCCTTCACAGCCAAATCTTTATTCATACAAACCATTTGTCTTTTCTTCATTCCATAGCAATGAACAAAATAAAACACATAAAATGTGGAAATAAAAAATACAAGAGTTTATTGAAAATGTAAATGCAGCCTGAAGCGGCGCGGCGGCGTTATGCGGTTAGGGAAACCAGCGGCAATGTGTTTTTTAAACAATCATATATAGCTACATACACAATTTAAAATTCAAATTTATTGCCGGCTTTAAAATGCGAGCTAGGCGCAGGGAATATCAGGGAACATACCACAATGATATTCGTTACGGTATTTCTAGAAACTGCTACCTACCTAATTATCATACAGTAACAAAAAGATAACAACAAACATTTCAGTTTTACATACACACGTATATTATAGCACTATCAACGCTTCTGTCACGTCCTCAAGCGAAATGTAACTAATTACTGCTCCGTGCATTTATAACTAAATAAATCGTCTTTCGTCGTTAAGTCTTACAGTTAGCTGCAAGTTGTCGTCTCTCCGGCGACGCTCCCAAGCCCTCTGTAATGCGACTCACAACAGTAACTGTCATTAGTGTCCTCGATGCAAGCACAGGATTCATTTCACTAACGAGATCAAACTGTAACTGAAATACTGGATTGTTTGTTGCACGAGCCATAATATCGCTCTAGAAGCACCACGTTTTGTTCGGCATCAAATTGTTTATCAACTAATCTTATTACATGTCTAATTAATTAAATCTGACGAAGATAGACAAGAAAATACCAACAATAAATAAAAGCGTGACAGTACAAAACTAACGCCCAAATACAGTAAACTTGTTATCTGTGATTCTGTCTCTATCTGAGAATCAATCTATTCTTTGTCTGTCGCAGCTACGGCGTAGCAAATAAATAGGCGCTGTCTACGTCACTGTTGTTGCGAGAACTTATTACGTATGAGTTTTTCACTTTCCACAAGTTTACGATCCTTCGTAGAATGAAGTTGGCCCGTTTTCATTAAATATTCATCGTCGAGAACGTATTTGGTATGAAGACCATACTTACCCAGGACTGCTTTAATTCAGAGAGCTGAGGGACGCCTTTCAGAGAAGACAAATAACGCAAATTGTACGTACATTTTTTTGGCAGAATGTTTTGGAACATACCTCTTACGGTTCATTATTTATTTCGGTGAATATAAAAGACGTTTATTTAGATTATACTTAAACGAAAGTATCTATACCTGGGACCTGTTATTTCTGTAACCAATTGTTATTCAAACTTTTTGTTGTTTTAGTGGCAATGTACTTTTATATCAATTCAAACAAGAGGTCACATGACAAAGTTATCGAATTAATCCAAGCTTTAGGTACTTCTGTTGATAACTTTTATTAATAAACATATAACGTTGTTGGACTTTATAACTCAATACATTTCGCTTCGTTATCTAGTCACATATTATGGCTCCAACAAAGAATTGAAAATGTCGGATTCAATTTCGTGCTACATTTTTCATCGAAACGAACTTTTTTGATCGTTGAATTCGACCTCCGCTTTAGATCATCTGCATCGCAATAAAATTCGAACAGTAAAATCCGATATCTAGTTCACTATTTCAGTTTCCACCCAACGTCTATTTTTTTTTAAACGCTCTTGTTGGGAACTTATTGACTCGTTTTCTCTCAGTATTAATTCAATTTTCCATATTTCCACAGACTGTATAATTGTAACGTAAAGGGAGCTTTAGATTTTGCACAAAGGAAAATTATTCTTAAAACTGCTAAACTTTATCAAATGTCAATTCACTTTCACTGGGTTTCACTGGGCTTCTTTGTTCAGTTTAATTGATACAGTATCTGACATGTAATTAGAATAAACATACGCATATAATATAATGTAGCGCTCGTCAGGTGAAAGTGTGAAGCCCTGGGGTCGACCTTTGCCATTCTCTCAGCGAATGCCGCACACCCTAATGGACTTTTATGGACCTTGTAATGAAATTTTGTGTACCTTAGCCCCACTGAGTGGCAATTGGCATATCATCTTGCGTCGAGAACGTGAACAGTTGAAATGTTACGTTATCTTTAATAAATTGAGATTTATATTTAGAAACATATTCATTATTTGTTATAATACATTGAGATTTATATTTAGAAACATTTTCATTGTTTTTCTTAGACGACTTTATCTTGCATTAATTGTAAGACTATACAGTCGTTTAACAAAAATAATGACTTCTTAATCTGTTTTCAAATACTCTACTATTCTTTATGTATATTTTTACCTGTAAAATATTTCTGTGTAAGAGCTGTGCAAACAGAGCCCTCAAATTGAGATTTTTTTGTGCAAACAATGCTCGCCGAAGGTGGCGAGCAGTGAGCAGTTTATGCAATTAATTAAAAGCCGCAATCCGAGCAAATATTGACCGGCGGCGTCTCGCCCTGCGCCCTTGGAACGTGCATCCCTCGCAAACCCGCCCTGAGCTATGTGTCATTATTACAACCACGGATATATATCTTTTGTTGTTTATAAGTCATTGATTTAAGTGCTTACCTGTTAGAAGTTAAATGGCTTACTTATTTCTAAATCAGTTGTATGCCGTGATGAATACGAAGTTTATCAAATTTTTATTGTTAACACCGGAAGGTGGATAAACTTTATTGCCGTAAAAATTAAAAACCTTTTTATAATTTTCGGAATTGTTTCGACTTTTACTACCTTCACTGTTTTTATTGAACTTTGTAAAGAAATGAATTATAAAAAGTCTTTCAAATATTAATTATTAGAATTCTGAATTCAAATTAAAATTATTTCTTGGAATTCTGTATTCAAATAAGAATTACCTTGAACTCATAACCGCTTGCTACGCAACGCATTACTTGTCACCGTCTGCTGAACTTCAATGTTACTTTAATTTAATCATTATTTACCGAAATTATTCTCAAATCTGAAAGTAATCGCATCCAATCTGGTTGTTGACTCCCTCGACACAATAGCAAGCAGTCTAAAGAAACTGCAATTACAACCAGATTCTTAATTTCGTATAATAAATAATCTAAATAAGATTGTCTAATAAGCAGCCATCTCAAACCTCGCGTTACACATTATACAAATTATTAGTTGTTTTCTGTTAAACGAATATTAGGTACAATATCCATAGTTAATATTATAAATGTCAAAGAAACTTTGTCTGTCTGTTTGTTTGTCTGTCTGCCTGTTTGTCTGTCTGTCTGTTTTTCTGTCTGTCTGTTTGTCTGTCTGTTCGTCTGTTTGTCCGTCTGTTTGTCTGGTCTGTTTGTTTGTCTGTTAGCTTTTTCAATGACATTTGGCACACAGGTGGACCATGACCTAGATTAGGGCATAGGATACTTTATAACCCGGTAGTACGTTACCGTGTGGGGGCAAAAGCTAAGTCTAATCATAAGGCTTTATACTATGCCATTTGAAACCTTGTACTTGTTTCAACAAATTATTAGTTGGTTAGTCAATGCTTATGTTTGAGGGGACTTCAGGCCGTAACTTCGGTGTAAATCGATCAATCTGCGAAGTAAAGCTGTGCCGTTTCAGTCAGGCTTGAAAAGGATCTTTATTCCTCGTGCGTGACCGCTCCATGCCGCGGGAGAACGTTCAAATATTCGCTCCTCGTATTGTTAGACACACAGATGTGCCAGACAGTTGGGAAGTCAGAAGCCTATCCTATAAATAAAGTGAAGTTGTAATTTACAGAGAGTAGTGGCCTAGTGGCAACGACCGCGACTTACGAATTGTAGGTCGTAGGTTCGAACCCTTTTTTTTTGTTTTTTGAGGGTGGGAAATTATCCTATGACTTCTTCCGCTCTGGGCGGAGCGGAAAAGCGTGTCAAACTTTTACTGACTAAAACTCACCCGTGCTCCTTCGTTGCCTGTTGCCAAAGTCCCGGTATCCATTTCGGACTTGCCCACAACCCTGGCAGGCATCGGTCCTAGCGGACCCCGCCAATAGGTTCGAACCCTGATAGGTGCTTTACTTTGTATAAATTATTTCATCACCACTGCTCTCAAAACGATGCAGGAAAACATCGTGAGGAAACCTGCATGTCCCATCCCATTAACAAAAATTCTAACGCATGTGACATCTGGCAACCCGTACCGGGCCCGCGTGGTGGATTACAGCCCACTCCCTCTAATAGAGAGGTGGCTTGTGTCCCAGCAGTGGGAACATTATAGGCTGATTATGTGTTATGTGTTTATATAACCTGCATCTATTCCTTGTCAATGAACCACAGGCATGAGTGGTTTTCTTTGAAGCGTTTATTAATGACAAATATTGATGAATAATAGGGTAGATAAAGATTTTATCTCCATAACTAAATTCTTAGATTAAGCTTTCATGAAACTCACTGAGTCAACTAGGTACGGAGATTTTAGTTTTTTGTCAGAAGTTACATATTTTATTTTTATAACAAATAAATCTACAGCGTGTGTCAGAAAGGTGTGGTCTGTACAACACCCTTTTTGACCACACCTTTCAGCCTATACAGCATCTAACTGAAGAACTTTGTCCATAGTAGGACCAACAAAGTATTTGAGAAACAATAATTAGTTGTCATGCATTACGAAGATAATGAAAATATATTAAAAAGTATAAAATAAAATATAAAAATAACTCAATGCAGGCGCATTCCCACACTTAAACACATACACACATATACAACACAACCCACTCATACAGATATTAACTTCATACACACATGCATGAAAGTAAATAAATTAATATAGTATATAATAAAATATAAAAATAAGTACTCACTTTTGCACCACACCACACTTGTAATGGCAGCTTGATCATGGTGGTGACGGAAGTAACTGGTGCTTATAGCACAGGAGTCTTCCTAGTTTAAGCCCAGTTGCACATAGTATTGTATCTAGCCACTAAATTATAAGGAATAAATTAAGGTACAATAATTGTAATAGGCTAAAGTCTTGAACAAATAATAGTACCTACATTACTGTCACGGCACGCAACTGGGCTATTGACGGACGATCGTGAAATTGTGGGCCGAGGCGAAGCCGAGGCACACAAACGTGAGTCCAGCAATAGCTAGTTGCGGCCAAGGTTTGTATAGTACTTTTCTCAAACAATGCGCGGAAATTCAAACTAAGTAAATTAATTATAATTTCCAGAATCAATGACCACAACGATAATTTTTCACGCGCCAATAATGTTGATACGTTCTTCTTAATTTTAAACAGCTCTATTTGCAAGCCAAATCGAAATTCAAATAAAATCTTTGATGCGCTGAAGTAAAAAGTTCGTTCCATTTTTAAATAACACAACAGATATGAGTTTTCATAGTAATTTATTTGGCCGCTAAACACGACAGATATGGATTTTCATACTTCTTTGCCGGCCGCATCGTCATTTGTTTTTGAACAGTACAGCAATTTCGATTTATCTCGAAGAAGGTTGTCAAAATAATGCTCGAATTTCCAAGCATATTTGAGAAAATATTGTTTATTGTTATTTGGATCGAGTAGGTATTGAAGATTTCTATGGGACAGTTGATAATTCTTTCGCGATTACGATGTTGGTCCCATGGCGAAAGTTGTTCAGTTAGATAGTCTGTCCCAAACCCTTATATTTTAGCAGAAAACGATAATGACAAAAAGGAAATTAAATACTTTGCAAAAGCAAATTAATGGCATGGCTTTTAATTTACGAAAGTATTCCTATTCATTAACCGAAGTCGTCGTCTGCGTCGCGGTGGGCTCTCGTCTCGAGGTGGCTCCAATGATATCAAGCCTGCTAAATTGATCGCCTCGCCGATTGAATTATTGAACACAGCTTCACTTCATTTATTAGGTACAACAAAAACATTTTTACGGTTTTAATTAAATCAATCGAACGGTCTCGCTCTACACCGCTCATCGCTCACTTTCGTGAACGGTGTTTCTGGCACAGTATTCATAGCACATTTTGCAATGGAACCCTATAAATCCAACATTCACGTTGCGTGCCAATACGTAGTTAATGTTATTACGTTGTAACTAAGGCAATTTACTAAATTGTATTATTAAATATGAATGAAAGCAAAAGTGTTATCAAAAGCTGTGCGCCTAATCATAAACATTTAATGTTCACGAGGACATTTATAACTAGTCGGTAAATCGAGGTTGAGTTTATTTATGAGAGGCCAAACATAAATATGAGCACTAAGAAGAGCCTTTGTCCCTCTCGGTCGCACCGGGGGTACAATATGTTATATATATTTAAGTCCACATGTTTCGTAATAGTCAACAGTAAGGGTAAAAGCGAGTAATAACTTAGGACCGAGAGCTTGGAGCATTAAAAGGCGGGTCGAGTAGGTATAACGTTTCCTTAAAGGAGTACGAACGATATCGGGGCCCACACCCATATTATGAGGCGCCACACTCATATTATGTGGACCCCTGTCAACTTACCACAGCACACTGCTATTGTGCTACCTATTTCTCCTCCTTTCACGTACAAAGCCATTGTGAAAATTCTTTATTTTTATTGAGACCATTCTTGTTACTTGGTTCAGTATTGTCAGGGAAAATAGCAATGTAAATATTTTCTAAACTTAAACAGAGTGATGAGATGGGCCATGGGCCTGTTGTTCCGTCAAATAAAAGACAAACAATAAAATGATTGCAAAAAATCAAACTTCATTCTTTTAAATTCTCCGGTTATTTTAGTAGGATTTACTCTACGTAAATCCTACTAAACTGCTCTATTTGAGAAATGTTAATTATTTAATTACTTTAATCAGTACGTTTCAAAGTAATAGGCATGGTACCTAATGTACAGCTAATAATGGGTTTCTCTGAAAACAATAGAAGTCAATTGGTACCTATACTTTATTGAATGCTGAACACATAGTTTGTTTAATTTATTCACTAAGTGAGGAGCTTGTGTGCTAGCAGGAAAAGCGTCCACTAATATTACAAGTTTATATTAGCTTGCTCTGTTCGTATGTCTTTCCGGTTACTAATATTGTACTCCATTTTTCAAGCACTTCCTGGAATCAGATTGAGCTGAAACTTGGCATACTTATACAACTACCGAGACATTTTGAAAATTTGATATCATAGAGCTGGTCTGATGATGGAGCCGGAAGTTGGCCATAGGACTCCTCAATCAAACAAGATAGCACCATCGTGTTTGGACTCATTGGTTACGTATTAACAATTGCTTTGACACTAGGTGGTGTTCAGGGTCTGATGATGGAGCCGGAAGGTGGCCATAAGAAAACCTCAATCAAACAAGATAGCACCATTCACTCATTGGATATGTATTGACAAGTGCTATTAAACTAGCTGGTGATCAGGGTATGATGATGGATCCGAAAGGTAGTCACGAGCACTTCTCAACCAAATAAGATAGCATTATCGTGTTTGGACTCGTTTGCGTTGTCTTGACAAGAACTATAGCCCAAGGTTGTATCCAGGGTTTGATGATGAAGCCAGAAGGCGGCCATGGAGACTTCTCGACCTTACAAGATAGCCCCGTAGTGTTGGGTTCGATTGGTGGAGTTGATATAACTGATATTTAAACAAATCTAATGCTAAAAAGTACAAAATAAAATAAAAGTAAAAATCTTTTTTAAAACAAGCTTTTAATGAACTAAAAAGTACTTAATAAAACTTACGTAAATATAGAACTATAATATTTTCTTATGAATTCAGCGATAACACAAATCATGCTCATCTATAAGTGTAAGAAGGATATTTACACCTCAAGCTTTTATGAAAATATTATAGTTCTATATTTACGTAAGTTTTATTAAGTACTTTTTAGTTCATTAAAAGCTTGTTTTTAAAAAGATTTTTACTTTTATTTTATTTAAGAAACAAAACAGCTATAAGCTCAGCGACTTATTTGAGATACAAACATGTTAAGCTAAACTAAAATTAAATTGTCCTCGGACTTGACGAAAGTTTTGGGCCTTTCGCGTATGATTTATTCAGAAGGCTTTATGAGTAAATTGGGTCTTATGGGTAGGTTTACATTATGAAGAACACTCGTACGTAATGTATCAGAGGTTCGAAAACTTCCTACAAGGTAATTTCGGTTATAAAAGAGTCCGCAAATGATAAGGACAGCACCCTCGTCACTTTTCTGATAGGAGACTTGCGGCCTTACGGTCTCGCAAACACGACGAAATGTATTTAAGTTTCTTTTCGCTCCTGTGTACGTTTGTAATACTTGCAACCTAGTAAATGATAGATATAAATAATTGTTGGTTGGGCGTACGTGAACGTTGTTCTATTGGCTCGGAGGATTACGAACCCCAAATACTTGCAACCTAATAGTAAATAACTTAACTAATGAGGTACCTTATTATAAAATATTGTTTGTATGGCAAAAGTCGTATTGGCTTAGAGGATTACGACGCGATTTCTTAAGTAAGTGGTTGCCCATTCAATATCTCATACAAATTCCTTATTGGTTGACGATGTAAGTACTTAGAGATGTAGACAACTGGTAGTGAAGAAAAATGCGTACTTATCAATGGTCTTTTCGCCTCTGTGTGAAGTAGCCTACAGACAATTACCGGCTCATTTTTTGCAAGTATTTTCCGTTTAAGAACAAAACATAAATATACTGATGAAAATCTATTATATTAATTAATAATAACAATCACCCCACCACTGTATCTCTACGCTGACGTCGTCGTGGTGGGGCTTGCGCGCTCCTGAACCCTAGGTCTGTGCCGGTAGGTTTACTTTGTTGAAAGAGGTCTAGTGGGGAGCCAGACCAAGAGAGATACATAAACCCGCAGGGCAGCATATGGCGAACTGTTGGGCAGTTGCGATCCCACGGACCCTATCTCCTGGGAGAAGTCTTGTTCTTCATCTCTGACTTGCCTTTACTGGCTGGCTGGAGTGAACATTGATGAGGAACAGTGCTCCCACCTCTTTCTTGCCTTTACAGGTCGGCGTGAGTGGAGTTTCGCAAGAAGAGCTACCTTATCCTAACTATCCATACTAATATTATAAATTCTAAAGTAACTCTGTCTGTCTGTCTGTATGTTACCTTTTCACGCCTAAACCACTGAACGGATTTCGATAAAATTTGGCAAGGAGGTAGATGGCATCCCGGGGAAGGACATAGGCTGCTTTTTATCGACATACCACGCAGGCGAAGCCGCAGGCAGAAGCTAGTATTAAATAAATAAGAGCAAACATGCTCGGAGGAAAGAAGTATTCCTGTAAGATGCTGGTAGGGATCTTTAATACTTGCATAGCGTTACTAACCTAGCCTTACTTATTTTTGATTCATATAAGGTTCGCCTAAACGTAATATAATGTTTCATTATGAAAGTCTGTGTATAGTTTATTGCTGTGTGTATTTGTGTAGGAATGTCGCTCTTTACAACGACAAACAAGAAAGTTGTCCGCAACACCAATTTATTATCTACTACAGTTTTTGCCACTACACAAGTAAGGGAGATTTATTTACGTTAAATTACATTCGTAGAGAGCCACAATGTTTTGTTTCAGTACTACGATACTTAACTTTTATTGTGTGCGAAGATTTTTTGCTAAGGAGTATAAATCAAAATAATACGTTTTGTATTCTGCTTCCTCATACATAAATAAACAAATTAGATATACTTAGTTAGCTAGGTAAGTGTTTATAAATATCACTTCAGGCATAAGACCATTTTATTGACAGCGCAAAGGAAAAAACCAAGACATAACCATAAGACAAAAACAAAGACATAAATAAAAAACCAAGACAGAGCGCTGCGACCAATACAGTGAAGCATGCCAAAACTACACCTCCACTCTGTGCATACACGCTCACACACACACATTTAAGGCTCTCTCTTCTCTCTCTGTCGCGCCCACGATATCGCGCCAGCTTGCACGAGCCGTTACAACTATTCACAATCAAACTACACCTTACTAAGTGCACACATGTTCACGCAACCGGCCTCACGTCACCGTTGACAGTGCTCTCTCTGGGTTTTTTATTTGGTCTAAGAGCTCGTAAACTAGCGTAACTGACTAGCTAATTTAGTTTTCTTGCATCCATAAACAATCCTTTCAAACATTTTCCTACGATCCCTAACCGTATCAGTCATAGGGCACCCCTTTACTGTCTTCCACATGCATGCATCTTTTCAGTCTCGCGCGTCAGTTGCGACTGAAAGCCTGAACACACCTGCTTCAGCAGGTCAAGGCCAACTGTCACTAAAAGCTGAAACAGTTCACTGCATAGTCAATTGTGAGTCTCAGTATGCAATATGCAGACTTTGACTCGACCACTGTAAACCTCAAAGTTTATTTACATTTCGAAAAGAATAAACGTTTACAAATATTACCTAAAGTGATTAGGTACTAAACTGCTTGGTAAAAGATATAGGTATTTTGCTGCAAAAAGATAAAATTTATTTTGAAATGTATAAATATGTATGTCGTAAGTTACCTCTAATGATATGTTTTTTTGGAAGGATTCCCCTTCCAAATAGATGGGTGGAATGGATTAATTTGCAATTAATCACCTTTAAAGCTTGGAGGTACTTAAACCGAATTAATTATGAACGACACGGTATCATAGCTGACAGAGATTAGACGCGAGGGTGGAATAACATTGTGCGTGATTGCGATATATTATGCTAATTCAATTAATCAATTATTATCCATCAAGGTCGAGGACATGATGAAGTGACATTTAAGCTTGTAATTAATACAGCTATTCGTCTGTTGTCAAAGGGTTCTATATTATAATAATTAAGTTGAAATATATTAGCTACAGTGTGAGTTACCATTTAATCTGAAGTTCGTGGCACTATGGCTCGGCCCCCTCCCAAATCTACTCAGGGTCCAGATGGAATACCACAGTATTTGGTCAAGGATGGCTGCGAAATTTTCAAATTGCCCTTGCAATTTATCTTCAACCTGTCTATTACAACGAACATATATCCGACGGAGTGGAAAACATCCAAAGTACTCCCGGTACATAAAAGCGGCCCAAAAAGTGACATAAAAAATTACAGACCAATAGCTGTTTTATCCATATTCGGCAAGGTATTTGAATCGGTACTTTATAAAAAAATATTTAATAAACTGCAACGATGATTCATGGAAGAGCAGCACGGATTCCTTCCAAATCGCTCAACAATGTCTAATCTACTTAATATTACTACACTATTGGCCAAAAATGTTAATGACAAAAAGCAGATCGATGTAGCCTATTTTGACTTCCAGAAGGCCTTTGACCGGGTTGACAATGACATACTTCTGGGTAAACTAGCATTGGCAGGTTTCTCTATGTCATCGCTAAAATTCTTTGCAAACTATCTGCATGACCGCAAGCAATTTGTAACTTACAAGAATGCCAATTCGGAGCGCTACTCGGTCACTTCTGGCATAGGGCAGGGCACTAACCTCGGGCCCCTTCTTTTTCTAATAGTAGTTAACGATCTTCCCACATGTGTAAAACACTCTACAGTCATAATGTATGCTGATGATGTCAAACTTGCTCTTCCAGTAGCAAACCTTAGTGATACGGCCACACTTCAACTGGACATTGACAATATTCACACTTGGAGCACTATAAACAAACTCGACCTAAACATTTGTAAATGCTCGGTCATGACCTACTCAAAAGCCACACAACCCATACACAACATCTACACTATGAGCAATGAGCCCTTGAAACGCGTTTTAACCGTAAGCGATTTGGGTGCTCAGTTTGATCCACAGCTTACATTTAACCAGCATATACTATTGACCTGCAACAAGTCCCGCAAAAACCTAGGTTTTGTTTTGCGTCAGGCCAAAATTCAAGCCCTAACCATACTGTACAACTCCTTCATTCGCAGTTTGCTAGAGACTAGCTGTGCAATCTGGAACCCCCATGAGAAAGTATATACACTGATTATCGAAAAGATTCAGAAGTGTTTTGTCCGCTATCTCTACTTAAAACTGTATGGTTATTACCAATCGTCAAGCCCTAACCATACTGTACAACTCCTTCATTCGCAGTTTGCTAGAGACTAGCTGTGCAATCTGGAACCCCCATGAGAAAGTATATACACTGATTATCGAAAAGATTCAGAAGTGTTTTGTCCGCTATCTCTACTTAAAACTGTATGGTTATTACCCGTACATGTACCCTACACCATTTGTGCTGGGTATGGTGGGCTACCAAAGTTTAGAGGTTAGAAGAAATCTTAGTCTCGTCAAATATTTCATCCGCCTAATTCGTGGTACCCATTTCAATTCCTTTTTGCTTCATTTCATCTCTTTTAACATCCCACTACCCGTTAGGCACACACTTCGTCCTCGCCAACGTCCTCTATTCGCATTACCTCAAACCAGTACCATAACCCTCAAAACTAGTCCGTTGTACCTAGCCCTCACCCATATTAACAACATTTTGCTGTATTTCAAATCCTTAGATATCTTTGCGAGTACTGAACTGAGATTCCTGAACCCTGCAACTCGTTACCTGGAGTCCATTGCCACTCCCTGTACAATCTCTTTGGAGTGACTAAATTAAATTAGTGTATCTTGCTACTTATTAATAATTTATTGCCAATTCTATCTTAACTAAGTTTGTCTAATTTCGTCTAATTTCACCTAATCTTGATTAATTTCAATAATTGTATTTCATCGAATTTTGTCTAGTTTATAAGTTATGTTAATCTAATTTTATATGTAATTCCTAACAGATACTGACCGTTAACTTATATGTGTGGTGCAACTGTAAATATAAGTTGGTTGTTTAATAAATAAAATTTTGTAACTTTTCTTCTAACACTGCAGTGTTTTCTTTTGGAACGTCCTTTTCTACACGGCACGGTTTCTTTACGGTACGGCGTATAAACCGCGCCGTAGAAAATACGTGTCTATCAACAAGCTTCCATAGTGACCCATACAACAATGACGACCGTGCCTACACACGGCGTATAAACCGCGCCGTAGAAAAAACGTGTCCACTCAAGAGGAGGAGACAATCTTAACCACTCTAACTAATACTAAACTAACAACTGAATAACGATGTGCGTATTTGAAGTAAAATTATTTGACTTATTTCACTATATTTACTTTTTATTTACACTATTTTTTGTTCTTAATTTTGTAATATATGTATAAAGAAGTAAGTAGGTATCACTTGTGTCCTGCCGCAGGACACAGTGATAGGTACTTAGGTACTTAGCTACGTTTTAACGTTGTTAGTGTTGTAACACCTAAAACCTGTTACATAAATATAAACTTATTTGATTTTTTTATTTGATAAAATCAAATAAGTTTTATCTACAGCTTTACAGCTGTAGATAAAACTTATTTGATTTTCCAATTGAAATCTTATTTGAAATCCCAGTGTTGATGTTCAGTGTAAAGGTCAGTGTGATTCCTGAGAACCGTGTCGTAAATCAATTCTGACTTGATAACTAAAATTCCAGGTGTACCTACCTAAATTGTACAGAAAGAGTTGAAAAGTTTTTGAAAAATGCTTTTTTAGCGTTTTTTCAACTTTGTGTCTTTTATCTCAAAACACACAAAAAAAAACACAAAACAGCAAATCGGTTACAGGCACAGCAGCCCTTGGATTAGACAAGACTTTTAACACAATTCATCAAAGTAATGCGAAACCTAATAACGAGGAACACGTCTTAGAACATCCTCCCAGGATATTCGAGCAACAACTCGATTTACTCGTTCGCGACACATTCTCGAACTTAATAATTACTCATTCGAACTGATTCATTCTAGCACATTCATTTTAAAGTTCAGTTAGTTGAAAAAGTAATTTAATGTCGGCGGTATTAAAGCTAACCTTTGCTAAAGTTCATAGCGTCATAGCGTTTATTGCGTTTGTTGCAGAGCTATACAGAACCGCTGCAACTGATATTATATTGCGAAGTTACTATACCGACACGTGTTACTAAATGCAGTGCTGACTACGACGATTTAAACCGACTGGCAATAATATTTTTGACAATTTTGCTGGGTTAATACAGTCCGAAAATTAAAAGCTATTCATGTTTTTATTACGTTTTTTTATGAAAGCATGTGTACTTTAGATAAGCATATAAATTGGCAAACATAAAACACTTCACATCGTCGCAACGAAGCGCCAAGCAGGCACAGACAATATTGTCGTATAATTTTCTATTTACCCTTTGTTTATGACGCCCTAGGTATAAGAAAATTAAAGGAAAACACACTGTATCAGTCGCGTATAATCTCGAACAAATTCTTAAAGTAGGTAAACCTGATGGCGATAGGAAATTGCGGTACTTATGGGTGACGACATCGACAAGGCGACGCGCCGAACGAATTCGTCACTTGTGAACTTTAGTGATCCTTAAATCGCTGTAGAAACTGCTACGAAGCTCTGCTATTAATTATAGAGTCATTAATTGCGTGACTATTTATTACTGTGCAGTTTTACTGAAGTATCGACTTACCGATGTGAAAAGTCGTTTAAAAGGGTAATCAATAGAGTCCTGCCGGTACTTTCAAGTACCTAAGGTGCTTTATTATTTGGATGGGCATTCACTCAAACCTAATCAATTCAGCAATCAGGAATCCTAAACCTAAACTTTGTCAAATAAATAATACTTTTGAAGCTTCAAGGGAATCAACAACATAAATCTCCAGCATTATAGTATAAACTACCATTTGTATACAAAACGAAGTACATCAAAAGAACTCTCAGTACATAGATGGTATCTAGACAAGTCGGTGGCATATAACTTGAGCTCTCGAGGTAACATACGGACTGGCGCACAACGAGCTCTTTGTCGAGCAGTTGAATGTGAATGTGCCATAAGCTCGCGTAGTCGCGTGCTCTGAACGAAACTCTTGTTCTATTTAATATGATACGTGACTCATTAGCACAAGCTACTTCGTTGTGACGTAATCTGTTTAAAACGTAACGTAAACGTATTTTTCCAGACATAATATATATGTAGTTTTTCATGAATAACCACGGTAAGAGTATTGTAAGCTTTCACATCAATTGTATGTATAAAGGATAAGTGCACACATACGGTACATATCGCACCCTTAGTAATATAAAGGCTTAAAACAAAAAAGTAGTTTTTTGGGAATACGTGTTTAAAGATTCTGAATTATAACATTCCAGTTTATTTTTCAAATAAAATGCTTAATATTTTAGTTGTAAATGTGATTTTCTTCAGATTTATACTTCGATACCTAGACTATAAGTAGCCATCAATAAAAATAAATAATAATATGAAATTCGATAAATTATAAGTATTTGAAAAAACACTTTCAAGTTAGGCCCATATACTACAAAATCTTTCCCTTCAATATCTTTACATTTCGACAATATAGCGATCTATTATGAATTAAACCCAAAAATATTAGTATATTTTTATAATATAACGGCACAACTACAAATTGTTCTATATAATACAAAATGGTTAGAACAAAACTCATCTGTTTTATTGTCATAGAAGGGCACAAACACGAATTGCACAACGTTTGAACGGTCTGCCTTCGACAAGTATGGACACGTTAGTGGTTGTGACCTTATAGCAGTAAGAACGGGAGACGAGCGGGGGGAGTGTGAGAGAGACACAGTTATAGTTACAGAGTCGTTAACGTTTTTTTTCTCTCTCTGTCAGCGGTAGCCGGTAGATAATTTCGTTTTGTGCCCTTAGCATTCAAAATCAAATTTTTCTAAAATTTTGACTTGAGCCCTTATATTATTAAGGGTGCGATATAATGCATCATTTTTTATATCAAATACTGCTTTGCATTAACCACATATTTTTGTTCAAAATCGAAACCAATAAACACTATAAATATAATTATTTGTAAAGAAAAACATACTTAATTTTGTTTATAATACGAAATCTAGTTCATAGAATTCTTTTCTTGTTTGTGAGTTTGCAACAGACGGCGACGACAAGCGCTGATAAATTCTACTCGAAAATTAAACTATTCCAAAAAGCTTAAAAATATCCGGCATCTTTGTAATAACCGAGGACTGAGCTTCTTATTAAAAGCTCATCTATTGCAGTGTCGTAGGGCCGAAGTTTATAAGAAAACCAAGTTCAAAAATATATATGCTAACATTCATGGACACGAGAGGAGCTCGTGGCTACGTAATAACAGCCGCACGGTTCGATCCATCAGGTTAAGATACGCTTGCCGGGGTTGGTCCGTGGATGGGTGACCATCTTTACATACCGAGACTCCTCCGTGCCTCGGAAAGCACGTTAAGCCGTTGGTCCCGGCTGTCATTTGTGGATCTTTGACTGTCGTTACGGGTCGTCAGAAGCCCGAAAGTCTGACAACCAGCCTTACCAAGGGGTATCGTATTACCCAGATACTGGGTTGTGGAGGTCAGATAGGCAGTTGCTCCATGTAAAACACTGGTATTCAGCTGCATCCGGTTAGACTGGAAGCCGACCCTAACATAGTTGGGAAAAGGCTAGGCAGAAGATGATTCATGGACACGAAAGAAAACCCTAAAAGCTCTGTATGAGACAATTTCTACTGTTCGACTGTATTTTCTTTTCATATATTTTGGAGCTGGCCTGGGAAAGGAGAAATTAGGTAAGTTATAAAATTATGTTAAATATCCGAGAAATGTCGCATCTTGTCACACCTACTGTGACTCCATGAATATAGTTTTAACATTTAGAGAAGAACCTTCTTCGGAAACATTGTACTAGTAGGTAGGTAACGGTACCTATCTAGACCTACCCACTCACGCTACCCAATTACGGAGCCTGCAAGGTTCCTGACTCTCTCCTTACTGAACTTTACAATGAAATCCTCATTAAATGTGACGCAAATACGTCCAAGACCTCTCCAGTAGATACCTCACACACATGAACAAGCAAGTATTGTAAATTATGCTATTTTAAAAAGGCTTCGCAGGCAGGCACGACGTGTCAACAAATTCTATAAAACTTCACGGAAATTCTTCTAGAATTTCCGTGAAGTTTTATAGAATTTGTTTCACCAAATTCGCGCCTGTTTGCGGGGAGCCTTAAATCTTACTTTGGAACAATTTTTAATTAATATCTTCAAATTAGTATGCAGAAAGAGTTTTTTTTTTCATTTATAAATCCTATGTAATATTTTTAAAAGAGCTTTTATTTTCTGAGTAAAATGCTTATAACCAGATATTCATAAAAGCATGATGCTTCGTTCAAATAGATGGAGGTTTCACTTCACTCAGCTTGTTTGATTTAAAATAATGACTTGAGAAAACTTACTAATTGTGTACGCTGATAAGAATGCATAATGAAGATTTCTTGCACGGGTTTTTAATTTAGCGAAAGTTTCAGAAACCGAGACAAGCTCTATTATACACACATAAAACAAAGTACCTACACTAAAATTGCAATTTGTTTTTGAACAAGGAAACTTTCAAGGAATCATGCGCAGTTTGAAAGTAGCGTCAGCATTAACTACGACACAGTGTCGCAACAAGCTCTTAGTTTTACACGACGGTTAATTTATTGCGTCGCAAATTGCCGGTATCTGGACACCCAACTAACTTCATAGAGTTCCCCCGTCGTTAAACTAATTTATACACCTCTAAGGAACTAATAATTTTATACTAAGAAACTTTTTAAAGAGGTGACACTATTTATAGATTCTGCGTTGCAACGGAATTAATTTTTCGTCCATCGATGATCGATGATCGCAATGCGCTACTGCTATGAGGTCCTGGGTTCGATTCCCGAGTTGTTCAAAGTGTTATTGGGTTTTTCCATCTGGAATTTCTCAGTACCTAACAGCCAGAGTCTAGATTCGAGCCCGATTCGAATCTAGACTATTACATAGGACTTAAACCATAACTGGCGAAATGTGGGTGTACTATATGTACATCTCTGACGAACCCATCGGGGAATACAGGCGTGATTAGAGTTTTACATAAATATTTTAAGCAATGACACAGCACGTGGAAAATGTCGTAATTTTGTAAATTGAAATATAATGATGAATAACAAACGTTCCAGGAAGAAAACAACATTGTACGGGGACTCAATTAAAATGGACAGGATCATCTAAATTCCGTTTGGGTGTACAAACACCGAGCCGTCGATTACATTTCACTGTTCAAGCATTCGTTAAACGAACATTCATTTGCACAATAAATTAATCCCAATAGGTATCTACCTAAATAGAAGTGTAAACTATTAAATAATAGTACTTATATTCTGTTTATTCAAGTTCTAGCTAACTTTCATTGCACTGTTCATGTTTGAAAATATTTTCAGTTTCAGCCAAAATTAGCTGCAAACAGAAACATTTTTGTGGGGAAAAACTTTCTTGTATAAGACGTTGACTAAAGTGGTGCTATAACACTTTCGCTGCAGAATGCAGTTGGTAAGTGCCCTGCGCCGCGGGACTCGACCTCGGGAATAGGGAATATGCATGTATTTTTTTAATCTTTTTATTCGATAGTTTACATCGTCAAATAATAGTAAAAAAAAAAATCGACGGCAGAAAAGCAATTTAAAGTTGTTAAAAAAATGTTTAAAAATATCCAACCGATCCGGGCTATTTAAACGCCCTCCATTTGGCGCGCTTGGTGTGGTGACGTCACCGTCTGTGACAACAGACAAGCAACTGTCAAGTCAACGTCAAACACTCCTTTTTCTATGAGCGTTTGACATTGACTTGACACTTGTTGATTGACTTGACATTGACATTTTGATTGTTATTCCGGATTGTTACGTCACATCCGCTCTTAGCCTTTTCAAGTATTTGAATTACCCACAGTTATTTGGGACTTTTTAAAAATTAATTTCTCGCTCAAAATGAAATTTTATTCAAAAATATTGATGGAGGCATAATTCTGAAGTAACATAGTCTATAAAAAAAAATATTTGACCCATATTTGAATCACATGCATATTCCCTATTGTTTTTGTTTTAAACGATTCCCCCTCTTAAGTCTGACGGACATTATTCCTCTTAAAAGTGCCCAGACTCATCGGGCGAAGCTTCAAACTTTGCCGCGTGGAGTATTCTTTGGTCTCGTATAGCAGAGGGCTGTGCTTCGAGATTCGAGACGGGTCTTGAAAGCCAACTTCGAGATTAATGGTAATGGTAGCTCACACTCGTAGACAGTTAGACACTATTAGCCAGAGGGGTTTATTAATATGGGTGGTTCGCAATGTATCTTAAAACTTTGCCGACGCATTATCTATAAGTCTAAATAATTAATTTCCTCTAGTCGCGTCTTTGGCTTGCGTGGTACCAAGATTTATGATCATTCTAAATCAGACACATTAGATCAAAATTAAACTCATCTATCAGTAAATGTGGCTTTATGTGTTCCAGAATAAGTCATTAAACATCTATGATTCCACATCAAACTAGAATTATAGCATACAACAAAAAATGGAAAATACCTACGATTTATTGGTCATTAGACTGAGGGCCACAAAAAACACCATTTATATTGAACAAAATTAAGTTGGTACGCCATAACAATTATGTACAATTTAACCTCCATTATGATTAAATTAAAAGGTTGTTTATTTCCGTATTTAAAATCGAATAACATCCGTGGCAATTTGATCGTTTAATTACCTAATATTGTTACGAACAATTAAAAGTAGGGATAGGCGTCGTCAGGTGAGATGCATATCATTACGTATTATTGCGGGCAGCAGCTGTTCCTAACGGGCCGGGCCACGGCTCGTTCCGGCTAATGTAGCTACCACCACACGCGAACGCCTACGTAACCCTTGATTTATTTAAGTGATTTATAACCCCAGACTTTATATGATACGAGGCAAAATGTAACTGTTTTAGAGCCGTTTGCCTTTTTTATCTCTTTCTAATGTCGTTTCGATAATGTTTTAAAAGAGTACAACAGTTTACCTTTTTTAACTATATTGTGCCATCATAGCGTTCATAGTTACACATATTCTGTGAAAATTTAAATTAACTACTAATTAAACCATAACTAATTTAAACTATTTTTTACGTACCCTTTGGGTACGGAAACCTAAAATACATAGATGCGATCTTTAGTTGTTTACGATACCGACATCGCACTGTGCGGGATTGCAATGCATTGTGGGTCGCCGTGAAATCGGCTTAAGGCTCCCACAAACAGACGTGATATCGCGGGCCCGACAAGGGGTTGTGCTGCCTGTCGCGCCCACGATATCGCGCCAGTTTGTACGAGGCTTTACTCAGTATGAAACAACTTTAGGTCGCGAAGAGAGTGCAAAGGACGGCGAAACGTTGGTGACGATTAATGGGATTTTTTCGTTTCGCCGCCGCTGAGAACGAGATTAATTAATTAGAATTGAAAAACTGCATTTAATTTGAAACTTTTTGTGAAAGGTCTTTGAACTGGATAAAATTTAATAGAAATGTAAGCAGAAAATATAGAAAGGAGTTCTGAGAAAACGTATTTGTAGCTAAACTGGAAATTAACGTACCGGTTTCTTTTACGTAAGTTGTAGTTTTTACTTTAGATGCCCTAGACGTCTAATGCTCAACAAAGGCCTCCTAATGACTGATAATATGAATGGTCAAAGAGGAAATCGCCATAAATAACATGATGGGTAGACGAAGCAGGCATGAACAACCCCTAAACTTGTTTTACTAAACTACTTAATATAAAGACGAAGTAGTAGTTTGTAGTGTTGAATGTATTTATTTTTGCCATGTATTTTCTGGTGTACAATAAAGTATAAATAAATAAATAAAGACGAAGTAGGTAAAGCTAAAACTAGAAAACGAATATTAATTTAATATCACTTTAATTAAAAGATAGAACGGATATATAGTCAAACTTTTCTATCACAACCTTTTAAAGTAATTTTTAAAGATTCAGACGACCTCTTAAATCAAAAGGACGTCACGTCTGAAATTGAATTGCCATTTCCTCCAAACGATGCCAAAGTGTAACTTTTTATGTCGAAATAAAAGGCTTGGCTGAGACCCACACACAGATACTGACGTATTTTAAAAGTATTTCGTTTGTCAATATTCTTTCTTTTACCTCCGAATATGTTCCTTTATGTATCTTTTTCACGTCATGTCAGGAGATACCAAATATGATTGTGTAAATGTCTAGTGAACCAATATCTAATGGAATGTTTAGTACCTACAAATTCACCTACCTACACCATAATTCGATTTTTTGTATGAGAAAGGGAAAACACCTACTGCCAAATATTATCCTATAGGTAGGAATGTTTTGGTTAAATCTTTAGTTCTATCAAACCAAATTACATAAAGTGTTAAGTAAATAGCTCATAATCGGGAGTGAAATAACTGGTATTTATTAGGTCCCCACCTATGAAATCAGCGTTTTGTATGGGGAATTTTAAAGAAGTTGCATTTTTCATACTAACATTTTCTTAATTTATATAACAACCATGAACACAAATGTTTTAAAACTTTTATGCACTAATGCTTAAAAACTAAGATCACGTATGCCACTTAGATTAAGCGACAAAACTAACTTTTAGCTAAGTTAAAAAAAAATATAGTGGTCATTTCTGCTAACAAAATGAGGAGTCATTTTTAATCTGTTTTTTATGTTTATAAAACAAAAAGTAATATTAAGGTTTTATTACTATTGGTAGTTGTCTATAATGGTCATTATTCGATGTAATACCAAGCAATTGATGAATATTTTAAATAATAGAAGTGACGAGGTTCTCTATTTGTGAGAAAAAAACAACAATTTCATAGGTGGGGTACCCAATATTATTCAGGTTGAGTTGACTCGGGCCGAGCTGTCACTGACCCTCTCTGGCTGGGATAGGTATTTTTTTTTAATCCCATCGGGCTCTTTACCTTCATCTCACCTGATGGTAAGACATGATCAGGCCGACGGTGGAAGCGAGCTTCACCCGGAATCCTCAACTACAGAGTTACTGGCTATCTTACCTCTAACTGCTGAAACACAATAATGCTGTGAACATTGTTTTATAGCGATAGACTTAGATAAGATGACTAACCTACTTTTTCTAACAAAATCTACGAGTAAATGCCATACAAAACATCTCGGCTTGTGTCTTGTCATAGTACGTCACTGATAGCAGTACCATCGCAGCTGAGCGAATAATACACGCGTCAGCAACTGTTTATAGGCTCATAAATACTGCCTGCCTATGCATTAGCTGATTGACTCCGAAAACACGTAAGTAAATACGAAGCTGTATCGCATTACCGAAGATAACAAGGTAAAGTATAGGTACCATATTTAAGAGGGGGCCTAAAGAACTGACAATCGTGATTTTTCATGAAATTGACAAGACCCTGGTTTAAAATGAAAATATGAGTAACTACATGATAATTTCCAACCCTTTTTTGGAACAGAAACATTAAATATTAAAACTTTCTCAGTAGAAAAACGACATGAAGTTACCCCTAATTTCCACGCATTTTAGATTTTAGGTACTTATTATGCTAATGACTAAGTACTTAATTATAATAAAACAAGACGACAACATGTGTGTATGCGTTTGTTTATGAAATTCCTTTTATTTTTAAATTTAATACGATAAAACACTTTCAGCTCTTACTACTTTCTTATATCGAGGAAGAAGTCGTCTTCCATCGCATGTTACGGAAGCTATTAGCTTACTTTTATTTCACGAATTGGGGGTGCGCACCCTTAGTTCGTTTACGTAACTCAAACTTCACAAAATAATGTTTTTTTGTTACATCGTAGACGCTGTTGCCGCGTTCGCTGCCACAGAATGTAAATACTTCTCGTTTTAATTTAAACCTTGTTTCATCTTTACTTGTAATTAAAAGTAAAATTTTGTGTTCGCGTGGGTTTGATTATGTTTAAATTGTTTTACAACGCATGTCAAGCACGCAGTTTGTGGGGATTTTGTTTGCGGTAATTTGCCAAAGAGTTAAGACATCGTTAATGGTAAATTCGCTCCTGTCAATTGGTAGCCAGTTTTTGTCGCATTACACAACTTAAGGTATGCAAGCAAAGAACATTATCTAATCTAATCTATCTTCTAACTAATATTATAAACACGAAAGTTTGTAAGTACCTATGGATGGATGGATGGATGGAAGGATGGATGGATGGATGTTTGTTACTCTTTCACGCAACAACTACTGAACGGATTTGGATGAAATTTGGCACACTGATAGTTTATAACCTAGATTAACACATACTTTTTATCCCGATATTCCCACGGGATCGAGACTTACGCGGGTGAAACCGCGGGGTGCAGCTAGTATCACATAAAATGTTGACCCATCCTTACTAAGTATGGTACCTAAATAATGTGTCACAGCTACAAGCTATTCATTCTTATTGTTGTATCGGAATTGTCAGCTGAGAAAACACAATAAATTTTAAATAATAGTCAGTAACACGTCTGGTATATTCTGATCATCGACCTCTCCTAGTAATAATGCTTAGTATTACAGAATCGTGTATTTAATCCCCTTACCAGAGACATATCCTATCAAATTAAATGAGGCGTAAAATTTTACTGTCCCTTTAAGTATGCTGTTTACGTTAAATTAAATGAGTATTGTTGTTTTCCCTTAGGAGTGCGGGATCTTCAGTAATGACAATATAAATAACGTGTCTTATTCTTTAGCAAACAATAGTGCTGTCCTTTCGGTTATCAAATTACAAAAAGAAAAAAAAAAAAAAAAACTTATTTAGTTTGGCTTATTTTTATTACACCATCATTTACAAAAAGATCTATCTTTATTATTATAAACACAGTATCATACTTTAATTAATCACTTCAGAAGAAGTTTTTCAGCTAAATTACTACGCTCTCGCCAAAATATACTTGCATAGTTCCTGTAAAGTTAGCTAGATATTTCATTCAACGTCAGCCAATGTGGCAAATTCTAGCTATTTAAATTACATCCGAGAACCGGAAGTTTATCACTAAGTATTGTAGCTATAACTCACATTCTGAGTTAATTATTATGTAGGAATCTTAGACAATTTCTGGTAAAAATTAAATAACATTTGATTTAGGTAAAGGTACCTAGGTACCTACTTCACGCAATTCAGGCAAGCTTAAAACCACTTACGGCTTTAAAGTGCTTCTAAATTATTTAGCACTTAAAGATTTGTGGTCTTTAACGTACACATTTCAGTAGAGTAGAGTAAATACTTAATGCTAAAACAAACATGAAGTAGGTAGATACACTTCTGCCTAACCCTTTGGAGTAAATAGGTGCAATGTTATGTTGATATTTAGTTACAATCATGCATAATAAGACAAGTTTAATGATGTAGATATGCTTTGTTCTACAAGTAATAATAACCCTAACTTATATTATAAATGAGAAAGTGAGTTTGTTTGTTTGTTACACTTCCACGCGGCTGAACAGATTTGGGTGAAATTTGGCACATGGGTCACCATGACCTGGATTAGGATATAGGATACTTTTTATCCCAAAATTCCCACGGAATCGATACTTTACGGGTGAAACCGCCAGGCGCAGCTAGTTGTTTTATAAAAATAATAACAGACACTCAAAATACTCCCTCGCCATTTCTTAATAACGTTAATAATTTTATAGGCGGCCCCAAAACACATAAATACGAAACTCCTGTTTTGAAACAAGGAACGGAACGAGCCCTGAGCCATTATTTATCAACGTACGAAAAATTTCCACCATTTTGCCAAGTTTGGGAATGCGGTGAATGTACAGTACGTTCACTTTGTTGCTGTTTAATTAAATGTCGTCATGTAATTAATTAAGTGCACACTTCGGGGGTATATTGGCTTTGCGTTTGAAGACAGATACTCCACATTTATTTTCGCTTCCATATTTTAAAAGGCTGTAATTTTCAAAATAACGCTTATTATTTTGAAAATCACAGCCCTTTAATGTTGTCTCTTTGACATAAACTCAAAAACGACCGCAGACGGAAAGCATTGATGCTGGCAAACAAAAAGCTATGGTGAAGGAGACTTCATAATAACCACGCCTGGCAGACGATGTGGTGATCGCTATACTATATATTAACACTCACTGTCCATATGTGATCTACAGACAGAAAGAGACAGAAAAAGGGTTATACATATGACAATGACACATATGATACATATGATATATGCAAGCTTTTACGACAGGAATCTGACCCCTAAAATAAAATGTCTTACCATTTGACATAAACCACACAATCCATGACAATAACAGAACAGAAACTCTGCCGCCATTATCTAATTCCTTAATCCATTCTTAGCTAGCTATTAAGAACAATATACCTAAGTAGGCCTATTCCGTTCAAATACGGCTTCTGAGAAAGTTCCCAAACAAAAGATTAACCGTAGCAATCAGCTCGCCACGAGGTATTGATCTTCGTAGTCCCGACTCACAAAACAGGTAAATATACAGAAGGTCGGCTTCATAAAACGAGAGAAAATGCACGCACACATAGACACGGCACACGTTCAGCGATTGCGAGAACACTCGCGATTGGCACTACTGTAAATAAGTGTAATTCTGTTAAAAAGTATAATTTATTTATATTTGTACGCCATCACCAACAAAACATAGTGATCTATATGTATTTTATACACCCACCTATGTTTTGTAAGTAAATAGATACTTTGGCATTGGTTAAGGTCGGTGTTTACCAAACGATTGAATATTTTTAAGTTCTTTAATTTACATATAGAAATGTGTTTTTTGTAAACAAACAGGGATGCATTTTTTCGTTCGTTTATTTATATGAACACGTCAAGAATATCAAGGAATGAATACTCTTGCTCTCGTTCTAGTTATATGTTCGTTTGGTCTAACTCAAATTGTCTCAAGACAAATTGTGTGTATGTGTGAGCCTGTTTTCACTCGCTGTTTGGAACCGGCCTTCTGTACTTATATATTCTGTGGTATTGATCTTCAAGCCCCGAGTCACGAGCTTCGAGCTACGAGTTACAGAAATCCGATCTCACTTATCTATATCGAACCACGGCGGGTGGAAATAGTAAGTCTTAATTTCCTAATGTTGATTTCTGCGGGTCTCTTCTACCCTTTTAAAAAGCATTAAAGACACTTTTTCAATGAAAACGTCTCCTTTTTTAAAGTGATTATAGTTGTACGACATTTTTTTTGTGTTCCGATTCGCAATATGAAATATGGTCCTCAGTACGATTAATGCTACAGAGGATTTTATAAATGGTTTTTGTTAAATTACTTAAATGTAAAATTAAATATTTATTTATTTAAAGTTTTCGCACTAAAAAATGGTACAAAGGCGGACTTAATGCCTGAGGCATTCTCTATAAGTCAAATATCGAGTTTTACAATGGTATTATTTAAATTGCTATTGTAATTACAGAATATTATTACAATATTTTGTATTGAGTATAGACTTAGGTACAGGCGACATTCAACAATGTTGTAGATTGCGGGGCTTGTTACACTTAGATACCTATGACAATAAAGAGACGGACTCGAAGCTGCAACCTTTTCCCAACTATGTAGGGGTTGGCTTCCAGTCTAACCGCATGCAGCTGAATACCAATATTTTACATGAAGCGACTACCTATCTAACCTCCACATCCACAACCCATTTACTGGGTAAGACGATAGCCCTTGGTAAGACTAGTTGTCAGACTTTTGGGCTTCTGACTACCCGTAACGACTGTCAAAGATCTACGAATGTCAGCCAGGACCAACGGCTTAACGTTCTTTCCGAGGCATGGAGGCCCCTTGATATGTAATGGTTGGTCACATTAGTCACCCACCCATCCACGAGCCGACGCGACAAGCGTAGCTAAAACCTTAGATCAACCCGCGCTACTGTTAGCCACGAGTAGGTATGAAATATCAATCGCATAATTAATTTACTAGGTGATCAGCATCTGTGGTTGCCAAGGTAATTTAGATCACTAATGCATAGTCAATGAAGCCGTTACACTGTATTATATCCTTATCAGCTATGCTCAGTATGTCCCTAGATTGGTTCCGTAATAAACTTTTCCATAATCCCATAATTTCCGGACTAATCCTGTCCCTTACACTAGAACAATATTTGAAACCCTTTTCGAAATACCATTAATATTTTATTCATTAAAATTAACGTTATTATTACAGATTAGTGAATTTTGATATAGATTATAAAGAAGATATAGATTAATACTTCTCTTTCTATTACAACCCCACAATGGGTGTGCTGTTAAGCGATACATTTAGATAATTTCACTCTTTATAGGTGCATGATTGAATTTTAATTGCATATTATCATTTGACAGGCACTTCAATTCAATTATAACATAACTTTTTTATGGAAACAGTTTCTATGCTAACATAAAAGAGATCTTACATTGATTCTTAAGGCAGCGTTGACGAACGCTGGCGAAGTCATTTCCTTATCCAGGATTGAAATAAACCAAATGCTGACTTGCTTCGCTGAGTAAATACTGTCTTCAAACTTAACTGGAACTCTTGGAAATCCCAGTAGAAGTAACATAACATCATAATATCACGCCTGTTTCCCTCGAAGGGTTAGGCAGGGATGTACATAGTACACCCACATTTCACCAGTTATATTTTAGTTCCATGTAAAGTAGTGTATAAAGTAACGCAACAATATTAAATGTCACTGTTGTCCCTCTACGTATAACTGCACTGAACTAATCTACATGAAATCTAAAAAAAAACTCTTGGGTCACCTCCCACGTCTGAGGTAGAACCGTAGCAGTTGGAGTGACATGCACTCTCCCGACTTCCCGACAGAGGACCAAAGAGGCCACTTTATTATTCATACTCTAGTAAGAATAGTGAATAGTAGCTATAGAAAGTAATAGTTATTATACTAGCTACACGTGCCCATTTTTTACACGCGATACAGTATGTACTTTTACCTATGTACATTGCGGTGGCGATTCCTACCAGGGGGCTTAAAACAGTCACTTTGGCAGAATCATAATCGGAGAATATTATGAATCATCGAAAAATGTAACAAACTGAAAATAAACTAAGACTAACTGAATAATATAAGATCTACGTGCGATTAATAATTACAAAATAATTCATCTGTTTGACAGTTTTTCTATGGAGATTCGTAAAATGGTCCACACATTATGAATTGCTTTTGTGTCAAATTAGAGGAATTGCTAATGACAGCTGGAAATTCAAGAAATGAATTGCTTTTAGAGGAATTGCTAATGTGGCCGTTAGGCCCCCTGGTACCTATGGCATATTTATCAGAGGCTTATAGGGGCTTACAGGGGACAGGTATAATATGATCCCACTTCTCAACCTGCACGATGCTCGTGGAAGAATCAAAGTTGAGTTGTATGTCAAAAATCCAACTACCAGTTGGATTTTTGGAGTCACACAAAAATAGCATTACTTTGAGAAAATATCTTATTTGAAACTCGGAAAACTCGTATGAAAACGACAACATTTAATAAAATTCAACAATACAATCGTATCTTCCTCTAATATAACTCGACAAAAATTAATACGTAGGTATGTAGATTATACAGACATATGTTTACAAAATTACCAAAAAATAAAACGCGAGCAAAGTGACTTAGCTTCAGCAGTCGTGTGCCAAAAAAAGATTAAATGAGTGCGACGAACATAATACATATCTACGTGTACATTAAATTATTCAGACAACGAGCGATAGCGACGCCAGGAGCAAACCTTTGTTCAGCGAGTTCGCGCGCGATTCATTTCGAGAATGCCAAAGGTCGCGTGCCCTTCCCTTGCAATGAAGTTCTACATTTTCAGTTTTTAAGTGATTGATGTCGAATATGTCGATCTCTTATTGATTTTATTTCTACTGTATTCTTAGGCCAATATTTCTAAGTCCGTTTGGAGGAATTTCGTCGACTCATACTCGGATCTGAGGTCCTAGTGTGAGTTTCTTTTAACCATCTCGACTTTACGCATCACCCGCGTCCGACGCTCCGATTGACCCTTCACTAGTGAAGGCCAGTGAAGGGCCAATCGGAGCGCCAAACGCGGTCGATGCGTAAAGTCGAGATGGTTATAAGAAACTCACACTAGGGCCTCTGATTGGCATGACAACGGCCGCAGAAACCTGAAACGGCCCCCCAAGCGGTATAATTAGGCCGCATCATAACCAAAGGCGATCGTCGCGTTCATATCTCACTTTTTGTTCGGTGGAACGGAACGCGTGATCGCATCGATAGAGGGCATCATCCAGTTTTCCAAACAAAAAGTGCCATTATGAACGCGGGGTCAGTCGGAAGCTTGAGTAAAGTTCGGAAGTTCCACAAATTTTTACGAGAGCCTCTGCTTGAAATAACATAAAATACATGTCCGTATCAAACACATAGGTATATTATAGCGACCGCCCCTGCTTTGCACGGTTTTATTTAACGCTGGCTTGGCAAATCATGGAGATTTCTTTATAATGTGTGAGTTTAATATTTAAGTACACATGTGTTTTCGGGAAATCCAAAATCCGAAGATCCGAAAATCCGTTGCGTAGTTTAGAAGAACAACGCGATCACACAGAATTAATTTATAATTAATGTATAGATGAGCTCTCTTAAAACTGGGTGGACTCGAATGCGTTGTTAAGGTAGGTTTTGTTCCTTGATTTTGGCAGATGATATTTATTTATGTTGTAATACCCTGGTGGGATTTGTATGTGTCCGTAGGCGTGTCCGTTGAATACCAGCGCTGCGGTATTTTTTTTTTATAAATCGCAGCATTATGCTGAGGTAGGAGCCTTTTTGGCTTCGCACAGATCGTCATCTTAGTATTTTGTTAATTTTAATATTTATTTTAATTAAGTACTTACTGTATACCTATTACTGGTTGTTTTTCCTGTGCGTGTCCCAAATAAAATATTTTTCTTTATGTCTTTCTTTCTTTCACTAAGGAAAATTGACGTACTTTTATGTCAATTTATTTTAAGTTTTAACTATCAATGTCACTGATGGAGGCGGTGATTGCGTGGTCCACTCCACGCCGTCACCGCCGTGCAGGAAATGACTTAGAATATGGGTGTTTGCCTCTTTCACTCAGAAATGTACAAAATAACATTTAAAGTATTTTAAGCCAGATTCTCCAAAGTAATTTGTAAAAGGAAACTCAAAGGCGCTAAGGCGAATCTGAATATTTTGACTTAACAGCCTCGCGTTTAAGAAGTCAAATACAAACCGGCATTTATAAGTAGATGTTAATTACCTAACTTTTGATCGAGGTCAATAGGGGTAGCGGAGGAAATTCAGTTAGGGGTTGGCCAATTTTTGTTTTGGCAAGTTGTTCGCAGTTGATTTGCAATTACGCTATTTCAATCAAAATGTTATTTTGGGGGGATCGTGAACAATATTGCGGATAAAGGCTTGTACAGAATAGTCTACACAAGCCTTTAAGCTGTTGGTAGCGTGCAGCATAGGATAAAGCCGGCCGTGGTATTAATATCGGGGCTAACCTAACAATGTAATCGCGTTAATGATTGTTCCCTGTCCTCCGAGATATGTATAATGGATAAACAATCCCACATAAACATTAATAAGTTGCTTTAGTAACTGACTATACAATTACATGATTTTTCAAAACAGATTTAATTGATGATTAAGCAATTATGTGGGTTATTACCTGTCACATAAAGTAGGCTTTTCTTTGTTAGTTAGTGCGCAGTTTTATTCGTGTGAAAATGACTGTTGTTCTTACAAAACAGTTCGTTTCCTTATTTTATAACATTGGATTCATTTAGCTCCAATTACTTACGCTTAAGGAAAGGTCTCCGCAACGCGTGGAAATTGTACATTGTGTGGTAGGAAAACAATAAGATAAACAAAGAGTGTAAATTAAAAATGTACCCTTTAATGTAGGAGGAAAGGTTAACTCACGCCGCGCCGTTATTATTATAAATTAATAGTCCTCTTATTTAAATTTCGGGTATTAGTAATAAATATAGGTCGATACTCAACTCAGCCCGAGTTGAGTATCTACTTATATTTATTTTTACCTCTTTTTAGGGTTCCGTATAGTCAACAAAGAACCCTTGTAATTTTGCCATGTCCGTCTGTCTGTCCGTTTTTCCGCGGCATAGCTCAGAGTCACGTACGCGCAGTACGAACTATGGCGTACTAGAAAGCTGTAATTTGGCATGGGTATAAATATGCGAAATATTAAGCTTTAAAGTGCAAATTTTGGTTTGAGTCAAGTGTCCCCCCCCCCTACCAGCTAAATACCTAGTTAGTTTTGGGAATGTGAAAAAATTTACAGCAGTAGTATATTTATCGAAAACTATCACAGCTAAGTAGACTCCGACTTGTTGCAGTTGCAAAAACATGTTTTCCCGTCCATTTCGTATGAGAGAACATGTTTTTCAACCACAATGTTAAGTTTGTTCTTGGGATAAATTCATCCTAACTACGGAACCCATTTTGCGTGGTCTAACACGCACTTGGCCGCTTTTATTTGAATTAAACAACGAAATACATATTTATTTGAAAGCTTACTGAAAAGGTAATTGCTGTAAAAGCATACATGTAATAATTATGTACATTATTTTATTGTAGTCGCGAAATATTTATCGGCGGAGGCACCTACTAAGTAACCGTGGTGAATTCTTAAGAGCAGGCTTACGAAGAAGGAATATCTGAGACACTCGCGTTATGTTATACTCTGCGTAGGTAAGTTTGTTTGTACTACGCAAAAGCTTTAGAGGCCCCAAGAAGCCTTTTAAGATATTTATGTCACCCTCCAGTTTTGGGGAAATGTGTTTCGCCAAATACAGAGCTAGTGGCCCAGAGGCGCCCCTAAGTACCTGTGATCCGAATACTCGAGTATTGATGCATCCACTGTGGCTGGAATTCAGTTAGAGATCGCTCAAATAAATTATTTTGGATGGGATAAACAGGAAACTCTCACGTGTGTCCTTCACTAGACCTGAATAGAACTATTCTAGCTATAAACGTTTAATTTCCTGAATTTTCTCATGTCAAGTAATTAGCACTACTTCCGCGATCGGCCTTTGTTTTGTGTTAAAACTGCCAACACGTGAGCATCGTGAGTGGTCCGTACAAATAATTGATTAGCTGTGAGTAGATTCCGTCCTGATACAGGCTCTACGTAATAGTTAATTACATTATTGCAGATTAACGAACACAAAGTCATAGAAAAAGGACGATTAATATCTTAACAATAATTATGAATTGTCTGTCTATTATGTAAACATCGCCGTTATTTTATATCATGGCGAAGTATTATCACGGATAGGATGTTTAATAAAATTGTTTACTCTACTAGTCTACCGACAGTCAGGTCGGGCATCGGTCAGGGGTACTCCATCGGAAGTAATATTTTTTGGCGACAACAGTCACGAGCCGGTCCACATCTTTGAACAGGGGCTACAAACTCTTAAGTGGATTAAATGTCTGACAAAGGCGGTTTATTGCGCGCAGTTAGTCGCGCCGTCGTCACGAACATACGGTCTTTGTTAATACTCACTTGCTATTGTTTGTCCCCTCCTCACTAATCTATAGGTACATGTATTTTTAGACCCCACTCACGGTACTTTACTGCTAACCAGATTTGGTCGAGTCGAGACGCTTTTTTGTTGGATCAACAAGCTCAAATTGGATCATGTCCCTTACATTGTCCGTGCTTTATTTAAGGTAAACTTGTAATGTGTTTTGAGGCCCGAGGTAAGAGTTTGCAAAGAAAATTTAATACTGATGAACTTTTTATTATTACAGGTGAGTATTTCTGAGAAAAGTCTGTTTTCCTAAAAAAAATGGGAACACAATAATCATTGCCTTTTCCACCCGTTGTTTTTCATTGTACTAACATAAATCTGAGGTAGAAAACTTAAATAGAAAGTGCACAGTAACTTAATAGTAAATGCAATGGCATATTTTATCTTGCTAGGTACAGATTTTTATCGTTATATATACCTATTTATTTCTACTAGCATATGATTATGTATGTAGGTAATTATTGTATACTTTTTAATTTCACGTTTCAAAGGAAACCTTTGCACATTCATCAAGGTATTATGTTACTTGTTGTATCACGTTAACCTGTATTTGTAGTGTAGTCGTGACTCTACATTAGTATTTAAATTGTATTTTCGTTTTATGTGGGTAATTCGACAAAGCCAGATGAGTCAACAATTGGATAGTAATTGTTAAGCGTAACAAAGCCCAGACATAAACAGAACAATACTAAGAACAACATTGCACAATTGAGTAGGTATTTTCGGAGATGTTTCACACTTTTCTTTACTTTCGCTTAGCCGTTCAAATAATATACTACCGACCCGCCGCTTGCTTCGCAATGTTTTTACGACTTGGCCATACATCGAGATTTCTTTATTGTGCAAGTTTAATATGAATGTATCATACACCTATACCTCTCGAAATGATGTTGAAATCGTATTAATATCCGTTGCGTAGTACTTTAGAAGAACAACGCGTGTGTGACCGCGTACTAAAAACTACGCAACGGAGGGACACATAAAGTGACTTTTATTTCGTTTATTTCTTATATAGGTCTTTACCTATGAAATTGCCGTTCTGCATTACTGGCCATTTCAAATCAAAATAATTTTTGTTTGGCTAAGAATTCTAATTTCAAATTAATTTTATTTTAAAAACATGGAATTCTTTTTTCAAAAGAAGTCATTTGTTTAATGATTAGTGTTACATTTTCATCGCATCTCAATCTTTTTTGTCATCATGGATACGTTAAAAATTCGAGTAATTATGGAATATGAGTACCGTCGTGGCAGCAACGCGGCACAAGCGGCACGCAACATCAACGACGTTTACGGAGCTAACACTACAAACCAACGCACCACCTGTTATTGGTTTGCTCGCTTCCGTTCTGGAAATTTCGACCTGAAAAATGAACCTCGCCGTCGTCCGAAGACTTTGGTCGACAACGACGAATTAAAGGCGATTGTGGAAGCTGATGATACACAATCTACGGCTGAATTAGCAGCAGCTTTCGCTGCTGCTAATTCAGCCGTAGATTGTGTATCATAGAACGCGCTAATCTCAGGAACTAGGTACTGGTTGGAATTGTAAAATTATTTTTGTGTTGGATAGTCCATTTATCGAGGAAGGTTATAGGCTATATAACATCACGCTACGACCAATGGGAGCGGAGCATAAATGAAAAATGTTGCAAAAACGGGAAAAGTAATACGTAACCGCAAATATCATGTATGATGGAATTGTTTCTCTGACATAGGACAATTTTTATCCCTATATTCCCACGAGATCGAGACCTATGCGGGTGAAACCGCGGGGCACAGCTAGTATTTTAATAAAAACCTAAAAAATATAAAAAATAGAAGCCCGCCGGTGTCGGGAGCAGGGTCCAAGCTACCGGTGGTTAGGGCTGCAGAGACAGGAACCTCCTCACAATGCGAGCCGTATCAAGGAGTACTGCCTTCTGAATCAGGCCCTTATTCCAACCGTCTAACGAGAGCCTCGAGAGATGTTGATCGAGGCTTTCGGCCATCAGGCCATTGGCCGTTACGACAATCGGCACAATGATAGCCGAGCACATTACTATAATTATTTTTAGCTGTATAGATTATTCTTACATAATTAGTATTTACCAGCCACATTTCTAAACCGGACTTCTAATGAGAATTTTCGTTCAGGATATCAAAGTAATATCCGCGTGTGTTAGGTATCGATCACAGGATCTTATTCGCTTCGTATTGCGCTTGCGCCCACATACTTGCTCGTCACGGTTTATGTATGAACTAGCTGCACCCCGCTGTTTCACCCGCGTAAGTCTCGATCCCGTGGGAATATCGGGATAAAAAGTGCTATGTCCTATTCCAGGTCATGGTCTACCCCTGTGCCAAATTTCATCCAAATCCGTTCCGCGTAACAAACAAACAAACTCACTTTCGCATTTATAATATTAGTTAGGATGTAATGCGTGAGTGACTATTTGCATTTAATATTTTAGGGGCACCGTGGAACGATGCATAGTTTAAATAAATTTTACGAGTATAAGTAGCTTTCAACAGTTTTTACTTGAATCTCGGTCGACCTACTCTAGCCGTAAATTCAAATTCCAAAACCTAAGTGTAGGTTTAAACCACCTCGCGCTGGAGTCCTCAAATGAATATGGATGGAATGGAGGTTACCGAAGAGATCAAGAGGAAAGTCAATGAGATGGTACCTTTCAATCAATAGATGAAAATGAATGTATCTTGGAACTAAGGAGATCTATTGTACCAGTTGAAGTTGAAAGTGTCTATATAAGTGTCGACTATTTTAGTATGCCAGGTGAACTCCTAACGCCTCACTGGCATTTTTTATCAAAACATCATCTTTTATTTAATAGCTCTGGATCGGTCGTTATTATGGCGATACTTGAGGGAAGCCTATATCCAGCAGGGAATGTGTGTCTATCAGCAAAGATGATGATAATGGTATGCAAAGTTAGCCTATATCGTTCTCACTGCTGGGACGTAGGCCTCCTCTCTGTGAGAGCAAGTGGGCCGTAATTCACCGCGCGGACCCAGTGCGGGTTGGAAGATGTCACATGCGATTCGATTTTTTGGTTATGGGATGGAACATGCCCGTTTCCTCATGATGTTTTCCTTCACCGTTTTGAGAGCAGTGGTGATGAAATAAATTACATAAAGTAAAACGCCTATCTGGGTACGAACCCACGACCGAAAAAAAACCTGGTTCCCGTATTCTGTACTCATGCTACGAAGCTACTTTATTTTTTTCCGCCATACGGTTAAAATTTTATTTCAGATTATTTACGAACGTTTTACATGATAATGAAGCTGATGTCGCGATTAATTCCGCTTGTTTCGTTATTGTTTTCAGGCTTCGCCATCCCAAATTGTTTATCGAAACGAAAATAGTCTCCGGTGGACAGAAATTAGTGTTTTAAATTGAAAAGTAATTTGTTTTTTGTGGTGTTTTCAACTGCTTTTTCTATATCAAAAGATGCCTTTGCATAGCTACAGTGGGACAACAATAGGCTGGTATTATCATTAAGTATTATTTTTGTGTTCATTGAAGAGAGGCCTGAAGTAAAATACTGGGATTGACTAGGGTAATTTGGTGTATTTGGTGTCCCGATCTTACCCACCTAATTATTCTAAGATGATATTTAATAAGATCACTAGTGTATACACACGTAGGTACGTAGTTAACTGTCGTGCTCTTAAGTAATTGGCAATGTGTTGAATATCACAATGTAACGGTTTTGTCATACATGACATTTTTATCTTAATCGCTCACAAAATAGCTTTTTAGAGACTTTTTGAAACTTTTAACTAAAGTTAAATAAACGCCACATTAACTGCAAAGTTTTGGAAGATCTCATTTGCATTGTTATACTTAATTTTCAGGCAAGTCTGGGGCATTACCATTGAACTCTTGGGCTCAGCTCAAGTCGTTGCAGCGATCAGCGGTCGCGAGGATTTTCGGAGGTTCGCCTGACGTCAGCAGTGGCGGTGCGCGGGGGGTTGGGAGGGCAGTGGCGCGCGCCGGCGAGCCCGGCCTCGCGCGCGACTGTCCCTACCGCTACGTACTATCTGTTGCGCGCCGAGCGCGGTGGACGCGCCACGAACGCGCGCACGCGACCCTACCGCCCGCCCTTCACGCAACCGTAAACAAATTACTACGTATCCCGTGTCCAATGCCCCTTACGCTTCTGTGTAACCCCACTTCAGTTTCGACTTCGACATATGTGATTTAGTTTTAGAGTTTGACGTCTGTCAGTGAAGTAGATAAGTGCCGACTAGGGGTAAACGGCCCGTCTGCCGCCCACGGACTGTAGTACCGCTGTAGTAACCGCGCCAGACTTGCCCACTGGTGATGCACCGAGTCATAACACTGCGCCCCTGACTTCGGCAACTTATAAACTCAACTATTGCACTAAGGTACATTTAGAATATATTTTAAATCTATGCTCTCTCATACTTTTATAGCATTTTGAGTTTGTAACCAGATATTTATTTTTAACCGACCTCTTCATTTGAGTTGAAGAGCTCTTTCTATGACTGGAATAGAATTTTAAATTAGAACCGGAATATTTACTCCAATGTTTATCACAACATTTTCAAGGCAAATGGTATTTACGATACATAGTTACATTTCCACAGCTGAATACATATAAAGTTGATCAAAACAAATAATTATCATATATACTTATATAAGTAGGAATGTAATTTAAAATGTGGATCAACAGTAATTAATTGGGCAAAAATTATTAACATTGACTTAACTTTTAATTAATAATTTTGACGATTCCTTCGGGATCGTAAAACAGTAAAGAAATACGAAACCTTAATCATATAACACCGATATTATTTTCAAAAAGTTTTCAAGTTAACTTTGTTTTTTTTTTCAGTACACTGAATTTTCTACATTTTTCCTTTTGCTGATCCTTTAGCAAACCTTCTAAATCTTACATTAGCGTATTCTTATGAATAGGCTAATGTAGATCATTTAGTTCTATGAAAAAGTCAATTTCCAATTTTCCGTTTATCCATTCAAGGTCCTAAGTCTACCTGAATTTAGGAAAAGCATCTCATCCATGTTATAAATAGGTGCAGCTTTTATTCAGATAGTTCTAAATCTGTGTCCCTTAATGTTGTCTGGCCCTTTGATCAAACACACGTTCACAAAAATGTTAGCAAGTATTTTATAAAGAACAAAAAAGAAAACATCGGAAGATTGCGAAAAGCGAGAAAATATTATTTAATTCATCATCATTTTCTATAATAAATCAGGTGTAAAAATCTATCATCGTAAGACAAAATACTTGAAAGGTTCCATATTCCCATGGTAGGTTTTTATGATCTACGTAAAATCTTTTCATAGTCTGTGCTGTGCATGCCTGAAAATTTAACGTAACGTAGGTACTCATGTTTTTAGTGTGTGTAGGTTGCTTTTTGTAACCTGATCCTCTCGATGATTAAAAATTATTATTGATGATTATCAAATCATTAAAGGTTATTAATTATAATCAAATAATTCGTTTTGGAAATCACACATCACAAAGTCGTGATTAATTTTACAATTTTCCATAATTCTATTGCATAGGTCATTGCAAGGGCATATCATCGATAATAATATAATCACCATGTTATGGTTATGACTACATACTTTGTATTATTGTTTACGACTTACTTCAGATAGTTTTTACGACTATTAGGTATAGAAATCATCGTGTCATGTTACCCAGTAACTGGGTTGTGGCGGTCAGATAGGCAGTCTCTCCATGTAAAATACTGGTAATCAGCTGCATCCGGTTGTATAACCGGATGCAGCTGATTCGTCAGTAGAACATACCTACACGTGTCCGGCTTCCAGTATTGGAAGCCGATCCCAATATAGTTGGGGAACGGCTTGACAAATTGATTGAGATATTATAGAAATCATAATTTTCATAGTTTAATGAACATGACACGTGTAGGTATGTTCTACTGACGACTGTATGTTCCGGGTAAAACAAAGTTTGGGTAACGTTAAATACTTAGGTACTTAAGTTACACAGATAATGTCAATTTTATAACTTATGCTAGTTCTACTAAGTTTACTGACTTTTTTTTATAATAAGAACGAAGTAGAAGTAGGTAAGGTAGTATTACTACAGTCAAGCCATGACCTAGAGAAGTGCGGTAAAAAACGATTGACGAACCAATTAGGGCAGTAACTATTCATTGGTTTTCTATAACAAAAGTCAGTTCTTCCATTACAAATCTATAAACTTAATAAAAATGTATTATGTGTATAGATTAAAGTCACTTTTCGTGTTTGTCTGTATGTCCGCGTTTAGATATCGGTCGTTTAGAGAATTTATTCCGGAAGGTTTATATATAACTTTAATAATATATACTTTAATTATAAAGTTATTTTTATTATATTAACTTAGAAATCTCGTTTTTTTATCAAGTCGTCAAAACCTTCCAAAGCCGGAGTGGGTCGTTATTTGTATAATTTCGACCCGTTAATATTATACTCTACTTAGTTTCGGTCAAGGACTTAATTGGACTGAGATTTTATTAACCAACTGTATCAACAGGACATTGGACTGAGATTTTATTAACCAACTGTATCAACAGGACATTGGACTGAGATTTTATTAACCAACTGTATCAACGGGATCGCACCAACCAATCGTCCAGTGTGAGCAATATTATATATATATATTTTAATTCTGTTATCTGGGGTAAACCTACCTTCATTCCCACTCCTATAGCATTATCCGTAGTTTTACATATCTAAAGTACAAAAGCTATTCTTCTTAAATGTTTGTACGTATCCACATAAAAAGTAAGTTGGCTTTTAAATATTCCTTTATGCATATCTTTCTGAAAAGCCTGTCCCATTTCTATTCAACTAGGTAACGCTGAAATTCTATGGCCGGGATTACTCGGGATGCGCGATGGCCGTTCTGTTATACTTGGCGTGATGTAAAACTCCCGTTCTTCACATTTTACTCCTATAAGGCAAGTCGTTAAAGGCGATAAGTGAATCACTCCTAAAGTTGACGAAGCACATGATCTATAATAAATATCCATAACCAATATATTTATAATATTAACATATCCGTAACAGTAATTGAAAATATAAATAACATACAAAATAAACAGTATTAATAGAAAAACTCCTACGATTCATATTTGATGTATAATTTTATTCTATACGCCATTGCCCAATGTTTCGTAATAACAGGAAAATAAGGAGAAAAGAAAAAGTTTTCACTGGCTGAAACGTCTTGCGGGAATAATTTAATTTATTTTCTCTGAATCTGTTTCATTTAAATCGCATTTGAACTGTGAAGGGAAACAAGAATATTCTCAAAAAGGGCAGTTAGTGACAAACTTTGCAGTAAATAAAAATAGGATAAAAAATTAGCATTGTCTGAGATAGCGCTAGCTATCTTGAAACCAGCTCCTAAGCTTAGTAGGTATAGGGTATTGTATAGGCGGATTGGTGACCATAAGGAGGATATAATATTTGACATTGTAATCCACCATAATATTCTACGACCATGGTAAAGTTACAACAATCAAGAAGCCGTGACTGCCAAACTATAACATAATCCTATTTACTACAACCAAAGGTGAAAAAGAAACTGTATTCAAATCTTTGCTTGAAAACACAATAACCAAAACTACAACACATTTAATTAAGGACGGGGTCGGAAGTCTGTATCTTGTTAGTTATGTTAAAGTAACAGCATCCGTAATAACAATGTGGACCTGTTTAAAATTCACGGCCGTACCTTTTGTGTGATATTCAAAATAGGACAGCAGGCGATTCCGACCGTGAAAATTTCCTTAATTGTGTACACTGTACATTAATGGTTTACCATACGTTTATGAAATTAAACGACCGGCAAAATATAATTAAACTTGGTTTCGAAATATACTGGAATTCGATTTGGTACAGTCGGGGAAATGGATTGTTTAGCGAATTGACTTTAAAATACTGTCCATATAACATATTCAAATCATAGCTGGCATTGTTTATCTGACGCGTGAAATGCAAACAGCGGCTTCATAGTGTATCATTTACGTGACTGTACATGCACACGATGAAGTTAATGGCGCGTAACTTAGGACCGCTCAGCGTAATAACGTCGTATCGGCTCCAATCTATTGCTATGCATGGAATATAGCACGCCTTCTCTCTGTAGGGCACATGCTTATGCATGAGCAATTATCAATACCGTGTAAGGGTAGTTTCCCAGAATCACAATTCCAGGAAATTTTTAACTGTTGAATTCTGTACCGTAACTAATTTAGTAGCCAAAAATCTTCTCAGGAGTTTAGTAATTTTGTTCAACTACTTACATGATTTTACGAACGTTTTGCAAATTACTCTTCCTTGACTTGGGTCAAATCAATTAAAATTCCATTGAACCTGAAGGTTTAATATTGTTCGATAAATTAAATTTTACATATTGTCATATACGTACAGTCACGGAATTAATTGATGAGCCATCTGGCACTGTTCGTGTTTTAGCCGTGTAATGCAAATCGGGTTTATTCGGTTCCCGACACGCAAAGTCATATGTCTTCATATTAGAAGAAGAAAATTATATTTCTTATCTTTACCGGTTGGCTAACCTGAGAGCCAGAACTACAAACTTGACAGCAGAGTGACTACCCAAGGTCAACCAATTGCAGGTCTAGCAACAGTAACGTTAGCGTACGGAGAAATTCCAAAGTAACGTCTCTGACATCGATATTTCAACTGTCACTGTCTTCAGTTAAGTTTTCAGAATTATCGAGGTAATGAGCTATGATTCAAAAGAGGTCGGTATCAAATAGATTGTATTTATTTTTATTATTGAGAACTTATTAGTCAACCTCTATGGATAAGAGTATTTCCGATTTAAAGTAATTTATTTGTCATGTTGTTTACAAGCGTGCGTTTTGAGTTCGTGTTTAATCGTGTAATCTCGTGAATGTATGAAACTGCAAAATTGAAAAGTTTGAAGGTGGCATCAATTAAAGTCCGTGACTGTACATACATTATTTACGTAATATACAAAAAACAAAGAATGGTATGGTATAGTAATGGCAATGTATACAGATGACGAAGATATTGTATTACCAATGTCCGTTGTCTGAATACCTTCCTCTGCATTTTCTCCACTAAGCTCCGTCTTATGCACCTTATCTTAGTTCTCATAAAATTTTGCGAACGCCACTGGTCTGAGGTCAGTCAGATTGCCTGCAATGTCAGATATTATTACTACCAGTTTACCGCGGAATTGCTCGTCTCGTCTCGTACCTAATTCAGTAACGCTCTTACAAACACTATTCTATGATCATTAAGTTCAGGATCATTATGATGTATTTGATGTATTTGTGAACACTTTAAACAAATAAGTACGTATTGGTTTATCGTCAGTTATGTCTTCAGTGGATTGTTTCAATTTCATCATCACTAGGTCCTATTTCTTTGCTTTGACTGAATATTACGGTAATCAAATTGGACAGCAGTTTGTTATAGACGCTGGTGTCTATTCACTTACACAATCTTGCTTAACGGGACTCTTGACGGCACGTTTTCCCATTGCAATAAATCACAGTACCTACTTACTAGCATTTTTTGTTAGTATTTAGTCACAGTGTTGTATGTTCTCCGGCAACGCCTATTAGAATATTGAAACTAAAAGAACGTTGTAAACAACACGTTGACAAATCCCTATTCAAAAACACCATCGCGATCGCTCCACGATTCTGACTTGATCTATAAATCAACATAAAAAGCATATACGGAAATGTTAATCATTGAAGTAGCGAATGGTTCACGGAGATATGATATTGGATACTGTAGGCTTGGAAATCGATAAAAATGTTGGGTTATTAGAAATAATAGCCGATCGTTAGCACAACAAGAGATTTATTCTCAACAGAAAAACTTACACAGACTGACAAACGTAAAAGTGATCCGGAAACAGTAGTAGTAGAGCGCACAAAGATTCGAATATGATTTCTTTGTAAACTGTTCCCGAATTTCTCCATCAATTATTGCATTATTGAAAATCACAGCAGCAAAGTAAGTGAATGAACATAAATAGCTAAATATATTAGCTTAAGAAGATTTCCAACATTTAACAGAATGCTTAGCTTAGCTGCACATCTCTTTTGTTCAACTATTATAATAATTAGTCCACGGCTTTTGATTGTTTATTCATCCAACATTACTCAATCAATCTGCCTAGCCTTTTCCCAACTATGTTGGGGTCGGCTTCCAGTCTAACCGGATGCAGCTGAATACCAGTATTTTACATGGAGCGACTGCCTATCTGACCTCCACAACCCAGTAACTGGGTAATACGATACCCCTTGGTTAGACTGGTTGTCAGACTTTCGTGCTTCTGACGACTCGTAACGACTGTCAAAGATCCACAAATGACAGCCGGGACCAACGGCTTAACGTGCTTTCCGAGGCACGGAGGAGTCTCGATATGTGAAAATGGTCACCCATCCACGGACCAACCCCGGCAAGCGTAGCTTAACCTGATGGATCGACCCGAGCGGCTGTTATTACTTAGCCACGAGCTCCTCATTCATCATCCAACATTACTATGGAAATAGTATTCATTAGTGTTGCATTTGCATTACGTACTTTGCACTGAGTCGTCTTATCTCTTGGTAAGTAAGATTGTTAAATAGTCGTTGTTCATGAAAAAGGTCTTTACATATCCATGATTACGATAGAAGTACCGCAAGGCTCTAATCTCGGTCCGTTGTACATTCGAAATCAAACGAATGTCAACCCTATAAAAGCGTATGTATGTTCAAAAACAGCAGTATTAAGCATCATCTCTGAGTCGATCAAAGACAGGACGGATAAATTCAATTCATAAATTCTTCAAATTCATACTTTCATCCGCACATAGTCACATCACACATATGTCAATCATCGCAAAACTATTGTGTGCATCTTAAGTACTGACACTAATCTTTATAATGTCATCACAAGTCGAGTCTAGCACCCAATTTAACGACTTGCATCCCACTTGGTTATAGGTAGTATTCATTGAATATTAGAATTTAAATTGAGTCGGTTAATTTAGGAGTTAGCGGTCCGTCGACAGCGCTGTCCACTGATGTGGAAGTTTGATAACTCTGCGGTCTGTTCTTGTCGGGGACCTATCCGACTATCTATTGCAAGTTTAAAATCGTTCATTTAAAGGGCTTTGTGTACCGTATTCACAGTTTTATTCGACATTTATCACCGATAAACGTCAGCACAGTTTAATAATACCGTAACTACTAATTGGTACCTACAGTAAAATGTGTTATGTTGTGAGTTTCAAGGAAAGAAGTTAACAAAATCTAATTAGATTTAAAATAACATTAACTTTGCAAATATAATTACATTTAGGTACCTACTAGATAGACAGAAACATAAAATTCCCTTTATTAAATACTACACAATAAAAATTACAGATTTATATATAAATGTAGAATTTTACTAGATGTCTAACTAGTATAGTCTTTCTTTTGTCTTCAGCTTACATAAAATGGCATTTCCACAACGTCAAGTGCACTTCTGTGTAACAGTACCTACCTTCTATTTCAAATAAGCTGCGCATTGAGGGAATCTAACTGATATTATAAGTATGAATGGATGGCGAAAGTTTGTAAGTATGGATGGATGGATGGATGGATGGATGTTTGTTACTCTTTCACCTAAAAACTACTGAATGGATTTGGATGTTTGGCAAACAGATAGTTTATACCTTGGATTAACACATAGGATACTTTTTATCCCGATATTCCCACGGGATCGAGACCTACGCGGGTGAAACCGCGGGGCGCAGCTAGTATAATTCTAGTTCTTATTTTTATCTTTTGATAAAAATAAGTTATAAAATATACTATTTACTTCTTTGATATTTTCTTTAAAACATGCATTTTTACATTATCCATGAATAGGTATGTACGAGACTATCGCAGTCTTCGGATAGAGAGCCGAATATTCATGATTCACGTAGTAGGTAGCACTTAAATTTTGTATGATAGAAGAGAAGGTATTGGCGAGAATGAAGTGGACAACGCAAATGTGGCTAGCATCGAATATTTCGGCTGTCTTAAATTCCATTTGAGTAACCATATAACTAAAGCACCCAGGAGCTCGTGGCTAAGGAATAATAGCCCTACGGGTCGATCCATCAGGTTAAGCTACGCTTGCCGAGGTTGGTCTGTGGATCGGTGACCATCTTTACTTACCGAGACTTCTCCGTGCGTCGGAAAGCAAGTTAAGCCGTTGGTCTCGGCTGTCATTCGTGTATCTTTGATAGTCGTTACGGGTCGTCAGAAGCCCGAGAGTCTGACAACCAGTCCTACCAAGGACTAGACAAGAGTATCGTATTACCTAGTTACTGGGTTGTGGAGGTCAGATAGGCAGTGGCTCCATGTAAAATACTGGTATTCAGCTGCATCCGGTTAGACTGGAAGCCGACCTTAGGCAGATTAATTGATAACTAAAGCACCAATTTCGTTATATTTTACCATCAAGTTAAATTCTATTTTACGTTTAATATTTGTCTAATTTAAGTTAGATTATGTTACTGAGTGAGAAATAGCTGTCGCAGTAATAATAGCTCGGAATACCAATCAGCTAAATAAAAGACAAAGGATTCCTATTATAACGCCAATTAATGGAGCCGTTCAAGATAACAGTTCGTTGTATCTGCATTGAACGTACAATAGATTCCAAAGTAAGGTTACGCATGTTCTCAGACTTTACTTATACAGGATGTAAGGGTAAACACTCTTGTCATTCAAACCATGGGTAGTTGACATATATATAAAAATAAATGACTGAACACAACAAAAAAAAAACGTTATTTTCATTAAAAGATTTTAAAAAGTTTCTATCTGACACCGTGCTTGCTAGCGAAACGGCTGACTAACTAAGGGAGGGATCGCGCTCGCTGCCGGTCAGGTCACATCCAGTACCCCCCGCCCGTGTTGAGACGCAAGTTCGTTGCCCTAGGGCATAAGGCAACGAACTTGCGTCTCTTGTGGTAAAATTTAGATCTAAAAAAATTGAAAAAAAAGTTGTAATTTTCCATTGATTTTACGTTCTATAAATGAAACCAAACCACTGGTTATAGGATAACGGTGTTTACCCTAACGCCCTGTATTAAACATCAAATTACCAAGAAATCTTAATTCTTTGCACTTGAATATATATTAACGTCAAGAAAGCTAACAAAAGAAACCTTTTGCAATTCAATTCTGAGAAAATCCAATTTATTAGAAACAAGAGGTTTAACTACATATGTAAGTACCTATATCATATAATAGTCAATAATCAGTATTGAATAAAACATATATATGTATATCAGCTTTATACGGTCATACCCTAATTAAAAGTTTGGCGGCCAAAGTCCTAGAAAAACAAGAAACTTCCCTACCTTTATAAAACAAGTGGTCCGACCTTTATCAATAATTGCTCGACCATTTTCCAGGCGTATGATATGATTCAAAAACAAAAAAAACAACAGGGTTTAACTGAATATATGAAAAAAATCTGCTGTTCCCTACATTTTGACGAGTTATGCGAACATAAATGTAGGGAACAGCTGTTTTTTTTTGCGATTTCTGGGTTGTTGTTGTTCATGATGATGAGTACCTACAATGGGGGTCATTGTAATGTATTAAGTAGTAAGAGGACACCTATGAATTCAATTTCACCCTGATGTATATTGGCTTTATACGGTCATACCCTAGTTAAAAACTCAAGCTCATAAAAACAAGATACTTTCTTTCCTTCATAAAAGAAGTGGCCCTACACTTATCAATAATAGTTCCAGGAGTATGATATAATTCAAAAACATAAAAATAAAATATAATAGATAAACATATTTCATGCCGTCTTATGTAGGTACATAGGCCCTTACATATTAGGAGGTACCCGTGAGTTTTTCTATACTGAACTGTCGACGCTGTACGCATTGTGTAATCTATCTTTAAATCGCGGGTCCTTTATGCCAGAATAAAAGTTTTTTCCTTCATAAAAATGTTGGGCATCACCCAACAAGATTAAAGACCAAATGTGACGCATGTCAAAAAGAAAAATAGTTTGCTGTTACAAATAAAAGGGAAGACTTGTCCCATCGTGTATGGGGGAAACATAGTGATCAAACTTTGTTCAACAAGTTTATCTTTATATAACTAGAGTAATGATTAGAATAGAAAGACAACAACAATGTCCAAAACTTTTCATTGATTTTGCTAGAATGTAGAGATGAGCGTTTAAATTAATCTACAGTGAAATAGCATTTAAAATGTTTGGTATATTTTTATAAACGGTGTGCACTCCAGCAGGAGTTTGGTTCCAGCACAATTATTTGCGATCCCGGGGCATTCTCAGGACTGCAACAATGTTTAGTCCACGGCGCAAGCGGTTTATTCGGGGATTTGCGGCCGGATGGAGCAAGCCACTGACACAATTTGGCAGGCTATTTGCTCCGTCAATACAAATCCTTACAAACGCAACCGTTTCTGTGGCAAGTGCATTCGCTTCGCTACGTCAGTTGACACTTCTTCGAAATACAAAGGTCTCTTTGTGATATTTTGTATTTTCTAGAGTTAAGGTGAATTAGAAAATAAATGGGTTGTTTTTAAGCTTCATGGTTTCTTTATAGTATTTCTTCATAAGTAATTATAAAGATTGTTTGAAAATAACTCGTAGATATCTTAATAGGGATGGTAAACAAATTCTATTTAGTCCGTCAAAAACTATTAACCACGTATTTTTTTCTTTATCATATAAAAATAAAAATTACTTAGATAAAACGCTTTAAAGTTGGGCAGTGGGGTCACAACTAAGTATAAAATCTACGTACAAATGAATTCATGCCACATTCTAACTCAGTGTATCGTGTGTCCGATATTTTTAACACTTTGGCGGTCAGTGAATGAGACAAAATTGAATTTTTATTGTTATTACGTCTATGTGCGTTTACTGTCTGCCAAAGTGTTAATAAACTTCCCTATTGCAGGAATTTTCAATCTTTTCATTTCATATCTCTACAGTCGAGCAATAGATATCTTTGTTAAACATAGATAATACCAAACGTACAAAATGGCGATGGAACGTAAAAAATAACATCTAAAAATAAGTGTTAAACCTTGCGTTCCCGACGTAATGGTTTCTTAAATTCCGTTTACAAACATTAGCAATACGAAAAGGTTCCGCATAAAATCTTATACTCATTGCTTCGCAATAAAAAGTTGTAACCGTGAAGGTATTTCAAGCGGCTTTCCCGATATCATTGTATAATTCGATCGTCACCCATCTCTGATGTTATTGGCATTTTTACTCCATCAAATGTTTTATAGCCCAAAATATCATCTACTTCCTCGTTGAGATCATAAAGAATCATTTTCCCATAATATTAAAGCGATTCTGGGAAGCTATTGGCCTGTCAACAACTGAGGAAAATAAACATAGAATCGAATGAAAGACATAAACAGTAAATGACGCGTCCTTTTACTTATGACTGGCGTGATTCATTATAAAAAGGCGTAATGGTCATAACGGTTACAAAATGAATATTATAACTCAACCTTTTTATTTTTTGTGAATATGAAACAATAAAGTTAATTGCAAAATGTGGTTTCTGCAGTAAAATATTTTAAAAGCTTTTGGAGTTTTCATTGATTTGATTAAGTTGAATTCAGCGAGCTATCAATTTTCATAACGCGGTGTCGGACAGGTGCATCGATTTATTACTTAACTGACCACCGCAACGTTGTGCACTGATATTGATCTTATTAATGGAGCCTAGTCTTTCTTCGTAAACCTGTGAATTTTCCATAAAATATGTCTTTAATTCACGTGTAATTTCAATTACTTGAAAACAATATCCATTAAGTGATGAAAAATGGAGATAGCCTTGTAATAATAAAAGTGTTCACGCAATAGAATCATTACAGTTAAAAAAACATTCCATTTCCTGAACAGAAAATTAAACCCTCCTGTTTCATTCACCCTTTGTTTTTTTTTTACACCACAGTCGTGACTTTACAAAAAGACAATAGATATTAAATACGAACACTTCCTTCCGGTGAGTTTTTGTAACACAAAACGGATTTCGAGGGATTACTTTGTGCTTTTAGATACGACGATCGTAAATCTTTATCAATGGCTAGATCAATTTGATCGCTTACTTTTGATCGTAACAAATCTGCGACTTACTATTCCGTGAATGTTTGTGCTCTTATCGTGATTGAACGTTGAGGGACGGAGCTGACGGTCAGGGAATACCAAAGTATCGATGTTTGTAACTTACCGGGAAGGTTTACCGGTCGTTATTGTACAGTAGGTACACCGCACCGATATTAATCTATTATTTTACCGACGATATCCTTGCATTCTCAAAAATTTTTTACAAGAAAAAAAAAGCTTTTGTAAAAAGTTTTCACTTTTTAGTGGTTGGTACCTACCCCGCACAAATTCGAATACCTGCCACCTACCTGCTACCTAAACCCGCTACCTGCTATGTAAATAACAGTGATAGGAACTTCAAACATCATCCATACTTAAGGCTAAGTGGGAAAACACTTATTATTGAAGCTAACTCAAAAAAAGTTAATAAATTTTTAATGGGACCACCTCTGAAGCATGAACCAAACAAAAAAAGAATCATCGAAATCAATTCAAAAGTGGCTGAGTAATCGGGTAATAAACATACAAAAAAAGAAACATACAGTCTAATTGAGAACCTCCTCCTTTTTGAAGGTGGTTAAAAATACGATTTGCTATGAATAATAATTCACATTCCTAACTTCTTCAGTTCTCAAATTTCCTTAGCTATTATTAGTTCGTAATATTAACAATATTCATAGAAAGAGAAACACTTGTAGTTACGTGTTATTACAGAATTAGACATGCTATTATCGTTTTCGCGAAAACATTCATGTGTAATGAGATGACATACACTACGTACGGAAGTGCTGCAGATGGTACTCGACATATTTATTGTATATTTACTTGTACTTTAGATAAAGCGATTACTTCTATCAACTTTTAGGTCTGTTTCAGTGGGTATTCTCAAGCATAATACTCGTAGCTTTCAAAAACTTTATGGTAAGAAGTTTTGTCGTTAGTAAGAGTCGCTGTGCACTCGAATCCAAAAGTTTAAATTAGATGCATGAACGAATAAAATCGATATTGAGTTCTTTTTTTATCGGGAAACTTTTTCAAATGTGTGCTTATTAAACTAACTTGTCCTATTATTGGATCACAATAATATCTTTAGAAAACAACTGAATTTCATACCTACACATAGGTACCGTATAACCGTACCAAGTTAACAAAGTCTTCATCAACAATACGTTAAACAAACAACCTCATTAATATCATAAACAGCTACACACTGTAAGTGAAAACAATCAGAAACTTGTGCACAGTACCTACAAGAAACTCGGCGCCCGAACTAAGTACGATGAGTCACAATCACAACCCTTAGCCTGGAGTTAGATAATAGCAATCCCGTCGTCCATATCTGTACAGATAAAAATAACATTCAACATTAAACAGAAACAAGCGCTCTCGTATTGATATTGATGATGTCATTGCAATTACCATAAAATTATAGTATAACGTAACTAAGTAACCTGAGGATTGTATCGCTTCTCAGCCGATTCCCACGTTTGTATGCAACATGAAACAATTAATCGGGCATATGACGCCGTTAAAAATGATTGTGTCGTCGAAAATCCTTTCTTAGCGAGCACCGCCACCGAATAACCATCTCAATACGTGCTAAATTTCAATGTTGTCGGCTTTATAAATTTTGAGCAAGTGGTATTGCGCTTTAATACCTTTAGGAGCGTATGGGGTGGGTTCTCTTAGTACTTCCCGCTTCAAAAGCTCATTTTCAGAATCTCGGAGAAATTTTTCCGGAACTCTCAACGCTGCGTCGTTTTAAGAAATAGTTTGCATCGGAAAATTTTAACATTCTCCAAGGCAGTCTAGTCTCGTCTATTGATAAATATTCCCATATTCTTAAGGTAAATACTTTAAAGTAGAAAAGTGTTTTTGCGGCCATAAAGTTGATTAAAAATACTGCTCTGCCCGTAAATGTGGGAAATCATGCACAGCCATTTCAGGCAATTATGTCCCCGGTCATTGATTTAAATTTACGATTCATTTAAAGTTAATCGCCCGTCATTTAGAAAAGCGTAACAGCTGTAGGTGTAACGATTAGTCCGTTGACAGTCGCGGTGGCTACCATTCTCACTGCTAATTTACTTTTAATGAATACTCTGATAAATGCGTAGCTATGACTTACGACTGCTCCACCAGTTTGACAATTGCTTGACATTTCATACATGGTGGAGGTGTGTGATTTATTTAACGTGTAATTAAAAGAGACAGATGCTTATTGCAAATGGCCGCACGACGAGTTGCATTTCATAAACGACGAAGAGATTCATTAGTTCTCATGTGGCTGCATTTCACGGAGTCTTGACTATAATTACATTAGTGTAGACTGTAGAGACTAATGAAATAATGTGACATGCATTTTATACTGTCGTGGAGTAATGAAATGAAAGACTGATTTAGAAAAACTTTGGAAGTTCTTGGATGAAATTACACCTGGAATTTTGTAGAATTTACCCCACCAGTTTTAATCACTCCAACAGTAGGTAAGCTTATGAAAAAAAAAACCGGCCAAGTGCACGTCGGATTCGCGCACGAAGGGTACCGTAACATTATCAAATTCACGTTTGTTGTATGGGAGCCTTAAATATTTATTTTATTCTGTTTTTTAGTATTTGTTGTTCGATTTCTAACTATCACGGTTCATGAGATACAGACGGACAGACAGACAGACAGCGGAGTATTAGTGATAGGGTCCCGTTTTACCCTTTGGGTACGGAACCCTAAAAATGACTTTCAGTCACACATTAAGTAAAAAATGCGTGACAAATAAACCCGATAATCAAATTATAGGCATTTGAATAGGGACCGGGTTTAGAATCAGATACCATAATCGGATATCGAAGTAAGTAATCCTATTCAAGTCCCTTTCAGTTCGGTGAGAGCCGGAACAGTGAAAACAATAAAGTAAAAATAAAAGTTAGTATAAAAATCTTTATAATAAATCTGCTGTTTCCGTGGTACTCGTGACTGATCCAATATTTACATTCTACATAATTAAAGCTAAAATAAAATAATATCAGTTTAAAAAAGTAATAGATATACAGGATGTAAGGGTAAACACGCTTGTCATTCAAACCATGGGTAGTTGACTTAAATATAAATATAAATGACCGAACACAACAAAAAAAAAACGTTATTTTCATTAAAAGATTTTAAAAAGTTTCTATCTGACACCGTGCTTGCTAGCGAAGCAGCTGACTGACTAAGGGAGGGATCGCGCTCGCTGCCGGTCAGGTCACATCCCGTACGTCCCGCCCGTGTTGAGACGCAAGTTCGTTGCCCTAGCGCATAGGGCAACGAACTTGCGTCTCTTGTGGTAAAATTTAGATCTAAAAAACTTTTAAAAAAAAGTTGTAATTTTCCATTGATTTTACGTTCTATAAATGAAACCAAACCACTGGTTGCAAGGATAACGGTGTTTACCCTAACACCCTGTATATTACTTTTTAAACTGATTTTATTTTATTCAATGTTAATTATAACGACGATTGAGTATATTTTTTTAACAAAAGTTGGTTCAATCAAGCCCACAAATGCTAGAGACAAATAATTTTAATATCAAGTCCTGCGGCAGTTGGCCAGACAATACTTATTTATGTACTTGGTATTTTACTATTAATATTGTTACTAAATAAAGTGTTTCTACAAATGAGCCCTAGGCGAAAAATAAGATTTATAAATCTGGAATTAATTTGCGAACTTGATAATATCTCTGATTATCCCGGTTATTTCCTTCAATGCCTTCGCGGTATTTCCCTCACGTTACATAAAAAGTATTTTTATTTTCATTAATAAAATGAATGTTTCTTTTTTTCTTACAAAAAAATTAATAAAGCTACGATTTCTCGGAAAGTAATCTATATGTGAGTACATTCATCTCGGTTCTTAAGCGAAATTTTCCTTGTAGGTATAATTATTATAATGATCGTGACTCATTACTGTAATTCAGTTTATTATCTTGACTTATTTTAACTGTGTGTCTACAAATAGAAAAATAAAAATATCTAGAAATATAAAAAGAAAAAGGAGTTCAAGAAAATTGGGAAAATTAAAACTGAATACGAAACCCCGATTTATATGGTTAATGTCGTATCGGTAACACCCATCCATGGAACGGATTCCGGACCCATCCACGGAACCATGATTACAGGTATTGCATTGCCAAAAAGCAATCAATCAGTGATCGGCAACACGTTCAAGCATGATTATTTCCCGCATTTCCCCCAGCAATACAAATTGAACTGGGCGGCGGTCAAAGTACACAGGGTCTGATTTTTGATGAAAATTGTAAGCGAAACATTCTGCGTAATCGGTGGGTAGTATGAGAACATTTATCATTTACTATTTTAAACATTTACTCTAAAATTAATTAAACAATAAAAATAAAATGTAAACAAATAAATTTACGATTCTGAAATCGTAATTTTATTTGTTTACATTTTATTTTTATTGTTTAATAAATTTTAGAGTATTCATATTTATTATGTCTAAGTATTTTGTGTTAGTAAATAGCTCGTTGTTTTAATAAAACTACTTTCAGCCTAGTATCTTAAAATCTTAATACTAACTAAATAAAATTATAATTAATATGAGTATATAAATAATATCATAAATGCGAAAGTGAGTTTGTTTGTTACGAATTCACGCTAAAACGGCTGAAAAAATTTCGATGTTTAGATGTAGACTAATATGACCTGGATTAGGATACTTTTTATCCCAATATTCCCACGGGATCGAGACTTATGCGGGGAAAATGCGCAAATAGCTAGTAATAAGAATAATACGAATAGAGCGGGGTGCGATGGTTGTTGACATAACGCATGACGGGAACCTCGAGAAAGCCGAGAAATATAAACATATCAAATAAGGGGTGGACACAGCGATAGTCGTTACAGCCAATGGCCTAATAGCCAAGAGTCTCGACCAACACCTGCGGAGGCTCTCGTTGGCCAGCCGGATCAAGAGCTTCTGAACACGGCTGGCATTGTTAGGAGGTTCCTCTCTCTGGAGCCCTGACTGCCGGGTAGCTTGAACCCTGTTCCCGATACCTATAGAATAATAATATATATTATAGTCGATAAATAAAGAACAATACCAAACATTAGGTAGTATAAACATCACGTAGAACTATATGTTTTACCTGATGTTTCTAAAAGTATGATGGATGACAAATCTTAACATTAACAATCCTGGCGAACCCCGAAAGGTACTATTATTGTAAACTCGAGACACCCCTACATGTTAACGTAAGAAAGTACCTCACAAATGTAAGAAAGAAATATGTCTAAAACCTTTTAGACATTAATTTATGAACTATACGACGACGTAGCTACCCGTCAACTGTCATGGACCACGAATTCGTGGTACTATTGGTAAAATGGCCCCGTTTGTACATTAACTTTACTACTAAACGGTTAGGTCTATTCCAAGTACTGTGCAACCTTCTTTTCATTCCATCATTTGCTTTGCTTTTGAAGTTACAAGAGGTTTTTTCAATGCGTTTCTATTTATGTTTGCTTATTGATTTCGAATCGATACTTCATCGGAGGTTGAGGTGGAATGGGTCGATACTCCGTTTGAGGGTGACCCAGATGCATCAACATTAAAAGTGCCTAAGTGGTTAAGTGGTGATATTACTATGTTTTAATAGTTATTTATGAAACTAATTATTTACAGTTGCAGACAAGATTTCATCTACACCCATGATATGAAACTTCTATAAAAGTTTCTTTGCAATACCAATATCGAACAAAAATGGCGCGGTACGACGTGAATTCGATTTTTTCGAATTCGAATGTGTTTTGTTTTTAAATTACGGTGCTTTGTTAGTGAAACGCTCGTGAATGATAGTGCTCTTTTTTTAAATGCGTTGTATTATGAAATTCAGTACAACATTATAACACTCGTTTGGATGATATTATGGTTACTATGACACTGGATGTTTTAATGTTGGCAATAAGCTAACTGTTTCATAAACTTGTATAGAGGATTTATAGCATGGGTGTAGATAAATGTATTTGATGAATGAAACCTAAACCGGCTTTCCACTTCATTTGAATAAACTAATAGATAACTATTAGATGATACTAAAAGACAAATTAGATAACCTACTATTTAAAATATTTTGAAAATAATGATTAAGTAAGCCTAAGAATGCCTCGGAATTTTTCCAGGATATTCTTACTGGATATTACCACTGACTCTCTTTGTAAACACGATGACCGCAATGCCTATGACGAAACTTTTCACGCAACGGCCCCCTTTTTCATTGAATAAAGACATTCTGTCAACGAAACGTGCATAAAAATGTCAAGCGAAGCACAGCTCTTTGATTTATATGCTTTATTTCTGTGACGCATATAATATACGGGTCGCCGGTCGGACCGAAAACACCTAGGATTCATTGTCGAAAGGGCTGAGTGGATGTGACGAATATAGCGGTGTATATTTATTATAACGTCAGCTTCCATAACTAGGTTAATTTCATTAGAACATAAATTTAAATTAGATTTTTCGTTTTTGGCTACTTGTCTTTTTAGTGGTTTGGTTTTCGTTAGAGGTTTTAGTTAGTATGCTTTCGTCAATAGCGTATCTGGTAACTTGCTTTATTAGTTAGTGTATTCTCGTCAATAGCGTATCAGCTAACTTGTTAAATTTCTTATCACTACGAAGGTACTGCCTAGACTAGCCAATCAATCTACCTAGCCTTTTCCCAACTATATTGGGGTCGGCTTCCAGTCTAACCGGATGCAGCCGAATACCAGTATTTTACATGGAGCGACTGCCTATCTGACCTCCACAACCAAGTAACTGGGTAAAGTCTGACAACCAGTCTTACCAAGGGGTATCGCCCCTTGGTAAGACTGGTTGTCAGACTTTTGGGCTTCTGACGACCCGTAACGACTGTCAAAGATCAACGAATGACAGCCGGGACCAACGGCTTAACGTGCCGCAAAGCACGTTAAGCCGTTAGGCATAGAGGAGTCTCGAAATGTAAAGATGGTCACCCATCCACGGACCAACTCCGGCAAGCGTAGCTTAACCTGATAGATCGACCCGGGCGGCTGTTATTACTTAGCCACGAGCTCCTCATAGACTGCCTAGACTAGCCAAGGCTTTAAAATAAGAGACGTTTGACGCACAACATGCTAAAATCTGGGGTAAGTCCCAGATTGACCTTAGTGATGCAATTTCAAAATTGAAAAGAAAATCATGATCAAAACACTCCCCTTTTCTATAAGACCAGAAAATATTGCTAAAAAGTACCTGAAAGCGAAAAGAGAAGCAGACTACTTAGTAACTGTCGCCAAAGGCGTTAAAATTGGATGAAACTGTAGTGAAAGAGTCTTTTGACGTTAACAGCATCAAAGCACTAAAACATGTCGTTCTTATAAGACCTTAGGTACCTAAAGCTACTAACCTACCATTTTATTCGCGCAGTTTTTAGCATAGGTATATTGAAAACTGGATTGTTAGTTTATCACCCAAATTGATTGACACAATTCGCAAATTAGCTTGAAGCAATTATAGGTGTTACATAATTACGTTAACCTACCCGTATCGAGTAGGTATATAAGCTGTATGTATTCATACACGAGGTCATTGTACTCATCAGTATGAACAGCTTTCAATAAGGGACAATCCCTGAAATCGCGAAAAGAAATCTGCTGTTCCCTACATTTTGACGAGCTATGCGAACACAGGGAACAGCAGATTTCTACCCCTTAAGAGATTTCGTGTAAAGATACACCGTATATACCTACTTGAGTATAGCGTCTATTGAACAGTAACAATTAGTTCCGATGTAAAAGAATCTTCAATGTCAATAACTTTAAATGTATAATTTAAAGTTATTGACATTCTTTGAAATTCTTTTACATGGCATTTCTTATTTACATTAGATAGCTCTATCGATCGGTCTGCCTCACAGTCCGTAGATTTATAGGTTCCATTCTTAACACAGACTCGTGCCTAGACGAGCACGTGACACAGTGTTATACGGTCATACTATCTAGGATGGTAAGATCGTATTTCCGAATAATTGGGTTAAGATCAGGTAACAGTTGCTTAATTGACATACTGATATGAGCCGCATCTGTGTAGACTGGACGTGACCCATTTTGTGTGGTGGTATCTGTCAGATCTTTGCTAACTAAAACCACATGGTATTCTTCGGACTACCTCTGGTCAAGAAGCCGGTGCGCTCGCACATTCATCTTAGCCAATTTGCAATACATAACTTTATGTATATCCTTCGTTGGTTTAGTGTTCGCAAGCGCGACTACTAAGCATGAGGTCCTGGGTAACCTTCCCGGGTCGGGCAAAGTGTTATTGAGTTCTTCCATCTGGAATTTCTCAGTAGCAGCCCGGAGTCTGAATTTGTGCCCGGTTGATAGCAATAGGCTCGCCCCCTATTACATGGTGCTTACTAACTGGTGAAATGTGGGTGTACTATAGGTACATCTCTGCCTAACCCTTCGGGAAGACAAGCGTGATGTTATGTATGTTATATCCTTCGTGCTCTTCAAACATTTTAAAATATATCAGTTTGTACAATCTATATTCACTATAAGGGTTAGATAATCACAGTAACATAATTATAATGTGGCTAATAATGTTTACTATGATAATGCAAGAAGTACCCATTAGATTGCTGATATGGTAAATGGAAAAATTATTCCCTGGCTGTTTGTTAATAGACCACGAGCATGCAATAAATGAATGACAATGCAGTTTCTAACAAATGTAGTTCCGCTTCGAGTGAAAGAATATTCAATGAATACTTAAAAAATATGGTATTGTAATAGGAAATGTGGCCGATTGGCCGATGGGGTATATTGTATAGTGTACACATAATTTCAGCCGAAAGTCGACCACTGCTGGATCTAGAAGGCCTATATTCACGCCGATATCACACCTCCACCGCGAAATCATAGCAGCGAAACCGCAGTAGTTCAATTGTACTGACTCGCGTCATGACCCGCTACGCGAATCCGTCAGCGGTGGTCATCAGTGGTCCCCAAACATTGTCACACTGACCTTTCTACGCTTCCAATCAATTTAGTAGGTGTAGTAGTAATTATTATAATATATCAATCTCACGACATAATACTGCGTCACCAGTAAACCCACCAAGACTGTTCCATTGTACCTAGATAAATGTCATATTTACAATGTCGCCACAAACACAAATGTAGGTTGAAAGATGTTACTGAAGATCCATGTTCAGACAACAGACGTTTAGCATAATCAGCCTATAATGTTCCCACTGCTGGGACACAGGCCTCCTCTCTTCGAGAGCGGGTTGTAATCTACCACGCGGGCCCAGTGCGGGTTGACGTAAACAGACGTTTACGGTCAAGTAATATAATTATCTGAAATAAAATCCGAACGATAAAAATCAACATAACGAAGCGACATTTTCTACTGAGCAGACATCGTCCTAGAAAGAGGTAGGTGAAAATAGTACAGCGACAATATTTGCTCGAGTGCGGAGTAAGGTTTCATAAACAATATGTAGACCGTTTTACATTATGGACCGCCGTCGCCGCCGGCAGCTGAAGGTGGTACATGTTTTGCTAAGTTATAGCTGTTTGGTGAAAAGGGCAACATTTTCCTTACATTGATGCCTTTAGACGTGAGCTATTTTATGTACCTAGTTTTAAGACTAGAAGTTGTAACGTGAGTCGTTGCCTGACTTCATCTCCTAAATTTCAGTTTGCACGCGCTAGAGCTATTAAGGCTGTATTATTCAGTGTGTTTATGTCTATGTCTAGGTACTAAAGTCAGAGACTTCGTATACCTACATTCAAAACTCGTATATTTTTAACCGACTTCAAAAAGGTGGAGGTTCTCAGTTCTTATGTATATTTTTTTTTGGTGGAGGTGGTTCCATATAAATATTAACTTTGCTAGCGTAGTTTTTGAGTTAGTTTCAATATTACGTATTTATCCCACTTAGTATATACACAACTAAAAAGTGAAAAAATAAAGGTTTTACAAAAAAAAAAACAACCGACTTCCAACAATATCTTTTTTATTAGACAAATTGACTACTTATACAACGTTATTTGGAAATAATTAAGGTTCACGGTGAGTCAGTAAGGTATAGGAATAATCCATGCGTCTCACAATTTCTGACACGTGAAAAGTATGTGATCGATGTAATTTTGCATAAGTAGTCCTAAGCCGCCGTAAGAGTACACGACATGTGACGTCTCATGAATTATTTAGCGGCCGGCGGGTAATCTGTCTGTATTGTAGTAGCACGATCGATCTCTGTTGGAAAGTTCTCGCATGGAAAGATAAAACTGATTCCTTCTGAAACTTTTTATACCTCTCTTCAAACAATAAGTTGTGTAATAAGGTCACGTAGTTCATTGACCAACTTAACTTATTAGTAAGTCATACTTCAACACATTTATTTTCATATTTTATTAAAACGGGGACACACACGTAAGTAGGTATTTATTTTTCTAGCGTATGACACCGGTGGGTTGCAGCTCAGTCGAAAATTAGCGTCAGGTGGTACACTTTGTGTTGTCATCTGACATTATGCTGAGCTGAGGCCCTTTTGGCATTGTAATCATTTTTTTCTATTTGTATTTTTCTGCTTTAGTGCCAATAAAATCACCTGAGTTTTGATCATTCTTGTCATGAAACATTCACGTTAGTTAATGATAAATTATTAAAGCTTAATAACTTTTCAATTTATAGATGGCTCTTTCCCTCCCAACTCGCAACATTAAGCGTATTGAAATGGACGTCAAATTAATTTTATTTCTACACGGGTTTAATATTTTTCAATAAGCATGAAGTTTAAGTTTCAGGGTTTTGCAAAGAAGGAAAATTATTATTAGATTGAGAAATGCAATTAGCATTCTGCTAAGATCGACGCAAAGCTACAGTATCGTTTGTTCTCCAGTTTTTAACTTACCTAAACTACCTACTTAAGGATATCTGACAGAGATATCATTTTCTATTATATTGTTGTAGGTACATCTGTACTTACCTATTCACCCTGAAAACTAGTGAACAATAAAAAAACAAAAATCAAACAACATGTAGATGCCAATTTGTTGCTTCAAAATTGAATGCTTTGATTTGATTAATTGAATACATAAACCCGTAAATCTAATTTTAAATGAACCTGTAACCTCAATTTACATTGATGGTTTTTCAATCATATTACTTATTTAATTATTCGAAAAAGTGGTGATATACAAAGTCGAAATCTTCTAAATAAAATGAATGAATGTGTTACTAATTTCCGTTGGTGATTGATTGCGCAAGAATTTAACCTGACCAGGGTTTGCTTACCCTTTCATCAGATACTTTTGAAACTGACTATACGCAGATACTTTTTAAGGATGTCTCGTGCTTCTCGTTAAAGCGTCAACTTTCGGCAACAGAGTAATATCGCATACGATTAACTACAGATGACGTACGGTGAATAGGTATGAAGTGGGTGAGGTTTCGGGTTTCAGTCTGCGGTCGAGTGGCCAGGGCGCCGCGCTCGCAATCAGGCTGTTTCTAGTCGAGTGAGCCGAGCGGTGCCGGCGGCGCGCCGATGCGTGCTCCCGTCACCGAACCCAAGAACCGACTTACCTACGACTCGTGACGCTTCTCTAAGACGTCGCACACTAAATCAAACTGCACTCGCCGTTGAAAACTCGCTCAAATACGTGCTCCAATATCACAAACGTCGGGGAACTCCCACCTTCACTTACATACTTTATTCCCTACAAATTTAATGCTATTGTTCCCGTCCGCCTTCCTGACTATAATTGTGAATCAAATATTCACTGGTTATTTTATAGTACTTGGAATTACGCAGGAAATTCCAATTTAACGGGTGAACGAAAATTAGTTTTGGTGCCTCAATAAATTAAACTACAAATTCTATAATAACAGAATCATCATTGACATTTCTATTTCGTCAATCCTTTATTAAATGGGAAATTCAACCGTTGGCTATTAACTCGGTAGCTCGGTAATGATGAGGTCACGGGGTGAGAGGCATTTTAATTAACAATGGATCGTATCCTGTATATGTATGCTTTGTCTTTAATACTAAGATTATCTCGGTTCTTTTTCTTCGAAGATAATATTAGCGCAGTAATTTTTGAGTTCCACAATTACTTGCTTCCATTTTCTATTGTGGGAATGAGAAAATGAAAAAACAAATCACATTCACCTAAATTCAGTCAATCTTGCGGAAGCCTCAAATATAGTAAAGGCTGATCCGCACAGCTCTAAAGTTGTATATCTACATTCGCTGTTTCTGGAAGAGCAAGGTGTTGTAGCGTTTGGAAACAAACTGGCATCCGGCAGGGACAGACGCCGGATGCATCCGAGTCGCCGCGTTTATACGGGCACGAAATACTAAGCAGCATCGTTCCGCCGAAGACAATCAACCGTGTGGACTATTCCTTAGGTAATTCGATCGGGCGGAACCCTTTTACCCAAATATATACCACCCAATCCAATTTTCGTAAGAAAATAGCGCCGTGGTTTAGTGAATCTGAAATGAATGACAATAAGTGATTTACCTACTATGGAACTTTTATTTGGGTCGGAAGGTAGATTTATTATTGTTGCGAGGTCTATTAGCGATAGACCAAAACACGCTGATAACGTTACAATTCACTATAACACTTCCGAAACACTACAATAGAGGGATTATGGAGTTCCCAAAAATAAAACACTTGTGTATTTAAACATAAGTGCGTGCGGTACAGTCAAATGTAACTAAAGGCTCACTGGGGCGATTCGTCGCGCGACGCGAATTTTAACAAAACAATTTCTGAGAAAACTACGCGGCGAACAATGCGGCGGCGTCGCGTCGCGACGTATCGCCCCACTTATAAGAGCCTTAATAATGCTGGAAACTAACAACACTAAAGGTAAGTACTTATATTTTGCGACATTCCATTAACTGGATTTATTGATATCACACGGACACGTCAAAATGCCGATAGTGGAAAAAAGCGTACGCCTCGAGCAGATATCAATTATTTTCATAATCAATCTCGATCAAATCAAATTCATTTTTCATTGTGTGAAGTGAGAATGGTGTGTGAAAAGAGCAAAAATCGGAATAATTATATATTGTTCAGTGATAGTGATATTAACAATTTTTAACTGAATTAATTAGTTTTTAGAGTATTTTAAAATATCTTAACTTTTTTAATATACACATACGTGCACGTGTAATACAGGTAGGTACTTAAAGTTCTCTTTAACAAGTGAGTAATTTTGTGATAAGGTGTCGAGTGAAGAATCAAAGGAAACCGCATATAAGCAAAAAAGTTTCAAAAATCTACGGGAGTATCCTAGTCACTCGATAAATCTTCAACAATATAAAATAACCAATCAATCTGCCTAGCCTTTTCCCAACGAATGTTGGGGTCGGCTTCCAGTCTTACTAGATGCAGCTGAATACCAGTATTTTACATGGAGCTGCCTATCTGACATCCACAACCCAGTAACTGGGTAATACGATACCCCTTAGTAAGACTGGTTGTCAGACTTTCCGGCTTCTGACGACCTTAACTTTACAAAACCGACAAATACAAAACGAAAAAGTTGAATTCCCTGCAATATCTTGATTAACAACAGTCGATACGAGACTTTTATAAGACGTGTACCGATTAGAAGGAATTCATGAAACGACACAAAGAATCTCACATTCAAACAAAAGTCGATTAAATGATGTTTATCATAATGTTCCCGAGCGATCGGTTTAATGCCAATTTACTGATCGTTTGTGTACGATTCCTGAGTTGCAAATTGCATCAGACACTGTTCAATGCATCGTTTCCTCATATCCATTACTCATTCCAAATCTAAATGGCTTTAAACTAAATAGTAAATCGTATGTTTATGAACTTTATAAATATAAATTTAGTGCTGAATTTATTTATTATTATTCTATTTTGTCATTCCGTAAAGCTGTTACTAACCTTGTTTGCTGATCCGAAATTAAAGAATCTATTATTCAGTGTGCCATCCCAAACACGCATCTTACCGCTTTGAAACAGCAATATCTAAGAAGAAACATTTTGGCTTAAAATTGGTTCTTTAGTAAACAACAAGATAAACAATTTCACTTATCTGTGGACACAAAGGCTTCAATATCTGTTTTCATGACAGCGGCAAAAATAAAGAGGTCGAAAGCGTAGGTACATTATCCGATATGAATTCGATAAAATCTGCAATCTAATAGGCAGGGACATTTATAGACCGACAGTTTTATTCATATCGTGTTGTGGTTTTCATATAATCTTGCCGAGTCTGGACGTAGAGCATCAGTAGGGTGCACGTCAGTTGTGATAAAACCAAAATAAGCTGGCCTCATATTCCCTGGAAACTCCGTACTACGCTAGGCCAGTTCAAAGTCAAAGTGCTACCAACAACGTGCGGTCGACTGTACAACGAACGAGCAGATAAGATTTATGTTTGTTCATAGATGGAACATCGTCCGTACAATAGCTTGTTTGTCCGGGTATTTGTCATTTGGCTGGCGCAAATGGCCTGGGAATGCTCGTATAAGGCTCGTTACACAAGCATTGGGGGCCACCCGCTCCTGTATGCATAATTGCGCAGAAATGTGCCGACACACCGTACAAGCCGGCTTTATTACTGTTTGTAGTACAGCTTTGTTCAGCAGAGCTATAGGTACCTATATACCTACTATTACAATAATAATGTCAAGTGTCGTTGAAGCGCATTTCTAAATAAAAATTAATTTGAAATATAGTGTGAATACCCAACTTTAGAAGATACCTACTGGATTTTATTCAAATTCATGAGTAATTTTAAAATAAACAGCAGGACACTAAATTTTCTTTTGGCTGCTCTTGCATGACCTTGTTTTGTGCATATAGTTTAGTGAATAATTGCTTAACTAATAAATACGTACCGTAAACGTATAATTTAATAATAAATAACTGACATTCGCGTGGGCTCAGTTATAAATCACAAATGTTTACTGTTGGCTCCCTACAGACTCAGTGTGATGATACATTCCTATCGAGTATCTGTAGTAGGGATGACAAAGGTCGTCCCTTAGGAAAGTCCCAAAAATCTGTCCCTAACTTTTTAGGAGCTTTTGGTACAAACACGAAATTATAGTTGTCTTATTGGAGTTTTCGCTGGCGACCCTAGCGAACTCTCTGTACTTTCACCACGTAAAGGCTATTACATACTGGCGCGATTCGCCGCGCGACGCGACGCCGTCGCATTGTTCGCCGTGAAGTTTTCTCAGAAATTGTTTTCTTAAAATTCGCGTCGCGCGGCGAATCGCGCCAGTATTTAAGAGCCTTAATGGTTTTTTGTTTCCACTAGGTAGGTATAATAAGATAGGATGTGATTTATCTTTTACCCAAACATAGGTAAATACAAAAAATACATTTCTATTTTAATTCTTACGGGAATAGAAGTAAAGTTTCATAACAGTTTACTTATATGGCTTTGAACTTGAAAGTTTTTAGATCATTGTGCCTCAATGAACTGTTATGTAGGCACACACACATTGCCACAACCAAAATACGTTCGTATAGAACCTGTTTTACCGACTCAGCATTATTGACGTCATAATGTCTATTTTGATCTTTGCTAACAACAAGTAAATGTATTTATCTACATCCATGCTATAAATCCTCTATAAAAGTATCTGAAACAGTTAGCTTATAACCAACATTAAAACATCCAGTGTCATAGTAACCATAATATCATCCAAACGGGTGTTATAATGTTGTACTGAATTTTATTATGCAACTCATTTAAAAAAAAGAACATTGTCATTCACGAGCGTTTCACTAACAAAGCACCGTAATTTAAAAACAAAACACATTCGAATTGGAAAATTTCGAATTCACGTCGTACCGCGCCATTTTTGTTCGATATTGGTATTGCAAAGAAACTTTTATAGAAGATTCATATCATGGGTGTAGATAAAATCTTGTATGCAACTGTATAATTAAATTATTGTTGTATAATTATTATGCAATATTCTCTTACCTTACTTGATAAAGTTTAAAATTTAAGACTGGCGAACGGAGGTATAAAAGACTTGCGTATACTGTACCTAACAATTTTGTCATCAATCCCATTTGTGTTACATTATATCACCTATCAAGGAATATTGTGTTGTTTAATATAATGTAAATATGCAATAACCCATTTTGCTTGCGTCAGTCTCGCCGAATAACTAATTAGGCTCATGCAGGCACAGCTCAGAACTTAGCTTTAATAAGATTCTGCGCCAGCATATTCGGGTTAAATTAGGTCGGTAATTACGTAGTTATAAATATGCTCATAAGAGGGAGTGCGAAAAGCTGGTACAGGATTCTCTAGCACCTAATAAATTAAATAATAAGGAAATTATTTTGTAACTGGGTGGAATAAGGATAATGCTCAGACCAAATAAAAAACCAAGATAGAGCTCTGCGAACAATACAGTGAAGCATGCCAAAACTACACCGCTCTGTGCACAAACTACACCTCACTAAGTGCACATATGTTTACGAAACCGGCCTCGCGTCGCTGTTGACAGCGTTGCGTCTTGGTTTTGTTAGGGGATAGTATTTTTTTGGCTATTGAAGGTTTTTTTAGAGAACAGTAGGGACAATAGGTACCTTCTAACCCCTTTTCTCGCGGGCGACCGCGGGTGTTGTCAATGGGGACTCCGAAAGTGTCGGTTTCCGATAAAATGGCTATAGCAGGGTCTATAAAACTGAGTTACCATGTAAAAAGTGTTTTATGTAAGTATCCAAAAATACTTAATTGGTTGGTGGTATCTGCACTTCGTTCAGCAAAAACTAAGTTTAAAAAAAAATCTAAATATATAGCTAGCTCACTTTTGGAATTAGCCTCGCAAAAGAATTTATTAAAAATAAATATACCTACTGTATTTTTTTTCTCCAAAACTGGGAAGCTGTTGACCTGCATCTCACCTGATGGTAAATGATGATCAGACCGCAGGTGGAAAACGAGCTTCACCCGGAATACTCAACCACAGAGGTAGATTGTATTTCTGAATATTTGTTTAATATACGCCTCCCCGACCTCGGCCAAATATTTTATTTGGCTCATGACCTAAAGAGCCTAGGCTCTTTTCTTTACCGTATAGAATATGAATAAAAAATCGCGAGTATTCTGATAGGTACCTCATAAGCCAAATGGATACTGTCTGGCAATGACTATTCAAGTAATATTGGGTCCCCACAGAAATTGGCGTTTTTTTCTCACAAATAGAGAACCTCGTCACTTCTAAGATTTAAAATATTCATCAATTGCTTGGTATTATATCGATTATTGCCCAGCATAGACAACTACCAATATTAAAAAACCTTATTACTTATAGTTTTTTAACATAAAAAATACCTTAAAAATGACTCCTCATTTTGTTAGCAGAAATTACCACTATTTTTTTTTTAAATTAGCCAAAACTTATTTTTATCGCTTAATCATGTTTAAAACTTTTATATTCATGGTTGTTATATAAATTAAGAAAATGTTTGTATGAAAAATGCAACTTCTTTAAAATTCCCCATACAAAACGCCGATTTCATAGGTGGGGACCTAATATTTATATTTAGCTACAACTCTACATGTGTAGTAGACTACCTGCATTCCGGACGGCCAGTTTCTTCATCAAAAGTAACAGCCAAAGTGACAGTCAACTGTTCTTTTGTACTATTGTATTTTCAACCCTCGCCTCAGCGCCGAGGATTGAAAATACAACAGTGCAAAAGAACAGAGGGCTTAAAACGGTCACTTTAGCAGAATCATAATATGAAAATATTATGAATCATCGTAAAATGTCACAAACTGACAATTCATAATATGATCTGCGTGTAACTCATATTACTTAGGGCGAATTTCACCAAACTTTTATACCTAGTATAAGTCTTATCCTGCGAATAAATTTTGAATTTTTGACAGTTTTTCTATACAAAAACTGTCAGACGACAATTTTATTCCACGGATAAAAGATATCTGACTTTGATAAAACCAGCCCTAAATAATTCATCTGTTTCGACAGTTTTCTATGGAGATTCGTAAAATGGTCCACAAATTATGAATTGCTCTTATGTCAAATTAGAGGAATTGGTAATGACAGCTGGGATTCAAGAAATGAACTGCTTTAAGAGGAATTGTTAATGTGGCCGGTTTAGGCCCCTTGTCTGTTACTTTGGCTGTTACTTTCGATGAAGAAACTGGCCGTAAGTCTATAACGAGATCCAAGTTCAAACCACATTCCCGACTAATGTTGTGTCGAAATATATTTCATAATATTATTTTTACACAGAAAATAAACAAGGATATTGATGGATTACGTGATTACAATCTGCGTGACCTATTTTGAAGGATGCGGGTTGAAACGAGTGCTCAACAAATAGGCCAACTGTATGCTAATCAAAATCACTTCATCTGCAGGCTGCATGAATCGAAGTAAATATTTATACCTTTTTTTTTTTTTTTTTTTTTTTTTTTTTTTTGAGGGTGGGAAATCATCCAATGACTTCTCCCGCTCTGGGTGGAGCGGAAGGACGTGTCAGACTTTTACTGACTAAAACCCACCCGTGTTCCTTCAGTTGCCTGTTGCCAAGGTCCCGGTATCCCTTTCGGACTAACCCGCAACCCTGGCAGGCATCGGTCCTAGCGGACCCCGCCAATTGTGCTGACATCTCTTTGAGGCGCGCGTGGAACACGACGCGCCATCGACCCGGGCCTGGTCCTGATCGGACGGCGAGCTACCCATTGCTCGCCGTCCGCAAGCCCGCGCCTATGGTGGCCGGGAATCCGCCTGGGATTCCCGACGCCCAGGGCGTCTCCAGCGGCGGCGGCGGTTAGGGGCGTGAGGGCGCAAACTTTGCCTCTCCCTCACGCGTTCCGCCTCCTCCTTCGCGAGCATTACTGCTTCGCAGAAGGAGGTGACTGCTTCCCATGCCCTCTCGCTCCGTACCATGGCCTGGACCAGAGCCGGACGCGAGAGGTCACCGCCGCCAATCGCCTCCAAGAGGACACGGCGGGGCTCCGCCCAAGCGGGGCAGACCTCCACCGTATGCTCCACCGTGTCCTCCGGGCGATCCACACAGTGGTGACACCCGGGCGTTTCCTCCCGCCTTATACGAAACAGGAACCTCCCGAAGCAACCGTGTCCGGTGAGGACCTGTGTCAGGCGGAAGGTGAGGACGCCGTGGCGCCTCTCTAGCCACTCCTCAAAGAGGGGACTTATCGCCGCAATTGTGGCGTGCCCAGCACTGGGTTGCGACAATCGCACTCTCCATGCCGCCATGAGATCCTGCCGGAGCTCTGTCCGCTGAGCCGCGATTTCTTGCGGCAGCGGAGTTACGCCCCGGCGCTTCATCTCCTCGCGCCACTCCCATATGTGCGCGAGGACCTTCGCCTCCAGATCCCATGGCGGTAATCCGGCCAGGAGGCTCGCCGCCTCGCGGGAGACCGTGCGGTATCCCCGGGCCAGCCGAATGGCCATGACCCTTTGGGACGCGTTCAACCGGCGGGCTGGCCGCAGCCTAAGGGAACGCGCCCACACCGGTGCCCCGTAAAGGGCCATGGACCGCACGACCCCCGCGTAGAGCCTCCGGCAGGAGGCGTTTGGACCCCCCAGATTGGGCAGGAGACGCCCCAAGGCAGCTCCAGCCCGGTCCAGCCTGGGAGCCAAACGTCGGAAATGCTCAACGAAGTTCCACCGGCTGTCGAGGACGAGTCCTAGGTACTTCATCGTCGACTCGACGCCGATGTGAACCCCTCCTACCGTAATTTGGGAACCCGACGGTGGCGCGTTCCGAGGGCCATGAAAACACATGACCTCGGACTTGTGCAAGGCCACCTCGAGTCCCAGCTGCCGGATTCTATCGACGATTGTCGCAACCCCGCGTGTCGCTATTTCGGCCGCCGCCTGGTGCGACCTCCCCTGTGCCAGGACCAGCGTGTCGTCAGCGTAGCAAACTACACTGACGCCACTGGGGAGGTCGGCGCGCAGCACCCAGTCGTAACCGATGTCCCACAGATGCGGCCCCAGGACCGATCCCTGTGGGACACCGCACGACATCTCTCGCCGGTTCCACACTCCCTGGTGACCGGGGTAGATGACGGCCCTGTCCGTCAGATAGGCCTCGACCACACGACAGAGGTAGGTCGGCATCCGGTGGTACCGGAGTGCCTCCCTTATGCAACTCCAGGGCAGGGTGTTGAAGGCGTTGGCGATGTCGAGAGACACCGCCAAGACGACCCCACCCCGGGCCACAGCATCCCCCGTCGTGAGGGCCCGTACGCGCATGATGGCGTCCACCGTAGAGCGCCCTCTGCGGAAACCAAACTGGCTCTCCGCCAAGTCCGGCCCCACCCGCACCAGCCGCCCGACGAGGCGGTTTGCAATTACTCTTTCAAAGAGCTTGCCCACCTCGTCGAGCAGCACGATGGGCCGATAAGCTGACGGAGAGTCCGCAGGGCGCCCCGGCTTCTTTATGAGGACCAGTTTCCCCGTCTTCCAACGAAGTGGAAACTGGCCCCTCTCCATGCATGCGCTTAGGAGACCCCGTAGTCGAGGCCCGAGAGCCTCCATGGCCAGGACCCAGGCCTTCCCAGGTAGGCCGTCAGGTCCTGGGGCGGTGTTTTTGGCATTCAGCCTTCGCACCGCCACTCTCATTTCTACCTCGGTCACCTCCGGAGCATCGTCGTCTTCGTCGGTGTTGTGGTCCGCCTCAAGCACCGCAGTAGGCGGAGCCATGAGCGGGGAGGTATGTTCCCCTCTCGAGGGGAACAGAGCGCTCACCACGTCCTCCACAAGCTGAGGCCGGAGACTCTGCGTCAGCGGGGGAGCCCATGGGCGGAGTTTCTCCCGCACCATCTTGTATGGGCGTCCCCACGGATCTCTGTTCAGAGTCTCCAGCATCTCCTCGCGGTCCACTGCCCTGGCCCGCAGGATCTCCGCCTGGATCGACGTATATTTATACCTAACAAATGTTTCTCTCTAAAAATAACCGACATTATATCAGAAACCTTTTTCATGTTGTTGCTTTCAAGTTTTTCCATTCTCGAGTACTTATTTCTTTTTATTTTTATTTAAAAGTTGCGAAGTTGCTTTCAGTTTCCTTCCACATAATAATGATTTGCTGGTTAGGTTGTTAGTTTCAATCACAACGAAAAAATGTGTCATTAAGTGTTTTGCCAATATCCCCATACCTACCTAAATCTCGCGGGATGCCAAGCTAATTCCAAAAGCGTCAATACAATAACGATCAAGATGATATTTTACGGCATATTAAAATTTAAAATAATCGGTCTCGAAGGCAGTAGGTGTACATAATAACCTGTTTTAAATTCGATTCGTGACCGCCACTGGTGTTCGCATCTTCCGATAACAAACTAGAGGCAAAGATTATAACGACCTAGGAAAGAACGACGCTACTGTCTTCTGGTTCTGTCTCTCAGAACATCCTGTCCTGTATTCCCCAAAGTAGGTACCCTAAACGTTACAATACACTCACATTTCGCCAGTTATGTTCATGTAATAAATAGTTGGCAAGCTACCGATCCAATTACCTACCAATCAATATCCAGGAAAAATCCAGAATGGGGCTGCTACTGATAATTTCAATAAGAAAAAACGCTGTAAAATTTTTCCTATACCGAGGATCGAACTCAGGAGTACGCTTAACAGTTGCGACTGTGGCGATATCCACATCGTCACATGCGAACTACGCATCAAAGACCTGACGTCACACAAAAATCCTGACGTCACATAAATCCTGCATCGCGCAATTAAAGTTTACCGTGCAATGGACATATATACAAGAACCCAACATCAATCGTTGGGCAGTTACCCGCCAGACACAACACCCGTCTGGTCGGAGGATCCTCCCTTTTCTATGGTGGATGAGTGAACTTTAGGTACACCCTGTTTCTCATACCCCTAAACGACCACTAAACCAAAGAGGCAATTTCAATAATGGTGGATTCTACTTAGCTATCAGTAATGCCAGCGCTATTCAATTCATAAATTACACTCCAATGATCAATATTTACATAATTCCCAACACTATTGAATAACAAAATTATTACTAGGTACGTTCAGCTATTTTGCTATTATTGGTTTTGAATATGATATTGATGATGTGTAAATGACTACGATATGCCAATAACATGGGCCAACAATGAATACAACATGGGCTAACGAAGCTAAACTACCGTTATTAGAATGATCTAAAATAGCGCCAATACTAATTTAAAATTGACCAATTCTGAAACAAATTGTAAAAATAAATAAGCGACCTTTTCTAACTTTGCAATTCGAATTTAGTTTCTGAACGCTAATGAAGTAAAAAGTTCTAACTGCCTATAAATTAAGTTCCACAGGAAATAGAAGTCGTCGGCTTGGCGAAGAAGTAATTGTTATTTGCATCGGATTTCAATGAAAATTGTGTTTTTTCCAAACCGTTTCAGAAAAGCCTTTCGAATTTGACTCGATAGCACATAAGTAATGTTTGGTAAACCAACCGAAATTATGTTCATAAAGAAAAAGTGTGATTTATGAGTGTAGGTATAACACCGGGTGTAATATTAAACAAGAACTTTCTACATGCTTGAGGTTTTACGGCATCCTTAATTAAGTACATAACTTCCATTAAATAATCATACACGAAACATTTTTACGACTTTATAAAGATAAAGAAGTTTCCAGATTCATATTTACCCGCAGAATGGTTCATCAGAACAATTTATTACTTATTTATTAAAAATCCCTGCCTCGTGGTTGCAAGCGTTACTACTGAGCATGAGGTGGGTTCGATTCCCAGGTCGAGCAAAGTGTTGTTTTCTATCTAGAATTTCTCAGCAGCAGCCTGGAGTCTGGATTTGTGCCCGGTTGATGGCAATAGGCTCGCCCCCTATTACTTGGGACTTGAACATAATTTTGGCGAAATTTATGTGCTGTAGAGGTACACCTCTGTCCAAATCTTCGGGGAAAAAATGCGTGATGTTATGTTATGTTCTTAACATGAAGTCTTCTGCTAAAAACTGTTAAAGGGGGGAGACGTGCGAGCAAGTACGCGTACTTATGGCTCGGCGAGCTTACTCGTGTGTCATGCTGAGTACGCGGACTTTAAAACCGCTGAGTAAGTTCGTCGGCGATCCAACAATGAAATTTTGAGCAAGCTTCACGTGTGTCACCGACGGAGAGCCGAGTAAGGTCGCGAACTTCAAAACCGCGTACTTTAAGTACGCACGTCTATCACCCACTTTAGAGTAGATGAATTTGTAGAATCCGTACTAGTGCAAAATAAAGACTAGCTGGAAAATTTATAACCTAATAACTCATTCAAATGTGCACGTAGATACTTACATTTATAAAAGCGGTGTCTGCCGGCAAAGCTGGGATAGCGCTCCACAGCGGCAAGGATAAATTATATTACTTTATGAATCCACTGAATCAAAACCAAGTTACAGATTAGGTATTTTAAATCCATGAAATTTTAACTTTCCGTGGTTTGGGAAAACCCTTTCCAATGACTTTTTATATTAAAACGCATGCAGTACCGTACATGTGATTACTCAATAATCATCTATAATATAAAAATGAATCGCAAAATGTGTTGGTAAGCGCATAACTCAACAACGCCTGGACCAATTTGGCCAATTCTTTTTTTGTTGTGTTTGTTATCCTCAAGGGAAGGTTTAAACGTAAAGTAGGGTAGGTAGGTAGGGTAGGTAGGTAGGTATGTAGGTAGGTAGGGTAGGTATGTAGGTAGGTAGGGTAGGTAGGGTAGGTAGGGTAGGTAGGGTAGGTAGGGTAGGTAGGGTAGGTAGGGTAGGTAGGGTAGGTAGGGTAGGTAGGGTAGGTAGGGTAGGTAGGGTAGGTAGGGTAGGTAGGGTAGGTAGGGTAGGTAGGGTAGGTAGGGTAGGTAGGGTAGGTAGGGTAGGTAGGGTAGGTAGGGTAGGTAGGGTAGGTAGGGTAGGTAGGGTAGGTAGGTAGGGTAGGTAGGTAGGTATGTAGGTAGGTAGGGTAGGTATGTAGGTAGGTAGGGTAGGTAGGGTAGGTAGGGTAAGTAGGGTAGGTAGGGTAGGTAGGTAGGGTAGGTGTGTAGGTAGGTAGGGTAGGTAGGGTAGGTAGGTAGGGTAGGTAGGTAGGGTAGGTAGGGTAGGTAGGGTAGGTAGGGTAGGTAGGGTAGGTAGGGTAGGTAGGGTAGGTAGGGTAGGTAGGGTAGGTAGGGTAGGTAGGGTAGGTAGGGTAGGTAGGGTAGGTAGGGTAGGTAGGGTAGGTAGGGTAGGTAGGGTAGGTAGGGTAGGTAGGGTAGGTAGGGTAGGTAGGGTAGGTAGGGTAGGTAGGGTAGGGTAGGTACTTAGTGCTACCCGTGCGAAGCCGGAGCGGGGCAGCTAGTAAACAATAAAGAATAGAAGAGATTTAGTGTGACAGAGGGAGTAATATCTTTCTTCTCGTTCATGTAACAAAATCTGCCTAAACGTGACGCGTTCTTGTTTCACTCTCAATTCTCGTCCAAATATCGAATCGCAGCCTTACAAGTTTCAAAATTCTATAAAGTTTGTTTATAGCCATAAATAGCATTCTTTTAAATATATGAAAACATTCCAATAATTCTTAAAGGAGGCAAAAATTCAGGCTCGCTGTATTTGTTGAAATGCTCGTAAAACTTTTATGTGGACACGTACCCGTTAGGTTTCGCTACCAATGTATATCAAATACGTGCTTCTTTCAAGTCGAAATAGGCATTCAGTGAAATATTGAGCCATTTACTAAGGGCTCCGTCTATGTTTTATACCCACTTTTCCTTCGTACCTGACTTCCCATGATGCTCTGCCCATAGTAAAAATCTTCGTTCCACCAACAATCGTCTTCTAAGATGTCCGTCTCACCGCTCTGGTGGGGGTGAGGTGCAGAGGTGTCCCTCAGTGGTCTACTGGTCACAAGCGCTACTGCTGAGCATGAGCATGAGTTCCTGGGTTCGATTTACAGGTCGGACAAAGTGTTATTCTGGTCTTTGGGGTTCAGAGTCTGAATTTGTGCCCATGGGACTTAAACATAATTGGCGAAATGTGAGTGTAGGTACTAAAAGGTACACCTCTGCCTCTTCCATTAACTTATTTATAGAACTATGTCCTTATAAACGTAGTTTAATATGTTACCTCGTAAGTTTTTTTTTGTATACGCTATTAGCGCGTTGGGTCATGCTACGCCGGTCGGGTGCGAGCCACGTTTGCTGCTCTCACTAATTGCACTTTCTAACGCTCCGCTGCAACCTGCACGATTGTTCTCCGCTTCGAATATGTACAATTAGTCGATACCTTTTATTTCTCTGAGCTCCTTTTGTTTTATTACAGCTCCTTCACCAACAAACGAATAAGACTAAGAGGAGTTTTTACTTCCACCACGATTTTTTTATAGAGAATTAGTATTTTGCAGTTCTACTTTTTTATTTAATCTTACTTATTTTCCTCTTAAATGACGTATTTGTGATTTCCCAAATGCAATCTGGGGAGTATAAAGTATTCAATGAGATTTCGTTTAATATGTCAGGATGAGTCCAGCGAAACAGATTTTCCAGACGTGAAAAAGCATGGCTAAAGGGTAGATATCAATCGAGGTTAACAAAAATCTACGTCAAGGGAGCGGCGGGTGGCGACATTAAACCTAGTTTAGGTTTATTTATTGCGTGTTATATTTGGTAATAAAAATAATACCGATATCTCAAGTGATTGGTATAATTTATCTTTCCGAATACACCCACACTGGGAATAAATAGGTTTGAGGTCAGCGGTAGGCTTCTACTTCCAAACAGTAACTTGATTATTTATTAACCTTACTATTATAGAGAACACTCAATCTATCACGCGAGGGAAAAAGGGAGTTCTAGCATGCCAGCCGGTAAGCGAAACTCACAGTTTTACTATTGTTGAATGGGAAGTGTGCAAAAAATTATGTGGGGAGTAAGACTTACTTCATGATTTCAAGATGCTTACGTATACTGATCCGTGTCTTAGACTCAATTTAACATTGGTTGCCTGAGAGATATTTCTCGACGGCATGTGAAGCCAAGAAGAAGAACACGAAAAGAAGAGAACATTGATAGATAGTACTGAGCACTTAAATATACTCTTTATTACCAGCAAAAAAGACACAGACCTATCTACTGAATACAACGGTGATACAATAGTCAATCTTCGCAATCAATGGTAGATTCATCAAAAAGTATTTTACTATCCATATATATGGATAAGACTGATATAGAGAGGGAACGCAGGTCGCTGGCTGTTCGATGTAATATGCTGGTTCGAAGATTTGCACGTTGTACTGACGAAGTAAAAATAACTCTTTTTAAAGCCTTCTGCCAGTCTTTTTACACGTGCAGTCTTTGGACCAGTTTTACGCAGAGGACATACAGTGATCTGCGTGTCCAATATAATAATGCGTTCAGGATACTGTTGGGGCGGGCGTGGCGATGTAGTGCGCCCGGTATGTTTGCGGAGGCGCATACTGATGACTTTTACGCCATAATACGCAAGAGGACCGCCTCCAACAGTCTCCTGAGCGTGTTTTCAGATCGGTGGGACTCCCCTCTGCTGCGCCACTGGGTGAGAATCCACACAAATTAGCGTTTTTAATTTATTTTTATTTTTCTAACACTTAGTCTTTAAGTTATTTTGTATACTAACTTAATTAATTTTCATGTTTACTAACAATAGTCTTTAAGTTATCTTGTATACTAACACTATGGACGAATGTCTGAAATAAATTATTTGAATTTGAATATCTACATACAAAAGCCGAAACCTTCGATTCAAAGTCAACCATTCGACCCGAATTAAATCAGAAAACTTATTATTACTTAAAACTTTTCGATTTCGATCTAAAAGTTTTTCGGAAGTGAAAAATATCCGAATGATGTTATAAAAAGAGTATTGATTGCATGACTCGCGCGGGCGCACTAATAAATTAAAGATTTTTCATAAGCAAGTACTTACTGTAAGTGCATGTAAGGTGTAATGGAAAATATACGAATTGAACTTTGAAATAAATCATCAGTAATGTCAGAATAATAAATAACTCGACCGCAGATGGAATAACGTAATCCCGGTTTTTATATAACAGTTTATATTTATTGTCAGTTTACGTATAGAGTTACGAGCAGACTGTATGTCGGGTGTCGAAAACCGTTCAAAGGCGAGCCTCGCACTGAAATAACCAATATTCTATGAGCGGTGCCATAAACAAAACTAACTAAGTATATTTATGACGTTGAATGATCCAATTGTTGAACGTTTACATTTTACGGGCTCGGGAACAAGAAATCCTTTTGACGTCTTTCGGCAAATCGGGAAGTACGCGTGTGTAACATTTTTGTCATGTCATACGTTAAGCCCGGGATTTGTGGGATGTCAGTGGGAGCTCGGCGCGGCCCTGAGATGTGATATTTCTTTATTTACGGCGCCGTAAGTTTGTTTTGTTGTCATTTTTGATGACTTACCGCAAATGTGCAAAAGGGGATCAAGTTTTTTAGAGTTTGGTCGCTCACAAACCCCAGACAGGTGCAGGAGGGATATGAGGAAAGTAGGAAACTTATAAAGCTATATCAGGGAATCGTGAAGTAGGAAAATCATTGTGCAAATAGGTTGCATACCAAATATGCTTGATCTAACACTACCTAAATCCATTTGGTAAATACCGAACTATAATCTATAAGCAAAGCAAAAACTACATGAACCTGCTCTTTTCCGATGGCACAAAATTATTTCCCGTTCTACAAAATTATTTCACAAATGGAGAATACTTTCAATAGCGGGTTTAAATTCGATTTCAGTTACAGCAAAATGTTTACAAACTTTCGATTGTGGTTTGTAAACAAATGTTTTCAGACAACAGCTCATTAAGTTGGGTTCAAAACAACCGGGTAGTATGACTCAAACTTGACCGGTTTATGCGGAACTATCACGCTTTGGTCTGTGAAGGTTTAGGTTGGAGAAAATTATGCGTTGATTTGGAAAATGCTCGCTTTAAAAAGTGAGCAAAAAAAATTGTTATTCCGTTACCTCTTGTGCAAACAAGCCAATTTCTTTATATTACCCTACTCAAACTCCGGGCATTTCTGCGAATGTCAGAATCAGAATAGAAAGACTGAAGAAATTAATAAGAAAATCGCAAGAAGAAACTATAGAAGCACTTGTATATACTTTGACGACATAAAATGGTCCATCTGTTGTCAAGATTTCCTTCAGTGTGATAAAATACTGGCGGCGACTGCAAAGCTTTTAGTCAACCAATGAACATGAAAGGCGATAAGTACCTAAGTAATTAATATTGATCAAATAGTAATTGCCGCAAATTAATGAATTGGAAACAATGAATGTTATAACAATAAACACGAGTTTAATATGAAATGCAAATGGTGGTACATTTCAGATTTCAATTTGCGAAAGTTATCATTCTGCGGCCGCGGCGCTGGCTGTATGAAAATATTAACAATGAAAAGTCATTATATGTATATAATTCCAGGTTATAAAAATATAATATATATACATAAAGATGAAGTAGACCAGTCGCCCTGTTCTACAAAAATCTAACTGTAAAAACTAAGGTGAGCTTGAAGTGAACTGCCGATCCCTTGTATAGATGGGATGACAGTTCATTTCAAGCTCACTTCACTTAAGTTTTCACAACGGTTCGGCAGGTCTAAGTTTACGTTTCTTTGACGGGGTGTAGGTACAATAAAGTACTTATTATATATCCATGACGATACGGCAAAAAACACGAATCGTCCTCGTGTGAATGAGCTACACAGACAAAGAAAACAGTAAAAAGCAAACAAACATCTGAACATCAATAACTTATTCGTGCAACATAATGTTTGTCTTACTTCCTGTCTTCTATACATACAGAGCTACACTATCCCTTGCATAAACAAACAGCTGTTTAATGTACCGTCTATCATATTGATGCATTACTATCCTGGTTCAGCCAATAACATTTCCCCCCTGACAAGTTCTAAGTAAATCTACTTAACATGACTGTGACTTAGCTCCATTTATATGGGGTCGGTATTGACTACCGCACTAAGTGAAATTGCTAATAATATCCAATGAGCATCCGGTGTAAGCCTGGCTTTGGACAGATCGCTATAATTAGTGTCGTAAGGATTACTAGGTGCATTATATTACAAAGGATGTCATACAGTAGGTATGTATCTATCAGATAATAATACAGCTTGCTTTATCGGATACCTGGTAGCCCATGCTACCATAAAGTACCCATCCATGTCATTTAAATAAAACACTGAAGTATCACTTTTAAAAGACTTGCTTGGTGATTTCTGTTAGCCTAGTAGGTACGGTAGTACCTAGGTAGTTACGGACATTTTTGGTACCTACCTACATACTAGCGACTCGCCCTTGCTTTGCACGGGTGCAATGGTGACATGTCCAAACATGGAGATTTCGGTGCGATATATCTGTTAATATTATAAATATTATAATGTTTATTATTCTCGGTTTATTATTTGTTCTCGGTTAATATTGTGTTTTTATATGGATCATGAGGTCTGGAATAAAGATTTTTATTAATTAATATACTCATGCTGGTAAAAACCGCAACAAAATCCCTTTTACAGTTTAGAAGATCTAAGCGCTCAAGCGCTCTTTAAACATAGATCATTCGGATTTTCTCACGCATAGGCCAATCCCGTGCGTGTCAATCCGCAAGGCACTAATAACGCTCTCTCTTTCATGTCTCATATTATTACCTAGCAGTCGCGATTGTTTGACTGAAGTACCGCTTACAGCAGAAAATTAAATCACAAAGGCACTGAACACTGAACAGGCTTTCAAAACTCTCTGAAGAAAGCAAAAAGTATGTCGGAAAACGGAAAACGTGAATCCTGAAAAAGGTTTTTAAACTCAGCAGTGGCGTGAAAAGATTTAGCTAAATGGAATTGCGTGCAAAAGCGCTCTATTCTGATAGTCAGAGTATTTACGGTGTGCTGTTATTTTTGTAGCGCAAAAAATACTGAAAATATTTGCATGTCACATGATATTTTTTGCATTATTCACGAGCATTTTTATTGTTACGATGAAAATTGTGAAATATTTAATTTAAGCACGATACAAAACTAACAGGTATATTATATATCATAATTATGCAGCCCATATGTGTTTGTGAACCAAACATACAAATAAGATAACTGAACTTGCCTTTATTATCAGCGTATAAAAGTCATATGTCCCCAGAGTATCGTCTCGTACACATCCAATGATCCCAAATATTTAACAAAGATTTCTTAAAATTGTGCTCAGTTTCAAACAACTTTCGAAATTGGTTTAGTTATTGTAGTTTCAGTAATTTAAGATAGAGCTTTTATTGGATATCCTAAAGCAAAAACAAAAATACCAAGGGCAATAATTTAGCCAATTGGAGTTTTATAAATCAACAGCCGATAATACGAGACCTTTAAATTGTTTGAAGCCGAATAACAAGTAGTCAAATAAAACTTTATATAACAGCTATTATTGTCCCACTGCTGGGCAAAGGCCTATACTCAAACAGAGATAGGACCGAACATTGATCACCACTCTTGCTCAAGACGGGTTGGCAATTTTAAACTTATATTCTAATCCTAACTATACAATTAAATCCTAACTTTTATTTTTATATACACAGGTGTAAGGGTAAACACCGTTGTCACTCAAACCATGGGTACTTAAATAAATGGTGGACTTAAATAAAAAATAAATGACCGAGTAACAAAAAAAAAACGTTATTTTCATTCAAAGATTTTAAAAAGTTTCTATCCGACACCGTGCTCGCTAGCGAAACAGCTGACTGACTGAGGGAGGAGTCGCGCTCGCGGCCGGTCAGGTCACGTCCCTCAACCCCCGCCCGTGTTGAGACGCAAGTTCGTTGCCCTATTGCCGTATAGGGTGAAAGGGTGAAATAATCTTGTGGTAAAATGTAGAATTAAAAAAAAAAAGTTGTAATTTTCTATTGATTTTACGTTCTAAATGACACCAAACCACTGGTTTCAAAGATAACGGTGTTAACGGTGTTTACCCTAACACCCTGTATTCATGTTTTTTAAATTGTAATATTATAAAAGCGAAAGTTAGTTTGTATGTTTGTTTATTTGTTTGTTACGCTTTCACGCTAAAACGGCTGAACGGATTTGGATGAAATTTGGCACATAGGGAGACCATGACCAGACAAAGGATATTTTTATCCCGATATTCCCACGGGATCGAGACTTACGTGAGTGAAACCGCGGGGCGTAGCTAGTTAACCATAATTCCAGGTTTCCTCGGGATTTTTTTTTGGCGAGTAGTCTAACAACATCAAAATAGTCGTTATAATTTCAATAGGAAAAACTAATTGGCATCCCGGACGAAGTACGTTCAATGTTCATATTACGTCCTTATGCAAACGGTAATTCGATCGATGCTCAGCGATTGTATTACTCAACAAGGTACACAGGTCCAGTCACCGTCAGTCTGCGATACAAACCCACACAATCAATATCAATCAGGTGCTGTTGACTGTCCAATTGTTCATGGTTAGCTACGAAATTATTCAAGGTAGGTACGCGGAAATTACTGACTTCGTACTAGAATATGCAACTGTGATTGCTTGTTCAATATCATGGAGTAGTTGTTTGCGTAGTTTCGATGCAGCTGTTTGGTTTCGTCTCGCCTGCGACATGGCCTAGCAGCTCCTTAATTTTGGTTTGGTGTCTCTAAAACGAATACTTATAGTTAAAATTCGTCATAGTAAAAGAGAAGAGTTGTGTAAATTCAGGTCTGCACGATCGGGGATTTCCAAACGGAATTACAGTATATTATCTAACGAAGGGCATTCCAGTTAACCAGCAATAGTATAAAAAAATATTAGGTACCATAAAATAAAATAAAGTTTTTAAATTTTTTTACAGTAATATATTCACAAAAAAGATTAAATTGATACGGAAAAGAAACTCTGTAGACGCACACTTTTCACGCTTGTCTTGCTACATTGAAATACAAGTCCCGCACACTCTCAGAGTGTTTCTTTTACGTATCAATTTAAATATTTAAAAAAATGTTTTTTTTTTAGTAGTAATATTTTTTGCATGTAACACGCTATACTATTGCGGATTAACGGGAACGCCCTTTTTTAGTTAACTGTATATTTTTGGGAAAAGTAAAATGAAAAATTTCAATTCTCGATCTCTCTTGTAAAAGCCTTGTGGTAATTCAGCCCCGTAAGCACCAGGTAGTTTTGCGAAAATTGCCACTATAAAGGATCATATTTCTTAAGAAAAGTGCGCAGTAGGTAATACCTACCTTGACAATGGTTTCTTCATCATCAAACATCTTAAGCAGTCATTCTTGCACCTATTGTAATTAAAAAATACAATAGACGCTGATATATTTAGTAACCTATTCCGCTTGACTATTCTTCAAGAGTCATAAAAACCCTGTAAGAAATCGACACGTGTTTCACCTCTCAACGTCTCTGCGTCCAGCGCTCGGTGTGGTAACACGTCGCGTTCTGGTTTGCAATTGGTCAATCGTCATCCTGAAGATGCCTCGTTGAGAGGTGAAACACGTGTCGATTTCTTACAGGGTTTTTATGACTCTTGAAGAATAGTCAAGCGGAATAGGTTACTAAATATATCAGCGTCTATTGTATTTTATAATGGATTTCCGCAAAGTCACGCCTGAATCAATTAACTACCTATTGTAATTATTATCCAGCCATCATGCTAATAAAATGACACCTATAAAAGCAATAATCATCAATTTGCAACAAGCAATCTAATTCGAATCTCTAATGGATCCCTTTTATCGCCGTTTTTTAAGCGCAATTAAATCCATTGTCTAACAGACATTAATTGTTTAATTGATGTTCTTGCTCTGTACGACAATAAAGCAATATAAATCAACTAGTTAAAACCAGTTTTTAGGGTTCCGTACGTCACAATAAAAAAACTGAACCCGTATGGGATCACTCGTGTGTCTGTCTGTCCGTCTGTCACAGCCAATTTGCTCCGAATCTAATAGACCAACTTAGTTGTTTAGTACACATATGAATTTTTGTGAATTTTGAATATGGAGTCACTTTTGGGAGGTAAATAAGAAAAAAAATATAGTTTTTCTAACGGGGTGCCAGCTGTGTTAGAACCCAACGGCTTGGCACGCGACGATGGGAAGAGGCCAGACGGAATGACCATAATGCCCTGGAAGTTGGGTAGACCTTTGGTGTGGGACAGCTGTTTCAGGAGCAGAAAACCTCAAACGGTGCAAATATAACAACCTTATTGGGAGCTATATGTTTGAGCCGTTTGGGGTTGAAACACTAGGGCCGTGGGGTCCGAGTGCTCATCGAGTATTTCGGGACATCGCTAAGCGATTGGTCGACTCTTCACATGACCAGAGGGCTGGCCTATTTTTAGCCCAAAGAATCAGCATTGCCATTCAACGTGGCAATGCTGCCAGCCTTTTGGGCACCTTTCCCATTGACAGCGATGCGGACGAATTCTTTGATGCTCAATGAGCCCCTCCCCTTTATTTTTTCTTTTTAATTTGTAATTGTCTTTTAGTTAATTTAGTATAATAAATGTAATGTAGTTTTTCTAACTGTACCGTGTGACATATCAAATGAAAGGGCTTACTGTGAGGGTCTCATGTGTTTATAATTAAAAAAAAATTGACCATTCTATTCGAAATCACTGATGCAAACATTTTGAATAAAATACAGAAAGTAGTTCTGTTACAACCTATATTAATGACAGAAAAACCTTTAAGAAGTATATGGTCTTGAAATAACATGGTAAACCTCTGAATATTAAGCGTAAAAAAATCTTTTTTAGTTGGAATGTATGGAAGAACATGTTTTTCAACTACAATGTTAAGTTTGTACTTGGAATAAATTCATCCCAATCAGGGAACCCTTTATTGTGCGTTGTCCAACACACACTTGGTCGATTTTTTATAAAACAATTTCAATGCCAAAGTAAGCATGTTAAACAAACTATTGCAGTTTAATTAAGTAAGTAAGCAGTCGTATCTGGAATCGTCTTTTTAACCCCCGACGGAAAAAGAGGGGTGTTATAAGTTTAACGTGTGTATCTGTGTGTCTGTCTGTGCCATCGTAGCTGCCAAACGGCTGAACCAATTCTGGTTTTTTGGTTTTGTTTGAAAGGTGACTTAATCGAGAGTGTTCTTAGCTATGATTCAAGAAAATCGGTTCAGCCGTTTGAAAATTATCAGCTCTTTTCTAGTTGATGAATGGATGTGAGCATCTTCCACAGGTCTAATCGATTGGAAATTTAGAATTCTCTTATTTCAATGATATGAAAAGAATATAATTATGTAGTAACCTTGAGCTGATGCTGCAGCATCACCTGGAATTTGCAGGATACCCAACTCCCTCACGAACTTACAGCAGAGGTATCGTGTTTGGACTCATTGGAAAGGTCTCAACAAATAGGTTACAGATAGATGGTGATCAAAGTCTGATGATGGAGTAGGAAAGATAAATGAGAGTGAATTAGTGGGTAACAAGCTTCACTGTGGCAAAAAACGTACAGCTACGCAGATTTCGGCGAGCTGCGTCTTGATCGTAGCGTTTCTACTAGTAATATAATATAAAATTTAAAAAGCTGGAAATAAAAATTAAATTAAAAATTTAAAAAACCCCCGACAAAAACAAAGCGTCTAAAAAGTAAAAATATAATATCATAAAAGTTGTAGGTAATATTTTGATCCAAGCGTCGTCGTGTCGGGGGACGGCTAATGAAAATAGGAAGTTAACAGCAGCTATCCTTTCTACAACAGCATACATTCATTATGCCTAGTGTGTGTTGGCGTTTGCATTAGCCGTCCCCCGACACGACGACGCTTGGATCAAAATATTACCTACAACTTTTATGATATTATTTTTTTACTTTTTAGACGCTTTGTTTTTGTCGGGGGTTTTTTATTCTATTAGTGTAACCAATTTTATTATAACAAAACTTTCGAACGTGCGCCGTATCAGGAAACATTCAGTTCGGATTAACAATTATATCTGGGATATTACTGATAGATATCAGATCAGATATCATAAGGACATAGCTACACGTGTGTTCTGTACATAGAAATACCAACGTCCTATTTTATTGGAACGTGAAGTGCCTGTGAACTTAGATATTGAAACTCCAGCTTCCGTTTTGCAATTTCATGCACGTACGTTGCCGATCCAAAATTTCAAACTGAAAAGAAACGCTGGCCATATTGTGAATACCTACATATTGAAACTATTGAAGCTTCGAAAATAATATTGACATTAATTCAATTAGTTCGTGACGTGAATATGCAAAGGGGATAATATAATCAAATAAACTGTGAGTTGTAGTTAAAGTTAAAAGTTCACGACCCTCAGTGACGACCGCTGACCGCCCTTACCTCGCTACATACCTCGCCTATTGATACATATTACGTATATTTGCGTTCACACCTTTTATTAAGCAAAATATAAAAATGTGTAAATATTAATTTCTATATGCATTCACTTTACATCGAAAACCTTTTATGTCACCATCAAAGTGGTCTATTAACACTGATTCACTATAAAAAATAGAATAATAATTTAAGTTTGGATCACACTCCATGATTTGTTTCAGTAGAATGTTTTTCAGATCTTATTTATCTTTTGATAGTGCCCAGTTCGAATGTGAACTATGAAGCAATAACGATTTAGATCCAACGATACCGAGCAACAAGGGTCTTAAATCTATATTCTCTTGTTTACAGGTGGGAACGTAAGCAATAAACTACAATTAATGATGGTGGACCGAGTTTTGAGCTGTCTCTTGCGAAAATACAACACGAACAGTGAGTACCACAATGGCTGCTAATGAATCTGCGTAATCATGCCGCATTCAAACGTAACAGTAGCTGTCACCCCGGTTGTTATTTAATTACTTGGAAGTTAGGGCGGCCTGAAGTTATTTGATGTGGTGCGCCCGTGCCACGGACTCTATCAGCGTTAGTTGTGCACAAGCATTTACTCTTTGACACCACGTCTAGTTACTTGCTCTCAGAAAGTAAACAGGCGTGATTGTATCTGCGGCGCACAGTGGGCTGAAAATCGATCTTCATAGACTTAGGGATCAACTTAGTATTTTTTTTCTTTTTTCGGCAGAAATGGGTTTAGGTATTAAATAAACGTTTTTCTTTACTTTAAAGCATTTGGTTGAAAAAAATGTATGGAGAAATATGTAAAAAAGGATATATTTCCATTTTGGTAAAAGTGCGCCACTTCTATTTTGGCACGATTATACCCCTTATTTTTCTGCATTTTTTGACATATCGCACAATGCGCGGACGTGCTAGATTTTGGGAGAAAAAAAATAAAACGTGTTTTAAAATATAAAAAAAGGTTTTAATCTGTTTATAATTAACTTATGGTATTTACTGGTTATAAATAAATTATATGAAGAGAAATGTAATAGCTACCGGTTAAACATAACACATTTTATGGGAATTAATTAATATTTTTTGTAATTTAATAACGAAGATGGTTAAATAATGAGATCTAATGATCCACTAGCTTCCGCCCGCGGTTTCGCCCACGTGGTATGCCGATAAAAAGTAGCCTATGTCCTTCCCCGGGATGCCATCTATCTCTATGCCAAATTTGATCGAAATCCGTTCAGTGGTTTAGGCATGAAAAGGTAACATACAGACAGACAGAGTTACTTTCGAATTTATAATATTAGTATTAGTTGGCCATTATCTGTCATAATGAGCTCTAATGTCCTAATATTGAGATAATAAGATCTCATTAACTGACTACCTACATAGTTTCTTCGAACATTAAGTAGCAGCCAAAGCAACAGGATGATATTGAGTTCTGTGACATAGATGATATTAATTATTATGACACGAGTCTGATGAATCTGATATAGATGCTTAGGATGCTTGTAGCTTTAATTAAGATTGTTTGTTTTTTAGTTTTGTTTCAATATTATTCTTTTATTTAAGATTTTTTAATTGTTTAATATTCTTTTTAACTGTGAGTCAGTCATTCACATTTTTATTGTATTTTAATGCAACCAACTATGTAGGAAGGGGGGTAGTTAATGAGATCTAATTATCTCAGTAATAGGACATTCGATCTCATTATGTTAAATCAGTGTTTTTCAACCTGGGGGTCGCGACCCCCAGAGGGGTCGCGAAGCCTCTATAGGAGAGTTGCAAAGGGTTGGGAAAGCTGCTGCAGTAAAAAAAACTATAAAGTTTAAAAAGAGTTATTAAGAAAATTCATTTGTATCAAATAAAAAAAATATCGTGGCATCGGCCGTGGTCATACCTACGTATGCGCGTAAATTGCGTAATCTATTGGCGACGCATTCGATGTAAAAAATGTGTTTTACGTACTTAATTACTTATGTATTTATCCGAACCCTAATAATGAAAATGAATAAATATGCTGGATTGAATATTTGTCACAAAATAAAATACATGAACAAAAAGCAACGGGTAGTGGGGAAATATTTCTACATACTAAAGAGGTCGTGTCATGAAAAAGGTTGACAAACACTGTGTTAGATAATCGCCAATGGATCATAAGATCTCATAATTTAACAATCCTCGTTATTAAAGTACAAAAAATATTAATTAATTTCCATAAAATTTGTTATGTTTATCCGGTAGCTATTACATTTCTCTTCATATGATTTATTTATAACCATAAGTCAATTATAAACAGATTAAAACCTTTTTTTATATTCTAGAAACACATTTTATTTTTTTCCTCCCAAAATCTAGCACGTCCGCGCATTGTGCGATATGTCAAAAAATGCAGAAAAATAAGGGGTATAATCGTGCCAAAATAAAAGTGGCGCACTTTTACCAAAATGGAAATATATCCTTTTTTACATATTTCTCCAGCCCACTGTGCGGCGGCGGCTACCGTCGACAACGTGCTACTCGTTTATTTGAGTAGGGTGCTCAAATACACGAGCGGTACGTTGTCGACGGCAGCCGTAGACGTGTCGACGGCAGCCGTAGACGTGTCGTCGGCTGAAGTTGCCTCTGCCGTTGACGCATGCCGTTCGTGTTTATGAGCACTTACTTGGAAGGGTTTGACACAATTACAACGTTTTGTTTAATTTAATTTTGTATAAAGTAAAAAATCCATTAAAATTGCGCATGCATAACCGTGCACATGATAGTAGTGAAACTTCTCAAAAATAAAGAATAAGACAGATTTAGTGTGAGAGACATAGGTAAATCATTCTTCCCTCTCATGTAACGAAATGTACCTTAACGTGACGCGTCCTTGAAACACACTCAATTCTCATCCAATTTTCGAAGCGGAAGCAATATTCGGTATTGTTCTAATTCAAAATATTCAGTGAATTGATATAACATACTGATTTGCCTAACCTACCGTCACATCCGCAACAATTGGCACTATATCATAATTTCACTCCCAAATTCCCTGACATTGAAACCTTCAATTTTAACTAGCCAATATTAATATATAATAATAATATAATATGTCCAGTATGCGACGTGGAGTCTCGGTGAGAGGGCATGGAGGGCGCGGACGGCCGCGATGAGCTGCTTGAATGGGAGGCGTTGTACCTTCGCCTACCGCTGCAGAACTCGACGTGGAACGCCACGGAGTGGGACCCCACGGCCTGGAACGTCACCGTGGTGCCCAACGCGACGTGGTGGGAGGCTGTCGCGCCCTTCGACTCGCCGGCTGCGCTGGTACGCGCCGCCGCCAAGGCCGTCGTACTGGGACTACTGATTCTCGCCACTGTAGTCGGTAATTATACACCTTTGATATTGTAGTAGCGTTGCTGTGACTTAAGCAGATAGTGACGTTATTGTGTATTTATTTAGATTTTGAATAATATTTATTAACAACCACGTGATTTCAAGTATGTCATTCTTCATGTAATCACGACCATGATACAAAAATTATTATCAGCATCCAACTTTAAAGCAAAAACTTAGCTTGTGACTGTCGTACATAATGAAAACACGAAAATCTGTTGGTATCATCTTAAACTACTTAGGTACTCATAAAACAGAATATATTTGTTTCAATATTTCTCCTGCTCCTATTTCCAAAACGCTCACTCCACATCTTTCTCGGTGAACTTCATTTGTTCGATCACTCTTGGCCTTGTACTCCAGTAGCGAAAGGTTTCACATCATATTTCAAAGCGTTCATAGCTTCTCTATTTCCGCACTTTAATATTAATGGATTTTCGTTGGAAAAATATGGAACCGATTCCGAAAATTTATACTATACTGCACGAACTACCATTTCAATGGTGAAAAGTTAAAATGTAACTGATACCCATTTGACAAAATGTTTGTTCGGACAAAACATCCATTACCTACCTATACATCAACTCTAGCTGACTCGACGCTCGGCATAGTCCAGCAATTTCGGAATGGGTCTCGCGTGGAACGTGTGCTAACGTCGACATGCGGTTATACTTGAAACTCGGCGTTGTAGCACTTGTAGCTGACTTTGGCTGGCCATTGCAGTTTGCTGTTTACGAGCACGTTAGTACGTCGTTCAAGTTAGTTTCAGTTTTGCTAACACTTTCGACTATGCTTTCAATAGGTATAAGACTTATATTTTATTAGGACTGCTATATTGATGTAACATTACATAACTAACACCATTCCTCCTCAAAGGATTAGGCAGACATACTCTAGGTACCTATAGTTATCCATACTCCGGGCTTTTTTTGTGAAACTCCCAATCGAAAAACAAAAACGTTACAATATTAATATTGTTTTAGGAAACGTATTCGTAATAGCAGCAATTCTGCTGGAGAGGCACCTGCGCAGCGCGGCGAACCAGCTGATCCTGTCGCTGGCCGTGGCCGATCTGCTGGTGGCGTGTCTGGTCATGCCGCTAGGTGCCGTGTACGAGGTGGCGCAGCGCTGGACGCTGGGCCCCGAGCTCTGCGACATGTGGACCTCCGGAGACGTGCTGTGCTGCACCGCCTCCATCCTGCATCTCGTTGCTATTGCACTTGATAGGTGAGCATTATAGACCCATGAAAACTATACAGAAAAATACCTTTTCTTAACCTACTTGAAACTTTATATGTATTATTCTTTTCTTTGCAGGTATTGGGCTGTGACAAACATCGATTATATCCACGCAAGAACTGCGCGGCGAGTAGGCCTTATGATAGCTTGCGTGTGGGTTGTGAGCTTCCTGGTGTGCATCGCACCGCTGCTGGGATGGAAGGATCCCGACTGGGACCGAAGAGTCTCAGAAGACCTACGCTGCGTCGTCAGTCAAGACGTAGGTTACCAAATTTTCGCGACGGCATCGTCGTTCTATGTGCCAGTTCTCGTAATATTAATATTATACTGGCGGATATACCAAACTGCCAGAAAAAGAATACGTCGGCGGCGAGGAGCTACGGCGCGCGGCGGTCCGCCTCCTGTGCCGGCCGGCGGGGCGCTGGTCGCAGCCGGCGGCAGCGGAGGGATCGCAGCTGCAGTCGTAGCAGTCATAGGGCGACCCCTACCGACAATTTCCGAAACGACTACTACGGGATTCACAAATGTATCTTCGAATAATACGAGCCCCGAGAAACAGTCGTGCGCCAACGGCCTCGAGGCAGACCCGCCGACGACAGGCTACGGCGCCGTGGCCGCCGCCTACTACCCGACGCTAGTGCGGCGCAAGCCCAAGGAGGCCGCTGACTCCAAGCGTGAGAGGAAAGCGGCGAAAACATTGGCAATAATAACCGGTGCGTTCGTAGCGTGCTGGCTTCCCTTCTTCGTGTTGGCCATCCTGGTGCCGACGTGCGACTGTGAAGTGAGCCCCGTGCTGACGTCGTTCTCACTGTGGCTGGGCTACTTCAACTCAACGCTGAACCCGATCATCTACACGGTGTTCAGCCCTGAGTTCCGGCACGCGTTTCAGCGGCTGCTGTGCGGCCGGCGCGCGCGTCGCCGCCGCGCCCCGCCCTAGCCTCCCCCTCCTCTCGCCCTACCCCGACTGACCTCGTCTAGTTCGAAACATACTTATGTTACCTTGTTACATTTTCAGAGATATATTTACACCCCTTTATTTTTTGTACGTGATGAATGTGAATACGAAAACCTGTCTAGTAAATAAATCACAAATTCTCTTTACAACGTTGTTTCATTCGTTTCGTTCCTCGCCGGGCCGGCCCGGCAGCCGGCAAGCCGGCGGAAAGCGGCTTGGATTAAAATTAAAGCAATATAATGAAGGGTCCGGACTGGAGAAGGGACTCTACATAATTTCACAAATTGCTATTCAAGTAAATAGTTATGTTGAAGAAAACTTCCAAGTTTCAAGCCAAGCCAAATAAAATCCATTACTTGGGAATACATACTTGTCCCAAGAGAACTAAGTTTATAATATGTATAAGTACGAAATAAAGAAATGGAAAGTCCTAGTTTCAATCCCCAACCTGATCAAAGAATTCTTTTATATTTGCACTTCTAGAACTAATTTCGTGTTATTACTTTTGTTTAAAAAAATCTATGTGCGACTATTTCGATCAGTTCAAAGTTTCGACTAATAATGCATACTTACATAGTACTTGGTGATCCCATATAAATAACACTTTTCATCAGATATCACTTTGATTTTCTTTTAATGTACTTTTATCTCGAAAACTTCGTTAATATCGGCAGCATTAAAACCAGAATTACGATCGTACATCAAAAAGTGAGTTTCTACAGTTACCCCGCGGCGAGCTCTGGTGGAGTTATAAATGGTATGAGGTACTAGCACACTCAAATGGCCACTTTATCACAATTAATGGATAATCAATGAATAATTACTCACTCAAACCTTCAATAATACGATACTAGGAACTCGCATCCTATTATGAGCTTTCATGTAAATTGATGTGCCATTTTAATGAATTAATTCGTGTCCAGCTAAGAGGAGGCGACAATAATTTGACTAGAAATAGTATGAAGGTAGTTAATAGTTTATCTACCCGTGGGGTCAATAGGTTTTGATCTATAGAGATAACTGAGTACATTCCAATAAAAAAATGTTTTTAGGTGTCTACAACGTATAGAATATCTGATATAAACCAAAAAAGCTTATCTTCAAAAACGTAAAAAATGTCTAAAATCGTTAACCGTATTTATGTGACTGATAACGCTAAAACATAAAACGTAAATCTTTCAGGTGTTCAATAGATTTTTTTTAAATTATGTGCTTAAATTCCCTTCAAGTGTAATATTTTTCATAAAGTTGCTCTTATATTGACCGTAAACTTTCATAGAATCATTTAACGATAAAATGTCCATATCTTTAATGCGCCATTAGATTCCCTGCTTGTTGTTATGTCTGGACAGTAATAATTTTATTATTATTACTTGGCTGATAAGCAAGCCGTAATTTATTCTTACATTGAAAAATAAGTGCTACTTTTACTGCCTCCTTTTCATTATTCGGAAATTATTTTTCATTCAATTTACTTTTCGCAATGAACAACGTCAATATAAGTTTAAAACAAATTGCTGCCAACTGTAGAAGCTCCTCAAGCGAAATGTCGGTTTAATAGCGCTCAATAAATCTGAGAAAAATATTGTCCGTGCAGTTGAAAACTGCGCTTACAAAATATTTGTTTTATTTATGAATCCTGGCGATAAAAACGTTTTACATTTCAAACTCAGACAGCCACACATTTAATACAAGCTGGGGCCTGTGAATAGAACATCACGAACTCCTGCCGTAACAGACGTTAGAGAATTAGTATTCATTAATTCCTTTAAGCCCGGGTTGACTATAAAGCTGATCCTTTGTGCGAGCCTATAATCCGCGTCCAATAGATTCCCCTAAATTACTGTAGTCAGTAGGTGTGCGGCCCGAGCTCGGCCCAAAACTAACATTCACAATTTACTGACATCGGAAGTGTCTGATTACCATAAATCCGCTACAAAACTTTAGCTGAGGCGAACTTTGACCATAAACAATATCAGCGGCTTCCCTTCAGGCTCTCGCCGTGAGCACCTACATTGTTCGCCCACAACTTCGGATGTTAATTTAAAGCAACAGTTAATTAAATTGTACAATTTTCGTAATAAAACAGTTCATGCATAGCATAGAAAACTCTTAATGAACTCCCAATAACACGTATTTTAATTAGTTTCGTTGATCGTTATCAAAATTGTTTTCATTGAGCTCGCTAACATTCAGTTGTGTATCGACTGTGTTATTCTCAATATCGAGCAACTGTTTTCAAATTAAAGAGGCCGAAAGCAAGTCTTTACAAATCATGAAAATGTTGAGGAAAAAATAACTAATCAACTTTGAAACAAACCACGGGACCTACATAGTTAAGTCGGTCACGCCCTGTTTTTCCGCGAGTTTCGTAAGCCTAGCTCGCCAAGATAAACCTGTAGGAAACTACTTACTTATACCTATGCTATCTACTTATGCGACTTCTCGACTGGTGATTTTACGTCCAGTAGGGTTATTTTCAACTTAGATATTATAAATATATATATATAAATATAGATCATGGCCATTACCATTGTGCCTGTCATGACTCCATGCATGTCATTATCAATATCAAGTTTGTTAGTCATGTTTCAGGTTTCGAGATTGACCTGGTAGTAGGTACGGTCAGCCTCAAAAAGAAATAAATACATTGACAAGAATTCATCTGATTGTCTAAAAAAATGTGTTTTATTACTGCATCAATGTGACGTTACTACAGCTATGTACCCAGTGTGTAATACGTTTTGTGACATCACATTGATACAATAAATCTATCAACACACTACAATAATAATCCGATGAAGGAAAACATCGTGAGGAAACCATGCCTGAGAGTTATTTCTCGACGATGTGAAGCCAAGTCAGAGGCCCATGGGCGGCGTAAAAACTCTGACACCAGGTTAGTCACTATCCAGGAAAAAGAAAGAAAGAAGATAAAAACAATTTAAACTCAATTTGGGAACCACACAATCTTGAACTTAACGCCCAATAATAACCCATAGACGCAATGTTACCGACTTTACTACAAAAACAAAGCTATTCATTAAGTTAATATTTCTACTGCGTACTTCCAAACGAATATCGCATAATAAACCCGCTATCTCCTACTAACGCATCCAATACTTGCCCAACTAAGTACAAAGTTAATGACTGTCATAACGTGCCGTGGATCGAATTGGCCGGTATTATAACGTGCCTAATATCACCTGTGATTAGCAACAATGGATTGAACGCAATATTTCCTTATCGAACTGGGATATTATCGAATCATATTGGAGACCGGAATGTGGCATGATCCTAATTTTATGTTATGTACGTAATGTGGACAATAATGCCTTCATGTGGGACGTGAAATGAAGCATTTCTTTTTTTATTTCTGGATATGAAATGAGGTAATGTTTTTAATATTACGCGTGATGCTTTTCCTTTTACAGCCCTGTAAAATATACGAAATAGAATGACATGATTGCCCTATAAACACATTCTTTTTACGTCTTTGACATACGTTCAAGCGATTAATAACGAATGGAAATTAAACGATTCGACACTTCAATATTTTTTACTCACAATCACTGAATGTGTGTTTAGTAAACAAGCTATGTGTGTATACACATAGCTTGTTTACTAAACACGTCTAATAAACCTCTCAACGTATTCAATAAAACACGTTTTAAATACAAACACGTTTTTTATTAGCTGTGAAGCTAGTGGCTATAAAGATCCATATTTTGTGAAATCATCATAATCATCAGCCTATAGCAGTCCACTGCTGGACATAGGCCTAATTGCACGCCATTCAGCTCGATTCTCGGCAGCTCTCATCCAGCTGCTACCAGCCACCCTGCGAAGATCGTCGCTCCATCTAGCCTGAGGGCGTCCTACCTTACGTTTGCCGATTCGCGGTCTCCACTCAAGAACACGTCTACCCCAACGGTCATCGGTTCTACGGCTAATATGGCTGGCCCATTGCCACTTCAGCTTGCTTATTCTGTGAGCTATGTCAACAACTTTGGTTCTCTGCCGGATTACCTCATTCCGGATTTTATCTCTCAGAGATACTCCAAGCATAGCTCGTTCCATAGCTCCTGAGCGACCTTGAATTTATGGACCAGCCGTACCGTGAGTGTCCACGTTTCGGCTCCGTAAGACATGACAGGCAGGACGCACTGATTGAAGACTTGAGTCTTTAGACTCTGTGGAATACGCGACGAGAAGACTCAACGGAGCTTCCCAAAAGCTGCCCAGCCCAGCTGAATTCTTCTGTTAACCTCCTTCTCAAAGTTGTTTTTACCAAACTGCAGAGTTTGCCCGAGGTAAACGTATTCACGAACAACTTCGAGAGCACCGCCATTGACAGCAATCGGTCCCGGACTAACGTGGTCGTTGAACATAACTTGGGTTTTGTCGAAGTTCATCCGGAGACCAATGCGTACAGGAGAATCAACTAGGCCGTCCAGCATCTGTTGCAAGTCATGCAGTGACTCAGCCATTATGACGATGTCATCTGCAAATCTCAAGTGTGAGATGTACTCGCCGTTGATGTTAATGCCACGTCCTTCCCAGTTCAGCGTCTTAAACACATCCTCCAATGCGTTAGAGAACAATTTCGGGGGACGTCCCCTTGCCTTACACCCTGACGCAGGGGATATGCTTAGTTTGCTGGTTCTGAGTTTGGTCGGTCATTGTCGCGTTTTCATAAAGACATCTCAGCACTTGGATGTATCGCCAGTCAACTTGGCATCGCTGCAGAGACTACAAAACAGACCAGGTCTCGATAGAGTCAAAAGCCTTCTCATAGTCCACAAAAGCAAGACATAGGGGCCGATTGTACTCGCACTGTGTGGATGTGGTCTATTTTGTGAAAGGTGAAAAGTAATTTCATTCCTCTTCAAATAATGTGAAAAAAACCGACCTTATCGAGGTATGTCTGTAAAATATTCGTTGTAGGTAAGTAAGTAAATCCTCGTACATAATAATGAAACGTTATTTTCTTTTAGACTGGAAAATATTGGGTACTGAAAAACAAAGAATTTTCCACGGGTTAAGTTACCTGTGTCTAACATTGTAGTTTAGAATAGGCCATTATTGACGAAATGAGTCACTATCGAGGGTATATATGGACGTAGATTTAATGAAAATGTCAATAAAACAGAGCTACGATACACTATTGCAGGGTTGTCGCAAATGTTTTAATACAATAGTAATATGTTGTTTCAAACATATTATTTTAAAATATAGGTATCATTTGTATCTGTAACTCTGCATTTGGAAAATAGCGTACTTCACCAAAGGACTTTTGCTTTTAGAGGAAGGAGCATTGCCATTTACCGGTAACTATTCCTATTATTATTATTATCTTTATTTCAATCAACTTTGGATCATACAATTAAAATTACAAATTAAAATAAACATAAAACAAAATTAAATTAAATTAAATCAAATTAAATTAAAATAATATCTTAACGTTAGACAGTACGTGAACCATACATCAGTGGTTCACGTACTGACAATCGAAACGTTCAGAAAAAAGGTTCAGGATACTGTTGCGGCTGGCCCGCACCCTGCGCACCAGGGATGTGCACCGCTTGCGCATGATTGTGTGGAAACAATCGACATGCGCCTCGGCAAACATCCCCGATGCGCTACAGAAGCGAGGCAGCCTCAAGAGCACCCTGAACGCGTTGTTGTATTGGACGCGTAGAGCGCTGTACTGTTTCTGCGAATAATCCACCCACAGACTGCCAGTATAAAAGGACGTATAAAATGCCCTAAATATTGCTATTTTGCGCCCCTCGAACACCGAGCACATCTGCGGGCAATCATATTCGCACGAACAGACAGCGCCCTACGTTCCCTTTCGATGTCTGCATCGTCTTCCAGGTCAGAGGTTAATAAATGTCCAAGATACTTAAACGTATCAACTCTATTAAGTGGGCACCCGTTGAGCTTAATTGCCGGTAAGCACTCAGGACACCTCCTCTTGACCCGAAAGACCATGCACTCGCTCTTGTTGGTGTTATACAACAAACCATGTTCCTTAGCATACTTTTCACAGATGCGAATCAGCCTTGTCACACCACAGACAGAGGCGCCTATTGCCTCGCTGCTGCGATCAAAGAACAGCTTGAAGATCAAATCATCTCGATCAACCAAAGTCCGAAACCTAGTACCTACCACAGAACATTTAGCAACTACGCTCACGATTAATGAGGGCCTATTTGTATATAGCTGAACCCCGTGGTTTCACCCGCGTAAGTCTCGATCCCGTGGGAATATCGGGATAAAAAGTCTCCTATGTCCTATTCCAGGTCATGGTCTACCCCTGTGCCAAATTACATCCAAATCCGTTCAGCCGTTCACGCGTGATGGCGTGACCAAGGGAAATAGGGATTCATTTTTATAAATATAGATATGCGTGGGTATAATTGTTTCCCTTGACCTGCACTGATAAAAAGTTCTACAATAACATTATAAATACTTTGATATAAAAAAGAATAACTGTAATGGTGTCTCCACACAGCCCAGCGGCATGAACGCGCGGCCATACCGTCGGTCCGGTCGACCGGTGGTCTGCCAGGACTGGCAGCCATTTTGCCAGCGAGGCCGCCGGCCGCAGCGCGCGGCACCGGGAGAACAGTTCTCACAGAACTAGAATATCGATTCACAACCGCACATGCCGGGCAGTGCCTTTTTGTCGGCTTTACTTGAGGCCAAGTCGCCGGCAGTGCCGCCAGGCTGTGTGGATACACCATTAAAGGGCCATGCTTAATAAAAAAGTACCAAAAAGTATCGTTGTTAAACATATCTCCGCCTTTTTACTAAAAAGGTGGAGATATGCTTAACAACGATTTTAACATTACCAATTACACTTTGGTCATGTCTTTATCAACAAGGAGCATAAAATATTACTTACCAATTCCATGATTATTATTCAGCCATGCTTATTGTTTTTTAACCCTATGTTACTCCCATAACAAAGGAAAATCTAATGACACCTTATTTAAAAATGTATCATCCCAACGTAGAGTGAGAAAGAGACTGTCAGACTGCTATGAGTGACAGTGACGGCAATCTACAAAGACGAACTTTTTCTTAAACTCGACACTCGATAATTATGTATTTTAGAGGTCGTCTAATTTAAAATTGCACGCTACTACTTGGTGCAAACGCATTTCAAATGTTTGTATAGACATTTTAGTCAAGGGGCGTGCAGTTTTACATTAGAGATCTCTACCTACTAGGTATAAAACTGCACGCTCCACCATTCAAATTTCTATACAAACATACCTACACTGAAAACCATAACCGTCATGTGCAATTGGGTAAAACCGTCATGCGATTCTGTCTTCTATTATCTTACATAGGTACTTCTGTGATTAATTAAAAGTAATTATCCAATATTTTTGCAACCCCTATCGTCTTTGATCCATTCAGAATTGCTGAAATACTTTTTTTAATAGAGTTGCCAGTGTATAATTAGCAGGCGTGTAGTAGCAGTGTTGTGCAACGTGATCAGGCGATGCGGACGCCCCTCTGCGGTTGCCAACGTAATTAACAAGGTTTGAATGTTTGATTAAGGGTGATTCGCCCTTTGTAGGAAAAATTACCTAAAGTTGTATACTATTATATACTCTGGTTGATCGGTGATCTCTGTTCTGTGTCAGTTCTAGGACAAAACTATCCGTTCCATATCGTACCATATGCGACGCCGAATAGATTTTGAATTCTATTATTGGCACCAGCGTTTTTTTACGATGACGAAAACTGCAATCAAGCACGGCCATTTCCATTGCTCATCAATTCTATCTGTGAAGTTACAAGACTAAGCCTGATGATGGTCTAATCCTAAGTAATAATAACTATAGCAAATGGCTTTATGATCTCAGGAAGCTATTCAGTGATAAACTTGTCAAAATTCTTTATTCGCCTAGTCGTATATCAAGTGGACTTATCTCTGGAGATCAGTAGGTCGTTTTCGCTGACCATTATTTATCTGTCATCTCTCTCTATCTCTGTCATAATTCCAACACGTATCTACACAAAGTTCATATATGCAGTCTGTCAGTACTTAATCACCCGGTGCGTGTGGAAAATGATCAATGGATGTTATTTTTATCGAAGAGCGATAGCGGCCTATGTGATTTATATAGATTACCGCACAACAGCGCAGTACCTACTGAATATGATGGAACGTAAGTATATTGAACTATAGTTATAAATACATATAAAGGTCATTGGTGAATTACTGCGCTACTCCATCCCAGCACGTGTAGCACACATGCTGGGATAGAATCGAAGCCACACAATTAAGAGGTACGTAAATATCATCGGCAATATCACGGATACAGAAACGCAGTCTCTTCGGTTTAGTTCTGTAGTGAACGGGAACAATTTCATATGAATCATAATGATGCAAGGTATCTTTTTATTACATTTATTACAAGGTTTGAAAACACCTTATCGACGCGGAATCGGCTTGAGCTTGTCAAAATGTGCTTTATGTCCATGCAATAAAAGCGAAAGTCATTCGCCTCATTCCGATGACACGCCAATTCCTCGTCGATAAGTGTGGTCACTTCCTTAGGTAACAAAATCGTTTCGACTACGCGCGTAGCCGTGCGTCAAGGTGCTACGCAAGGCAGTGCTACGCTCGTAGCAAGTATCTACGCGCGGCCAGGCTCTGCTACGCTCGTAGCCGCGGGTTTCTGCACGTCATCGTTTACATAAATATAATAGGGAATATGCATGTGATTCAAATAAAGGTCAGTATTTTTTTTTATAAACTATATTACTTCAGTATTATGCCTCCATCAATATTTTTGAATAAAATTTATTTTTGAGCGAGTAATTAATTTTTAAAAAGTGCCAAAAAACTGCGAGTAATTCAAATATTTGAAAAGCTAAGAGTAGATGTGATGTAACAATCCAGCATAACAATCAAAATGTCAATGTCAAGTCAATCAACGAGTGTCAAGTCAATGTCAAACACTCCTACAAAAAGGAGTGTTTGACATTGACTTGACAGTTGCTTGTTTGTTTTCATAGAATGTGACGTCACCACACCAAGCGCGCCAAATGGAGGGCGTTTGAATAGCCCGGATCGGTCGGATATTTTTAACATTTTTTTTAATTACTTTAAATTGCTTTTTTTCCATCGATTTTTTTAAAACTATTATTTGACGATGTAAACTATCAAATAAAAATATTTAAAAACAACATGCATATTCCCTATTGGGCGATGATGTGTAGTGATAATATTTATAGTGAGGTGCATGGACCGTGTGTGCATGTAAGTATCTACAGGAATTTTCTATTTTATGATTTTATGTGTACCTTCTTGTATTGACCGATAACTTGTACTTGTGGTGCAAAATATATATTAAGAGGATTATTTTATTTATTTATATAATTACTCCCAATAACGAAACATAAGGACATGGCAGTGGTAGATATACATCACATCGTAAAAATATTTGGTCTAGTGTCATTTACCAGGAAGAAAACAGAGGAATACGTTAGTATGGAATGAACGCCAACGACCACGTGACCGCGTTTCCTCTTAATATTTTTTTTTTGTTTTTTTTTTGTATTCTGTATCTTGGCGATCTGTGTTAAACACAATAAGCCATTCAGTTGAGGTGGCATGATCTGTGTTTTGTTAGCAGAAGGAACTCTAGGGAGTCTCTTTCATATGGTGTGATAAATAAAATGCGTTGGAAATCGCTATGTACCATGAACGACGATGATTTAAGGCGCATCGCACTCTTATTTAGGCATAATATTCGGATTTACAAAGTAGAATGCTTATCGGATTATTGTCGAATTTACCTCACAAAACACATTTATAACAAGATTAAAGATTAGCAGATCCATATTTTTTGGAAAATGGTATTTACTTCATTGATCATGCATTCTTGGTGCATGATTTTCTTGATCGGATAATCCTCGTTATCAACATCTCAATCACAAAAGATTTGAAGCTGCGCAATAGGCTTATTTTCCCTTTACACATATTTACGTTCATGGCTTAATATTTATGTAAACAACAACAAAAACCATCAATCAGCCACCCTTGGTTTGACAGTTTGAGAGTAACTTCCTCGAGTACTACTAAACGGAACAAAAAGTTGAGTTTACGCTCCATTTGGTGACGCTGAGTATCGTCACCGCGGCCTGTTTGTGCTCCAAGTGATGGAGTTTCAGTCTAATCTCATACCACAACCAACAAAACTCGTTAAAGGGAAAATTCCTGTGACGCTTCAGACGTGATTTATTGGTTGGAACTAATTAACTGAATACACATTTATCATGGAGTTGGGGGAATAATGTTAATGCTATTATACGGGCCTGTGATAGTTCTACTGAAGGGCGTTGACCTGTTCTCATTCAGAGGTGATCGTGATTGGAATGTTGGCGATTTCCGACTATTTTCAAATAACGAATTTTCAGCACCGTCATTCATTTGTTTAACTTTAACATAACACAGCCGAAGGCATGTCATGTCATGATTAACATAGAAAGTACTTTTGTTATTGAAAAAAATCATTTCTCTGTTTCAAATCTGTTATCTTACATATAACATAACATCATGGCTGTATTCCCCGAAGTGTTAAGCAGAGGTGCACCTATAGTAGGTACACATACATTTCGCCAGTTATGTCTACGTAATCTTATCCTATCTTGTGTCAAGTAACCTCGGACCATCATCAAATTCTAGTTAAAAATAAATAAGATCCTATAAATAATATTAACTAGTAAGTAAATACAAAACTAACGAGTACAAAGTGGATTGCAATGGCGATGGCGTGGTGACGGCGGAGAGCCGACAACTCGTTACAGTTTACTTTGAGTCTCGCCGCTCACACACCACTGGTACACAAAGTTAGCTTACTCTACCCGAGCAAACTAAATCTGGTCGCACTTCTATACTATCGCTGGACTATACAAATAGAGCTTTAACACTTTCAGCTTTATCAATAAAAGGTGTCATTAACACGAAAATTAAAGTTTTCTTTTATTTTTAGGCTAATTCGGGGCCTGAAAGTTGTTATAATTTGTGTAGTTTTTGTTTGAATTGACAGCGTTATTAAAACCAAAGATTTGAACTTTATTTTAGTTAAGTTCAGTAATAATAAAATAAAATAAAATAAAGTTCATTTATTTCAGGTAAATATCACCCATAGCCAGACATAAAACAATAAAAATCTCAATAAAACAAATAAAACTAAATCAAAAGGAAATTACTGTAAATAAAATTAGTAGGTACCTTCTATCCGACACTGGTACAGCAACATGTCTGGTGGAACAATGCCGGATGAAGGGGCAGTCCAGCCTTCCCGCAATCAACGCCAGGACGATGTTGGGGCTACCCCGTACCCTACGCACCAAGGACGCAGCACGCTTGCGCATGGTCGCGTGAAAGCAGTCGATGCGCGCCTGCGCGAACATACCCGAGGCACTGCAGTATCGGGGCAGCCCCATCACCGCCCTAAACACGTTATTGTACTGGACGCGGATGGCGCTGTAACTCCTATTAGAGTAGTTCGCCCACAGACTGCATGACTACAGCGATGTACAGTACGCTCTAAAGAGCGTAGCCTTAATCTCATCAGAGCATGGCGCAAATCTGCGGGCGATCATGTTCGCTCTAACTGACAACGCCCTCCGCTCCCGTTCCATGTCTGCATGATCCTTGAGGTCGACAGTCAAAACATGCCCTAAGTATGTAAAACGGTCAGACCTCTCCAAAGGAACCCCATTGAGTCTGACCGGAGGTATGCTTCCAGGACATTTCGCACTGGCGGTCTCATAGATCATACATTGGCTCTTCTTTACATTATACAATAAACCGTGACCACAAGCATGTAATGAAGCATGCAAGAATGTTGGTATTACAGGCGGGGAACAAACAAAAGTTACATCATACGAGTATTTCAGGTTATTGGTTTCTTCCCCGCCTGTAATACCAAAATTCTACAGATTATAATGCTTGTTTTTCTCTTTTTATGCGTTTTAGCAGGCGGGTTTTTTGTTTTTTAAATAATTTTGTTTTATTTCAAGCTTTTTTTAAAAAAAAAAATTGTTTTATTAAATTATATTTTTGGATTATCTTAACTACTAGCTTTTATTTGATACCAATATTGTAATTTTTTTTTTTTTTTAAACCGTCCGCTCCCTTTTTTTTTTGTTTGCAGATGAAATATAAAAAAACAATATAGCCTATGTCACTCCCACAATTAAGACGAATCTAACGACACCTCAAATGTTAAAATCCATCAAGCCGTTTAGGCTACAGAGCGTGCCAAAAAAATAGACATACATACATACATACATACATCCATGGCTTAAGATGGAAACCCTGCCTGACTCCGCATTCGAGCTGATACGCATCCGACATTGCCCCCGCCCACCTAACACAATTAGACTGGTGCCCAATGTAATACAATTGGTTGTGAGTGTTGATTGTATTGTGTTAAAAATCAAGCTAAAAAACAAAAGAAGTTGCCATGTTTAATTATAACCATGATGTACCTTGCAAAAAACAGTATTCATGGGTGCTCGAGTGGTGCAAAATATTTATTAACATGTAGACAGATTGGCGTGATTCAAAACTGATGACGGAAGTGTCGCGTGACATGCAAAAGTAATTTATAACAGCACTAAATGTTATGTAACATCAAGCTTATGTATTTATGTGTACGGTAGGCGTGTTTGCCAGAGTTATGTTGAAACACTTAATTTATGTTATTGCGCTAACATGCATAGATGCTAGCGATTACTTACATGACAACGTACTGAACATTCATTCGCTCATGAAATGATTTAATTGTAGTCCATCGTACATTAACTACCGCTTGGCATGACAGAACCTAAACGAATTACGTACCAAAACCAGTGTCATGGATCACGAAGTACTCGTTACATCTACAGAAAGTTATGTTTGTGTAACAGTTGCATTGAAACGTGGCGGAGTGCCAATCCTGACCGCGCTCGTCGCAAGCCATTTTCAACGTTTTTTAAAATAAAATTGAATCTCCGCAAAAGAATAATGTTGAGAACGCTGAGATTTAAAAAGTAATTTTACCGATGTGCAGTGGCATTTATGTTGTATTGTTTGTCTTGGCTTTGTGCTGCTGTTATAACGATACTTAGGGTGCCTTTTAATAATAAATAGTTGCGACAAAGGAATCGCATTTTCATCGTAAATCCTATAGCTGTTCCATCAAATTAATAAAAAGACGATTGCCACTCAGGTTGGCGGTAATTGGTAGCCGTCAAGGGACCCAAGAAGAGCACCTGCGCTCAAACAATTACTAACAAGATAACAATGATAGTTATATAATAGTGCGAGGAGCTGGCCGGCAACAGGTTAGGCGTGATTGATTGATCACTATCGTGCGAATAATGCAGGGTTCATTAATCACGCGCGCGCGCCGGACACGGCGACACGGCCCGCACCGAGTCACCGACACCCTCGCCGCGCCGTGACAAGGTCACAACAACAGCTGTTCACTGACGGACAGGATTCATACCTATAGATAAAACTTACTGAAATGTTTCAAAATTAAAAATCAAGATATAAGTAAAATTTACATGTCTTATCATCTGTGCTTGCAAAGTGAATAAATTTTCGCTATTTTACAACTCTATCTCCAAAATGTTGCCAAAAATCAATTTATCGTAAGCTTACCCAGTGTGTGCAGTGGCGCAGCGGATGTTTAGTATATGCACTACATTAAGCCGTCAATCCTATGCACAAAAGAGAAATACTCTTTTTGCTTCGGAACTGGGGCATTTCAAGTAGTCCTTGGCACGGAACTGAGCCAAACCGACGCTGCAGACGGGAGGAGGAGCTACTGAGCTATCCCCTGCAAGGAACTACTCGTGAACAATTCATATCCATCGCACCCACTGAAATTTTTTTAATTGCGAAACAGCTTAAGATGTTTCGTTTCTTGCATTTTATCTTTTCTTTGCTCATTTCATAACGTCCAAGACAATTTCTAAAATGTTTTCTCGCTATTAAAAGTGCGGTAACTGTTTAAAATAATGGCTTTATGTAAATCATGATTACAGTAATTACTTAGTAGCGATCAAAAGCGGTTTTCTGTTCAATGCACGAAGGCAGTTTGTTTGGAAGAAACTTCGTTATAACTTAAAGATACATTGCAAAGTTATTCTTCAAAGCAGTACATATTATGTTTCATTAACAATGAAGCAAGATATAACTTAACTTACCATACAGTTTCATCATAGTTTTAACCCGCAGAACGTTATAAATTTCCCTCAACTTATAAATAATACTGCTGCACCACATGTTCCATTTACATACACTCGTTGAATGAGAATGTACTCCACTTTATCTGTATGACAAAAGACGTAAGTTGAGACGACGCCGACGGAGCTAAATGCATGTTAAGTTGAGCTAAGCCAAGACGGTGTTTGCAGAGCCCACCATTAGGGAGCCATTACTTAATGGACGCGGGTTAATGGTGGCAAAGGGCGGGCCTCGTGTACCGCCGATTCTCTTGCTAACTACCCACCGAATATAATAAAACTAGACTTTCCACTCTAATATACTTAGATCTACTCAGGTACTCTTCGGTTGAACAAAGTAGATGCTCACATAATTGATGACGTCATCTAGTAACTGATTAATTGCAATGGAATGTCAAGTAATATCATTGTTCATTGGCGTGCGGTGAGTAAATTAAAAGAAGATGAATTTAATATTCATTTTATAAGATGAAATTATGAAAAACTAAAGTAGGTACGTACTTATAAAGAACAATGACCTCTGAGGTTTTACGATCGACCCTTTACCTTTCTTTTAAAAATACTCAGAATTATTTTACACTTTACTTGGAAAATAAGAAAAACAATGTTTCAGCTTTATAGCTTTATATATCCTTCGGTCTCGAGTCGTAAACAAAAGTGCGACTTTGTTCTAAGTACTTAATAAGAAATAAACAATGGATGACAACCTGTCACCGCATAGTACAGTTTAATCAATATTGTACCTACTCAGCAAGATTTTATGAGCATTTAGGTACTTTCGTGATTTTATGTACAAAACATGTTTGTAATTATAGTACCTTTCGATACCCGAATTCCCAACAACGTTAATCTTGAACAAACAAACGGAATCTCCTGTAATTATATTCAAAATCCACACGTACACATGCGATGTATGGAAACTATTTAAATGAAGTCCGCATTAATCCCCGTCCGGGTGCGATGCGAAATGCCAACAAATATGTAAATGTACGCAGACGTATGTTACTAGATGTACAAAATATACAAGTAGGGGTTAGAGGCCCAATGCCTTTATACTATTTTTACCTTTTGTAGTGACAAATTGTTAGCGATAAACATAGGATACTTTTATATGTCCAAGTCCCATTCGCTACTAGTACATTCCTACTGCACGCGTAGCATGATCATCATATAAACGAGTTTTATCGACTGAAGACTAGACAAAATAACGGATAAACAATCGCAATCTGTCAGTTTATCTATTCTTCCGCGCTACGGGCCGCAATTTGCTATGACCATTTTTTTGCATTTCATACTGACTCATTCGATCAACAGTGACAGAATATGTTAAGGTATAATAATTCCATAGCTGACCACATGCGGCGCAGTCGACGTCTCGCAGCGATTTTACTGGTTTCTATGAAATACCTTCCGTAGCTAGCGACACGTCGGTTTCATAGAAATACTTAGAAACCAGTCGTATTGCTGCGGCACGTCGCCTGCAGGTGCCGCCTGCGGTCGGCTACGGAATAGTACCTTAACTATCGAATACGTCTATATTTAAATAGCTATGGATGGAATTTCTAACTTCACTGCATGAAAACCTGATTGTATGATCAATCACCCAGCAGCTTCATGTTACTTGCAGCTTCATGCTTTATCAAAAGTCGATAATAATGAATGAAAACTGCGCTGTTCTGAAGTAGCGTTCATCTTACTCCGATCGCACTCGGTCAGCTTACAGTCCAGACGGTGAGTAATGTCGTTGTAACCTTGTAGACAAATAACATTAATCTGGACTACTGGACACGAACGTGGTCGTTGTGAATCGATACTACACAGGAAATGTACGATACGTTACACCCGATTTATAAACAAATTTTCCTAAATCGGGCAGAAGTTTATCTTCGTTGGAGGACAACAAAATGCCTCTGAGCTGTGCTACACACTTCTTTGGATGCCGATCCGAATAAGTGTGTAGCACAGCTCAGAGGCACAGCTGAGACAGCTCAGATTCGATTTGGCAGTATTTGTGGAACAGCAAAACTCGAAGCAATTACTACATTATATTCGATATTGCCGCCTGGCTATCAGGGCCGCAGCTACCGTACAACTCGATTCCTATCGGCTTCCCTTCTGGAATTCGAAACAAAACCACTCTATCGTCATTGAAAAATGACACAGTCAGTAGTGTTTAAAATGCCTTTTAAGTAATCACACTATAGGTATTTAATACACCATATAATTAAAACTATACAAAACGCCTACATTCAATGTTTTGTCTTTGTTGTCTCCCAACAGCAAAAAAAAATTCTCTAAAATAACTCGGCGGCGCGGCTGGCTTATCGCTCCTTCAAAAATCAAGGCGTCATGACGTCACTTCGGTCACGTGACACCCCGGTTTTATACGCTTCGAGCAAGCCGGTCAAATACGAGTTATTGTACCTAAAGCGATCGCGTGAACGAGATGCCGCGATATCGGTTCGGTAGTTTTCGTTGAATTTCGTAATGCGTTCGGCTCGGAGTTCGGACAGGACGCTATTGTGTGGTTGCTGTTTGACGTAATCGCATTATAATTTGTTTACACTTGCATTTTGTTCGTATTATTTATTGAATACATTAGTTTATCAGTTCGAGAATCGTAGTAGTAGTATTAGTTTGTTGGTATAAAACAGTGATTAAAGTGTTTTGACTTTAGTGAAAGTGTACGTTGTAATTATGTATTTGGGGTAAGTAGGTAGATAGTTAATAAGTTGAAATTTCTTAATAGATTTGAAAAGTTATTAGTACTATCAGTAGGATTAGGATGGCGGCAATAATTCGTCAAGGACTTTCTAATTAACTACAATGTCTTTTGGCCCGCGTGCGGCCCGTCTGGTAGCTTAGTGGTAGCCTATACATTGTTGTTTAGGATTATTTTCTTTGTGAGGAAACATGCTTTCCAAGGTTAAGTTTTGAAATTAAGAAACACAATTACGTTAGGCCGTGCTCGCTCAGATATAAGTATAAATTACAAACGACGTGATAGTTTTTTCAAACATTCTAATGTTTCCCTTTACGATAAATATGAATAGCTGACTGGCAGTTGTAAATAAAATAAAATGTATTGTTTCCCTTGTTTACTTTTCTCAGATTCTAGTAGTTTATGTAATAAAGGGGTTTTTACATTCATAATCTGACGATTTTTCGCTAATTCGTTTGAAGCTCTACACCCGCGCGGCCAATTCCCTCTAGTGGCCGTGAGCGAAAACTCTGAATTGTAAAATGCCACTCCCTAAAAATTTCTCGTTAAACGCGCCCTCTGTTTAATTATTTGTGAATTTTTTGAATGGAGATATCTCGTTCTTGTACTGACAAAATGCATTGCTTTTCTGATATTTTCGTTAGATGGCGTTGCGCTATTAGGAGCGTAATCACTTGTTGAACTGTGTGAGTGTGCGTGGTTTGTGAAAGCGGGCTTTTTGAATGTGAGTTTATAAATAAGTTTGAGAAAAGTAAATCAAAATAGGAATTTAATGAAACGGTTTATTGATACCGTTCTTTTGTTAGGTAAACAAACAAGAAGTAGGTTTTCGCGGCCACAAGGAAGGTCCGAAGTGACATCATAACAAGTATTATTAACCGACTTCTTCAAAAAGGAGGAGGTTTTCAATTCGTCAGTATAGTTTTTTTTGCTCCGGGTTCCCACCCCCGAAAAATCACCCTTCGCCACTGCTGGCTATACCATTTAATGCGGCACCTGAACAAAAGTTTGTCCACGTCTAGTTTTTACAAGGCTGGTTAAAGCTTTCATCTATGGGTTCATATAAATAAATAAAAAATGAAGTGTCTGTTTGTAATGTCAAAATAACAGCTTTTTACTAAATGCATACGAAAGTTTAGACACGGTACTTATAAAAAAAATCATTTTTTTTTAATGTTTGTCTTTCTGAGTGTCTGTCTGTTTGTTCCGGCCAATTTCGAAAACGGCTGGACCGATTTTGATGGCATTTTCACTGGCAGTTAGCTGATTTTATAAGGAGTTACTTTGGCTAGTTTTATGTTAGAAAAGAATAAGGTTCCACGCGGGCGAAGCCGCGGGCAGCAGCTAGTCAGGAATAAATTCTGCATTTATAAGCTGTTTTAATTTGGTAAATGAAAATAACAAACAATAATATTTGAATACAAATTCAATGGAGTTTCAGAAACCAGGGCCTTAGGTTCTTATAACATATTCAGGTTCCGGGAATAATTCTACAGATGAATTGTCTTTCTACGAATGTAACACACAATGTTGAGTTTCAATCAGTTTGTTAGTTCGACCATCTAGCGAATGTAACAACATTGGTTTTAGCAGAATTCCCTCATTTTGCCAAAGTTTATATTTTGCTATCTGTTTCTCGGTTCGACGACCCGGGCCGGAGTATAGCGATTTCCTGAAAAAGCCTGTTAATAAATTCTGATCATGTGTTGAGTAAAAATGCTCACCATTTAGCGCTCGGGCCACGTTTCCTTCACGGTGACGATATACCAAACTTTCGTCATGATGTCATTCGATCGGTCCTGTTTATACCCAGGGGATAAAGTGTTAAAATATTTTAAGTGAGTTTAACAGTTTAACAACAACCCCAGAGGAGTAGGCAAAATTGTTTGTCTTATTGATTACCTTTTAGTAGTTCAATGACATATTATTAAGTTTCAATGTACTCTCAATACCAGAGGGCAAGTCTTATGACCTTTCTTTACCAGGATTATGATAGATATTTGTTCAAACAATATTCTTATTAGACCGCAGGTTGCGGTAACAGCATTATTCTCAAAGCCTCTATCCTAAAATTACTTTTTTCACTGCTTATTTTCTTGCGTGTGTATTTGTATTATCTAATAAATAAAAATTGAAATGACGTCCGCTGGTAAGCGCATGGCTTGAGAACGGCTGCACTGGATAGCTATTTTTTTTTGTTTAAAATGTCTGAATTAGGTTTTTAGTGATAGTTAGAAAAGTTTGCCGGAAAAATTTCATGGAAAAACTGAACCCTCTTTTTTTCATGGGATTTTTATATGAATTATTGAAATTTGGATAGGACCACGTTAGCTACAGTACGACACAACTTAGATGTAGCATAAATTTGAGCATTCATTTATTTCAATTTTACGAATGTATGTTAGGTCTTTACCTATGAAATTGCCGTTTTGTATGAAAAAATTTAAACGAATTTTTTTCATGTATTTTTTATTTGTATTAATCGAAGTAATCACCCATGCAATCAATGCATCTTTGCCAACGCAGTGGCAGTTTATTGATGCCCTTCTTAAAGAAATTAGCTGGACGGGAGGCAACAAATTCTTCAAAGGCATTTTGTTCTGCCTCTCGGGTATTGAATGTTTTTCCCGCCAAGAAGTTATCCAAATTCTGGAAAAAGTAGTAGTCTGTAGGCGCAAGGTCTGGTGAGTAGGGCGGATGACGGAGAGCTTCCAACCCCAGTTCTTGCAACTTGGAGACCTCCTGCTGTGCAGTATGAGGTCGCGCGTTGTCGTGCAGGAGCAGCGGAGACGAGCGATTGACCAATGCTGGTTGGAGATAAGCCAGCTTCTCCATCATTGTGTTCAGTTCTTCACAGTACACATCTGCAGTAATGCTCACCCCGTTTGGTAAGAAGCTGTGATGAATCACACCGGCGCTAGACCACCAAACAGTGACCATCACTTTTCAAAATGTAACACTAATCATTAAACAAATGACTTCTTTTGAAAAAAGAATTCCATGTTTTTAAAATAAAATTAATTTGAAATTAGAAATCTTAGCCAAACAAAAATTATTTTGATTTGAAATGGCCAGTACTGCAGACCTATTATTTGGTTATATGACTTTGCAAGTTATTGCGGTTGGGTAAAGATCATTTTCTCCTAAAGCAGTAACAAAGTTTGGTGATTTTGAAGGCGCACTCAGTTCAGATGGTGATCGGTTCTACGAATTTTGGCGATGCCACACAGATTATTGATTGGTAAAAATATTTGGACAAATAACTTTGGTTTATAAAATCTCTTCGGAAAATATTTGAATGGCGACTGCACGTGTCTCAAACACTATAATAATATATTATAGCGAAATTTAGATCCGATTATTTAATTTATATTCAAGAAATATAAAATTAAAGTGAAACATTGGTCCTTTGAGTACCGACTCAAAAGTCTCAAGACTCAAATACCATCGACTTACTTACTTATCTATTATCGAAATGTCCAAGACCATTAAGGTAGATAGAATGTCCGTTTTGACAATCTGAAAGCTGAAACTATTCACGCCCATCGGTAGTGACATTAACCGTGACCGATACAAAGCCATCGAGATCACATTACAAATGGAGCAATTAAGCAATCAATCGCGATAAACAATTTATCATGATACCTCGTGTCTGGGCAAATAATGTGTCATCGTGGAACATCAACATCACTGATGCACATGAGTATGGCGTTATGCCAAATAAAATCTTTGAAGAAAAAAAATACCTTTGCTTCAATTATATTAAATTAACAGATATGTTATAAGCGCGTGTTAGAATCATTATAAATAATAAGTATTACTATATGTATTTATCTATGTTTTACCCAACTTAGTAAGCTTTTAGCGTCAGAATGATTACTGGTTATTTGCCGTGTATGAAAGTACTGTTGAATATATGTTTTGTAGGGAAACGATTTCATAAAGTAAAGCACAAAGACAAGGCAACTCATTTATTTAATTAGACTTGTCAGTATTTAATCAGAAAGCTAGTTGTCCGTTCACAAAACTAGGTCTTCATGGAGAAGAAGGACAAGAAACTCCATGGAAACAGTATTACAGTTTTCTATCGGAATAATCAATATTCCGTAATACAACTTACATTATAATCAATGTTGGCAATTTACATTATTACCATACAAGAACATAAACATAAAGCAATAATTACGGTATAGTATCAAATTACTTTACTTACGTGACAACCGCCGACAATTCCAAACTACAACGGCACTAGAACCGACCAACTGGACATCTACCGAGCAACTGACTCGATAACGTCCTTACAATCCTTTTTATATCCTACAAACGTCACTTTATGTCAAACATCTACCGTCATTTTTAAATAAATCACAGATGATCATATATTTTGGTTGAAACGGCTTATTATATTAAAATAGCCATATAAAATCTTAGATACGCTACAAGTATAATTAAATATTACATAATAATTTACAGTAATAACATTGTAATGAATTTTACAAGATAAGTGTTATTTTTAGGTAAACACCATATCAAATCAGCTACTTCTGTACGATTCACAACAGTTGAGTCAAATTAGCGTTTGACCCACAAAATAAGCTTGTTAGAAAAACAATTAAGTAAATCAACAACAGATAATAATTACATTTACAGCTATATCAAGTATTTATTTTATAATAAATACATATATATATCACGCGCAATCGTGAAGACTCGAAAACATTCCAATTGTAACGTTTTTACTTGTAGTGAAATGTAAAAATGAATGAAACGTGGGTATTTGTGCCGCTGCTGCGCGGAACACATTTTTCGGTTGTTTTTTGAGTGTATAACATATCTGTTAATATAATGTCATTGCCTTGCTTTTATTATATAAGCTGATAGAGTTTTTTAAGCTCGATTAGCGAGAAGTAGGTAAAGGACTGGTCGATACGGCGGGCGGGTAGTAAGCAAAATTGCCTGTCTTCAATTTGATTTTTCATGAAATTGATAAGACTTAGGTGTAAAATAAAAATAGTATGAGTAACTACATGATATTTCCAAACTTTTTGTGGAACAGAAACACAAAATATAAAAATTTTCTCGATAAAAAAATATCACGAAGTTACCTCTAATTTTCACGTATTTTCGATTTGTACTTAAAATGCTAATGCCTATTATGATAAAAATTAGATGATTATATGTATTAAAACAAGGCAAAAAAAATTGTGTAGGCTTTTTTTTTTATTCCTTTTATTTTTGGTTTTATTACGAATCAAAGCTTGTAGGACTTACGACGTTCTTAGTTCGTGGAAGAAGCCATCTTCCGTCGCACATTACGGCAACTTCAAGCATATTTTTGTTTCACAAATCAGTCGGCGTTGCTCTGTTGAGACGAGAGGACTACGCTCAATTTTTTAGCTGCGCTGAGATATTATTTATTTTCGTAAATAATATTTTCGTAATTTATCACATTCCACAAAAGAAACTGAGACATAGAAAACATGAAAAAAACACTAATACCACTTCCAAAACGAATATTACAAGTGTTATTGATTGATAAATAAATAAATACCGAGTCTAAATAAACATATAAAATTCAATGTTGATATTTGAAAACTCAAGATGACATACATTTTATTTGACAGATTTTTGACTGGTATAGTAGCACGGAGTATAGAAAGAAGTAGGTAAAACTAGCGCCATTGCTCTGTATTGCGGTGAATTTTCTTGCGGAGAAAATTTACAACATAGCCAACGAGCCCATTCTACGTTCATTTGAAAGTTCGCACTGGAGATTAAATCTTATTGCGATTTACTCAGGATCCAAATTCGTTAACTCCCACTTTTTTTGACAAACTTCTTGTAAGGTGACCCTTAGACGAACAATTGGAGCGACTGACCGCCCCTAAATAAAACTTGTTTAGAATAATACCTTTATTCTTCGGTTATTGGTATAACGAACGAACTCGAACAGATTCCGTATGACTCCGGATTTTTAATTTGTCTGTCCGTGATGTCTTGTTTATATCTCTTTAGTTGACTTTTTTGTCGTAGTTGGGTTTTAGTTTTTACCTGACTACGGCGAAGCAAAAAGGAGGGTTATAATTTTGACCGGTTTCTATGTATTTATCTATGTCTGTTCCCACATATTATCTTCTAAAAGACTCATCACAATTTGACAAATGAGGTATCGTTGGAAGCTTCTTGATCGTCCGCTGGTCAAAGGCTATATGAAGACACATTAAATTGAAAATTGCGCCCTCTAGGTGACATATCATGAACAACAAAAAATATGTTTTAATCATACCATGTTGGGTATCATATGAAAGGTTTTAATTAGCACATTTCAAAAATATATATTATAACCCCAAAAAAAAGCAGCGACAATCAAGACGTATATTGCCATATGTTTATGTTAACGCGTGGGATGATAACTGCCGCTACACGCGCCGCCGCACCGTAAACAGAAAAAACGTCAGACGCGCCGCGTGACGCCACACTGCACGCGACGTGCCACGCCCCGCGTCTCCGTAAATGAGGCCTAAAGCAACTTGGCATGTTTTCAAAGCTACAATTTCAACAGTTACAAAGAGGGACCATACTAAACTTTCTACTAAGGGACTAGTTATAACAAGCGCCCGAGACGCGTATTTTGTACGCTGCGTTTCGGGCGCTCAATAAAATTGTATGAATTCCTATGTAACGAATTATATCAAGCGCTGCAGTCTAAGCGAACGCCCATGCCGGGCGCCGTTAGGCCTGCACATGTCGCAACTTGCCACTCTCAACTTGCATCTCCGTTGTGCGATTTACAAATAAGACTGGGAGAAGGTATGCCGCGGGCATTGCTGCTGCGTGCGCCGCCGTGATGAAACGCCGCGTGTGACGCGGCTATGCCATTCGCGGGCTCCGCCGCAAAAAACGCTCCATTTCAAACAAACGCGTGTAAAATCGCGTCTCCGTAAACGCACTCATACAACGCTATATGTTTGAATTCAGTGCGAGCCGCGCCGCCCGAAGCCACGCGCGACTCCTCGCGTCTCCGTAAATGAAACCTAACCGTGCCCTTGACGCTTGGACGCGAGTTCCTTTTTCACTATTTTTCCTTGTCATTTTCTCCGCATTAGTAATAAACTTAAAAGAAACACGGTTCAAAAGTTACAACAAAATGTGGAAATCTTGTTGCGTTCGACGAGCGTCCAAAACGCGCCGGGCGCGCGCCCAATACACAGCGCAGGTACTGAGCGCGTACCTCGGGCACTTGTTATAATTAGTCCCTTTGGTACTTTGGCTCCCATTTACATAGATGAATAGATGTCAATTCTTTTAGTGGTGAATCCGACAATCCTACATTTATTTCTTTTGTACAGAACTCGGCCTCTTTTTCACATGTTTCAAATATTTTCGAAGGGGATTGTTCGCGTTTGGCGCAGGAAAGGTTTTCATGACACATGCCATATTCGTTGCACAATACAGTGCAAAATTCATTATACGAATATTATTTTTTACTTGGGTATCACTTTGCACGATCCTCCAAAGAGAGAAATCCACGATATAGCATTATATTTATTACTTGGTAACACAGTTTTCCACAAAGACATCATTAGGTACAAATTGTACAAGGTCCTAAATAAAATTTGGTAACATTTAAATTTGAACTTTTTCACGTCAACATTGAGTTTCTAGTTCCAAAACATGAACATGATCTATAGTTCTGAATTCAAGCTTAGCGTATCGTATAAGCAAAATAAACTACAGAAGATTGAAATTCGAATTTTATAAACGCCAGACGAAAAGTTTCTGCTGGCGGGAAGGCATTGTATTTTGTTTTCGTCGTGTTTAATGAGAGGGGTAGGTAAGGGTTGCGCGGGTGAAATATGATTTTTTGCTGTCAAACTACTCCCCCTTAAGTTCAGCAGTGGACGTCTTTCGTACAACAGATGTGACGAATCCACAACGAAATAAATAGGTTACCAGATAGGAGAACACTAAGCAGACTTTTTCGAACATTTCCAGGATCGGAACGTCTTATTTATTTCCGGGATCGTCAAAGAACATGGTAATAGGTACATAAAGTACGTCAAGCCATTTTCCCAGTTAGTAACACGTCTGCACGTAGTTCTTTTAGTTAAAAACGATCAGGGGGCCTAAAACAGCCACTTTGGCAGAATCATATTACGATAATATTATGAACATCCAAAACTGACAATTCAGAATATTACTGCGTGCAATTCAGTTACGCAATTCATCTGTTTGACAGCTTTGTATGGAGATTCGTAAAATCGTCCACAAATTATAAATTGCTTTATTGAAATTTAATGTTAATTTAAATTAATTAATTTAAATTACGGTATTTTTTATTAATTACGTCATTTTCATGCAAAAATATTTTTACAACAAATATGATTCGACTATGAATTGAATCGAGAACATAATATGATTCATTATGACAATGTGTCACTATTTTGTGTCAAATTAGAGGAATTGCTAATGTTCTGCTGGGTATTCAGGAAATGAATTGCTTTTAGAGGAATTGCTAATTTGGCCGTTTTAGGCCCCCAGATCTCGGGTGCTACAGACGACGTGCTAAAAACTCTGGACCCGTTTAGATCAGCTATAAAATGGGACGGTTGCACCAATAAATTTCAAGATAGCACCTTTATTTCTACGAGTAATGGTCGCCAACTGTATTCGAGGAACGACTATAGGTACATACTAGGTATATTTATTTAACAAAGCTTAAAAGATTGAACAGTAGATGACAAAAAGTAGAGGAAATAAAGTCAGTTTTATTTCCCTCAAAAGGTTTCAGATCAATCGTCTGTCAATCTTCATATGAATATGATTTTCCATTTTTAAGCGGTCTGTAATAAAAAATCAGTTCCACATGGGAAACAGATATTTGTCGGAGATGGCCAGGATATATTCCATTAGAATTATCAGAAAGCATCATGTGGGCAGAAGATGGATTTCGTGCAATGAAAACACACTGAGCGCGATACACGGCGTTTATTAAAATTACAATTTGACACTATAACCTCAAATTAAAATTAATCACAATAACTTAAAACCAAACTAAACGTAGGACAGTTCCTAGACTAGACTGGAGGTTCTGTTCTCCAAAACGGTTAGCAGGCAAGAGAGCTCGCACTGGCGCCCCTCCAACAGCTAGGTTCCGTCGTAGCACGAAGTTAGCCGCGTGTCAGTGCTGCCACCACTCGCGTCACGTGCCGCGCTTCGTTTAGCGACCGTACTGATGACCGTCTCCGACATATTTATGTTTGCATAGCTCGTCAAAATGTAATGGAACAGCGGATTTTTTTTTTGGTGATTTCAGGGTTGGTCCCATTGTTTAAGTTGTTCATAATCATGAGTACAACGACCCTTAAAGAGATTTCGTGTATGAAAAGATACACTTTATACAGGGTGTAAGGGTAAACAGTCTTGTCATTCAAACCATGGGTAGTTGACTTAGATATAAATATAAATGACCGAGTAACAACAAAAAAAAACGTTATTTTCATTAAAAGATTTTTAAAAGTTTCTATGCGACACCGTGCTCGCTAGCGAAACAACTGACTGTCTGAGAGAGGGGTCGCGCTCGGCCGGTCAGGTGACCTCCCACGCCCCCCACCCGTGTTGAGGCGCAAGTTCGTTGCCCTAGGTGAAAGGGTGAAATACACTAGTGATAAAAAGTAATAAACAATTTTTTTTTTTTTAAGTCGTAATTTTTATTGATTATAAGTTCTATAAATGTCACCAAACTACTGGTTTCAAGGATAACGGTGTTTACCCTAACACCCAAGTATAGTTATAAGATCTGTTTCCCATGTGGAACCGACTATTTATTACAGACACAAGGCTGCTTACACATACAATAAATAGGTACCCAAAAACATTACCCTCTCTCTTTTTCAGGGCATTTGGGTAAAATGCCTGCGTGCCTATATTTATGTAGTACTGTATAGGTACTAACTGTATGTAATCTTTGGTATATGACACCTATTATAATTAATTGCAGTGCTAATTGCATATCTGTCAACATTTGTGCTTAGTTAATGACATTGATTGATTGATTAACTACCTACAAATTAATTAATATGTAGGTACCTTCTGGTTTCTGAGTGAGTAGGTATAACCGTTATCTCGTTAACAGAATGATGCTAGATTATCCTTTGTAATATACAACACTAGCTGTGCCCCGCGGTTTCACCCGCGTAGGTCTCGATCCCGTGGGAATATAGGGATAAAACGTATCCTATGTCTCATTCCAGGTCATGATCTACCCGTGTGCCCATCCTCTCCTCTCTAGAGTAGGGAACGTCGCGACAGCGCGGCGCCGCGCGCCGGCGTCGAACAGTTCACGTATTGCATTATTATACTCGAGATAACTTCGAAATTAAATGTCCGATTCGAATAAATTAAAAAGTATTTTACTGCTACATAAATACCCTTGATCTTAAAACTATTTATTTGAATAGGAAATTAATATTATTTTGATAAAACTCCTTTGCAAATAATGCATTAATTTCGAACAAATTTGTTTCGAAAAAATTACCAATAAAAAAGGTTATTGTGAGTCAATCTTAAAAGATAGACATATGCTGTCGTGGACTTTTTTTTAGAACTTTTAAAGTGGAACAGTTCCATCATACATGATATTTACGTAACTTAAACCGTTTACGCAGCGCACGCAACGGAAGCTCTCAAAAAGGAATACTTTTTCCCGTTTTTGCAACATTTTTCATGTATGCTCCGCTCCTATTGGTCATAGCGTAATGTTATATAGCCTATAACCTTCCTCGATAAATGGACTATCCAACAACGAAAAAAAAAAATTATTTTTCAATTCAATTCCAACCAGTAGTTCCTGAGATTAGCGCGTTCAAACAAACAAACAAACTCTTCAGCTTTATAATATTAAGTATAGATATATAGGAATTTTAGAAAAAATATATTTGATTAATTAGTTATTTAAGTTTACAAGGCAGATGTGCGTGGAAACGCCGGTAGGGAATGCCCTAGGAGGACTTAAATTACACCTAGTGACCTTACTAGTGATGTTCTTCAGAGAGCTCAAATGCGTAGTACTCGCACCCGGTGTGCGTGTAAGACCAGATGTATGAACGTAAACGAGGAAAAAGGAGTATGTCAGGAAAGGAGTATGTAAGGATCGTAGCAGGTGGCTGTCTGTAATTTCTGCCTATCCCCATGGGAAGTAAGCGTGAGTTTATGTATGTATGTTACTTAATATTTATTTAAGCAAAACCGGCTACAGGATAGTTGGACTCACCCTCTAAGGGTTCCGTATCATCCGCGGAGTATAACCTTTTATTAGCATAAATACGAATTCCAGGCCACACAATCTAAACAATATGGCGACAATTTACTAGAGGTGCGCACATAAAAGTTTGTTTATAACATGTTTATACCTATTTCAAAAACAGTTTTCGTATATATTATTTTGTTACTCATGTTCGCGTTTATGAAAGTAACTTCCTAATCTAAAATGTTAACTGCTAGATTGAATTACTTTTTCTTGCACTTTATCACTGAAACTGGTTTAATCCGGTTTTTATGGAACCTAGATATGAAGACCAGGTGTTTCTTAACCCTCAGATTAGTTGAATAAACGAATCGGTAATAGAATTTCAAAGTAAAATGAAAGTTAAACACAAACGGGGTGAAATTCGATTTCGTTCGGAACAAGCATTTATCCCTATAAGATTTCCAATAATCGACGAGAAGTAAGAGGAAATTGCATTTTATAATAAAGTGATATAAAAACTTCATTTAAAATCCATTAAATATAATAATATAGCCACTAAGATCAAGCTTAAATCAATCGCCAAACATTAAAATCGAAACACTTTAAAATGGGTCAAATGTTTTTTAGAAACTACCACTCAAACTAAGATAACATCCTGTACCTATCTGTGTACCTATGTTTAACTTTCTTAATTTTATGCATTAAATAAAAAAACATGGAATCTGCATGACGTTGCATAAAACATGGCAGCTTAACTAGTTAAGAAGACTACCTATGTATGGAAAAAAAATGTCAACATATCAGTCTCGAGGTATCTAAATCCGCATTCTGAACGTTTTTATGACGTCACATGCGTTCAGATGCAACCAGTGAGTCGGTATATTCTGTAAACTTAGGTGAAGTGATCTGTCAATTCCTAGAATCAGTTGGAATGACTGCTCACTTTAAGCCTAGCTTTCACGCTTCCACCTAAGTTTTCAAGGTGAAATTTTACAGAATGCACTACAGTAGTATTTATAATTTAAAAGCTGCATTTAACGCTACGATTATCCACGCATCCACATATTTTTACGCTTCAAGAAGATACTTTTCTTTTCTTAACTTACTTTACTAAAACCTAAGAAGGAACTAACTTTTAACTTGCTACTCGGGAAAGGGCTTTTATTTATTTATTTAACAACAATTGCTTGCTGCACTAACAGTAAATACCAATGCGTGCAGCAAGCCAACAACATAACATTTAACTAAAAAACTTCATACAAACATTTAACACACACTTATGGCTACACATAAATAATTTTATTATAATCAAAACGAAAGCTTTAGGATCGTTCCACGTGGCTATCTAAAGCTTCTATCTCACGGAATAAGAACACGATATCCTTACATAACCTCAACATCTCAATGTCATTCTGTCCATATTTAAGTACGTTTATGAGTAACACGTCACAGTTTTCAGACTAGATTTTAGTTATTAATAGACCACACGAACGAAGCCAGTGGCACATCTAGTATTATATATGTGTTTATGACAATGAGTTGGCTTTTAACTGGAAACGAGTCAGCGAAAACTGAATTTTAAACCGAATTAGCAACCCTACGTCTCTCGCTGATTTATACCGACGCGTCGTTCCGATGTAGGTTATTAAATAACAAACGTGTTTCCTAAACGGTACCAACATTTTATGTAAATTGAAGTCACGTCAGCTGCAATTCAGTTACATGTTTACTTAGGTATAACGTAAACATAACTTTATCAGATTGGGTAGTAGAATTCGGTACCACCGAACTACCATGTAAAGTCAGCGACTAAAGTTGATATAATTTTGGATTTTTTACTATTTGAAAATAACTATTTGCACTTTTTTTCGTGGGAAAATCCTCTTGGGGACATCCAACCATGTTCGACTCCTACAGCAGGAGCGCGAGATACTTATAGGAATCGTAGATGCTTTGTGTCCAATGTAATAAAAGAATTATTTTACTAGTCTTATATATATATCCTTTATATGACAGTAATACCAGCCAAGCTATTCGCAAGTTTTCATTAAATTGCGAACACAAACAAGTGAAAGTTGCAAGTTTTCATTCCTAAATCGCTTCTGAAACTTATATAGTAACCTACTTTCATTGCTGACTGTAACAAACCACAGGATGATTGGAATCGGGAGGGCAGGATCCCCTCAGAATTGGCTCGGTATCTATTAGATTATCACGATGTGTGTTGTTGGGGCATTCCGACAGATATAAGGAACCTTTACGAACTGACGTAGTAAACAGTTGTGTTTACTCAGTTCGTAAAGGTTCCTTATATTTCGGTTCGTTACTGTTATTGTAACATTATTCCACCCAGCCATTAGTGGAATTGTTTCGATACAATATAAAATCCATTTTGGATACTGAAAATACAGTTGTTTTTTTTTATCAGCGTTTTTTATCAGCGTTATTGGTCGTTGCCAATTGCAACGACCTTATTGTTGATGCTGCAAAAATTTCAATTTTGTTAAAGCATATTCAAAATGAGCAGTGGTGGCCCAGTGGTAACGGCCGCGACTTACGAGTTGTAGGTCGCAGGTTCGAACCCCGACAGGCGCTTTACTTTGTGTAAATAATTTCATCACCACTGCTCTCAAAACGGTGAAGGAAAACATCGTGAGGAAACCGGCATGTCTTAGAACCAAAAATTCGAAGACATGTGACATCTACCAACCCGCACTGGGCCCGCGTGGTGGATTACGGCCCACTCCCTCTCATAGAGAGGAGGCCTGTGTCCCAGCAGTGGGAATATTATAGGCTGATTATGTATGTTATGTATATTCAAAATGGAATATTTTTATTGTGTTTCAAAACTATTAATAAAATCACTACGGTACTCGTATAGCTTTTAGGTACACGGCGCCGCGGAGGGCGTGTACACACGACTGCACATCAAGCTATACATTTCCAGTATAAGCTGACCTCGCGTTGAACGGAAATCCTATACAATGCGAGATCAGCATAAACTGGAAATGTATAGCTTGATGTGTAGCCGTGTAAGCTAGTGGGGTGCATAAGAGTGGACAAACTATACACATCAATGATATTATATCATTGATACACATGTAGTTTTTACTGAATTCTCTTTTACACACCCTATAGACATTAAACTATTCAAACAAATATAATAATTTTCGTAAAAAGCTCTTGACAACAGCTATGTTTCAACATTGATTACACCTCTATGCTAATGATCTGTAATACCGTATAAGACGGGTTGCGTGTCACACAGAACAATGAACATGATTCAGTATAAACAAGTAGGTACCCTCCATTTGTTTATCACCGACGTCAAGTTGCTGATAACAGGATTACAGTAAAATGAGGATTTAATGAGACACGTTTGATGACTTCCCTCTTTTCATATAACGGCGCTGCTGTGGTTTTATAGGATTAGGTATGGTGAGCCCACCACAAATGACTGTGTTTTCCATGAAAAATATTTTGTGTTTGCCGGTTTGGCACTGAAAATAAAGAAGTACCTAAGTATAAGGAAATATTCTTATGTGAAGTAAACATGTCAGTAAGCTCATAGGGAAAACGTTGATGCTGAGTAGTTATAGAACTATTATACCAAGTCCAAAATAAATACAAACAAAACGTTTACTACAGATCAATCAATCTGCCTAGCCTTTTCCCAACTATGTTGGGGTCGGCTTCCAGTGTAACCGGATGCAGCTGAATATCAGTATTTTACATGGAGCGACTGCCTATCTGACGTCCACAACCCAGTAACTGGGTAATACGATACCCCTTGGTAAGACTGGTTGTCAGACTTTTGGGCTTCTGAAGACCCGTAACGACTGTCAAAAATCCACGAATGACAGCCCAATGGCTTAACGTGCATTCTGAGGCACGGAGACTGTTACCCATTCACGAACCAACTCCGGCAAGCGTAGCACCGACTCGTGTGGCTGTTATTACTACAGATGCTAATGCGAAAAATACAACAATGACAATAAAATAAATTGCCGTACGCTCATAGAACACAGACAAAGTCAAACACAAAACATTCAGCTCCTACTTATGTACGTACAACAAAGAGAGACCAATCTTCATTTACGGTCACGAAATAATAAGGTAAAAGAGTGGGATTTGTGAATGGAATTACACAAGCCCCGGGTAAATAGTCTAACCTTTCTTTGACGTTAAATATTTATTTTTAGTTAGTGACCCTCGTCTGTAGCCACAATCTTTGCCCTTAAGCGTACTGAGTGAGCGGCGATCTGATTGATCGACGCGAATCCTGTATTATGAACAAATGTATTTCTTATATCCAAGCTATAATAAACTAGCTTTTTTTTGCCTGCGGTTTCGCCCTCGTGGTGGTCGGAAATTATCCCACGGGATGTAGGTACCGGGATAACAGTCCTCAAATAAATCCTATGTTCTAACCTAGGCCATGGTCTACCCAGGTGCTCATCGAAATCCGTTCAATAAACAGTATAGCCACTTAATTGGTCGGTGTAACTGTTAATGTAATGTGTCTGCCTCTAATCTTAAGATTGCCCCAACAACACTATAGAGGATTGAAGTGCCCATTTGTGTTACCACAGTACAGCACTAATAGAGACTATTTTAACCGAAATTGTCATGAAGACATAATATTATGTTGTATTTAATGTAAGTAGGTACCTATATTTTTCATAAAACACACTTCGTAATTCAGTAGTTATGAATGAAGAAAGGAACCGTTAGTTATTTCGGGTATCAAATATATTTTATTTTCCACTACGAGTATACAATTATAAAAAAAACTGCTCCCGAGCGCTAATCTTGATGTGGTTTTTTTTCTAATTATTATTTATCAGAGAGTTATCTAATGTAATGAACATTCTTTTTGTGGGTTACACATATTATATACGCTAACACGCCTACGCTTATAACTGCACCTACTCAACTTAACTTTAAACACTTTATTATGAATAGAAAATAAAATAAAACATAGACGTCAAATAAAATGTACGGACTTTATGTAAATTATTGTTGCCATACGATATCTTTCAAAAAAACTTCGGTGATAAAAATAAAAGGAGCCGTAAAATAAAATATAAAATTCATACCTTCTTACTTTACAGAAAATTCCGGTAAATGGACTCGGAACGTCAATAGGATGAAAATAAAGCGAAAATGTCTTTGAAACACTAGTCGTTCAGAAATGTTAGAAACCTTTGAGTCAAGATCAGATCTCAGGGAACTCCACCAGCTGGAGAATGATTTAAACAAATAAATTCTTATTACGCTGTCAACGGACCAAACTACGCTCAATGGAAATAATAGCTATAAATATTTGAGTTGTACCTACATTAACATATTTATCTACGTACTACAGGTACCACTATGTTTTTATCAATTTATTGCTGATACGGTAAGATAACCGGTCTAATCTTGATTTATTGCACATTGATCTCGCAATTTATTACGCCATCAACCAGGGATTATAATGCAAAGTCAGCCCATAAATTATACTAGAAAGAAGTTCAAGTGTTCATATTACTTTTTTGGTGCCGCTGAGAAAATAGTTCCCAGTGAACGTCAAACGTCATGAATACAGATTAACTGGCACGAATAATAGACGCGGCTAAGTGAATAACCAAAAAGCTCAGTCTCTGCTACTAGTAATTAAAGCGAGCGAGGCGAGGACGTCTCGCCCTAGTTAGAATTACAAATCCCAGATTCGGCTGCGGCTTGTAAAGCCACGCATTGCAAAGTTATTGTAACAGACGATGGACAATTTGACACGCGCCAGAAATTATTTAAACTTCCAAAACTGCCATTTTATCTGCTAAGCACTAACGTGTAGTTAGGCTTAATTAATAATCATGGAGTCATCAATTCGACGCAAGCCCAGCCGCTTTTATAGGTGCTATAACATTAGCGTACATGGCCCGAGAGCAATTACTGGATATTATATAGACAGGGTGTTTGTGTTAAAGTAACCTATACATATTATATGTAGTAGGTATACAATCGTCAACGTAGCAAACATAATTGATTCTAATTTGTATGTAGATCACGTAAATGGAAAATTGACTTTAATGGAAGCCACAATTGTGCTTTGCTGAGTAATACAAAGAATCGCTGTTTCATTAAATTACAGCCCTAGATTAGATAGTCAGGAGCTTTCAACTTTTTGCATGACATTTGGAATGCAATTTTTTGTCAACGAGTAGCCTCAAGTGGTACAGAATCAATACGTCAATGGAGGCCGTAAATCTGTGATCTGAAGTGAGGATCGTTATTACCGCAAGGTGCACAATATTGTTCCGCCGCGCTCTCAATTGTGTTCTGTGTACACACAACGGGAACCACATCCATTTGGCAGTTGTGTTCCAGTACTAATGGAACCGTATTGTTATGCAGTCAACGGAAATACATATATATTTTTTCCTGTCAACTCGGAAATAAAAGAGTACTTTGGACGCATTATGGACGAGCCCTTTTTGCTCTCCGATTTCGACTCTTGATTTGTTGGTTATTTCTACGACCCTTTTTTCAATTTTTCTGATAAAAACATACTTATATAAGAATAATAAGACTTATATTTTGGGTACAAAATTGATAGAAGCAACACAAAATAAAATCCACCGCAAAATAATTGAACTCGACGCCACCCCTCCAAAGACAACACGATACGAAAAAGAATGAGAATAATCAAATACAATAGAAATCATTCATCAAAATACGTTACCATCAAAATTATCCCTTTATCGCAAATCAGCTTCTGAATAAATTTACGCAACCTCAGTAATAAATGTCCCCGCCGCCGCGCCGCGCCGTCGATTTAAAGAAAATCAGCATGTTGAAAAGTCTAAACACTTTATCGGAAAACGCTGTGCCACGATGTGCATACGTATGACGGCTGTAGGTTTGTGATTGTACGCGGCTGATATTCTATCCACGTCAGCAATCTCTTTTACGAGGCGGAGTCACGGCGACGGAATCTTAATGGCGTACCTATTCAATACGTAGTTGGTAAATATAGCTGAGGAATGTATTGCGAATCAATATACATATGGAGTGTAACTATGTCTGTAATGGGAAGGTACAGGTGGGTTCCAGATGAAATAGTCTTTGATATAAATAAGCATTACGTACGGTCAACAACGAAAATGTTTTAGCGAGATTCAAACACTGTCCCTCCCCGTTGTTACTTTGTCGAATTGTGTTTTTCATTAAAAAATGGTGACAATACGTATACAATGAAAATTAACCATAAGGTAACCTTTAAATTTGCATTCCATTACTGTACATTACAAGGCATCGGCTGAAACGCGCTCTATCGCAAATTAGCAATTCAAAAAATATGAATAATGGCAGTTAAAAGTTACACTGGTTCAGTTAAAGCCAATGTTCATGGAAATCTATATCAATACAGACGCTATTCATAACTAATAGCATGCGCGAGGGATCGCCCTCTAACGTCCCCGGATCAAAGACCCCATATCAAAATTAAAATGTCAAGTGAAATCGACGCCGGATACATGGCGGCTTCAGTAATGCGTCTCATATATCCAGTATTCGTTAGGCGGGTGATGGATGAAGTTCGGTATAGTTCGTGCGTCATCGTACGGTCTGTCACGACTCTAAATTGGCCAATCGCTCAGTCAGTCTCAATCTCGTAATATATGTCGGTGTCTAATACACCCCTATCTTTTATCATTTTTATAACGCCTTCATCTGTCCTAAATGATAAATCTAGATGTACGAACGCCCAGTTCATAGATCTCTACGCACGCATTTGTAAAAATGAAACCTATTGTTACCTACTTCAAATAGTCATCCATTTATCACAAACAAACAATCGACGACTTGGTTATATAGTTAATTTGAGTTTAAAGGTTTTTACGTGGGTATAAAAATAGATACCCGTCCCCTCCTCACCCTTTTATAAATCTCACTACAACTTCACCTATGCAATATTTCATTCCATAAACTTTGTAAACTAGCAACGACAATGCCTAAAAGCACTTAGATATCGCTCCTGTTGTCAGGGTTGCAACTTTACGACCCTCATTCCATTAGGCACAGAGTTTAGATACAAAGTAGATCTGACTTTATGAACTAGGCGAGTTAAACCTTCGTTAAGCCGGCTGCTGTTTTAACGTGAGCATTAAGGTTACAAGATAGGATTTAATTTAGCCGGTAACGTTGCCGCTGTGTCAGGCGCGTGGATGGAGCGGAGTCGCGAATGTCGTGATTAACTTAATATAGGTAGTTCGCTGTACATGCCGCCGTGGGAATTACTGCGTGTAGGTACATGAATTACTACCAGCGCTTTGTTTTAATCAGAAGATATATTGAATCAAAGTCGAAGCGGTACGGTCACCAACAAAAGTCGATTAGCACTTCAGTTTTTTAATCATAATTATTGAGCGAGAGAATCTTTATTATGAACCTTTTCTTTAAAAAAAATATAAATTAATATGATATTTAGGGATAATTTACTCATTGCACAATTTACTCCTTGTTTACCGAATCATTTTGTATCAATTATCTTGATAATTATGTAAAAGTAAAAGTGTTATTTGACTTTTGTTACTGACATGTTCATTAATACATTAATATTTTTCAGTATAATTCTGCTTAACACCAACAATAAGTTTTTTGAAATCTCCCCTTTGTAATCCCGACATTTCCATTTATCATTGGCAGTTTGGAATACTTACTTCCTATTTAAAATATTGTAACTATCTTAAAATAAATACCTATTTTACTGCTCCCTTTCAAATGTCAAAGTTAGCTAAGTCTTTCAATAAAAGGGACAAGAAAAGTCTGGCTAATAAATTAAGATTTATTAGAGTGGAGACAAATATCTGAACCTAACACCTAACAGCTGAAAGGATTCTTTTAAGCTTTCGCTCCCATTTGGGCGGGCCGCGCCGGGCGCAAGCACTGGCGGATCGCAGACGTATTTTTGCGGCTAATATTTTACGTTGCTATGCTGCCCGCCTGTAGTGTGCGATGGTTCATACAAAATGTATGAAAGTGATCTAGGATTATTGCAAGGCGTTGTGTCACGGCGCGGCCCGCGCCTATATATGCGAACCTCATTGCACTGGAGTGAAAGCAGTTCATTTTCGTTCACTGAAACAATTAGTGCATTGTGGTACGGGCCGCCGCCCGCCGCTGCGGCTCATAATGTGCACTTAGCTTTATTTTTACATTTTCTTTTCTCCCGTTTCTAATTGATGTAGCCCACTAAAGGGACGATTGATGTAGACGTACAGATTTCAAAATGATTGGATAGGTTCATAACCCAAGAAAATTACAAAGTTTTGTAAAAAACTCTAAAAGAAATTATTAAAACGTTGGTACCTATTCATTTGCTCATCATATTTAATCCTCTTAAAATATTCAGTTCTATTTGTGATATAAATAGTAGCAATTTTACAAATGAGCTTCATTTTACATGAAATATGAAAGTTCTTAGTCAATCGAAAATCGTAAGTTTAGTAATATAAACATTAAAATATTGCAAATGAGAAAATATAGACTTACTTGAATATAACAGCAAAGAAACTGCTTTATATGGATATTAAATAAGTACTAGTCATTAGGTCTAATTCATAAAGATAGTCTCTTGAATTTATTTATTCAAAATGTCTTTTCACGAGGGGTGGAAAAATCAGCATGAATTTCAAGATGAACTTTTTACAACGCCAATATTAGTTAACACTTTTTGTATATTCTGTTCAAGTAGTATTTGCATATTGAAGAATGGCTAGTAAAGAGCGTATTTGACAAGAATAAGCCAACCATGTTTATGTTGTTCAGCAAAATCCGGCAAGTGGGGCCGAAGGTTTATTTCAAAAAGGTACCTTCTTACTGCTGAATTCAAATGCAATTGAACAGGGGGCTTAAAACAGTCACTTGGGCAGAATCATAATAGGAAGATAATATGAATCATCACAAAATGTCACAAACTGACAATTCACAATATGATCTGCGTGAAATTCTTATTACGAAATAATTCATCTGTTTGACAGTTTTCTATAGAGATTCGTAAAATAGTCCACAGATATGAATTGCTTTTGTGTCCATTATAGGAATAACTAATGACAGCTGAAAATTCAGGAAATGAATTGCTTTTAGAGGAATTACTAATGTAGCCGTTTTAGGCCCCCTGGGACCAAATCAACGCTAAGATAATGTGCGCAATAGATAGGAATGTACTTCTATGTATAAAGCGAACTTGCGACGGACTTAGTTTCATAACAAGCTGAATCAAAACATTGATTACATTTGCAAATTCGTTAAGTCCAAATTCGGCGGAGGGAGTTTCTGCGACGTCTGGACCAAACTCTACTCTTGAATAACTGATGTCTCTAACTGTCTGGCAAAATATTTTAAGAATCAAAATGAAATCTTAAGTCGTTTTCCTTGACGTTGCATTTTTCATACTAACATTTTAATAATTAATTTCTGCTAACAAAATGAGGAGTCATTATTAAGGTATTTTTAATGTTTAGAAAACTATAAGTAATAAGGTTTTTTTACTATTGGTAGTTGTCTATGATGGTCATTATTCGATATAATACCAAGCAATTGATGAACATTTTAAATCATAGAAGTGACGAGGTTCTCTATTAGTGAGAAAAAAACGCCAATTTCATAGATGGGGACCCATCGCGGGGTACGAATAACGTGATCGTCTCGAGTAGGTTTGGATGGAATATAAGAGTTCCAAGGATCCGAAAATGCCAAAATAGCGTGTCTCGGTAAACAACATCCTGCGATCAACATTCCTGATCACAAGCGTGCACCCTTTACCGGGGAATATGTAAAAAGGTATTGTGGGATTGTAACGAAGCAAATCCCAAAGTTTTCCATGTTATCTCGCAGTTAGGGTGACGGTGCTGCCCGGAAGGGATCAGCTAAAGGATAGCTAATGCTAAAAGGAAACTGAGTGAGCTGATTTCAAAAATTCTCGGTAAGTAAAGGTTAGCAAGGTACGTTCATACGTACTTTTGTCCATACGCACACACGCACAAATGATGTATAATTATGACTCGCTTAAGTCTAGTGGTCGCAAGTGGTACTTGCTGAGCATGAGGTCCTGCGTGCGATTTTCGGGTCGGGCAAAGTTTCATTGGGTTTTTTCCATTAGCAGTAGCAGCCTGGACTCTGGCTTAGTGCCCGGTTGATAGCTATAATCTCGCCCCCTATTACAAGCGATTTAAACATAACTTGCGAAATGTCATGCACTATAGGCGCACCTCTGCTTCAGCCCAACCTAAGTTGTTCAAGTAATGTAACCTAAGTCGTTATCGCCAGTCGTCAATGACCACGCGGGCTGGATATTATAAAGTTTAAATTAAAACTAGATGGTTAGGTTTAACCATCTAGTTCTCTATATCTCCTGTTAAAAGTTTCCGTTTTAGTATTTTCCACGTTGCAGTAAGCTGTTAAGGTGATTTCTCTCACTAAGCCACACAGCGCTACTTCCAAATTATAATTAAAACTTTAATCACGTTGACCAAAGTTAGGTATGTGCAATGGTACTAAACTCATTGCAACTTTATTAAACTTATTATCACTGTACACATTCGGCTATTAACATAATTAAAACTTTTATAAATTATAGATGTATCAATTTCTTGGCCATAATAACGAAAATTCGTTAAGATCTTGTCATGGTCCCTTTTAGCTTTAATAAAAAGCGAAAATGGACGTTGCCACTCAAAAGTGGAATTACATTTTTTATTTTGGTCTTGGAAGTAACAAAGGCAGGTCGCAAATGGCGCGTAACCGCCGTTAATTGCAGTTAATTGACGGGTGCAAATGAGCCGCCGCCGTCGACACAATAGAGCGTGCCCGCCCGTCGCCGCTCCCATAACTTTTCTACGAGTCTCGACGCCCGTCGCCGAGCCGGCCAGCTTCCTATTCAATCTCTACGTAAATATTCAGATCCAAAAATCAAAATAGACGCCAATTTCCTTTAAATAACAATTTTTATTCGGCGAATTTTTTTTCCAACGCATTTTCTTTCCAAATAAATAACTTTTAAACATAAAAATTAAACAAACATACCTTGCCTTGCCATTTAATATCGCGTTTAAAAAAAATTATGGAGTCCTTTTACCTGTCACTCATGTTTTGTTTACGCCTGTACTTTACAGTAGCGAGTAACCTCTATGGGAAAGTCGATATCATTATGAATCGCAAGGTCGCGACCTCAAATTTACTCGTAAGTTTCTTTATCAACCTTCCCATATCAAGCAAGGTGAGGCTTCAGGCGGAAATAATAGCAGCTCACACGCAACCCTCACATTTGGGGAGGTACCTCATTTACCTCCATACCCTCTTGAAATCAGGAAGCGATGATGGAGTCCAGAAATCTTGTTAATATTCGACGTCCTCCAACCACAATGGTTCGCCCTCGTGAACACGAACATTTAATGAAGGCTAATGAGCTCCGATATTGTAATATAATCTTGACGATTAACGAACCGTTTTTTTACTTTTCGCACACGTTTTGTATATAGCCTTGTGGGGGACGCAGATACAACCCCCTGCCTTCCTCCTCCCCAGACGCATTAATAAAAGTATGAGACATTCATATTTTTTGCTCGAATATTAATTACTTGCCTTTTTATTTGCGCGCGTATTGCCCAAGATAATACACAATACAATATGACGCTCTAGCAATATTTAATTATGACAAAAAGGCCTTTTAAGATGTGGTCGAAAAAAACTACATGCTGAAATGGACAGGTATGCCTACAGTTAGATCGCCGAGGCTAATGAACGTAGGTATTGAAAGTTTTTGTTCAGGATGTTGCAAAATGTACCAAAAGTCTACAAGCGTACAAAAAAAATTCGCTGAAGAAAACAATTAAACGAGATACTAAACAATTAACGCGAGCTAAGATTGTGTGAACTTTCACAACTATTCAGCAAATAAATAAAATTCTACCTAATACATTTATTGGAAAGTCTCACCGCTCAGAACAATAAAAACAAAAGTTTTACCGGTTACATGCACCGTTAGCAACCGGCACACTTGGCAACCATTACGAATAGTCGGCCAGCGCGCTGAAACAACGCAAACGTAGCCAACAAACTAATCAAACCGTACCGCTGCTTATAAGGAATAAATCTTACACGTTTATTTATTTGTTCTGTTGGGTTTATTTTATATTGGTCGGGGGCAAAAGAAAAAGGAAACTTCAACATATTTTCCATAGATATCGTGATATTTTCTGATCAGCTGGTATACCTACCTAGGCACTAAAATACTTAGATCTATGCTGCTGAATATTAATCTACCTAGCGTTCGGGTTCCAGTCTAAACAGATGCAGCTGAATACCAGTATTTTACATGGAGCGACTGCCTATCCACAACCCAGTTACTGGTTGTCAGACTTTTGGGCTTCTGACAACCAGTATAACGACTGTCAAAGATCTACGAATGACAGATAACGTGCTTTCCGAGTCACGGCGGGGTCTCGATATTATTATGGTATCATAACTACAAGAGAGCAGATATTGGTGTAGTAGGTATGACTTAGGCGCGAGTACGTCTAACGCAAACTTACCAGCATAGGTAAGTCATAATATGGTCCTTAGGAACTTAAAAATATATAATTTGTATTATTCCATCTCGGCCGAAAGAAGCCCGCTTCTAGAATTAAACCTAGGAACCACCACCACCACCAATGAAACATGCACTATTTGTCTCATTTTAACTTAATGTCCCATAAAAAGCTTTAACTCCCGATAAACAAAAAGAAGAACAAGCTCGCTATAAAACGAGAAATGTCCTTACAAGTTAGAAACTGTTTTGTAACTCGCAACAAAATTAATCAAAAGAAAAAACTTCTTCAAAAAGCTGGAAACAAACCTTTTGAGTTAAACGAAGCTTATATCTATGAAAACAGAATCAATTACAGTCGGAAGGAGAATGCTATGAGATTGCAAACGTTGGGATATACCACACGAGCTGTTGGTTCGAGTCGCGAGTGTAATGGATATGCCAGCAGTGAGGAGCGCGGATATTAAACCTGTAGTTGCAAACAACATAGGCAATAAACCACTCTAGATATTTCCTGTAACAGCAATATTCTTGATATGTTACGATGATGCAACAATATTTTACTCGGTTAAGCATGTCTTGATGTTAAAAAAAAGAACTATTTTCTTCATAACCATTATTTATCCTTATAGGAAAAACTAATAAAGTTACATACGGAGAAGAGGCTCCGGTGGCACTTTTAGAAAAAGGAAGAAGCATAATATAGCTGACTTACTGCTGGCTAGATACAACTCATGGAAATTTACGAATTGCAAAACTAACAATACTTATGTGTTTCGGAAACTGTATTTTATAACAAACTTTATAATAAGTGCATTACATTATATAACAACGCTTGTTAGCTGAGCTATCACAACTTAACAAGAACGGCATACCTATACAGTTAAGGAAAACCCAAGAATAACAAGATCCTTGCCCTCATAAAATGTCGTATGATATAAGGGGATCTATTTCTACGGACTCACTCTCGTTCCTCGTCCCTCCGTCAACTGGCGAACAAAAACTATATTGTTTCGGTTAGTTAGTCCTGAAACTTATGTCGTATAAAAAGCGGAAAATATAGTCTGTTTTTACCAAGATTTTGGTGGCTATAAATTGGTATTCATGATACAAAACCCTGTATACTTAAGTTACATACTTACCTACACTGATCGGAAAATGCTTTGCATCACTTTTCAGAAAAGTTTATAAGAAAGTGAACAGCGTGGATGAAACTTAATAAATTAATTAATCATTTGTTTCTTCGTTTATTATGGACAGGCTTTATTATTTAGAGTGCGCGCCACAGACACGCCAAAAATTGTGGAACTACATTTTTGAAGTGAAAACTTCTTTAGGCGCGTTGGTTGAACAAAAATCATGGAACTCGCGTCATCGTCACCGTCACGCTTGAAGAAATATTTTTAGCGCCATCTACCGCCTACGATTCGAATTACGCATTGTTGCTTAGTTTTTACTTCTATAGGCAGTCCCCAAAGACTGCCCCGCATGTTTTTTTTTAATGCAATGTGATGCAATTATAAAGTAGTGGCGCGGATTCTAAATTTTTTTTTTTTATCAATAATAATTAAGATTCTTTATTTCCAAAACATAATTTTTAACAAGAATTAATTTAAATAGGTGGTATGTTATTGTGCAAGTCATGGCCCCTGTCCCTGGGTATAGGCCTCCTCCAACTGTCTCCATTTGTTTCTGTCTGCTTGCTCCATCCAGTTTTTACCGGTTATTTTTTTTAAGTAGATGTATCATCATATTTTATACTTAGGGTACCGTTTAAATTGTTTTTTTTAGTAAATAAAACATCATCCTACAATCTCTATTGAGTGGTGCAATACGTATTTGATCAATTTCATTTGATTATAATGGAAAGTATCAACAAAAGCCCAAAAGGGTCCGAATAGAACCCATCCAATATTTTGAAATATTGGAGGACATCTCGATGGCCTCGTTGCGATGTTCGTTCGATATCCTCTCGGCGCGAAGTTAGCGGCACATCAATCATCAGCGCTCCCCTCACCAATTGGTTGATTTCCTTTCTCCTAAATTGGACATGAGCTGCTCGTTTTAATTAAAGCTATAAAATATGTTTTCAGTTTAAACTTATTACCAATTTTATTTGTATAAATCTTGGGCGTTGCTTTTTTTACTAAGTACAGCCAGTTACGTTACATCTCGTTGGTCAAATAGACGCAAATGCAACTACTGCATGTGGAGTTGGTTGAATTCCCATGTTTATTAGGATTTTCATCAGGAACGTCATGGTCTGATGATCCACCTGTCTGTAGTCTGAATTTGATCTTGGTTTCCCCTACTTCCTGGGACTTATCTTATCTCTTAAGTTATCTGGCAAAATCCTATACTATTAAATGAGCAATATTTGTACGTACAATATTTGTAATCACGAACTCGAAAACGGCTCTAACGATTTCAATGAAAGTTGAATTATAGGGGTTTACGAGGGTGAAAAATTGATCTAGCTAGGTCCCATATCTGGACATATCTGGGAAAATTATTTTTCTCTACTTTCTGGGAAAATTATTTTTCACACCCTCAGGATGTGATACAACGTTGGTATACCTGGACCTCTACCTATAAGTAAATAAATAAATAAGGAAACAAGGTGATGGAGGAACAATGTGATGGAGGTGATGTAATATGTTCATTGAGTATGTAGGTACACAGAGGTCCACTGATGTCTATCGAAATGAATGTCCCATACAAAAAGATACATTAATGAGATCAAGATAAAAGTTGTTTATAAGTAGGTATTCTCTTACCCATCCCTCAAGGCATATACCGGCGTTTCATTCCCAAGATAAATAACTGCTTCCTTAACAAATAATAAGATAAATATAATACAATCAAAGCAAAGTAAACTTATGTCCATAAACTCAGCTTTTAGAATTTGTCGTAGATATTATTATCAAGTTGATTATGCACAATGTCTTGTCTCGTGATTTTCTTATCGCTTCGTTCGCAAGTAGGTAATGCTTTCACGTTGATTGTATACTGTAGGTATAGTCTATTTTGGAATGAAAATGTAATCGTAGAGTGAGGCTGCGTCCTATTTAAAAGCGATCGTCGCGGTCGTCCAAATGTTACTTTTTATTCGGTGAACCTGAACGGCGACAGAGGGCACCTTCCGATTTTCCCAACAAAAAATCATATTGGGTGTACCCATGAAATTGACGTTTCTTTTCTCACAAATGGAGAACATCGTCACTTCTATGATTTAAAATATTCATCAATTGCTTGGTATTATATCGAATAATGACCAACATAGACAAAACCACCAATAGTAAAAAAAAATATTACTTATAGTTTTCTAAACATAAAAAATACCTTAAAAATGACTCCTCATTTTGTTAGCAGAAATTACCACTATTTGGCCAAAACTTATTTTTGTCGCTTAACTAAGTGGCATATTATTATTAAGTTATCTTAGTTTTTAAACATTAATGCATAAAAGTTGTTTAAGATTAGTGTTCATGGTTGATAAATTAAGAAAAACTTAGTATGAAAAATGCAACGTCTTTAAAATTCTCCATACAAAACGCTGATTTCATAGTTCCTAATTATTATATGGACGCGAACATCGCATAATCTCGAGACGATCGCTTTAAAAAAATAGGACTCGGGGTACAACTGATAAGTATACTTGACTCAACTTCTCACAACTCAATCACAACACAATAATTGTTAATTTGCAACATTACAAGAAACTTTTAAATTGTTTTAATGCTTCGTTACTTTGAATTCAACAACAATCTATATTACTTCACGAAAAGTTCGCCGCAGCATAATCGGATTCCCAGGGATTTGTCCACATAAATCGAAACGAGTGGAATGAAACTGGATTAGAGAGACCATTGAAACTGTTTTAAAATTCGGCAAAGCGTTATTTAGTTGAGAGTTCACGTTTAAAATGCTACATTTTAAATGTGAACTCTCAGCTAAATAACTAATAAATAGTGTATACATCAGTAATACATACTTTACTGGTTCGATTCATAGGATTTATTAGACAATCACTAATAATATAGTCGCCCTTGTATGTGCTTTATCACTTTTGACAATTAATACTTCACTAAGGTTGAAACTATCGAACTGTAATATAGATAAATAGACATTGTCTTTTTATGACGTGGAACGTGCAAGTGACTTCTTTCGTGCTTTGATTTCATAAAAGCGGTAAAAGGTCACATATTATCGGCTGTCCAAATACAGAGCGTTTTTTGACACCTTAATCCTATTATTATTATTATTTTATTTGTTACGCTTACACGCTAAAACGGCTGAACGGATTTAGATGAAATTTGGACATGGGTAGACTATGACCTGGAATAGGACATAAGATACCTACTTTTTATTCGATATTCCCACGGGATCGAGACTTACGCGGGTGAAACAGCGGGGAGGAACTAGTGTCAAATACCGGTAAAAATTACAGATTTTCATAACGTTATCATACGACGGAACCGCTTTCCTAGGAAACCATAGCTTTAGGGTGATAAAGGAATTACGAGGTATAGCATGCATAAATGAAATGGATACAGGCCTCACGAGCGCTAACATGATTGTTATCGAATGGTTCGGATTCATCGTAGTTTTATTCTTTAGATTTTGAATATCTCCAAAAACGTTAAACTAATTGAAATTAATGCGAAAACGTTGAACTAATTTAAATTAAACTTATAACACCCCTCTGTTTCCGTTGGGGGTTAATAATAGGTCTTTACCTATGAAATTGCAGTTCTGCAGTACTGGCCATTTCAAATCAAAATAATTTTTGTTTGGCTAAGATTTCTAATTTCAAATTAATTTTATTTTAAAAACATGGAATTCTTTTTTCAAAAGAAGTCATTTGTTTAATGATTAGTGTTACATTTTCATCGCATTTCAATCTTTTTCGTCATCATGGATACGTTAAAAATTCGAGTAATTATGGAATATGAGTACCGTCGTGGCAGCAACGCGGCACAAGCGGCACGCAACATCAACGACGTTTACGGAGCTAACACCACAAACCAACGCACCACCTGTTATTGGTTTGCTCGCTTCCGTTCTGGAAATTTCGACCTGAAAAATGAACCTCGCGGTCGTCCGAAAACTTTGGTCGACAATGACGAATTAAAGGCGATTGTGGAAGCTGATGATCTACGGCTGAATTAGCAGCAGCTTTCGACGTTAGCGTCAAAACAATATTGGTCCATTTGCGTCAAATTGGCAAGGTAAAAAAGCTTGACAAATGGGTGCACGAACTCAATGATCGCCAGCGCGAAGTACGCGCCGAGGCGTGCCTTGCATTGCTCAACAGACACACAAATGAAGGAATTTTGAACCGCATTGTTACCTGCGATGAAAAATGGATTCTGTTTGATAACCGCAAGCGCTCAGCAAGTTGGTTGGATCCTGGTTCAGTACCTAAACAATGCTCTAAACGAAAACTTACCCCTAGAAAAGTGATGGTCACTGTTTGGTGGTCTAGCGCCGGTGTGATTCATCACAGCTTCTTACCAAACGGGGTGAGCATTACTGCAGATGTGTACTGTGAAGAACTGAACACAATGATGGAGAAGCTGGCACATCTCCAACCAGCATTGTCCAATCGCTCGTCTCCGCTGCTCCTGCACGACAACGCGCGACCTCATACTGCACAGCAGACGGTCTCCAAGTTGCAAGAACTGGGGTTGGAAGCTCTCCGTCATCCGCCTTACTCACCAGACCTTGCGCCTACCGACTACTACTTTTTCCAGAATTTGGATAACTTCTTGGCGGGAAAAAAATTCAATACCTGAGAGGCAGTACAAAATGCCTTTGAAGAATTTGTTGCCTCCCGTCCAGCTGATTTCTTTAAGAAGGGCATCAATAAACTGCCACTGCGTTGGCAAAGATGCATTGATTGCATGGGTGATTACTTCGATTAATACAAATAAAAAATACATGAAAAAAATTCGTTTAAATTTTTTCATACAAAACGGCAATTTCATAGGTAAAGACCTAATAAATACGATGCGCTCAAAAAAGTAAAATAGATATCATAATTATTCCTTACGAAAGAAATGAGCATGTTTCATAACAATTATTAAATCCTACACAATATGTAATGTCGCGTGGATGCTTACCCAGAAATTGACTCCGTGACCCGCACAGCTGCCCTCATCCTGCCAGGATAATGGTAATAAACGACGCCATTTATTTCACTGATTATATCGCGAAGAACTCCCGCAAGGCTTGCCTTACTCTGTCTACGCGGATTTATCCTTATTTTCTTAGCTTCTAAGTTTCTAGGAAGACAAAGCGGCGAACAAATGTGCTGTTAGTGTACTTGGAACCAACAACATATTTTCATATTTATTTTTCATGATACTTTGTCGTATACCGGATAATATTTATTATGATCGAAAGTACCGAGCTACGTAATTTTAGTGTTTTGCCCAAAGTAAAAGTTTTATCTTGTATACGTTACAAATTTCTATCAAAAAATGCTCCATGCAGTAACAAAACAAACAAGTACCCACCAGGAAATGTAATGTATCGGTTTCAGCCAAAGAATATAATAATAATATGAGAGGTTTCAGCCCTAGAACAACTTTGTAGACTTCCCGTCTCGTAGCCTCATAGCGCTACGCCGTAGCAGAGTTGGCAGGCCGCTACAGCCATCAGAGCGAGAGCGAACTTTCCTTCTCCTGTCAGTCATTACACCGAAGTTGAACCTGAGTTGAACTACTTCAGACAGCTGACAGCTTGGTAATGAGTTTGCAAGCTAAAACAAAAACTTAAATCACCACTACCAAGAAAACGTTTGTATCTAAAACAAAAATTCTGTACACGTCGAAGTGTGTAATTAAGCTCGACTACCGAGCACTTAGGGCCAACTTTACGCTCCGTTGTCTAGTGAATTATAAAATAATTAAAGTTACTTTATACATTGCTGAAAATTATTCTGAGGTACCTAGTCTAATATTGGTTCTATCGAAGCCTTATAGGTATATGATTGGGAAAGTCTATGATACAATATTTGAGTAGTATAATTAAGTGGTCGTGTTACCTAATGACAAAGTAATTTGGGCGCTACGTGCTGTAGAATAATGTGCTCGTCTTGATTTTTAATTAACGGGGTGTTTTGCATTTCGGTTTTGCTCCATAACTTATGTAGACTTTAGGGTTTTTACATAATTATTATACATATAATATAAAAGATATGTCAGCTTCAGTATAAAGAAGTTAATGGGGAACTCAAATACCTGCTACAACTTTCGGAAGACCTCATCTTTACTTTCATTTATTTTATAAATATTATCCAGTCCTTCTTTACCACATAAATTAATAAAGGTAACAAGACAACAACGTGTTATTCAAATCCAATCTGGAAACTTTTATTATTCACAGCGAGGAAAAAATAGTAAAAGCATTTTAATGTCATGTGAATGTGACGCATCTCACCTTTCATTTTAAATACGTTAGCTATTCCCGGGATGGAGCGGTACTATTACGCGGGCAACGTAGAGGATTCATCTGCATTGCAAATGATGCCGGCATCGATGCATAACGCTCTGCACCGGTGAAATGTCATAAGTAACTTTACATAAACTTTTTTGCAATCGTGTTATGAATCATTTATTTCTGTTTAGATGAAATACCACGTGTTTTTGATTACGCCTACGGTTCATGTTGAAGTTAGTTATAATTTAATTGTTCGAGCATGCCTACTCCGTTCAGAATTTTAGAACGAAAACGTAACTTTATTGCAAATTGTATGGTAACGAACATAGATGAAATTACTTTGGTTGTTTAATGTGTTGTTATGACGAACGCACTAAAGATCTTGTCTCTCATTAAAATTCAATTTATTAAAACTTTATTACATAGGTATATTGCAATGACAGTAGATTAAATTTCTTAAGAGTCTATATGAAAGTTATTAATACACTTTTATAATGATCAATCAAACACTGATTACTTCTATAAAGAATTTTATTAGCAATTTATGCTGAATCAAAAACCTAACAGACATGTTTTTAACTATCTATATCAATATCTAATCTTAATCACTTTAGACTAAGGGTCAGTACACACCGAGACGAGACGCGGCGTGCAAGAGCCTCTAGATGCGTCGCGCTATGCAGCGCGGTGCAGCGTGACGAAGCTCGGCGCAGTGCAGCGTATTGCGACGCAGCGAGGCATTTTCGAATTATCTCAAAAATGTGTATCTTTTTGTGTAGTAAATAAAGTTATATTTTGTATGACTATCTTAAAAAGTGCGTGCAGCGTCGTGTCGCGTCTCGTCTCGGTGTAAACTGACCCTAAGTTTTGATGGACGATAAAAAGTTACTTCAAAAACTACTTCAAGATAAAAACAAAATTGTTGCAATCTTAGGACGTGTAGTAAAAGTTAGGATGGAATATCGATTCACTCCATAAGCTAACATTAAGTGAAGAATAAGCTAACATTAAGTTTATTCAAGTTATTTGGCGGTTCGTTACAATATTATGTTTCACGCGTGTTTTAACAATAATGTTTCACCTCATGTGCCGTTTTGACCTTAAACCTGAAAGAGCGTTTTTTGTAGTAGTTACTAGTTTTAGGGGCGGGTTTCTAGAACGAAAATTATCGCAAAATTAATGTGACAAATTGTCAAGTGCGCGCAAGTCATTGGTTGAAACCAATGACAGCAGTTTACTCGCGTTTCCTCTGTTGTTAGGTATAATTTGATGTAGATATGTGAACTGTCGTATTATAGAGTTAGTAAACACACGTAGCGGTGTAATTATATACTTACATTATAAAAGTGTGTAGTGATAATACTCGCGCGCACTTATCGCGAAAGTCGTAGTGTAAACTTTAAACGCAACAAACGAAAAGAATGTGCGAACACGCAAAAAATCAATATAATGCTTGTATGAGATTTTGATCACTTAAGTAAGTGTGAGCATCTGTGAGTGCTGCGTGATATGCATGCGTCCCTGTCGCGCGGCCGGCTCGCTGCGCGCACGCATCTTACAGCGCAGCAACTGAAGAGTGTTCTCCCACAACTTTGTCTGCTCCTCCACAGCCCCTTGACGAGAACTGATGGCTTGTTGCTCCTGAAATTATATGTCTACGTCAAACATTCAGTCATGAACTAACAAAAATGATATTTTTAAATAATCACGCGAGCAATACATGCATGCATGGTACCTAAGATTTTTTTGAACGAATAAACATATTTGTAACTCAGATAATTTATCTCTCATTAATTATCAATGATAAACTTGTCACGTACGACGTAAAACCCGTTTCCTTGAAAAAATGTCCACTACTTATCTACATTCCGAGACATAAAAACATTGTACTCGCATGCCTACCTCTTCTAAGCGCTTTACAATTTGTTCCGTGTCAGCAACTTTTTTCTTCAAAGCCTCCATTTTAGAGGGTTTCCTAGGGGACTGCATTGAATTTTTCATTTCAAACATTACGACTTCTTGCAAACTTTCCGCTTTTGTGATTCTTTGTAGTAAGTTTTTCCATTCGTCCTCCTTGCTATTCAGCCGGTCAGTCAACTCCTTTACTTGATTCTTGAGAGGCTCCATTTGCGAGGTTATGTTGATGGATGTGGCTTCGTAAACCCTTTTCTTCTGCTCGTACTGTTGTTGGACTGTTTGAAACTCTTCCTTCACAGGCTTTATATTGTCAGCTAGTGGCTGGATTTCTTGCCGGACTTGCGATAACTTTTGAGCAGTTTGAGCAACAAGCTAAAAAAACGTTATGGTTTTTAAGAATTAATTTGTAATTGCTACTTACCTGGGACTACATTATGTAAAACGATATGTTCTCACATATAAAATTTATCCATTAGATACTCCATAAATAGGACATAATAATAAAAATATCTAACCTGAGACAAATCATGCAAAGACTTTTTGGTTAGATCTGCAGATTTATCTAGATTCTTTTCCATTGTTTCTTCGTCTTCTATTTTTAGTTTCTTGTGATTTAAGAGTGCCATTTCGACGGTTGGATCAACAGCGCTAATGATATGTATCGTTCTAGCCAAGATACCCGCCTCGACCTGTGACCCAAACCAGAGCAAATAACAACATTATAGACAGTAAAAAATAAACAAGCTTTTGTATCAAATAAAATACATATTTACCTTGAACGTAGAGAGATTGGCTCTTTGCCTTTTGTACACAGTACTCTTTGTGCGTAGAGAATTAACGTATTTCTTTAATTCTTCTCCTCTGAGTACGGTATCTCCCAAGAGTTGTCTGACCTGAATGTTAAATTAAATCTAATGTTAGTGGCGATTTTTTTATTGAATACATGACGCCGCGAAATGAAAAGAGGGAAAACATAAAATAGCGATACAAGACGCCACGTCACCTAAAAATATACACTACGATAAATGATAAATCAGACGAACAACATTTTCTTCTATATCGATCTCAAAGGAAATAGCGCATTATCTCAATGGAAGCTCCCGGTTCTCGACATAATGACCGATTATTTGAAATGGGGGAAAATGTTATATCTGATTGCCGTGTCGCACTCGAAACATTCCGACAACAGGCTTCGATTTCGATTAAATGCTGATCAACGTTCACCGCCGCCCTATCAAAAACTGCGAAATACTATCCAATTTTTGCGCAACGGTCACGGATATCGTTAGAGGGAAAATGTATGGAGAAAATATATGGAGGTATAATTCAGACAGCGAAATGATATTTGGTTTCGGCTTTATCGCATTAAAGGTAATGTTACTGTTGTGTCAGACTTACTTTTCAAGCTCACCATAATATTGTAAGACGTTCAATATTTACAAGCGAAGTTACCTATAAGGTAGGCGAGCCCCTTACCGTATATTAAAATTGCCGAATAGGTAAGTAGATTCTCAAAAATTATAAATAAGGAGTTACTTATTCATCATTTTTTAACTGACTATTGCTAGTTAGCAATAGTCAGCTTCGTAGCTGATTACACTAGGTATGTATGTAGCTCACCCCCTTGAGGAAAAATCTTGGTGTTTTTAGTTTTGAATATAGTTAGTAGTAGACCTGTGACTGTAGATCAGCCAATGTGGCCTCATAGTCTTTGAGGGTCGCAGCTAGCTCATGGACGCGCGTTGCACTAGCCTCCTTGTTGCGCCGAATTACCGCAGCCTGTTGTCTAAAAGGGGCTAATTTGTCCTCTTGAGGTCCTGCTGTGGCTAACTTGCGCTGAACTAGATGCTCCATTTCACCATTTACTACTGCTATCTAATAAAATAAAAAAAAAACAAAAATATTCAACTATTACCTATTTAAGTCCGTGATAGATGAATTTATATTGATAGATTTAATTTAATTTAAAATACTGACGCTGATCAAGGCAGAATACTAAAATGAATACATTTATTTTTACCTAGCAATGCCTCATTTTGGCTTTTGTGTAAGCATTTCTTTGGTATCCCATCGCCTTTGAAGTTCGATTCGACCTCCAAATTTAATGTTTTTGAGATATTCTAATTACATTTTATTCAACTGCCTTATCAGGTTGACAATTTATTAATCACTAGCGTTTGCTCGCGGCTTCGCCCGCGTGGTGGTCGGGAACTTACTACCGGATTACAATAGTACCTTTAATTTTAATCTAGGTATACAATTCATAATTTTCAGGTATATTCAGGAATGAATACATAATTTTCATATAACTCTTTTGGTTTACATGCCACACACCAGTAAAGCTCCCAGTCGGCATGATTTTTTTTCGACATTATCTGTTCGGTAGTTTTTGAATTTATGCGTTCAGACAGACAGACAGACAGACGCGGCGGGGGGACTTTGTTTAATAATATGGTATAGTTATATTACCTTGTCCTGTACTGCTACTAAGTCGGAGCGAGTGGGGTGTTGTTCTGCGGCGATAGTCTGCATAATGTTCAGCTCTTTCTGCAGATTACCAGTCTCTTGTGGCAATTTCTCTTTTACCAGATAACTGTTTAGCTAGAATTATAAACAGTTTTGATTTTATCATTAGGCTATTTACCATAATAATCAATCTGCCTAGCCTTTTCCCAACTATGTTGGGGTCGACTTCAAGTCTAACCGGATGCAGCTGAATACCAGTATTTTACATGGAGCGACTGCCTATGTGACCTCCACAACCCAGTAACTGGGTAATACGATACCCCTTGGTAAGACTGGTTGTCAGACTTTCGGGTTTCTGACGACCCGTAACGGCTGTCAAAGATACACTTTTGACAGCCGGGACCAACGGCTTAACGTGCTTTCCGAGGCACGGAGGAGTCTCGGTATGTAAGGATGGTCACCCATCCACAGACCATCCCCGGCAAGCATAGCTTAACCTGATGGATCGACCCGTGCGGCTGTTATTACTTAGCCACGAGCTCCTCGAGCTATTTACCATAACATTATATCAAAATGCTAGAAAACGATGATTAGGTACAAAGAAAACCATACCTGAACTTCTTCTTGCAAACGTTTCATGACGTCATTGGCCGTTTTCGGAGTAGCACTTTGCCCATGAATGACATTGAGATATCTCTTCAATTGATCAGACGCCATTTTTAACTGTGACTGCTGAGTATCAAACTGAAAGAATATTGATGTGAAAAATGAACACACATTTAACTGTGGCAAACAATACATAAGTTGCTCCAAGGTAAAACTATTTTTTTACCTGGTTTTCCAGTTCTTTAGCCTTTTCTTGCTGAACTCTCAGCGCTCGACTAATATTTAAAAGCTCTTCTTTGTCATTTACGTCCACTAAATTAACTTGCACATTTTCTAATCTTTTTATCACTGCAATGTCAGTTACAACAGAGATTTTCAAGTTCATCGGTGGCATTCATAACTTAGTCACATCAACATAAAGTTACTTTAAATGTCAAAACTTTAAGCTAAAATAAGTGGAGTTGGGAAGATTTTAGATAGAATCAGAAAATCTAAACTCTGATTTTAATTTGCTAGACCAAAATAACAGCTGCGATCGACCTTTTTTATATAAACTAACACTATATGTTTGGGGCAGCTGTGAGGCGCACAATACTATTTTTATGTTCTGGGTCAAATAAATTTATTTTCTTTCTATATATTTGTAATTAATATTACAGAGACAACACGACATCAGTGAAGGTCCTCCTGCTGAGATGATTCAGTGGTCATTGGTGAGAGTCACTCGATATCTACATTATTTACTAGGTTATTTTTATGTCGACGTATCATTTTATTCTAGCAAATTCAAAATCAGAGTTTATGTTCTTCATTCTAAGATGAGATGGTGTCTTTATTACAAAACTATAACTCCTAATATTTGAGAACTTACCGATGTCTCTCTCAAGAGCCATTTCCTTGATGTCATTAATTATTTCCGAGGCATTCTCCTTCTGAAGCAGCCTGGTTCGTTTGTGGACTTCTTTAAACTCGTCTATTAAGTTTTGGTACAGGTCCAGAAGATCCTGAACGGTGTTGTTTCGTGCCACGTCTGGTGGTATGTCGGGCAACTTTAAATATCTGAAATTGTTTTGTATTTAGGTACCAAATCAATCAATAATAGATAGCAGAAGCGCGCAGCACGGACACGAAGCATTAAATAATCATGTTTGCAGGGCTAGCAGGGCCAGCATGGCAAGAGATCGCACAAGACAGAGAGGCTTGGAAGGAACAAGGGGAGCCCTTTGCCCAGCACAATGGAGGGTCCCGTAGTTGGGATGAATTTACCCAACAAACTTAACATTGTAGTTGAAAAACTTGTTCTCAATCTTCAAAGTTCTTGGTCCCGTTTTACCCTTTGGGTACCTACGGAACCCTAAAAAAGGATTAAATTACAATGATTGACGTGCCCTCGAGAAATGCAACGAAAATACCTTATAGGTAGGAATACAATATCTTTCGGATACGACCTTATTATAATCTACTAGGCAACTAGAACTTAGAGGTTTTCCCACTAGGTACCTAACCTACCAAGTCTTTATTACTGCTGCCAGTGATCTAGAAGTCATCCGTTATCATCTTTAACGACACCTAAAGGAAATTACTTGTTTATCATTTCTTCCTTTATGAAATTACTTGTGTTCCTTATCAGGAACCATTCGGCCAACGACTTTTATGAGATAGTTTATTTTATAATGGATAGGTTTGTGTTTGACCTATATCCCCATACAAGTTCAAAATAATTACCAATTTCACCCTGTGTAGTAAATTGGTAGGTTGGTTGGTAGGTGTGGTAGATATGAAGTGGACAGGCGAGGTTTTGGGGGACTGTCTCATGTGATTTTGACGTTCAAAAATTCTCAGCCTAGTTTGAATAAATGACTTTTAATTTTTGGTTTTAGTACACAATGAATGAATGAGACTTATACTTAAACAAAATAATCCGAGAATCAAGAAAAGAGGAAAGTCATTCGTTTCAAAAACATATACCTACTGGATAGGGAAGGTCAGTTCATTCTATGTTCTGGTCACGTAATGCCTAAGTTGGTCGTACCAATTCCATATAATCCATACCTAACTGTACCTAATTCGTTTTCCCGAATATACCCGAACAGCTTTCGATAAATAATAGCCTGATAATAATAGGCAGTTGATACAGCCAGCAACAGAAGTAGGTAGGTAGTAGGTACCTATACAATATCAAATGAGACAAGACTATGAATAAAAACATGCTTAATGTACTTTTGACACCAACATTATGAGAGTACTTAATCTATAAATGTCACAATAATTTCCTAAGTTAATGCTACTATATCATCAGACACTCGAAATGATCATCGACTTCTTTTGCTAACCTTACAAAGTAGGTATAATAATGCGATGTTCGTCAAGATTTTTTTTTCTCGTTGAACGGAAAATTATTCAACTTTTCGATGTAATTATTTATTTAACCCGTACATACTTATAACCAGAAAAGAAGAAAGGAACAGTATTTCTAAAGAAATCTCATCCAACACACCAGTTATTTGAGATAATGGCTTTAAAATGCAACAGTAACTATAGGTAAGTAACCTAAGTCCTGGATTAAAATACCTACTTAGCCAGATACGCCGTGTTCTTGACCTGGTCCTTGTTAGTCAAGAGCCAGTGCAGCACATGATGTATGGTCCTCGCGTCGCCAGCCAGCAGCTGCGATCTGAACCGCGTCGGCTCCACACCCCCCGGAGGCCGGTACTTCACACTGCCCAACATCTCTAGCAAACGTAGCGACACAGTCTCGGTGTCGTCTTCGTTTACGTCTAACTGTGAAGATGAAACTAGCAGTTTAAAATAAATAGGTTATATCGTAGAAAATCGTAAAATCCCGCTATTTACATACTTAGTACGCGAGTCGGAGGTGATGCGGGCTCTATGGGTCACGCGACTGCTTATTATCGATAGGATTAAGAAACTATTGCTAGAAGGGCGAAAAAAAGCGTGGCCTCTTTCTTGCAGCAATTCTAGTCCATAATATATATTGCTGAAGCCGCTACCTCGTGTGTACACACCGCTTTCTATGTAGCAGGAACCTTACTCCATCTTTTTACAACAGAAACTATTTTTGGCGAAATTCTAAATTAATTCAAATAGACAGGAAATTCTAAACGGATGCTTTCAAATTTTTTTTATTATCTCAATTAAGTTAAAACAAATTGCTAGCATAAAATTCAGGCAAGATTCTTATGTTTCAGCGACTAATAGGAGAAGATAATAGGAGTAATTATATTATTATTTAAAATGTAAACCTTAATAACAAGTTGTTTATTAGAAGCTACTGCGTCATTGCTCATTGCTGATCCAATGATTGCAAATTGAGTCAACTTCTAGATCCAGTAAGTACCGGTAGAATTAAATACTTCTAATTAATAATTCTCATTAGCACCCAGATTCTGAACTTGATTCCAGGCAACAGTCTTTCCCTCAGTCGTGAACAGCGGAGCATCATATCATTAGGTACCTACCTACACTCCAGCTCCAATTTTGCTAGATTAGGTTCCTACCCTCCAGGATATACCAAAGGTGTGATAATAATCTACACACCCATGTTTAATTATTATATTACTTACCTTCTCTCCAGCATTGAAATTCGCTAACAGATCCACAAGCAACTGCAAAAGTTGCTTCTCGTTCAAACCATCGAATTTTATCAGGTCATAGTTTCTTCCTAAAGACGCATTTACTTCTTTCACAATATACTTCATTTGCTCCGACATTTCGTGAGATATTTGCGATTAGTCTTCACTCAGTTACACACTAATTACTACAGAAATAATTAATTCAACGGAATTACTACAAAGAGCAGAGGTTTCGTTGGCATGTTGGCATCAAGCGTTGCCATGGTAACTTTCATAGATAACACTAAGGTACCTACCTAACTTTCAAGTGGCTTTGATGAAAAAATTTTTTTTAGTATGTAATACTTATATCGAACAAGGTCAATGGGTAAACAATACTCTTTCGTATTTCCATTCATATTTTAGCGAACAGCTGGAGATGGAGATACAGATTGGTTTTATACATTTTCCAGTCCTTCTTTATAGGTAGCTAACCGATAAATATGGCGTGTTTTAGAAACTGGCGAAATGTACCTAACTACTAAAAGGTAAAAGACAGAAGTCTTACCCTTCTGAGATTACAAGTGTGACGTTATGATAATATTGTTTTAGCCCTTAGAATGTAATATTACTTTAGCGAAAACTTAATTATATTTAGTTAAGTATAAGCAACTCCAAACACCCGTACGTACTTAGGTATATTTTATCAGTCTGGATATTATTAGGTAAGTATGTGATGAAATGATGATAAGTAAACCTCATGCAAAGTGTGTATCAAGATGTTACTCAGTAGCAGCCACAATCAGCTGTGCAGAGTTCGGTGTCGGTAACGACTGACTGCAGACATATGAGTAACTAACCCTTAGTTTCTCAGACGAAAATTATCGCAATATTTAACACATCAATGCGGCAATTTTCGTCGGAGAAACTGGCCTATAAACTTTGATGACTTATGGATATAATAAATCATGGACGAAGTAGCAGTAGTACGTACGAGATACGTGAATCGTACCGGTATTTGCATATTTTTAATTTCCAAAATTGACAAAATTGTGTATAATGTAGGTATTGGGTTTCTATTGAAGGGTCAAGGACCTGAAATAAATGTTTTTTTATTTATTTACAACGCCTTCGATGTTTCTTCGACAAATCGAAGTCGTTGTAAAAGAAAATCCCAAAGTAATCTGGAAAACAAAACATGAAGCCAGCTAATGCGCCATCTGTCGCGTTGGATATAAACTACAGTGGGTTAACGATTCGTACCAATAGCACAAAATACAGAATACAGCTTATAGAAGACGCACTCAGTATTTTAGATAAGAAGCTACAAGTACGCGGCGGGCGCATCTTGTCGGACCAATTCAGTGAGCGGAATCAGAAAATATAGGAATTTCAGAATCAGAAAATATAGGAGTCATTCGATAGAAAGAGAGGCAACTTCTAAGGGAATTTAAAACTGTAGGTAATTAGCGTTATGCTGAATTGCACTTAATTGTGTTGCAAGAGTCGCTTTTTATTTTAAATGATTTTGCGAACTATCTGTGTCCATATTATGTAATAAATGCTTGAGCGTTGATAAAACAAGTAAACGGCCGATAGATGGCAGTAAAAATGAGTTATTTATCTTGTAGATTTCGGTACGAGGTGAGTATAGTTTCCTTAGCCTTTACTCATCTTTTTCTACTTTTCGAGTCGATGGAAAATTATTAAAAAATGAGTTCGGCCCAATAGGCGGCCACGCCAATCGCGGCATTTTTACGTCCCCAGAAGTGCAGTTGTATGGACACTCGACACGCCAGCATGTGTCATGGTTTGTAATACTCCATTTCTCTACAATGTGCTTGCAGCGGCCGAGCTGTTCCGCAGTCGATTATTATCATCATCATTCAGCCGAAAGACGTCCACTGCTGAATATAACCGACTGGACCGGTCCTAAACTTTCCACATCTAGAACACCCCCGCGATCTTCATCAGGTCATAGTCGTCATAGTTTATTTAATTGTAATTTTGTTTTTAATTTGATTGTAATGTACTTAATGTTATTTGTAAATTATATGCCCATTCTATGAGTCTAATGCTACTCGAATTAAATGATTTGAATTTGAATTTGAATAGTCGCCGGTCGTCCTTAAGTTTACTAACCATTTCAATCTTGTAGTTTCTATTGTTTTAAATTCGATAGCGGACATCGTCTTGGTGTTGCTGGGGTTTCTTCAGTGGACAAAAAGGCTATGTATTATGGGGATGTAATAACCATGTCATGTGGACATCTTTCAGAAACTCTTTAACCAGTTTGAAATTAAACACATTTTCATTCAATAAATTATATTATATCTCTTTACAATTCAATCATTTTCCTTTTTTCATAATCGTCAAAATATCAACAAATTCTCCTTAGACTACACAGTTTGTGCCTACCTCACTGTAGTAATATTGTAATCTCAGATATTGACCACACACTCGACTCGTAACCATCGCGCATTCAATCACCTCACAGCCCTTTCACATTTTACTGCGTCTTTACATTAAATGATTCTTGTAATGTTGATGAACACAAAAGTGAAACCCTGGCCCAGAACATGAATGATACAACAAAGAGAATGTATACGTACGACCAGTTTAATATAATCGCAACTAACACAACTTCACTGGTTGAAAAAATTATCTAGCACCAATTTCAATAACCTAAAATAACTGAAATTAAAGTACCAACTGGCTTCTATTACGAAAAAAATATTAACATCAATTATTAAGTGAATACTAACATGTATTCATTGAATTAATTAAAAATGAATTCAGTTCTACTTATCCTATGGCATGCACCATTATTTTACTCAGACCCTATGTTAATAACAATTTTAACACAAAAGAATTGCAGATTAGACTTCAATTTATACATACCGATACAATGGTAAATAACCCCGACTAATGCTTCGCAATTAAAAAAAAACAAATTAATGATGAAATTCTTCTATTCATTATGAATTACACTAAATCGGATTCATTAACATAAATACTTTGTACTCTTCTAAGTTAATGGAAATTCAATTATTTACAATACCACATACAAAATTTATAACTAGAGAAATAGTAATAATCATAAGCATGAAAATACTACGCAATGAGATGAGATTTGGGAATATGTAAATTATTACTCATAAAGCACCTACAAAACCTAGTGTTAAGTCTCACTATTTACCTATCCTAAGAAATATTACAACCCTTAAATAATTATATAATACTACAGACTTCTGTTTCAGGATTGTTTGGTTCGTATAACTACAAAATCTACTAAATTAGTAGCATCATTTAAGTATTAAAACATAAAAGTAATACAAATTTGATAATTCGTGTGACGAGTCGTTGATTTACACTGGAAACATCCAGGTTTGATTGAACACAATCAAATCTAATTTCCCCTCTCCTCGATATCAAATGCAAGTCCACTTCCAACGGAAACGTGCAAAAAATTTATCATAATTTACATCTAATGTGTAAACAGACGCCTGCATTCATTGGCTTTTCATGTTTTTAAGTGTTTCCAAATAATGAAGGCGTCTATGTACTAGATAGTGACGTAGAACGGGAGCAGGTCGCACCTACGTATTTATAAATGCACTCGAACTATCCTCGACTCATCAAAATTATTCCATTCCAAAATACACACGTCAAAACGTAAAAAAAATCCTAAATTATTTAAGATCCCAGGGGACAAAACCAAATCTAGGGACGGTGCCGAACGCAGTTGACTACTGACGTCAGCGCACCGTCGCTCGAGGATTTACGAAGACTCGTCTATAGGAGACCACCTTTCCGACCAAAGAGCAGGCTCAGAGTGCCCAGCGCCGACGAATGGGATGAGTGTGCCGGCGCCGTCGGCGCGGGCGCCGGCACACTCGACCCCACCGTGCCCAGGTCCGAGCGCGGGCGCGGCGCGCGCGCGCGGGCCGGCCGGCGCAGGCAGCCCGGCGCGCTCAGCGTGCCCGCCGTGTCCAGCGCGCCCGAGCCGGGCGGCGCCGGCACGCCCAGCGGCGGCTCCACCGGCTCGCCCAGGCGCCTCTCGGGCGCGGCGGGCGAGCGCAGCGTGCGCTTGAGGCACGTGAGCTGCTCCATGGGGCTGCGGTGCACGAGCCCGGTGTACAGCGAGCCGGGCGTCTGCAGCGCGATGGGCGCGGGCGAGCCCTCGCCGCCGGGCGACGCCAGGTGGCGGCGCCGCAGGATGGACGTGCCCGACGCGATGAGCGCGTGCAGCGAGGGCGGCGCGTCGCCGGGGCGAGGGCTGGCGGGCGGCGTGTCGTCGGGCGAGCCCAGCAGCGGGCTGTTGGCGGGCGTGGCCGTGGGCGTGAAGTGCGCGGGGTGCAGGGGCGGCAGGCACACGGACTCGCGCCGCGAGTGCGCGGGCGAGCCGCCGGCCGACGAGCGGCGCGACGTGCGGCGCGACGACCAGGCGCTGCCCAGCACGGACGGCGCCAGCGACGACATGCCGCTGCTGCACACGCTGCTCGCGCTGCTGCTCAGCATGCTGCCGTCGTTTGGATGAAGCACCGTGCTGAACATAGGAGACTCAATTTAGTACAAATTGTTTAGTCTCTGGGGTAATAAAAGATGAGCGTACGACTGTCAAGTAGTTGAAGACTATGTTATAGTATTCATTGTCTTTATCTAATGTAATTGGCCTTGCAGTTTTATGTTAAATAAATAAAAAATTGCCTATCCACCAGTATAAACCAGTTTCCCAATGCGTTATGCAACTATTATCTAGGTAACATATTATTATGACAATATCAAACATACCTATTAACGAATGTATAAACGTGACTAGAGTGCGGGAGGCGCGGCATGTCGTCGTCTTCCTCGACGTCGGACAGGCGGTACAGTCGCAGGCCGAGCCCGGACGAGCGCGAGCCGCGGACGCCGACGCCCTCTTGCTCTTCTAGCAGACCTGTAAACAGAATATTTTTCAGAAAATACAAAAATAAACCGGTGATTTCATTTGCAGCTACAGTATAATACCAGATTCTTTTATAATTATTTGGCGAAACTACACAGACGTGATGAGTATCTCACAGCAATCGGCATCTAAGAGCGAACAAATAAGTTATTTTTTTATGGTGTTGTAATTTCAGCAACAAAAAGCAACAAAGCACTCGCGACCCGAGAGCGTTGACCCGTCACTTAAAATTATGATTTGAAGAAATCGTTTCTGTTGTGAATTTTTGCCAGTAACGAAAAAATTTAGAATAGTTATTTTTGAAAGTAAAAAAAAAAATATATATTTATATATAAAATATTTTAAATCATGAAAATAATTGGTACCTGACATAGAAGGCTTGGCGAGTTGAGCCCAGGTATGCAAGGTAAGGGAGCCTTCCATAGGTTTGACAATCTGAAGCTTGTGTGGCGGTCGAAACCGAGCCAAGCCACCCGCGCCCGCGCCCCACACCGCGCTCTCCTCGCTCGAATCCCGCTCTAAAACAACAAATAGATAATACTAAATAAATACTTCAAACAATGAAATCGCACTGAACACATAAATACGTCGATAAAGCGCAAATGCCTTTATCGAAAAACATAACAGTAAAATCACAAATGGAGAAATCATTTATATCTTTGTCAGCAAACACTTTCGTAATAGCAACTCAAACAATTAAGTAACGTGTTGTGTCTAAGTTTGAAGTGGCATATTAAACTTGTGTATAGCTTTCGTTATAACGATCCAATCCTTACAGCGTTGTAAGTTATATTCTAAACCGACAGTGGAACATTCCGGCTTTTCCAAATACCGTTTAATTTATTTGAATCTGAGTCGACGTTTCAACGATTTGTTAGTAGCCTAGCTATCACGTGCCGTGCGACGCCATCTTATAAATACAATACTCTGTCATTGAGATGCAGTGAAAACCTTGTAAAGAAAATTGATTTGTTTTCCTTTTTATTTATTTATTTTTTTTATTTATTTTATTTATTTATTTGTTGTGTAGCAAACCGCGTAATGTATATTTATAATAAACTTGGATAGCTCTAAGATGCTTGTAAAGCCTTCTATTGATGATAATGACGGAGAACGTTAATGAGGGCCATTTCCTTTATCTTCCCCAGTATAATAACGTTTATGCACAATGACGAGGATTTTAATTCACGACGACGCTATATAGGCTAACATTGTGAAAATCACTGTTTTTAGTGTAGAAGTATATTTAAGATATGTTTGGTCTTAGATTTCCAAAATTCGGTAAGGCAAACTTTACAAATGTCGATTTCGTGGTATTAAGAACTGGCTTATTTGTAGTAAACCAATCCGTAACCATTGAGAGTGCACTGTTTAGTAGTCAGCCATACCTGTGTACCGCCGGTGTCGCAGCACGTGCGAGGCGGTGAGCGAGGCGCGGCGCGAGTTGATCTCGTGCGGCGTGAGGCGCCGCAGCGCCGCCGCCAGCTCGGCCGCGCCCGGAGCGCCCGGCACGCCCACGCCCGGCCCGCCACTGTAGACAAACACCACACTACTATTAACCATCCAAAAAATATGGAAAGAAATCATCTACAAGAAATCTGTTACGGGACGTGGTCAGTCAATGAGTTAATAATGAAGCTTATGAGAATCGAATGTTATTTTTATGTTAGTCAAAAATGCTAGAATCCCCGATTATTCAAACAGTTCCTTGGCCCCACATAACACAAGTCTACAGGATCCATTTAATGTCTGAAATACATCATTGCGGAAATTATTCTCATTTTTTGTAAACACACTCCTTCTTCGTTCTTACAGTAAACTAAAACACAATGCTTACGGATAGAGATCATCGGAGTCGGTATCCGATGTGTCATCGAGGAAGGAGTCGCTGGAAGGTTTGTTGACCGGTGGGCGCAGGTAGGCCGCGCTGACCGACGGCCCGTCGGCCACGTCGGAGCCGGGCAGCGACGGGCCCGACTGGCCCGACCAACGCGATGCACACTGCACGGTCTCAAACACTTTGTGCATGCTTGATCTGAAATATTAAAACTGTAAGTCTTACAACGAGAAAAGGTTGTAAACTGACTCGTATTCAAAGTGTGCGAGATAAAAGATATCATTGAAGGAAGTGGGTTATCTCACTCACGGTAATCAGTTATAAACTTGGGTAGCTGTCGCTGTTTGTAAACATTGGTTTACAGTTTGGGTCTTATTTTGGTAGTACTCAGAATTGTTAGTTGAATGTATGGTGTAGTAGGTAATGGAATTCAAATTACCGATTAGAACAGTGATGAAAATAGATCATACATTATGACTTATGAATGGATTTTTATGAAAGAAAGAAAGAAAAATGCGTTTATTGGCATTGTCACAGAAAAATACACCACAAAACTAAAAAAAAAAACAGAAAACAGTCATTACAATGCCAAAAGGGCCTACTTGCGTTTGGTTATTTAGCCAAAAAAGTGCAATAGACGTAGATATTTAGTATTAAATATTTAGTAACATATTTCACTTAACTATTTCTAAGGAGTCATAAAAAACCCTGTAAGAAATCGACACGTGTTTCACCTCTCAATGAGGCATCCTCAGGATGACGATTGACTTGTCGCGAACCCGAACACGACGTGCTACGCCGAGTGCCGGGCGGAGCGTTAGTTAGCCCGGTGCATCCCCATGAATAATGATACCTAAATGTATGGAAGTCCCATCATATGTACTCAGCCCCGTTAACTTAAGAACTTGCTGACTGGCCAATATTTTACCATTGCATGCATTCTTGTAGACCCAGCTAGCCGACGAGCGAAGACCTTGAAAATGTGGCTGAGACAGACTGGATGCGAAAGGCGGAGGAGAGGAACTGGGTGGTCTGGTCAAACTTGGGAGAGGCCTGTGTACAGCGGTGGTCTGCGATAGGCAGGCACGAGAGTAGAAGTATGTATGTACTGACTGTGCGAGCGGATCGCCGATGCCGGAGTCGAGGCTGAGCTCGGAGTAGATGGACGAGTGCATTTCGCGGTGCAGGCTGGGCGCCAGGCCGGGCGCCAGGCCGGGCGCCAGGCCGGGCAGCAGGCCGGCCGCGGCCGCCACACTAGGCATGAGGCCGCGCGCCGGCTCGCCGCGCCGCCGCAGCGCGCGCAGCTGCTCCTGCGCCTCGCCCAGGTGCGCCGCCACCTCCGAGTACCGCTCCTGGGACACAAACACACCAATATTACACTAACTACATAATATACCATCACGCCCGCATTGCCTTCTCAACTGGTAAAAACAACAACAGAGCGGCTACTGAGAAATTCCAGATGAAAATACCCAGGATGGGGCTCTGGAAATCGAATCAAGAAAGGATGAGCATTCAGTAGTCGCACTTGCAAGCAGTATAGAAACGAGGTCTTAAAAGTGTCGTACTTTACTGAATAAATCTCAAAGAACACAAGATTTTTTTAAATAAAACGTATTTTTGATATATTTTATTGATATTATTATTTAAACTTAAATTCAGACAAACTAAGTCTTGGTTATACATAAAAACAATGATTCGTGTACGACAACTGAAACAATCTGAAGTCAAAATAATTACCTTCGTGTCAGCCAACTCTGCTGCGAGAGCATTTTGATTTTCTTTTGTTATTTCTAATATCCGTAATGTGTGCTCATGCTCTGCAGTTAACTGTGAACAATTAAACATGAACGTTAAACATTGCATATTCAAATATATCAACAAACATCTATTGAATAAAGTACAAGGCATTCTTAAATAAATGCTATATTAAGAAGCTAAACTTGGTTCTAGACTAGGTAATCGGATTGTCTCCCTAAGGCTCGGCGCTTCGCCTTTAACGTAATCCGGTTTACTGGTTTCAGCTAATTCTGTCTGCTGTATTATCGACAATTTGAGTTAAGTATATCAGATAAGCTTTTATGAAAGATTATTATCATAATTATTCATTATTTTGGCAAAATATGATAATGTTTCGCACAGACGTGAGTTGTGAGGGACTTTTTTTCACATTCTTCTGTTTGTTTTGTTTATAATTAAGTAATTCAACAAAGTATGACCTTTGTTCTTTAAACGTGATTCATGTCATTTAACTCAATCCACTGACATGAATATTTATTTGGAAATACCCAGTGAAATCGCTTCTAGCGTCATTTCAGTTATGTTACGCGCATGTGACCGCTCACGCTATGCATGTTTTTAAACAGGATTGACTTTGTGTTCGGTTACGCGAGTGCGGTTTAACACATGGTGCGTTTGCCAAAAGAGAAATATTTATGTCACGATGCGCCGGCCACACGCCTACATTTATGCAAGATGTTGCTAATAAAAATAACTCAACACTCGAACAACTTTTTCTATAGGAACAAACACAAAACGCGAAAAAAAAACAGCAGTTCCATACATTTTATCGAACAAAATTACCTAATGTATGGAATAAACTAATTGTTTACCCCTTTTTTGACTACCAAACGGAACTTCGACAAACGCTACTACGACATGATTTTACTTCGACATTACGGAACTCCGACACATCTTTACTTCGACAATACTTTACTTCGACATGCCTTTAGTCCGACACTACTCTACTCCGACAAGACGTTGCTTCGACATGACTTAACTACGAAATGATGTGACTTCGACGCCATCCTACTTCGACAATAATGCTAGTTCGACATGATTCAATTTCGACATACTCTACTCCGACATGCTGTATTTCGACAATATCTTAAATCGACGTGATGCGTCTCAGACGGGACCCCCTCTTTTTGCATGTTTTTTTTTCCTTATATTCTTTGGCATAATGATTTTGGCATATTTTTTTTCGTCTAATAATCATTTATAAAATTAAATAATTATTGATTTATAAATATTGGGATAAGGGAGCAGAAGGATGATTTGGAATAAATAAAAACTTAACTTATTTTATTCTTTTTCGTTGATTCTTCTACGTTCTTTGTCAGTCAATAAACATACCGATCAACGCACAGCGTTTCGATTAGAACATACTAGCTGGACCATTGTCCCAATTCCAAGAATTATTTTGCGTTTTCAACTACTGATAAGGATAGAGTAGTTCACAAAAAACCGACAAGTAAACTTCCTTCTAAGGTTTTAGAATTAATAATACCCCCTGCCCCCTACTGTTAATATACTATATAAGTTCTAGTGTAAGTCTTAGTCATTTTTGTCAAAATATTAGTACCTATGCCAGATTTTAATGTAGAAGATTCTTCAGAAGAAGAATTGAGTGATGTAGAATAAATTTCTAAGCTGTGTATCCTACTAACTTTGTAATTAGTTGAATCATATTGATTTTTTGAATACTAAGTTAGTTTTATGATCTGCATGTTATGTAAAAAAATTGTTAATGAGTAGTAATGATGTCCCATTATGTGCCTTTGTGTAATTAGTAGCTAGGTTATTAATAGTTGAGTATTTTATGACTATCTGCCCCGTTGGTCTCGTGGTTGCAAGCGCGGCTGCAGAGCGTGGGGCCTGGGTTCGATTCCCGGGTGGGGTAAAGTGTTATAGGATTTTTCCATTAAGAATTTCGTAGTAGCAGCCCGGAGTTTGGAAGTTGGCGGTGTGATACCCCTGTGCCTCGGTGCGCACGTTAAGCCGTTGGTCCTACGCCTGATCTCTCTCCGCGAGTGTCGGTTTGCCGTCCCGTCGGACTATGAGTTGTTTTATTTGGTACGCGTGGCCCTGCTTTCTTTTATTTGGGTGTTTTGTGCTGAAACCGCATTAAAAGAACATAAAAAAGCCGTACAAAGCAAATAATTTTGTCTAGCTAGCATGTTCTAATCGAAACGCTGTGCAACTGTGACAGATCCATATTAAGAAAAATATAAATCAAAGAAGATTTTACTTCAACAAAGTGCAGAAATGGAGCCACCAAAGTGTTATTACGTACTAATAAATACTAATAATAAAGCTGAAGAGTTTGTTTGTTTGAACGCCCTTAAAATTAAAACTATATTATTACCTATAAAAAAATTACACAAGGTCAGTTGTTTCTCAACGCAGAATAATTTTGAATTAGCATCGTGTCCTGAGACGCATCACGTCGATTTAAGATATTGTCGAAATACAGCATGTCGGAGTAGAGTATGTCGAAATTGAATCATGTCGAACTAGCATTATTGTCGAAGTAGGATGGCGTCGAAGTCACATCATTTCGTAGTTAAGTCATGTCGAAGCAACGTCTTGTCGGAGTAGAGTAGTGTCGGACTATAGGCATGTCGAAGTAAAGTATTGTCGAAGTAAAGATGTGTCGGAGTTCCGTAATGTCGAAGTAAAATCATGTCGTAGTAGCGTTTGTCGAAGTTCCGTTTGGTAGTCTTATTAACCGTAAAAAAATAATAAAGGACATAAATTAAATTATGTTCAAGTTCATCATTAATTCCGTCGTAAATCACAATGTTGACAATCACACCTGTTGATAATTTCTCTCAGTAACGGCGAGCCGCGAGTTGATGTTCTCTAGCTGTTGCTGAAGGTCCACCGAACGTTGCCGCTCTTCCACCAGCTCGGAGCCCAAAACACTCGCTTCGGAATTGGCACTGGCTGGAAATATATACCATATGATTTATACTGCAAGGCCGAATCTAGGCTTCAAGATAGGTTTAAAATTATGCATACTGATTGAAATGCATTTTGAACTAACGATAAACACGTCAAATAAAACATGAATAGTGGTTTTACAATTTCACATGATTTGTTACATTTTGTAGACGAATTGAAAGCAGGTGGAAGTAATAGTAACTCCGGAGATTATTAAAACATATACAAACAGTAAAATAAGTACCTGGTGCTATTCATTCAATGCAAAACGTTCAAGAGAACGGAATAGTTCTATTTGTACACATTAGTTTGATTGTTTATTGAAGAATTACCACGTCAATCATATAGTTTGAACAGCGTGCAGCGTGGAATATAAATAGCAGTTATTGTTTATTTTCCCTGTTTCGCCATTAATAAACTTCCACCACGTAGAACAATTATTTATAGTACAAAAACAATGAAATATTCTTCTCGGCTTGTATTGTTTTGTTTCTTCTAACGATGATTAGAGGCATGTTGAAACAAGTATGGTCTGACAGGGTGCAAACCTTAAGAGAAAACACGCTGCTAGGCCACCTTGACTCACCAAGCTCAAAATCTTGAAGACTGCAGGCTTTCTTCGTTCTTACTATTTCTTCATTTATCAGAGTAATGTGTGCTGAATGAATCTTCGTACATCAGTTGACAGTATGAAATATGGCTATTACCATGTAAAGCATTAAGCGCCTCCACCATACTACAACATTAAAGCTAAAAAAAAAACATTATACACAGTATTAACCTATAGACAGCAGTGATTAGCCTAGCTAGGATGATCGAGTTGATTCACACACATAGCTCTAGTCGCTCCAACTCAAATTAGTATCTCAAGAACGAGGCGCTTTAATTTAAATACATTGTATGCCCATTGCTTAGAATAATTTCAATAAACACGTTAACGACATATTTACAAACTTTATTTGAAAATTACTTCCGCGACCAAGAAAAACGTTGTTATTCTAGTTGGTCTGTCAATGTCAAGCGTAGAAAAAAAAAGGCTAAGAACAATCAAATGAGAATAAAATTTAAAGAGGCGAAGTCTAAACAAAATAGGCTTTTTTTTAAAAAACATTATTGAACTTGTGGTCACGGAGCTTCAGCAATGTTGTGTGAATAATTGAGTTTACATGCGAAGTAAATCAACGTTACATGTGAATCAACATTTAGTGTTTAATGATCATGTGAATAGACTGGGTCAACAGACTGACCGCACCGCCTGCCTCACACCGCGCGGTGCGTGAACCTCTTCATACAATAGTTTACAAGACATTGACTACATAATAAATAATTGTAATTTGTATTCAGCTGCATCTTACTAACAACATTGCTGACCTCATTACTGTCTGCGATATGAATATTGTTATCTTAGATAATCTATAATTGTCACACTATCGTCCTTTATCACAAACAATAGCCGTGCCAATGCTCGAAATTCCTCGCCCTAGTAAATGCTTTAAAGTATATAACTTTATAACATTGTTTTATTATATTAGGTACCCTACATAGTTCGTCGAAGAAGGCTTAAATTGAATGCTCAATCGATCATCAAGATAGTCTAATTTATTGTTAAGTAGGCTGCAAAGCCGCTTGTAGGTCGTTTGTTTGACTGATAACGATAACAAACGACCTTCTATCAACTAGACGCAACAAACAATCGGATTCAATTGTTTTGTACCGCCAACACTGCCGGCTACACAGATGTGATAATAAAACATTACATAAATTAATCTCATCACGCTTATATTGCTTGCGACATAATCACATTTAAAGGCAATCTATTGACTTGACTGGCAGTTTAAATTGCAATGATCGTTATGAAAACTTGTTGGCGTTCAGTGTACCCAGGATTGCCCCGCATGAAGCAAACTAATAATCCTCAGCAGGATGTTTCACATTATTGATACAAGTAGTACGAGTGTCCTTACGATGTTATTTTACCGCAGGAAGCCTGTAAACGTAAGGATGTCTGCATTAATTGGCAACCCTCTTTTCTAAAGTATTTTTGTGCCCAATTAAAGCAAGTACGGAAATACTAGTGAGAAGTTCTCAGTGTAAAGCCCGTAAAGGTCAATTTCGCTGGCTGTTGACATTTTACAAAGCTATTATAATGTATTACCGAAAGGTGAAAGAACATCGTGAGAAAACATCTTACATAAGTATAAGGAATCGTAGTCTAGAGAATAGTAATGGGAAGTGAAAAATCCCATTTATTAATTACGAAGAAAGTTATACTTTAGCAAGCTTCCGCCCGCGGCTTCGTTCACATGAAATTCTTGTTTTATCATAAAATTAATATTATATATCCTATGACACTCGGCAATACTGCAGCTTGCCATTAGTGACATAATTTTCCGTATCGGATCAGTAGTTACGAAGATTACCCACTACATATAAACTTACAAATTTTACCTCTTTGCAATATTATGGTTACAAAAGATTGAAACGTCTTTCTAAAATACACATCACATAAAAATTAGAAGCATCTAGAAGAATAGCATATTTTCCTAATGATAAAAATGCATGAACCAATTAAAATTCGACACGGCTAAGTATCGATATTTAAGTCTTGATAACAAAACATTCCAATACATAATGAAAAGTTCCGAGTTGTTTCTGTAGATAAAACTTTGTACATCCGGCAAGACACAGCTTGCTGATAGTTAACGATCGACTGATAGCGGAAAACTCATTCAATATTGCGAACCACCTGCTTTTGTTTTGAGGTGAACAAAAGTTGCGCAATTTTATTTCAGCAACATTTTCTCTGTTGTGGAATTCATGTTGCTAGCAACATTGCGAACTCTCATAATGCTACACATGTGAGTTTAAAATATTTCCAGCAACACCAATTCATGTTGCTGCAACAAGTTCCGTTACTTTTGTGTATCATGGAACCCCATCTCCATTTTCATTTTCGTTCTGTACACGGAATTTTGCCCACCGCCCGTCGACGAGAAGCGAGTAGACTTAGCAACTGAAATCGAGTAGGCGAGCAACGAGCGATGACTCGCTGCTTTCGCATATATAGTGAGCGAGTGTTCTGGCCACCAATCAAGCGAGTTCTCTCTTTGATAGCTATTGTCGCTGCGAAAAGTGAATATTCGCTGGCGGTGTGAACAATCAGCGATCAACTATTAATATGATGTATCTCTTTTACTTACACGGGACCTACAATCTTTTGTACATTTCTTGAGCGTGAAAATTATTGATAGCTAGTCGCTTCCTCGTCGGCGGTGGGTGCCTATGTCGTAGGGAAAGTGTTGTAAGTAGAAGATGTCATACCGAGCTGGTGTGCGATGTCCCTAAGCAGCTCTCTTTCAGCCAGCTCTGCGCTGTCAGCGCCGGCGGCGAGGCGCGTGGCCTCTTCGCGCAGCGCTCGGTTCTCCCGCTCGAGCGCTCCGGTGCGCCTGCGCAGTAACGCCGCGCTGGCAGCCTCCTGCTCCTCCGGGGATGAACACTCCTCTGTGTCATTTGTTAACACCTGCACAATGTTTTGTAACGTGATATATACAACATATCCCGGAATTAAAGCACACCACCAAACACTCCAATTAGAATATTTTGTTATAACCATAATACTACAGAATTTTTACTATTATGTATGTCACCGGAAAATAACAAGAACCGCAAATTTATAAACTTTCGTAGGATTCTACACGAGAGATAAATTGTATTATTTTACGGCCACATTTTCGCAAATTTATCAATTTGCGAAAATCCATTCGTAAGGTTCTAAACGGTTCAACCAATCACAGAAGAGCTTTTAATTTTACGCTTCTTTAAAATACGGCAAATAACACACTGCTCTCAATCAAAATAATACAATTTATCTCTCGTTTAGAAACCTACGAAAGTTTATAGAGCTAGAAAATTAATACATTGGCGGTTCTTGTTATTTTCCGGTGACATATATACAACATTGTTTATCTGATTGTGGGAGAAAATTGTGGTCATGTAACAAATCTACGTTCGCACACAGTCCCACACGTACGGGTCTAGTAGTAAGGTCGTAGTAGGCACTTCGTCCATTTTGGTTTGTTTTAACTGTAAAGCGGAAGTGTGTGGTATCGTATTACCCATTAACTGGGTGCTGGAGGTCAGATAGGCAGTCGCTCCATTCACCATCCGGTTAGACTGGAAGCCGACCCCAACGTAGTTGGGAAAAGGCTAGGCGGATTATGAGACTAAATCGATTCAGGAAATTATTCTGAACAAACTACTTTCATAATGTGCATTAGTTCAGTTACACATTATATCCCAGGTTTGAACTTTAAAGAATGTCTGGGTTTGATGACTTGATTTATACCGGTTTTATATAACCAAATGGCCGTGGGTTTGATATGGGTTTACCTGTTTGCCAAAATCTTGGCCGTGACATGAACTTTCCTCAAATGAACTGGATTCTGTTTTCCCACAAGATCATTTTAAGTTTTGCAAGTATAACAAGAATAGTTTTCCTTGTAAGATGAATAGTGTTGATGATGATATCATTCTGTCAGGATAATAAAAGATTATTTATTCTTCAAATACGCGACAGCGAGCGGCGAGAATAACGCATCGGATACAAAAGTCAAACTCAAAGAGCCAATAAATTCTGATTGTTAATGCTATACAAAACCTTAACAAATCGTTCATTCTTCAGCTCACACTTACTTGAAAAGACTGTTTTAAAGGATAGCGTAGCTTCAATTAAATTTCAAACTTTTGTTATTGGGGAAAAGTATCCGCCATTCTTTTCCCCAATTTCTAGGATGTTTTGAGGGAAATATCAAACAATAAATATTTTTTTGTGTTTACCTGTAGTAGATCCGCTTTGGCGTTGAGGTCGTGCCTCAGCTGTGTGATGTGGTCCCGAGCACTTCGCAACTCGCCTTCGAGCGCGGTGACTCGCGCCTCCAAACGACCATTAGCAGTTAGCAATTCCTTACCGATGCGAGCCGTTAGCTCCAAATCTTTTTCTTTCTGCAAAGAGTTGCAATATATCAGTAAAACATTATGAAGATCCTTCCTCATCTACTTTATAATCTTCCCCATAATCTGATAAGAGGTACCAAAAAAAACTATATCTACATAGCTAAAATCATATTAAAAAGCGCCAAATATTACAGCGAGAACTGAAAGGTCCAAGTAAAACAATAGTATAAAATCCGTACATACAAATGCACTCTGAAGACAAAATTGTGACATTAAACGGTCGACAACAAGGTGTGGTGTTTGCCTTGAAGTCCTCGGACTCCGATTTACGTAATACACCTCTCTAGACGAATTACATTAGCGAAATAAATAGCATAACTTACTTCTTCTAAGAGCCGTGTTACCGCTTCGATGTCATTGTAGGTTTTTGTCATTTGGCTCACCCTGTTGCTGCATAGAACTGTAAAAAGAACACCACTATATAGCAAACGGCAACAACGACTATGCTATAGTCAATATAGCATTTCTAAAAGCAAGCGCAAATTATATACAATGTTATATAGGAATTTGACCCGATAATTATGTGTTTTAAGTATAGATATAATAGATAGAAATAATCATACTTCATGCTATCTCTGTCGATGAAGAGATTAATCCTTAGTGTTTTCAATGATACTAGTTATTGGTACTGATTATTAAATATTTAATTACAGTGTCGACAGTTATTTTTCTACACCTTTGTTTATACAGAAAATTTATATTAAATAATATTGATATTGCTCAGCCAATAATTGTAATAAGAATATTAAATATTACTTCCCCAATATAAATTATCACTCATCATAGGCATGCAAAAGCAGGGACTTGAAACGTTACTCAAAATAGGGGTACGATAACGTAAAGTATAGTTCCAGTAACCATTTACTAATTTCTTTGCAATATACCGAAAACCTATCGGAACGAAATCTTTAGTAATCGATCCGGGTGGAACGGTGGAAATTATCGTTACTGGAACTATACGTAAAGCTATTTTAACGTTATTTTGTAACGTTTCAAATCCCTGTGCAAAAGTAATCTGTAGGCATTGCTTAGAGATAACCCTACAAATAGTACATCTGCTCTTATATTAACGTTTCGTCACGCGTATGTAATAAAAAAGTTAATTGGTTTTAAGCGATGACTAATATTGTCGTACAATATGTTACAAAACATACTTGGTCAATCATTGCTATGCTATCTTAACTGCAGGTGAGTAAAAGCACCTCGGATCAAAATTATACACATTTCGTTGAGTCTAAAAACCGGATCTGGGACTGGGTTCGATAAGTACATTCTTCGGCCAAGTACTTATAATATTGACACTCAATACGATCAGATAGAGGTATCCAGATAAACTACTTTCATTGGTTTAATTAAAGTCAAGATATCGGGACTCGTTTTCTTCTGATTAATGCTGGGTAAAACTAGGATGCTAGGTTTTAATTAGATTTATTTATGTGTTTTCGCTTACAATGGATGAATGTGTAGTTAACTCTTCGAGACGAAGCCCAAGAGAAAATCTTCTATTGAAAATTGATTTCTAAATTAGAAACCAATTTTCTAATATTTTTAGTAATATTCGTGCTTGAAAAACAGATTTTCTATTTTAGAATAAGTTGTGTAGGTAGGTAATCACAGAATTATTTAAAAGTTTTCTCCACGGTACTGTTTCTGGCACTTCTTCCAGACGCTATTAGACTGAGTGTGCGTCTGCGCAGCATCATTCTAATAAATTTCTCTTTACTTAGGTTCTCGTTCAATAAAACTCGTGATAGGTACGTTAAATAAAACGTGTCACTACCACTTAACATACATTATGCCAACCTTCAACATGACCACAGTCTGCGGTTACATTATCGATCGTTTCAAATAATTTTATAATACATAAGATCACTGATTAAATAACAGTGAGTTCTGGCGGATTAATTATAATAAAATTATAATAAACTCCACATTTTTGATTAAGCGTTTTTTTTTGTACTTCGTTTTAATTAAGTCTATTTTTGTCTAAGTATATACCTAGTACGCTACGATTCAGGTATTTGAACTAGTTTACAAATAGTTTATGGTAACCTTGCCTAAAAAATCAATATTTATAGCTCAGCTATCTATTCTTGGGCACTCCCAACTCGCTCATACATAATCTACAGAGTATTCCCAAAGAGGCCACAGTGGATCAATATTTTATATTTAAAAGCACTAAAATAGCGTCAAGACTAACTTCATCTCAAAGCTGTCCTATTAATAAAGCAACCGATTGAATCGGTGACCTAGATGTGGTTCGTATACATACAGGTTTAGGCCATATAGCACACTTAGATTATAACAATGATCCTTTATTGGTATCTAAAGTCAAGAATAAAGCCAATTATAGGTGCGATAATCTGCATTAATTGGTGTGATTAATAGAAATGCTAAGAATTTTATAAGGAACTACATTGACGAGGTATGTGAAGAATTTTTTGGCAAATTCCCTTCATTAGCTTTTAATTTATAAATAAAAAATCTATATTTTAATTCTTACTTATTAATTGATGTAAATTTAATATTTAAGTTGAACAATGTATATACATTAATAGGTAACTTATTATACTACTTATAATCAATCATGTTTAAGTGAAGCTTTCAAAAGAAACTGAAAGGGATTTGTGAATCAAAATTCTAATCTAATAAAATAAATACAAACAATATCAAACCGGTATTAGTTGAATAATGATTCGGTGTATTTATTGTACTGGTTGGTCCACTCGCAGAAACTTTGTAGAAACTTTTACACATTAAAAACATTGTAACTACAATTTCCACTTCCCGTGCATAATATTGCCCCTTTATTCGTGTAAACAATCACTGTAATACACAGGCACAATGGGCGGATAATTCGATACCATGCACGGTACTTAGCGAGCTAAAATCACTATCGCAAAACATCGTGTAAGCACGCACTGTTAACACCGAATAACGTTTACTTTCGCCGCTTGCCCGCTTCAATCACATTGATAAGATATCACAGAATTTTAAATTTTGCGCTCTAATATTTACAATTCACCTATTGTGATTACAACTACTTGTTCTACTTATAAATTATCTATACTAACCCGGGAGTACATCACATGTGTTTGGCCTCTGGGCGTTCATCGAACCCCTATTGTTCGATTACTAAATGCAACATTACACATGAACTGAGCGATTCTAGGAATGGCACTAGCTGGATGTTACATCGATGAACCGCACTGGCTTGTAACGTTGGCGACTAAGCGACAAATACGAGCGTGAAGTTCCCGATCAAGTAAGTAACTGTGGAGCGCGAGTACTACGCAATGGCGTGTGGACTCCATGGCGCTCTTGTAGAGGGCACACAAAACATATTTTTCTATTGTATCCAGTCTGTGGGAACAGTGAATTACAAAACAAATACACATCGACATATTTTTTACAATAAACTTGGTAATTTTTAATGTTTCACTAAACACATTGTTTCCATTAATTCGCTTTCGATTCTCACATGAATTGTTGTAAGATTTAAGTACTTTGTGTTAGTAACTTTATAAAACATAAAAGTATATGTCCAAAGCAAATGTCTAGTCTAGTTTATTACGCTGTACACTCATAAGTGTCAAAGGTGTATTTTACATTGAAGAATTTATGATAAGTGTTTTTAACTGTATACAATATAAACTTTAACGAGGTACAAAATGCTTTAACGGCGAAGCTGCTTTCAAGAATAAAAACTTATGGGAACTGACAGATATAATAGCTCCATTGAATGCGACGCGGGCGCAGGTATGCGAGTGTTTCCCACTCTTACCTAACTCTAAGATTACAACGGATATTGATTGTGTTGTTGCTTACATCTCTCACACGATACTGAAAGACTTTCACAGTTTTTGTTGCACTCACTTCCAGTACAAAACATCTTAGTGTTGCCAATGTTGCCATATTCAGGAAGTAAATATGTATAACAAAAGTATTTTTTTTTATTTTTTTTCATATGTTTTGACCTATTATTGTCATTTTAAAGCATATTTAGAGACACCAGAAGTTTTACAAAATTAACGCAAAACGAATGCTATAAACAGAGTCGTCAGACAGTTATCAAGGTTGTTTTTTTATAATTAAATTGGTGACCATACAATAAAGAATATCCCTATAATCAGAAATAATTCATAAAATCAATGTTATTCTAGTAAGATTCTTATTCAATTTCAATGTATTGCTGCCTGATCGATCAATACATTGAATTTGAATCTTAATTAGTGTTACACTATGTTACATTTAGAAGCTGGGTTACTCAAAGATGCCACGACATAATATAGTAATAGCCATTTTACCTACATATCTATTCAAGAAAGATTTTACTTGTATAAAATTCAATGAAAAAGGCTCATGAAATCTGTCTGGCAACACTATGCAAGTTTTACTCATAGAAGTCATAATTTGTTAGCTCATACATAGAACGCAACAGGAATTATTTTAATGAAGGAGTTTTTCCTTCTTAAGTACCTACACACATTTTTTACCTGCACATTTATCGACATCAGTTATTAGGAAGCAATGAAAAGGGTTGGTTAAGTAAAATGAGTAATGCTACTTTTTTACAGTGAAAACGGTTTAAATACATTATTTGGTTAGTTGCTAAAGTCTTCTAGATTTCGTTAGTGATTAGGTAATTGTCTGACAGGCCCTTCATATTCAGTGTTACAGTGATTGACAAAAAGCACAACTAAAGGAAATGGTATGCAAATCACCGCGTTGTAGAGAAGAAGTAAAGCGAGAAGATGGTCAGACGACATGGGAAGTGGCAGCGAACGATGAGGTGACAATGACAACCGTACCCATGTACATGATGCTATACCTCTATCAAGGAGCAAGGTCCTGATCACGCGAAAGTATAGTCGTCCGAATTTGTCCCTCGCGACGTGGTACAGGAAGTCGGGGTACTCTCCGAGACACTCTTGGAGTTCCGCGTCGGGCAGGTAGCTCAACTCCTGGAAGAGCTCGGGATCGAAGCCCGGCGGCGGCGAGGCGCGCGAGCCGCCCGCGCGCCCCGCGCCCGAGCCCGCGCAGCCCTCCGCCGTGACGCGCGCGACCCGCGACCATCTGCTCCGCCCGCTGCACGCCGGCGATCACTCCCAAGCACCGATAGACTTCCTTCTATTTTTCCACTTTTTATATTGTATCACTACGATTCCTATGCACAATGTCTCCGACGTAAAGTCACAAATGAACTGAACTGACAAACCATTTTACACTCTGCTAAAACCAATATTTATAGTGACGTAATACCTGTAAAATCACGAGAATCGTGTCGACCACTCACATGAGGATGTAATGGAACACGTCTGACGGGATAGTGTAAGTAGCTGGTGGATATCTGCATCACGCTCGGGTGGCCAAGCGAGCTGCTCTCTTATGAAATTCATAATACGCGAAGCCCGATTATAGCGCTCACGCCATGTAAATGTCTAGAACCAAGTGTTAGTTAACTGAATGAGGTTTTACTCTGATGTTGGAGTTATCGATTTATACACCGAAATGAGGGCAGAGTCGGGCGCTCCCACGCCTTCGCTTAGGTAATGTTAGATGTAATTAACAGGGTATGTTTTATTAAGTATATTATTTAGTTAAGGAAAACAAAGGCAGGTCTAACGCCTGTATTTCCCGAAGGGTTGGGCAGAGGTGTGTGTAAGTATAGTGCACCCAGATTTCGGTAGTTATGTTGTATAGAAGGCGAGTCTATGAAATAATTCCATAATTATACGTTTGTTTGTTGACAGAAAAATAAATAGGTAAATCTATATCAGATAGTCGAATATTTGAACAATACCCAGATAAGTAAACAATTCCGATTCTTCACAGTTCGTGTTTATCTAGCTGATTCGAAGTGCTTTTACTTTGGTATTCAACTATTGAAACTGTGGTATTTTGATTGATAAAGCGTTGAATGCAAAACATTCAATGCAATCTTTGCAGACCCAATATTCTGTACTTCATTTACCAGCCAGTTAAGTATCTCACTTGGTCGGCGTAGTTTCACGGTCAAGTCAAAAAAACAAACGCATTAACGGTGTAATTGCTCAGTTACCTTTAATTTCCTAAATAACCTTAAGAAGATTAGCCTAGAGTACGCTACTGACATTGTTCAATGAATAAAAACAGAAAGTAAGTATAGTCAAGATATACCTTAGTTTAAGAAAATAGCGTTTAAGCCAGTCACCGTAGACACAAAAATCGCTAGGTCGCAAAAAAATTGCACTGTTCTGATTTTTTAGGATGTTGTTAGTACTTAGGATACTACCAATAGTGTAAATCCAAGTTTGCAGCTTCAAACGTCAAGAACTGTGCTAAATCAGCCGTGCTTGAAAAACCTCGAAATTTTTGGACTCAGTTTTTGACTTATTATAAGACTTCTAAAAGGTCTTTGAAGTACTGTATCTCGAGTTTTATTGACCCTACAGAGCTACAGCTGCCCTAAATTTTAGTAAATTGTAGCTTTTTAGAAGTTATAAGCCAAAAACTGAAAGAAGTCCGAAAACTTCGAGGTTTTTCGAGCCCCACGCATAATCTTTCGAAGCTGCAAACTTGGTTTTACACTATTGGTATCTATCCTAACAACATACCAACAAATCTGCGGTATATTTTTTCCAACTGACCTAGTTATTTAAGAACCTACTACAATTATTAGTGTCACTAGCTGCGCCCCGCGGTTTCACCCGCGTTAGTCTCGATCCCGTGGGAATATCGGGATAAAAAGTATCCTATGTGTTAATCCAGGTTATAAGCTATTTGTTTGCCAAATTTCATCTAAATCCATTCAGCCGTTTTTGTCTGATTGAGTAACAAACATCCAAACACACAAACACACAAACTTTCACATTTATAATATTAGTAGGATTTCACCTAAACTTTTTTGCCGGCTTTATAAAAAAAAAATGGCAAATGTATTTGATATTTCTTAGTTTATATATTTGTCATTTTAAATTGTAGTTTATCGAGTTGGTACAGAAGTGAAGGCCGGGCTGCACGTGATTAAACATTGACGTCGAACAACCTCTCCGAAAGGCTTTACTCCACAACCGGTAATGCACAGCAGCGTACAAATTACAAATAGACTGCACGACTGTTGAATGAAAGTATTCTAGACAAAGACATTTATTATGATTTAATTTAGAAAAATAGTCAATCGATTCCAAAATTAATGCATACAATGACCTCACATCGTTTGTCACACCTCAATCGGTTTTATATAAATTTAAACGACATACCAACTTTTTATTATATTTTCATCTCATGGTCACGGTCATTTTTATGGTCGTTTACCTTCGTCTTACTGACCTTCCAAACTTCAACTCTACTACTCAAGATATTTTCCTTCTGTTACTTTACGATTCAGGTGATTTATTAGAAGGCAATGCATTTTTAAACTTAAAGCAATTAGTCCAACATTACACATACATAATGTTACGCATGAGCAACGTGCACGATTAACCGAAATAATCGCACATACTTAATCGACCGAGTCTTACTGGTTTAAGTTACCAGACCGAATGATTTATCGGTCTGTGTAATTTATGAAATTTTACCCGACTCGATTACTAGTCAACTAATGTGATAGTTGCTTTTCATATATAATTGAACGAGATCAAAAAATATAGTATCTACTTAACGTAACTTTATTTTCATTGTACAAATTCACCGATCAAAGACCGTAAAATCATCAAATGAATTTGAATCTATTACGTGGTAATTTATCAATGACATTGATTTTAAATTTTGCTATAACAATTACCTTACAAACTTTATAGTAAAATGAAAGTAGGTTAACAGAATCTGACGTAATTTTGGCCCTGTACGCACACCCGCGAATACACTCATACCAATGAGCAGACAATGTCAGACGCGCTTGTAACTAACCATTAACAATGCTGGGGTCTGGTCAAGTTTGGTGATCGTGTATAATCACGTGACGACTAATGTTTCCAACGCCATGCTAAACAAGCATATCCAAGTGAAAGGTTTTATCACCGGTATTATTCGTAAACATAGATTTCAAAATTAGTAGAAGGTACGCCACTACATATACATACTGCATGCAATGTCAGACGCGCTTGTAACTAACCATTAACAATGCTGGGGTCTGGTCAAGTTTGGTGATCGTGTATAATCACGTGACGACTAATGTTTCCAACGCCATGCTAAACAAGCATATCCAAGTAAAAGGTTTTATCACCGGTATTATTCGTAAACATAGATTTCAAAATTAGTAGAAGGTACGCCACTACATATACATACTGCATGCATACGCAACACATGATTCACATAAAATCCCGATTATTACAAAATTCTAGAACAATAAATGATTATTGATAAGCTTATGAATTAAGCCACACAATGACAATATAAATTCCAATCTAACCACTGAAATTACACACAAAACAACCTTTATCTCAAAACAAGGCGATTTCTTTTAGTAACGGTTCTAGTGTTTGAGGCCAGTGGTAATAAACTTTCACGATCAAGTGCAGGCGTCTGCAGTACGGAGGCAGCACGCTATTTGCGCGAACACGACACATATGAACGGTATCGAGACAGATTCGCGCAGCGAGCGGCCGGCCACGTCCACTTCCGTCGATACCATACCAATAACTAAAACTAAATTAGTATTCTACACTTACGTTCAAGTCATACTAAAATTACTCACGACGTGCACACTATGTATATTATGATTAAACGGCGCTCCTCATACACTCCTCACTGGACGAATTTATTAAGATAAGCTGTCTGATAACGAGCACGCAAGTGATACGACAAAAATATTAACATACAAAGTGCGATTATTATTAAATTATCTACCTAAGTATGTAATGAAGACATTTCAGCTACCTACATAAAATAAATTGACTAAAAGCAAAGTTTAACTAAGATCGTAAGCGTAACAATAGGGAATATGCATGTGATTCAAATATGGGTCAAATATTTTTTTTTATAAACTATGTTACTTCAGAATTATGCCTCCATCAATATTTTTGAATAAAATTTCTTTTTGAGCGAGAAATAAATTTTTAAAAAGTCCAAAAAAACTGTGGGTAATTCAAATACTTGAAAAGGCTAAGAGCGGATGTTACGTAACAATCCGGGATAACAATCAAAATGTCAATGTCAAGTCAATCAACAAGTGTCAAGTCAATGTCAAACGCTCATAGAAAAAGGAGTGTTTGACGTTGACTTGACAGTTGCTTGTCTATTTTCACGGACGGTGACGTCACCACACCAAGCGCGCCAAATGGAGGGCGTTTAAATAGCCCGGATCGGTTGGATATTTTTTAACTTTTTTTTAACTACTTTAAATTGCTTTTTTGCCGTCGAATTTTTTTTTACTATTATTTGACTATGTAAACTATCGAATAAAAAGATTAAAAAAATACATGCATATTCCCTATTATCACAGACATGCTTTGAAACATGGTGTTTATTTAATATAAAAAAATAGAAATAATAAATTTAAATAGGATAGATATTTTGTGAAGTGTTATAATTTTTTTGTTGTTGAATATATAGAAATAACACAACCTAAATATAAAGTAAACGTTAGTACACCCATGATACTATACTAACCAAGGTCTTAGGTTAAATAAGCAAGTTTCCTAACGAATACCTACGTCATACGGTCATACACATTACACATAATAATAATTATTATTTCTTTAAAAAAGATAGATATAATGAGCAGAATAAATTCATGTGTATAACTGTATTCCTACAGTCACGTCATTTTACTTGGGCAAATCTGAATTACAGGAAGTACTAAGATTTTTTATCGTGAGTTTTTTATAGAGGATGTTGACAGAAACTGAAACCGATCAATTTAATGTCTATCAAATATATGATATTCTGTATTTCTTGAATTTTTGTTGTTGGATTCAGAAAACCTGACTTTGGTTACAGTTTAAATTTTTGGCGTTGGGGTGATTCAGAAAACCTGACTTTGGTTACAGTTTAAATTTTTGGCGTTGGGGTGATTCAGAAAACCTGACTTTTGTTACGTTTGAATTTTTGGCGTTGGGGTGATTCAGAAAACCTGACTTTTGTTACGTTTGAATTTTTGGCGTTGGGGTGATTCAGAAAACCTGACTTTTGTTACAGTTTGAATTTTTGGCGTTGGGGTGATTCAGAAAACCTGACTTTTGTTACAGTTTGAATTTTTGGCGTTGGGGTGATTCAGAAAACCGGACTTTTGTTACAGTTTGAATTTTTGGCGTTGGGGTGATTCAGAAAACCTGACTTTGGTTACAGTTTAAATTTTTGGCGTTGGGGTGATTCAGAAAACCTGACTTTTGTTACAGTTTGAATTTCAGGCTTTGGGGGATTCAGACAACCTAACTTTGGTTAGGGACATACAGTTTGAATTTTGGCGTTGGGGGATTCAGAAAACTTGATTTTGGTTACAGTTTAAATTTTAGCCCTTAACATACTCGTGGATTTAGAAACGTATTTGCAACTAGATACCGACTCTGTACATAGTTGTGTTGCATTTTTATGCTTAAATATCACTTACACCCAATGGACGTTCAATCTTAGACCGTTACGCATAATGATTCAGGTTACTATACTATATTTCCTAGTCTGCGGTTAAGTGCGCACAGTTTAATAAAATTCTTTTAACTGTATTGTGGCAAAACTAACGTTTTTATATAAAAACGCAGTGAATTAAATATGCATTAACGTGACACAAATGTTGAAAAAAAGGGTTTTATAAAAAATGTTTTGATAGGAATTAATTTTAATGTTTGAATTATTGAATTATTGATATTATGTATTTATTTACGGACGCTTTTAACCTGCACGTTTTTCTACATTGTACTCACATGTATGATTCCAACATGAATGATGTAAACAACATATTGTAACAATATTCTGATTTAAAAGAGTGCCCGTGGAGTTTCTTGCCCGTTCTTCTCCATAGGAACCTACTACGCTTTGGAATGGGCAACTAGCTTCATATTTTCTGACTGACCGTCCCTTTGACAATTCAAAAGTGCCTGTAATTGGTTTATTTGAAATAAATGCTTTGAGTTTGAGTTTTTGAGTTTGAATTAAGTTTCCGGATATCTGAAAGGAGAATCTTTATTGAACGTGTGAGATGTTGCTATCGACAGAAACATATCATGAATCAATATCTGACAGGTCCCTTTATTCACAGAATCCATGTATAAAAGACGAATTTCAGGGTAAAATTACCATTCTTTAGGAAATGAAGACATATTTTTTATTATAAAGATTAATTGGACAACTTCCCATTTATAACTGTGAGTGATTGCGTTGAAAACAATAGCTTCGAAGACTGGTTTACGCATGCCCACAACTTTATGCTTGGGTCTTGCGAAATGGCTGGAGGGTGACCAACAATTTGCTAACATTGGGAAATTTTGCAGTGTAATACTTAGGTATCACATAAAATAAATAATATGAATACTTAATACAATACGGCTGTAATATCCATACATAGGTGACTAGATAAATAAATAATTGTATATGAAAGCATACGGTTTTTCATTATATCAATGGATGTCAGTAATTTTATAACATACACTATATACTTATAAAACTGAATGGTACAATAGACTAACTCAACTTCAGTGTTATTTTTTAATTGACTGCTAGATATATATAAGTTATTAGAAAACATTGCGCTGAAATTGCAATTTTCTTGAAAGCCTAAATACGCTTACTCTACGGGAAACAGATAGTAGCTAATATATTAAAATTTTGTAAAGTACTAAGTACACAACAAAACAATGAACATAATAATTATGCTCTCACGGTCAAGATTACAGATCTGGCTCACAGCTGTTGCGCGTTGCGACGCCGCGTCGCCGTCACGTCTCGAGTCCCCCGACTCCCAAACCACCCCCAATCGATGACGCCGAGATTTGCTAATTTACCTCCTACAGCATGCCGAATATTATATTGGTATTACCAGAATGTTGATTAAAATGAATAACATGTAAAACACTAACAAGGCTACAAGCGGAATGTTTCACCCTCTTACATAAGATATAGTATCACAAAATACAGTATATAATGACACAAACGTAAAGAACTTGGATTTCCTAGTGTTATACCGCTTCTTTTGTCGGCAGCATGAGGCACGTGTGATAAAAAACGGTTTGCTACACGGCCGGTGCAACGGTGCACCTCTACTCTCTAAGTTTAGCACGGGTCGGGGCGTAAGATGCGCGATGCGTGTGGCGCACGTCGTTTTTCGGTACCGCGGTATTGATCGGGCCGTTCTGGCGGGCGATGAGGGAGCACGCGTGCCGCGTGGCTACCGGCGCGACCGGCACTGGTGGTCGCGCGTCTCTATGCTCGCGCAGGCGCAGTGCTGCCACAGATATGACTAGCATACCGACCACCCGGCGAACAAATACGTCACCCACATAAACAATGCGGTCGAGTCTATAATATACGATAGAAAATCAAGGCTTAGGAATTTGCGGGTAGAACATAAAAGTAATAATACTTAATGATACTACTCAACCAACATCAGAGAAAATGTATTATTTAATTTCATTCAAGTATTTAATTACTTACTTCTAACTAAATTCTATAAATTATTCGGTCTGCGAATAAGAAATTAATATCTACACACAATGATATTATATTAATATAATAATAAATATAATATCATTGACCTACTTATGAGAAAAATCACAAGTCATAATTATTATGTAACTAAGGAAGTACTAAATAACAATATTTTTCAGGAGAAAGTCTAGAATAATAATGTTTTTCTGTTAGTATTCATTTTTAGTTCCTAAACCTACCTAGGGCTAGGTAGGACTGGCAAGTGGCACAATTAACATTTGTTGATGTGTAACATCTTTCCTCTCGCCTTCCTGCAATCTGTGGGTGTGATTTCGTAAGGGACGGAAGTGTGTAACGGAAAGCCGGGGAAGCACACGCTATTTGATTTGACTAATGAACGCGCGCGGTGTTATAGTTGGCCGTCAGATAGTACCAACCCATTTTCCAAGAGGTTGGTACTGGCAGCCAAAATGTCAGATGTTACACATCATATGCGACAACTGTAAGGTGCATTTTAAATAGGACCTAAGTACTTATCTACTTAGGTTCTATTTTAAAATAGCCGGATACTGTAGATAGGTACCTACCTATCTTATACCCTAGATAGCGTTATGCCCTTTAATACCAATAATACAAGTAATTCTTCTTGGTCGCATACTTGATTATTGACGGTCGTGTCCCTGAAAGGCCTTCGTGGCTTTATGTATGATGTTCCACTTCATTCGGTTCTCAAAATGGATCTAGGAACACAAGGGATTAAGATAATGTTAAAACTGTATTCATTATTGTTTTTTTTTCCCACTGTATTTATTTTGGGAAATCATTATTTTCATCTGTTTTTCAGCACAGCGAAAAATAAACGCAGGACAAAATATTTACATTTTGCATTAATTCTTCGTTTAATCATAGATGCACAGCGATTAACCAAGTATATTTTGAAAAAGACTGCGACCATGTATTACTATGAAAAATCTACAGATTGATTTTTAAACAGCACCCACAAATTAGAATACGTCTAGAAACGTATTAAAATAAAACTGTACCTATTTATGGATAAAATATTTTAGTATTACCCCACTTAAACAGCTTAGTAAAGTTAAAAACCAATTCGAGTGGAGGCAAATAGATAATAATACAGGGTGGCAGGGACATCGACGTACAACCTGTTACCATGGATCCAGTTCTTACATGATTCTGGAAAACCTGCGTGAAACTTTCGGTTATTAAAAAAAAAAACTATTTCCTACAAAAGTGCAATACCTAAGCGGTCAAAATGTATGGAACAGCTAATTTAATAACCGAAGATAAATTTCAACGCAGGAGGTCCAGAATAATGTAAATACTGAATCCATGGTAACAGGTTGCGCGTCGATGTCCCGGCCACCCTGTATATTCTTACTGTGTTTACACTGTATGTGATTTAATTTATGAGCTATTCAAAATTGCAGTTTGATTATTTAGAGTTATAAGTTCTAACATAAAATAGTTGTGGATTGATTGATCTTATTCATGCAATAGTATGTAAATAACTTAGTCATACTTTCATTTCGCGCACGTTCCTTCATTGTTTCTATAATACAACTCTTTACATTCCAATTGCATAAGATAACATAAAATTACGCCTGAAATCCCCGATGGGTTATATCGCCAATTATGTTTAAGTCCGATGTATTAGGAGGCGAGCCTATTGCCATCAATTGGGCACCAATCTATACTCCGAGCTGCTAATGAGAAATTCCTGATGCCAATTTTTCCCAATAACACTTGCCTGAGCCCGTCCTGGGAATCGAACCCAGGCCTCATGCTTAACAGAAGCGCTTACGATCACTAGAGCAACGAGGCATTCCATTTGGAACAAAATACCTTTTATGTTTAACACATGTTACCATAGATTCTGCTCATCCTTTGATATTAAAACATTCAAAGACAATGCATAGTCTATGATTATACCTGGCTTAAACCATAATAAAGAAATGATGTAACATCATACTCACGGAAGTAATTGAGAGTCTCCCTGATCTGGTCAGGAGTGAGCGCGAGGTCTTTGTCGCTAACCGGCAGCGCCGGGGATGGTATGAACCAATCTTGATTCTCGTACCCTGGAAAATATCAAAATATTTCAGAACATGGTGTTATTCCAGACGTAATTCCATTAAAATTTTATGATTGGAAGGGAAAAACTCCTATGGTATGTGCTAGTAAATAGTTCAATTTGTACCAATTGCTGTATAATACACTCATTGAGATAATTACTGATACCCAGTACTCATGAGACCAAACACACACGACGTCACAGGGCCACTGAATCACACGATACATCAACCGCCGTCAACCGCTTTATCCCACCACCAATTCAAATCTATTCAGATCGCGTCCTATTACAATGACTTTTAGCTAAATGTCGAGAACTTCTCATGAACTAAGAATACATTGCTTTAATTTTACACCTGTGAGTACACCCACTTACTATGGGCCCGGCGTAATTATATCATTACAGTTTTAAAGTTACACAACAGCATGATAATATGAGTGCACATAAACGAGCTGTTCGACTTAGAAGCCATTAAAGGTCTTCCTTGTTATGTTACAGGGGAACATGTCGTGAGTATAGGCAGTATGATTAAACTTTCATTATGCAGTTGATTAGTAGAGCTTGAACGGTATTTCCATTAAAATATCTAGCATCGAATAGTGATGGTGTTATGTGCAGTAAACGCAGCAAGTTGACAGATGGCACGCATCAGACCGGTCGGGGACGCATACTGGCCAGCGGGCGATGACTCGACCGATGAGACACCATTATTTATAGCGTTAAGAACGGCGCCGGCGCCGGAAACCACGACTCAAACACTTACTAAGACGGAACACCACATATAGCCCACTTCTATTTTGTCAAATTCTTACCATCTTTTAAATAAACAGAAGGATTTTTGAACTGGAATCCAACATAAATATCTCTTACTAACATGCTTAGACAAATTAGTCATAATATTTTACGATAGTCAGATATTATGAGTATCGTTATACTATTGATTAAATATGAAATGAGGCAGGAAGAGTAGAAAGTTCGCCATCAATAAACTTACAAGAAATATTTATTACAATTCCTTATGAATGTGGCTAACGACTGTTCCAGTGAAATAATTGTCATTCGGCTTTATTTTATTTAGGAACAGACAACAATTAGCATTCAAAAAGTGAATAAAATTTTATACGTCTGGGCCATAGACTATAGAATGAGAAAATATTCCTAAATTACCGTTTTACTTTCACAGAGTACTTCTAAACCGTATTCCATTTCGTTGTGCAGTCTGACATTTAGACAAACTATTGTGCCCCTGTCTCGCAAGAGACCTTGCCATTCCAAGAGAGACGTTGCACACCGTCGTTCATTAGGCCTGGAAACTAAACGGTCTAGTTCATTGGAATGTATTGAGTTGAGACTGAACTTATAAATAAATATACAAAAACAAAGCATTCAATCATAGGCCTTATCACGTTACAATGGTGTACTGTACGGTCGTATCGAATAACTCTAACTCTAATACTAGATGTAGTGCAACCAACAACATAATACTTCTTCCGGCTCAAACGTCTTGGGCCTATCAACAATGTCGAGCAAAAAAATGCTTACAAGTAGGCTACGCCCCAGTTACTGAACACTGACCTGATGAAATTTACGCAGAACTACTGAAACAAAACTAGGACGACTGTAAAGATGAATATTTACATAAGGCTTTTCTCGTGTTTTTTTACCGATCATTCAAAATGTCAACTTATGAAATAATTTTAACCAAAGGAGACCATATTTGTAACAATCTGACATACTTACATAACATTATTTTATAACTTGTGAAATAATACTTTAGGGATCCCAAAGCATGAAGCTTCATTCCTTCATTAAAAAAAGATAGGAATCCTTTATTTTTTTTCTGTCATAAACTAAATTTTCTATCATACTATCTATGGGCTTCCTAGTATTATATTGGGCAACGCTTCACTTACTGATGAAAATACTTTTTTTTTTTGCGTAGGTCTTCCTTATGCTGCTGAGAAATAAGTACCAGGTCGTGCCTGCCGCTTAATTTGAACAAGGTAGCAATCAAGGCCCTGCTTTAACGTAAGAAAATTTGAATTTCGCGGGCCACCCTAGCGCACCCCCCTTAACGTGACCTGCGTAGTTTAGAAGTTTGTTAAAGAAAATATTCGAAAGTAATAAAGTTAATAAACATCATTATTTACCGGTTAAGTTTTTTTCCGTTAAGCGTTAATTGTAACTATTATAAGAGATGCTTATTGCTTAACTCTATTGAAATATAGACCAAAACAGTATTTTTGGTAAAAAAAAGATTCCCCAAAACTTAAATAAGACTGATGAAAAGTCCCTCCTTTTTAAATTGACTTAAAAACTTGTAACGAAAATTCAGATTTTTCTAAAAACGGCTATTAATAAAATAAAACGAGTGATTCAAGTTCACCGAAAACACTCGGGAAGTACTTAATCAGAATTTTATGATCAAGCAAAAAAAGTCCTTTAAGCTTTGGAAAGATTCCAAAATAATGCTACAGAGCTTTAAAAAATATGTGAGTCGTCGAAAAACTTCTCCACATTGTTTAGTCACAGGATACGCTCATGTATTAATTTTAAAAATACTATAAAAACACTAACACATTGTTCCAGTCACTTCTCAGTGTACTCAGCTCTTACATACTTTAACAACCCCCTTCCAGAGGTAATGATCCCAATAAAGCTAAATTTAGACGTTGTAAGTGATGAATGTGGCCATGAAAACACAAGTATTGATTTTTGGGTGAATCCGGCCGTAAATGGCGAAATTCCCCGCCATTTTGAATATACTACTTAGTGTAGCTGTAGTTGTAGTCTCAATATTTTCATGACTTTTCATTACAAGCCTTCTATATTTTGAAAGATCTGTCAATAATTTTTGCGAAATAAAGCTTTTAAGCGTGGATATAAAACTAGATGAAAATTGCGACTATGAAAAAAACAATGAATTTGGGTGATAATGATAACGTAAACAACTCTTTGTGAATGTTGCTAAAAGCTCATTGAAAGAAAGCTTTGCCAGTTTGAAATGTTTGAACGCAGAAGAGAAAATCTAAAAGCAAAGCGCATAAAAGTATCTGTACCTCCAAATTGCGTGAGACTGTCGGCTCTCAAGCGATATTTTGGTATATGTTCCTGTAGAAGACTGACTATCTCTACCTCGGGCACCTCCTCGCTATTGCACACCTCTGTAGACAAAAGAAACATTAAATGGAAATGCTAGCTTCAACAATTATAGTAGCAGATTTATTGACAATTTTCTAAGCAGTAAGATAGGCAGTAGAACAGGTATGGATCAAGATAATGAATAGTTGGAAAGCTGCAAGTTTCAACGCAATGTCGTGACTAGAAAAGTTGAGCGCATTGCAGTATTTAACTGTATAGCCGCTTTGTATGTTGCTGGGAGTGTCTACTTTCCGTATTTAGTATGGGTACGGCGCTTGCAGACTGAATCGATATCTGCCTCCCGGCGCGCCGGCGGCTGACCGATCTGAGGGGGCATGCACTTCTGTAATGTCCTTGCGCCACCCTCCGTACAACGTATTTCGTATAGAGTTCATGCTAATAAGATGAAGTGGGAATGCTCACACACTCATTTTCGAATCTGATAATTAATTCTTGCGTTTAATTAGCATAACTTGAGTTAAATATGTACAAGTTAAACCAACACCCTCGAACGAAAAAGATCTGTTTAGTTATTACCCCTAACGTAATGAGTTTTTATTTTTTCTCATTAGTACATAATTACTCCCAATAAAATGTATGATAAACAGATACTAATAGCATACAGACCTAATTAATATAATACAATTTCAGCGTTAGGGAAAATATTTATTTAAGTAGGTATGTGATTGGCACATCATGTATAACAGTTTATTTTTACCTGTTAATTACATTATATTACAATTACAAAGTGCATTTTGATTGTTTTTATTCAGTAGTGACTTAAATCAAATTCATTTAAGTAGGTAGGTAGGTATTGATATTTGCAAAATAACTTTTGTTTGGGAAGCACTAAGCTGTGATTTGAAAATGACTCGCCCTATTCAAGCTCATGTTAGAATAAATATAAGTAAAAATCTTTTTAAAAACAAGCTTTTAATGAACGAAAAAGGATTTTCGCATGGCCACCTTCCGGCTCCATCATCAGACCCTGAACAACACCCAGTGTCAAAGCACTGATTAATACATAGCCAATGAGTCCAAAAACGACGTTGCTATCTTGTTTGATTGAGGAGTTCCTATGGCCAACTTCCGGCTCCATCATCAGATCAGCCCCATGGTATCATTTTTTCAAAATGTCTCGGTAGTTATATAATTATGCCTAGTTTCAGATCAATCGGATACCAGGAAGTGCTAGAAAAATGGATGACAATTGGAGTAACCGGAAACACATACGAACAGAGCAAGCTAATATAAAGCTTGTAAAAAGAAAAGTATTTTGTACTAGTTTTTGCCTGCAGCTTCGTCCACGTGTAGGTCGGAAATAATTCCACGGGAACGTATTACCGGGATAAAAAGTATGATCTGTATAACCCAGATCATGGTCTACCCATGTGCAAAATTTCATTTAAATCCGTTCAGCCATTTTGGCGTGAAAGAGTAACAAACAAACAAACTCACTTTCGCATTTGTAATATCAGTTAGGTTAGTAGGAGTACTTGAGAGTGCCCTAGGTCAAGTAAAGCTACTCTAGGTCGCCCTCGATCAAGCTATCTTGACCTAATAATCTTTTGCTGTGTTTGCCCAGTATTCATGATATTTTGTAGGTGTGTAAGTAATATTATTCAGGCAGGCAAGGATAATTACCAAAAATCGAATAGTATATTTCTTCTTGTCTCAATTCATATAAATCCATTCCTCTGTCTGTCTGTCTGTATGTTACCATTTCACGCCTAAACCACTGAACGGATTTCGACGAAATTTGGTAAGGAGATAGATGGTATCCTGGGAAGGACATAATATGCTACTTTTTGTTTAAAAAATAATTATATAGAGGATGAAAGTTTGTATAGGAAACCCAGCATTTCTTAAGTATCCCGGCAGTACATTCCCGAGAGACGATATCCGACATCCATGCGGGCGAAGCCGCGTATTAGTATTTTATAAAAACTTTTTGAATTGCTTACATTGGTATTTCTTTAAACCTTTTAGTTTGAAACATTGAGGCATGAGTATTATTTCCTGTAGCCTCTCATTGAGCGCCGGCGAAAAAAGAAGTACAGTAACATTATGCCTGTTTTACCGAAGGGTTAAGCAAAGGTGTACCTTGTAGTACACCCACATTTCCACAGTCCCAAGTCCAATGTAATATAGGGGGCTAGGGAAGAAATACCAAAACCAATAGACAAGTCGTAAATAATATTGTATTGGTGCTGAAACAAATGAAACTTTCCTCTTTAGAATATATTTAGAGCGATGATATCAGTGTTGTGTCGTGTAGTTTCTACTGAATAATAATAACCCATCTCTGCCCGTGGGTAAGAAGCGTGGAAACTAGTACGATGGTAGATCAAACAGATTCTCTTGTCGACTGATAATCTCTTTCGCTTCCCTGAAGATTACAGAAGATGCAACACTGAAAATACGTCATATCATGTGTCAAGAAAGGGGTTTTTTCAGCCAGATCTACAGAGTGTAAGTATCAGAAAATGTGGTCATATTTTAGAATGTTGTACAGACCAACAAACTGAAAAAAAAAATCTGCTTTCCCATACAAAACTTCAATACTCGACCCAAATGTATGGTACAGCTAATAATTTTCTCGTGATTACGATGTTGGTCCCATGGAGAAAGTTGTTTATTTTGATGGTCCGTACTACACCCTTAAATATGACCACACCTCAGATTTCTGATGCACGCTTTATATTGTTATCGATCGAATACAGGGGCTGTGCTGTGAGCCTGAGCTGTTCTTAATCGAATATCATATCAGATCGCATCACTGCACTTAGCTGAGATTGCATCTTTTATGACATTTTAAAATGAATTTCCTACAAAAAGTACGTAGGTAAGTACCTAACTGTATGACATAGAAAGCTGCCATCGAAGTTGGAGGAATTTGGTAGGTACCTACTATTAGGTATTTATTATTTTAGCACCCCAAAACGGAAATTCGCAGTTTTAAAGCCGAGATAGCGTTTCAATGCTATCAGCCGAATTAGAAGCAAGTTTGTGACATTCAAATAAAATGATATAGTCCCGACTACTAAATTGATATGATAACTGATAAGGATATTACCGTGTAGGTACATTCTACCTATGCACGTTATACTGACGCCTTTTTCCACGTGTATAGCAATATCATCAAGCAGCAATCGATTGATATCATCGATTCCCATTAATTGGAACTACAAGTACGGAAATTGAGCTTGTTTTGTATTTCAACATAATATTAAAAAAAAAACATCGCATTATTTATCACACAAACAATAATATACTTTAAGGAAAGGCACTTTGAAATGTCCCTACATGTGCCCATGCCCTGAACAATTCTTATTTTCGTGTATCCGTTGGAAGTTCTCCAAAAAGTATGGTAAGTACGCACTTCTTCTCGATCATTTGTAAACAAACAAAAACAAAACGTTACTTAATTTCAGTTAATTATTTTGTGGACAAGCCCTGATTACATGTACCTACCTGTGTGAAAAGGAATGTGCCAAAATTTTCCACGCAAAAACGTGCCCTTTCGCTTTCGTTATATAATAAATGCAATTGACTGTGTATCATTGACATAAAACGAAACACACACACACACTGCACAAGCATGTTTCCGTGAAGTACGTTGTAAAACGCCTGCGCCACTTGCAATCGCAATCGATATTTAGGAACAATCAGAACAGACCTCTCTGCCATTCTCAAAAGATGAGTAGCAGTCATTATATTCATGACAGCTAATAGAAAGTGGAAGTAATGTTCTAACACAAGTTTTTGTTTCTGTTTAACAGCTGCTCTTCAATAGCTATCTCTGACTGTGAGTTAGACAGACATTTGCATGGTGCAAGATACTACTTTAGCGAGACCGGAGAAATATTTTTTTATTTTGGTAGGATTAGTCTAAAACTGCGTTTACGCAATGGTCCTTCTTAAATCTATGCTTAGCCAATAGCTCACCATGATTCCAAGCTAGCAGCAAATCCTGCTGCCTCTCGTACAACTCATCCCGACGCCGTGGCCGAGGCCGGTGTCTTTTTTCAGTCATAATCCGAACACATATATTGCACTAACTTATACGATTTTCACATCACATTGCACATCTTTCAGGTATCTAAGAGTAACATCACTTTCACCATACATCTGCGGACGTGCACCTCGTAGCCGCCTACCAAACAATCATCGATGTAATTAGCTACAGATAGGAGATAATGTACGCAACGTCATAAATCCGATAACGAACAGCGGTGAACCGATCGAACTAGCAACAATGATTAAAGAAAAATAAAAGAGTGAACGTGACTTATCGCCGATCAGAACTATAACAATGCTATTTGAATAAAATTATAACAATCTCTTTGTATTCTTGCCCACTATAAAATCTCACGACATAAGGTAACTGCACAGTGTTTTACAGTACAAGCCTGTGACTAGAAATTGTTTGCTCAGACACCGGTTCTCCGCACTACACCAATGTCGCACCGATCACATGCAAATTTATCATTGCATCAACGTTCAGGCTGTTTAACAATACATCTCTCTTACGAATATAAGCCTCACGACTCCCGATCTTTAACAACTGTGTCAACATTATGCACAAAGCAGATGGCACAGGTCGAAAATGGCAATATAGATAGATTTCATTTACACTAAATTATGGCTAACGAGGTTAATAATATAACGTAACGTACACTGTCATCTACGTACTGTCTGCAACTTCGTATGAAGAAATTATCAAAAATAAAATGCTGCTTGGATATAGATAGCGAATACCAACCGTGCCACATTTATCTTTACCGCATAATTTTAACCTGCATGCAGTTCTATGTGCGAACTCGTCCTAATTTCGAGTACGGAGAAATTCTACGGGCTTTCTATTTTTGACCGATAGTGGGATAATACATTTAGTTACTATTGACATGGAAAGGCCTGCAAATAGACACATTGCGAGGCCACACGCACAGTTCAGCGGCTGAGGCGGTACGGTCGACGTACTCATTCGAATAACCAATAAAAATAAGGATGTCGTCAATATGTTGGCATCGCTACCATAGCGGGGTCACCTCCGCCACGGGTTGCCCCGCTAACTCGGTGACGCAATTTTGTGACCTTGTCACTTACAATTTGAATAAAGGGCCTTACATTTTAACATAATTATCCCATACATTCAACAAGCTATAATGAAGGCAATGATTATTACATAACGGATAAAGATGCTCCAATTTAACTGCCATAGTTTCATTCTGAAAAAAATCTGATAGTACAATTGCAATGAATGACTAATACAAAACAAATCAGTGCTAAAATTCCGTTGTGATTATATTCAGACTTCAGATGAACTGTGTATAGAATTGATTACATAAGGCTGTCAGTTCATAGCGCCGCCCCGGTGTATAGACTCATTACAATAGATTAATTGGCTCGTTTTCTTTGACGTTGTAAATTCACTTTCGATTCACTTTCGGTTTTTCGACTTCTCTTATCAGATAAAATGAAAGCCAAATAACACGATTAATTGGTTTGATACCGGTACATAAACCTTGTTCAGCAACAAATAAATTGATCATTGAAAGGCTATGAAATAAGATGTTCAAGTATGACTTTTTAGGGAAAAATTAAGATGAGTTGTGAACAAATAAGAATTGTTAGTGTTCAAGAATGTCTCTAAATTCCATGAAGTTATTTAAAAAGTTGCTGTGATAACAACATTTTCTTTTTATTAGACGTGTTAATCATTTCACGTTAAAAGTTCACAATTACAAGCATGCCATTCAAGACAAACTTTAACTTTGTTTGTAATACCTTTCATTCTTGTATTAGGTCGAGTTCAGGTTGTCAACTTGTCATCAGTAGACCTTGGTGGTAAATAAATAAAAAACACAATAAGTAATTACATCATCGACACAACTGATTGTTATAAGAAGTAAGAACTGTGAACAATACGAGTTTGGGAGTTCGTAATGAATCTTATTCAAGTCTATAATAATTAATCGCAATAAGTCAGCACACTGTTGGTAATTTAAGTACAAACCTACCTACCTACAATAATTTAAAAAAAATTGCTATGTCTTAATGTAAAACACAAGATTGAATCAAGAAACACCGAAAAGTAAGTCTCCTGTGGACCATCACCAAAAAAATATTTTTTGCGTCTTCTAACTTTCGTAACCATGAAAACTTTTTCAAATTAAATTTTAACTTAATTAAATAGGTATAAATAATGAACGAACGGTAACAGTCTCCTATGTTATGTATGTGCGAGCGAGTTCCTCGCAACGGTTGGGAGGTAGAAACGCGGCGACCGACTGGATGCGCGCGCGCCGCCCGCCCGCCCAGAATAGCCACCATCTGGCACCTAGCCAATCACACGCCTTTATTATAATTTTACCCCATTCATAATCTTAACTTAAAACCCCATACGGAAAAAAAACAACGAATGGGTACCTCAAAACGTCTCATTTTCATTTCATGTTTCACCATCGTATTACCCAATTAGTCATACCAATTTACAACACTTGAATACACGAGTATTTTTAGACATGAAGTTTCAGTAACACAATAAATTGTGTAACTTATATCCTTTATTCCTTTGTTACAAATGTACAGAATTATGTGCAGATTTTTTTTTCCATAATGCGATGTTTTTAATAGCCACTTCCTAATCACGCTCATAATTTAATCTCATTTTTAGATTGATAAAAATATTTTGGTCATAAGTACTGCTTTTTTGCCTGAGCGCTCGTACGGAAATAACAGCCGGTCTGCGGATGAGTGACCATTGTTTACAATCCGAGACCTTCGTACCTTGAAGCCGTCAGTTCCGCCCGTTTGTCATACGAAAACACATAGTTGGGACAAGCCTGGGCGGATAATTGGTTTATTGCTAACTGCTTGCTAGACTTATCCTTGATAGCTGCATCTATATTTTATCGGAGTACTTGTTGAAAACAACTACAGACGTATTTGCTTCCCAAAAACCTATACAGTACCTATGATTCGTGATTAGGTTTAAATCTAAAATTCAGAAACTTAGATATTTATTTACATTTCTTTGCCCACTCAACTATCTACTATAAGTTAATTTTTATTAAGTGATGATTTGGTGTAAAAGGTCTTCAATTAATTTTGGTTGCAATGGACTTTGAACTTTGTCGCATTGAGTTTGCGATTCCAAAACCTGATAATGCTCTAAGATTCTCAATTCAATTTTAGTTAAAGCATAGAGTGTGTGATTAGTTTACTAAATGCTGGGCATAATACCTGTGATTGTGGCGACGTGGCGAACGCGCGGTGCTAGCGAGGGCGCACGAGCCGCATCCTGAAGGGCCGCCAGCTTGACGATCTGCCCTACAAATACACATGACGATTAGCATAAAGAAAAATAACTACTAAGATTATACATTTATAATATCATTCAATAGAAAATTATTGTATTCAGAAATAAAAGTATAAAAGTCCTAAAATAAATGAGGCTGCGTGAAGACTCTACTTGACCGTATACCGTTTACACTTGGAAAACTAAACAGTGTCAATGTTATTTATTACACATGATCACCTGTAGGACACTGCAGCCACTTTCGCTCAGATAAGCTTTATGTAGATTGTAAGACTATCTTTCAGCAGTCCTTTACTACAATAGACTTGCTAGACATGATAAGCAACAAATCAAATACATAGTATAGCAGTCCTACATGCTATGTAGCACATAGTCTGGCTGTTAGTGCATGTGCATGTGATAATTGTGTCGGTAAATACAGCCTCGACATTATTACAGGTGATATTCTAGAGCTGCTGATAATTTTATTTAAAGGCAGTGCATCATAAGCATGCTGCACAGCTTTATAACAAAAGCAAGAAATCAGAAATGGACAAACTATTTCATTCACTTGTGAATCTAGCTAGATTCAGTTTTATTATTCACTACAAGATAAGTACGGACTCATAACTAGAATCATTCATACAAAACTTAGCCAATCTTGCTTCTACGTTATCTTATTACTAAAAAGATAACACTAATCAATAAGCAAGGACTAACATTATTATTATTACTCACAGAATCAATTTAGATGACCGCAGCAGGCATGTATTAATTTGAATTTCTGGAAATAGAAAGTTTTCATGAATAAAAAAATATGAATAGGATATTATATCAAACTAGCTGATCCAATACACATTTCCTGTCCAAATTTCAATAATACATACAAAATTCCCATTGAAAATGCACAAATTTTCCCAATTTTTTTGGACTAATACATCAAATCAGTCCAGCCATTCTCCAGTTATGTGGCTACCAACGTATATTATTTCATTTTTATTATATAGATGAACAATGCTCATTCAAAAAGATACAGTTCCCCAGTGGCAGTGATATTAAACAGCATTGTTATAGTGTTTGACACAAATAACAATTCCACCAACTTTGACTCCCACCCAGCAGGTGTAGCATGAGCACCGTTTTGTCGACGGAAGAGTAGACAAAAATGACGTTTCCTGTAGACAGTAGACAGTACGAGACGGCAGCAAAATAGAAAGAGTCAACTGCACTTTTTACGAAATTCACTCTTTTACTTAATTCGGTTGTCAGTGTGATTTTGACAGTAAGGATAGAAAACTTTCTTCCAAAATAGTCTACATATAAAAAGACCTAGACAAAAATCGTTAGAAATGAAAGACAAAATGACAGATTGTAGAAAGATTTCTATGGTGGATGTCAAAAATGAAGAAACAAACTGTCACTTTGTATAGAAAAAGCTATGTCTATTCTTCGTAGAGATAGAAAGTGCCATGCTACGCCTGCAGGGACTCTTTCATGTAGTGATCTTAAAACCTACATTACTTCATTGATCAATTAATTTTCATACCTTACTTATCAGAGCACAAATCATTCTCTGTATTAGGAACAAACAGAGCAACAACTCACGGTTTATATTCCAATAAAACATAGGGTTGGAACAAGTTGGAATATTACAAATGTTTGAGCAAGAATATTTGAATTGATACTTAAATCTACTAGAAGCTTTAGCTTACTTCATGGTAATGATAGCATGCTAGGATAGGAAATTCAATTGCTTTGTTTATTACATGAGCACTAACAGGAGTTATGAAACTATAGGGAGATAGATACAATTCATTTTGAACTGTAAGTCTTTGTTCTAAGGTTGAAAAAAAAAACGTACTTCTAGCTACTGAATTGAACAAACAAATTATGACAAAATTGCTTTGATTTTCAACAAAAACGTGACTAAAACCGTAGGTGGAGTTTTATGACTTGTATGCAGTGTTTAAGACAATGTTATTTAAGAGAAGTGTGAATGACCTAACTGTAGTGATAAGACAATAAATTATTTAATACTTCCCTTGACATTTAACTTTGATATAAGGCAAAATTACTGTTAGCGTGTGACCTATTCATTCGTCACACTTCAACACATATGTTTAACTAGAATAAATGAGTAACAATTCCAGTAAGGTACACAAGGAGTAGAATGGAAAGCAAAGTAATTCATAAAAGTCAAATATTCTATTACCTCTTGAATATTATCTATATTATTGTTCAGTTTGGAGACTTCTAAAGGTGTACCAAATGAATCTGCGAAGTAGTGCAACTTCTAATTGCATTTTGAAACCTGTGAATGAAGTGACGTAATTTTTTTTCGGCATATGTTCTTCTACAACTACTGTTAACAAAAACCAGTTAAAACTTACTATCATAATTTACATCAATGCTGCAACTGTGACCTTGCTGCCAAAAACCCCAAAGACTCCGTCCATCAGTCTTGTAACAGTTCTTTTGTACACACGTTCACGTATTGAATTCAAATTTTTTTTCGCGCATAATATAGACATATACAACTATTACTTTGTTCCACCAAATAACACTGTTTGCAATAGTTTGTATTGTAAAATCTTATTTTCTGTCCCCGACTCCCCGCGTTTCCCGATCGGCACTATCATTCGGTTAGGTCCGTTTTTTTTTTATTCTTCATTCATCACAGACATCACATTCACACCAGTCTTAAACAGTGTTGCAAGCTTTTTGAAACAAATTACCTGGGGGCGGGGCCACGAGCCGTATTCTGAATAGCAAAAACAAAATACATGACATATACCACATGAACAGTATGAACATCTAATCTTTATCCCACTTGTCTTGTCTCACTCTTTATCTGAATACGTGTGTCTCTCGTCCTGAACACTAAGCTTATGTAGGTACATTTTTGCAAACACCAAGTTATGAAGTTACAAGTTATACGCTACGCTACACCAAGAGTTAGTACTTTAGTAGTGTTGTCATTATTTTTTTGGCCTGTAGCCTAACCTTCCAGTTTGCACTTGCGAAACGCGACACATTCACAACAAAACATGTTGAAGCCTCAAGTTCCTGTCAAAAGTTGTATGGAACATTGACATTAGATATATGTCAACATGTTTTGTTGTGAATGTTTCGCCAGTGCAAACGCACAGTAAAAGACTCTTGGCATGTTTTTTCCCAGGTCAATAGTTTTAAATGTCGTTATCAGTAGGTAACTAAAACGAAATTAGAGCCTTTATAATATCTTAGCATTTTATAACATCTATCACATTACCCCTAGGTAATGTGATAGATGTTATGAACGAAAGGTAGATTTTTCAATATCTAGTCAGATAGCATAAGTTTGGTGTAGGTACAAAAAAAGTAAATATGTCAGAAAGTATGTCAAACTGTCATTTCATTCCTCCGACTATCAAGGGACATAAAAACTACCACTTGCTTACTTCAGATGTCTCTACTATCACTAGTAGAAAAATTTGGCAGCTAGCTGTTACTCTAGCAAGCTTTTATTTGTTAGTTAGTTAGAATGTATGTATTGGACAAATCTTGCAAGCTGAACTAAAACCACTTCCTCTTATTTTCCAAAAAAGTGACTTATTTTATTTAAATATGGCCCGTTTCGCAGCTGTTGATTGCAAAAATACGGGGACGGGAACCCATGTATTTGGCAAAAATTATAAAAAATGAAAACTGTGGGAGAAAGCTTTCCGAAAAAAATTGGAGACCAGATGTTTCGTCGAGACTATGGTGCTATCCTTTTTAAATATGAAGAATTTTATGGGAGGAATTCGCATACAGGTGATGCTCCCAAGAGAAATAAGTCTGTTTTCAATACCTACCAGTATTTGTGGCTGAAATTATGAAGATCATCCTCCAACTGCTTTTTTTTACCAATGGTAGACGCTTCCGTTTTTCTTAGCTTGTCTTATAACTGTGCTACACTCCTAGTCACATACATTTTTATCTAGTTTTCGTTTAGTTTGTGATCGACACAACAGTGAACACATACATAACAATGGTAGTTTGTGGACGGACAACAGTGCTACCACCTATGACGAGCTTTCAGTTTTAACCCCAGTTTTTAGGTTCCTTAGTTTAGAAACATATAAAAAAAATATGTACAGTGGAAGTGTTGTAACTATTTTTATTGACTGACGACATGCTCTGAGTTTTCTGCAAATTGCGTTTATACAAACAAATCTAATAGGTATGTACTTAATTATCATATCATAATGCATAACATTCTGAAAAAGTAATTTTACAAAAAAAAAAAAATGTATTTTACAATTATTTTCCTCAGTATTTTTTAACTTGATCCTTAGGACCCTATTATCAAACAAACCATAGAAAAGAGTATAAACAAATAGCCACTTATAGTCTATAAATATTCACTAGAGAACGCCTAACAATTAATTGCGTGGAATACAATACCAACATTAAAAAAAAAACTGAATGATAAGAAGAGAGAGAAGAAGATAATTTAGTCCGGAAAAGAATGCGGTCTGTAAAAATAAATAGTTGTATTACTATGAATTTTTAATAAAACTGTAAGTACTTAGTATTATTTTTTTAATAATTGAACTGAATATACGTTTTAATCTATACATATAATAAAATCGTAAACGGTCCGTGTCTGTACATTAAAGATTTTTGCAAAAAAAGTACTGGAAGCCGCGAGAAATAAGTAATAGAAAATAAAAAAATATTTTTTGAAATTTTTGTCTGTTTGTTTGTTCGTTTGTGAGCGCATCACGTAAAAGCCACTCATTGGATTCCAAATTGAATTACTGAACAATAAGAAGCTTTATTGTGAGTAACATTTAGACTTTATTTCATCAAAATCGACCTGCAGAATCAAAAGATATATGGATTTAACACTTATGTTTTTTTTTTTTTTATCGGGGTATTACGTGCAGCGCTTGACGGTATTCTGTTCACAAGAAATTGTGCAGTTTCTGAGCTGTAACCTAACAGAAAGTACTAGGCTTGCATGAATTCACGATAGTATTAACTAATAGGATATCAAATAATTATAACTGACAAAAAGTACTAGGCTTGCATGAATTCACGTTTAGATTATTTTAAGTACAGACGCCAGCACATCAAGCTACCCGACACTGTCAAACTTTCCCAATTAACCTTGAACCTAATGTTTTAGCGATAAGGTTTAAAATTTACTAAAGAAATTTGACAGGTTGTAGTAGCTTGATGTGCTGGCGACTGTACATCACTCACTTTTTTGTTCTATTCGTATCTGCAATACTATATATCGTATATTTGTATTTGTATGAAAAATGTTTTTTGTTAATCTACCGGAAAAGTCGGAATTACACCCGGGCAACGCCGGGCACGAACAGCTAGTAATAAATATAATAGTAACATTTCAAAACTACTATTAAAAACTTGGTTGAAAAATCTGTGGCCCTAGTGAAAAGGGGTATAAGTCCGATTTTGTGGAAAATGAGTTAAGTATACAGAAGTGATCAGAAAAAAATGCTCTATCGTTCGGTGTAAACGGATCTAAGCTATCACTACAAATAAAGAAGTTACCTTGTGTAAAAGGGTCCAACTGACACCAAAAAAAATTCAAAAGTCGGTTTCAAGTACTTTTGTATTCTTTTAAACGAAAAAAAAAAATGCATTTTGTGTTTTTTAATCTAAATTAACATAAATTACCCCCGTTTTAATTTGGTTGGTGTTTATCAATACAACAACACCTGGTTCTTATAAATGATTTAGTGAGTAATGTGATGTGTGTGAATGTGTTATTAGACATAAATCCGTTTTCACCACCATAAAGGAAAAAAATCAAAGAAACTGTTGGGATTAGTATGAACATAATCATTCCAAATGCGTATCCATTTTCACTTGTGTGAATTAACATTTAACATATGGGAGAAGGGGTATAATTTATTTTACACCCTCAAGGAATTCATTTTGTGGTTAGTATAAGTCACTATCTTAAAAACGAATTACTTTACATAAAAAATAACTCCATAATAATAAAGAGCATAAATTGTTTACCTATAAAAAACATCACATGTATTTCAATTGGTAGTGGTTTAAATGTCACACGAGGCAAACACGCAATTTGAAGTGCGCGGAGTGTTTTTTGCGTCTCCTGTGAAGTTGCATTTTTGGACTTAGATCCTTTTTCACTAGGGCCACAGAAATAACCAAGTGATAACAACAATCCTAAATATCCTAATCTAAATGATGTATTATTGATACTTTGTACTTTACCCCAACGACTATCATTACAATTAGGGTAACTGTGGCAATAATCATACTAATTACTATTACGAGTACGATGAAAATGAAACCTGAAACAAAAAGGATACTTAGAATCTGAAAAACGGCGTGAAAAATTATTGAACAAATAATAAATCATGCTTGTAAAATGGGCGCTCAAATTCACAAATGATTATCTTACCTTCGAAAAGTAAAATAACAATAGCAATGATTAGTACTCCTACTAGTGTAATAAATGCAGCTGACAAAATAATAATTAGCAAAATTATAAACACAGAAAATAATGCTGTAGTTAGAAAAGGTCTCTTCAAAAAAAAACTAATCAATTGGAAACATAACTTTTGGTTCATTTCCGTTATTACATGATATTTCTCTACGCAAGGTCCTGAAAGAAAAAAAATAACGATCAAAACAGATTTGATTTATCGTGCGTTTGCACTGGCGAAACATTCAAGATAAAACATGTTGAAATCTCTATTTTCTGTCAATGTTCCATAACATTTTTGACAGGAACTAGAGATTTCAACATGTTTTGTTTGAATGTTTCGCCAGTGCAAACGCACGGTAACAACGTGCGTTTGCATTGGCGAAACATTCCATAGTTATATTATGATAAAAATTGTGTAAAATGAACTCAGTGCGCTTACCACATGATAATTTTACTGCTTCTTTAAACGCGTTCTTAATATTTATTTCCATTTTTCTCGGAATGAAAGAATACAGGTATACTGTATACGTCCTTTCAGCGATAGATCACTTGATGAAATGAGGCTTATCGATGTTTCTTGGGTTCGTGCGCTTGCGTCGCAAACAGAACTAAAGATTAGTTCCTACCCTAAATTTTCAACGACATTATTAATTGTAAATTCTCAGATATTATTCTAGTCGCCAGGTGGTTATGCATTCGGCGATAATATTTTTTTCTCCGTGCGTGACTGATTAGCCGATTTAAGGTTTTCTTTTCTTTTTGCTTTGCTTGAATAGTCTATGTACCGCTAATAACATGTTTCATGAATGTAGATGATGATGCGAATGTATAGGAAATATTCACAAACCTACCACCTGCCACAAAAAGTGAAAAATAAAAAATAAATTACAAAAAAACAATCGATTAAAAAAAAAACACTATAAATTGAAAAATAACTTTAGTTTCGGAATTCGGTGTTAAAATGAAACAAATTTCTAATCAAGTTATCGAAGGAATAGAGTTGGGTTTCTTGCTTCTGGATTGTGGGAGACGTGGTTTTGAATTTGGCAACACATCTAAAGACTGAATAGTTTGAGGCACAGACTACCTAGAGAACTAACGTTGTTTGAGGCCTCTGCTTGCCTATTGTTGAAGAGAGTAAAATAAGTTTCGCGCCAAAATTTGACATCGTTTATTCTGACACTGACATGTGGATTGTGGAATGGGAAGTGCATTCATTGTGTTGATAAAACTTAAAATATTTTTTAATAAAACAAACGAATAACCAGATCATAGTAACAACAGTTTATTGAATAAAGATTCAGCTGAAAGACATCTACAACATTTTAAGCCATGGTAATGACTGCACAACTATTTTGATATGGATTATAATCAGAGCCAGTTTCGCAAAATGTACTGTCTCTAAACTCAGACCAAGTTTGTAAACAATGTTCTCGTTTTTCCAGGTGGGCCACTATGATGAGAACATGTTACCAGAGATGTTGCCTATCTATTATACTAGGCTTTTTCCTCAAAACATATTTTGTAGGTGGCTAACCTGTGGGAGTTCACCACAGCCACTATCGAACAGAGAGTTATCGTTCACACTAGCTGATGATGTGTATTTGCGATATTTGTCTATCTGTAACCAAAAGGAACTACAAACTCTGCTTCAGAAAAAGTGTCCACACAAGTTGGATATTGGAGCTGTTTACAATACTAAGTAAGAAAAGTTGTGTTATGTTCTTTCTATTATTTGTAAGTTTCCTGCTATAGTTGTTATTTAAGTGATTACTCTGACTTCAGGCATTTTTGTATCATAATTTTAATTTTTACAAGCCTTTGCTTTTATACATTCATAGACCTTCAATAGGCCGTCATGATGCAGTGGTGCTGTCCAGAGAACTGGTGTTTGATATTGATCTCACAGACTATGATGAAGTCAGAACTTGCTGCCAAGAAGCTAAAGTTTGTGAGAAATGTTGGAAATTCATGGTGATCGCCTGTGAAATAATTGATAAGACATTAAAAGGTAAAATTTATAATTTCTGTCAACCAATGATCTTTCTAGGTAGAATTAAAAGCAGTCAAGTTTTAAGTAAAAATACTTGTAACAAGTTCTTTCTGTGGAGGTTACAACAGTAAACAGATTTAATTTTAAAACCTTAATGTATGATGTTTCAGAGGACTTTGGTTTCCAAAGCATTCTATGGGTGTTCTCTGGTAGAAGAGGTATCCATTGCTGGGTATCTGACTATGAAGCAAGGACACTGGATAGTCCTGGTAGAGGAGCAGTGGCAGACTACCTGTGCTTGATAATGGGAGGTGACAATCAAAACAAGAAGGTGCATTTAGGCAATGAGAACCTTCATTCAAGTATTAGGTAAATAATCTTTATTGTTGGTCCTTATCCACTGTGTTGAGTGTTTCTGTAGACCACTTACTTAACCATTACAAAAAATAAAGCAAATATACTTGACATGCAGAATTACTTTTCTTATCACTTTGATAAAAAAATCAATGTACTTAATAGTAGGATCAGTAGGTCTGTCTATTAACACTTTCGTGAATGAGACACAATTGAAGTGTTATTGTTATTACGTCTATGAGCGTTTACTGTTGGAAAAAGTGTTAAGTATGTATTTGTTCATTGATTTTTTGAAGTGTGCAAGAAAAGTATTTTTGCATGTCAAATTATTTTATTATTATGGTCTATGTTGTTTCCCTACTGAGCAAAGGCTTCCTCTCCAAATCTCTCTCGTTTGATTTTGATATACATTACAGATCTTGTATTGGTTGTAATGGATGTACCTACTTAATTTTCACTCTCTTTTTATTTCAGGAGAGCACTGACCATTATTGATAAATATTTTGAGCAGCTACTCCAAGATCAAGAGTTCTTTAGCACTACAGACCGCATAGATAAGTTACTGAAAATGATTCCAGATGAAACATTGAGATCACAAGTTCAAAAGAGCTTGGAAAGCATGCCAGATTCGTCTTTAGAGAGATGGAAAACATTTATTAGTGTGTATGAAAATTATTATAGAGAAGTAAGTTGATTTCTGTTGTTGCATAAACAGACTACATCACTTTTACTTTAAAAATAATATAACTAAATTAAAACATCTTATTTTTCAGTCAGGAAATCATGGCAGAAAAATAAGGTACTTGGTTGAAGAAATCAAAATACAGTACTGTTACCCCAGATTAGATGTTAATGTTACTAAAGGATTCAACCATTTACTAAAGTCCCCATTCAGTATTCACCCTAAGACAGGCAAAGTTTCTGTGGTATTCAAACCAAGTAATGCAAAGAATATGAAACTCGATGAAATACCTTCAATCTACAGTTTACTAGATGACAGTGCCCCAGATAATGCTCAGCATGAAACTAATATGAGGACATCTGTGAAAAACTTTCAAGAAGTAGTATTTTCTTTGGAAAAAGCTGAGGCAATCAGAAGAAAGAATGATGCTAGTAAGTACCAACATAATTTCAAAAGGTATTCTGTTTTGTACTGGCGGCTGGACTCCCAAGTTTATACCAGTACAGTTTAATATGTTCCTTGACTTCTGCTCACTTTGGTCACAAGTCAGGTTGAAATACTGATGTATTGATAACTTCTGAAAAGCTTCCTTAGTTAAATGTCATATCTTCATATTCACTTCACCATCCCTATTTTTTTTACCATCCAACTATGTTTTTTTATTGAGTGTGAAATGCATCATCTTACTGTTTCAGATATTTCACTGGAATTTTGAATATCAACACGACCCACGAATTGACGAATTTGTTGTTTGCAGTCCATTGTTGAGGAGCATGTGCCTTCAAATTGTATTGGTAACAGCAGAACCATGTACATAAAGACCAGGGTAAGGTCCATTGGAAATGTAAAGAAATGCCTTCATTACTAAAAATTGGAAACCATTAAAATAAAACAAACTGAATTACAAAACATCTATTTATTTCCCTTTACCAAGCAATAGCTAGATTCGTCAATAATAGGTACTCAAAATACTTCGTAAAGTCGATGTATAAAATTTATATTGCTATTACAAAAATAAAGATAATTTCATTAAGAGTGGGTGGGAAAGAAATGTCTAAACAAGCATAAAATATTGCTTAATTAATATTAATTATTATATTGCAGACTCAGATTTAACTATTATATTACATTGAACTGGCGTTCTTTTGCAGTACCCGTACCATACATTATTGCATTCCTTGAAAGCATCTAGTAAGCTATTTCAGAAGACCAAATGGCAAATGTCTTTAGGCAAGCATCTCTTTTTTGTTAATTTAGTGCTTATTTTTGGTCATGATTAAAAACTAATTTTGTTTGAACTCAAAATCTTAGCACGTAACCATCATATTCGATGCATGTAACTAAGTTATATTCGAGATGAACTGCTATAAACATCAGAATCACGACTTATGGTATTGTTTAAACATTTATTATTTAACTTTAAAGCTGGCTGAAAGGCATCTGGTATCATAGACATATTTTATTGTTTTATCATCATTTATTATCATGCTTAGAAATGATAAGCAAGGTGATATTTTAAATTAAAGTAGAATTGGAATATGAAAACTTAATAAGTTAAATAAAATTATTAAAATCACTGCTTTACTAAGTGTGACAGCAGAGCGTGAAATTGTTTCAACTCCATTGGTCATGTTCTTTCTCTCATATGGAGCAACTTAGAGCCACATTTAGGAAATCTTCAAATCCGATGGTAACAGTTCCATTCTGCTGGGTGTCACGTGCTCTAAACGCTTCGGTAAAACGTTGGATCTGCACACATAGAACAATGAAGTGATCCACTGAAACTTTCCCTTCTTTGGCATCGGACCTCTTCACTAGAAAGCTCACGAACTCCGGTGTGAACCGGAAACCCATCTGCGTCAATGCTGAAAGATAGATACAAAAATAAAAACATAACATATAACAAAACATACTTTCTTCAAACAATACTAATTATAAGAGGTACTTTTGTAAAATAAAAACCAATAATATGATTGATTTTTCGCATAGCTTGTGATTGAATGGTGATCTTTCTAAGAGAATTTTGGATGGAAAAGCGAGGGAAGCAAGCTCAAACATTTTTACATCTTGGGTAGGTTTCTTTTGATAAATAGCAAGGGACGCGTCGAAAAATAAGGCCCCTAGTCTGGCTGGGCCCCTAGGCCAGGGCCTAATGGCTTTCCCTACATACCATTGGAAAGTTCCTTCTCCTCTATACTCCCCGATTGATCCGTATCGTATGTCTTGAACACCGCCAGCCATTGGTTAATGTAGGTGTAAAGTTTCTCAAACTCTTCAACGTTTATGTGTCCTGAACGATCTTTGTCGAACATTCCTGTAAAAAGAACGATTAAAGACATTAGATTATTAGAAGAGAGGTAGGTACCTATATGATGCCATCAAATTGTGCGGAAATTGGTTGTCATGGTATGGGCACGTGATACGAAGTAATGAGGAAAATGTGAGGAAAGTTTTGGGTATGAATGTCGATGGCTATACCTAATATAAGAAACAATGGATGGACTGTGTGAAAGATGATATACTATGGCTAGAAAGGGAGTGAGGGTGACTACCGAAATGACGGCTAGTCGAGAAGTATGGAAGAAAGGGACATGTTGCGCCGCCTTATAAAATTGGGATAAGGGCAGGAGAATGATCAGATAAATGATGCCATCATATAACTAAGCAGGTAGGTCTCTTAAAAATTAAAAGAAGGTATAGTATAGGGTTGTACCTAATAGTAAAAAATGTAAACTTACCGATCATTAAATTGCAGGCAGTTTCAGAAAAAGTTTGGCCTTGAGCATTCACTAATGCTGCCTTCAGCTCTGGAGCTGTAATGAATCCAGATCGATCTTTGTCGACTGCAAGAAACCAATTCTGGACTTGAGGATTAACTCCACCTCCGGCTCCTATTGAGGGATATGGGCCATGTCCCATTTCCAGTTGCCCCGGTGGTGGGCCTCCGTAGCCAGCGGGAGGTTGTCCATATCCTTGCGGCGCGCCGTTTCCACCATAGCCAGGCTGCAAATAAGCAAGATTTTTAGAATCATTGCGTTACATTAGGAGACGTATGGTCGTAATGGCGCAGTGGTTAGAGGCCTCGCCTGTCATGCACGAGATTGTGTGTTCAAATCCGGACAAGTACCATGACTTTTTCAATTCATATATACTTTCTGCGTTTATCTTGAACACTGATAATCTTATTGTAGGTGCATCGTCTTCACATATAAATTATATAATTGATGTATACAAAATATTGTAAAACATTTTTAAAAAGAGTAACGGTGGAGTTTCTTGCCCATTCTTCTCCATACGAAAACTACCTTTTGGAAGGGGCAACTAGAATCAATTCTATTTCTTTGTTTTGACGTTCAAAAGTGCCATATATGTGCCTATTTGAAATAAATTATTTGACTTTGACTTTGATAACGGTGAAAGACAAAGATCGTGAGGAAATCTGGACTGTTATCTCCAAACCGGCCTGAGCAAGCGTGATGCTCTTGCTTTGTTCTATAAGTATGAAAAGATGCCTTTGCCCTACTCCAATGGGATAGTACCTAATAGGCTGATATTATTTTTATTAGGAGACGTGTAATTGCAGCAGACTTTACTGGCGAGTTTGTGACTGGACTCACCCTGAGAAGTATTAACACAATTATATATTTTTCCGACAGCCAGCTTTGCTCTGGCTCGGCATAAAGCCTATAAACCTTTTCATTCATTCATCTCAACTTTTTTTTAAAGTTCGACAATGCATAGGGCAACCCCTTGGTGCAGGTGGTCAGACATTTATTGTCGCTCACTCGCTCCCTTACATAAAAAAGAGGATTCATTGTTCAGATCAGACAGGTCGACACGGTTGGCGCAGTGGCTGAGCGATGGACTGCTGCGCAACGTGTCGCGGGTTCAATCCCCGCACGGAACAGATATTTGTATGATCTGCAAGTAGTTGTTCCGGGTCTGGGTGTTAGTGTATGTGATTTTCTATGTTTGTAAACGCACCCACGATACAGGAAGAAATTCTTAGTGTGGGGCAACGTTTTTTTTTTAAAAAAAAACAAAACAAACAAACAAACAAACAGGTATATAAATTCTTCATATTTTTTATCAACTCCTTCTTTAGTCACTTGAACCTATACGTTCGTAACCCATTTATATGCTACGGCGGATGTACGAGAAGTCAACAGGCCTTGAAGCTATTCCTATTATTCAATTGAATCGACCAATCCCTATCGCATATAATAATGTAATGCTAAGCCGAAACCGTATCGCGTTTGCCTAATCGCAAATAGTAGGCCGTAACAATGCGGTCCCCTCGTGCTTTCGAAAATCCCCGTACTTAACACGGTAAACGTAGTTGTAGCCTTGCCATGAATGAATTGATAATAATTACAGTTCTGTAGGTGAGAGATGCAGACATAGTGGGGTGTAATGAAATGCAGATTACCTGATATTCTGTATTTTATTTACAGATGTGAACAAACCCAAACTAGCAGTTGCATGAATTGATACAGGGCTGTAAGGTCCTCGTATTTGTAATATAAATATAATAGTAAACTTACATTTTACACCTAAAACATTTAAAAACTATAACAATCAACACTGTCGGGAATCGAACCCGCGACTATTGCCGTAGGTAACAGTGTCATGGTTTAACCGATAGTCGATTCAGTTCCCACTCGTTTTTATTATTTTTAAATCTTGTGAGGAGGCTTGTGTTCTAGTAGTAGGAACATTATACGGAGGAGTCCATACGGAGCTAGTAGATAAAAATAAAGAAAGGTTATTTTTTCTTAGATTATTTTATTCTGTAAAGTATATAAATAGTTACCGTATTTACATAGTATGAACAATAAAAAACTGCATTATTATACGTTTTTACACTTATTAGTAGGTATTAATGAAGAAATGCAGCAATGTAAATTAGACGAAAAAAACAATCTAGGTAATATGGGGAAATCAAAACCCATCCGCAACCCAGCTCTCTGTAATACTTAACCGTTAGGACGACAAATTATGGTCGTAAAAATGCGTACCTCAAAAGAAAAAAATGGAACCTTTATAGGATCACTTTGCCAATCTGTCAAGACCAGTTTTTCTCAGAAAAGCGTATCAAATACGTAGGTCTACGGTCCCCTGGATCTCTAAAAAACTCAACCTTTTCAACACAATTTTCAAAAAAAGTCAACACAATTGAAATAACGGTCACATATAATAAGAGACTTATTTTGATATCCGCAAATAAATAAAAAAATATAGGGAACTTCCCGTTGACCTACAACAATGAAATTGGCAAGAAGCAAGGTCTCACAGCACAAGTATAGGAAAAAGTCCATAAATGGTTAATTTGTAGTTTTCAGACGTAAATGCGATTTAAAACGTTTAAAATTAAATATAATAGTTATAAGGGACAACCTGTTTTTCAACTACATGTTAAGTTTGTTCTTGGTATAAATTCATTTCAACTACGGAACCCTTCATTGTGCGTGGCCCGACACGCACTTAGCCGGATTTATTTATTAACCTTTTGATTCAATTCAATTTTATCAACATCTATTCTTTTCGGTTTCTCCAATATCTACACCCTTGGTTAATGGCCGTTGACTACTTTTCACCCTTAGTAGGTACTAAGGGTGAGAATACTAGTGATAAGGTTTGAGTGGTCAACCGCCATTGTCTCCCTTTCTAACGGAGATGGCTGAACTTCGCACATAATGTAGTCTTGCTCTATTATAAATCGTGATAAATCGTCCGTAGATTTTCTTTTACTACTCCCATAAAACTAGACAACAGACAACAGGCAGTTGTCTAGCAATATTTATGTAGAACTTCTCGAAATTAAAAATTTATCTTTGTATGTTATTTGTATTGTAAGTAACATCAGATGCTAGGAACGGCGTAGGTACGTTTGGATGTGCAGTATAATAATTAGTTATGTTATGTTATACAATTGCTGCATTTCCTAGGTACGTAAGAACGTGTCTTTATAAATGAGCATTGTCTATTGATCTTTGATCTTGTCATAGAATGAGGTTGAATTAATTTATGATTCCTGCAGGTTTTTTAGAGCAAGGAAATCAGAAATCCTGCATTTCTTAATGACATTATTGTGTGCCCCAAATCATAAATATTCAATAATCTCACTCCCATCACACATAACGCTACACCTATAAACTTACACATTTTAGTAGCTAATTACATTACCTGCATTATACATAAAATATAACAGTACTAAGGTTTTTATCGTTATTCATCTTTAAAGTAACAACATTTTATTTTATATTTTAATTCCTAGATACAAATCAGTAGAGGTGGATTTCTATGGTAATATAATTTTAGGTGGTATGCCTAAAAGCACACACAAATCACTGCATTTTACAGTCAATATAGCACAAAACAATTACCAAAAAAACATGTGCTGAACCTAACTTTGGTTTCATTATTTTTAAGTGCACTTTTAAGTATTTCTCCAAAATGCAGATGAAATTCTAAAATTATAGATATAATGTCACATATACATACATTGTATACTTAAGTCCATATCAAGTCTTACCTAATATTTAATAAAAAGCTGCTAGATAAATCACATGACATAGCATCTAGAAAACTGTTATGAAATAACAAATTTAAAAATATTTATTGCCTATTTAATATTACAAAATAACAGTAATCATACACTTATTACTTAAACGACATTCAGTCTTTTACATCAAAACCAATACTGGCAAGTTTGTTACATTTTGTACTAAGCAATCAAGTTACATAGATGTCTAACTTTATTGCCCTTTCACTAACTACACTATCATTATAAGATTATGAATAACTTTTTATAAATATTATTTGTATAACTGGGAGAATAGTGACTAAATCAAAATAATACTTAGATAAGTATATAGAAATGTATGCAAATACATAGCTGCCGAAATAAAATACAAATATAAGTATTGTTGAAATACTTAAATACATACTATGCTACAGGACTTATTATTATTAAAGGGTCAGGACTTGATTAATGCTTTCTTTTTTTATGTCACATAATTAAACATTACAGGTATATTTTATTGAATAAGAATAGTGTTTGAAAGTAAGCATTATCTTTACATATTATTTACCCCCTTTCTTATAATTGGTGAACAATGTAAAAACTCGAATTTAGGACATTAAATGTCTGCAATAAGGCAATAAACACAATGGCCCCACCAAATAAACTATTATATGTATATTTACTGCTTAAATAAAAGATCCAGAACATAAATTTCAAACTAAAAGAACACTTTTAATAAAGTACTTCTTATTTTTATTTGCTGATTAGTTCTCTAATATAAAATGCCCTAGATTCAGATCTAGGGCATTTTATAGTCAGAAATCATAGGTAGACAGACTGATATCAAAATACATTAATTTGAATTTTGATGTCTATCAAATAATAGGCAATGTAAAAAATATATAAAGTGTGAGGAAGATTATAAATGTAATTAGTGAAACTGCAGGAAACATAGGTATTATTGTACCTATCACTTATTATAAACTATAGAAATATACATTACAAACTTAAACATTACCACTGTGACTAGAAAAACTATATGTAGCTGGTGTAACAGATGTATTTACACACACTTGAATTGAGGGTTTAAAAGATGATGGAAGAAGTTTATGTGCCTCAGGCACTGGAGAATAACTTTGACATACAGTCTCAAAATGCACTGGTTCACTTCTATCAGTTGGCACTCCATCAAAGCTTGTTTGTTTAGCAGAATCACCAGTTCCACTATCTTTGCATGATGAGTGCTCTGATATATTGTCTGAAAACATTTGAGGTGAATCACTGTCACTATGCACTACATGTGTCATTTTTATACTTTCGGCGGGAAAAGTATGCACGGCTCTGGCCATGCGTCTACGAGTGTGATAAATGATTACCACCCAAATAATAGAAGTTCCTACAGCACAACACACAACTGTTATAATTATAATACCAGCCATATTTTCTTCATTCACCATAATGGCTACTGGAGGCAACACACGTAACTCAGTCATATCTTTTTTAGTACCCAACTCATTAGTAATCTCACATTCGTAACGCCCAGCATCACTCGCCTCTGATCCTATTATGATCAGCAGCTGGTCATCAGCTGTTAGGAAATGGCGTTCTGTAGCAGCAATGGGAGTTCCATCTTTAAGCCATTTTATAACAGGTTTGGGAGATCCTGATATCATACATTGTAATACCACAGAGTCACCACTAGTAACTTCTTTGTTTTCCATAACTCTGACAAATGATGGTTCTTGCAATACTGTTAGTGTAGCATTAGCTATAATAGTTCCAGCTGGATTTTTAGCTGCACAGCTGTATATTCCCATATCTGTGGTTTTTGCATTTACTATAAAAAACAAGTGGTCAGTTGGCATTACATTCATTCTTCGCTCTCTTGCAGCAGGGAAATCATTACCTCCATCTTTTTTCCAAGATATCTCAGGTGGTGGATCCCCTGTGGCAGCACAATTAAGAGTTACAGTCTCTCCTGTCTTCACAGTAACATTCGTTGGAGTTTTTGTAAACCGTGGAAAGGTGACTATATTTACTTTAGCTTTTGTAGAATATGTTGTTCCAAAAGTATTACCAACAACACACTGATATTTTCCAGAATCAGCATGAGTAACATTAGGAATCACCAAAACTGATGTTGCTCGTGGTTGACCGTTAGGTCCTATGGTGATATTTTCATATACCATAGGGTTACTAACATTGCCATTGTTCTTTCTCCACAAGAAAGTCATGTTGTTAAAAGGAATGGATGTTGCAGAACAAACCAAATTAGCTGACCGTCCCTTTATGGCAAGATGAGTTTTAGGATGTTCCACAACTTTAGGTTTGGGTGAGTCACCACAGTTGTCTTCCTTGAGTTTAGTGACTGATACCCCTCTGACTTCAGATGGGTATGCACAGTTAGCTGTAACATATTTTTGTTCAGCCTTGTCTTTAATCCATTTTACTATCCATAATAAATTGCAATCACACAGAAGTGATGAAGAGTTCAAATGTAACTTTCTTAATTTAGACATGGAATCAAAAGCATGCTGTTGTATGGAAGTTATATTATTTCCTTTTAAATCTAATTCAACTAGATTTGACAATCCATCAAAAGCTCTTGAATTAATAGATTTTATATGGTTAGCAGCCAGGCTAAAGGAATTCAAATTCTGCAATTTTGAAAATGGTCCAGACATATCTTCAACAGTCCAAGATATTTTGTTATTATTTAATTGTAGTGTTTGCAGCTGAGTCATATAGCCAAAAGCATCCTGAGCAATTGATGAAATTTTGTTATATCCAAGGCTGAGAGTTCTAAGGTGGACCAAGTGTTGGAATGAACGTCCCTCTACTTCTAACAAATGGTTATGAGATAAATCCAAGACTTCCAAGTTTGTGCATAGTTCCCAGCTGCCAGAATCAATTTCTGATATCAAATTATTTGATAAGGATAAAGTTATCAATGACTCTAATCCATACATCCAACCTTTAGAAATATTCCTTATTCTATTATGGTCCAATTGTAACAAATTCATTGACTTGAATCCAAAAAAGGCACCATCCATTATATTGTCAATACTATTAAACCTCAGCTTTAATGTAGTCAGATTAGATAACCCTTGAAATAGTAGCGGACTGATCACATGTAACTTGTTATGGTTCAATTCTAGAGTTCTTAGATTTGTCTGATACATAAACAAGTGATTAGGAAGTGATTTTATTTCATTTCTATTCAGTTTCAAAACTTCCAAATTTGACAAATTAGTTAAAGCTCCTTCCTGTATGAATTTTACATGGTTACTGTTTACATTCAGTATTCTGATGGAACTATTAGTAGGAAAAGTACCTGTGTCTATTGATCCAATGTTATTCCTATTCAAACTCAATTCCTGTATTTGTTCATGATGCAGCAGGCTTGGTATGAAATGAAATGAGTTTTTGTCCAGCTTCAATTCTTGTAAATTCAGTAGTTTGTCAAAGGCCTCCGTAACGTTTTCATTCAACCTATTATAACTGAGATCCAATCGTTCCACCCACTTAGGAATTTTTGGCACGGATACGAAATTCTTCTTTGAACAATCGACGTACTGTTCCAGGCAATCACATTTGTGTGGGCATTCAATGTTTTCTGCTTTTATAGAAAAACATATCAAACGGATTATCGCTATAAACAACAACAAATGAGAGAGTCCCATTTTCATGCATTTGTATAGCTGCCCGATTGATACAACGACGCAAACTCTTTGTTCTTACATAATTCAGGACACCAATGAGACACACACAAAGTCTTTAGTAACACACACTTGTTTAATACTCATTTCTGACAATTTTCGCATTGTAATTGTGATAAAAACGAACGATTTGATAAATAACTCAACATATTTACGGCGACCCACTCGACGGCCATTTTATTTTATTCAATGTTTGTAGTGATGTCCATTGCGCACTTTAGTTGATTTGTCGGTTACCGGTTTTTCTCCATAATAACACCGTAATTTAATCGACTACTTTAATTTTGTGAATAAATACCACAACACGATTATTTCTTTATATCTTTTAATTGTTACACGATAATACATGATTAAATTAATGTATTTATTCGTGGTGGCCCAAAGATTATACTTTTCGTTGCGTCGAGTTAGCGAAACGATCGATATGTAGTCTCCGCACGCTTGTCAAACTATTATGCTGGGGCCACACTACGGTCAACGTCAATGCCCAACAACACGGTTATTCTTCCGATGATTATATAGCGTTAAATTCAATGGCCACGCGGCCACACCAACGAGAAACGCCGTTGGTCATCGCGATGATGGACGTTAACCGTAGGTGTACTCACAACTTACGCGAGGATTTGACAACGGCATAGGCGTTTGACGTTGCGATAACTCTGATGGCGGTATTTTGTAGGCAAGATCAAAGAGATTACTGCGAGAATTATTGCGGTAGTGGCCATTGGCCACACTACGGTCAACGTCAATGCTCATCATGGCTTTAAGGTTGATGCGCTAGGGTAGCCCGCGAAATTCAAATTTTCTTAGGTTTTTTGCAATTTGCAGGTCAGTATCAGGTTGTATGTTGATCTAAATGTTATGTGCGCTCGTAACAAATATGGATTTACAGAATTATAAACATTAGAATCAGCAATACAACTCTCTAAGTTCATGAAAGTGCCAAATGTCATGATTTCATGAAATAGTCATTCAATACACTTTCATGAGCTTAGAGAGTTGTATTGCTGATTTTAATGTTTATAATTCAGTAAATCCATATTTGTTACGAGCGCTAATAATAAGCGGTCGTAACAAATATGGATTTACAAAATTATAAACATTAGAATCAGCACTACAATTCTCTAAGTTCATGTAGGATTTACAAAATTATAAACATTAGAATCAGCACTACAATTCTCTAAGTTCATGTAAGTGCATTGAATGACGATTTCATGAAATAAAAAAAAAATGAATTTCGCGGGCCACCTTAGCGCATCCCCCTTAAGAGTGCTAATTTTTAGGGTTCCGTAGTCAACAAGGAACCCTTATAGTTTCGCCATGTCCGTCCGTCTGTCTGTCTGTCCGCGGCTCCGAGACTTTTAGTACTGTTTTTTCTGTTCCGTGGGTAAGGGTACTTATACATAAATCACGTCGGCGTGACGTAATTTATCACTTTTTAGTTAGGTATGGTTCTACCCCATACAAACTTGACCAGTTGATAAGTAAATAAAGTGACAGGATTTTTTTTTAACATTATAAACAGACACTAATTCACACCGGAACAGCAGAAGCCGGCAGTGTCTGACAGAGGCCGACGGCGGCCTGCAGCGGTGCCGCTGCATTCCCCGTGTGAATTGAGCCTATACGTACCTATAATTTTATTGAAGCTCACTCAAAAACCACTCATCAAAACTTGACTTATAAATGGAACCACCGGAGAATACACAAATACAGCACAACCAATTAAAAAAAATAGGTAGTTAAATAAAAATAATAAAAAAAACTATTCGTACGAGACGTTATGACAGAAAAAAAAACGGACGAAGTGAGAACCTTATCCTTTTTTGCAGTCAGTTAAAAAATAAAATCTATAATGGTTATATTAATAATTTTATCAAATGAGTACAATTACAGTCAAACTGTCTGCCAGTTCCACACCACTTCTGTGTGATTGAACAAAATAGAGGACACACCTCTATTTTGTTCAATCACACAGAAGTGGTGCTAAGTAATTTTCGTACGAGTAACGAAAAACAGTCAGTCCAATTAACAATACAGTAAAGCATGCCTAAACCACCACTCTGTGCATATACGCACACATTTACAATCAAACTACACCTCATTGGGTGCAGACATGTTTACGAAACCGGCTTCATGTCACTGTTGACAGTGCTCTGTCTTGGTTTCTATTTGGTCTGAGTTCAAGATCAATTGTCAAGTACAACCTGACCTGAATGCAGTTGTTATTCACCCATAAACCACTCCATATCTTGATAAGAACCTTTACTATTATTACATTTCACCAGAAAGACACAAGCTATATATTGTGGGATAAGGGCAAGAGAACATAAAATAGGTCATTATGTAGGTACCTATTTTTTATCTTCACTTTGCTGAAGATTTTAACTGAGCACTGTTCTCATTTCAAAATTTAAATAATGTTAACCACCCATCCCATGATGATGATCCCATTTTGTATACACGTTTAGGGGTATGAGGATGTGGCAATGTAGATCCCGCCACACACGTCTTTATAAGTTGGGGTTACAAAAATGGTCAGAAAATATATTTAGTGTAAAATCGTATAGTATGTAAAATGATTTCTGTAGGCAACTCTCAACTTTAGGGGGACAAGTCAAACATAAAAATTTATTTCTTTTAGGTTCTTCTTAGTTGAATTTTAGGCTGAATTGCCATTTCATTTTATATACCTACTCTTTAAAACAAACATTTACGTCTGGTCCTCAGAAGTTTTTAAATTATTGTCCTAAATGGCTAACTACTCCTCTGCTCTTCGCTTTAGAAAGTCAAAATCCATTAAACCGTACATAGAAATAAATAAGTTATTTGTGTGTACTTTAATTCTTAACTTTTAACTTCAATTGAAGAGCTTTTTAATAGTTTTATGAATGTATGAATGTTTGTTAGAATGTTGATACTTACATTATAAGCCATCACTTTTCTGCAAACCTGAAATAAATAGAGCAGTAATTTATGATTGCCAATTGTATTTACATAAATTCCCATTGATTCGTTAACTACAGATTGGTAAATAATATTGTCATTGATTCGTTAACTACAGATTGGTAAATAATATTGTATTTTGTTTGCTGGTTTTTATAAAACCAATACTTACTTCTGGTGCAAATAGATTAATGTTTTTCTTATAAGTTTTACTTTGGTGATATGAGAAGTATATTTCACAGAATTTGCCAATACACTTTATGAAGAGAAACACTAACTTCGGGCCTAATAGCAAGCAACAGCAGATCATCAGCAGATGACAGTGACAGCAGCAAAGTGGGCTGACCTGACAGACACAGACAGTGACAGTTTATCTGACATGTCAGTTCAATGTACGGTATCGTGGAGTCTTCCACGGTACCGTTCCACAAAAAAGAATATGAGATTTAATATCGAGGTGATGCGACTGTTATTTTTTTTCCAAAAAAAATTGATTTCTGTCTGACACCTACGTTTCAAAGCCCAAGCACATCAGCATAATATCACATAAAAAAAAAAATGTTTTCTTTTTTGATTCTGTAACCTCTACTCGGTCGGGCTGACCGAGTAGAGGTTACATCGATCGATGTCTAACAAAATTGAGAATTTATTCAAAAATAATGCTGTGTAATAGCATTTCCTCTGCATCTACAAATTAATGTGCACATACGTAGTCTTAGTCTGTGATGTGCACGTCACATCACGTCAGTCACGTCATTAATGTCAATCCTGTCCTGTCGTCAATAGCTGCTATCAAAATACCTATTTCAACATTTTTATTGTTTTTCATGAGAAATTGAATTGCAGTGGAAAATGGAATCATACGAAAGTGTTATTCTTGTTAAGAATGAAGTGTTTGTGTTTAAAATACCTCCTAAAACTTCAAATAGGGGCTATAGGTAGGTGTAATAATTTTTTGTATAGAGGGTAATTGTTTTATAGGAAAAAGATAAAACGGTGGGTGTTTTTAGGGCAGCCGATTGGAACTTACAAGAGCCGCAATGGACGGGGCGCATGAGACTTGTTGCAAAACAAGAGGAACTGATAATGAAACTGGAAGACAAATCTTCTGGAGAGCTGTTTGCGAAATGCCCTATTGACAAATATCCGGGGTTGGCTCTCGAGTCCGTCACGGATAGTTCACGTTACTTCGTTGTCAGGATTCAAGATGATAATGGCAAGAGAATTTTCAATTTTATACATTTCACTAAACTTGTAGATAAATATATTTTTTTTTAATATTTCTATAAATATTATTTCAGGTCGAACTGCTTACATAGGTCTAGGATTTGGAGACCGATCCGACTCATTTGACCTAAATGTTGCTTTACAAGATCATTTCAAATGGTTGAGAAAAGAACAGGAAGGAGAGCAAGCCCCTCAGCAGAACCTTGATCTGGGTTTTAAAGAAGGAGAAACAATAAAAATTAACATGAAGATCACTGTAAGTACTTTGAATGTGTTTTGATATGTATGTACTGTAGAAATCATATAACAATAGTATCAGGCAACTGAGTCGACCCTGCTAATGTAATTGTATAGTGAGTCATCTAATTAGATAAAAAAACAGATTGTTGCTTGAATTGTATTATTCCACAGTGAGTTTTTAATGTATATAATTTTCTCTTTACAGAAGAAGGATGGCAGTGAAGGCAGCAGGCCACGCCGCGGAGTTGGTGCGGGTGGTGGGGGCCTACTACCACCCCCACCAGGAGGCTCGCGGCTTCCACCCCCTCCTTCACCACAACACGCCCCTACTCCAGCTGCTGCTGCACCTGCTCCTGCTAGTTCAGAATGGGGTGACTTCAATTCTGCCAGGTAACACAATTGATGATCTTAAAACATTATTTTGAGTGAATTTGCTTGCTTGAATACTGCTCACAGCTGGTCCAATGTTTATTGCTTTAAATTATTTTGATGATTTCTATTTATGTGGGATCCATGAGTTAGTTTGTCTGACCTGCTATTAAGTTGCTCCTTGGTCATACGCTATCAAAATCTCTTACATTACTGTACATTTCACAATAATGCAAACATGCTTAGTATAAAATGTGATTATTGTGTTGTTTCCAGTGCTCCAAGCCAACAGCCAGTTACACCTGCCACTCAACAGAACTGGGTGCAGTTCTGAGCTCACACCACTACTACGTTATTGTGATTTGGTGTCTGTCGTAGGATGGCACTCACGTGTGTTGCACAATACTTAAAATTACTTAATTACGTAGGCATACTATATCAATAGCTCTCGTATTCATTCTGTAGTAAGTTAAAATAAAATATCATTATCATTGTAGGGTAAAATACGTTATTGATACATTACTATTAGATACCAGATCACAATATAAGATTATGCAATAAATACTATTAATAATTGATGTACTTTACTATCTGTATATGTTGTAACACTTGTATAATTACTTAGATATGTGGTAGAATATTTTCGGCTCTATATAATAATTGTTGTTATCGTATGTTGTTGAACGATGTATGTCATAGACAGTATCTATGTAAATAGTTGAAAAATTTAAACGAATACCACATAATGCTAGTTGCTATAATATTATGAAGACATTTAAACTATCATACAAATAAACACAAGATCTGTATCTTTGGCATTTGTGACAGATGTACAAATATAACGAAGGTATAAAAGTAAAAGTAAAATATTATCCTTGTCTTATGTTTTTTGTTTTCATTCAAAGAATAATAGTATTAAATCTAGGATCAGTTCATTAAGAAATGGCTAGTTTCAGTCAAGGATATTAATTTTTAATTTATGCTTAACAATCATGGATAACTGTATTAGTAAGTACATGGTAGCTACTTATAAAATCTATGATAGAAGAAAATATTGATGTAACCAGTGAGTATTGTAAAGCCTTATGAATGAGGGCTTTGAACTCAAATCCCAGACAGCTATTTGCTTTGATTTCTTTACATAACAAACAGCAAATTCTCGAATAAGATATTTTATCTACTACTTATGTCTTATTGTTTTAGGTTCAGAGTTACAGAATGAAATATAAATTACACCGTTCATGTTTGTTTGAATTGAAATATAAACCTCTATAGACGGTCACTGACCGGGATCATTTACAGATCTTTTAATATTAACGTCTACTGATATAGTGCACTAATCTAAAGAGACCTAATTATATTGCCTATAGATAATAATTATGTAAATTCTCAGTCAGTAACAGTATCTACCTTGATGCGACTCAAGGCAGATACTGGTGCTGGTACACCATAATTGGTGTATTCGTCAATCCAAATTCGCCTAATTGGTTATCAGTAGGAATCTAGTTCATTGATCAACGAGCGCTGGTGAACATCCTACCTACGGTACGTTTTTTAGCGTGGTCAGGACGTGTCATGCCCTTTTTTAGCGTGGTCAGGACGCGTCATGCCCTTTTTTACTAGTCGAATCGGTTTGCAAAGTGACCAAGCAAAGTTTTTTGCGCAAAAGGTCGTGGGTTCGATGCCCGCACAGAACAAATATCAATCTTCACGTGGCCCGGATGCCGATTGCACAACCTTTGGATAGACGCCAAAATGTCAGCCGTAATTGCATTGTAACGGGTTTTTTCGCCACTTAATGCTTTGCCAATGCATTGGAAAACCGACGAGAGCACGTGCGCAAGTAAAAGTAAATACTCTAATTAGGTATCTACCTACCTATCTTAGGCGCCGGACCGGGATTAACCGATTAAAGTAGTAGGTACTTTGTCCATGGGTCGTCCAATGCCCTCAATTAAGGAAACCATAGATCCAGTTCTACTGGAGAGAGACTCATAAACACACACTTTGCAGTAGTCAGGTCCGTACCTCGCGGACCCTAGCATCGTCGTCGGACAGGGGGCCAAGTCTACTAATTTACCTACAAACGTGTCAGTGGTCTCACAATGATCAGTTTTTGACAGATATGCCATACGAAATCTGTAAAAAACTCATCATTGTGAGACCACTGATACGTTTGTAAATTAGTAGACTTGGCCCCCTGGTCTTTCTCGTTTTCTCATAAAAACTTGTCTGTGTGGGTCTTTTTGATAGTTTCACTAACAACTAACTAACATCACGCCTGTATTCTCCGAAGGGTTAGGCAGAGGTAATCTACAGTATCCACATTTCGCAAGTTTTAAGTCCCATGTAATAGGGGGGCGAGACTTGCCATACCGGGCACAAATCCGGACTCCAGACTGCTACTGAGAAATTCCTGATGGAAGAACCCAATAACACTGCTCGACCCGGGAATCGAACCCAGGACCTCATGTTCAGCAGTAGCGCTTTTGACCACTAGACCAAAGAGGCAGTTAACATACTTCACACTCCAATTTCGAGAAATTTTCCCATTTCGTAGCAATAGCTTTATGTAACTTTTTTTCACGGACTTATGAATTCCTGTATGATTTTCGCGCGTGAAATTGAAATTGTCTCAGAGGGCGGCGGCGTGTCGGGTGAATATTATCCAAGGATTTACCTACCCTATATCACCTCGAAGAAATTATCTTCGGCATTTTTTCGGTGGTTTTCTTGTGAAGGCCTTTCCTACCTAAGTATAACCTTTAGCTACAGTATTATCTGAGTGAAGTTTTTAAAACGTATTTTTTTTTTGTGATGGTTAATTTTTTTTTTAATTTTTAGTACCTACCTGGTTGTACTTAGACTTCAATTTTATTTATTTGGACAAATTGTAAATACATTAAACAAGCTAAAATATATATTATATTTATTTAATAAACTGGGTGAAATTAATTCATGGGCAACCTCATAAGGGGTCATTGTTCTCATCATTATGAACAACTGTGATCACGTAAACAGTCCACCAACCGTTTGGCGATGTCCCGAAATATTTGATAGATGAGCACGGCCCGGCCCTAGTGTTTCAACCCCGGCCCTAGTGTTTCAGCTCAAACATAGGTACCTAGCTCCCAAGAAGGTTGTTATATTTCCGTGATGGTTAATTTATACCCCCTGAGATACAGGTTACCACCTAGTTCAGGGGATAGCGTCAAAACTTCTTGGCAACTATCACAGCCACCACAATTTTGTTTATACTTATATGTATATAAAATATTACGTTCCTAAAATTGTAATCTTCCTTATTGGTGAGAAATAAACGCCGATGCAGGCTAAGCTAGACGCCTCTTCGATACAAGGTAATTTGGATGAAAATTCTAGATAAAGTAGGATCCTGAGGTAGGTAGGACCTTATTAGTTCGGTATTATAATTAGGTACCCAAGTACCTACTATTGAAGATAGGTATCTGCACGTAGTTAGGTGCCTACCTTATAGAACAGACGGAACCTACACAGGTAGGTCTACTACCTATCTACATAAAGTAGGTATGACTGCCTGGGTCGGGTCCGGATTCCCGGGTCGGGCTGTTATTGGGTTTTTCCATTACGAATTTCTTAGTAATAGCCTGGAGTTTAGAAGTTGGCGGTGTGATACCTCCGTGTCTCGGGGCGGCAAGCACTTTAACCAGTTACCACCCTGCGCCTAAGCTCTCTCCGGTAGTGTCGGATTGCTGCCCCATCGGACTATGAGAGTGAGGGAAGAGAGAGTGCGCATCTATGTCTGCGTGTACACTTGTGCACTAAATAAACTCCCGCGCCGAAGGCTGCGGGTCTCCGCTGAGGTGACATGGTCGAAATTCAGTCTTTTATTATTATACTAGCTGATGCCCGTGGATTCGCCCGCCAAATTATATACTAAAACCTTCCTTGAGAACCACTCTATCCATTGGTGAAAACAGCATGAAAATCGGTGCAGTAGTTTTTGAGTTTATCGCGGACAGGACGACAGACAGACGCGGCGGAGGACTTTGTTTTATAATATGTAAGGATAAGGATGACCTATAGATAGATAAGCCTATCTACTACCTAAAGTATGTATGTAATATACCTAAGTAACTAGATACCTACATTAGGTATCAAATTATCAATACTTAACATAACTTATGCAAAGGTTAAACTCGATAATATTGCACAAGTGTGTTTACATCAATGAAACACTCCTAGAAAATTGAGATGCGACATTGAATTTCCATTACCGAAGAATAACTTATGGAAGGCGAAAGTGCGCTTCGAATTTTAATAGTTCCTTATCATGTCTACGGTTTATGTAGGTGTTGAGAATAAGCTGTGCTTCTGAACAATAAAGGTAGGTAGATAAAAACAACCTATCCACCTACATAGCTATGTTTTGTTAATAATTATTGCTTAATAATTATAGCATGTGGAACCATGACACGGCCTAACGGTGTACGATGTAGAAGATGGTGAAACCAGCTGAAAAAAACAAATGAGTAGGTAAGTAAATAGGTTACTGTCTTGGTCCACATTTGTTCTAGACCGAAGTTATGTAGGTATCATCTACTGGCAGGATACTAAATACCATGAGTAAGTATTTTATCCAACAGTAGGATAATGTAGTAGGCTGACAGCAGTAGGTTGTGTACAATATGGCCGATATAACTTGGCAGGTCTGAACATAGATTCTGCGGACTTTTTCTGGTTCCTAAAAAATGTTACTACGCCGCCCTCTGCGCGAAGTTCGGAACTGCCAAGTTATAACGGCCGTTCGGGAACGAACTAGGTGGTGAGAGCGCTTCCACAGAAGAACTAGGCGCTAGCTTCTTAGTTGACTAATTCATTCGATAAGACTTGACTTTAGCTACTCATGTCCCTACCGCTCACTTACTGGACATAGTGCACATACCTACCTCTTATCGTTCTTCTCCTTCTCCTTCTCATCGTTCGTTCAGTTGTTCGGTCAGTGGAGTGTAACAAGCACAGGAACGCATGCAATGCAGGAGCAGTAGCAAATCGAGCGAACTATCTGCCTGTCTCTTGTTTGAGACTGAGCTGACGAACTAAGGGACCTCGCGCACTACGTGGCCATGACCACGACTTGTCGCACGTTTGGCAGCAATCTTGGTCGTAGAAGCTCCGAAGAAGAAGAATGTTTGGCCACACGACCACTCGTTCGACCAGTTACGGCCCAAGTTTTTGTTAAATTGCAGGTGGTCGGAAAATGCGTGAGATGAGAGATCTCTAAAAGAACGACCTAGTTCGCGAAGTAAACTGAGCGCTCCAGGTCACGTAGACTAAAATCTAACAGCAACTGAGCAACAGCAGAATTTGTTACACCAAGCTTCGACCTGAACCCGTCCTGTCTATCATATCACTGTAGGCTACATAACTTTGTAGACTTTATCTACGATTTAGCATAAAATGGTATAAATAATTAAAAATTTCTTCATCAGCTAAAGCTCCTGAGACGGAAATATAGAATCGAATCCACTTCGATTTCAATAATAGATACATTTAAGACAATTGGTTGCGGTTCAAAAGTAGGTACTTTAGATTGAACGCCGCGACCTTTATTTCCATTATACCAATTTTGAATTTAATCGATTCTGGAACGATAGGTACTGGTTTTGATAGCCAATTATAAATGAATAACCCGTATGCGGCGGGGAAGCTTAGGTAAGGTTTGTCTTAACTTGCGTAGGTTCTGATTGTATTCATCTGTGTCAAAGCGATCAGTAAGTGCTCGGTGCGTCAGCTTAGACATCTTATTATTAGTTAAGTGATAGGTATGTGGTATCTGTTTTCATATATTTAGATAGGTATATATGTAGGTACGTTATGTATCTACATCAACCCTACTATGCTAAGTAGGAACGTAGGTACCTACCTATGAAGTACCGAATGTTGATGAGGGTACTGTTAATGAGTAGGTGACGTCCCAGAAGGCTATGTTTCAAATATTCCTCTTTCTCTCGAATCATAAAGGCAAGTGTCAGCATCAGCAACCTTGGAATACTATAACGCAGTGGGTTCATCGGGACTATCTTTTTAAGATTAAGATAAGTTATGAGTGCTACAGAAGTTACACTTAAACCATATCTAACATAAATACATTAGAATATGAGATAGGAACCTATTAGTTTCACCCTGTTAAAACACTTATGTTAAATCATAAACCAACAGTCCTCAATTTTTAGGGAAGAATGTCTTCTGCTAAGATAAGCTTAGTTATACATAGGTACATACCCATTCCCAAAGAAAAGTTTTTTTATTTTTATTTATTTCTGGCCAACCAACAATTGTTTATACTATTACATTTTCAAATAAAGATTCTTATATAAAAGGGTTAGTATAACAATTTATTATAGGTTAGCACCGCATGCCCCATATAGTAATAAATGTAACCAGTTATATTAAAGCTTAAGGCAAAATTTAAAACAAAGTTTGAAGACAGAATTAAAATCCAAATTAAATACAGAAATTAAAAAAACAATCAAAATTGAATGAGTACAAAATTAAAATTAAATAAAAATTAAATAGAAATCATAATTAAATACAAAATTAAATACAGAAATTAAAAAACAAAGTCAAAATTATACGAAATCCAAATTAACTACAAAATCACAATTAAATACAAAATTAAATGCAGAATATTTAAATACAAAAAAATAAAATAATAATAGATTTAAAAGCACACTCAAAATAATGGAATACAAAATCGAATTCTCAATAAAAATGTTATAAAACCAAATTCACAATAAAAATAACACGAAACAAAAATCAAAAATCACATAAAAATCAAATTCAAATTACAGCCAATGTCAAAAAGTAATGCATTATTACACACTAGTAGATGTTATTCTGTGGAACTTGCCAAACGAGTCAAAATGCACGTCAATGAGATCGCTGTACTCGTTTAGCTGTTTACAGAGCCGAGGGACAATAGAACTTGTGCCGAGAACAGTTCTGCGCGGAGTGGGGTACAAGGGACTACTAGGGGTACGAGGGAGTCTAGCAGGAGCACGAAATCGGAATTTGCTTAGCAACTGGGGGCAGTCAATTTTGTTCCGGAGAATTTTATAAAGAAAAATGGAATAGTTAATATAATAGATGGGTATAGGTTACCTACTACCTATTATATTAATAGTAAGTATCTATTAATCAATTCAAATACAACCTATAACGTAAACCTGTGTAGGTACGAACCGCAATAGTGTAGCTAGTCTTAAAGGGGCACTGTATTAAAATTTGTTGGGGGTCTTTTTTTACCTGGCTGGGGACCGAAGCTCCAAAGGTATTATTTTATATTATTTTTACAAAATAAATAAAATAGCACACTGACTTGAAAGGTAAAGCTGTCATTGTACCCCTAGTAGTAGGGGTACGAGGGAGTCTAGCAGGAGCACGAAATCGGAATTTGCTTAGCAACTGGGGGCAGTCAATTTTGTTCCGGAGAATTTTATAAAGAAAAATGGAATAGTTAATATAATAGATGGGTATAGGTTACCTACTACCTATTATATTAATAGTAAGTATCTATTAATCAATTCAAATACAACCTATAACGTAATCCTGAGTAGGTACGAACCGCAATAGTGTAGCTAGTCTTAAAGGGGCACTGTATTAAAATTTGTTGGGGGCCTTTTTTTACCTGGTTGGGGACCGAAGCTCCAAAGGTATTATTTTATATTATTTTTACAAAATAAATAAAATAGCACACTGACTTGAAAGGTAAAGCTGTCATTGTGATCTTAGAGAATGCAAGAGCGAGCGAAACAAGTTGGCAAATTGGAGCATCCTGACTCGTAACTGGTAATCAAAAAGCAAGCGAAGCGAGCTCGAAAATTGGAGCATTCTGGACCGGGATAGGTTAAGTTTTCATTGTGATTTTATTTACCTACTATGAGAATGCAAGATCGAGCGATGTGAGCTAAATCGGAGCATCCTGACTCGGTTTAGCTGCCGTTGTGATTTTACTAAGAGAATACAAAAACGAGCTAAGTAAGTAAGTAAGTAAGTAAGTAATATTTATTTTGTAAAAACATGAGTACAGTAGGTTAGGTCTTATAATTAATATGCGGTGGCTACATGTTTTGCCATTCATGGCGTACAAACTTAGTTGCACTAGACAACAATAACAAAAAAATAATACTATCTACAATGTCAAAATTTAAATAGAATTGAAATTACAATGTCATGCAAACATTCATGAAATAAGGAATCAAATAAGGAATCAAATAAAGAAGCAATAACAATGTAAAAAAATAAATAAAAAAAATATACTATGTTATTTAAATGGCATAAAAAAATATTATAATTATCTTAAATTAGAAATTTACATTAGGATAGGTCATTGTCATTTAGAAAATCGTTAATCGAGTAGTAACATTTTTCAATCAATATTGCTGTTAACTTCTTTTTAAAATTACTTATTGTGTCATCTTTTATTATGTCAGGTATTTTGTTATAAATTCTAGGTCCTACTCATAACATTTTTTTTATATAAAGCAGTATTGCATCTCTGAACTATTAGAAGATTTTTGTACTGGCTTCTGATTGGTCTCTTACTACTTTGTGATACTGTAATATAAAGATGCATGTTACGTTTAACAAAAATTGCCATTTCTAAAATATAAATTGAAGGAAATGTTAACAGCTTTAGGGACTTAAACACTGGAACACAACTATCAGTCGTTTTCATATTTAACATCGACCTCAAACAACGTTTCTGTGCTCTGAATACCTGTTCCCGCAGGCATGAATTTCCCCAGAAAATTATACCGTATCTCAGAATGGAGGCTACGAGACTATGGTATGCAATCAAAGTTGTGGAGATGTTAACTTTCTTAGCCAAATTGAATAGGACATAAGCAGATATGCTCAATTTTTTACATACCTCTTCTATTTGAGGTTTCCATGTCATTTGACTGTCAATTACTATGCCTAAAAATTTTGCTTTTTGTACTTGGTCTATTTTAGTTCTATTAAATTCAATTTCTAAATTTGGTATTGTTGTCCGCTGATAAAAACGTATTATGTTAGTCTTTCCTAAATTTATTACTAATTTATTATCGTCAAGCCAATTCACAATGTTCCTGAGTGTACTATTTATGTCCTGTTCATATTTATTTGTATCAGAACAACTGATTAATGCGGTGCTGTCATCAGCAAACAAAATCATTGGGTCTTTAATGTGCCGCGGTAAGTCGTTTATATAGAGCAGAAACAAAAGAGAACTCAGCACACCACCCTGAGGTACGCCGTGTTTGACATCTTGTTAGAAAGAAACACGATTAGTAATACAGTTTTATTATTCAAAGAACCACACACACTTTCTTTTCTTATGAGGGTAGTTAAAACATTAACTAAAATCAATCATATAATAATTACAAGTTATTAAATGCACAGACAAATATACACTAAGTAATTAACCAATTTGATATTTACATTTAATTTAAACACACAAGTTCAACAATTCAACAATCAACAATTACTAATTAAATTAACGTTACAAAGCGAGGCTGGACAGCAATAGTTTTATTTAAAGCGTGTGCACGCGATGAGGGTCAGAAGCGAAAGAGGCCGAGAGCCGGGGCTCGTCCACGATCATGACGGCGGCGGCGGCGGCCGTTGGGGAGGGGCACGAGGTCATTCGCGCGTCATCGGGAAGTGACGTCACTCTGACGCGCCGTTGACAACTCGGGCGATAACATTCGGCCGTCCTGCAGTCGTGTTCGTCCCCGAACAGCGATATGGTCTGATGCAGGAGCTGAGAACAAGTTAATATAATATTAATCTCGGTAATAGTAGTACTTCATAACCAGATTTTTCAGTTCCACTTTAGAAACAAATCTGGTTATTGCTATATTGAAACATTTACGCAGCAGAGCAGGGCAACAGAATTTGGTGGAGCTAGCTATCCCATCGCCGGCCAACTAACTCAACCAAATGGCTTAAACCGAGTGATGTTCAGAATCATCTCAGTTGTATATCACCATGTATAATTATTTATGGCAATGGTGTTCACCACGGATTTCCATTACCAACCATACCATTCTGCTACTCTACTACAACTGGAAAATGTTCGAAGCGGATGCATTTGACAACTTTTAATCATTATTTGTGTGTTTTATTCAATTACTGTAAATAAAATAAAACAGTTGTATTATTATGTAAATGGTGAAATTATTTATAATTATGCGTTATTATTGATAAAATTACACTGACAGTATACCTACTAAGGGAATATTCGTGTTACCTCAATTTTTGATAACATCCGGCGTATCTGGGTTCGAGATCCGAATCCACGGCTTCATGTTCTCGACACACGCAACACCATTGTAACGCTTAGAACTCCTCTCAGCGCCCCTCATGTCAGCAACCCTGTAGCGGTCGTGGCCTAGTGCTTCCATAATTTGAAATGGCCCCTTATAAAGAGGCATCAACTTCGTGCTCTGTCCGTCGTTAGACATACTTGGAATTCTAATCACGACCAAGTCTCCAACTTTATAAAAAGGCGGTTCCTTCCTTTTTGCATCAAAGGTTGCCTTTTGTCTCTCTGCATTTTTTTGTATGTTCTCGTCAACTTTATTTCTTAAGGTCGTGAGATCAACCGTGGTCTCAGTTGCATCATCATCAGTAACTCCATCATTATTCATTCGAATACGGTATCCGAAGAAAACCTCGCTAGGAATGGCAGACGTGGTTTTATTAATCGTGCTATTAATACCCTGTTGTATGTTTGTGATATGTTGGTCCCATTTACTATTGTCCGTATTAGCACCCATACTACGTAATGCTTCTAAAATAGTTAAGTTATACCGTTCGACCTGGCCGTTCGAACGCGGCACGGCAGTGGCTATAACATGAGATCGAATGTTCTTTTCACAACAAAAAGTCTTGAAAGCGTTTGAAGTAAACGCACTACCGGCATCACTAATAATACGCTTGGGATTACCAAATACCTTAAAGATTTTATTTAATTCATTTATAACAATCTTAGATTTAGTATTTTTGCACAGATGAACACAAATTTGGTAAATGAGTCGACTATAACCAGCAAATAGGAATTCTGTTGTGTTGATTTTACAAAAGGACCCAAGTGGTCTAGATGTAGTGTATGAAATGGCCTGGCATATTTTGGAATTGAACATAGTTTACCCGGTTTTTTACCGTGAACATTTTTGTAATAAATACAATTAAGACAATTTTTTATATATTTTGAGACCGTTTTCTTTAGATGTGGAAACCAATATTTTGATCTAATTCTTTCAACGGTTTTATCTACCGCAAAATGTCCCAGGTCATCATGATTAGCCCTAAGGATTTGCCAAACACATGTTTTTGGCACTAACCATCTCTTACCTAACTCAGTCCGACGGTATACTTTATTTCCAAGCAATTCGTATTGATTAAAAATCTGTTTATTTGCGTCGGCCTCACCTGACACTAAAATGTCTCTAATACTGCATATGCTTGGGTCCTGGAGTTGCACAGATAGAAGCCAGTCCCCCTCAGTTATGGACATCACGTCATCAGATTCAGTTACTGAAATGATGCTATCTATAACAGGGTTGCGGCTCAAGGCATCTACATGTTGCATCTGTGTACCCGGCTTATGCATTATTTCAAAATTAAATTCTTGGGTTTGTAATACCCACCTACCGATACGTGGAACAATCTCTTTTTTCAGTAAAGCGTGCCTTACAGCGTTGCAGTCGGTAAAAATCTTAAATTGGATCCCGAGTAAGTAGTGCCTGAATTTTTGTAAGCCTACCACGATTGCTAATAACTCAAGTTCAAAAGAGTGATATTTTTTTTCATCGTTACTGGTCTGACGACTATAAAAATGGATTGGTTGTTCGCCATTCTCTGTAACTTGAACCATTATGCAACCTAAACCGTCACGACTAGCGTCAGTATACAAACAAACCGGCAATTGAGGATTAAATATTTTTAGGACAGCATTTTCAATTAGTTCTTTTTTTATATTAATAACTGCCTGTTCTTGCCGAGGACCCCATTTCCAGATTGCCTCTTTTTTTAGTAATTTTGTTAGAGGACTACAGATACTAGCACAGTTCTTAATGAACTTTCGAAAGTAATTAATTAAGCCCAAAAATTGGCGTAATTGATGAACAGTTTTTGGAATGGGAAATTCTTTAATAGCCTTTAATTTTTTTGAACTTGGCCGAATGCCACTTTCGGAAATATCGTAACCAAGGAACGTTATACTATTTTGAAAAAATGCACACTTATCAAGATTAATAGTCAGACCATTTGTTTGGAGAATTTCAAGCACATTTTCTAAGCAAGCTACGTTTTCTTCTAGACTTTCTGTAGCTATGAGTAAGTCATCCATGTAACAAATTACTTTTCCGAAACGCAGGTTCCCTAATACAGTATTCATTAACCTTTGAAAATCCGATGGGCCATTGCTTAACCCAAAAGGCATCCTTAAAAACTCAAAATGACCATCTGGTGTAATAAATGCTGTCTTTCGTATATCTTCTGATTTTATTGGAATTTGATGGTACCCACTTTTCAAATCTAAAGAAGTAAAGTATTTACAGTTCTGCAATCTATCAATTAAATCTTCAATCATGGGCATTGGGTATTTCTCTTTTACTGTAATTTTATTAAGCTGACGATAATCAATACACAGCCTTTTGTCCCCTGATGGTTTGTCCACTAACAGAGCAGGGCTCGCATATGCCGAATTACTATGCCTGATAATTCCATTCTTCAATAAATCATCCGTAATTTCTCGAGTTATCTTTTTTTCGGATTCAGACATTCGATATGGTCGAAAGAAACTGGTTTATTAGAAATTAACTCTATATCCAACTCTACACAATTAGTTTTACCCAAAGTGGACAAATCATCAGAAAAACAATGAGGGTATTTCGAAAGAATTGAATTTAATAAAATCTCGTGTTTATTATTTGTATTTGTGTTAATGTAAAAAATCTTCATTGTTTTTATCGGTTCAAAAGTCAACGTATTTCTTACACGGGTATACATTATACTACTATCCTCTGTAAAATTACGTCCTATCAACATATTGCACCCAGTTAACTCATCAATGACGTACAAAAGCGTGACTAGTTCCACTGTATCTACTTTTAAATTGACAGCGACAGCTTTTGAAATTTGAATAGATGTGCCATTAGTAAAACCTACCAAATTTATAGGCAAATTTAAATTAAATGGCTGTAAATTATATTGTTCAATCAAATCCTTGGTAATTAACGAGCAGTCGCTACCCATATCAAAAAAAGCCTCACATTTACAATCATTCAGTAGAACCTGTTTACAAAACTTTTGTTTACTTTTAGGCTCACTAACCATTTTCACCTCCTCGACCGTCTCAACTTTTGGTTTCGGTTTCGATTTGCATGCTTTTTCTAAATGCCCCCGCTTACTACAAAAATTGCATTGAATATCATCCTTAATATTACAATTATTCCGCCTATGTCCTAATTCACCACAACGGAAACACGATAAATTACTGTTAGTAACGTTATTACCACTATATGATGATTCGAATTTAACGTCCGGCTTGCTATTTATATGTCCCTGCAATGATGAGGAATGACGCAATCCGGGTTTTGACGATGAATAATTTTTTTGCACTATGTTTTTATCGGGTATCGAATGAACTTTGCCATGCAAAAACGATGCCAAATCATCACAATACGGAAAACTACCTGCTTCGGCGGCAATGCTAATGTTTGGATCGCCAATTGACCCTACAATAGTCGAAACTATATCACGATCTTTGAATTTCAATTGCAACCTATCTATTTTGCCTTTTTGCTGGAAATAGAATTCATAAAGGGACTGATTCGGTAACGGCTTGGTTTCTACCAACTGTTTTAACAACGTGTACATATTACGCTTGGTTTGAAAAGTATTCGATACCCTATCACGCCACTGCTTCCAACGCCAATTAGTCCACATAGTTTCATTTTTCTGCAGAGAATCTAACCATGTTTTGGCGGTATTACGTAATTTTTGCAACCCCTGATACTTAATCATACTATCGGACCACCCAAAAGCACGAGCGTTAGCCTCTAGCACGTTAATCCACATATCTACGTCATCCACTAACGGGTCAAATTCGGGAATCACTGAAGATAACACAACGTTCTGACTCACGGTTGGCGATCCTTTGCGACGTCGTTTCACTCTCCTCCGGCGATCACGGTCACTGCTACTGCTCGACGAACTGGAGTTTGAACTTCGCGGCGGTGTGCGGGTAGAGGAATCCGAGCTTGATGTACGTGCTCGCCTGCGTTTACGTCCTCGCGGCATGTTGCGGCCGGTGAGCGTTGTGCATCCCACTTCTGATGTTAGAAAGAAACACGATTAGTAATACAGTTTTATTATTCAAAGAACCACACACACTTTCTTTTCTTATGAGGGTAGTTAAAACATTAACTAAAATCAATCATATAATAATTACAAGTTATTAAAGGCACAGACAAATATACACTAAGTAATTAACCAATTTGATATTTACATTTAATTTAAACACACAAGTTCAACAATTCAACAATCAACAATTACTAATTAAATTAACGTTACAAAGCGAGGCTGGACAGCAATAGTTTTATTTAAAGCGTGTGCACGCGATGAGGGTCAGAAGCGAAAGAGGCCGAGAGCCGGGGCTCGTCCACGATCATGACGGCGGCGGCGGCGGCCGTTGGGGAGGGGCACGAGGTCATTCGCGCGTCATCGGGAAGTGACGTCACTCTGACGCGCCGTTGACAACTCGGGCGATAACAATCTCTGTATTCGGAAAAGTATTTCTTTTCGCGTTTGGTTTTTATACATATCCTAGATATTTCTGTGTATTGTTTACGTTCACTCAGATATGATTTGACAAGATTAAGGAAGTTTCCTCTTATGCCATACGTGTCAAGCTTACTTAGCAAAGTTTTATGATGGACACAGTCGAAAGCCTTTGTCATATCAGTGAGAATCGCACATATTGGTACTTTTTTGTTTACGTTAACATTTTTTAAGATTACGTTAAGCAAATCGTAAATTGCTAAATTAACTCCTTTGTTTTTTGGAACATGAGGTAATAATTTACATGCAGCTGACTTTTTTGAGAAAAATGTTCTATTTAAGACATCATTTCTTTCATGTTTAATTAGCTTCCGCCCGCGGCTTCGCCCGCGTGGTATATCGATAAAAAGTAGCTAGTAGTATCTCGATGCCAAATTTTATCGAAATCCATTCAGTGGTTCAAAAGGTAACATACAGACAGACAGACAGACAGAGTTACTTTCGAACTCAGACCAATAAAATTTATTGGTCTGAGCTTTCGAATTTATAATAATAAAGTATGGATTTATGTTAATAACATGATAAGTACCTAAATAATGAAAACATAATGTGGGTAACACAAAAATCCAGTCTAGCTGTTGAATCAATTTGATGTTACAACTAAAAATCCATGTTTTGTTAATTTGTGGCCCCGGTCTCCCTATGTGTCGACATTTTTCTACGAAAATATCTACTGAGGTAGGTGGTTTCTTAGTAAGCTACCAATTTTGTTTTGTGACCTTCGGGACTTTGTAGAACGAATGTTGTTATTTCAATTCTTGCCTCTTAACTTGGTGAATTATGTATTGTTACACTTGGGTCAGTCACTCTATCTTAAATAAAATAGGTAGGTAACTTATTACCTACTTAGGTAGATACCTATACTTTTCCATGAATACTTTCCATGTTATATTTTCATGACTTGGAACAGTAGGCGGTATTATTACGATCAATTTATTGAAGTGCCTGTCAGAATAGCCTTTTTTAGTGATTCAGAGTTTCTCCGTTTCTCGAATAGGTACGTGTTTTGGCACAGCGTTTTATGTAGGTGTAGCCTTCAGAGGAAAACCACAACGCACTTGTCGAAGTACATACATAAGAAGAAAAACCCTAGAACGAGAGAGTGTAAAACCCAAATTCCGACACTGTCTAATACTATAAAGAAAATTTAGAAAAAAAAACTTAGTTCCTACTCATTTATTATTTTTAGGAGTTAGATACCTAATACCTAAGACTCACTATTTTTGCTGTACAAACAATATATTTTTATCTGACAAAAAAAAAGAAATGATACCTATTTTCCTTTTGTTATAAAAGTAATTCTAACTTGATCTCGCCTGTTTTATTTGTTATAAGAACTTTGTCAACACGGTTACTCAATTAGTTATCTAAACAACGCTCGTAAATCTTTGTCTTATCCTTCAGATGTAGTCTAATGAAAATTTATGTCGGCATTATTTAGTCCGAAACTCCAACAAATTATAAGCTACGTTGCAAAAAATGTTAATTAATATCTATGACTGACAATGTCATGCATGTGATCATTGGAGTGATTAATAACGTTGTGTAGGTACATATATAGGCAGATGCATGCAAAACTGCACATTTGCATACAAATATCAGGGACAATAAAATATTGATATTGTCACTATATGGGTCAACTGGTTTTACGAGCACGTTAATCGAGTGGAAAATAGGGCAACTATTTTTTGACGCTTTTACTACAGCCAAAATGAATTTGTGCAGTTTTTACCTAAAAATGAATTTTCAGTACGGTGTAATCTATCTATCTGTCTTTAAAGGAACATAAAAATCAATTGCTGTGCGTTAGTCTCGGAAAAACTCGAACTCGAAAGCGCTGTAATTATCATAATGGGTGACTGGGTAATACTCATCCATTATGATTAAAGTAATAATGTGTAGAATGGAAGTACTGAATCAAACTTTCACGAAAGCCAGTATGTACATTTTATTGCAGAACCAGTCATGGTACTATATCACAGAAGATCATGGCAGTATCAGAGATATTATTATCTGTTTACTCTCGACAAGTGTATTGGCGATAACATTATGATAACGTTAGATGACAGATCCCGGGCGTTGCAGCATGGGTTTCTCTAAAATATTGCACAAAAAGGTAATTTTTGGTGTCTTTCTGTTTGTCCGCATATTTCTTCTAAGTTTCACAATGGATTTTGACGCAGTTTTCACTATATTTTTTTATGTGACTAATATATAAATACACATACACACATACTTACGCCTTCTTCCAAGGAGGTAGGGAGAAACTATAGAACATCTGCTACGATACCTTACATAGGTACTCCTTTTTTATGTTAATAGGTATGTAGGTAAACTAAGAAACGACGTTTTCATAAGTCGTCACGTAGGTAATAAATAATAATATATTATATAGCTCGCACCTACCCGTGCAAAGCAGGGGCGGGTCCCTAGTATGTGTTAAATTGATTCGACGAATGCAGTCTGTCGATTTTGGCACGAAATGATGGTCGGCTGGCCGATTTTGATAGCGTTTGGCTGATAGTTTAGGCGCTAATGGAGATAGCTTTAGTATCCTATTCAGCCTTAAGTACTAGTGAGGAGATTAATTGAACTTTGACATAATTGTTTATTAATAATTTATATTTACAGAAAGGCACTGTTGTTGTACTAAAATAAACAGTTCTGTCCAGCCCATCGGGGAATACAAGCGTGATGTTATGTTGTAAGGTAAACAGGAATCACAATGTTTGCAATGTTTTTCATCGAAAAATATTGGTTGTATCACAATTTTTATTATTTTTAATCTTGCATTGTTCTTTTAAACGTTCTGTGTCATTGAAAAATGAACAATTTTTTTTTGGTTAGTTTTTTTTGTAGGAAAACTTTAAATGGAGTATTCAAAGCACGATACAAATATACCTAGAAATAGGATAATATTTAATATAACTTAGTTAAGCACATTTACGTGAATTTACATTTAGGTTCTTATAGGTAAGTATCAGTTATAACTTGTTATCAATTATTTATATTAAAAATAAATATGTAATAAATAAAATAATAGGATATGAAAATTATATCTGTACCTACTTATTTTGGCTATCCGACAAAAGCGTAAACAGATTTATAGCAAACAGGAAATAAAAGGGTATTCGCTCAGCAGCTCAACCATGTGGAAAGGATGTGTGAAAGGCGATTAACTTAAAGGGTTTATGACGCCCATATAGCTAGGAGTGCTGACTGCTGCGACGAGATGCCTCTGAAACTCATGGACTGGCCATAATATACTGTGATTATCTGGTAAAAAGGTCAAGTGCGTAGCTTCGTAGCTTCGTAGCACGTTTCATAGAACTAGTAAGGAGGCAGCTACGAGACTCGTAGCTGCCTTCATAATTCAGTACCCCAAGTATGAAAATATTATAAACTGATTTTGAAGAGCGAGCTTTCTGAAGTCTCTGTATACTTAAGAGTAATTAGTATGATATTGATTTTTTTTTTATGATTCCTTGTGTTTCCCATATTTCTGTTATTTCATGAACAGTTAGAATCATATTCGTCGTATTTTACCCAGTATTGTTCGAGTTGCTAAATCTGTGTACATACATCCATAATGCATTGGTTGCAAATCCCAATTGTGCATATGCTACAAATTGCTGTCGCCATACGGTGTGTGAACAATAGAAACCCATTCCGCTGTTCACTTAGTTGTTTTTTACAGCTTGCGCGTGATGAGAACTGCTATGCAGTTGATTTTCCTTTGAAAGAAGGAAAATGCATAGCCTTTTTTTTCTTGCGGGTAGGAAATCATCGAATGTCTTCTCCCGCTTTGGGCGGAGCGGAAGGGCGTGTCAGACTTTTACTGACTAAAACCCACCCGTGTTCCTTCAGTTGCCTATTGCCAAGGTCCCGGTATCCCTTTCGGAGTTTCCCGCACCCCTGGCAGAAAATGCATAGCCTGGCTTTTCCTACTTTTGTGTAAGGATTAACTACTACGTAATGCTAAGGAAAGGAGCTAGTGGCTAAGTAATAACAGCCGCACGGGTCGATCTTGCCGGTGTGGTCTGTGGATGGGTGACCATCTTTACTTACTCAGACTCCTCCGTGCCTCGGAGAGCACGTTAATCCGTTGGTCCCGGCTGTCATTCGTGGATCTTTGAGTCGTCAGAAGCCCGAAAGTCTGACAACTAGTTTTTAAAAAGGGGTATTGTATTACCCAGTTACTGGGTTGTGGAGGTCAGATATAGGCAGCTTGGCGGATTGATAGTAATGCTAAGGAAATTGATGTAAATAAAGCACAAAGTCGAACACCGATCCGTAGTCACATATTCATCAGGTGACTCCAAGTACGTAAAGATACGTTTATATAAATATTGATTGATATTTCCCTCACAGTTCACTTCCGTATCAATCGTGATAAATGATGACGAAGCGTGGAGCGGTAACATCGCTAATGTTGCCACTTACGTAAGTATCCAATATTTTCGCAGCCCCCTCGGGTATAATGATCGAGACTTTATATCTGCAAACATTCCTGGCAGAGTTTCAAAGGTGCTTCAGATAAGTATCATACCATAACACGAACCTCTTCTGTATTCTTTTCGTCTGTTCGAGTCGGCGACACGAGTAGTTGTTAGTGTTCCTTTGGTAAAAGGTTTGAGGGTTTTTCATCATATTTTCTGACTTATGTTATCGAGGTAATGTTTGTAAGTTTCGTCTTGTCATCAAATCCATTTCGACTTATGCCATCCCCTTAAATTACAGTTTCTATTCGAGGAAAACTCAAGTTTGATAAACTAGCGTCTTTTCATGTCGTATTATGTCGACATCATGTAATACGTGTATCTACAATAAGGATAATGATGTGTTCTTTTCTGTCTATAAAGTCGTTTACGAAGTCTCCTCGAAAGCCTTACTCCATGCATTGTTTCCTTATACTCCATCTTTTCGACCCTTTTTTAGGGTTCCCTACTCGAACGGTGCCAAACGAAACCCTATTATTAAGCCTTCACTGTCCGTCTGTCAGAGTCTGTCTCTTGAACCGTATCTAATAGGTAGGCAAATGAAAATTTTCACAGATTGCGTATTTCTATTGCTGTTACACCAAAAAATAATAAACATAAACTAAAGTAAAAAATTAAAGGGCGTTCATACAAGACACGTGTTTTTTATAAAGGGGTCACCAATATAGAACTTTTGTTGTGATGTGATTACGGGTTCTATAGTGTAATTAAATTAAATGTTCATTGGTTAGTTCACAATGAGTTTAATAAAGGTACTATAGCTAAACACGGTACAATAACTAAGATTATGATGATTATAATTTGATGCACAAGTGATGCGATTGGTGGGTAACGACCTACTATGTTGACAGCTAGTGACTGAATGTATTGCGAGTATTTTTCAAAACTTCATTGATAAATCTTTGAAACGTTTGTGCAGCGTTTCGCAGACCGAAGCTCATTTTCGTAAACTCGAACAGACCAAATGGCGTTATTATTGCAGTTTTCGGTATGTCCTCAGGTGCAACACTTATATTGTGGTAAGCACGTCGAATATCAATTTTAGATAATACCTTTTTATTTTTAAGGATGTATGTGAAATCCGTTAAACGAGGAATCGGGTAGCGATCGGGCTCGGTGATTGCATTTAAACGACGGTAATCTCCGCACGGGCGTAATTCACCGTTTTTCTTTTGAACGACGTGTAAAGCATTTGCCCATGGGCTGGCTGACGGCCTGCATATTCCTAGTTCTACCATGCGTTCGAATTCATCCTTTGCCGCTTTGTATTTTGCAGCGTTAAGTGGACGTGCTTTTTCGTAAACGGATGTGAGGTCGTCTTGGCGGTGTCTCTGGATATCGCCAACGCCTTTAACACCCTGCCCTGGTGTTGCATAAGGGAAGCACTTGTGTATCATCGTGTGCCTGTCTACCTCCGTCGCATTATCGGGGACTATTTGGCGGAGAGAGCCGTTATTTACCCAGGTCGGGAAGGGTGGAGACGGCGAGAGACGTCGTGCGGTGTTCCACAGGGCTCGGTCCTGGGGCCGCTGCTGTGGAACATTGGGTATGACTGGGTGCTGCGCGGTGCACTTCCCCAAGGTGTTGACGTTATCTGCTACGCTGATGACACATTGGTGATAGCTCGGGGGCAAACGCATCGGCAATCTGCCATACTGGCCACGGCAGGGGTTGCGCAGGTCGGTGGAAGGATCCGGCGTTTGGGTCTCGAGGTGGCTTTGCACAATTCTGAGGCTCTCTGTTTCCATGGGCCTCGGAACAAGCCACCCCGGGATTTACACATAGTGGTGGGGGGCGTCCGCATCGGTGTCGAGTCGACGATGAAATACCTGGGACTCGTCCTCGATAGCCGGTGGGACTTCGGGCCGCACATTCAGCGGTTGGTCCCCAGGTTAATGACCGTTGCAGCTGCGCTTTCGCGACTGTTACCCAATTTTGGGGGGCCCAACGCCTCCTGTCGGAGGCTGTACGTGGGGATCGTGCGGTTCATAATACTACGAAGGCCGCAGAGAGCAATGGCTGTTAGGGTGATAAGGGGATACCGTACGATCTCCTACGAGGCAGCAACTCTCCTGGCCGGATCAATGCCCTGGGATCTGGACGCGAAAATCCTAGCGTCTCTATATCGCTGGCGGAAAGTGGAGCTAACGAGGGGTCAGCGTCCGGTTCCCCGGGAATTCGAGACACGAAGGACTGAGCTCCGGCAGATGCTAGTGGCTGAATGGAGGGAGCGGCTTGCGCAACCCAGGTGGGGCTCGCCACAATAATGGCGGTAAGGCCTGTTATGGAGGAATGGCTGGAGAGGCAGCATGGAGCCCTCAGTTTCAGGCTGACGCAGGTACTTAGTGGCCATGGATGTTTTGGGAAGTACCTGCGTCGCATAGGTCGGCAGCGGACGGCCGCTTGTCATCACTGCGTGGACTGCTCCGAGGACACGGCCCAACATACGCTTGAGGAGTGCTCAGCTTGGGCCCAACAGTGCTGTGCCCTCGTCTCAACACTTGGTACGGGTGATCTTTCGCTTCCGGTTGTGATTCAGTCCATGGTCGGAAGCGAAAACGCGTGGGATGCTGTCGCCTCTTTTTGCGAGGAGGTGATGCATGCAAAGGAGGCAACGGAGAGGGAGAGAGAGCATACCTCTCATTCCACCCGCACCAGAAGAGCAGCCGGGCGTCGAAGGGCGCTTAACGATCTCCGGCCACCATAAGGAGGGGCCTGCGGGCGGCGAAATTGGGGGCTGTGTCGTCGCCCGAACAGTCAGGTCCAAAGAGGTGGCACGCAAAACATCATGCGTGCCTTTATAGGAGGACGTGCGGTCGTGGGATCGGCCGCACTTTGTGATGAGGCCCGCTAGGCATGGCGGGCTGATACCAGTCGGGGGTGCGTGCGGCGCATGTATAAGTATCTCCCGGGCCCCCGACTCATGGTAGAAGTAGGAACAGTGGGGTTTTAGTCGGTAGGAGTCCGACATAACATTCATGAGGATTTCCCAACGGAAAAAAAAAAAAAAAAATGTAGGTACTAATGTTTATGTAAAATAATGTGCTAAATATCGTACGGTGGTACGGAACCCTTTGTATTTTGTAACAAGACTCGCACTTGGCCGGTTTTCTTATCTGATCTGCTTTGAGTACGAACTAACTCATTGATCTATGTTCTGAACTTTACATTCAAGGGTTTCACGAAACTTTGTATTTCCGGGAACAAACCTTTTAACTTTAGAATGAATGAATTTGCTCGTTGGGCTCCAAAATATTCTAGTCTCACAGAAAGAATACTAAACATGCTCGTAACTTGAGCTCATAACGTAGAATTACGCTGTAAAGCGCCGAGCGATGGGAGAATCACAAAATTCTTAGTAGGTACTTACCTATACTTTGTAGGGTGTAACAGGTATTCCAGATATTAGGTTAAGCGATACCTTGTTGCATGAACTTTACAACCTAGACGAGATAAGTTTTCACCTGTTCTGCGAATTCTAGAATTAATATTCGATGAAATGCACTTTCTCCAAATTGTTTAAAGGTTAATTAAGTTCAGTTTTAGGATTTCATTTTTTGCGGGACTGCGATAAGCACAGAACCGGTGGAAGTAGTGGTGCTTGGGGGAGTACTATGTCCAGCACGCGTAGCATGACGCCATAGAAAATAGAAACTGTCGACAGAAGAATAGACAAAATGACAGATTGTGATTGTTTATCTGTCATTTTGTCTATTCTTCCATCGACAAAACCCGTTTCTACGGTGGTCATGCTACCCGTGCAGCAGTGGACGTCTTTCTGCTGAAATGATGATGATGATGATTGTACTTCATATTTCTGGAGTTTATATTTATAGATCTAGAAATAGAAATAGCTTAATGATTGATCTGATTTCCCAGTAGAGATTAAATTTAAATACATAAATGTGATTGAAGGTGTTAACATGAACAGTAATTTGTGACGTTGGTGTTGAAAACGTTTTCCGCAACTGTCCGTTAGTGTGATAATATTAATCACCAAAATGTCAATTGTTACTTGTTGATAATTAAAGAAAACGCAATTAAAGTATTTCAATAAATTTTCATTATGTCATTAATCATAAAGATAAGCATACCTACCTACCAATTTCAAAGGTAGTAGTAAAATGGTAATTTTAATACAAAATCTTCTCCAAAAAGTTGCTCTACCATTCAAACGAACTTTATTAACACAGTCAACTTCAAGCTCTCCCAATTTGAAATCAATGTGAAGATTTCACATTGATTCCTAATTTATTCTGTCGTTTAAAATTACGTTACATTTTTTATATTTCATTAGATTTCTCCATATTCGTGTGTTCTCATTACGAGTCAATGAAGCTGAGCGACGAATTTATATTCACTCATCCGGCAATAGGATCGTACATATGGAACAAATGGGCTCTTGTTTGCAGGTGTGGATTGATAAATAGCGGGCACGGCTGCAGCATTTACGTAGACATTATTTAGCTGTGATTTTCATTACGGGCTAGATTTTATTACATTTTAATAATACCTAAGTAGATCCTATGAAATGGTTTTTTTTTTAATTTTGTTGTTGACACCATTACACTCAAAAAAGTACGGCTACAAAAATTGCAGCTGTCTTTTTGGATTTTTCCATGTCCCGAACGGCTCGGAACATGCTAGAAAGAAAATGCCTGATGTTATTTTCATCCATTCGCAGAATTAAGCAATTTAGAGGCCCTAGATAAAGTGACATTCTATCAGCGATAACGATGATGGAAAAGGCAATAATGTATAGGACTGACATATGCTATCGAAAAGCTTATGTCAATCCTGTTGAAAGTCGTTGTAGAAATACGAAAAGCTTTCGAAGCGATTTTCACTTGTCTAGGCCCTCTGGACTGCTGGATAAAAACCGCCATTCATAATTATCTTAAACTCAAACTCAAAGCATTTATTTCAATTAAACCATTTACAGGCACTTTTGAATTGTCAAGGAGTCGGTCAGTCAGAAATATGAAGCTAGTTGCCCATTCCAAAGCGTAGTAGGTACCTATGGAGAAGAACGGGCAAGAAAGTCCACGGACACTCTTTTAAATCAAAATATTGGTTACATCATTTATGTTGAAATTATACATGTGAGAACAATGTAGAAAGCACGTTAAAAGCGTCCGCAATTATAACAAACAAATCATAAATTAAAATAAGCCATGGCAGCTAAGAGATGACCAGTCACAACTGCCGGCGCCCGTTCACGAACATCACGCATGGATCAGCACCATTCAGCTCAACCATTTTGAAGGGAGCTAAATGATCCAACACACGCGCCACCATCAGCGAGACATTTGAGTGAGCATGACATTCCCAGCCGCCAGGGCACATTCAAGTCAATTAAAGACAATTACCCGGTAAATGGCTCTATAGTACATAGTACTCACACCTGTGCTATGCAGTTATATAATACAAAGGAAATTGAGTTTATACAATGCAAAGATGGTCTTACAATCTTCAGCAGCTCCAACATTATTTTCGAATGTTAATTAGTTAGTTGTGGTTGTGGAGCAGGACCAGCATTGAGCCAAGCATTTTTATCAGAAATGTAATCCTCCAACTTATAATATGCCTGCCTGCATAGTGTGCGTTTTATACAAGTTTTGAATTTCGTCTCGTTCAGTTGAAGTATGTGGGGAGAGATTTTATTGTAACATTTTAAACAGTACCCCATGAAGGATGAGTTTACTTTAGCCAGTCTGAAACCTGGTTGAACTAATAGTTCCCTATTTCTAGTAATATAGTTATGTCTATCACCTCTTTTACTAAAAAGATGTAAATTTTTTCTTACGTGCATGATGTTTTCATAGATATATTGGTAAGCTACCGTCATGATGTTAATATCCTTAAACAGTTCCCGTAAAGAATCGCGCCTGCGGAGATTATAAATGGCTCTAATCGCTCTTTTCTGCAGAATAAAGATAGAATCGATGTCTGCAGCCCGTCCCCATAGTAAAATACCGTAAGACATGATGCTATGAAAGTAACTAAAATAGACTAGCCTCGCGGTATCTACATCAGTAAATTGACGGATTTTTCTGACAGCATATGCTGCTGAACTTAGCCGTCCTGCAAGAGATGTTAAATGAGAACCCCATTGTAGCCTTGAGTCGAGCGTGATCCCTAGGAAAACAGTTTTATCGACGAATTCTAGTTTCTCTTGATTCAATATAATCACACAATCCCGACTTTTGACATTTGGTAAAGAAAATTTTATGCACTTAGTTTTTTTTCCATTTAATACTAAATTATTAGCAGCGAACCAATTTTGGACCTGCAGTAGGGCGTTATTTACTTCGTCAAAATTTGTAGCACGTCTATCTACCTTAAAAATTAAGGAAGTATCGTCAGCAAATAACACCATGTGTGGCTGATTTTTTAATAAATGTAGTAGATCATTAATGTACACTAAAAAGAGGAAAGGACCCAAAATCGAGCCTTGTGGAACACCCATTTTTACTTTTAAACCTAGTGAGTTGATACCGTTTATTTGAACTTGCTGTTGTCTATCATTTAAATAAGATTTTACTAAACTGAGCGCAAGTTTTCCAAGTCCGTAATGCTCAAGTTTCAAGAGTAAGGTTTCGGGATCGACGCAATCAAATGCCTTGGAGAGGTCACAAAAAATTCCTATGGCGTCTTGGGCCTCTTCCCACGCGTTAAAAATGTCTCTTAATAAGGTTACACCGGCGTCGGTCGTACAACGTCCTTTGGTGAAACCATACTGTTGGTCGTGAAGGATTTTATTTGTGTTAAAATGATTGAGCATTTGATTCAGCATTACCTTTTCAAACACCTTGCTGAAAACCGGCAGCACGGATACGGGTCTATAATTATTAGTGTCTTTACTGTCCCCGGATTTGAAAAGTGGTATTACCTTACTGTATTTCATTAAATCCGGGAAGAATCCTTGATCCACACACAAATTAAATATTAAGGCTAAGTAAGGCGCTATGGTTTCAATTATGGAGGTGCAGACTTTAATGGACATTCCCCAAAGATCCTCGGTCAGTTTGATCTTGATTTGCTTAAAAGCTTGTATTACTGTAACGGGGTTAATATGCTTAAAGTTAAATTCAATCGGGCAGGCTGAAACGTTCGCCCTTACTAAATCGAAAGAGAGCGATGGCGAGGAGTTTAAGGTTTCAGTAGTTTTAAGTGGGATACTGGTAAAGAAATGTACAAATTCTTGAGCAACTTCTTTGCTGTCGCAAATGAGACCGCCACCTGACGTCTCCAGTGTGTAATCGGAATTATGCTTTTTGTTCCTATTCGTTTCATTATTGATGATTTTCCAAACCGTCTGTATTTTATTGTCTGCTGATTTAACTTTGTTGCTAATGTATAAGGCTTTAGCTGCCCTACAAGTGCTCTTAAAAGTTCTAGAATAAGTAGCAACATACTTATTAAAAGTTTCTGTGTTAATATAAGGCTTAAGGCCATACAGCTCGAAAAGTCTTTCCCTACTTTTCCTGAGTCCTTTAGTTGCCCAATCACTAAATAAAAACTTAGAGCTAATAGTTTTAGTGTTTTTCTTAAAAGTATTATTGAACTCGGTTTGGACTACCGAAAATAATTCTTTATACAAAATATTGGCATTGTTTATTGAAAGGTCCTGATTACTTAATTTACAAACTAAAGTGCTATTAAATTTATTTAAATTAACAGCTGTTACTGGTCTGAATTGAATCTGCACTTTGTGTATTGGTAAGTTGGACTCAAAAGTTACGGTTTGCCCACTGTGATCAGAAGGGAGATAATTAACGATGGCTTTATCTAAATAGTCGCAGCAACAAAACACATTATCAATACGTGTAGCAGTAGTCGTAGTTATTCGGGTTGGCTCTACAAACACATTTGACAAATTGAAGGATTTAAACAAATTTAATAATCTACTGGTATTAGAATTATTTTCTAAAATGTTAATATTAAAGTCCCCGCAGATAATTACCGATTTATTCCCAGTTGCAAGTTTTGACAAAACATCTTCCATTACTGACTCAAATATAGAGTAGTTTTGATAATTTGGGGGTCTGTAAACGCACACTATGACATGCTTATCTAGCTCAACACAAGACAGCTCAATGCTATGTTCAACCGATAGTTCAACTATGTCTTTACGGGTTTTTGATTTAATACAACTTTTAATTAAGATTAGTGAACCACCACGCAGCATCGATTTTCGGTTAAAACAACTGGCCACACTGTAATTCTCAAAATTAATTAACATTTCATAGTCTTTTAACCAATGCTCAGTTAAACAAATACATAATGTCAAACATTGTTTTTTCTAAAAACAATTCAATTTCCAATTGTTTGGTAGAAAAACCTTGAATATTTTGATGAAATAATTTCAAGGATTTCTGCTTAGCCCCTTTTGTGCAGTTAACTTTGTTAGCTTTGCTAGAAAATACCTTTTTTTTATTAAGTGTAACTATACTGTTATTGGTACCTTCTGTTGTCTTACAAACATGACTTCGACATACTAATTATGTCTGGGTTAATATTAAAAGCTAATAGCCTAGCTATTTGACGTCTAAAACTAATGGGCAGATACACAGTATCCCTAGACGATCTAAGCTTATCAACAAAAATGTTGGTGTCAAAAAATATAAACTTGTCACTATGGTGACTAACCAAAAAATGCATGTAATTATTCAACTTATGAATGTAGTTATTTTGCCTATTTGACAAAGTAGGGAAAAGCACACAAAATTATTTTATTACAATTTAACTTCAGTAGCTCAGTGACACTATCAGTGATATCATCATTTTTAACATTTAAACTATTACTATAAGTACAGTAATAATGGCATTAGGATCATATTCATTCCTAGTTATTGTAGACATTATTTGATTATAGGAAGTCTGAGGCATGCAATAGTTTAGAGAAGAATGACTCAGGTTGTTACTAAGTAATTTTCCTAACCCTTTTCCAAAACTATCAGAAAACAAAATGGAGCAGCAACAAACTTTACTACTACAAGTGCGAGATTTAGCTTCTGCCTGAACTACTTGTAATGGAACTTGTTGGGGAATCGAAACCTGAGCACTTCCTGACTGGTATGGGTCCTCTGTTGCTTCAGGTTGGTGAGTGCCAAGATTTGATTTCAGCAGGTCCACTTTGTCTGCATTAGAGTTGCACATGTCCACTAACTCATTAGCGGCAAGGATGTGCTCCTGAATTTGTTTTTCAGACCTCACATACTTAGTGTACAGTGATTGAAGTGATGCTTCTAGTACCTGAATTTCAGACTGTAAGTGTTGAGTGTCAAACTCATAAATGTTCTTACTGTCTTCTGATTTAATTTGATAGTTATTTAATTTATTTACAAGAAAACCACGTTCTTTCCTTAACTTAATATTATTGGAACGTTGTTTTTGTTGTTTCCTGTATTTTCGACATCATTTCTGCTACCTGCATCCGATACGTCACGTAAGAGGATACAAGTGAAACAATAGCAGTTAATACAGATCTGCATACTAACTTGCAAATTGCTTACGGCAATGTTGTTTTTATTGGCAATAGGAAACGTGATGCGACTCTGAATATCCTTGTGTTTTCTCTGTAACGAGAGATGTTTACCTACACCCACGATATTATGTTCATGAGGGGTTGTTCTATGGATCAACGCCAGTTCATAGCTAAAAGTGGCTTTAAATAAAATTCTGCTTTTTATTTTTGTGGTAACACTTGCAATAATAATGCGAAAAATTCTTTAGTTTTTTTTCATATGCTCTTTTAAATAAGTAGTCTTAAAATTAAAAAGAAGAGGCTCTTTCTAAAAAAACATTGTAAAAATACAGAATGTAATAGGTAAGTAGTAAGTATCAACAGCAAAGACTGCATGCATCATAACCCGCAGCTTGTAGGTATGGTCCCACCGCCATGATGGTAGCCAAACACGTTACGATACACTTGCGCAAGTTTAGACTTGCACAAGTTTGCGTGACACCGAATGGCTCGGATACTGTGCTAATTCATCCCACACACGTTAATTGTATACATGTGCAAGTCCAATTTTATGTAAGTAGATATATCGTATTTGTAACGTAAGTGGCTTGCATTAGCCGCCTTTTTGTATACAAACCTGAAAAACCACAACTTTTCATGTTGACTTGTAGCTTGTAGTGTGCTATACAATATACACACATACATGTTACATGTGTGTGACAAGTACATATACGAGATTACAGTTCCACAAGCGTGTCAAGCAATCAATCACGCTCCCGTGCCGCGTGTGTCCCGCCCGATAGTAATCATACAGCAAATAAAACTTTTGTGTACTTTACAATCCCGTATTTGTTCAGTGTTAGCGGTCCAATCCGATACCATGTATGTAGTTTTGAACGGTTGGGGATTAGTAATTGCACGATCATTTCTTCGCGTACGGGTTCAACGAAAAATGGGCTTTTCCCGCAGATAATAACCAAGGATATTTCGCTATCTTGCACAGTTTCGTCAGCAGTTTGGATATATGAGTGTGGAATGATATAATCCCCAAGTCAGCTCTACCGGTATCTTCGGGAAATAATGGTCTATTCGAAGTCGAAATAGTTCATATTCAACCTTCGGGTTAAATATTTACATTAACGATAGCAACGAAGCAATAAAATAAATAGAGGGTTGTAAATGCTTAGGGGGTAATTAAGTGGCCAACTTCCACGTGCCTGGAATAAAATGGAGCAGGAATTAAGATTAATTCTACCATTACCGTCGTCGTACTTCTCGTATTTCCGAACGAAAAATAAAAGTAAAACGAACGCGATCTTGTTTTCGCTTTTCCCGATACTTTCTAATATCTGCAATTTAATTTCAGAGGAAATAGACAGATGCAACGGAGGTAAATGAGATTCTTCACGAGAACAAAAATAATATAAAAAGTATCAGAGAAAGGCGACGCAACTATAACGAGACCGGACCACTGTTGTTTTTCGATCAAGTAAAAGTTTAGGGTTTTCAGTTCGTATTTACATTTCCAGATGAACGGAGCTGATGTTTTCGTAGTGGAAATAAATTATATATTCCGAAAATGTTGAGCTTAAAGTTGTGCCAAAATATCGAGTAGTTAAACATGGGTATAGCTCCAGTTTATAAGTGACGTAGTTCGCTCGTTGCAGCGTCGGCAAATTGCATTTCACGGCTCGCGAGCCCCGAGCGCACGCTCCAACTGACGACGTCGACACGCCTCGCACCAAAACTGGAGAATTTTAATTAGATATTTATTTACACAAAATGTTTGTCGCTTATCTATTAAAATTATATGCATGAGGCTAGCCTGTTTGGAAGTCAGTGAGAATGATATCTTCGAATACTTATAGGTAGGTATCTATCTAGGTAGTAGGTACTGCGTGACAACGTGGCACAATACAATGCAAGTAGAGGAAAAAACATCGTTTGAATCAGCAATCCTACTTAGGGCGGATTTCCCTAACGAAACTGAACGCGATCAGCACATCTAAACCGCGTTCAAGAGCGGTCAGTGCCATTATTGTTGTAGAATATTGACACTGATATGACGATGACAGTCGTTACGGGTCGTCAGAAGCCCGAAAGTTTGAGAACCAGTCATACCAAGGGTATCGTATTACCCAGTTACTGGGTTGTGGAGGTCAGATAGGCAGTCGCTCCATGTACAATACTGGTATTTACCTGCATCCGGTTAGACTGGAAGCCGACCCCAACTTGTTTGGGAAAAGGCTAGGCAGATGATGTGATGACGGTGACGTTCAGTATCATGGGTGAAATTCGCACTTAGTAACAAGCACAGTGTCACAATACATTTCTAAGTTTCAAAACAAACAAACAATCCAACAAAATGGTTAATCTGTAGTATTTAGGTACGTTAACTAATGGAAACAAAGAGACATTTAGAGCGAAAAACTAAGGGAACAGAAACTGCTCTCAATAGATTTTCATTAATTCAATATTGAGAACAAAAGAGGGATGATGAATGGCAAAAACATGTAGTTGTCGTCGGTAGTCAGAAACGGTAAATATAGATTTATTGTGATACATACCTAAGTGTAGGTTGAGAATAGGCAACCTGTAGGTGTTATACCTAATACCGACCTACGCTTCGTAGGTAGAACGAATACGAACCCGATACCTTTGTAAGGTCGGGATCACACCGTATATCGTACTTGAGGAACCTTACATGCGTTCCAGGAATTCAGAAATGTATACCATAATACCTACATAAAATGGTTTTAATACATAACAGCGGCTGGACCTATTGTTTCGGGTTATAGAGGAAAATAATAAATTACAGAAAGCGTCCGAAAACGGAAGGAAATACCTTCACAAATTCCTCACAGAGGTTCAATATGTGTTCGGAGTATGGTGTTTATTGTAACACATTATAAGAGACTGGGACCTCTGAGTTTCTTTCTGTCGTTCTTCTCAGTCGGTTACGAAACACTGAACACATCTAGTAAAAAAAAAACAGCCTTTATGATCACTTCTTACAATGAATTAACGGTTATAGTAGATATTAGGTCCTATGAAATCGGCGTTTTGTAAGGAGAATTTTAAAGAAGTTGCATTTTTCATACTAACAATTTCTTAATGTATATAACAACCATGAACACTAATGTTTTAAAACTTTTATGCACTAATGGTTAAAAACTAAGATAACGTATATTATGCCACTTAGATTAAGCGACAAAAATAAGTTTTGGCTAAGTTAAAAACAATAAATAGTTGTTGCTAACAAAATGAGGAGTAATTTTTAAGGTATTTTTTATGTTTAGAAAACTGTAATAAAAAGGTTTTTTTTACTATTGGTAGTTGTCTCCAGTGGAATTCATAAGACATCAAAATATCCTACCTACTGAGATAACTGTCATAATTTTACGTTTGTAGTTTTATATGTTAACCTGCCTATAGATTAATATCACTCACTGCTTTTGTTTTTTTTTTTGCAATTAGGTACTTGTTATTTAGACCATCCCATTATTTGGGACATCCGCCGGAGGTCAGCGGTGGCCTAATTTTTGACATGTTTCTGGTTACTTCGTGTTTTTGGGAAAATCGCGAATGGCTGAGTTACTTTTTCGTTTGCAGTTTGTAGTTGCGTAAACAACAAGTGCAATCACAGTGTTATTCATTTATTCAATTAAAATGAAATAGCAGGAATAGAGATTCTTAAATAAAAGTTTAAATTCCAGTGATATATGGCTAAAAGCTGCCACGGCCCGCAGGCTGTGTTAATTTGCGTGAAAGCACTTAAAGTACCTACCTATATTGACTTTTGGAATGGAAATATATTAATTTATAATGTAAGATTATTTTTCATAAGTACCTAGGTAGTCTAATGCAGAGGGCATTTATTTTTGCAGTGATTCTGATATTTCTGCTTGACCGAATGAATCGAAGAATCATCAAATTTTGTTTCAGGTTACAAAGAAAAGTGCCGCAGGCGGTTTTCGCTGAAGATGTCTTTCTACTACAGCCAAATTGATGTAAGTTTACAAATGCCCATGCATTGGTTAATTGATTTAGGCGTGTCAAAATCCATTATAAAATACAATAGACGTAGATATATTTAGTAAGTCCACGTAAGTAGTAGACCACTTTAGTTAAGCGGTATAGGTTACTAAATACAGTATGTTAACTGACAAAGAGCGTTCCTGTTAACCCGCAATATTATAGTTCTTTGTGTAAATATTGTGTCAAATAAATTTATTTTCTTTCTTTCTTCTTTTCATGATAAAAAAAAAATTACAATGCAATTTTTTTTTTAATATTAGTATGTAGTGATATTAATAAACACCCCTTTGCAAAAAAAAAACGGGCGGTTTTGATTTTTGTGCATTATTGGTAATCATTTAGTTGTAAAGAGGTTTTAATAGCCAAACTATGTTACTGGCACTTAATAAAGAGTCTAGGTAAGAAAAAAAGTTAGTTCCAAATTCGAAACTTTTGTTTAAAAACAATAATAATCCCGTTTTCCGTTTGTGACTTTTACTAACATTTTGCAGGATTGCGGTTTGCGGTTAGAATGTTATCCTGGTAACTAAAACTAACTTCTAGTTATTTTTAGTAGAATAATTTATGTTTGTCGCATAATCCAGCCTTATTGTGACTTAAAAGCGATATCTTTGTGTCGATTGTAATGGCAGAAAAAGCAATAAGAGCTAGTAAAATTGTAGCGCTGCTGGAAGAAAAAGGTGTAGCCATAAAACTATATTCTTATTGATTAAAACAAATTACTAGTCATTTATGCTAATGACATAGTAAAAATATTAATATTATCCATACAAAAGCTAATGACTGTTAAGGTGCCCGTTTTTTTTGCAATGGGGTGTAGATGATATAATATAGATGAAATATTCACGCAAAAGAAACACTCTGTACACGCACACTTTTATTTCAATGTAGAAAGACAAGTGTGACAAGTCTGCGGGTACAGAGTTTTTCTTTGCCGTATCAATTTAATATTTTTTGTGAATATTTTACTATAAAAAATAAAAAATACTTTATTTTTAATGTTTTTTTTTGCCCCTGTTTTGACGCTGTACTATTGCAGGTTAACGGGAACGCCCTTCGTTAGATAACATACTGTATATCTATGTACGTCTATTGTAATTTGCCCATGCATTGTCATGTTACCACATGACCAAAGTTTTTTAGACCATTTTCTAACAGAATTTATGAATGATATTACTTATCTATCTATTCGAATTCAAAATAATTCTTGTGTTAAAAATGCGCATACAAATCTCCATCGAAGCATATTCCATGCACTTCCTATTTATTCAGTCATGAGAACAAATTCACTAATAGTTTGATAGCCGTATAACTACGGAAATGCTCCAAGCTGGGCTGCGGCAAATTAAAGCGAGCCTGCTCGTCACGAGCCACGACCTACATTTACATCATTACTTACTTTATTACGCGGCGCGGCGAAGGCTAACAGCTTGCACAGCTTTGCATTTTATGGACAAGTTATTTTCTATGTACGTTTTAATGGAGCATATGAGTTTATGGCTCTCTTTCTTGACCTTTCAAGTTCCTAACAAAATAGCCTCCGTGAGCGGTGACACTAAAATCTATGTCTGGCGTTCCTTGTGCTGCCAGCTCCGCTGCGGTTATCACCTTTCTGACTGGCCAATATTTTTACTCTACTCCTTCAAAGTTTGTGCTTATTTTAAAGATGAGTAGCTGTTGTAGCGTGTTGATGTAATAGCGTGCGACGTGATGTACCTTTCACACGGAAATCTTTATACGGCGATATATGACGGTAGGAACATCAGCCAAGGAAGGGGTTTAAAGTTTTGCACTGTACGACACGACGAGGTGACGATGGCAACGGCGACACCACATAGGAACAAACGATTTTAAGTACAAACAATTGAACATCTTTGTATTTTGAGTTAAAGAACAAGTTGAGTGCAAAGGCAGATACGAGTATATCGTGGGAAGTGGCTGCCAAGGTAAAAGTATCGTTGGAAAAATAAAGGATCTTGTCATAATAAGATCGCGCAACTAGTAATTAGGTATTCTCGTGAAATAATCGTCTAGCTTTGTCGAGAACTGTCTTAGTCGTATGGTGTAAAATTTTAAAAGCTCTCATTACGAGTACGTCGTTGTAAATGTAGGGGAACATGTTGTGATGAAAATATCCGACAATTCAGTGTGATTGAAAGATTAACCATTTTTCCTTTCTCTCTCCGGTCTTTGAAAAATGATTTCCTGTCAGATGTTGATAAACATTTCATCGAAAAGGAACACTTAATCCGCTGCGGAGGAGATCGAGGTGCGATTTCAATTTGATTGGTCCCAGAACTGATCTTCGTTTACTTATATAATTCTAGTGTTTGGTTTAATTATCAACAGATACTAACAGATTGCTAGCAAGTTTTTACTAGTTCTAGAAAATAATTAGGTTTTCAGAACGAATGCAATTAATTAGCTAACATTTCTCGGATAATTATATGAAAATGCTTTACACGCGATGTACCAGACTTCAGCTGAAAGTCGTCTATTGTTGTTGGCTGTCCGCTTACATTGTTTTCATAAGACTATGGAGCTCAGGTTAAAGTTCCTCGGCATGAACTGTTTGTGAAAATTTTCTCTCTTGAATGAAAACTGCTTAAATGGAGTTCGGAAGGATGAAGGGTGTTTGGTGCACTCATTATGGCGGGCCCGTTAATATAATAGACTTTCCAGATTGTCGGATTCGGAAAATGTATTTAAATGTCTTTATATTTCTACTCCCTTAGGTACCTAGCTATGAAAAAATGATTGAAAGAAGGTCGAAGGAATAACCGAAATAAGTAGCATTCGGTAGAAACGCGTCAAAACATTATAATGAGGTCAATTTTTCAATGTTTCGTACGTGCCTCAGATCGGCTAAGATTATTTTTGTTATTGACGTTTTCCATCTTTCCGAGAATATTCAATGCCAGACAATTTTATTTATTTACATTATAGTATATTGAATGTCGAGATCAGGCTGGCGTGAAAGTAAACGTGTACAACGTTGTGTATATTTACTTTACTATTTACAACTTCCTCTTGAATTCATTTAGCCGCAAGATCACATTAGTATTTTTATTATCACGAATGGGCACCTACGACGTAAAATTTAACATCTTATTATAAAAATAATGAAAGACTGGTTTCAACATCAATTTGTCTTTATTAAACTTTATGGTAACTAATACTTTGTACTACAAGATTAAGTTTCAATATGTACAAAATATGTTCAAAACGTATGCGTAATCATACCGTTTAGTAAAATAGTTTAGATTTTAATAAAAGATACAGAATAATTAAGTAATTAAATAAATAAATGAGATTTTAGGCACTGCACGTGTTTAACATCATATCACATTCATGGGTTCTATACACCGTACACCACATTTATTATTCTAGTAAGCGTTTCCGTTCTTATAACAATTTATTATCAAAGATAATTTTTTGAATTTTTTTCTACTAGAATTTACATTAATAATAAGATTTATAGTGTTTTACCATAAATAACTTTGTTACTCTACTACACTCGAAATCAAAACAAATTCCTAATAGTTCCAAATGTTGTAGACTTCATTAAAGTTTATGTCAATCTTGAATCAATATGAGGCAAAAACATTTATCTAATAATCTCTATCTACTTATATTCATAGAAATATGTTCGAAACATAAATGAGCAATTAATCTAGAACTACTAGGTATTGCTTACAAAGTTTCAGATAATATTTATACAACATTTACTGCTATTGAATTTCAGTTAATTAGCTGCTATCTTTGTAATATCATATTTCTTTCTTATTTTTGTGTTGTTTAATTAGCTTAGGTAGTGATAGACAAATAAACTATAATTATTTTACGTTCTAGGAATATCGGTCGACAAGCTGGAAAATGAAATCCTTGAGAAGAATTCCTTTTTGTTTCCTCACATTTTCCTAACGCAGATTTATTTCACCTGACTTATGTGAGATGAACAATTGAACATTTGTCGAGCCAATATTCTTCACCGAGTGCGACGCGGTACTACAAATCTATAAAATATGCGTTAAAACATTTAAAAACAGTGCCTATGGAAAATATCTCACAATTGTAGTTTGACAAGATTGCTTTAGATGACACTTAATTTTAAAAGGAATTTAATTAATATAAGTACTCTTCATTATACAAACTAATTTGGTCACAAAACGGAGAGGGCTCGAAATGTTCCAATTACCTATTTATGTACAAATAATTTGTTCTAGTAAAAAACTAAATAGCAATAACTTGCTGAAGAGAATAGACAATGTTAATTAATTTTGTGACATTGTCACGAACATTGTAGGTGTTGGCACAAAGTTATAGTTGACCAGGCAGAGACAAGTTATCTAACTCGTTACGAGTTAGTTTGCTGGTTACAAATAACTTCAAAGGAAGACCACATCGTGTTTCTATAAATAGGTATAAAACGTATTTTGAGATCAGAGGGAGATTTGGTACGTAGATGAATTGTTTCGTATTGTCTTACATAAACATACCGAATTATCGGCATCTTTTAAAATTGTATTAGAACAGTTTTATGAAAATATGGATAGTAAGTGTCTGACATAAACGTCTTTACATTTTTACAAAGGAGTTGCTTCAAGGCCAGTTTCTCAAAAACATTAATTTTTTGTGTAAACGTTTCTATATTCCATTCCGATAGTTGATGACCTACCCTTCGCTGAAGCGAAACTTTGGGCTGATAATACTTGTCTTTATTTTAAGAAAACTAGTGTAATTCATGTATTTGTCAAAATAATAGGGTAATTTGACACGCCGGCGGAGTTACAACTTTACAAGTTTCACTCCAACAATAATAACACAAGAGTCTGTTGGTATTTCAATATCAGTTATTAATAAATCGGATTCAAATCAGAAATTATTCCGAACGTCTCTCTCTTTCATTAAGCCTAAACAGTGACTAGATAAAGTAGTTTTTATAGCTAAGCTAACAATTAAAACTTCCCATAAACTTGATATGTACAATCGTTCAGTATGCACTTTTACTTATACATACTAACTAGAAAATATTCGTAATGATATAGATATATTTCGTTGATTGAGAAGTAATGATAAAAAATACACAGCAGTAGGTAGATTTATCTATAAAGTAACAAACGAAAAACACTTATAAAGTAGGATTTAAGGTCACCAAATGTACAATTAAACTAATGGCATTAATTATTTGAAGTCTAAAGACTAATGAGCATATTTAAGACGAAATGGAATTATAAACTTAGCTGTTGATGTTAAACTTGAGGGAGCGCGTGCTGGGGTGCGTGGAGCGCGTGGCGAGCAGACGCTCGGACGCCTCGCACAGGTCGCTGGCGGAGTACCGGCTGCGCCTCAGGGTCGCTGGTATACTTTCTTTCTCAGGAGGTTTCTTCACTTCGTTTTCTATTTGAACTTCGAGATCTCTAACACTGCCGCTGGGGCTTCTAATCTGTTCGAATTTCTCGCTGGTGGTGCTGGAGGGCGTTTGACTCCCCGTCTCGGACTCTATGATCTGCTCGAGCGTGCTGGGGCGGCGGCCGCGCGTGTCGGCGTAGTAGTCCACGGCGCTGGGCATAACCGGCGTTAGGTTCGCCATGGGGTCGATGCCCAGCAGTAACATTACGGTCGCCGGGTGCTCCATTATGTACTGCGTGATGAGGTGAAGGAATGGCTCAGTTTGGGTACCCCTGTGCGCTTTCGGACGCTCCGGCGTAAGCGGCCGCTCCTGCTGTTGGAGATAAATTTAACATTTTATCAAAAGAAGTTTTATTTAAACACAATTAAGAGAGTATCAAAATTTCCTTGCTCCTCACAACTGCTTTTCTAACCTGATCCCAACAGAAAACGTCAGGCGGATGGCTACAGCTTCGCGCAAGTTGATTCGGTGGAGTGCTCCACTGGAGATTAGGATTGGAATGTGCTGCGTGCCACCCGGTCGGAGCCGCTGTCATCTCTTGCAGGGCTTGGATGGCGTGGCGAACCTAAATGTAGAACATGAGACCATAAGAACATAAGAGTGTTTAAGTTCAGCTGTGGTCCTAAGTTTGAAGTCCAGTAGAGTCGGGATTTTACAGGAATGTTCAAGTTTCAAAATCTAATTTCCAAGTACTTTGCAGAACCGGTTCGAAATAGTTTTAAATACCACATGTATTAGGTCATCACAAAAAGTAGGTGAATAAAGAACGCTATGAGGTCATAAATCCTTATCTAAAGACTGAATGATATAATTGTATTATTAAGGATCTATGTCACGTGGGTTTTGACAAGTGGGTCAACGTGGGATTACTCGAGACGTGACCTCATTGAAGGACTTGCCTCCATGCTGAGTGCGGCCACGTCGTGATGCAAGCTTGACACCTGGGTGTCAAGTCTGTCCACCGACGACCTCGTATTATGCACTTCTAGATTTAGCCCTTCCAAAGAATCAGCTCTTGAAACTTTGGGCGTTGCTATAGAACGCTGCCTTTCTATTCTTTCACGTAATTCTCGATGAGATAGCCGCGGTTGTCCATCCGTTCTGAAAATACCAGTATTTTATAAATATAAAAATATTTCTATTCAAAATAAAAGTGTATATTACCTTCGCAAAATACGTGCCTCATTACCCAATATTATTTCAGACAAGAATTCCAATTGTAGTTACAATAGAAAACCAATTCCAATCGGAAAACATGTAGGTATTGATTTATGCTTTCATATTTTAAACCAAACGCGATGTAATATTTTTTGTAATCCTACTGAAATTATTTTCTTAAGTGTAATTGGCAATTTGGCATTAAATGAAATAGAACCTGAATTTTTGATGCCGGGGGCTGTTTGCGTTTGATCCTGGAAGTTTTTTGGGCGTGAGTGCCGAGTCCTCTGCGGCGTTTTCATCATCTTCTGATATTGAAGGTAGCGTTAGTGATGGGTGACCGTTCCCATCAGACTCCGCTTCAGCTTCATAACCCTCTCGTAAGTTGTAAGTCAGGTCGTGTTGGATGTCGTGCATGAACTCTTGCTGGTATTCAGGGTATAGCCGTAAAGCTTCGCCTAAGCCACCCATGTGAATGCATTTTAAATCACAGTAGGTTAGAGCCTGTTGGTGTGAAAGCGAAAAACCATTGTTAGAAAGAGAAAATAAGATAGTTAATCGATTCAGGCGTGACTTTGCGGAAATCAATTATAAAATACAATGGACGTAGATTTAGTAACCTATTACGCTTTGACTATTCTTCAAGAGTCATAAAAGCCCTGTAAGAAATCGACACCTGTTTTACCTCTCAACGAGGCATCCTCAGGATGACGATTGACCAATTACAAACCAGAACACGACGTGTTGCCACACCGAGCGCCGAGCTACCCTTTATTTCCAGCGCTCGGTACTAAATATATCTACGTCTATTTTATTTTTTAAATAAAAAAATACTAAAATGCCTTTATATTAGCAGCGATGCTTTTAAAGTGAGAAGTGATAATAATTCAGTTTACCTTAACATCACTGCTCGATTTCACCACAACATCAGGATTATTCCCCTGCTGGTGCGAAGAGCCCGAACCGTTGTAAGCTTGCAAATGGGTATTCATGTCGCATCCCACCAAATCTCCTTTGCCTATTTAATGAAGGGTTTATGAATATTTTTACATATGCCATGTAGGAGGAAGGTAGATAGGTGTAGGTAGATGAATGGTACGTGGTACGAACAACGGGTTCATTTGTGTGGGACTCACCCAGAATAGCGACGACCATGTCATTTTGCATCACTTCCATAGAACCGTTGCATATGTAGTAAATGTACGTCAGCGCGTCCCCTTTGTGCACGAGGTACTCGCCGGGGGCGCAGAAGTTGTTCCGAATGTGTAGGGACAGCAGCTTGAGGCAGCCCTGTGACGCTGATTCGAAGATCGGGAGGGATAATATCTCACGGTGTAAATGTAGCGACACGTCCCCCCTCAGCTCCTCGGGAAATTCTTTGAGAGTCTAAAAATAAACAGACCCTTCAAAGACAGCTACCACGAAATATTTTCTCATATGACTTCAAAGCGGCAACCTAGATTTGCATTGACCGTAAAGTCAGTTTTTTACACGTAAATGAGATTTTATAAAAATATAAAGGCTTAGTAAAAAAATATATTTAAAATTGTAGCAGAGTTAAGGAGATTAAGTTTATCGCATTATATTTCGTTTCCAACCCATTTAGCTCGGTTGGGGTTCGGACGAACTTCAAAGCTGTGTTATCTTATCCCCGTATCTCCATTTGATACTTCCTCACCGGTGCGTATTAAAAATGATGTATTTATAAAAGTTCTGTATTTTATCTTAATGAGCAACAAAGCGTTGACCTTTCGTTATATCGTAATTGCAAATGAAAACAATAGACACTTTCGTAGCTGGATTTAACCAAAATCTAATTTTGCTAATTCAGTCCGTGATTGCCAAAGAGAAGTTAATTTGCAGGATGAATAATTATTAATAATAACCCCTAATTATTCTCAATTAATCGCACTGACCGCAACAGATACATCAGTATCTGCTGCGGTCAGTGCATAAACATACGTAGAACATAGGTACAATATACACAGAGCGTTTGACACGTCAATATTAGGAGCCCTAGTGACGAGAAAAAACGTTCACCTATAAGTAATTTACCTCATGAATATCGATGCCGTGGTTTAACGACCACATAGTCTGGAAATAGTCCTGCATCCTCTGCTTCAGCTCCTTTGGCACTTGGTTTATGCTAAGAAAGTCTTTGAGATCGCGCCACTTGCTTTGATACATGGACCGGCGCGAGTACATGCGCTGTATGATAGCCGTCACATTTCCGAACACTACGGCGTGCATCAGTGCTAAAACAGTGGAAATGTGCCATTTAATACTCCGAAAGTCTGAATACTCAATGCTTTCTACTGTTGTATGAAACTATGAAGTGGTGATGAGGTTGAAGCTGTGGTTTCAAGCTCGTTATTTGCACACCGCAAAAAGTTACCAGTGTTATTAACTACGTGCAATTTCATAATTAAAACATTAATTATGAAGTGCCATTGTGATTGAGTACGCCTGAATATTAATTTACATTACATTCCACTTCAATGCACTGAGCCGATCCCAAATTAGAATTTGACAGTTTTATATTAAGCTGGATATTAACGATGATCGATCAAAATACTGGTTATTCTGTGACGCTGTGTAATTTTAGACTCTAGTAAATCATGATTTGCTAGAAAGCATTTTGAGTTATGTAAACTGATTTTTATGTTTACCTTTGCTTACAAGTCAACACAGGAATATAACAAAAACGTAATATTGAAAATAAATAAGATAGAGTGAAATGTAAATGTAAGTCGAAAAGTTGACTCGATAAGGAAGTAACAGGTAGGTAAATAGATTGGAATGTTGTTGGCAGGTAACGGACCTCCAATAAGCATGGTGATGATACTGAAGATCTTCTCCGCGAGCGTGTTGGCGGACACGTTGCCGAAGCCCACGCTGGTGAGCGATGAGCACGTGAAGTACAGCGCCGTCACGTAACTCTCGCTGTGCGATATATTCGGGATCGGCACTTTCAGCCTCTCCGCCAGATTGTTTATCCATCCTAGAATTAAACAACTCGACTTTACCCAAACGAAGCAATAAAAAAGTTTTATCTCCGAGAATCTTACTGATGTATCTCACAGTTGAAGTTTGCACAAGTTGAAAATGGATTGCTGAATTTATATCGAGTAGATTTATTTGGGAGTGTTTTATAGTGAACGTATTTACCTTGAATGAGCGTTCTGTTAAGGTCATATCATATTCTAATCTTTTTCAATATTAAATTTTAAATCAGTCTTGTATAAAATTACCTAGGTCCCAACTTTCGTTTTTGTGAATTTCAATCTCTTTGTCGGCTATGATGAACCAAATGCAGGCGAGCCAGTGAGCCAGCAAAGTGAAAGAGAGCATTAGCAAAGTCAGTATCAAAGCCGAGTACTGCGAGTATCGATCCATCTTCTGAAGCAGCCGGGCGAGTCGCAGCAGTCTTGTTAATTTGACTAAATGCACGTTCCCGTGTGCTGACTCCTGTTCCAACAAAGTAGCAGATTAAGTACTCACTTCAAAGTAAAATGGACCAGCATCTAGGTATACAAAGGTTATATAGATACAGGAAATGCGGTAGCAAGACTCGGCACGCTTAATTTAAACAATACATTAATAATAACGCTGTTACATTAATTAGTTGGCAGTGTTAACTCACCGCGCCGCTGTACACGTCGGACGCGTAAAGTAGGTCAAACGGCAGCGCCGCCAGGAGATCCACCACAAACCAGCTCCGGATGTAATTAAGGGCTATCGCCTTAGAATCGGAGACTACTTCTCCTTTCTTACTTACGAATGTCGTCCGGAAATTAAGCACTATATCTGCAAAACGCATATATAAGGTGTAAAACTTTCCGATATAGGATATTAAAAAGTTACTGAAGTGATTTACCGATAATGAAGAGAGCTTCTACCACGACATCACTCGTCACACTTATCCTGGGGTGTCCTTCGTCTACGAAACTGGCATTGTACGGAACCACCACAGCCACATAAAACGTGGCAATGAGGATCAGCCAATCCCAGAATGTTTTAAAGACCCCGTAGTGTGGTATTATCAATCTAGATCTTTTTAATGCTGACGTTTTATATTCAGGCAGCGGAGGGTCCGATGAGTGTAATAGATTCTGAAATAATTTACATAATTTTATTGCAGCTCTTAACAGTCAACTGTTTTATTAAAATTATTTCGGCGCCGTGCCATATTTAATTCATGAAAAGTTTTCACAAGTACCTACTCAGGAACCGTCCCAAACCGGAAGGATCGGATGCGGGCGCCCGAGTACCTACTGTAGCGGAAAACTAAAATGCCTCTCGGTTGAAAAAAAAGTTTACCTTACTAACATTGTTGAGTTTTAGTTTCGACTTCATTTTGTCCGGTTTATAATGTCCTGAAAGCTGGTATAGTACCGCCCTAGAGCGTCGTCTGCCCATGTTCGCGGGCGACGGCGCTTCGGGGTCAAGATTGCCATTCGGGTCTGGAAGTAGGCAACTAGATTCAGCGCGGAACCGGGCGCCCAAGAGTGCCGCTGCGGGTACAAATGGGGATAACGCTAGAGTGACCACGCCAGCCGAAGGCCGCACCGCGGCTCCTGCATGCATAAACCACCCTGTTACACACTGGACCACTGGCTCAGTACCAGCTACGAGTAATGTCTACTTATTATAAGGAAACTTTGCCCCTTGAAGGATTTTCTTATAAAGCCGTATAAAAGATATGTCTCGATTTCTCATAATTGAAATTAACCTAAGTACCTAGCTGTAAGTCACTGAAGTGAAATATCTCAGTAAAAGGGAGTTTCAAGGAAAATATGCCGGAGTAAATTAGATACAAGAATTATCTTTCAACATTTTATATAAGAAAATCTTACTTAGGCAGTGATGCTGCTTTGATACCACGAAAGTTCAAAATACCGAAGTATAAAATTATCGATATTTTCGTAATGCGAAAACTTTGATTGGATTATTATTAGGTCGTTTCCATTAATTTACCGACAAACAAAGCGGCCATGATAATTTTTATTATTAATATACTGATAACTAGATAAGTAATAAACTTAATGATGCGGTATTTGAGCTTTCGTGAGTTTGTATCAAAAACAGGATGTCGCCAGAAATGAAAGTAAGCAAGTACCAAGCAGCCTACGGTGCGACAATTGAAATAATTGTAGATCAATAATCATTCAAATTAAAAATAATCATTACCTAATGTAAATTAAAACATGACGAACGTCTAAAAGAAGTATGAAGAGGAGTAGGTTAAATAAAAGATGGTTAAAATTTCAAAAGCACGAGGAAGCGAGGGTTAATATCTAATTGGATCTAAATCCAAATATTATAAGCCTTTTTTCAGACAGGTATAAAAAGTATACCTACATTAGTTTTTTTTTTTTGCTTAATTTGATACAATAATAGTGTTTTGATAAATATTACTCAGAATTAATTAAATCCAAATAATATATACAAATAAAGTTTTTACTGCTGTTTTGTTTAGATTATTGTGTTCAAAAGCCGTTTATTTTCAAATTAAGATCGACATTTTACTTGGTCGGTGGTCATTTTTAACGGACTTCAAAAATAGGAAGACGTTCTCTCTCAATTCGATACGTACTTTAATATTGTTTTGTATTTATTGCGTGGTTTAACTATAGAAATGCGTAGAGAAAGATTTTATAAAATGCGTTCAATTAAAAAAATATCTATGTCAAAAAAATAAAATAAATATCTATGCCTAGTATTCAATTTAAAAAATGTTCATGTTAATAATTAGCCTTTCCAAACTATGTTAATATGAGTACGACAATGAAAATAGCAATAAGATAACTAACTAGACATTACCTAAATTTTCGGCAGGTCAATGACCGCTACAACTACTACCTACCTGTAATTAAAAATAGATGTAGATTTTTATGTAAAATATTTGATCAATTAGTCGAAGTTTTACCTAAAATTTCCTTAAAGTATTTAGGAGCACAGTCAGCGGATCACATAATCCCCAATTTGTAGACAAGCACTCTTCTGACTTGAAAACTTTATGTAATTACACAAAATGTCCGAATTCTGTAGTCATTACAAAGCTGTTTAGTTTAGTTTCTAAATTGTGTTCATTAAAAGAAAGTTTCCCGTTTGGACTGTCGGTTTGCCTTTAGAAGTCAATAACAATAAAATATCTATTGTCTCTCAGTTAAATTCATAAATAGGTGCAGTAGGCGGCATGTCAGTGGAAAAAAAAAGTTACCACCGACGTGCGGTCGGATGTACAAGCGGCTAGACGGCTAGCGGTAGACAGTTTTCATAGAATTACAATCTAAAACTACTCTTACTTACCAAATAAATGAAAGTTTTGGCTTTTCGAGAAAATTGGAGGGATCCAAAAATATTCTTTGGGATTAATTCCCTAGATGGACGCAGACAACACATTTAGCTGATTGAAACCAGACAGAGTGCTGCCTTGTATTGAGATTCATTCACTAAACGTAGAAACCGGTAGGAGTACTCAACAGTTTCGTTTTGATATTTATCCAAACTGTTCAGTAGGTATTTAAAAAGCAACTTGAAAAGATTGAATTTACAAAAAATCTTATTAATTTTTCCGCTCTGTTTGCTTGGCTTGCAAACTGGAAATCAATTCGAATATTCAGTAGGTTTGAATAAAAATAAAACCTTCATGGTTGAAATACATTGAACTGGCCACTTTGATGAAAAATAATGACATGATGCCATTATTGACTTCTTTTTCTTACTTTTTTTAGTAAATAAAATATTTACTTCAACGTCCAGCCAGGTTTATTTCGTAAGTACCTACATTATGTTAACTTTTTATTAATTTTCAATTTACTAAATTAAATTAGGTAGTACCTAATTCACGCTTCACGCTTTTCATTTCTATTAATTCTCTTAATGATTTTAAAGACTCATTAAAATTAGTTTGGTTTGTAAAACAAATAAAAACTTTGAAGTTAGGTACCTACTTGGTTTGAAAGAAAAGAAGCTGGCGACCGTTTTACAAAATAAAAACAGAATGCCATTAGGATTTTTTTTCATTTACATTTTTTTTTAATGGTTTTTATATTTTTTACTTCAGTCAGCCAGGTATAGTTTGTAGGTATTTTACAAACTTTTGGATAGAATTCGAATCTTTTGAAATTCAATCAGATCGAACCAGGCCTCTTTATTTTGAAGACTGATAGCTAAATACCTAACTAGATATTAATTTTTTAATGGGCTAATTTATTAAATTCAAATTATTTAAATTCTATCTACACTACAAAACGAACCACTGGGTCTCGTAAAATAAATAAAATTTAACATTGATCAAGATACAAAACGAATTTTATTCATCCTATAGATAGAGCATGCTCGGCTTAACGAATATTTTCTTTGGCATTGACATCGACACTATGAATATTAAAATTTGTTGGTTCGTACTTACAACAAACCGCTACAAAGCAGAAACTGAAGGATTAAGCATAATTTGACTAAAGCCTAATCATAACTGACTCTTAAAGCTTCGTGCTACCTACATTTAAAGGTTTAACAGAAAAGTACAGCGTAAAAGCCTTTATTACAGTTATAAGCGATATCGCTGTCGCGCTAGGTAGCAATACCGAATCGGTACGCGATATCAGTGTCGCGCTCGGTAGCAATACTAGTCCGCCTACTGGTTAGTCAATTTGAACCAGTATCGCTACCGAGCACAGTGATATCGCGTTCCGATTCGGTATCACTACCGAGAGCGACAGCGATATCGCTTAATCTGAATAGGCTTTTAAACAATTTGGTAAAGTAACGGGTAAGTGCTGGCTAAGATTCCATTTTTAAATTCTTCTTTATATAACGTAAAGTGTATAAGTAGAATGTTATCATGCAAAGTGCATGCAGTCTGCAAAGTAAGAGAGTATTTATCTGTCTAGCCTAGGGTTTAGGTTTAGCATGGGTTTAGCTGAAAATACAGGCGGTTAGTTCACGTCTAAAGTCTGAACTTTAAGATACTAAGAATTGTGATGCTACCTTTGCTACCTTTGCTGTGCTGTGCCACGTATCGCCAATTCGATTTCCGCATACAAGAAATATTTGATTGGCCTACAAATAGTCGAATCTTGCTTCATGTGAGATTTGCAAGAGTGGGGCAACGTTGTTTATGAAATAAAATACTTGTGCGGTAGGGGGATCCCGACACACACTCGTTTAAAGCAGAAAGAGAGAGAGAAAGCAAATCGCATGTATAAAGGCTCTTACATACTAGCGCGATTCGTCGCGCGACGCCAATTTTAACAAAACAATTTCTGAGAAAACTTCTCGGCGAACAATGCGGCGGCGTCGTGTCGCGCCTTAAAGCTTTTTCCTTATGTGACGATAATACCAGTTAACCCTACAGCAAACTTCCAAAATGACATTATGAATGAATAGGTAGGTACGTTTTTGGATCAGTGTGATAACAACCGCCTGTATTCACAGTCACACATGTTTTTGTATGTAAATGTGCATTGAAAAAATGTTTGTAAAAATAAAACTAGAAAATGAAACGTGTAGGTATTGCGCAGCGTATGGACCATGAAACAATTCATAAAACGCAAACTGGCGACATGTTGGTTCTATTAAAATGATGTATTAAACAAGGGGTTAGTAAATGCTGTAAGTTATTACTGTTATTCAAAGTTAAATGGAAATACAGGGTGGTTTCTATTAATTTGATATACAAGTTTGTGGTATTCAAAGGGTATTTGAATTCTTGAACAAACAGCCAATGCTTCAAGTTTTATTAAACATTGCTGGTACCGCTATAGCGGGGGAAATAAACTAATCTCGAATATTTCCAGAAGTCAAATATAACTCCCAATGTTTATCCGGTTTAAATAAACATTTGACAATAATGTGATAAGTAAAAATTACACTAAAAATGTTTGTTTATTTACTCAAAGCATCAGCTATCGTCTAAAAAATATTATTAAAGTATAGAAAAACGAGCAAAAGTATTAAAATATCATTAAAACTAGATAAAGTGTTGCTGTTAAGCTTACACCTACATACAGTTATTGGACGAGGTCCTTTGCTAACAGATCGGCGCTAAGTTCATCCTCATTTACTTAAAACGTGTTGAGTCAAGTGATGCATTGTACATAGATACAAAGAAAAACAATTGAGTTATATTCGCTACGAAGTGTTTACTCGCTAAATCTATTTCTATCTACTCAGACTTATTGCCTGTCTAGCTACGGACTAGTGTATAGAGGCTACACAGTGGGTACGATACAATACTCGTAAAGGAACTTTACCGTGCGGTGATGCTCGCAACTCGCTAGGCAACGGGGAGCTACGGGAGCTCAATCTAATGCTATCACTCTTATAGATGTACCTAGAGCACTAGAACAACGTGCTGAGTGATGAGTTAATACAAATGCACAACTGTCAGCATCCTCGAAAGGATCTCATTAAGTATTCAGAAGGCTTCGGAACAAGGTCACTATTTGGAAAGTACTTATTATAATTTTTTGAGGGTTGCATTTTGTTAACAGGTTTCGAGTGTCATCATTACAAAGGCACTCACCGCTGTCGAAGTTCTCATTAGTGTTCATAGCGGCCATCTTGGTGTTAGTGATATCCTTGAAGGAGGCGAGAAATAAAACCACTTCTCGCTTCTCATTCTTAATTGGGACGATGTCGAGCAGACACCAAAAGGGAGATCCTGTAAAGTTTAATGAATGTTAATTTCAGTTGAAATTCAAAGGAAGGAACGAGTGCCTTAAAAACATTGATTATGTATGAATGAAGCTTCGAATTTTTGTGAACCGGTAGTCGAGACTTTAATGTTCCGTAAAGCGTTCGTCATTTTGAAGTAAGTCCTCAATCTGGTGACGATGCTCTGAGGAGCGTTGTTCTAAAGGCAGTTAATGCTGCTGACGAGGAACAGCTGGCTGCCTGTAAAAGTTTAATTTTGTCGAATGGAATCGTAAACCTCTTATTGGTTTTTGTTTACGATTGTGGCGTGGACGACGTTTTGCAAAGCCATTAATGCAAAGGATCGAGGGTCGAATTAAAAGTCTTTCTTTTAATATCTCGGAGTTTTATGACTCTGCTTTTTAATTTATTACGTAAATATTAACCTTTTACTATGTCTTTGAATCTTTGTCACTAGAGCGTGTGACGTCAACTGAGCATGCGACTGCGTAATTAATATTAATAGATAAACGAATCATTTATGCACATGTGGCTTAGAAGCTGTGACAAAGGAAAAATATCACAATTTTATTTTACTAGCCGATCGATCCATCAGCAAAATCAAATAAAGGAACACGTTTGAAAAAAGTAACTTTCGAAGCGGACGCAGGTGTACTCTGATTACAAAAAAACTGACACGTAGGATACTTTGAAAGCGCGTCGCGCGCGCGACTCGAAGTGTAAAGCTCATAAACGTTTTCGTTAGTTTTCCACAAATGCAATTCAACGGAAAAGCTTCTCGCCGATATTGAGTTTGGCGCTTTTAAAGGGCAATTCACTTAATGGATAGTGTTCATATTAATTTTATTTTTATTTTACTGGTTACCAGAAAGTGTTCGTTCAGCTTTTACCAAGTAAACGTTGTAATATTTTGGATGTTAAAATGAATTTCAAATTATTTTGTACAATTTCTAGTAAACGGAGAAAAGGTTAATTAAGACAAGACATAAGCTAGTTAGTTGTTCTTCAAGTTCGTGTAACACCAATTCGGGATTAGGAAACGCCTGTTATTGACTAGTTGAAGTCTCTCACGGAAACTAACCGTCAATTTAACGATGCCTAGGTTTGTAAACGAACTAGGGCCAGCCTGAGGATGGCAGCCTAGTCTTAAGCCGAGATTAATAAACGTAACTTAAGTACGGGTTGTGGCTTAGATAATGGTCCCGCCTCTCTCTACTTGTGACAACCGTAATAGTGACAGGCAGAGCACATGCTAAATAATGTTTATTTATCTCGACCTTAGAATTTTAAAATAACTTACCATTTTTCTTATAGAATATAAGTTCTAGTTTGAGTTCGTGCTTGGCCTCCAACGCAGTGTCGATCTCGTGCCGGTGCTCGTCTCGGGTGTCGGGCCCGTGCAGGAACTTGCACGCACACCCCTTCTGCATGATGTGCGCACGCGCCCAGCCTGTCAGCTCGCAGAACCCGTCCGAACAGTACACGATGGGGTAGCACGGCACTTGAGCGTTGCCCAGCACGAAGTTGCTGTCTGTTGGTACAAACGGTGGAGATAAGAAAAGGATTTACTGTCATAATGTAATCATAGGTGGTACACACTGCTACTTTTACACATAATCTAAATTGACAGACAATTATTCGATTTTATTCAAATAGTTAGCGTCATCAAGATTTAACAACTGAAGTGTTAATCGACTCTTGTCACTGACTGTACAGAATTATAACGTGCATACTCGTTACTTTGTTTGACAAAGAGATCTCTATTATAGGGGGCACTGGCCAGTTATCTTGCAATAAGGTATTTTAATATTTTTTTCTAAGTGCGCTTTAGGCGCTCTGAGCAGACGATGGACAATTTGTCCGCGTACATGGAAATCCAGGCATTTTGTCCGCATGCGCGTTAGATTTGTCAATAAAAAATAAATAAATATAGCCAGTGTAGTGGAAAGATGAATATATTTTTGCCTGTATTTTTGACTGAACCTATGTAGTAAATTGCTGACCCAACGAAAATTGGTTTTGTGACGGCAACAGTGTCCTACAGTGTCGGATGTACTTCCATATTAGTAGATTATTGAGTTCCGAGAATGTAACAAAGGATTTCGTTCCGCTTAGTTTTTTGTATGGCAAAAGTTTTCATACGATTTTTTTAAAGTTGGAAACCAAATTCAAATCACATTGTGGACAAGCGGGTCATAATTTAAATTGAGTACGATGAAGAGAATTTAAATAGCCTGTCAGCGCATATGTATACTCAAATAAAATTATTCTAGCAGTATGTATTAGGTATTGTAGGTAGGTACTACAGAAACTTTCAAAGTTAAATTAGAAATCTAGTCAAAAGTTTCACTTTGGAAATATTCAATGTCCATTTATTTTTTGACGAGTACAATAACTGTCTTGTAATTAAATTAAGGGGGATGCGCTAGGGTGGCCCGCGAAATTCAAATTTTCTTACGTTTTTTGCAATTTGCAGGTCAGTATCAGGTTGTATATTAATCTAAATATTATTAGCGCTCGTAACAAATATGGATTTACAGAATTATAAACATTAAAATCAGCAATACAACTCTCTAAGCTCATGTAAGTGCATTGAATGGCTATTTCATGAAATCATGACATTTGGCACTTTCATGAACTTAGAGAGTTGCTGCAAGTGCTTTGTTATCCCAACTGTTGGGCTAACCCATGGTTGGGCTGATATTTTTTGTGTTGAAAAAATCAGTTGTTCCCTTCATTTAAGTTCGCATAGCTCGTCAAAATGTAGGGAACAGCTGATTTGTTACCACAGTATACCATGTGTCTTTATATGATGTCATAAAACCTTGCACAACAGTTATCGAATTCTTGTGGCTACGGCTGCAGTAATCAGATGTATCTCCGTTATCTACAGGTTTGAAAAGAGTGAAGGTATAAGGTTCTTTTATCTACACCCATGCTATAAATCCTCTATAAAAGTTTCTGAAACAGTTAACTTATTGCCAACATTAAAACAACCAGTGTCATAGTAACCATAATATCATCCAAACGGGTGTTATAATGTTGTACTGAATTTCATAACGCAACTCATTTAAAAAAGAACACTGTCATTCACGAGCGTTTCACTAACAAAGCACCGTAATTTAAAAACAAAACACATTCGGATTCGAAAAAATCGAATTCACGTCGTACCGCGCCATTTTTGTTCGATATTGGTATTTCAAAGAAACTTTTATAGAAGATTCATAGGGTGTAGATAAAATCTTGTATGCAGCTGTAAATAATTAGGTATTTAAACACTCATGTGATAAACCCACATTCGTGTTTTAATACCCTTTATTATATAACAGTTGCATAAATAACTATTAAAGGCAAGGAGGGGGTGTCGTTATGTTAATAGCTGAGTCCCTTCTAGCACCTGACCTCGTAGATTAAACGACCTGTGTGGTAGTCATTTTCTCGTGAGCTTCTCAATCAAATCATTCTAATGAATATTGCGTTAAAATTTAACAAGCTAAGCACATAGTTACTGGTTCACGTCTTTCTTATGATAAGAAGTTATTGCGAGCTTTATTTTGGTTGAAAACTTAGGAGAGCAACGAACCGATGCTATTGTGCACGGAAGCTAAAAGAAATGTCGACCTAACCATTAAGTATATTTCAGAATTTTCGTTCGTAGCTTTCATGAAAGCTTTGGATTTACTTATTCGGCTGTATTCACAGATATTTTGTGAAAAACTTTTATGAAAAATAAAAGAACGTTGTGAACGTATAACTATTGAATATCATAAAAGCGTGCCTAGGTACAGTACAGGTTAGGTTGAAGTTTTGATTGCTCTCCGGTGAGCGGCCCCTCCCCCACATTTAAGCGGCGAGTGGACGATGAGCGTTTAATCCCGGAACTTTGTTCATACATTTGACGTGAGTGTTTGCACCCATGAGACGACCGTCTACATTTTTTATAAAGCCCCAGTTGTCGCGAGGGGTTGAAATTTAAACGCAGGAAAATTGTAAGGAAAAACTGGAGCTATTTCGTAGCTTTTTCGTAGGACTTTAGCATTTTCCCCATTATCGCAATAATTGAGGGCATAATGACAATTCTACCGGTAATAATAAATAAAAGGAGATCGAAAAATAAATGAGTATTCTTTATTTGAGTTGTCTAAAAATAGATTCTGGTAAGTTTCTGAATTTTGTTGATTCTGGTCAGCTTGTGGCCAGTCTACAGAAAAACGAACCCATTTCAACATAAGAGAGTTACGAAAAAGCTCCAAAACTAATGAATAGGGAAAATAGTTGGTATTCATGGGTGGAATATTTGGGGTCGAAATTCCACATTTCGGGTTTAAACATCCCTCGCTGTGTCGATAATACAACGTTTTGTGTGACAGTGTGTGTGACAGTATTAGTATTGAGCACGTTCAACGGTCGATGTTACGAACCAACCGGAAGGGAATTGTATTGGCTTTCCAGTTGCCTTAATATTCAAGCAATTTCCCCAACATAGACGCAATTGCATTCCCACAAACTTGCTCTAGCATGGTTGGCTAACTATTAGAGTTTGGAACGTGTGGAACCTTACAAATAAATAAAAAGTAAGATATTTTTCAATTATATAAGTAACGCATATCGTTTTCATATACTCATTCCTATAGGGATTTTTTTCTGGAACCACTTGAATAATGAGGCTTAAAATATACGCAGAAACTTTCATCTTTCCAAAGTAATAACTTGCATATTCATCAAAATTCGACGAAACAACGTTTCTACGTAAACGAACTCTGTAATAAAGCTATAAAATCACTCGACCAATTTTAGAATCGCAAACTATCTCGAACGATAATTGAGAGGAAATCATATTATTGAATCCCATTTTTCTCCAACGGTAAAGCTATTTCGAAAATGTAGGTAGAAGTGCATTCCTACAAAATTGGGCTTCGTGACAACCCTGCTGGCGCTTCCTTATCGCCCCTCTCGACCTATAGGGACACAGGTATCTATATTTCATTTTTGAAGTCACAAAGCTCACTCTAGCGTTAAAGTGTGGGTAAAGTATCGTGGATGCCTCGTGAGTCGCCCCGCACTACGGAATTTATTTGCCGATTCCCGTCAGTCAAATATCGTATCGATAAAGAATATTATGTTCTTTACGGTTTGTTTCATAATAGCTTAGTTGTTGTTTTTGGGACAGATGCAATAACTGCAGCTACGCTAGGAGTATGTATAGTGTGCTAGTGTGCCTCAGATCAGATGGTACCAATCCATGTTCCGAGGGGTTGGTACTGTCAGCCAAGGTGTCAGATGTTACACATCTGCGACTACTGTAACGTAGGTACGGTTTCTTTTGTTAATTCACGAAATTAAACTCTTTTTGTGTAGTTGAGATTTCATTGGTAATAAATTGAAGTAAACAATTAAAGTTGGGGTCGGCTACCAGTCTAACCGGATGCAGCTGAATACAAGTTTTTTATATGGAGCGACTGCTTATCTGGTAACATGATACCCCTTAGCAAGACGGTTTGTCAGACTTTCGGGGTTTTGACTACTTATCCTAACAATTGCGAAAGATCTTCAAATAACGGGCTTTCCGAGACATGGCGGATCTCGGCAAGCCATGAGCCCGTCACAACAATTAGTATTTCATTCGTGGATATTCCAAATATTCAAAATATTTTGTGAAATTCGTAAAACAATAGGTAAATCAATCAGTCATCTTAAAGGGTTTCTCGAATGAGATTTTAAAGTTAACTGATTTATTAAATATGGAATAGGTATAGACTAAATAAATTGATCAAGACGAAGGTGTAGCAAAATTCATTATTATATTATGTTTTATTCAGATTATAATCTAAAATAAATCTCTTTCTACCGTAAAATACTTTAGGAATACATAAACAATTTGATGTTAACGCTAATTGTGGCCCGTAATTTAACATTTTGTAAGATAATCACCGAATTTATAAACATCGGACGGTTTTCGATGAAATATTTAGGTGAAAGCCAGCTTGGGGAGACGTTACTGTGGCTACCTCGTTCTAACTCTCCACAAACAAGTTTTTACCACTGATTAATTGTTTTTACGGTCTAAAAACCCACGTCAAAGTCAAAATTAACTCTCTTACAACAGTTCCTTTTAATTAAAATACAAAAACATCAATTACTAGCATATTTATAGTAGCTTATGTTTAAAAAACTGGCCAATTCCGTGCCGGACCACGCACAATGGAGGTTTCTTTGGGATATTTTATTTTATTGAATTTATCCCAAGAACAAACTTAACTTAGAAAAAATATCCTTCCATACATCGATATACGTCACGGTCAATTTTCAGAACAACAGACGAACAACGAAGTGATCTCGTGATTTATATGGGTTATGATTTTGACCGGTATGTATGTATGTATGTTCATCTGTTCCCTCCTATCTTCCAAACCACTTATCACAATTTGACAAATGAGGTATCGTTAGAAGCGTCGTGATTGTCCGCTGGTTATAGGCTATGTGAAGTCACAAATGGCGCCCTCTAGAGGACATAAAGTGAGGAACTTAAAAAAAAAATGGTTTAATCGTACCATGTTGGGTATCAAATGATTGCAGATCGAATCAGAATGATGCTTAATGAGCTCATTTCAAAAATATATATATTATAACCCCAAAAGAATTTTAATCCGGAGTCACACGTAATCTGTTCGATTTATCCCTAACACGTGTGACTCCGGATTTTTAATTTGTCTGTCTGTGGTGTCTTGTTTATACCTTTTAAGTCGTAGTTGGGTATTAGTTTTTATTACTTGATTTTTTTTTTTCCTTTTGTGTTACGGAACCCTAATAATGATAATTGAAGCTACTGTTAGGTATGCAAACTGTCTGTTATGTAAAATTTAGAAGTCCCTATAATGGGGCAAAGTTTTTAATTATTAAAGTTCGTTAATATTCTGTTACAGTGTGGGCAAATATTAAAGTTTAGAAGAACAGTGGGCTTCTGACTATTTAAATATGAAAATATGATTATTAAGTTATTGGCTGAGACCAAAAGAGTTTATTATTATAGTAATAGTAAATAATGTAGATAGACTTGGATACATTATTAATATTATAAATATGAAAGTGAGTTTGTTTCCTTGTTACGCTTTCACGTTAAAACGGCTGAACGGATTCGGATGAAATTTTGCAAAGGGATAAACCTTGACCTAGAGAAGGACGTAGGCTACTTTTCATCCTGGATCGCAGACGAAGTCGCGGGCAACAACTAGTAATATTATAAATGCGAAAGTGAGTTTGTTTGTGTTAAGCTTTCATGTTAAAACGGCTGAAAAGATTTGTATGAAAGGCACATGTGTAATTGTGTAGACCATGATTTGGATTATGGCATAGGATACTTTTATCCCGATATTCCTACGGAATCGAGACTTATGAGCGTGAAACTGCGGGGCGCAGCCAGTACATAATAATGGTCTTTTGTCGCTTTAGATAAAATATAATATAATTTAAATAATTTTATGTTAGTCCTGCCATTTCAAAAAGCATTTTATTCTACGAGATAAAAAAATAGCCAACTGAAGTCTGTTTTTTTTATCTCGTAGACTAATTTGACAGGTGCAAATGTCAAACTTCAAATTTAAAAACAAACAACAATCACTTGAAATGTCAAAGTCTACGAGATTAAAAAACACACTTTAGTTAACAATTTTGTAGGTAGTGCCTAAGTAGTACTTATCGTATTTTAAGTTCATCGTAGTTTTATTCAATTTAGATTACAACTAAATTTTGTGAAAATCGCAAAGGGACGTATTTCGCAAACTTAAAGGACGGAGAGCAACCCGGAGTTTCCAAATAAAATCAGTATACGGATCGATGTAGGTAAGTTGGTAACTCTAATTTTTTTCTCGACCAATTTGTCTTGTTTTCGAATCAGAGCAGTAAGGTGTTCACTTCACTTTACTTAGGTAGTTTATTTATTTTCCTGTTTCCAAAAACAAGATATTTCATATCTCACAAAGGCGAGCTATTGTTTTAGTTAAACTTCATATCCGCAGCACATAAACACGGTTTGATAACGACTAGATATAAATCTTGTTATATGTAAGTATGGTTTGTTGGACATTCTCCCTGAGGCAATGAGAACGTATTACACGCATGTCATCCTTCGCGGCAAATTATATTGTTATATAAAAACACATAGGAGGGTACGTACATTTATATCTGTAAGGTGAAAAGAAATGCTTGGGGCGCGGGCGATGGCATATATAAACTTTTTCATTTAGTGCAGTGGGCCTAACAGATCGCGCGCTGTAAACGTAACGTAAAATCGAACAATGTTAAAATTTAAATTAATCCTTTTGCACAATATAATATTTATTTATTTATTTAACAGTTTATTTACACACATGTAAACAAACAAGCATCACTCTTAGTTTTAAGACTTTATTCTTAACTTTTTTATATCTATTAGTAAGTCCTTTTAGTTTTAGTTTTGTTAATTATTAATTCCATAAAATATAATGTTAGGTATATTGTTTATAAAAAATAAAATAAATAAAAATACTTTAAAGGTATAATACTAATTATGCTTTTCGCTAAAATGTTAGTTAACTAAGGATAGTTGTATTTTCGATTCAAAATCCGTGCTTCACGTTATGTTTACGTCGTGCGTTCGTGTTAGGCCACTGCATGGTCTATACGGAAATTGTAAACAGTTTTAGTTGCTAGTGGCAATTTCTTAGCCGTCGGCGCAGACTAGACGGCACACTCGCGATTCTATTCATTTCATATCACGCGGACGGCTAAAAATAGGCCACACTTAGACCTTCTCTTTTCAGATTTTCAGAACACCATTTTGTTTGCCAACTGTGATATCGCGAAATAAGTATGTCAGTGTTTGTGCAACGATGTAATAATAAAAGCTTTTCGTACATTTATTGAGTATTCAGAACAGTATTAAATATTCAACAATCGCAAGAATGTTAAGAGTTTATAACCTTCTCCAAATTGTTTATCAAGGTCGCGTAAACAGCCTCCAAAACGCGTTAATCCATTGATTACCAATAATGAAATCTATCTGCTAATTACAGAGAGTGTTCGATAGATATAAATGGAATTAATAATAATCGGCTTTCTAATGAATTAATGGGATCAACGCGTCAACATTACTTCATGTTAAGATACCAGATGTGCGCCATTGATGAAGGTTTGACAAGAGATTATATGAACGTCTTTCATTAATTACAGAAGGATTTTGTAGCCATTGGAGTTGATACCCAATGGTATCACAAAATGGCACTGTGAATAAGGATTTTCTATGTTTGAAACATGATAAGATAGCGAACCTTTTTCCTGCAGGTGTTCGAAATATGAATGGACCATTGACACAATCAAGTCACCAGGGGAGGTGTTACCTAAACGCGACGGACGTGACGCAATCTCGCACTCCTCCCGACATACGTCAGGGATGTGAGTCGAAGAAACGGTATCCAGTTACTTTCCTCCGGCGAGCGTTGTTTGATGTATCGATTGAGCTATGTGTCCCTTCAAGATAATTCAGCTTTTGATTTAAGAAAAATATTCAAATAAGGCCCGCAAATCAATATTTAGTTACTTATTTATATCTTTGACAGATGTTTGTATCACATCGTAATGTTAAAGTGGTCGTACACCATTTACAACTAGAAATAACTTTATCGCGGTCATGACTGGAGTATAGTGCACGTTTGCGAATCTGTGGCTAATTTTACTGAATTGGTTCGGTCAATGCGCCGACGATTCAGGGAGCGGAACAGAAATAACAGGCAGTTAATTGAAACTGGCGCCAATTCGACCCGATATAATGTGCAATCAAACTACTTCAGTAAGATGATGTGCATCATATGCTTATGACCGTTATATTACGCAATAAAATATTACCTACGAGCAGGTACAATTATTCATTCGTAATTCGAACATTGTGTAAACTGTTCGACAATCTGTTGATGTTGAATGAACACAATACATCACGAATGTTTATCCCGAATCAACAAATCGCTGTAATAATGAATCCGTACCTGAAATATACAGTGTTCGATGTAAGCTTTAAGCTCTATGCCGAAATTCCAGGTCAAGTTGACCTTCTATGAAATAAATTGAGTTTGTTCAACTCCAATACAAATATTGTTTTTCTTGTAAGCTAGCTTTGAACGTGTCTTTTGGTGAAGTTAATCCCCTGCATTCATCAGAATTCCTATAAAGGCGCACAGGGAGTGAGATTATGGTTGGCCGTTGAATAGCAGCTGATCCGCGGTCCTGTTTCATAACCTTTTTCGTAGCTTTTTTTCTCTTTCAGATAAAAGACTTCAAGAATCCGATCGTTTATTAAAACACGATTTCTTTCTTTATATTTATAAACTAAGTGCGTTTTTTAAAAAAGGTTCAGAGCTTATTTAATAGTGAGTTTTCTAACAATAAACAAGGCTCCTAAATCTCATTATCCTTACCTTAGAAGATTGTAGAGTTGGATATTAAATTACATTATATTCGTGAAGTTTATCTCATCATTTTTATACTGAAATGAGAAGAATAGACTAGCGTCGTATTAGAACGAGACTCATTAAATTAACTTAGACAAAAGGTTAATAATAAAATTATTTCAGTGGTTTCTAAAGTTAACAAGATGAGCAAATCTTTGGTATAATCAGTAGATGAGAATGCGTAGTCATCATATTCCAAAGTAAGTCTACAGTAACATTATACATAAGTAGGTACTTATTTAAAATTGAACGTAGCACTAGAAGGATTCTCTAAATCAGTGTTTTTCAAACTGTGGGTCGCGACCCCTATGGGGTTCACGAAGCTTTACTCGGGGGGTCGTGGGCTAGAGAAAAACCGGACAAGTGCGAGTCGGACTCGCGTACGAAGGGTTCCGTACCATTATCTATGAAAACGGCAAAAAAATTACGTTTGTTGTATGGGAGCCCCCTTAAATATTTATTTTATTCTATTTTTTTGTATTTGTTGTGATAGTGGAAACAGAAATACATCATCTGTGAAATTTTCAACTGTCTAACTATCACGGTTCATGATATACAGCCTGGTGACAGATGGACAGACAGAAAGACAGCGAAGTCTTAGTAATAGGGACCCGTTGTACCCTTTGGGTACGGAACCCTAAAAAAAGGCAAGTCTTTCAAGGTCCTACACTACACACTAAAAATACAATTTCAGTCAGAAGGATGACCCTAGCCTAGGGGGGTCGCTAGAATTTTGTAGCTTCTAAAGGGGTCGCGTATTCAAAAAGATTGAAAAACACTGCTCTAAATAAATTGGGCTTGTCTTTATAATCTCTCAATTTGCTCGTTTATCTCTACTGTTGTTGTTTTCGTATTTACTTAGTTGTTTTACAAATTTTATCAAAGAAGCTTATCCCAGAGAAAAATAATGCAAATATCTTGGAGTTTGCACTTGCCTACATAAATATTTGCATCTCTAATTATTGGAAAGCACATTACCTACGACTGCCATACTAGGTAATTAATTTCTGAATAGCTATTACAAACAAAAGGCCTGAATCGCGAACGTTGCAACGTATTGCCTAATTAATGAGAACCACTAAAGTAAGGCTATATTTAGGTAAGGTTTGATACGGCTACGGTACACACGGCTACACATCAAGCTATACATTTCCAGTATAAACTGACCTCGCGTTGTACGAAAATCCTATACAATGCGAGATCAGCATAAACTGGAAATGTATAACTTGATGTGTAGCCGTGTGTACCTACATAATCTATACATAAAATAAATTAAAATCACATTTCGTGTTTGTCTGTATGTCCGCGTTATTCTTCTAAACCATGCAACAGATTTTGATGCGGTTTTGACCATCGTTTAGAGAATTTATTCCGGAAGGTTTATGTGTATAATACGTTATGGTGTGGGAAATCTCGATGTTTCGTCAAGTCGTAAAACCCGTGCGAAGCAGGAGCAGTTTGCTAGTAATTAAATAAAACAGAATGTTTCAAATATCATCATCGGTAAATAATATTTTAATTTACAGTTAGCTTTTTACAATGCGATGTATAAATACCTCACTCTGCCAAGTAAAACACTATTTTTGCTTGAGCGTAAATCCCTATTAAAAAGTACCTAAATATACTTAATATTATAAAGAAAAGTAAAATGTATCTACAAAAATTTTTACAAGAGCAAATTGTACAAGAGTACCCATTCAATGTTTTGGTAGCCATTACAATAAAGGCGACTCATTCATCCCTTTACGATGGACTTCTGTTTTCACTCCAAGTAACATGAAAAGATAATGTTCATTTGTTCATACATAGTGAAAAAACCTCTTTGATTGTACATTGTACTAATACAATGTACTTACAAAATATTATATTCATTTCAATGAATTTAATATTCAGACAGATTTATTGGTTTTATTAATAACCTGAACCTGAGTATTTTTGGTCGAGTAGCTAATAAGGTTGAAGAATAAATTGTGTTTCCAATTTTATTTTTTAAGGCTCTTTGCACGGCAAATAACTTGTCAACGCTTTCGTCTTTAACAGAGCAACGACCTAAAGGAGTGAAAGAGTGAAAGAATAACGTCCTTATATATACTTCATATTAGCACAGAACCGGTCGAAGTGGCGGTGCTTGGGGGAGGCCTATGCCCAGCAGTGGACGTCTTTCGGCTGAAATGATGATGATGATGACGACTTCATCTTCATTCCGTAAGTTTCTCATCAATATGAATGGGCCAAATTTAGAAGCATCGTTGTATTCATTATGCTCAATTTCGATCCGAAAACACGCATGTTCGAGCCAGTTAAAATGCAAAAAGTGATAGCATAAGCATAATCAGCCTATAATTTTCCCATTGCTGGGACATAGGCCTCCTCTCTTCGAGAGGGAGTAGGCTGTAATCCACCACCCAGACACACACATTTCTTCGATTTTTTTATTGTAGGATGCGCCGGTTTCCTCTCGATGTTTTCCTTCACTGTTCTGAGAGCAGTGGTGATGAAATTATTTACAAAAAATAAAGCGCCTGCCTGGGTTCGAACCCACGACCTAAAAGTCCCCGTTACTATTGGGCCAGCGCTACTCTCAAAAATTGATAAAATTGTATGATGAATAAAATGCACTATTTGCTAACTGATATACTTCAAATGTTAATTTAGACAATGTCATGTCAATATGATTCAGATTTCACACATCACTGGTGTATTCTGCTATTAATACCATCTGTTCACGACTAAAGGTAAAACATTTCACAGATTTTCCGAATACAAACAACCTCTATTATTCCACACTAACAGTACTCAACGAGATACTTCAGTAAATGGAGAACCACCTCAGTATACGAGTATTAGCTTATTTGCTTCAATAATAGCAGTAGCTAATTTGTGGTACGCGATGAAATCTCAGACGAGGCAATTTTCTATCGCTTTCATCAGACGATGCCGCTTCATGCCAGACATTCCGATAATTTGTTCTGTTCTCAACATACGCAGGTAAAATCAATACCATTACACCTTACTGTACGTATGTATGTATCTCTAAATAAACCTATCGTCTAGGAGTGCATTGTGGAGCAAACGTTTGGATAGAGTGGCTACGTAATTCGAGACTATTGAAACAGCAAGAGTTGCTCCTCAAAACGGGGTATATTTACATATATTGATTGATTGGGAGCTGATGTCTCAACTGCGGTGATTTTAAGTTAAGTACTTTATTAGATTTATGTTTAATAATACATCACTGGCTGACACAAATGTTTCTTAATTTAGTGGTTTGTTTCCATTATTATATTGTACAAGTTTTGAGCTGCACTCAAAATAATTAGATTTAATTATAAACTTTGCGTTTTCACAATATTCGGTTATAAAGTTTTCTCCCAGAGTTTCAAATCTGGGATGAAAAATAAAAGTAAAAAAAATCAAGTAATAAAAACTAAAACCCAACTACGACTTAAAAGTTATAAACAAGACACCACAGACAGACAAATTAAAAATCCGGAGTCACACGTGTTAGGGCATAAATCGAACAGATTACGTGTGACTCCGGATTTTTAATTTGTCTGTCTGTGGTGTCTTGTTTATAACTTTTAAGTCGTAGTTGGGTTTTAGTTTTTATAACTTGATTTTTTTTTAAATTCTTTTGGGGTTATAATATATATATTTTTGAAATGTGCTCATTAAGCCCTTTCATTTGATACCCAACATGGTACAATTGAACCATTTTTTTTTTAAGATCCTCACTTTATGTCCTCTAGAGGGCGCCATTTTTAATTTAATGTGACTTCACATAGCCTATAACCAGCGGACAATCACGACGCTTCTAACGATACCTCATTTGTCAAATTGTGATAAGTGGTTTGGAAGATAGGAGGGAACAGATGAACATACATACATACATACATACATACATACATACATACATACAAACATACATACATACATACCGGTCAAAATCATAACCCTCCTTTTTTCCGACTTTAAACTAGAAAAGGATTATATTAAAACAACGCCAGAACAATTTATAAAGACAGGAAATTACACAAGGATACATAACTAAAACGGTTTACTAAAGAAAAATCTTTATAATCCGTAAAACTGTTTTAGGAACACAATATAAAAAACAAAAAGCAAGATTCGTTCCGTACTTTAGTTTCTTTTTTCAAATTTAGTTTTAAGTATACAAGAGAATAGGGAATATTAAAAACTTGAATTTAATTTATATTCAAATAATTTTTTGACTTCTTAATATATTACTTTCATAATATTTATTACTATTGAGTTCTCATCTCATATTATGTTTCTGTATAGTAATAGAGTTCGCACTACAGTTTTAATCAGAACTTAGAACATTATGAACTTGAAGTGCGTTTGTCAGCCTGCAGCAGTATGCAGTAACTTATTATATTAGTACCTACATCATGGAGTACCTAATATAATATAACTACTGGAGTTTGAAGGTAGGACTACCTATAACATTGATTGTGTTGTGCCATTCAACTGAAACTTACGGCAAGTATGTTGAACTATTGTTTCTGCAAGTTTGGCAAACTGTTACCTAGCCTACGATGAAAAGCTGGCGTATCGTAAATCTTTGAAGGATATCAAGACTATTGTAGACTGTCGACGGTTGACCGTAAAATCGTTTACGTTACTGGGATTTGTTATTTATTGTTCAATGTTGGTTAACTATTCTGTTGTATGAAAAATGCTATAAAACATGCTGCGCTAGACAACCAATATTTGAAATAACGTGAAATAATTCAGGGTTCGACAAAAAAAATCTTTAATAATAATGCTACGGCTTCATTGTAGCGATATGGCGGTACTACACTTTGCGCGCACACCACTTGACGACTCACTGAGCGTTATCACGACAATGTAGCCCCAGCATCAGTAATGCTACGGCAACATTGTTGCGATAAAGCGAACAACATTTCGCGCGCTCTCTGTTTCTCGAGACGTCGGCGTCGTGCAGCGTGAGAGAGGAAGCGCGCGAAGTGTAGTTTACCTTAACGCGACAATGAAGCCCCAGTAAAATAATGATACCAGCCTATGTATGTTCTCCAGCGAATCCTTTTCTCATGCTACCGCTACATTGTCGCGCAAAGATTCGTGTCACGTTATCGCTATAAAACTTTGTGTTCGATCCCGAATTATATTGGCCACATTGTTAAAAAGCTTCGCATTTGAGTTCGCTTGAATGATTCACGATGTGACGAATTGCTTGTCCAGTGTCGCGACAGCGCAATCTTCGCTTTATCGCGATAATGTGGCGAAAACTGAACTGAACTAAACCGCGAACGAGCACTGAACACCAAAATACATGCAAGCTAAATCTAATCCTCTAATTGAAGGTCTCCCTAGTTTTAAAGTTAAAAAAAAAACAGAAAATAGTGAAATATTTTCGTACTTCCGTTGTAGATTTACATAAAATATGTCTGATCCTGTGTTTATTAATTTATCGATTAATTTCCGGAGCTGCGCTAAACGTGGCGTTTAAATTCATTATGCCACATTAGTGCGGCGTCGAGAATGAAAATGTTAATTAGATTATTACGTAGTTCGCCCTCACGTCGGCTTCGTAAGATAACGTAGATTTAGATGCAGGCAGCGTCTGCCTGTGCTATAATAATTATGTATACTGTTATGCTGGCACTGTCGGCTGTCCGAGTTGAATTAGGGACGTAATACGTTTATACACGTCACGCCTCCATTCTCTAAGGGGTAACTTGAAGTAAACTTACTATTATATTACAGTAAGTTTTCATTTAGTCAATTACGGAATTTAGTCCGAACTTCGGCTTGCAACTTAATGTATAAACTTACTGAAACATCAAATAATATTTTACATTCCATGGGAACCATAGTAACAAGCCTTCGTTTCCAGTAACTAAGTTACCATTGGACCGATAAGACAGCCTTATTCCATAAATTAATAAATTACTCGGTCTGTAGCTTAAAGGTAGTTTTCTACAGTACTTAAATGCTAAAGTTTATCCAGAAAATCTCTTCTCATAAAAACTTTCAGTGAAAATTAGATAGAAGTGTAAGTGGTGTAACAAAATTACCAAGTTTTGAAGGAGAAGAGGAAAGTTTTGTTGAATTATAAAGGTGTTAGGCTATGTCGTATGGAAACATGCTAACGTGTCGTATCTAAGTCATTTCCTGCGGTATTTTGTGTTTGAAACCGCTGGTTGATTACGTTAATAGCGTTATCTGTGTTTCATGATCTGTTTAAAATAAATGAAAGGTTGTTCTTTCTTTCCCAAGAACTTTTTTGTTTATATCTCTAATAGAGGCTAATAGATAAATATGGAAGAAAAAGACATGTGCGCCGACCCCAAAATAAAGGGCAGGAAAATAATGATGATGGTGATCTCATTGGCACAACAAACAACAACACTCAACTCTCTAGCAAAGCAAATTAAAATTGATGTTGACAAATGAATAAGGCTAGAGACATCCTGGAGTACACTGGATTATCAATATTTTAAATAACACTAAACTAATTGTCTTATCCGTAGCGCAGTTACGTCGTAGCAGTTTCGTAGCAGTGGCGTAGCAATGGCGTAGCGGTAACGTAGCAGTAGCGTAGCCGTGAAATGGACCGTAGGTTAGTACTACGGTTCATTGTATTGGTTCGAAAATGTTGCTACGATAAAATCCTACAACCTAATATTATTTTTTTCAGTAATTTAGTACTAAAATATTCTAACTCTTTATAAAACCAAAGCATAAGGTACTTACGCGTGCCATCGAAGCGAGTCGCGATGGTATCGAGGAAGGTGTTCTGGGGCGCGAGCAGCCCCTTGCGCACGGGCATCCCCCCGCGCCGCGCACCCCGCGCTCACCCCCCTCCACCTGGAACAACCAATACGTCACACAGTGATATAATCATTCTTAACAAAATATAAATTGAGTTTTTCGGACGTTTATAATAAGTCTCGTTTTAAAGGGTTGCGTAAGAAAATAACACACTTTTGTCACAATTGATCGACTCCTTCCGTCACAGTTAATAAAATTAGAATTTCCAAAATATTAAAATCTTTCTAACTGGATCGAACTTCAAGTATGGAAAAAAATCGGCACGAGGTTTAATAAAAGTTTGATCGAAATTGTTTCAATCAACCATAGTACCTTCGCCCAATTAATCCGTTCAGAGTTATCAATGTTATGTAAAATAACTTGGCGATTGCTACTCCTTGACTAATCGAACAAATTTTTCGTAAGTCATGCGACATGATTTTTATTTTCTATTCAGCCAATAGGAGTTATTGATGTCGAGGGAACTCCACTAAATCTGTGAACCGACACGTAGGTACTCTGCAGGTTTTTATAAAGGGCGCCACTATATAAAAGCTACTTATTTGTATCCAGTCGACCAATAGTGAAAAGATTTTTCACGTCTCGTATTTTACGCGCGCCATTTTCCACAGTTGCTGCTCAGTAGATTGATGATTCGGAGGTTTTTGGTCATTTGCTATTCACAAAGAGTAGTCCGTTAATATTGTGGGCTTACATTAAAGGTCTCTATAAAAGGTATTTAGGCTTATTTTTGAAATAGGTAAGTAATATAAAAACCGAGTTTATTTACCAAGGATTTTTGTAATTTCGGTGATTGAAGTTAGGTTCAAACAAACCCTCGCGTAATTACGAGGTACAAGTTACCTCGATCGACTGAATGACTGTAATTACGAGAGTTAGCTTTTGTTAAAAATGCACTATTGTGCCTTTTTCATTCGTACTTAGCTCGATTCAAAGTATTCATTAAAGGCGCGTTTCAAAAAGCGGCAGAACAAAAGCTTAATGAGAACAATCACCCTCTCTCGGATTGAGATCCGGCGAAATTTCAACGTGTATAAAGCGATTTTGTCATATCCCAGCGATCGTAGACGTGTATTATGTAAATTAGGGTCAAATTAATGTTGCCATTTACTCACTGGGAGGCATTAATTAAAGGCTAGTAGGAGCGTTACAAATAATGGCTACTATGTGTATCTTGGATTGACTGAGGCAGTTCCTATCAAGGTATAATTATAAAATCTTGAAGTTTTTATGTAGGTAAGCAGACTCAGAACAACACAACACTCAGTGTAAAATCGATAACATGTTGCTACAAATGAGCAGCACTTATTTTACAAGAAAATTGCTATAATTAGATGTTGAATCGAAAAATAATATGTAACAAATAAGAACTATTGCAATTCCGCGTACTGACCTAATGCAAATCTGACACATCTCGAATATCATCTGCCTAGCCTTATCCCAACTATGTTGGGATGGGCTTACAGTCTAACCTGCTGCAGCCGAATACCAGTATTGCACGGAGCGACTGCCTATCTGACCTCCTCAACCCAGTAACTGGGTAATACGATACCTTATTAAGTTTGGTTGTCAGACTTTCGGTCTTCTGAAGACCCGTGACGACTGTCAAGATCCACGATGACAGCTGGGACCTACGGCTTAACGTGCTTTCCGAGGAGGCGGAGGGCGGCACGGAGGAGACTCGGAATGTAAAGTTGGTCACCAATCCACGGACCAACCCAGGCAAGCGTAGCTTAACCTGATCGATCGACCCCGAGCTCTCTTTGACACATCTCCAATATTCAATATTATGTTTATTATATCACCCTAAGTACCCTACGATCTCAAAATCACCATAGGCCTAAACAACTAAAGCCGTCACTGACCGTGACGCGTTGACACTTCCCGATAGGTCAATCCCGCCTAATTCGGCACAAACTTGTCATCACTCCTATAATTGATGGTTCCCCCTCAAATATCCCCGAATCTTTGTCAGATGCGTCAATAAACGGCGCATAATAACTAGTATATGTATTTACGTAAGCCAAATAAAGGATGATCACATAGTCATGTTTAGTTAGTACATTTACTGGCTTAATAGCTGTGTTATTACATTGGCAAAGGCTTGCGCGGTGACCCCTGAAGTGGTAATCGGTTAACATCTGACAGGTCCATAAATGAGTTTAAAATGGGCTTCGTTTATGGAGCGTGAATATTGCTATTTATTTTTGGAGGTATGTGCGTATTTTAGTAGAGTATAAAAATCGTAATTTTGATATCCTAACTAATATGTTTTGATATCTTAACTAGTTTGTTTGTTTTTTACGCTTTCACACTAAAACGGTTAAACGGATTTTAATGTCAAGTCGCGTGTCAGGTACATAGCTAGGTTAGTGTCCTATACAAGATAGGTACGCATCGGATAGAGTATCAAATTATGGTCGCCTTGGCATATGGGTAGCCCATGACCTGGAATAGGACATAGGATACTTGTTATCCCGATATTTCCTCAGGAGTGAAACCACGGGGCGCAGCTAGTGTAGGTATATTTCTCATTCTACTTCGAGTGTAGATATGGGCTAGATAGATTAACCCCAATTTTTATGTTACGTTAAGGAGCCCTAAGCGAAGTATTGGTTCCTTCTCATAGCATAAATCTGAATGGCGTTACAAAAATAGTCATGTCCGCAATTCTTAGAGGAAAACGTGTCGAACATAAAAATATGAGTTCTGAATGTTCCACTTGTTACTACTTCTGTTCAAGAGAAGAATGAACCTTTTAAAATAAAGTATCTGTTGGTTAATTTTCATCGCCTGTCCGTAACGAAAGCCTTTTGTTAGCAAATAGGTATAAAGATTAAATTCCTGATAATTATGCCATTATTAACAAGCAGTTCTTTAACTCTTTTCTTTGTCATGAACTGTCAATTTTAATCGCTGGTATTTAACTAATAGCACTTTGTCGCAACCGCTTGTTCCAATTTTACATAATTCTTGTTCATAACTTATTTATTTTCTTGTTTCTTTAGAGCTTCCTGATACGCGGACGTTGGGACATTAATAAACGATAAAGCAATATACCCGGCTAAACATTCATCTTATATACAACGAAGTAATTGCTCTGATTCAAGGATTTATACAGTCAAATTGATTTTCCTTAGCTCGGATATTTTATGAATATCTCCCTAATTGCTCGTGCAAATTCATAGCTTGATATTTTCTCTAATTCTATTGACGAAAAATGTTAGTCTAATTGAAATTAGATAAGGATACTTTTATTTATAGACTCACTGATTGAGATGAAATGAAGAGACATGGCTTTTGTGGTCCTAATTTCAGTTAAGTGTACTACATACTATACTACACATATGAATGTTATTAGAATGCTTTAACGCTCCAAACTTCAGTTGAAAGTTGTTCAAACATAAATCCTTTGGAGTTTTATTACCCTTAAACTTTCTTTGAAACTCACAAGAAGGAAACACGACATATATGCTTACATGAATAACATCTGTTTACGAACCTGTCAAACATGCAACGCGCGAAGAAAGCTAAATTTTCCTTAATGCCGCACTTAAATCCCATTTATGTCATAAGTTTATATTAGCCGCCTGGAATGGGATTAAAGGGATCTGTTGCATGAGTTTTATTGTGAACGATGAGACATTAACCAGTTTCCCGCACATTGCACACAGAAAACAGAACTTTGTAATGGACTTGATGATCAGTAAGTTTTGATTTTGATTGATGAATTTCAGCATTATTTCTCGAACAAAAACTGACCGTAAGTGGTACGTTTTACGTCCCGATTCTCATTAACCATCCGTAAATCTTATATGTCTAATTAAAACACCATTTAAGGTGACCCATAAAACGTTATAGTGAGCGCGTTAGAATACTGCTGCAGCCTTCCTACTTCACCATAAACTTTTTATGTTTCATAAATACTGTGGCAGTAAATATGAATTAATGGTTTTCTGAGGTTGCGTTATGCCCTTTAGCTATCCATATTCTTTCGGTCTACGTAAACAAGATATGTTGGTTTCCAGGTCGAAAGATATTAGTCTGCTCATAAATCTATTATAATGTTTTTTGGAAATTAATAATCGTTACTCCGGTAACGCGGAATTTTTCAAGAATTAATTATAATGTTGTTATCGCTTGCAGATACTCTTCACTCAATAATATCAGATTCCGTGTTGTGTTTTAAAACATGCGTCAGTGAATACTTCATAATTATCGTAATGTAATTAAATTAAGTACCTAAGTTACCTGTCGCAGATATTATTTTATTTACATTCATTATACGGCTTAAAACATACATTTTTGAGTGAAAATTAACGTAAACGAAGAGCGATAATTATTATGGTTGCGGGAAACAAGCAGCGCTGTATTCTGTATCATTAAAAGTATAAAATTGTGGATTCTCCCGATAATTATCGAAAATGGACAGGTTTTCCGCTCTTGATGTTTGAGAATCGATGGATGAGGGCCGAGAGGCTATTAAAATATATGAATAAAAAATCAAAGTCCCATTCAAACCGGAATGAATTTGTATTTCTGAATGTTTGTAAAGAACCGCTTCTTTTACATAATTGCTAGCGGATGGGGTTCAAAGCTTGCGAACAAAAATCTTTCAGTTCAATCAATCATTTTGCTTCTATGTATAATCATTGCTGTTCGATCTATTCAAAGTTAGTTAAAACAACTTAGTACTATAGAAATTAGTCACATTATAAATATGGACAGTATGGAAACAAGGCCTCTTTGAGAAATAATTACCTGCGTCCATTTTTAATAAGATCACGGCTACCACTCTTCTCGACACGGTAATCGCAACCACGTCGCAACTGACAGTACCGTGACAATCACTTTGGGGTCTTGTCAATGAGCGCGTCTGTGTGAGTGTGCCGTTTCGAACGTTTACTACGTAGTTTCTGTACTGTCAATATTTATACTGTGACGTAGTCGACAAAATTCAAACTATAGGCCTTTTTTTAAACGAAAACACCCGTGACATTGTGTACAAAATATTTCGAGCGGAAAAGGAGAAGTAATTGTGTCAGATCAACTGTCAACACATCAAGTCGACGCGCAAAAATGGGGTTTGGCGGAAAATTGATTCCAACAATGGGAAAAGTTGTATAACACATACATACTATAAGTTTGAAACTTTTTCGCGAATCTACTAAAAGAGTATCTGATCCTTTTAATCCTATTAAAAAAGTTTGTGCTCACGTTTTTACAAGGTTATGCGAGCTCACTCCTAATAGATATGTACCCATTTTATAAATCCAGCCACTGAATTTCGGAATTTACTTTTAAAATGTATTGGGTATTGATTTTAAACTTCGCAGACTTAGTAAAGTCTGATAAGATTATTATTATTAGGTATATTGAAATAGGTTCTATTTTGAAAATTAGTTCTTTATTAGGGAATCATGATTCCATAGTTGAAATTACAACAGTTTCTGTTATTTAGTTATAGTTTCAGAAATTAGGTAGGTACATAAGTATAACAATGTCCTCCAATGGCTTTATCTAGGATCAGTAAAAATGGGGTACTTTTGAGGGTACGCGGGTTAATCGCTTGTGAGCAGACCGATCGATCCATCTCCCGATCAGTCACGTCTAACAACGTTTAAGTTTCAATGGACAATCATTCTTTCTGAAATATTCGAATCTTCATAAGGTTAGTCTACTTTTTTAAGCAGCAGTTATTGTTCCTTATCATTGGGTTTTCCAGTAAATAATTTCTCAGTCTGGAGTTCTGCCCGGTTGATGGCGATAGCCTCGCACTCTATTACATGGAACTCAAACATAACTAGCGGAACGTGATTGTTCATACACACCTGCTTATCTTTTCTGGGAATACAAGCGTAGATCTTAGATCCCTATGCTTAGGTGTAATAACGTGGGGTTGGAGATGTGGTAGAACGTAATTATTGTTTCAACCTTAAGAGGTGTACTTAACTGTTGGCAGGGGGTTTTACATTCAGGATGAATTTGCTTTAATTAGCTCACTCGGTAGTGGCATGCTCGTTACGTTGTTATTGGAGCGGACGATAGTGACTTTAAAGTGGATGTGGATCCCAACACAGACCCTTGTACACACACTTATGAACGATGAAATAATTTTTTTCAAGGAATCTGAAACTTAGCGTGATACTATAGTATCTTTTCTGAGTAGCTTTTAACTATTTGAGGTCGATAGCTTAGGTCCTCCTAATTTTTTTAGCTTATTTTTTTTTTGGGGTGGGAAATTATCAAATAACTTCTCCCGTTCTGGGCGGAGCGAGAGGTCGTGTCAGACTCTTACTGATTAAAACACACCCGAGTTCCTTCAGTTGCCTATATGTTGCCAGAGGCCACGGCAACCCTTTCAGACTTTCCTGCGACACTGCCAGGAGGTCATGGGGCCTGAGTAGTACGTCTTCATTTCAAAGGAAATATTATTCAGAGACTACAAATTTTTACGTCATGGAGGGGCCCTTTTTTAAATAAAATAAAAAAAAAATAGCATTGCCATTTAACTTGATAATGCTGCTAATCTATTTTCTGGACATGTGCTCAGAAATGTAATATATTTAGCCATTTTACACGTCGCCGTCGTCGTCAATCTTGTGACTATTTGCGGCGCACAGTACACCGACACAACGGGTTCAGTACCTCAGCTATTTTTATATCGAAACCAGGAAAGTTAACGTAAATACAGCGCGTAATGTCTTGTTCGTTAGTATTTTTGTCTTTATGATCTAATAATTTAAGCATTCGAATTCGACGAATCTTGGGAAACCACACACTCTAGGCATGTGCTTTACATCAGTAATATTTCATACAAATAAAGTAATTTATATCCGACATTGAGTTGAAAGAATTGCGACTGACAAAATAAATGGTGTTTAATCAGTCCATCGTTGTAACTACCTATAGCGTAATGCACAGCAGTTGTAAACTTTGTTTTGATATGAATTCTAGTTTACATTTTCTACAGATAGATACCTAATCTATCTAATGGGTACCTACGAAGGTTAAACCGAGTGGAAGCGCTCTATTTGGCGCTTACCAGATTTTTTTACTTCATTTGAAAACTCATCTGCACAAATGGTCATCGGTCTATTGAGAAACATAGTTCACTCAGTCAGTACCACTATGATACCACTCCAGCAGGAGTAACATGATGCTTTTAGTCATAGCTTTTTCTATACAAAGTGACATTTCGTTTCTTTATTTTTGACATCGCACACTAAAAATCCTTCTACAATCTGTCGTTTTGTCTATCTTTTCTAACGATCTTTGTTTAAGTCTATTTCGGAAGAAAGTTTTCTATCCTTACTGTCAAAATCACACTGAAAATTGACGTTTGTCTTTGTCATTTGTAAAGGTAGTGAACAATGTGATTTTGGAATCGCCAGTAGAAAACTTTATGTCTACACGGATCGTCATATTTGTCTTCTCTTCCGTCGACAAAACGGTGCTCATGCTACGCCTGCAGCTGGCCAGTACAGTCACGGACTTTAATTGACGAGCCACCTTCAAACTTCGCAATTTTGCAGTTTCATACATTCACGAGATTACACGATTAAACACGAACTCAAATCGCATGCTCGTAAACAAGATGACAAATAAATTACTTTTAATTGGAAATAAGTCTTATCCATAGAGGTTGACTAATAAGTTCTAAATGATAAAAATAAATACAATGTTGCATTAAGTTTATCAAATCTATTTGATACCGACCTCCTTTGAATCATAGCTCATTAACTCGATAATTCTGAAAACTTAACTGAAAACAGTGACAGTTGAAGTAACGATGTCAGAGACGTTACTTTCGAACTTGTCGAAATGACTTTTAATATTTATCCGTACGCTTACGTTACTATCGCAACAGTAACCTAGCAACGATAAACAATCGTTGGTAGGTTACTGTTGCTAGACCTGCAATTGGTTGACTTTGGGCAGTCACTCTGCTGTCAAGTTTGTAGTTCTGGCTCTCAGGTTAGCCAACCGGTAAAGATATGAAATATAATTTTCTTCTTCTAATACGAAGACATGACTTTGCGTGTCGGGAACCGAATAAACCCGATTTGCATTACACGGCTAAAATACGAACAGTGCCAGGTGGCTCATCAATTAAAGTCCGTGACTATACCTATATTTATATGACTTCATTTTTTTGTTCTAACTTTTATCGGGTCCGTTACATACGTGTCCGAGAAACTTCTACCGTAGTCCGATAGTTCGCAAACGGCCTTTGTGAACTGAATGTCACTTCCCACTTTATCGTAAGTCAAGGACTATCCAGTACAGTTTGTTAAAAATGTTTGACGTTCATATATTTTGATGCATCAGATAAAATGTATTCACCGTTCAAACGGTGTAATAAAACGGAGTGCTTTCAGCTAAAAATAACATCAAGTTATCATAATATTATGACACATTTATAATATGAGGGAAGACTTGGGACGTAAGTGTATTTATGTATGTCATTTTATTTGAATATCCACAATGTAGGTACGATCACGATAAGTAATATCACGCGTCAAACTGACATGACTGTTTGTGCCTTTTTATGACGCGAACATGATAGCTCCAAGTATTACAAAATGGTAATGGGATAGTGTTATGAAATTGTACCTACTTTATTTATTTTTAATGAAAATATTAAAATAAAGTACTAGTTAAGAAGATTTGAATAAAGCCTAGGACTTTAGCAGTTCATTATAGTTAAGACAAGATTGATTATCGAAAGCAAAATATAATAATACGTAATTTAATTTTGCTTTGGGCTGTGAATATAATCCCACCTGCGACTGGTACCTAATATAATCTCAGTTTAGAAATTTTGTGGCCAATACAGAAAGAATTCTGAAAATGCATAATAATAAAAATGCGTTATCGTTCCATTAACCTGAATAAATCAACGCAGCTTTTGTTAAACTGGGCAAGCCCTAAATCCGCGGGACATTGCCAAAGCTAAACATAATTTCCATAGAACATCAATTTAATTAACGTTATCCGATATTATACTGAAAACAAACAAATTCACAACCGTTTCTAATCTAAATAATCGTATAAAGGTAATAAATTGTGAGAGTCGTGTGCCACGAGTGCCAATTTGCATGTTATGACTACTAGAGGTATTGTGGAATGCGGCATTTTAATGTAGCTGTATCATCTCACCCGCATTTTATATAAAGCAGTTTATAAACGCTAGGCAAAACACTTTTTTATCTTTTCGTTCCATTTATCTTACTTAATTAGAGTTCTTTACAAAAAGGCGAGTCTTTACACAATTCAGAAACTTGTAAATAATTTTAAACCTAAAATTGTTGATGTAAAATGCAAATGTTATTTAATTTCTCCTGTGTATTAATTTGGTTATATATTTAAGAAAATTAACTATGGATGGTTAATTAGTCTTTTGTTATGGGAATTAGTATCATTATTTAAGGGGCGACCGACAAAGAAATTGGAATAGGGAATATGCATGTGATTCAAATATGGGTCAAATATTTTTTTCTATAAACTATGTTACTTCAGAATTAAGCCTCCATCAATATTTTTGAATAAAATTTCTTTTTGAGCGAGAAATTAATTTTTAAAAAGTCCCAAAAAACTTTGGGTAATTCAAATACTTGAAAAGGCTAAGAGCGGATGTGACGTAACAATCCGGGCTAACAATCAAAATGTCAATGTCAAGTCAATCAACAAGTGTCAAGTCAATGTCAAACGCTCATAGAAAAAGGAGTGTTTGAGGTTGACTTGACAGCTTGTCTGTTTTCACGAACTGTGACGTCACTACACCAAGCGCGCCAAATGGAGGACGTTTAAATAGCCCGGAACGGTTTGATATTTTTAAACATTTTTTTAACTACTTTAAATTGCTTTTTTGCCGTCGAATTTTTTTTTACTTTTATTTGACGATGTAAACTATCGAATAAAAATATTAAAAAATACATGCATATTCCCTATTGCTTGTGTTGTCTGCCAGCTTTTTATCCGTATTTTCGAGAAAATATTTATTATAGGTTTTTAAACTGTAAAAAAGAAGAAAAGCAAGAAAGAAAGAAAGCAAATTACATTCAAATAGACTTAAGTATTCTACAGGTATAATCTCTTACGTGTGTGTGTTTATCTTCTAAGGCACAAACTATTAATTTAAGTTTTAATTAGTGGCAAATTCACGTACCTAAGAGGATAAATTATTTTAATACGTGACGTGAACTAATGTTGTACCCACTATATTTTGGTGAAAGATAAATAAAATATTTAAGCGAAGATTTTCCTTATTACAAGCTCACTTCGCTTAAAATGAACTATTATGTTTTTTCATGTTTACGAAGCAAATTGCATCATTATGTTATTTACCTTTGTCAGCTATTGTTTAGTCCTTATTTCCTGCTGTGGAAAGTTTTATTTTCTTCTCAAACGTAGCTTCTCCGATTGATTCAATACGGACGAAAGCAATATAGTTAGAGCAGTGCACTGCTTGGTGGAAAGTTCGGTGGGAAATCTATGATGATAGCTCAAATACAAATAGTACTACGGTTATTTCTGGACGTGTTTTATTGGATTTTGATTCGGAAAAGTTCAGCTTTTCGCAGCAAATCTTTTTCGTTTGTAGAAGAATTCTTTATCGTTTTGCAAAAATGTCGGTATTTGAACATGAAAAGTACACCACGGTACACAAGTATTTGTAACATTCTCTAATTGTTCTTCTAAATGATACGACGTACCTACAAGGGTCTTATTATTCTAGCTATCAGTCTATATTTACGTAATTGACGCTTTTTCTTTGTTACTTCAATTGATAACATTCCTCATTATTCTCACTTGATATCTTTAGACTGCTCAAGGATCCCTAGACAAAACGGACTATGATAATCTGTGGTCCTAACTAATTTAAGATTTTATCAGAAATACCCAATTATGTATTCCCAGTGAGTCCTTATACCTATAATCATACCCATTTTAATCGAAAATACCCATTTACACCTGACAATTTGTAGCAGACTGGGTATTTATTTGTTTGATAGTATACCCGGCGAGGAGGCAGCATTATTTAAGGATTAACCTTTAGAACCCGTTCGTAATGAAATTCCAAACTCTACCTACGAAATATTAAACAGTATTTTAGAAACTAATTAACAATAATCTTTTCTGTGTGCTAAATACTCGGCACAGTCGGCTCTAAGCGACCAGAATACATCGTACCTACTACTTCCACAATTTATGTTGGAACGAAAATTGGTACACAAGTGAGTACGAAAACATCACAAATATTACTTCTAACATCTTAAATATTCCTATTTATGTTTAAACGTATACGATATATTATAATGAGCGAAATTAAACTGGAGCTAAACGCGAGTGTCTCGGGAATTTTGTGATTTAGGAGAAAGCACTTCATTAAACATTTAGTTTCGCCCACAACTTTATATTTCTCTCTTGTGGTATTCTGTTCTTTAGATAGTGGTGTCCCCAGTGATTCAGAGAAAACAGAAATATTTGTTTTAGATTTCTTTTATAAATTAATAAGTGGTATATTATTTTTTATTTTTTTCTCCTCTCTATTTTTTTTATGCCCCTAATTTCGTTATTAGAAAGCATTCATTTCAAGCAATAATTAATCATTATCTTTCACTCCATTCACTCATTTATTCTGTTTTTTTTTTCTCTCACGTAGCAATACCAATCAACAAATTAGTAATAAGTGGATAATGTTGTTAGTAGTATAATAAATCATCTGCCTAGCCTTTTCCCAACTATGTTGGGGTCGGCTTCCAGTCTAACCGGATGCAGCTGAATACCAGTATTTTACATGGAGCGACTGCCTATCTGACCTCCACAACCCAGTAACTGGGGAATACGATACCCCTTGGTAAGACTGGTTGTCAGACTTTCGAGCTTCTGACGACCCGTAACGACTGTCAAAGATCCACAAATGACAGCCGGGACCAACGGCTTAACGTGCTTTCCGAGGCACGGAGGAGTCTCGGTATGTAAAGATGGTCACCCATCCACGGATCAACCCCGGTAAGCGTAGCTTAGCCTGACGGATCGACCCGAGCGGCTGTTATTACTTAGCCACGAGCTCGAGTTATTAGTAGTATAATAAATATTTTGTTTAATTAGTAAGATAGTATGTATCAAATTTAATTGTACTCCTGTTTTTTATCCCTAAATAAAAAAAATAAAAATAAAATAAAAATGTCTGAAAACTTTACTATTCTGAGAAATCCAAACTTAAGTTAAACTGGCGTACGTTTATGTATGTAGATAACTGGGTACTATATGTAACCTTACCTTCATGACAAATCAATGGGAATACACATAAGAAATTTCGTGATTTCAAGGATGATTTCAAGTACTTAAAGCATAAAGGCCATGAATGGGAGAGGTCTAATTTTTATTTTTATTTATTAAACTTTATGCACAAGTAAAAAACTACTGCACAAAGGCGGACTTAATGCCTGAGGCATTTTCTACCAGTCAACCTTAGGGTGGTGCAGAGACAGACATGGCAGGTGCAACATAAGACATTACATGTAACCTGAATAAAAATGAATACTAATTAATACATACACATATACATACATAAATATAAACTAAAAAAACTTAGTCAGGAGAAATAACGACAGGTAGAGGAGAAAACGAATCCAGCGAATTAGCGTCGGGATGATTCTGCCAACATCTTATGAATATGTTCACGTGCCTTGACTTTAAACGATAAGCGACTGGTTGCCGTCCTGATTTCCAGGGCGAGCGCATTCCAAAGAAAGACCGCCTGGACGAAGAAAGAAGAGTGAATGAAACCAGAGCGATGAGAAGGACATCGTAGAAGACGATTGTTGGTAGAACGAAGATTTTTACTATGGGCAGAGCATAAGTATTGAACATGGGAAGTCAGGTAAGAGGGAGAAGTGGGTTTGTCGAGTATAGAAAACAACATAGACAAAGCCCTCAACTCTCTGCGCTGACGAATGATATCCAGCAGTGGCCTGATAAAGTCAGACATTTATTTTAATGATTTATTCAAGTCAAATAAGGTTAGAAGTAAATAACACTGCTAATTGCTGCCCTATATAATCCGATTCGCTCAAAAGCCTCTCGTATGTATGTATGCAAATTGACAATGTTCCCAGAGTGCGGAAAATGTAAACTGGTCATGGACATAATGTTATGTTGCTGTTAGCCTGTATATTGTCACTTCTGGGAAAACTGCGGATTTACAGAGCTTTCAGTAATTACGGTGTACTTACGGATTTACGGATTTACAGAGCTTTCAGTAATTACTTAGTGGTGTAAACCCTAGGGACCTTGTAGATTAAATTAAGTGCATTTTCTTCTGTTAGTTTTGTAAATCGAAAAACGCTTTAAAGACTAAGAAATTGTACTATTCAGCAACGATACTTATTGTAATAAATATTCGATATGAAGTTATTCCTGCTAGGTATATCAAGGTAGGGTCATACGGTACGGATGTGAATTGCAAAAGCTCGAAGCTAAGGTTTTCGGTGTGTAATTTATTCCCGTTTGTAAGACGTCCGCGTCCTTTGATAGACATATTAACCTCTGCAGGCGTAGCATGGCGCTTTCTATCTCTACGAAGAATAGACATAGCTTTTTCTATACAAAGTGACAGTTCGTTTCTTCATTTTTGACATCCACCGTAGAAATCTTTCTACAATCTGTCATTTTGTCTTTCATTTCTAACGATCTTTGTCTAGGTCTTTTTATATGTAGACTATTTCGGAAGAAACTTTTCTATCCTTACTGTCAAAATCGCACTGACAACCGATAAATCCTATGATAAAACAAAGAATTCTGAGTCGAATTATGTAAAAGGGTGAATTTCGTAAAAAGTGCAGTTGACTCTTTCTATTTTGCTGCCGTCTCGTACTGTCTACTGTCTACAGGAAACGTCATTTATGTCTACTCTTCCGTCGACAAAACGGTGCTCATGCTACGCCGGCTGGCTTACCGTCACAGTCCTTAAAAATCTATCAACTAAAATCTGAAAATAAAGATCCTGGTACTTTCACTGTGATAGTTGGGTTGACTGGCACAAAATTCTGACTATTATTTAAATAGGAGAGAGGGGGCCAGTTCTAACAAGTTTCTAACGTATTTTAGTTTATATTTCAGAGCACAATATACGTTTCTGCATTGTTTTTGATTTTTCATACGATAACTTACTTATTCAGCTATAGTTATTGATACTAAATCCTACATGATGTTAGGAATAGGTAAAAGAATCCCTTTAGTAACGACAACTCATATTTTGACCGTTATTAACAGTATTAACACGTTTTATAATAGTACCACATAAAACCCTTTTACTCAAAATATTCCTATAAAACCATGAGTGCTACAATTACGTTGAGGCTACGTTAGGTAGAGTTATTCAAACCCATTCAAAATTAAAAGCTTTAACGTTTCAGACGAACCCATAAATCTAACTCGTTTTCGAAAAAAACTCTAGCAAACAATTTTGAAAATGGAATCGAGTTTGTGGGACTGGCGAGGTCGTTAGCTCTTTTCAGGATGTATTCGCGTTAGGCCAAATTGCAGGCATCTGAGTGATTCTAGTGAGAAATACTATAAAAAAGTAATGTCGCTAATAAGCTCCTAACAAATAATTTGACGTTATTCCGCATATTATAAACATGCAAGAAACACGAGATAATATTATAGAATATGATTATTACAGATAAGGTAACGTTCATAAGCAGTAAGTTCAAGGACATTAATAACGTTGTTATTGACTTGGGAGTTCTATTTCACAAGCACACTCAACTCCGCCTTATCCTCGTATATACTTGATTACGTACTTTTGTTGGAAATCCTCCTCGGATAATAGACCTCTGAAGGGATCTACCTACTGGACGCGTCAGAGGGTCTTATTTCATAGAAACGTTATTGGTAATATTATAAGGCTAGTCATGACGTCTGTAATAGACGGATGAGGCCTTTTTTTACTCGTATACATAAAGAATGAGCTGGTGACCTTGAAGATATATTTTATTAAAAAACTTCAAAGCTGCGAAAAAGAAATATGGGACAGAAGATGTAGATTAAATCAGCTGTCAAAACTCCGGAGATGACGATAAAACTGCTCAATTAACAGTTGTAAACATGCTGAAATTCTACACTCGTCTGAAAAATACACATTACATTCTGAATTTATTTCACATAAAATTCTAATATTTTCCATAAAATGTGTTCTGCTGAACAACAGCAAAGCGGATTCAAAGGCAGACCGATATTGAAAAATTCCACTCATACATTTGAATGGAACTCGTGCAAAGAAAGAAAACAATTGAATAACTTGGGACGTATCTTTATTTGGTGGGAATCCTTTCTTGACTATATCACAGAATAGTAACTATATTGAAACGCGGTGTATGCACAGATGAATAGACATGGTTCACTCCGCATTAAGGCTCTTACATACTGCCGCGATTTGTCGCGCGATGCGACGCCGCCGCATTGCTCGCCGTGAAGTTTTATCAGAAATTGTTTTGTTAAATTCGCGTCGCGCCTGTTTGTGGGAGCCTTTATAGGTATGAAGCTACAAGTACGCGGCGGGCTCATCTTGTCGGGCCAATTCAGTGAGTGTAACGTAGTCAGAAGACCTATGAGTTACGCGATAGATAGAGAGGCAACCATTAGGTGAATATAACTAGCGCAATAAAGTGCAAGTCTGAAATGCACTTTATTGTGTCTTAGCAAGAGTCGCTTTTTATTTAAATTATTTTGCGCAGTGCACCATCTGTATTCATCTGTGGTGTAGGTTGTTTAAAAGTACGCGAGCTACGAAAGTATATCAATAGGTGATGTTTACTAATAACGAAACAGAATGTGTAGGTTGCGTTGCGACTGTTGTGAGCCATCGGCTTGCCATCACTCTCTATTAACTAGTTCTAAAGCACATGCCGCCAAAATATGGTGTTGAAAATAATGTATTTCAGCATTTTCAGCGTTAGCATAAACATTAATTATGTTGTCAGTTACCTTGAAGCATTTTAGTAACTGGTTAAACTCTTCGATTCAATTTAAATGTTTGTTTATCGTCGACATTCCCCCATGTATATCAATGAGGGTCCATTACAGTGTCAATCACTACTGGAAGCAAATAATACAGGGTGTGCCGTAAATAATGGATAACCCTGAAACTGTCGATTGGCCAGATGATAATCTGACCAATCGACAGTTTCAGGGTTATCCATTATTTACGCCACAACCTGTATACTGAACCGTGATTAGAGGCGAGATTATTAGTAATCAATATATCAATTTATTTACCAGTAATAGGTATCCATTACAGCATCAAGTGTAAACTTCGTTAAATTTTATTAATTAGGTAGTGATTACACGCGATGTTTACGATTCAGCGAGCCGTGAACTTTAGCATACCGCAACCAATTAAAGTGGTCGGTGCAACCTTACACATACACACTCATTTGCAGGCATTTCTAACTAATGCAGGGAATTTCAGTAGTACTAGGTCTGAGTTGCTACTGAAGTGCTACACGGACAATTTAACACAGAAATTCATAAGGTTTCAGAGCCGGTCATAGTTTTGTTTCGCTTTGCATATGTCGGAAACAATTTGTAACTCGCAATTGGACTCAATTCATCCGGTTAACGAGTATGTTTTCGTATTTTTAGTAAAATGATTTACAATTACGTATAGTGCGCCTGTACAGTTATTACTTAACGAATGTTTATTTGAAGAAGTTTCGATACTTCAGGCAGTCGGTATATTTGTTAGATTAAAATTAGAATCACTGATCATTTTTTCACATTTCTCAATGAAAGGTCATGTCGTAATGTTAAAAAGTAGCTCGATTTATTTTTGCGGGAACCATACATAAATCACTTTAGTCATTAATCAATCATCGACTGGAATCTCAGCGAGTGTAAGTAAGATGAAAGGAAACGAATCAAAATGAGTCTAGAAAGGGGATCCAGAAATCCTTGAACAGTTCCCAGCAGGATAATACGACTAATGTAATGTCTCTGTAATTCCTCTCAAACTCGTACGTCGGCGGTACGTACGCGCTACGTCCCAAATCTCTCTTAATCCCTCAATACAAGCTTTTGTGAGTTTTCCATCACATAATGTTTGTAGATAACAACCAGTTACTTTTATTATCTACCTGTCTCGTTCTCGGAATAGGTATTTCATGTCATAAAAACAGAGCATAACGGGTAATTCAGGTAAACGATCGACTTGTTTCAGATGCCAAGGCGAGTAAACATAGGATAACATCGTTATATCGCTTTGCGAATGGTTGCCTACACTCGAAAATTCAATAAGGCCCTATCATGTAAGGAAATTGTACCTAACTTCATAATACGTGTAATCAATATTGATCAAAGTCTTTCTTAAGTTTAGGTACGCATAATATTTTGATCAATATTGATTGAGGTCTACGGGTCCACCCAACTCTTGGGGTCCACCCATTTTGAACACAAGATTTTCCCATGTCACTAAAGACTTTATTGACAACCTTATATTGAATTGAGGGTCGCCTAACTATAAAAGAATAATAACACAAGGAAAAACAATAAGTTTGAGCAATGAGGCTAAACACACAAATCCCATGAGTGGCAAAAAAATCCGGGTCCCGTTAGAAAACAAAAACATATTGAGAGATTTGAAGTCACCATTCGAAACCATCGTGATATCGTCTGTAGGTATACAAGAACTTATTTTACTATTTCAAGTAATGATTAGAGAATACTTTTGTAACAATGGTTTGTAACTCAACTTAATCTGATTATATTGCGAACATCCTATCCTAACTATCCATACTAATATTATAAATGCGATAGTAACTCTGTCTGTCTGTATGTTACCTTTTTACGCCCAAACCACTGAACGAATTTCGACAAAATTTGGCAAGGAAATAGATGGCACCCTGGGGAAGGACATAGGCTGCTTTTTATTGACATATCGCGCGGGCGCAGTCGCGTGCGGAAGCTCGTACTATATAATAATATTATAAATGTGAAAGTGAGTTTGTTTGTTTGTTACGCTTCTACACTAAAACGGCTGAACGGATTTGGATGAAATTTGGCACATGGGTAGGTAGACCATGACCGGGAATAGGACATAGGATACTTTTATCCCGGTGGTACGTTTCCGTGGGATAATTTCCGACCTTCACGCGGGTGAAGCCGCGGGCAAAGGCTAGTAGATCAATAAATAAACCGTCAAAGCTAGCCGTCGCGTCGTTACGTTGTTTTTGTTACATATTTTAGAACATAAGTCCCTCGTCCCACCTCGTCTCCTGACACATTTATCTTTAGGCAGATCATACATAGATGTAAGAATTGGGTAGTAAATTTACGACCCGTGTTTTATAACCACAACATCCGATATTTATGGTCAGAATAGACACGAAACGAAAATGTCAACGGTATTCATCTTCATGACTTGTAAATAGTACTTGACCTACTATGTGATGTTTAGGAAATTACTCCTACACTAGTGTAGTGCATTTATCATCAATTTTTAAATGAAAACTAGATATTTATTTATTAAAACTTCGGGTCATTAACGACTTCATATATATCTAAATTGACATTTATTTGAGTGAATTCGCAAGATTATTGTTATCTATTGCATATGCATTTTATTTTACCATAAGTAGATTAATGTAGTATGTTATTGTGGGACAGATGTATTTTAATAGCTGTTAGATCATTGTGTCGTCTTGTAACAGTTATATTATTTATAGTACTATTATTTAATTATATACTTATTGAATGATGAGGTTGCTGTAATTGTTAAGGTTTCTCATACCTATATATATTTTTTTCAAAGTTATTTTATTTATGTTAAAGTTCCTAATAATAAATAATCTAGTATCAAATAATTATAATAATCGAAATCAGCCGTACCAGCTTGGCAGTGCAGAATTGAACGACGTATTGGTGGGGCCAGAGCGCTCAACATACATGGCTCATGAGGGTGCTGGAATTGTATAAAGTAGATGCATCTCTGCGCACCTTCCTGATGGCGTGTATGGGGCAATGGAGGACAGTCTTTCGCTATCCAGGATGTCGAAATATCCAGAGGAATAGTGAGCCGATAAGGATCGAGCGAGGCATATTTCAGGGCGATAGTCTGAGTCCACTTTGGTTCTGCTTGGCCCTGAATCCTCTAAGCACACTGCTGGAGGACTCAGGTCTAGGCTATCGGCTGAGGAGAGTTGGACAGGTTATATCTCACCTCCTCTACATGGATGATCTAAAACTCTTTGCCCCCAACAATTTACAACTGATGGAGCTACTAAAAGTAACTGAAACTTTCAGTAGAGCCATCAGGATGGAATTTGGTGTGGACAAATGTGCGGTCATGCATGTAAAGCGAGGGGAGATTGTGGAATCCGTGGGCACCCAACTCTCGGATTCCATATACCTAAGAGCCCTCTCCGCATCCGAAACCTATAAGTATTTGGGTATGTCGGAAGCGTTAGGCATCAATGTTACTGACATGAAGCAATCGTTGAAGGAGCGCTTCTTTGGCCGCCTGAAGAAAGTATTTAATAGTCTTTTATCAGGCGGGAAGATGGTGCGCGCCTTCAACGGTTGGGTCATGCCGGTTTTGATGTACTCCTTCGGCATACTCAAATGGACTCAGACCGAACTTGACGCCCTGGAGGCTAATTCTCGCGTTTTCACTCGTACATGTCATTTTCGACATTATCACTCGTCTCTCTATGTCGCATATAAAATGGTGACATTCTCCTACAAGGCATTCGTACAGCATGAATCGAAGGATAATATTGTTGCCATTAGAGTGCGTTTCATCGAATAGTTCCTTTGCCATAATATTGGCTCCACAGTAAAATTTTAAAACAGAGTTATTAGGTAGCGGCGTAGCTTATTCGTATTGGTCCTACAATAGTGGAGCCAACATTATGGCATAGGAATTATTAGATGAAACGCACTTTAAAAGTCTCGCGTAGCGATCCATTCCACACAGGTAACGGGGATACTTTTTAAACGCAACCATAGATGTTCTTAATATTAAAAATGATTGATAAGCGTATAAAAGGTTTTGAACAATATTTTATATGTATTTCATAAACATTTATCAAAAAATAATACATTATGAATTTCGTAACACCATGTTATGATTTTTTTTAATAAGTTTTCTCTAAAATATCAACAACGGAATGCACTTGACTGATTTTGACAACTGTGATGTCAAAAATTTCCGTTACGGCCAAAACGTAGACAGAGAATACTAGAGACTAATTGATAACTTTTGTCGCATTCACACAAGAAAAAGAGCAACATATGCCGATGTCGTGTAAAGAAATGAGACAGAACGATGGGATTTTTTTTTCACGGCGCGTGTCACGTTTTAGCTCAATATTTTTATAAACAAAGTTTGACAGTTATCGTCTTCCTGAAAAATTCAGTTTTTATGTGCTCTAAGTTAATAAATTTGTTATTTTATGTTGTGAACAATTTAGACCAACACTTTTTTTTAAAGCATGGTGCGCTGTTTTGTTTATAGGGCGTAAAAGTGATAGTGGAAGGAAAATGCCCGACTTGTCTTTTCATTCGTAAGTACACTTTATTGTGTTTATACATTGTGTATAATATACCCTAGACGTAAAATCATCGATAAAAAGCGCAAAATTAACAATGATTAAATTCTAACAAGAATTTTGGTGTTGCCAACTTTTCTATAAATTATTACCCACTATTATGGGAAATATGTATTCTGCAGTGTGTATTATTATATATCTGAAAGAGTAATGGGTTGTTGCAGTTTTCCTGAAGAGGATAATTTACGTCGGTATTGGACTGTAGCTACAGGACGAACAGATTGGACACCAACACCAAAACCGATAAAAATTAGAAACATTAATTTCGTATGAATGTTTCTAATTTTTAGCGAAACATTCATACGAAGCTTGTTTAATTTCAGGACAATAAAGACTAAAATCAATAAAAGCTAATTAAAAAGTAAACATGTTGTATTATTTACTCATAAAGCAAGAAAATAGGTACTATCACATAAGACACTGTAGGTAATTAAAATCACATCATCATCATCCATCGTCAACCTCCTGCCCAAATCGCAATTTATTTGAGTTCGGCCCAATTGCGTAATACACGATCAATGCTCCAGAAGTTCGAAAAAAAATTGCTTAACAAAGTGAATAACGCAATTGAATGTTGTTGAAGTGTCAAAACGAAACAGATTAGTCATATTCATTTAAGAAAATGTGAAATGTGTTACGCAATTAGATAGCAGGAGCATGTCTTCTTCCATACATCACATGCCTATACCGATGATAATCGATTTATCAGTCACTTTCAGACTTTATCTTGTTTTCCACTTTCACAAATTGTGAAGTAAATTTTTCACAAATTGTGCGGTTTTTTCACAAATTGTGGGGAGAAAGGAGATGTCCGCTTTTTGTAGGGACGTTGGTTTTTTATAAGGAGAAAAATTTAACCCGCACCAAACTACACCTAAATAAAAGCGACAAAAATATGGAACTATTGAAAATAATATTTTTAAATAGTTTATAATTTTTCTCTTAAATGGAGGGTCATTTAAGAGAAAAATTATAAACTATTTAATGTTAGTACATATATTTTTTTTGTTGATGGCAGCCCAAATAAAACCTCCCACACACTTTGACAAAGTCTTAATAAATTGACAGATGATTCTATTCTTCTGTCAAATACGACAAAGTGTTGAGCGGTGTTGAGTGTTGACTGACAGGCCGTCTGAACTAAAAATGTACTCTGTAGTTTCGCTCCGTTCTGTTAACCAGTGTACCTATTTTATTTTATTGGGGCTTTGCTTTCTTTGAATTTCCTGATTTTAAAGACTTGCCTCGTTCATAACGGATTCTTCTACTTTGCACATGATTAGGACACTGATAGCTTATGAACCTTTAAACCTGATAACTACTTTTCTTAATGGTTATTTGATATTGCACGCGAATAGGACTTCGATTTTCAGATTTGAAACCCCGAATGTAAGTGCTATTCTGTATTCCTATCTCTAGCATTTGCCTCTTTTAAGTCCTCTGACAGTCTGCAATCATTAACTTAACTTAACCATAATAATTTAACCATTTCTATTCTCAGATTATTGTTACAGTAATGGCTCTCTGCATGAATTGCAACATAGCAATACGACCTAATCAGCCATATGAATATTCCCTCAGAGAGTCTCAATAATTGAAGAATGGACTGCTCAGAAGTTAATGACATGTGTATTCTAACTTACATTATTAGGTTTTCTTGATGCGTAACATCTTTCCTTTCCTAACATATTACCTACCTACTTTGTTTTTAGATAACAGATGGAGATCGCATTTGCCAAACATGCATCAACCTTTTACATACTGATAGAATTGAATAATAGAAACAAGCACAACATTGGTGAGCGTCAGCTGGGTCATCAATCAGTTTTGTTCGGTGTGTTGTGGCATTTCTTTCACAAGAAGAAAAGGCAGGCGCTCTCGTCCCTTACCTGATGGTCATCTTGAACGGGCTTTTATATAGTTCACTCAGTTTCCCGACAATATTTTAATAAAAGAAGACATTGAAAATTAAGAAAATCAATAAATAAATATTGAAAACTAAAAAGATGTTTTATTTCATAACAAAACTGTAACACTTGCGTCCAAAGCATTTGCTTAATTCGGCTTTTAAAAATTGTCGAAAGGCTTTGCATCCACTTCCGATCTCAATATTCTAACATTATGTTTTATCAACATAATATTAATTTTTATTCAAATAAATAGTTTTAACATCAAGGGTATTATAATATGTAGCAGCAAAATAATTTTTAATTCATTCGAATCGGACTTTATTTTAATGTCGAAGTAATCATGAATATATAAATGCAATATGCGAACCGTTCGACGCCGGCGCGACGTTCCCTACTCTAGAGAGGAGAGGATGGGCACACGGGTAGACCATGAACTGGAATAGGACATAGGATCCGTTTTATCCCTATATTCCCACGGGATCGAGATCTACGCGGGTGAAACCGCGGGGCACAGCTAGTTTGTATTATATAAAGACAGAAAAGACAGCATTATCACATCACAACCTGTAATTATAGTTTTATGGGAAAGAAAGATGAATACACAAGAAGCCTATGTCGAGCAGTGGACGTATTTCGGCTGAAATGATAAAAAAAAAAATCTGTACAAAGGCGCACTTAATGCTTGTGGCATGAGGGATATTATAGAAACATGACAATCAAACTGTCTCGTGCATAAGCGCTAGACATAAAGAAATATAGGATGAACTATAATGCTCAGGGTTCGATGGTCATAACTATAATATATAGACATAGGTATACCTAATCCTCGCACAGTAGAGCGCCTGCCAGCTTCGCGATGACCTATTTCTCCAAGTTTAAAACTTACAACTTATGCAGGATTACAAAAGTTAATAATTTATAGTTTTCTCTTTTTACATTAGCTAGCACATTATGAAAAATTAAAGTAATAAAAACTAAAACCCAACTACGACTAAAAAGGTATAAACAAGACCCCACAGACAGACAAATTAAAAATCCGGAGTCACACGTGTTAGGGCATAAATCGAACAGATTACGTGTGACTCCGGATTTTTTCCTCCGTTCCTTACTTTATGTCCTCTAGGGGGCGCCATTTTTAATTTCATTTAATGTGACGTCACATAGCCTATAACCAGCGGACGATCAAGACGCTTCCAACGATATCTCATTTGTCAAATTGTGATGAGTGATTTAGAAGATAGGAGGGAACAGATGAACATCCATACATACATACCGGTCAAAATCATAACCCTCCTTTTTTTCGCCGTAGTCGGGTAAAAATTGAAGAAGAATACTACGTGTTCCAATTATATACGCTGTATTTTATTTAATTTTGCTAAATGGAATATTTCTCTTTTAGTAGAAAATAGGTCTGATAGCCAGTCTTAGACTTAGTAACTGGGCTATGGAAGTCAGATAGGCATTCGTTCCAAGTAAAACACTGGTATTCAGCTGCATCCGATTAGACTGGAAGTTGACCCCAACATAGTTGGGAAAAGGCTAGGCAGATGTTGATTAGAATATACGTCTGTATATGTACGGGAAACAATAAAATACTAGATAATAGAAATATAGATCAGTCTCCGTATTGTTTGTACGTACATAATTTACCGCAAGCTTTGTACAGGAGCGTCCCGACGCCGCCGCCTATTGCTGCTATTATTTTCTTTGATCTCAATCCACCGCTACTAGCTGCACACAGAAACAATTTAAATCTTCATTCTCGATTGAATAGAGCTGAACGTTTAGCTGGAAATCCGCACCATTTATTAAGAATAACTTTTTATTGCAAACAATAAGCTTTTAAGATATTTCTTTGTTCGTTGCGCGGTTTCATTTCTTTTTTATTTCGATTTTTCAAGTGCCTTTTGTGCTGAGCTGGGCGGACATCGAAAATTTCTGTTGCGTTTAGATTCTTTTTTATAAGTTTTGTGGTTTTACCTATTTATTTAAATGTCTAGTTCTATCCTTGTATCGTTATTTTCCATTCTACTACCTACACATTTAGACATTCATTATAGTTAGAATAAAACCTTATAATTACAAAAACGTAATTGATATAAGACGGAGTCTTACCTATCTACCTACTTATTTATATAAATATAGCCTGTAAAATATCACGTTCATTTCATAATTAAAGTAGATTCCCGTATTTCAGGAGCAAGTACTTTGCTGTAAGTAGCACGGTTGATACTAAACAGAAATAACAAGTGACGGCGCGCTATTTTTAATAATCTGCACAGAATGCATAAGTTCTCATTTGATATTCCTTCCACGTACGGTGGTGAATAATTATGAAACCTTTCTTTCTGATCCCGAGTTACCCTACTGGATAATATATCATTTCGCACTTTGCAAATGATATATTATGCTGTTAAAATATGGGTCCTTTTGAGCTGTATTTCCATCAAGTTTCTAAAAGTTTTCTATTCTCAGTGGCGTCGGGAACCCATACGACTATTTATGATTTACGAGCTCAAAGTTGTACACTTGTTTGTTTTCTGACTCTTCGCGGTTTTAGGAAATTATTTCTTTACCTTGCCTCGTGGCATTTTACCCAGCATTTTAATATTTCTTTGTGTAAGCTTGCCGAAGAATCACTAAGTTATATTTGAAGAATGGAATAGGGGAACGTTTTCCTTATGAAAGGCGCTATTTTCTTTTACCAACAAGTAGTTGTTGACTGAACATCTGGTCGGAAGTAATAGATTGTTTGACTTGCGCCATGTGTGCATGAACTGTATCTTAGTTACAGAGTATCTTAATCAAGCGATTACGGCAAAGCGCTCCCTACGGCTTCAAAATCTACTGCGGTACCTATAGGTAATATTGGTTTAATTTTGATAGGTAGGATAAATCAATATTAATAACGGTGTAACGTTGGCTCGTGTTACTACTCGCAGATCATTATAATTAATACTTTTATTGAAAGAAGAGGAGCAAACATGTTTATGAAAGCAGAAAAGTTCATGAAGCAAACACAGGGAATATTACTTCGAACAATGACAATTAATTAAGCACACGTCGTTCTACTGTTGTACACGAAGTCCAACAACTACATATTATTTATAGTGCCCCACTGCCCCTTCCTAGTCGACCGCACTCACAAAAACAATACACCGTGATACAGAAATAAACCCAGAAATAAATAAAAGTGCCAATCACAAGCTATGAAATATCGGACCGTTGATCGCGGAGAAATTAATTTAAACAGTGTCAGACGAACAGAAACATTTATTTTCTTGTATAGCTATAATGTTTATATTAACGTGATTGCCCACATTTATTTTCGGAGGTTGAGTAAAGTGTACAGACCACTTGTCTCGGGTGTTTCAGATTTTCACACTATTTCTAGCAGACTTTGCCATTTGTTTTAAATACTAAGTAAAAGAGGCTATAAATTCTGTGTTTATTTTCAAATATCATAAATTTAATACCATTGGCACAGATAAGTCTTATTCCATTCAATTTTAGTAGGTAGTAAGATAATCGTACAAAACTTTTATAGTGTTTTTATTAGGAGATAACGTTCACAAGTTGTCTTCTTGAAGCGACACAGGCGAAGCATTAAATATGTAATGTATGTGACAATGTTTGTAAGACAGAATCTGAACTTATGTATACGTAAAAATATAAAGAAAAACTACTAGTGCGGTCTTAGCGGGGCGAGGTTTGTATTCCAGTAATTGGTAGATTTTCCCGAGAAAAGCTTTCAATACTTCAAAATGATCCTTTTGAATACTGAAAAGGTTTATTTGCCTATTGAGAAATCAATCCAAAGATTTGGCATTTATCAATAATCCAATTTATTCAAACTTGTAATTGCCTCCAATTGTATTTTCAATTCAAAACATAGGTAAGTGTACACCTGTTCAATTTCAAGGTAAATGCAAAGTTTGTAAATATTTTCTTATTTATAAGTAGAGTAGGCGTGGATGTACCTAATGCATATATTTGTGCTATTGTTTTAATAACATTTCGTAAAACTAACCTTGCTCTCGCACTCTGCACAGCTGACATAATATACTCACTGAACATTACGTCTATGTTCACAAAGAGATAATGTAAGCTCTTACCATTGAGATAATCTTACCTTTTTCTTGATTCTTAAGTTATTTACAAAAGAGGCGACGTAATAGCTCGTGGCCTTGTCGAAAAATCCTATTGACGGAATAATTAGTTACCTCCAAATAGGCATTAGTCAGCTAGACTCAATTCTGTTCACAAAGAGGATATTATTGACTAGCTTCGCGCGACGAGTTCTTTGTTTCAAAGAAATAGAACGTCATCTATTTTGTACTTGTAAGAGACACTCATTGTATCCTAATTTTGATGGAGCAATGAATAACGACAAACTGTTTTAGTTGTGTCCTCCCAGACTAACCATCACCAACACTTAGTTTACATTTTGTATGTAGGGCAAACATACATAAATAATACTCGTACAAGTAAATATTTTGTATATTTTCTCTCAGGTGATATAGTACAGAGATAAATCACAAGAGGGCCTTAACGCGTGAAGTTAGTAGTCGACAGCTTTACTGACACGAAATTCCAAAAATAGCAAGTAAAATGTATCGATGGTTTATCTAACTATCACTGCACATTTCGGATCATAAAATATAGAACTCTATACGCACTCAATTACCTGTACAATTTCCCAACATAGTTGGGAAAAGGCTAGGCAGATTGATTGGGAGACCCTATTTTATACTGCACATTTTGTGTAATAGTGTTAAACTTTCGACTTTCTTTAAACTGCTCTTACCAAAACTGCTATTTTTATACTTAAAATAAAATACTTATGTTAGGTACTTGTCTTAGATGTTATACCGAAGTGCAGTTTTTTAAAGTTGAAAGTTTAGCACGCTATTACACTGAAATGTGCAGTGATAGTGTGTTTATTATTTAACCATTATGTAGACTACTTATCTGTGCTATAATGAGTAGAAAATAAATATGACTATCTATTAAGTATTCATTTAGTACTTTTGTGCATATTGTATTGGCATTCTAGTGTTATTGTGTATTGCAAATTAGTTCGGTTACAACAATCAGGAATGAAGGGCAAATAATTATTATGATTGAATATTATATTGTATTAATTTATTTAAAAATTGTATTAATATATTGTTGAGTATTGACCGGAGATAAGTGGTAGAATGTTGTTTGGGGAAATTTTACACATTATCCATGCACAAGGGGTTGGTTACTATTCAGACCCGTGTCCAATAGTTTCGTGCTTAGAAGATTATCGTTGAACATTGTTATGGTTAACGATAATCTTCTACTTCATTACTTGTAAAGAAGAAGAAGAATAAAAGTAAAGAATGCTATTTCTTTTTCTTCTTTTATAGGGTTCCGTAGCCGAACGGTGCTAAACAGCACCCTATTACTAAGCCTCTGTTGTCCGTCCGTCCATCTGTCTATCTATCAGGTTCTAGGACATGTCTGTTTACTCACGATGTTTTCCTTCATCGTTTTAAGAGCAGAGAACCATTGTGTTTGTTGTCATAAAATCACTTAGTGTGTTTGGCTTTGTTACGAATAAAATCACTTAATACAATTGAAAACCGAAATATAGGCAAATACCAAAAATAATAAAAGAGTTTAGATTTTTAGGAAGTTGCAAATAATGAAAAATAAATGATATTATAGCTTTTTATCACATTTGGTAGCAAGAAAATCGATTTTTAAAAGGCTTTAGGTCTTATGCGTATACCTTGATGTTACTTAATATAATGTGTGAACTAAAAAAAGGTAGAAGGAGACGGAAAATTGGTTTTCTGATGATTACAAATGGTGCAGCAAGATCAGACAAATAAAAATCGAAATCTGCACTTATAACATCTGTCTTCTAGACTATCGATATATATAGCCGAATGTTATTTTAACTCTGAACTAGTAGCTCCATACCTAACAGTTATCCTGCCGTCAAATAACACTGCTCTTCAAATATCTAAAATATCAATTTCCTAGAATCGTTCATGCTGACATACGAGCCTGTCCCAATTTATTCAAGCCTCGTATATACTGTCTGAGCTAACAAGGATTATCATATCATGTGATATTTCACCATTATTTGTGAAATTGCTTATCATGTGGGTCTTACTGATTTATTATGACTACCATGTAGGCAATGATATTATATTAACAGATATGTTATACACTCACAAAACAACCGAAAAAAGTGTTCTGCGCAGCAGCGGCACAAATACCCACGTTTCATTCATTTTTACATTTCACTACAAGTAAAAACGTTACAATTGAAATGTTTTCGAGTCTTCACGATTACGCGCTTATAACATATCTGTTAATTTAATATCATTGCATGTAGGTATATTTTTTATCACAAACTACACAAATATTTTGAATAAGACTAGATTTTACTCGCGACTTCGTCTGCCGTTTTCCATTTTCGTAACTAGTCCATATCCATAAGCACAGATTTTTTTAACCAAGACGATATTACAGATAATAAAATATTGACCTTATTTCAGTAACATTTCAGGCCCATATTTTAAGGATTTAAAAACACTTTAAAAAACGTCCCAAAAAGTTATTTAGCGGTATAGGTCTCGTGTTTGTCTCTGAACCAAAGAGGCTGTTTAAAACGTGTATGCAATAGATTTATTATTCATTGCGTCATTTCTGCTATAGCGGCTTTATTCGGAATTATATCGAAAGGAAATGTTTGACAACCTTTGTTGAAAATTTTATAATCAACAAACTTTTTCCATAACCGTCAGCTTTCTTGACTACATTTGTTTGAGTTGTTCCAAGTGGACTTGACGACTTGTCCTCAATATTGAAATAAGGAATCGAGAAAATTTTCTTTTGTAGTTACTTACTCTTTGGCAGTCAATCATATTGAAATTGAAATGCTAAAGGCTACTACGAAATCTACAACAGGCAATTGCGCAAATGGTTATACAAACTCAACTCTAATAAATTATCAAAGTTGAATGAATACATTAATTTTGTGTTGCGCACTTCCTCTTCTTTTGCTCGTTTTTACTTCAAAATGAAAAATAAGCTATAAATAATAAGGCAACTGACGCCATTTTTTGCTGACAACTAATCAGGAGCCGCCACCCCCTGCCGCCGTGGACCTCAGTTGACCTCCCCCGGCTCCCGTTTCAATTTACTTGTGAAATATTTATGTCCATTTAGACGCACGCCACTTTCAGACCTTTCGTTAAGCAGTTTCTCATAAATCATTTAACGAAATGACGAATTTAGAGTGTGAATAAATGAGTTTACTTTTATATCCAATAAAAAAGGTACTGAAGCAGACCGGTAGCGACGGGAAGTTTGAGGTTTGTACGATTAATATAGAAAGATATTACAATATAGAGGTTCCAGTTCATCGAAGACTCCTGGCTTTAAACTTGCTAATAAAGCTTAGCTGGACAGTTACTAGTTAAAAATCGCATTGAAGATCAATCACTTTATCGGAATGAACTAAAATTTGATCTCGAAATGGATGGAAAAAGCACTCGAATTACAAGAGCTGAGAGCGAAGCGAAGAGATGAGAATAATTTATTTGAAATTGGCACCTTTAACTTATTTAATCTTCCACTTAATTTTAATCACTTCTCTTGTTTACGTGAATTATAGATACCAGACTGATTTTATTCTAGGGCTAACTTCTACCTGCGACTTCGTCAGCATGTTTCTTGTTCCCCCGCCCCACCCCGTCGCATCGCATCGTCTGCCCGCGCTATACTTCGTTTTCACTCGTTCTTTCTAACTATATTTATTTTTGGTCGGTTCCTACGTGTCCTAGCGTGATGTTAAATTGCCTAAAGCCTTCTTTAATAATTGGGTTAAATGCAAAGCTTTTTTTAAATCTGACTGGCGCGTTCAAACAAAAAAGCAAACAAATTCTTAAGCTTTATTGTTACTATTAGTATAGATAACGATTAAGAGATATTACTATAATTTAGGTAACTGTACAATGATATGACGTCCACGTATTAGGTACTTAGTTAAGTAGGCAAATTGCCACTGTATCAAATAAAGTCATATTCGAGCACAATGAAATAATATAACTTTGACATCCACTAGACTATTATAGTACCTCAGATATATTTTTCTTTTTTTTTATATCACTCCACCCCGAATAAATTAACATTTTTCTGTCGAAAAGAGGAAGTATCTTAATAAAAATATTTTCCAGGAGAAACTTTATCTTCAGAGACATCACAAACAACAGTTTCCATAAATTTTCTGTTTGTTCCAGATTCACGGGACAACTGATGGACGGGTTTTAATTGGATTTCATTGAAAACTAATTTAACGCTCGGATAAAAATATAATCAATCTGTCTGTGTCTTTCTTTAATATAATAATTAATTCTTCGCTTTGAAGGATTAGACACTAGACAGGCCGGTTGCCTGCTTATCGAACATGTCATGCAATTCGATTTTTTTTTACTCCTTAATACAATCTGTCCGGGGACATTCAGCAATAGGTAGATGATCGATCGATCGGATGATGATTTCGAATTTTTGACATTAAACGTTTTCGATGACATTTTGGAAACCAAGTGCCTGCGGATATTTTAAGCACTGGAATAACTTGGTTCAAAACTTGTTTCAACACAAAACAATAGCAGTTGAAAGCTTTGCCAATTTAAGACAATAGGGTTGCAATCCAACCAATTATAAACGACCGCTTATCGGTGACTTCAAAATGGATGAATGTTCTAAGCGGATAATACCAAAGATGCCCAATTTGATGACTCAATTAACCACACAGTAATTACCCTTTGAAGTTCCAACAAACGGATAACGACCCTTCCTTAGTGAATCAAATACTCGGCTACTTTTCCTAACGCTGCCTGTAGATTATAGGGTTACACGTGCAGGGTTATCTCAAGTAACCTTTGACCGCAGAAGGCACTTGATGGCCTTTACCTTACCGAAAGATAAGGTAGGGATCTTCTTAAGTAAGAATATTATGATTGAGGGAAAACCTAGACGAATAAAACGAAATCATATAGGGCAATCTCAGTTTTTATACGCATTTACACTTCATAAATCAAAATTCATCATACAATAGACGTAAATTTAATTAGTAACCTATTCCGCTTAACTATTCCGACTCCAAGAGAAACCCTGTAAGAAATTGACACGTGTTTTACCTCTCAACGAGGCATCCTCAGGATGACGATTGACCAGTCACAAACCAGAACACGACGTGTTGAACACTAAATATATAGTCTATTGTATTTTATAGTGGATTTCCGCAAAGTCACGCTTGAATCAATTAACTATCAAAATTCATGTCCTTTGAATATCGATTTTGTATGTAACTTAATGATACAAAATGTCTTACCCATTGAAATTATAATTGATAAAGTTTGTTTCTGCTCGTCTTGTGAGTTTGTTTTGAGATTTCGTGAACAATTTATGCGTAGGTATTGACCTAATTTGAATCGTTCTATGAAAATTTTATATCGAATAAATTGAAACCAATTTATTGTTTTGAAGAAACCCAGCAGTTTACCTCATTTATTGTTCACAATCATATTGGTTATTACACCTCGAAATCAGCAATATCGAAAGGGATAAAGCGTATTGGCTCAGAATTACAATTTTGTATAATGTTTGATATTCCTTAAATTACAGTCAATGGAAATGATTTATACGGTTTTCCCATATGCCAGCTCCTACCTATATACAATTATAAATCCAATCGTAGTACATAATGTGTTCAATTTCTTTTTGCGGTTATATTCCTTTCAGAATTTATAAACAATACTGTCTAAGTTGAAACAGGGTTCGGTAACCTACTTACGTCTTACACACATGGTTCACAGCTTGGGCAATGTTTATTAAATGTAACCAGGCTTTGCTCTCACAATAACAGTGTCTACAACCCTTAAATTGGCTTTTGCTTTGAGCGAATTTTAATCTTATCAAACCCTTTCAGGTATGTATTGTACTGTGAGAAAATTTCCTCGTTCAATCAAAGAGGAAGAGAAAAGGAACATTAATAATCTGAAGCCTTACACGTACTGAAGGTTGTACAAGGGGATAAAGGGATTATGTCTCAGATTATATTTCTCGGTAAAAATAGCCAAAGATATACAGAGCAAATGCTGATAGAAACAGGAGTTTGAATTTAAGAGAAAATTCTATACTGTTTTTCTAAACAAACACATTCGACTATCATGCCAACAGCAAAGTAGAGATTGAATACGTCTGTACGTGTGTCAATACTTGCAGTTATTTACTAGAACATACAACAGAATATCCTTTCATATCAACGTCTAGTATTTGCTAGCCTAGTGCTGGCATGTGATTGTTCGATATTCGAGAACTTTGCTCTAAATAGTCTGCCATATTCCCGAACAATTTCAGATAGCGTAGTAGTCGTATTCAGACGGTTACTCAGCTGTTCTAGAATGCTACATGTGTCAACACAGTCGTTCTATTGTCTGCTTATAGGCTTAAACACATGAATCCAAAAATAAAATACAGTTTACTGCTGAGCCCCACATCTGAGTCTCACAATAGATTACAGATTTAAATAACGTGGAGATTTCAAACTGGGTTGCATTTGTTTTATCCATGATTTAACCAATCAGAACGCAGAATATTAAAATATTCGTAGGCACTGGCTAGTTTATTTGATAGACATGACATATATTGCTATCGAGTGTGTAATGATCAAAGCTAGATAATTCATTGCTCCCTATAAAATAGTCGTATGTATTTGTGAAAACAGTTGGTGTTGATATTACCGAGCAAAATAATAGTTCATTGTATTATCCACATTCTAAGCTTTAAGGAATATCTTGCGTAAGTAATTTAGCAAAATCTTAGCAAAATAGACCAAGATATTATTGAGATAACTACTCTATAGTTATGTCAATAATATTTTGGTCTTCTACATTTGAAATATGAATAGACGCTACGCTATTATAATTTATAAACTATGATTGTACTTGAAATAATAGTTTTAAATGACCCAACTTTGCTTTGGGTCCGTATATATGGGAGATAGACAAGACATGCCTTCGATATTAACGCCGGTAGCACACCTCCGCGTGACACTGACTCGCGTCATGTTCCGCTACTCGTATAGGATTCGCGTAGTGGAACATGACGCGAGTCAGTACAATTGGTCTACTGCGGTTTTGCTGCTATGATTTCGCGGCGGAGGTGTGCTACCGGCGTCAGATAACCTATTCCCTATTTATAGAAACTTGGAGCCATGGCCGTCGATAAGAATATCTATATTTGTGTAATTGAATCACCCCTACATTCAGCGGGTATGAATCTGAGGTAATTTATTACTGCCAATATATCTCGACCGAGAAAGGTCATAATAACTTGAGCCCCAAGCTTGTTAAGGGGTAGTCGCTGTTATTCGAGAACCTAATAAGTTATAGAAAATATTCATTGAATAATATTTTATAGGTGAAATTGATCGTTATTTTTTCTAATTACTGCCAATATATCTCGACCGAGAAAGGTCATAATAACTTGAGCCCCAAGCTTGTTAAGGGGTAGTCGCTGTTATTCGAGAACCTAATAAGTTATAGAAAATATTCATTGAATAATATTTTATAGGTGAAATTGATCGTTATTTTTTCTACCTATTACATAATTCTTCGATGCACTAACAAGTAGGTAACTACCGAATGAAATTAAATTAAAGGTTGCACTTTCTTTTCCAACCAATTTAAAAACAATGTTATGTACTATAGAGCTTTTGATGATTAACGACATAATAAGGAAGAATGTGATATTAACCTAAAGAAATATGAGGGGTGTTCAATAAATAGTGAGAATGCGATACTATACATTCTCCTTGGAAAGAAAAAAAATAATACTGGCAGGCATAGCCCAGACATTAGCTATGATGATAACAATCAATTCTCTTTTGTTTAAAAAAAAATTGTTTGCCTCGTTTCGGAACGTGTTCTGTTGTTTTTTTGTTTCACCAAGATAACGCCCCCGCGTACAAATCCAGAGTTGCGATGGCTGCAATTCAAGAAGCTGGCTTCGAATTGATGGAACATCCTCCATAATCATCGGACCTTGCTCCAGTGATGTTTACCGATTTCTGCGGCTAAAGGAACATATCAGGGGCCAGAAATTTGAAGATGATGACGCAGTAGTCGCCGCCGTAAACGATTTTTTTAGATGATTTTTTTAGAAAGGGAATTTTAATTTAAAAAAAAGTTATGTAAAGTGTATAACCCTGAAAGGTGACTACGTCTAAAAATAAAATAACATTTAATATCAGATAATTACGTCATACTCATTCTCACTATTTATTGAACACCCCTCGTATTAATATGAAGGATCTTCAAAAACCGTATCGTGTAACATGTCTATAGGTAATTTAGTAGTATCTGTTCCACGTAACTAATACGTATCTTGTTGCTCATTTTAAAGAGTTTAATTACAAAGGCTGACGGATACCTGCGGTTTTGATTAATTGTAATTTCATTCTCGTTAAGAGATGAGTTTATTAAATCCTCTTAAATTCTGTTTTAGGAGTTCTACATAGTAAACGTAGTTGAGAACTCTTAAGGAGCGTTATAATTTTAATTATGATCGCGGATTGAAATGAACTTGTGGACGGCGGAAGGGCACTTATGTAAGGATCGTATATCTGTTACTTTTTAACTAGCCCCATGGGAAAAACATACAGGGTGTAAGGGTAAAGAGCCAGTCTTGTCATTCAAACCATGGGTAGTTGACTTAAATATAAATGACCGAGTAACAACAAAAAAAAACATTATTTTCATTAAAAGATTTTAAAAAGTTTCTATGCGACACCGTGCTCGCTAGCGAAACAGCTGACTGTCTGAGAGAGAAGTCACGCTCACGACCGGTCAGATCACCTCCCACGCCCCCCACCCGTGTTGAGACGCAAGTTCGTTGCTCTAGCGCATAGGAGAAAGGGTGAAAACCACTAGTGGTAAAAAGTAATTTAAAAAAAATGTTTCATTGATTTTACGTTGTATAAATGACACCAAACCACTGGTTTCAATGATAACGGTATTTACCCTAACACCCTGTATAGTGCCTGTGTATTAATTTAAAGTGAATCCAAGACGTTGGATGGCAATGTCCTCCTTCCTGCAAACTGAGATTATCGCCCACCAATGGCAATGATGATTATCGCAATTTCCTCTTTGATAGTCTATTGTGCCAATGTCCAGCAGTGCTATGATATGAATATTTATGACATTATAGTTTCCATATTATCACATATATCACTGATTTATTTTTCATCATAACTTATTTGTCTGTCATTCTGTTATTCAGTTCGACTTAGGTACACACGGCTACACATCAAGCTATACATTTCCAGTTTATGCTGATCCCGCATTGTATAGGATTTTCGTACGATGCGAGGTCAGCTTATACTGTAAATGTATAGCTTGATGTGTAGCCGTGCGTACGTATGAAAATTTTCAATGTAAATGTTTTCAATTTTGATACGCATAATTTTCAAACATCGTCCGCTTTGCATAGTTTCCAAACGTCATTTTAGGTTTCAACTTGTATAAATCCACGGCCACAGCTAAACATCCTTTTATACTATGGGCGGTTTCAGCAAGCGGTCGTGTGGGAAAACAGCGAGGGGACGAAACTATCGTATAATAAATTGTGTTTTCATGTAACACATAAGTGGGCACTTGTTGCATTTCAACAAATGGGAACAAATCTGTGAATGGCAGAACAAAGAAATACTACAATACTTTGTTCTCCAAGTTTCAAAAACAGACTGGATAATAAGTTTGGTTTAAAATGTAAGTGCCAACAGGTACTACGTCCTACAGCAGGTATAACTAATGCAATCTTGATAATTTACAATATTTACATGAATAAATCTATAGCATTCAAACAATGACAGAGATTGAAGGAAAATGGTAAGTGGACGTGCTTACCTATGTGCAGAGGGAAATACCGATTTTTATGCTTGCTGGCGCTAACGATGGCATTTAGGACTATTTACAATGTGTATGGTCACTGACGATGTGTCGTAAACGAGGGATTGTGTTCTGTATATGTAATTGTATTCATTGTAATAAATAATGAAGAATGAGGAAAACTGCGTGAAGAAAGTTTTTGAGTACGAATGTGAATGGCTATAAGAGTATTCTCGGAAAACCAAAGAAACGATCAATGAATGGACTGTTGGCTATGAGAGTAAAGCAAGAGTCTGCCCGGAAGACTAAAGGAGCGATGGATGGACTGTGTGAAAGATGATATGGCTAGAAAGGGGGTGACCACTGGGAATATGACTAATACAGGGTGTGAGTGTAAACACCGTTATCCTTGAAACCAGTGGTTTGGTTTCATTTATAGAACGTAAAATCAATGGAAAAATACAACTTTTTTTTTAAAAGAAAATCTACATTTTTCCACAAGAATATTTCACGCAAGGGCAACGAACTTGCGTCTCAACACGGCGGCCGGCGGTCGGCGGGGGCGGGCGGGGCGCGCGGGACGTTCCATGACCGGCCGTCAGCTGTTACGCAGCTCCCTCGAACGCGTATCCATGAGTATCGGGACGGTGACGGATATTTACTTTTTTAAATCTTTTAATGAAAATAAGGTTTTTTTTTGTTGTTGCTGGGTCATTTATTTTTATATTTAAGTCAACTACTCATGGTTTGACTGACAACGGTGTTTAACCTTGCATACTGTAGAGAGAAGAAGACTCGCTGCGCCGACCCCTGTTAAAAATGAGCCGTTACAAAATCGACTAACAAATAAATCAGTCAAAGGTCCAACCCTTCAACCAAAATTAGTTACGGTAGTTCCCCTAAAGGTACAATTTCAATTCACGAGGGAATATTTTACGTAATATTACGGGAAGGTTTGCTCTCTACTAACTTTGCAGTCAATCTCTTGCTCTAACACACGTTTGATCCGTGTTAGGGATCAACACATTTAGGATATATTAATATAAAATATTAAAAGGTACCGTTGTTATGGAAACCATGAGATTTTAACTAAGTAGGTACCTCTATTGTGTAATGTTATTTTTTTTAGTTTAGCCTTTTCTGTCCCACTACATCTATTGATTATGATACCTAAAATATTTAAAGATGTAACATTTAGTTGACGAAGGTAAGTAATTTGGTTGAATATTACATATTATTTTTCTATAGGTCTGTTCCAAATATGAAATGTTTTTCATATCTATTTCTTTTGAAAATAAAAATAAAACGTCAGACCTTTTTTAGTAGTGTACATATTTTATAGGACATGTTTTTTCGTAGCACTTGTCTGCGTTTACGAATAACAAACTCATATCACTCTTTATATTTTTATAGATAGGTCAGTTACGATCCGATATTCAAATACCTACAGGTAGGTACCATCAATAGATAATATATACATAGGTACTCTCAGACTATGAATAAACCAGAACAAAGGCCTTCAAATCTGTTATCTGGATTACGGAATAAACGGCGTTACAGATACAATGCGAGCCCACAATCGACCTAAAGGCAGGATGGAGAGCAATAGATCCAGGGGTCGCTCACGACAAGGCTAGGACTCAATCATGATCGATCGATTGTTCTCCTTAAGCCTTATTTACACGGTGTGAATTAATTGTCTGTGGTACGCCACAAGTTGAAACAACAATAAAAGTTACGCCGTCTAAACAGTGTTTAGATGATGCAAGTCATTTGTTGCTTCAAAACTTACATTGTGTAGCATAATAAGCCTATAATGTTCCCACTGCTGGGACACAGGCCTCCTCTCAGTGAGAGGGCTTGGGCTGTAATCTACTACGTGAGGCCAGTGTAGGTCGGTAGATGTCATTGTCTTCAAATTTTTGGTTCTAGGACATGCCATTTTTCCTCACGATGTTTTCCTTTACCGTTTTGAGTGCAGTGGTGATGAGATAATTTACACAAAGTAAAGCGCCTGTCAGGGTTCGAACCTACGACCTACAACTCATGTACAAGTCGCGGCAATTACCACTGGACCACCAATGCTCTACTCACAGTGTAAAACATAACCCTCCTTTTTGCTTCGCCGTAGTCGGGTAAGGTGGTTTAACCTGCAATACTTCCAGTAGAATCAAATGGTCAAAGTCAAAGTCAAATAATTTATTTCAAATAGGCACAAAGGCACTTTCGAACGTCAAAACAAAAAGAAAGAGAACTGATTCTAGTTGCCCCTTCCAAAAGTTAGTTTTCGTATGGAGAAGAATGGGCAAGAAACTCAACTGTTACTCTATAAAAAAAATGTTTTACAATATTTTGTATACATCAATTATATAATTACATGTGAATACGATTACTGTAGGTACCACAATAGGTAAAAAGAATTTAAAATGGAGCAATGACAAACAAATTAATTATCACATATTTGCAAACATTGTAAAAGTATACGATATCACAATATTCCTAACATTTTTACAAGTAATACTAATAAGACAGTGCGTGAGTTTAAGTAATCACAAAATGTAAAAATGTATGATAATATACAAATAATAAATTATACAACTAGTTAAGCAACCAGTTTGATTTAGTCTAGGTGGACTTTTACAGGAGCCAGACCAAGCTTCTTTTATCCTGTTCTTTTATTTAGTCTTAAGGAAAGGTCAATCGGATACATGTTGCCGTCGCATTAACAACATCAATATTCAATGAACCGTCCGCTTCAGAGGTTTAAAAGTAAATCTTAATTGAGCGATGGTCAGATTAAATTCCTGTTACAAAGTTAGAAACTTTTCCAAAGCTGCTCAGACATTACCACTGCGCAAAGTTTGTCCGACGAAACATTTCAAGTAAATGGACTAACTATAGTAACGTATACTTTTAACGAGAAACTATTGAGATTTGGATTAATTTAATGTTGATTTATCTCCTTAAGGTGAAAGTGTTAATAGTTGTGTTGTTGTTTAGTTTTCAGTTCGACGCTGATCGACTTTACTTTAAGCGATCAAACAGATTCGATAGTCTCTGTAACGTCTGCTTGGAACATCAAAGACAAGGTTTATTAATTATTTGTCTTTTTGTGTGCAGTCACAAAAAAATTACAGCTGGTTGGTGGAAAGTCATATTTTCTAATACTTTCTTTTGAATATACCTTTTTTTTTTAGGTAAATCAATATGCTTTGCCATCCAACGTGGCAACCTGGCAACGCTGACAGCCTTTTGGGCGGCACTTTTCCCACTGACAGCGATGTGTACGAATTATTTTATGCCCAATGAGCTCTTCCTTTATTTTCAATTTTTTTCCTTTGTATTCTTGTATATAATTTATATATTTTTAGTGTTGTTAACTCGTATATTGTAATTACGGTTTATAACGGACTAAATAAAAATGAAATATATTTAAATTAATATTTTGTTAAATGAACAAAACAATTACTGCTGTCCGGGACGTTTCATGCTCCAAGAATTCACAAATTCCTGTAAACTGACCAGATTGTTTGAGTTTCACGGAAAGGCCTCAGATGACCCTCATACCTACTATCTCCAGAGATTAAACAAAGTCTAACCTCGGAGAGTGACGTTTATTCAAATGTTCAATTAATAGCTATGTAGTTGTAGGTATACAATTTAGCAGGAGTATTACTTTCTTCTCCTACCATCCCGAAAAGTTAAATAAAGTGGCTATGTTTTTAAACTAACTATGTTACAGGATGTACAAAGACCCATCATGAAGCCATCATCTAAGTTACACTGTACAATTTATAATTGTTGGTAAACGGCTTTTATTTTTTGTATGAAAATGCTGGTAGCGCGCAATGCAACCCACGCAAAACATTGTGCTTATGGATGCACACAGCGGTATAAGGGTCGTGGTTGTATCTAAAGCTAAGTATAACATTTAAAACTTGTAAAAATAAACGTCAAAAAATGTTGCAACTTTATCCTTCTATATCTTGCAAAACTGGTGCTCCAATAGAAAAAAAAATACAATGACGGGAAAAATATCTGACTCTCGGCTGCTAAGCGTCTTTTCATCCGACTGCGCGACTGTAGAAACAGCGTTAACTATATTTTTCATGCGTATCTTTACGTATCTTTTTACACCCGTTAGAAAGAAATATTAGCCAAAACTGAAATGTTTGGTGTAAAAATAACTGAAAGTAGGAGCATAAATCCTTTATCGTGTTCAGTGGCGTGTAGGATGCTCGAGCGAATGCACCGCTTGATAACGGCTAGGCGCACACTGACTCATCTCATTATAAAACTATGCAGTAGCGGTGAAGTTGCTACTACCCACATGCACTTAAAATAGAACATCGTACAACTGATACCAGCTCTATTAATGCCAGACCAGATTAAATTAAGTACGAGCTCATAAATCTTGTAAAGTTATCGGCTCAGATCGGCTACATTTACCTGCTGATAAAGTATAAAACTCTCGCTAAAATACGAGATAAGTATGGAGCACTGTGCGGTCTGTCTACGTAACGGATAAGAGTGGGTACTTTGTTATACACAGCCAGACATTCTATAGGTGTCTCTATCCGGAGCCTTCCATATATATATCTGTATTTAGACGGTAATTAAGCTAAATTTACCGAGTGGCCTACATCATGCGTCCAGGGGCGACGGCCGGCGAAAAAATGAAAAATTTAACGCTTCAGCACGTCAACGTTGACATCAGAAAGATAACGTGACTCACTAAAGTGACACTTGTGTATTTTCTGCACGAACTTTGATATTTTAATAGATAATTTGTGTTATTTCCCACACGGTCCTCGTACCGACGCCGACGTACACACGACTCGAAAGAGGGTATTTCTCGCTGGAATTTCAAACAGCAGTAGGAGTGCAAGCTTATACAAATATGTATTGTCCTGTTTGTTTTTATTTCTCACACTATTTTGGTTTTAATTTATGCCAGTCGATGTTGATTTTACATTGGTTAGCTCGCCAACTAACCACTGTGGATATTTACATGTTTTAATTATCAACTATGTTGAATATTACCTATTTTAAAGAATCTGGAGCGAGTTTCATCTGTTTTAAAGCAAACGCAGTAGACATGTAATGTTTTACCGACATACACGCAAGAACACATTTATTACGTTTGGAAATCATTCAGACTCATTTCTAAACAGACAGCGATGCGCGTGCGGCTGTACTTAACGTTATGTATAACTTACATACTATGTTTACATTTTTATACTTCTATAGATGTATACCGCAATGTCTCTTTGAGGTACGTTTGCAACACAGGTGAATAAACTAATAAAATTAAGAACGATGATAGATATACGATAGGCTATTAACAACAAAGTGTGGTCTCATTGTTGGCGCGGTGCCAAATGTTCTGTACAATGCAATAGTCCGGATCCAGATCAGAGCAAAAGGTACACTTGTTCGGATCTGGAGTAAACTGACCTAATATATCGCAACATTTGGAACAATTTTTACCATCAAACAAATGTAATAAACAACTATAGATAAGACATTCAGTTTATTCTTATATAGACACAAACAAAGGAAGTCGTTGATGGTCTAAGGGCAAAGAATATCATCTGTAGGCATATAAATTCCTTCTACTCCCTGTATACCTGCATTAATGCACGCGTAGCGTGACCACAATAGAAACAGGCTTCACAATCAAAATCTGTCATTATGTCTATTCTTCCGTCGACAAAACCCGTTTCTATGGCGGTCATGCTACCCGTGCTGATCAGCCTGTAACTGAAATAGATCCAGACTTATTTACGAAGCTGTATCTGTTAGAGATCTTCTCTTAAAATCTTGATGTCAAAGCCGAGGTCAGGCCAACCTGGATGAGTGGATTAGGAAAAGAAAAATTACAAAAGTTAGCAGCTCCTAGAAAATCGTAGAAATATCTGCCTGAAACAGGGCCACGCATATTTTATCATTTTATAGACGTGTTTACTGTGGCTTTACTAGTTTTATTGAGCTCATAAATATAGACAGTGGGTTTAGAAGAATAGATATCTTTATCTATTTGTTTGATATTGATTAGACCGCAAGAGTTATGTAGGTTCCAGTTAATTGCCCATCCAATGTTGAAGGTTAGATTCCGTCATCGATTACTTTCAAATTATCACTCCGGGTAGAGGCATAAGGATAGTCTGATTAAAAAATAGCACATTCATTATCGTTTGGTTCATTCCTCGCCTTTACATGATTCAATCGTTAATCAACAGATCAATGTTACCAAGTCAGTCAAATCTATTTCAGATATAGTGAAATTCTGATAAGCACGTGGTTTTATCTTTCCACTTTTGTCTGGAATTTTAATTCTGATTTGTAAATTATTTTTGATTTACGTCAACTTTATTATCAAAGGAAATTGATAACGATGTTATAAACTCATATGCATTAAGTACAAATAATTGAATTTTAAGTGCGAGGCTGCTAAAGTCAAACTCGTGATAAGCTGTACGAACATTAGAAAGTGCGCTAACAATTTTCCATTAGCATGTACGAAAAGTTCATTAGCAAGAAACATTCAACTTAGAAAAAGTTTAAGCTCAAGAAAATAATTTCTTCTTAGACTTTCAAAGGAAATCGAGAGCATCTCAGGTACTCCTATTAGGAAGTGTTAAACAAATTGACCCATATTTTGAAGAGAGTTTTCTATTAATTAGTATCGATGGTAGCGAGAGCTGGCTCGATGCCAGGATCTGGAAAACAATGCAAGCCTTGACTCATTCGCTGTTAATTGGCTTACTTTTTGGGAGGCAATAAAAATTGGTTTAAATTTGTACAATAGTGTTTATAAACTATTCTGGAACGCTGCTGAGGTAATCGTGTTCGGAAAATATTCGAATCGTTTCGTGTAAAGTAAACTGTTCCCGTGCGCTCTTTGCAGAATAGTCCTAACTGTGCTTGTGGGTAAAAATAGTGTAAATTTCCGTTGCCTAGCACTTTACAGGTCTTACACATTACCAAGTCAACCAACGTAAACATAAGACGAGAAAGGTGAGTGTAATGGCGGCATATCGTCGCACCTGGCCACTGGAGCATGTAGGTACTAGAAAAGACGCTCCTAGACAAGTCAATGTTATATATCCTTTCTAACAAGAAACAAGATAATAAAAATTACCTTACATAGATCGAGCCAATATATTTTTCGTAGGTGCATTGTTTTTTTTACTTCTATGTAGACCACATTATTTATATCATTATGTCTTCCGACAAAATATGTCGCAACAATGGCCAATAAATAATAAACTCTCTCGTATTATGGTTTGTGCATTTTTTATTGAATTTGTTATCAATTGAGAAAGAAGAGCTCCACCAATTACATAGGAGATTCAACAAAACAAAAGACATCGTATTTGTGTCAATAAGTTGTATTGCTACCAATCGATTGCGCAGAATTAAAGACAGTCACGGCTAAATGGTTTACATAAATTGATTCCGATTTAGAAAGTACTATTTCAAACAGAACGTCCATTTGAGTGACCAAAAGCTATTTCTTTCTTTTTAGTTGTAATTATTTGTTGTACAACACTAGCTTTCGTGAGTTATGTGACATTTGATTTTTACAAGATTATTTTGAAATACAATAGACGTAGATATATTTTATTTAGTACTTAACCTATTCCGCTTAACTATTCCTCAAGAGTCATGAAAAACCCTGTAAGAAATCGACAAGGATGTCGATTAACCTGTCGCGAACCCGAACACGACGTGTTGCCACGCCAAGCGCGTGTCGATTTCTTACAGGGTTTTTTATGACTCTTGAGGAATAGTTAAACGGAATATGATACTAAATATGTCTACGTATATTGTATTTTATAATGGATTTCCGCAAAGTCACGCCTGAATCAATCAGCTAAGATTATTTTGAACAAAATTTTACAGCATTTGTGCGCTCTTATCATTTCTAACTAAGTAATAAAAATCTAATAAGTACCTATGGAAATACGTGCCGATTATAACGTTATCGTTGTCGGATAAAAAGCGTCTTCACATAATTATTTCCATACATTTACTTCCGTTACGACGTGGACGAGAACGTTCATGATACTATCGCCACGTTAGACATTGTAAAGGCGCACTTAAGAGTACAATTTTTATATTTATTTTGATTGGGTGACCTCTATCGTCATAATTTTGTGTCGTGTACAGAATAATTTTCTGAACACCAGCATCTACTAAGCACAATAGTGACATCATACCTATTTAGACGTCCGTATGCATAACGGGGCGATGTGTCATATTTAATATTTTCAAGTTAATTTATTCCAACAGCCTTTGGGTCTTTCTGACTCACAGTCTAGCCAATGGCCATGAAAAAATATGCTTTCATACCATAATATTCTGCCTGCCTTAATAAAACACTGATGACGTTACAAACAACGTGCATTTTTGTATAGCTATTCAAAATAAAGTGTACATAGCAAACATGTGAATTCTAATGAGACTTCTAAAGAGGTACGCTATGTACACCGTTGTGCCTGAACGAGGTTTCGCTTTCAACGGCCTAAATATCAATAACAAATGACTTCACATACAAAACCCGGACACAAAAGCGTGGTGTCAAGTGCTCTGATGATACAAAGGGAGAATATTGTACAAAGCAAGATTAACTAGTGTGGACCCGGCTTTACATTACCAATTCAGGGTTGCCAGGTTCGTTAAAACCCCGGGCGGTGCATCTGAATTTGAAAGGTTATTTAATTTGCAAATGTTCACGCTGTTCCAGGATAGTAACCAGGATTAAACGAGGAAAATTTATTTTAGATTTTGGGATATATAAATATTTGAACTAACCGGATTATCCTAAGCAATTCTAACATTGGAAAGCCCAATTTGCGGCAGAAAACGATTACAGGACGGGACCGTGTCAACAGCATAAAAAGATTTTTATTTGTGTTACTCTCATGTCACAATAATTTACTTTTATTTAAGTACATAAAAATATTTAACTGTAAATTACCTATTTAAAAGAAAAACAAGCCTTATAATCTATAGAATTTAGATTTTGTTTGTCCTCCGCCTGCCATACATAAAATTCTACCTCATCATTTACATGTTATTATGTCTATTTAAACGTCTGTAAAAGCAAAATCATGCTTTTAATTTAAATGCTATTACTTCGATATCCCCACAAAAAAAAACATCAAATTAATTATTTTTTTGTTTTATCATGATAAGATTCGATACCCAACGCGTCTGCGGAGTTTAGCTAGCCAATTTAAAATAACCCTGTATGTATGTCGCAATATCCCTATCTCTGCGTGTATAAATTTTCCGGCCGATCGTGCCGTAAAATGACACGTAGGTACCTACGTTATGAAAATTCCTAGATCCCTTTATCCTTCTAAATATTTATGTGTCGTCTCTCACATCTCTTTTCTAATCAGAATTTAATGGGAAATCGTACCTACATGGGTAAATAGTATTAAAATTCACGTTCAATCATATTCACGTGTAGGGAAATAAGCTAGTTGACAGTTTTTGAGAAACCAATTTAGTCAGTTTCCTTGTGCAAATGAATATTTCAGAGAAATATTAGCAATATCAGAATTTTTTTTTCATTAATTACAGTAATTACGTAATTTAATTTCGAATGTCAAAACGGAGCATTGTCATGGCGGCTCGAGGTTTTATGTCACGTGACCAATGGTTTTATTTCAACACAATTATTTAAAAAACATATTAATTAATCTTAAATGATTTACAAAATTAAATAGATTTTTGATATTTATTTTATCACATCCGTTCCACAATAAGTACTTCATGCTATTTTTCTTACTTTCAACTAGCCTATTGTGGAAAATTGTCATGACGTTGTATTAACAGCAAAACTTGGCTAAAGCTTTGGCGAGGCGTGATTGAATGACAAACAGACAGATTCGATTCCGTTCAGGTTCAGTTTACATGATTTACTGTGGTTATGATATCCGATTCAGTTAGGCGAATTCTGTTACGATAAAGTTTTTGTTATAATAATACCGAATATTTCAATGTTTAGGTATTCTAAAATATTTCTTATTAGTATTCTAAATTATTTATGGTTGTTCAGCCAACTCGTAAGGTACTATATTTTCTAATAGGTATGTATTGTTTTCTAAGACCGTTAGTACCTACGTGTTGGATTGCTTTTTGAATATTTACCTAAGAGTTAAATACTCAACTACAAACACCATCGACCGGCAATATGATCGTATTTTAATTAACCGTAGGTACCTACTTTCATTCCACTAGGTACTTATGAATATTTTTTTCCTCTACCAGGCAGTCCACAAATATATCATTCTTAGTTAATAGTATATTCTTACAATAGCTACACGATGTCGACTCCTAAAACAAGTTTACAAATTTTTTCAATCTTATTCGAAAGCCCGAAAATTTGTAACAAAGCGCTCAGCGGAAATGGATAATGAATTTCATATTACTTTTCTACAACTGTATGAAAGTTTTCGTTTCGTGAAATTATTTTGTACACCCATATATATAGTGACAAGAAGAAAATAAAAGAAAAATACGTAGAAAGGTGATGCTTATTTAGTTATTTCTAAAAGAATCTCTACCAGCATATCTGCGATAGGAAAGTAGAAAACCGGCCAAGTGCGAGTCGGGCTCGCGCACTAAGGGTTCTGTACCATTATTTATAAAAACGGCAAAAAAAACACGTTTGTTGTATGGGGCTCTTAAATATTTATTTTATTCTGTTTTTTAGTATGTGTTGTTATAGCGGCAACAGAAATACATCATCTGTGAAAATTTCAACTGTCTAACTATCACGGTTCATGAGAGACAGCCTGGTGACAGACGGACAGATAGACAGACAGCGGACTCTTATTAATAGGGTCCCGTTTTACCCTTTGGGTACGGAACCCTAATAAAAGGAGATGTATGTAGACACCATGTGTAAGAGTAGATAATAAGAGAAAATTAAGTGTAGTTATGTGGAGGTATACTTGTGTGGAGCTAGTCTATGCTCCTGTTGCTGTGTTTTTCAACAAATCTGGCTTTGTACCAGCTGCATCTGCCAGAAACAATATAGACGCATAGTAAATTCACTCATATTATTGTAAAAGTGTTAAACAAATAAACAATGTACAATACATTTCATCCGAATCGGTTTAACATCACATTAATATGTAAGCATACGCATTAATATTTAAATTAAATATTTGCGGGTAAAAACGTCGGGGTTTTCAGGCATGTTTACCTCAGTGTCGGTCACTATAAAACAGTACATTACATTACAATGTATTTAATGATCTTGTCTTAATTTATGTGATCATTTCCAGGCCGCGCGAATGATACAAACCGTGAATTTTTCCTCCGTGTGACAGAACGGTGACACAAATTCCACTCTAAACACTTGTGTCATGTGACGTATCTCTGCATAATTACTTCCTAGGGCTGTGTATTCGCGTTTTTAATTACTTTTCGCACAGGCAGGAAAACACTGTCTTTACATTTTAATATCAAAAATCTCTCAGTTATTTCAGTTGCAAAACCAACATAATATCTACTTGGATCATCATCTGCCCAGCCTTTTCCCAACTATGTTGGGGTCGGCTTCCAGTCTAACCGGATGCAGCTGAATACCAGTATTTTACATGGAGCGACTGTCTATCTGACCTCCACAACCCAGAAACTGGTTAAAACGATACCCCTTGCTTGGCTTGACTGGTTGTCAGACTTTCGGGCTTCTGACGACCCGTAACGACTGTCAAAGATCCTCGAATGACAGCCGGGACCAACGGCTTAACGAGCTTTCCGGAAGTCTCGATATGTAAAGATGGCCACCCATCTATGGACCAACCCCGGCAAGCGTAGCTTAACCAGATGGATCGACCCGTGCGGCTGTTATTACTTAGCCACGAGCTCCTCCTCCGACAATATCTACTTGCATGCTGTAAGCAATGCTTCTGTTATTTATGCTTCGGCTAACTCTACCTTGTTTTGTTTGAAGATTTACTTTTTCCTGCTTGTCAGGTAGCCAGAAAGATACGAGACCAAAGGGCCTAGACAAGTGACAATCGCTTCGAAAGCGTTTCGTATTTCTACAACGACTTTCAACAGGATTGACATAAGCTTTTCGATAGCTAATGTCAGTCCTATACATTTTTGCCTTTTCCATCATCGGTATCGCTAATAGAATGTCACTTTGTCTAGGGCCTCAGAGGGCCTAGACAAAAATGACAATCGCTTCGAAAGCGTTTCGTATTTCTACAACGACTTTCATCAAGATTGACATAAGCTTTTCGATAGCTTATGTCAGTCCTATAAGTATAAGTTTTTGCCTTTTCCATCATCGTTATCGCTAATAGAATGTCACTTTGTCTAGGGCCTCAGATCGTTATCTCCTCAATTTATTGATCAACTTAATTATTTTTCTAAATCAGCACTCCAATTGCGTAACACACGATAAATCACCATCTGCCATTTGGTTCAACAACATTCATTTCGTTATTTTACGTTGCTGAGCAGACAAATTTTTCAAACATATGAAGCTTTCGATTAGCAATATCCTTTAAAATGATTCAGATTGTGATCGAGGTGAGGTGAGGTTTTATCAGCTTTTCAGAAAGCAAAATAAATGTTTGAAGCCAAACATTGCCTTATTTTTCCAACGAAAAGGGGGTACCTACATCAGTACTAAACTAAATAATTCATTTTCCAACAGAATTAAGTTAGAGTGGCAACCTAACTGGCAACAAAGGGGCTAATTAACTAAAACCCCAAATAGGTAGGTATCTAAAATTGGTCTCGAACGTATTCAGGTGGTAAACAGCTACCTACCTATATTACAAATCCGTTAATTTACGTCAAAATCAGTTATCTGCTGATTGTGCGAAACTACCTGGATTTGTCAACACCGCGATATAGTGATTCATATTTGAAATTATTGCTTCCGCACTTTCCCTGCTAACATCAATCTACAGGTACCTACTTCTACACTCATATTATAATGAGGTAAAATCATCCTAACTATCATAACTTAAGTCCTACTAATAATATTATAAATGTGAAAGTTTGTGTGTTTGTGTGTTTGGATGTTTGTTACTCAATCAGGCAAAAACGGCTGAATGGATTTGGATGAAATTTGGCAAACAGATAGCTTATAACCTGGATTAACACATAGGATACTTTTTATTCCGATATTCCCACGGGATCCAGACTTACGCGGGTGAAACCGCGGGGCGCAGCTAGTATATTATAAATGCGAAAGTGAGTTTGTTTGTTTATTTGTTTGTTACGCTTTCACGCTAAAACGGCTGAACAGATTTGGGTGAAATTTCGCAGAGGTGTAAAACTTGACCTGGAAAAGGACATACGCTACTTTTCATCCTGGATCGCAGATAAAGTCGCGGGCAACATGTTGGATTATATATTTTTACTAGCTTCCGCCCGCGGCTTCGCCCACGTGGTATGTCGATAAAAAGTACCCTATGTCCTTCCCCAGAATACCATCTATCTCCTTGCCAAATTTTGTCGAAATCCGTTCAGTGGTTTAGGCGTGAAAAGGTTACAGACAGACAGACAGACAGAGCTACTTTCGAATTTATAATATTAGTATGGATTAACTCACTTTTACATCTTTCTTATCTACTTTCCGTTAAGAGCTGGGAAGCTGCAGTATTGCCGAGTGTCAAAAATAATATATTTTATGTTGAAACTAGAAATTTTACGCAGACTAAGTCGCGGGCAGAAGCGAGTATGAAATAACGACCCTAAAAAATTAACACAACAATTATCAAATATTCGACAACTAACCGTAGCTTTTGGGTTCGTATACCTTTTCAATATTTACGGAAAATACGCTTTCCCTAAAATATTCGAGTTGAAAATAAAAATGGTCCAAAAAATAGACCTTTTCATTTATTTCTCATTATAATGCTATAATCTTTTAGAGCCATCTGAGTAGGATAAATCTGTTAAGGCTTTCATTTTCAGAAAATGTGTGGATAGCCAACAAATTATTGTATAAATAGGGTTGAATCCACTTCGCACCCTTGGGGTTGAGTTTAGTACTATTCTAGGAAAAGCTTTTTGCTATATATTTTTTCGTGACCTTATGTAAAAGAAGTATAATGTAGGTAATAGTATAATGCATGTTTTTACGCTCGCGATAAGTTGAAACTGAAACGAATCGTTTGGACAGGTAGGTAAGAAAATATATTTTTGTAAAAGGTTGATTAATTACGCTGAAGGTTAGATGTATAAAAATCAGGAAATCGATAGGTACTGTACCAACCATTCATATTTAACATCCCGGCGTACCTAACTGTGGGACGCATTAGAGGTAAGGGGTACCTTTTCGAGTGAGTTATAAATACACAAAGCAATTAAGTATATATTTTCAAACCTTTTGAATCTAAAGTTACGAGAATGATTCTCATTTTACCAGCTTCTCGTATTCTACCCGTAAATAAATATTTCCACGGAACGTGCAAGTACTTATTGCCTAGAATAAATAAATATCCGCCGCCCAGGCCATGCTGGTTTATGATTGCGATATTTCAGTGAAAGTATTTTTGTGTCGGTAACTGCTGCTTTGTTCTAACAAACAAACACAGGTTTAATTTATAGATTTACGCTTTTGATTAAAGAGAAACAGAAGACAAAAGTTTTGGCATCGTTCCATGTTGTACCTGTGCGTCTGCGTCTACCTTGCTAGCAATAGTACATCGTTGAACAGAACATTAGAAACGGCATCGTATCATCGGCAGAACCGGAGCAGCAATTCAATTGTACGTAAACTGTCCAAATTGGATTTCTCGAACCCAGTCGTATTGTTCAATAGTTCAATATCCTTTCAATAAATGTTGTTTCCTGAACGCGCCCTTACTGCCGACGTACAACACGATCAAAATTAGAAATTTCATAACTGCAAAGTTTGCGCACGTGGTTTGTGTTAGCCTTACTCACGATATGATCGTATTTTTTATCGCGATTGTATTGAAGTAGGCGTGTGATGTATCAGATCTGCAGCAGAGTGTGTTTGCACATAGGGTATAGTAGGTGGGATGCACTGACCGACGTGAGCCGCGCCGCTGTGGCGGGATCGATCTAGCGCGGCCGGGCCGAGCCGGCCATCGGGACCCGCACACGATACTTCTCGAACGCACTACACTGCACTTTATTCTTCGATGCAATCTTCCAATTGTCAATCACTGAACTTTCACACATTTACAACTAACGTGTGTTTCTTCACTGTTCCTGTTAGGTAGATAAGAAAATTAAATTAATATACTACATTATAAAAAACCACGTATCAAATTGATCATTAAACTGACTCCTGATTCGTCAAACCAGAATTGTCCAACGATTGTATCAGAGTGGTATTGAAACCCGAATTACAAATGTGTACATGTATCGATCTAGATATCAGGTAGAGATAATGGCTGTTATCTACGATAAGTTCAGGGCCTAATGACCGAGGATAGAGTAGATTGCTGCCGCTACAGATTGGAAGTAGTAATCCCAGGAGGTCTTATAGTAAGCCCTTTAGTCTGTTGTACTGAATATTAAGCTAAGTGTAATTAAATAAATATAATATAAATTATTATCAGTGCTACTGATTTTCAATGAGTGTAAATCAATTGTATGCCAATGGGCACATAGTTATCGTTGAAAAATGAATTTTCAAGTAGCTCGTATGCAAGATAGCGCATGTAACAATAACGTTTGTGCTGTTATATTATGCAACAGATAGTGGTGAACTATTTAGTTGTGATAGATTGCAGGCTCGTCTGTAATAGAGTAATCTACAAGTATCAGTGTACATCAATAGGACTCGTATCTGGCGATCCTACACGTGGAAGAAAATGTAGTTCTTCAGCAACTAGCGTCGGCAAATAAAGAAAATATTCAATATAGTTTAATTTAATATCATATTATGAGTCAGGCACTACTTTCTCAGTTAGCGATAAAATATTATCACAAATAGTTCTCGATTCATAAAAAAACAATCAAATTCATGTTGCCCAGTTATTCAAAGTGACATAAAAACGGGACAGAACGCTCAAATCAAAAGACCAAAAGATAATGTCCTTGGGTTCCGTCGGTAGGGTTCTATTGTGTGAATGTAAATAGTGAGTGGCACGAGCCCCAAATCGGTGTCCGGAACCCTGAGGGACATAATGATTTCCTTGCAAATTGAACCGAGAGCAAAATATTCAAATAGCGACATCCCTAATGTTCCAGTTTTGTACAAAACTTTTTAAGACAGACAAGGCAATAGCTACAACGGTCTTTACTTAAGAGTTCTTATGCTTATTACAACTTTGAGAAGAATGAAACTCTACGTGCTAAGGCAAATTCGAAATACGGAGAACAATTCGAATAAAAGTTAAAACAATATTCAACTTCAATCAAGTATTAAGATAAAAGTATGCTCATGGGAAAGCGTGAGTTTATGTATGTATGAGAAACTATGTTTTTTTTTATATAAGACAAAACAAATGTATTAAAACCACAAGAGGATGCAGAAGAAAAGCTGAAATCCAACAGAAAAATGTAGGTAATAGGATGAAGTAATCAGTTTTTTAAACATTTATGTCTCATTTACCTAGCAGCAAAGTGTTTCAGTAAAAAGTAAATACAAAGTTGGAATTTTCAATTATTTTAATGAGGATTCTGTGTAATTAATTGTCAAGGAGAGAGTAAATGTTTTTGTTTATACAAATTCACTGTTTGGAATCCATTAAAATAGGGTAGGTAGATATAATTTTACTTTACTTCATCAAGTGTTGGCAGTAACCTTTTAGAAATACCTCTCAATACAGAAAACACTTTCAAGAAATAACATAAAATTTACATAAAAACCGCAAAAATACCGCATTTTGATCGCAAAAAATCAGGCAACGTATTATGTAGGTGTCTTTAATAGACACCAACATAATATGAAGGAAGTTTTAACTTAGAAATATTATGTTTAATGAATAAATATTACCTATGTTAAAAGAATAAAAATAAAAGATGATTTTTTTAAGAAAACAATTTCGTTATTCTTTGATAAAACGCAAGTACTTAATATTTCAATTATTACTCATATAAATCAGTGCACAAAGAAAATTTTCGAGAAAAATGGAAAAGTCTGTCTATATAATATGGTTTAAATAAATTAATATTTTGCCTAGCTGTTTTTTATCAAGTTGTTTTCAAACTTAACGATAAAACAGGTAAATATGTAGATCATGTTCTATTTATTACAGCCTAAAAAGCTTTGTAAACAAGACCATTACTTTCACAGCAATGTACTTTAATAAATACTTACACTAACGGAGACCAGTTTAGAACATAAATGATTTGTCCAGCAATAAAAGATCCGACGAAAGCAACAACTTAAAAACACTTTTGATAAATTTATGAGATCGGAAAAGAACTAAACTTTAGAAATAAAATATTATTTTGAAGTATTTTTTGTTAAAGTAACAGGAGATTTATGTTGAATCAAATAGCGCGAAGATTTATCTGATAGATTGATATAATGCACGTGTTTTGAACCGGAAAAGTGTATATGTTCGGGTGAGAGTCTCGCGGTCGGCGGCGGCGGCGGCGGCGTCGGCGGCGCGGTGACACAGACTGCGTGCGGCCGGGCCGGAGCGGGCCGGGGCGCCGGGCGCGCGGTCGACGGCGCGCAACAGATACGCCACAGGTTGGGCGGCCCGGGCCACCCGCGCCCACTCCACCCTGCTCGCGCCACACGCCAATTTACATCCTCATTATCGTCTCCGGAGTCAGCACCTGACGCTGGCGTCCGTCACCACATCAGTCGCCGGCTTTTCCCAGTAAAAACTCTCCTCGTACCTTATTCAGCAAAATCTAATAAAGCGTTTATTTGGAAGCTTACAATTTTTCTTTGTGCCTGCTACTTTCTGAGTTTTATCGGATTTGTTTTGTTTCGTTACTTCGAATTATTCTGATATAATTTTGTTTGTTTAGGAAATCCCTTTGAGTATAAAACAGTATAGGTACCTAAATGGGCTTCTTTGTGGTCGACAGTCACGGAAACCTAACCATTTATTGTAACTCCCTCTAGGATAAGATCCCTCATCAATTCGTAATAAACCCTTTCAGAAGTTACTATTCAATATCTATATCCGATAATTCTCTATTCATGTGGGACATCAATACTAATACATTGACCGTTTGATAACTTTATTACGCCCTTAATACATTAAGATAATTCATTCTGAAAGTTTTATGCGTCGTAAAACACATTTAGTGTCGCAACTCTTCCATTAAGTGTGTTTAACACTTTGTGAAGGAATTTTTGTAATAAAAATCCGAAAAACAAGTGGTAACTGATGCCTGCAAGCACTTGTGCTAACGATTGCACAATCGTATAATGGAACGAGCGTTGTTTAGTATTAACTTAAAAACTTCTAATTAATTTGGTAGGCCGGCTTGTTAGCAAATTAATTTGAAATTTTAAGTAGGAAAAAGGAACTGCGTGTGAATAATTGTAAATGCCGAGTTTGTGTTGTCTTCCTTTTCTTTGAAGACCAAGTGAAACTTTAAAAGCCAGCGAACTTTAACAGGATTAGAGAAGATTGACAAGAGAGACAGGGCAATGAATGTTATATCTTCAAAATGGTGACGCCTTTATTGAATTCACTAAACTGACAGATAAAGGTGAGACAAAGGTGTTAGACTCGCGACAATCTAAGAAGTCCGTTTTGGCAGCTATTAAAACCCTTTGGGTAGCGATGAAAAAAAAATTAGTTTCTTATAAACTGATTCTCGAGACATATCGATTAAACATACTTAGAGAGTTTGTAATCGACGACTTATCTACATTGCTTAAAACTAATTCTCAAGGCATAATGTTTTATTAGAAGTACGAGAACGAAACGTCAAAATGGACTCCTTAGATTGTCGCGAGTGTACCTAAGTAGGGACTTTTACGCGAAATAATATAACATTTCTTTGATGTTTCGATTAGCTACCTACCTATGTTTTATGTCAATATCTGAAAGCAAAACTGTTGTAGCTAAATACATTAATTTAATTCCATTTTACTAGTCCTCGTGAATTCTTTACTTTTCTCACATTAAATCCGGCCCCAATTAAAAATGACTAGAATTTTATTTGGTCGTTTCATTCGTCTACGTAACTAAAAAATGTTCGTAAACTCTAAACGAGGCTGGCTGAGCTGTGTGTTCCGTGCAGCTGTTTGTTACGTTCACTAGTTCAGCACTTTGCTATGTTTGACTTTGGTATAAAGGCCTACCTCGTTACTTGGGATACCCTTTTGTCCTTAGGCCTGCGGCGGCCTAATGTGTAACCATCCATATTATGACAAAATTTTCACATGTTTGCACAGGTATCTCCACGTAGCAAACGCTTAGATACTAGCCAGAAAAACCCTCGAGATTTATGTGGATTTTTATAAGTGAAATTTTTAAAGCGAAAAGGGTAATGGACCGTTATTCTTACGGGATTTACAGTGGACAAGGAAGAATTGCCGTTAGGAGTGGCTAAACTTTACGTAACATGCTTTTTTTACTACCGAACAAATGCTATATCGATAGAGTGACCTAGAACGTAGGTACCTCTTGTGTAAACTGTAGCGTTCACGGGCATATGCGTCCTGTCAACTTGTGTATCTTTTCTTGGCGTTATGCAGATAAAAATAGAGCTCAAAAAAGCATGCGCGGCATGATTGATAGCATAACAAGCGCTGTTACAGTTTCTACGCTCACTGAAGCTTCCCTTTAAGCAACGTAATAAATGTTTGTAAATATAAGCGTGCATGAGACGTGTCTGTGTATATGTACGTATATAAACGTGTTTGCCATCGGTTCTTGGGCAGCTTTTATGAGAGAAAAAATACATTGAATTACAATATTGCAAATATATTCAGAATACGCAATATCTGAAGGTATAGTTTTAATACTATTAAACTAATTCCTTCCCCGGCGTGTAGCTGAGTATCTAACCAAGTAAATCGAAAATTATGGTAACGCTAATATGATTTCGCCGCCCGTGGTATCAAATCCGAGTAAACCCGAGGTCACAACGTCACAAGTGCTTGCATTAGACTCTCGTGTCGATAAAACTCTCCTCAAGTTTGTAGGCGTATCGATTTCCATTATGAAAACACAGTAATGGACCCAATGCGCGGACGATAAGAGTATTATTACGGGATTTTTCACGTTTCAGAGGCACGAAGTCCCGGAAAATAGAACATATCAAACTGGGTGAACGGGCCGTTTGAGTGGACCCACTCGATAAAATGAATTGTGAGCGTATAGTGAGGGAGTCATACTTTTAGAGGAATGCTGATGTAAAGTGCATAATAATTATTTAGGTACGTAATTATGAAGGTCGCTACCTTCATATGTACCTTATAATATATATATTTGAAAAATAATAAATTCAGCTTACAAACTTATCATAACGTCATAATCATACCTTAAATCACCTTATTTGAAAGAATACAATCCAGATACGTGAATCCAAATAACGTCCTGTCCAAGATAACGTTTATTATGAAATACTTAACTAAAGCGATATCATATTTACAGTTTTTATTGTTGGAACCATCGTAAACTTTCCTCTAAAGGAATAAGACTGAAAATAGCGTGTGTTTTGTTAAGGGAAACACAATTCCGTGTGTACTGTGTATGAAGCCTTCAGTGGCCCTTCATATCATTAATCACAGCATTGTTACAACGTCCACAATAGCATTCAGCTCCGGGATTACTTCCTCTACCATTCTTCCTGTATTTTATAGGTCGTTCTGCCGTTAAAAATAACAGCCATCACACTTTATCTGACGTCAAGAACGGTGGTCCTTTTGTTCTCGGTCATCGAAAACAGCTGAACGAATTGGGTCAAAAGTATTCACGTACCTGTAATGTATTAAACTTTCGGAAATATACATCGTTCATCGTTAGTGTACACAATTTAAATAAAATACAAATTCCATCATCAGCTTAAGTTATACTTCTAAAGGATATTGTTGACTTTGTTAACTACAAATTTTTGCTATAAAGCGTGAATGTTTAGTACTAAGTGAGACCAATAATATCTAAAGTTTAGTAAAGAAAGTATGAAAATAACTACTTCTTTAATAAGCTTTTGATATTGGTTTTCTTTGAACTAATAACTAATTACTCCTTAGCTGTTAATCACACTGTGTCGGTTTTAGAATACCTACATTTTATTTTTGATACATCTGAGTAAAAACTCAACGTGACGCATATGTTTTTAATTTCTAAATAAAAGAAAGCTTATAAAATACCGTCGTTTCACTCGTATTTCTTTAATTAATAAACATATTATGTGTATGGTTTCCTCATCGGCCACGGTGCATTTGCTCGGTTCATTAGAACTAATAGAACTCAACGTGAGCAGTTGCATAATTGCGAACGAAACTTGAAACTCTCCGAGGTTTGTAATTATTAAAGTTACCTTCGTTTTCCTTATTCCAAGGAAATGTTTTACTACCATTTCCTTTTTACTTTTTGTATATTGACGTAAGTATATAATAAAATGGAAAAACATTTTTTATTTGTATTCGTGATAAGTGATAGTTCTTTTATAACATTTAACACAACTAACTATTTACATTAGGTACTAAATTAAATTAAATTACTAACTGCCTAATAAATAAATACAGAAACAAAAGGACATTTAAGCGCGAAGTACTCGTCCGCATCGCTTATCATCTAGCAACGTGCCCAGAAGACGGGCAGCATTGCCACGTTTTGAATGGCAATGCCAATTCTTTGGCCAAAGAACGAACCAGCCTTCTGAAGTGTCGAATAGTCGGCGACTAATTTCCTTAAAAGTGTCGAATACTCGGCGACTAATTTCCTTAAAAAGGAAATGCGCTCTCGGGCCCCATTACCTGAAGGCCAATTCTGCTATTTAACGGGCAAATTGAAAATCATGCGACCGGAATGCGATGACATTGTGAATAGATCAAAAAATGGTATTCTGCTAACCTTAATATTCGGTTTATTCACATTCCGATCGCAATATCTTCGCAGTCGAGTCTCACGGCGGTCGAGTATGTTTTCGTTTACGAAAATAAATATATTTTCATGTTGGTTCAATGCACGCAGACGATATTGTGATAATTAGTGATACTTCAATTTTTAGCAACCTTATTTTATGATTTTTTAAATGTATTAATTAGTTTGCTTGGATAAGTACATAGTTTTAGTATTTTCATTTCCCGTTTGTTATTATATATCTTTGAGAATACAAAATCATTAAAATAAATATTCAGATAGAAAGATAATTTGGAACGTATTGAAATCGCGACGCGCAAGCGCGATGGTTTAAGATGTCAAGAAGAGACGTCATTATATTGAATGTCAAAGTATAGTATTATATCTTTTTTATTTATTAAATTCTTGGTTTATGAGTGAAATAACTGTAACTATATAGCACTATCACAGCAAGAAAGAGATTTGTCGAATATGGTGCCGAAATAGCCATCAAAAAATTGTTTAGTTCCTACATAACTATATTATCCATGAGGAAGGTTTTTTATTTGGTCCGAGTGAGGAATATCATCGTATTTCGAAACAAAACCCGAGCATAGCATCCAGGATAGATACCTACTGTTGTAGTCGTTCTAGTGCGTTGAGTGAAGAGTTGCAGGGAAAATCATACAGATATAGAAGTGCCGTTATGATAAAAAACTTCCGTACCCTCTACAACAAACACAAGGGTTTGTTGTTAGCATCAATAGCAGATTTTTCGATATCCTGACGGGAGATGAAGTTTTGCAGCGGATTTAAAATCCTTTACAGATGAAAGTGCCAAGCTACCTTGTAAAAATATTACAAGTATACTATATTGTAAAAAATAATTTATACAAGGTACTAGTTACTGCATACAAATGTAGCAAAATAAATCAAAGTATAGTTTTCATTTGCCTTTTTCATTTCTTTATTATGAACTTTTGCTCATTTTCGCAAGATCAAACGATCGGTCTGTTCCTTTGATAATAACAAATAATTTACACCCTTTCGGTACGGAACCCTAAAAAGCATGCAGTTATTTTATTATTATTAATATGGAAATCTTGATGTATCAAAATAGTACAAAAATGAATTACAAAAAAACAAAAAAAAATAACAATAGTTGAGGATCGAACTCACAACCTAGGTCATGCGAGGCAGACGTCGAATCGCTTCGACTGTACGATTCTTTGACATGTGATGAAAATAGCCTTTCTTATATCTATATGTCGTAATTGACTGTGTCACTTGCGCAGTGGAAGCGGGCTGAGCCCATAAACCGAAGAAATGATGGACTTTCAGCAGTTTGAATACTATTTATGAACAATCAAATATAGGGTATCAAGTAGTTATTATACAAAAGCTAACTTTGAAAAGACACACATGACACATGACACTTTCTTATAGTATGAGAGCCCATGACCAACATTTTTGCCTTGTCGTTTTTCGACCAAAACCCTATAAAATTGATAGATCTGAATCCAAAATCCTGAGGACCATTCACGTCTCATACAAAGTTGGGCCAAAAGCACAAAGTGCAGAGTGCGAAAAAAAAATGAGGTACCTTGGTCGGAGAAGTCCTCCTAATCATTTTATACCATGGCGCTGAATCTCAAAGACTATTCCTTCAGCTGTTTTCTTCAAGTCTATTCTACGTACTTACCTTCATTTTTTTTAAATATAAAACTAAAACTTTGGGTTTTGGACTCAAAATAAATGATCTCCTTTCAGAATTTTTCACAATCAATCAAATAAATGATCTCCTTTCAGAATTTTTCACAATCAGAATTTCTCAATCACGTCTGAGCTGACCCAATTTTCAAATATTATGCCAAAAAAAGTACCGATCTATTTTTTAACAATCTGTCTGATTTTGAACGATAGATTTTAGATTTACAAATAAAATTAAATAGAAAGAATACGAACGAAGGATTTTGAACGTGTTGAAAAATTTGTCAACAACAACTTCAACGAACTAATGATTTTATACGGTTTTGGCCGTAAAGCGATGCGACATGGTTTTGGTCGTGGGCTCTCGTACTAATATGTCAAACGCCAATTACCTTATGAGGCAAACACTTGCTAAGAAGATTCCACAAGGCTGTTTGCGTTCTTACTATTTTCCAACATAGCTCCTTGTAAAGCTTGTCAAATCCTGTCTTGTACAATCCCGCAGTAAACTATCGAAGAACAGGAACAAAATAGAATATTCATCTTCCCTCCATAGGAAATAGCGTAATAATGTGTAGCATATACTTACTCAGCAGTGAGCGGAACAAGGCTGTCAGAAATGATGATGATGATCTAACCTGTGTGTTGGTCCGACCTTCATCATCTGCCTAGCCTTTTCCCAACCAAGTTGGGGTCGGCTTCCAGTCTAACCGGATGCAGCATATGGTTTTGGTCCGACCTTAAAGATTATTTTTGCAAGAATCGTACATACTTAATCTATCAAGTAGTATTTATTCAGAAGCTTGGGCATACATTCAGACAAAGAGGCTGGAGGAAATTAATGTAATACATTTATACAAATCTATATAAATATGTATTATGTTTGGAACTGTGACCATCTCTCACGAGCATAGTGAAAGAGCAAACGTGCCGTGATGCAGTTGCAGGCGAAGTGCTTACTTAATATAAAGTCAGCCCTATAGAAGTGGAGTCATTGTCATCATTTCAGCCGAAAGACGTCCACTGTTAAACATAGGCCTCTCTCAAGCGTCGCCACATCGACGGACCCTGTGCTTCACAGAAGTGGAGTGACTGTAGAAAAATAAAATGACTACCCTACTGAAGTGAATATTTATTATTAAATAGGCAGGTAACTATTTATACAAACAAAAAAATATTACGCAAAACAACATAAGTAACACTGTGTATTAGGGCGCTTTTAAACGGTTTTTTATCAGACGTGGACCGTCCTTTTCGCTCTTATCTAGGTCGAACAACGGCAATCAGAACGACCGTCCTGCTCATTTTTCCCGCCATGTGTCGTCCGCGTGATTCCTCCAAATAGTAATGTAATAGTGTGACAACCCCGTGCCTAGGAAAGCACGTACAGCCGTTGGTACTAATCTCTTCCCGGTTACGTCGTATTGCCGACCCATCGGACTATGAGAGTGAGGGAAGAGGTTGTGTACATGTTGTGTGTGCGCACAGCCTCGTTTTCTATAGTATCTCCTGTATACTTGGCTATCTCCGTTTAAATTGGCTGCCATGACCGCAAATAGGTCGGGACTTCTTAATGTAAGGAATCTAAAAAGGAGACATAAAAGGTATAATAAATAGTGAATAGACAAACAAATTCTATTACTTATTCATTTCGCATAGATTTTAAAATCACGGTTACACTTCCAGCCTTTCTACACAACTGTGAACCTGAAGGAATAGAGTTTCGACCCTGTGGCTGATAAGTAGATGCGGTGATGAAGATGCTTAGAATATAGCTGCCTTGTTGCATATCAATCGATAATATCCCTATTAATATATCCATACTAATATTATAAATTCGAAAGTAACTCCGTATGTTACTTTTTCACGCCTAAACCATGGAACGGATTTCGACAAAATTTGGCAAGGAGATAGATGGCATACTGGGGAAGGACATAGGCTACTTTTTATCGACATACCACGCGGGCGGAAGCTAGTTTTGATATAAGTATTATAATTTGTACTTGTAGACCAACCTTGGCTGCAACACCCAGTCCATTTCTTCGCTTATCCTGTAGGAAATGCGGCTTCAGTTCGTAAGACTAAGTTTTAAAAACGCACGGTCGCTTATGGAAAATGCGCCTGATGTGTGACCCCGGCGATGCCGGCGATGCTGAGAACAGCTACTGCTGTGCTCTCTACGTTGTTGCGCCGACGATTCGGCGTCTGCACGTTGTGCGAGGAATGAAAATAACTCCCACTGGCGAACCCACTCGTTTTGTATTATTTCACCACACAAACACAAAAGTATTTACAACACTGTTCCTGTATATGTTTTTATTTCATGAATATTGGATTTCAAGATGATTTCAAGGACAAAATGAAAATAAAATGAGAAATTGAAACTGCAGAAGCTAAAATTTTTCGTGACAGTTCAGTCAACAAATAATCTCATGCTTACGTCAGTTTTGACGGTTGCTTAGGTACGGGAATACCCACGGATATCGATTTTATTTTCATTCGCTACTCGACAATTTAGCAGAATACCGTTTCAGTACATTTCTTATTTTCATTCAATTCGCAATATCATCGCACCAAACGCCACCTTTGACTTAGTTTTTTGGTTTAGCAGAATACCTTTTTTGACGTTTTGGAACTTTTGCGGCACTGCGACTTGAATTTGAACGTTTTTTAAGCACGAGAATTGGCCTTCTGAGCGTTTCGACCCCATAATGGCTCAAAATCGAAAGCAGTTATCCATAAGATATTTGAGCCGCTTGAGAGTCTCAGCAACCGCAGCAGCGGTGCCAGCACAGCCCGTCGTGCTAGGACCATGAGATGGCGCAAGGGTGTCGATACAGGTTGCGTCCCAAACCAGACGTCTACCCACCTTCCACAGCAACAATGTAATGCCATCTGCTCTCTTCTCATCGTCACGTACCAAATCGTTTGGTTCTAATACCGCTGGTACGGCGACGATGACAGAGTTCGACGAATAATATCGTTGGTTTCCGGCGTGTGGTGAAAAATGATTGGCCCAAGACGGTTGACATCCAACGGCTGATTTCAAAATGTTTTCTTTATAAAGTAACTAGCTGTGCCCCGCGGTTTCACCCGCGTAAGTCTCGATCCCGTGGGAATATCGGGATAAAAAGTATCCTATGTGTTAATCCAGGTTATAAACTATCTGTTTGCCAAATTACATCCAAATCCATTCAGCCGTTTTTGCGTGATTGAGTAACAAACATCCAAACACACAAACACACACACTTTCACATTTATAATATTAGTAGGATTTAGAGGGGTGCCTGTAATATTGATAGAGAAACCTTGGGTAAATAACTTTTTTTTAAACTTCTGTCAACAAGGTTACTGAAAGTATTGTTAATTTATTTATTTTTATTTAAATGCCTTAAAAACTACCATTACAGGTCGTAGCCTAATGCGATAGCCAAGGAATGTATACATAATTAAAATTAAGATCATAGTTTATAACATAACATAAATAATAATAAACCCAAACCTAAGTACCCTAAAAAAACCTAAACCTAAACCTATAATGTAAACCTATAATGTCAACCTTAAGTATGACGTCACCTTTATAGCTATTGAGGTAAGTAGATAATTCATGAAACGCAGCCTCACAGCCCTCTTTAGACCGGAAGGCCAACTGTAGGAGCTGGAATTGGCTGGCCAGTGATTCATTGTAGAAAGCAAAGGAAATTTTGGATACCACGGTAAGTAGAACCTACGACAATGAGACGAATGCCGTCATTCTTCTTGCACATAAATTTTACCCCATACAAAATATTAATGACGCTTCGTTTACATTTCCGGAGAGTATGAGATTGATAAGGGCCGTCAGCTCCATCAAAAGGGACTCACCAGGCGCCTGAACACATTAAGTCCTTCAGGTGTTGAGGTGTCAGGCCACTGAGGCCGCCGGCGGAGCCACTTCGAAAGGAGTACATTGCCCCACATACTTGGTTAGCTGTTAATTTCAAATGAGTTGGATTCCGGATCGGGTGGGTCAGGGAAGGAGGGGGCAGCTGCCGGGGCAGGGTGGTTTGCTCTCTAAGCTGAAAGTGTCTCTGGAGAGTACGGCGCAACCACATCGCTGGTAAAGCTCGCCCAGTTTAGATTCCACATGGTGCAATAAACCTCTTTGGGGGGGGGGGCTGTTTAAAACCAATTTCCAATTCCAACTACATAATACCGAACGCCTCCACTCTACCAGCAAATATTTGTTATATTTTGAAAATATTCTAAGATCTCCATCGACAAACTTTGGTGTTTACTCCTCAAAACATTTCAGTAAACAAAAAATATCTCGTTAATTTGTTTTCGGGAAAATTTAATAAAAACATTTGCGAGGCTTTTTTCGTCTTTCAGTAATTTCATTGCCTTAATTTACACAATGAAAAATAGGTTTGGTTGTTGCGAAGACGAGTTCTGAATTATTTGGGACATTTAGTAAATTTATATTTTAAAAAAAAACAGAGTGTTTGCAAAACAACGTATATGGCTATTACATAATCTGTGAGGCTCGTAGGCGGGGTCTTCCGTAATATTATGTTTGAGTAGCACTTATGTTTGGCAGAACTCAAATATACGAGAAAAGCAAATGCAAAGTAAGCACAGATTTTAACAAAAATAATATAACAAGCAGGCGCGATGACGCGCGTAGGTGCCTTGCGGCGTATTGATATGAGGTTACGCGCGTAGCAGCCTTGCGTTGGCGTAGCAACGCAAGCAGTAGGGACTGTTGGCAACAACCCTAGAAATATAAAATGGCAACAACACATAGAACTCAGATTGTAGCCTACGTAAAAATTGACACAAAACATATAAGTAATTTGTTTAAACACAAAAGAGATAAGTACAAGAAAGCGAATGTAGCTTTTCAACAGCAAAAGGTAAGCAAGGTTTTATCTGCTCGTAGAAAAATAACAAGCAGCAAAAATAAATAACTTCTTATCAGGGTCCCATAAATGAAAAATAGGAGAATTTTAACGTGGATACGAGAAAAGGAGACGTAAAGTTAACTGCTTATTTCCATGAATAAAATCGTAAAACTTGACGAACGAAAACGATTTTCAGTGCAGAGTCTAAAGGATTACTTTTTGTTTATATTTTACTAAGTTTACCCTTTTGTTATTCATTGCAGTATGATTACACTCATAACTGTCTCAGCCCGCGACTGCACCCGAATTTATTGTCTTTAATTTCCTATTTTGGAAAGTTCTCCGTGTTGCAATGGTTTAATAGTTTATCCTTGAAAACATGTATTATAGTAGACAATATTTTTGTTATCAAAACTTTGTCAAATAACCTAATTGTACATTAGGGTCCGTAATAGTCCTCTGATAAGAATGATAAGTGACAAGCCCTGTTAATGGCGATGATCAAACATTTCCTCATAGATTAGGAATATTAACTTGTAGAATATTTTTGACGTAAAAAATCTACACAAACGTACCTACGCATACATTAACTGACGCTTGTACACACGGCTACACATCAAGCTATACATATCCAAGCTGACCTCGCATTGTACGGAAATCCTATACAATGCGAGATCAGCTTATACTGGAAATGTATAGCTTGATGTGTAACCATGTGTACACATGGGGGTGGGCAGAAACTACAGAACATCACGTGCAATTTTTACATACTACCATAAAACGTAAAACTAGGTACGTACTGTTACATAGATACACATCCACCTACAAAGTATAAAAAAAAAAAAAAAAATTGTTTATTTCAGACTAATAATGTGTCCATATTTTGTTAGTAATAGGTACATTATCTTTAAACTTATGTTAGTTATGCCGAAATAAATATTAATTAAAATTAGACTAAAATTGAAACCAATAATTGAAAATAAATTAAAATTACAATTAAATTGAAAAATAGGTAGATCAGGTAACATGCATTCTGATGAGCCTTCCCACAGCTGGCGATACTACTTCCGTTACCACTCCCTCGAATTCGGCGAATTAGTGACGTAGAAAGAAATTAGTGAATTAGAGTTATTGTATACCTAATAAGTTATACAAACAAAACCTAGGTAGGTTGTAGTTATACTTAGTTGACGGTTGGTTTTGGTTAACGTCGACTGTCGGAATGGTATGATAGGATTCAAGTCGTTATGAAAAATTATATGAAGAAAGGAATAATATTGTTACCTACCTACAGCTCATCCACTCCAGAGATATGCAATATGCGTAATGTGTGCCTTTCAACAAAATTAATACAAAGATTAGCACAACAATCATTATTGCAATGCACAAGAAACGTTTGTTCTTTAAACGTCCATTTTACTCTCGTGGACAAGTGGCGAAATATTGAAAGCTTGCTGAAAGCAGCTCCAGGTATTATTAAAAGGCAGCCATTTTGTCTGCCGTGGCATTAACTGTCGCGTGTGGGGGTGTTGAACAGTTGGTTGCACCGCTACAACTACATTTTTGTTCAAAAGCTCCGACTACAATACACTTTTGTGTCCACTGTCTTTTCACACGAAATGGATTGTTCATAATATTTGCTCCATTTTTGAATCAAAATGATTCGTTATTAAACTTGAAATGTGGTTATTTTCTGGCTATTGTTTTCAATACAATGAAATAATTTAACGATTCTCTGTCTAGACGATCTTATTGCTTTTGACACGTTCGGACCGTTAATGAGCATTTTCTCTGATGACCAAATTCTACCGTCTAGGGGCAATGGACCAAACTTTATTAGAAAAGTCTCCTCATCCATTCTTCATCCATTTCAAAAGGCATTAACCCCAGACTCAGCTTTAAAGTTTCTATTAAATTGGGATTTAACTCTGAAAAGTTCAGACAGAAATAGGTAGTGTGGAAGTAACATCAAAAGTTCAACAGAGTCCTGAAAATTACATTTTTGAGAGCGTTTCAACAACCTTTCGAGCGAGTTATGCAGACAGCAATATTTTTTAGTAAAGTCTCCGAGAACCTTTGATCTTCAAAGTTAGTTGAACATCTCTTTTAAGCTGACAGGTTCTTTTACTCACGAGACAGGTATAATCGGTCAAGAAATGGAACATTGGCAAACTGTCTGACTAGAGTTACGAAATACCTAAGCACCTTTAATGGAAACTTCATATTTTCATCAACTTCAACTGGCTTATTGGTTGATTCGCAAGAATTTACTCGTCCGAAACGGGCGGTCTTTAAAGTGTTAACAATTTACACATCGTTATCTGTTCCTGTGTTTTTGATCATTTAGGACGAAAAACGTTTGTGAATAAAGCCTGATTCATTTACATTACCCGTTTGAAATACGTCGGTCTACATAACTAGATGTAGACCGTGATATAGTTATATCTCTCGGGATATAGCGTTATACCGTAATATAGTTTTATGAAAGTGGCTCATAACTGTCTTACTAGGAATATTACTATGATACGAGCACGACCTAGTAATTAGGGCACTCCGAACAAATAGGTTAGGTCAGGTTAGAACTGTGACTAAATACGCGCGAGCCGAGCGAGCGAAGCGAGCAGTGCCGCGGCAGCGGCCGATGAGCGCTACGTCGAAATTGGTCGCAGTAACAAAATAAAAAATATAAAATATCCAACAGTTATGAACCGCTTTCATGTAACTATTATTTATTTATTTATTTATAGTTAATTAAAACGGCACAAGTCCAATTACATTAATTAACATAGAATTATAAAGATTAAAATAAAATAAGCATTCAAATAACATACAATACAAAAATTAAATTCAAATTCAAAGATATACAATTCGTGGATGTATAAAAGAAAAGTATTCATAATTAATAATTAACTATAACTACTAAACTACTACTACAACTACTACTATACTACTGCTACTACTTACTATACTATTATTCATAATTAACTATATTATGATATCTAGCCATATCCCTAGGGATATAACTATATCACGGCTTCAATCAACCATCTTACTGCGACATATCCATATCTACATAAATTAATAGTAAAGCTCTTAGGCATTTCAAGAGTACCTGACAGGTGTTATTAACCTAGATTCTTGAAATTGATTTGATTGAAAGAATAGTTTATGAGAACCTTTTAACTTTGTCTCTCACGTCCGTCCGTCACTTGGTGGCACAGATCCAAAGCCATTTTAGGCATTTTCTTTCACTAAAGTCTCGTTTTCTATGTAGGTACATTTTCTATAATAATTTCACAAGTAATGAAACGATCTACAGCACTTTTGAAGGTACTCACGCATGATCCAACCTCGCTATAATAACATAATGGACCTAAGTACACACGGCTACACATCAAGCTATACATTTCCAGTATAAGCTGACCTCACATTGTCCGAAAATCCTATACAATGCGAGATCAGCATAAACTGGAAATGTATAGCTTGATGTGTAGCCGTGTGTACATAGAATTTAATAGAATTCTATTTCTTCATCAAAGCGACTGCCTCGTTGGTATATTGTTCGCCAAATCCTGCATTCGCACCGAGGTTAAGCAGTGTTATTGGGTTTTTCCTCTTGGAATTTCTCAGCTTCTAAGAGTGAGATTTGTGCCCGATGTAAATAGGTTTACCTGCCCGTATTACCTTCTTGGGATTTAAACTTAACTAGCAAAATATGGGTACCCACTAAGTAAGCACACATCCGGCTAACCCTTCCGGCGTGATGCTATTATCCAGTTGGCTAACTACAAATACCAAACGGCAGCAGTTCGTGCAATAATCACCTATCACTAGAAACAACAAGGAAAACTCGAAAATCAACATCGCGGGCTTCTCAACACAGAGTAACACAAGAGTCCCACCCGCGCACGTAATTAGTCTCTCTTAATTGGTTTCACAGACAAATTACTCAATATTAAACGTTAAGTATATTTAGTTAGGTAATTAATTTTTTCTCCATGACTTGACTGCATACAAATTACCGGTATATTAATTAACTGTTTATTTTACATGTTTATGTCCGCCATATTTTTTTATTACATCGTGTTTATGATGCAGTAAAGTTAATTACTGCTGCGGGACCGTACGATGAATAATAAGTTATCACTTTCGTTTCTTCTGCTCTTTTTGTTTTAATAAATGTGCGTTTTCACCACAAGTGGGTATTTGTAAATAAACATTCGAAAGAAAATGTTGCGCTACAAGCCGACCTACTTCTTTTGATCGCTGAGATTGCTCCAAAATTAAAATGCCAGCGAAAAAATCGCGAGCTGAACAAACAGGTGATCGTCATCCTCCGAACTAATAAGTAATAGGTTTCGAAAGAAAGCCAGTGTTTTGTACCTGCACCCATATTATTTCGTCATAATGTTATGAGTTCAATGGAATCGGGTGACTACGAAATTGCATAGGTATATAGGTATTATGTAACAAACATAAGCCTGTTCTATAAGGCAGCAGCTGATCTCTTCACAAAATCTATGTGGAAGCAGGAATTTGCTACAAAGCGAACTCTCTGTTATATACGATTTTATCCAAAGTAATTGGGTAGATCCATTTAATCCGCTAATGTCGAAGCTGGAAGAAAAGAAAGGATGTTCGGTAGATAGAAATATCTACTTCGTTATATTGTTAATTAAATGAAATCTAATGTTGATTAAAAGTTGAACCATTTCCTAAGGGCTGAAAAAACATTAATTTAGAAGTTTAACTACAAAAACACATCCGATCAAAACTCGTAGGCGTAGCGCGTTGCAGTCGTAGTGGGTACGAATCGGCCATTTGCTACGACCTTGGTTGTTGTCTATAACTACACCACGTCAGCTACGCCGTAGGCCCGTAGCAATCCTTTAAAAAAGTTGGCATCGTCCTCTAGGTAATTGTTAGGTACATCATTTTAATTGTACATATGGACGGTAGTATTTATTTTTGATACCCCTTTCAGGGCCGCAGCTACCGTACAACTCGATTCCTATCGGCTTCCCTTCTGGAATTCGAAACAAAACCACTCTATCGTCATTGAAAAATGACACAGTCAGTAGTGTTTAAAATGCCTTTTAAGTAATCACACTATAGGTATTTAATACACCATATAATTAAAACTATACAAAACGCCTACATTCAATGTTTTGTCTTTGTTGTCTCCCAACAGCAAAAAAAAATTCTCTAAAATAACTCGGCGGCGCGGCTGGCTTATCGCTCCTTCAAAAATCAAGGCGTCATGACGTCACTTCGGTCACGTGACACCCCGGTTTTATACGCTTCGAGCAAGCCGGTCAAATACGAGTTATTGTACCTAAAGCGATCGCGTGAACGAGATGCCGCGATATCGGTTCGGTAGTTTTCGTTGAATTTCGTAATGCGTTCGGCTCGGAGTTCGGACAGGACGCTATTGTGTGGTTGCTGTTTGACGTAATCGCATTATAATTTGTTTACACTTGCAGTTAATTTGCATTTTGTTCGTATTATTTATTGAATACATTAGTTTATCAGTTCGAGAATCGTAGTAGTAGTATTAGTTTGTTGGTATAAAACAGTGATTAAAGTGTTTTGACTTTAGTGAAAGTGTACGTTGTAATTATGTATTTGGGGTAAGTAGGTAGATACTTAGTTAATAAGTTGAAATTTCTTAATAGATTTGAAAAGTTATTAGTACTATCAGTAGGATTAGGATGGCGGCAATAATTCGTCAAGGACTTTCTAATTAACTACAATGTCTTTTGGCCCGCGTGCGGCCCGTCTGGTAGCTTAGTGGTAGCCTATACATTGTTGTTTAGGATTATTTTCTTTGTGAGGAAACATGCTTTCCAAGGTTAAGTTTTGAAATTAAGAAACACAATTACGTTAGGCCGTGCTCGCTCAGATATAAGTATAAATTACAAACGACGTGATAGTTTTTTCAAACATTCTAATGTTTCCCTTTACGATAAATATGAATAGCTGACTGGCAGTTGTAAATAAAATAAAATGTATTGTTTCCCTTGTTTACTTTTCTCAGATTCTAGTAGTTTATGTAATAAAGGGGTTTTTACATTCATAATCTGACGATTTTTCGCTAATTCGTTTGAAGCTCTACACCCGCGCGGCCAATTCCCTCTAGTGGCCGTGAGCGAAAACTCTGAATTGTAAAATGCCACTCCCTAAAAATTTCTCGTTAAACGCGCCCTCTGTTTAATTATTTGTGAATTTTTTGAATGGAGATATCTCGTTCTTGTACTGACAAAATGCATTGCTTTTCTGATATTTTCGTTAGATGGCGTTGCGCTATTAGGAGCGTAATCACTTGTTGAACTGTGTGAGTGTGCGTGGTTTGTGAAAGCGGGCTTTTTGAATGTGAGTTTATAAATAAGTTTGAGAAAAGTAAATCAAAATAGGAATTTAATGAAACGGTTTATTGATACCGTTCTTTTGTTAGGTAAACAAACAAGAAGTAGGTTTTCGCGGCCACAAGGAAGGTCCGAAGTGACATCATAACAAGTATTATTAACCGACTTCTTCAAAAAGGAGGAGGTTTTCAATTCGTCAGTATAGTTTTTTTTTTTTTTTTTTTTTTTTTTTTTTTTTTCTTTTTTTTTTGCTCCGGGTTCCCACCCCCGAAAAATCACCCTTCGCCACTGACCCCTTTTTCTAAGGTATTCGAATACTAGAGAGGTACCCAATTCATGCGTACCTATAGGTAGCACACAAGATTTTTCTTTTAGTATCTTTGAGTTAGCAACGGAAATGGATGAAAAATATTTTAGATATAGTTCCAAATTAGCACATAAAGTAGTAGGTACCTACTATAATATAGAATACGAGAGAGCTACGATAAAATAATCCTAAAGGCTAAGTTAGGATGAAGTTCTTAGAAGCCCGTCGTCGTTAAGGCGCTTAGTCCCGTTTAGTACCGTAACACGGTCACTTTAAAAAGCCTACTCCTCATTAACTGCTTGGTTAAAAGATCTGAAAAATATATATGTTTGCCATAGATTCATGTACAACATTTGTATTGAGCAATTTTTCGTATGACTAATACTTTTGCCTTAAAAAATATTTAACAAAATGCAATTTTTGGCTAATATTTCCCTACTACTTCTAAACGGCTTTGATGTTTGTAAATATTTTTATACTGAAAAATTGATGGTTAGAAGTACTGCAGATTCTATTGAGCAGAAATGTAAATTAAACAATAAATTTTTTTTAATTACCCCTCTTAGAGATACAGGTTCAGAGGTGCTCTGCGCGGGTGCGCGCGGCAGTCGCGCGTTAGCATTGAGACGGGACGGCTGTGTCGCTCGCTGCTCCGCGCCGGCTATTGACCGACTACGTACGTTTGTGTATGTTAGTGCAAATAATCACGAACAAATTACAATAGTGTGCGTGTCTAGACTAGCTCGCTGCAGAGAGTCTTGTTCGCGTGGATGCTTTATTAGTGCTGCGGTTTCTACGTACATACTGTTTTTGTTTATATGGTTTTTATATAGGTCATCATCTGCCTAGCCTTTTCCCAACTATGGTATGGTCCATACTAGGTAGGTAGGGTAGGTAGGGTAGGTAGGGTAGGTAGGGTAGGTGGGCTAGGTAGGGTAGGTAGGGTAGGTAGGGTAGGTAGGGTAGGTAGGGTAGGTAGGGTAGGTAGGGTAGGTAGGGTAGGTAGGGTAGGTAGGGTAGGTAGGATAGGTAGGTAGGGTAGATAAGTAGGGTAGGTAGGTAGGGTAGGTAGGTAGGGTAAGTAGGGTAGCTAGGGTAGGTAGGATAGGTAGGGTAGGTAGGGTAGGTAGGTAGGATAGGTAGATAAGTAGGGTAGGTAGGGAGTGTAGGTAGATAAGTAGGGTAAGTAGGGAGTGTAGGTAGGTAGGTAGGGTAGGCGACCGACCAACCGACCGACCGATGGACCGACAGACCGACCGAACGACCGACCGACAGACCGACCGACCGACCGACAGACCGACCGATAGACAACGAAGCCTTAGTAATAGGGTCCCGTTTTACCCTTTTGGGTACGGAACCCTAAAAACAGTGCATTAATGATAAGATAAAATTACTACGCAGTTGAAAGAAAAGACAAATTATTTATTTTATTATGTAAAATCGAGTAGGTACCAGGGCCAAGCCACCTTTAGACACCAGTGCCAAAAACCAGGGCTCGAAATACTTTCAAGTGTTTTCTTTCTGCATTGAAAATAGATCTGTAAAGTCATACAAATAAGGAGTACAATCGCGTATGCAAAAAAGGTTGCGTCCAACTTCCAACCAAGACTTGGTGGAAGAAAAATACTTGCATAGAACATTGATCCTCAACTCTATAGAAATAAAGATTACAATAGCGTTTACAAAAAAAAAACTTCTAAACCTAAACGTAAAAAATACTTTCATACGAAATTGTTCCGTGCAACCTTACCAAAAAGGATCATGATCGCATTGTGAAAGAGTAACGTGAGTCCCATTGATTAAAAATCTTTGATGCGTTGCGCGTTGAAGTAAAAAGTTCGTTCCATTTTCAAATAACACTCACAACAGATAATTTGACGACACGGTTGGCGTAGTGGCTGAGCGATGGACTGCTGCGCAACGTGTCGCGGGTCCGATCCCCGCAAGAAACAAATATTTCTCTAATCCTTTTGATTTATCTCGAAGAAGTTTATCAAAATAATGCTAGAATTTCCAAGCATGTTTGAGAAAAGATTTTATTTAAATTTCGATTTATTTTGCAAATAGAGCTGTTTATGGAGCAGTTTGAAGATTGATAACGAATAATCGGTGGAGTACTTTGAGAATAATTCAAGATACCTATGGAGCAGAATGGGAATAAAATAAATAAGTATTTTTTAATAATACAAATTCCTTGGAGTAACTTGGGAAGTAATGTATGAGATTTTTATCTTTTTAGATCAAAAGAATGGGGTGCTTTGGGAATAACCCGTTTAAAATAAATAAGAAACAAATGAACATATTGGCGCGTGAAACATTATCCTTGTTCGTCATTAATTCTGGAAATTATAATTAATTTACTTAGTTTGAAATTCCGCGCATTGTGAGATTGAGAAAAGTTCTATACAAGACTTGGCCGCAACCAGGCATTGATGGACTCACGTATGTGTGCCTCGGTTTTGCCTCGGCCTACATTTTCACGATCGTCCATCAATAGCCCAGTTGCAGGCCGCGACAGTAATGTACGGAAGAAAGAATACTTGCATAGAACATTGATTCGTAACTTAATATAAATAAGGAGCAGAAATGCGTCTACAAAAAAAAAAAACTTCCAAACCTTTAAAGTAAAAATACTTGCACAGAACATTGATCCGTAACTTCATATAAATAAGGAGCAGAATCGCGTCGAGAGTCGACGGAGCAAAATACTTTGAAGTCTTGCGAGTATTTCGGGTCGACACTTGGTCGGCGTAAGTACCTACTTACAAGTAAAAACCTGGTGTAAAAAATCGGCATAGACACCATAAACAATTTTTTTTTTTCATTTTGGTTTACCATTTTGTCGGCGTAATTTATTTGTATATCCATACCAAATTACAGCTTTCCAGTACTAAGAGTCTCTGAGCTAAGCCGCGGAGAGACAGACGGACCGATATGGCGAAATTATAAGGGTTCCTTGTTGACTACGGAACCCTAAAAACCGAAAAGTAAAAAGCACCATTGCGAAAAAGTGGATCTTTCCGCACAATTTGGCTGCCTGGAAAACGCTCTTTTCGAGCACATGCATTGTAAATATATTTTTAACCGACTTCTTCAAAAAGGAGGAGGTTCTCAATTCGACTCTGTTTTTTTTTTGGTATGTATGTTACGCGATTACTCCATCAATTATGAAAATACACCAGCAAAGACACCGACTTCCGAAACTAAAGTTATTTTTAACTTTTTTTTTGTTTTTTGTGAAGTCGGTTGTTTTTTTTTTGTAAAAAGTTTTCTTCCACATATATGTTAAAATACGCACAAACATAAGTATCGATCTATACCAATATCAGCCTTGCATCTACCATTAATGAGGCACAAGAATCGTAGGCAAAAATGGCGACCTACGTGCGCATGTCTGCGCCCCTGCATATTCTTTGATCAACATTTTAGTGTAGCACACCACCGCGCGTGTCTAGAGTAGGGATTTAAGCTCCGCCCACATGCGCAAGGTCAGTCAGGAAACTATGGCCCTTAAGTTGGATTACCTGTTTGACCGGCCATAAATCCAGACTCCGGGCTACCACTGAGAAATTTCAGATGGAAAAACCCAATTGAAGAAAGAGAAAGAAAAAGAAAGAAATAGAAAGAAAGAGAAGGAAAGAGAAAGAAAGAGAGAGAAAGAAAGAGAAAGAAAGAGAAAGAAAGAAAGAAGGAAATAAATCTGCTGTATACGTGATTTTACTCTATGTTTTTAATATTATGTCATTCAAACATATTTATCAACAAAACATCACGAGTTTATTCCCCGAAGGGTGAGACAGAGATGTACCTATAGTACACCCACATTTCGCCAGTTACGTTTTAAGTTCCATGTATTATATTACATGTCTGGATTACCTGTTTGAAGAGAAAGAAAGAGAAAGAAAGAAAGAAAGAAAGAAAGAAAGAAAGAAAGAAAGAAAGAAAGAAAGAAAGAAAGAAAGAAAGAAAGAAAGAAATAAAGAAATATATAAATCATTTATTTGCTGGTAATGTAGGAAAAAGAAAAAAAGAGAAACAAAAAAAAAAGAAAGAGAAAGAAAGAAAGAAAGAAAAAGAAAGAGAAAAAAGGAAATAAATCTGCTGTATACGTGATTTTACTCTATGTTTTTAATAAGTCATTCATCAAACATATTTGTCAACAAAACATCACGCGTTTATTCCCCGAAGGGTGAGACAGAGATGTACAGTCACGGACTTTAATTGATGAGCCACCTGGCAGGGCTTGAAATACCGTTAAAAATATGGTATCGTTACAGCCTTCTGATGCAGGTATCGTTAACTAATAAATAACGTTATATTATTTAACGGTATATCTGGCACATTTTACCGTTAAACATACGTAACGTTAAAATCTAAGGTAACGATAATTTTATCGTTATAATTAGTTTTGTTACCGTCGCTCTCGTCCAATCGCAAAAGAATGTCAGATTGCATCGACGCTAAGACTGCCGTACGACTATTTGCGCGTTTAATAGATATTATCTTATCATTGCTATTCTGTGTTGTGCTTGTACTTGAGAATATAATTGGTTGGTTGGTCCACCGTGTTCTGTAAGCGCGTACGACTGCCGTGATCGGTGAGAGATATGAAGACGACAAACGAAATGGCAACAGCGCCGACAGCGTGTGAGAGTGAGTATTAGAAACTTACCCATTAAACGATTTAAAAGCAGTATTAAAACCAAACTATGTAAAAAAGGGTACTATAAAATTTCGGATTATTTAGAAGACAGAAATGCATGGGATTGAGCTGCTCGCTCTGCTAAGCCTTGAAAAAACCCTAGAACTTGACATTTTAACTTTAATTAGTATCTAAAATCATTAAATTATACCAGTTTTATATACCTACAAATTGACATTGTTGATTATTCTTTATACAACATGACATTATTACTTTGTAAAGTATTATTTTGTTTTGATTATTGTGAATGTGAGGACTATGTGGATCATTTTTTATTTTTTGCTCCTCTTTCCCTGTTTTAATGATGGTCTGGCAGTTTTGAGTACTTTCTGCGGCCTACCCAAATGTCCTTTTTTTGGTATTGTTCGTCGAGTCGTTGAGCTCCTTCAGCTCTGAGTTGAGCTCCTCGGTTACTGACAAATGCTTGCACTGACTGGACAGGTCCACTCAAATCTGTGTGGTTCTTTCCTCAAAAGACCATTTCAGACATTAATCTACATGGTCCTCATATGGCTTGACTAAGATTATGTCTGGACCTTAAAAGAGACTGCGACCTCTGAGTTTGTTTCGGCCTTTCTTCTCAGAGTAGGCAGATAGGAAACGCCGACCTCATCTAGCTTATTTTATTTTTTTAATAATATGACGTGTAAAAGTGATTGCGATATCCTATTTACAGAATAAACAATTTCATTTCATTTCATTTCATTTAATTTC